>JAZKLR010000362.1:0-1388914 GCA_037103525.1 Ganaspis brasiliensis | reverse complement strand
GTTGAACCGGAGTTATCTTTAATCAAAGATTTCCTATGGCTGTCCTATTGATAAAAAAATTTCTGAATCTTTTTTGACAATTGTGAATCGGATCAAAAATTTGTAGGTTACGTTGTAAAAAAAAAACTGGAAAAAGTGAATCGGAGACTTCCTATTAAGAATTTGTAATAATATCACATTCTTGAAAGGAAATCTCCGATTCACCAAGAAATTTAGAAATAAGTTTTTTTTTAACAGCCATCTAATTTTTTGTTTGATTTTTTTTTTCTTTGTATATGGAACGTATCGCTACTATTTTAACATTCAGGTTGTAAAATAACTGGTCGAGTCCATACCAAGTGATCACACCAATTTCAGTCATATTGAGTAATATTTACGAAATTGATATTTTGGGTTCCTTTAGGAGTAAAAAAAATAAATTTTAATTATTTTTAAAAAATTCAAAATATTTTCGAAAATATTCAAATTCGAAATTTTATGTACTATTTTTTTTGTGTTATCATAACTTCTGTAATTTTGAAGCACTTGAGATCATTTTTTTTTTAAATTACTCGTATTTAAATACTCTTTCAAGAAAAGTTATAATAATTAAGAAATTGTTTATAATTAAATTTTTATTAAAAAAATTAAATTATTTATTTAAACAAAATCTAAAGTATATCATCGTTCTTTTTCAAAAAATTCATAAACATAGCCTATAATGTGCTTAAAAATTTAAGCCAAAGAAAAAGATGGTATGTATTATAGTTTTTGAGAAAAAAATTATTAAGTTATGCTAGCGCGGCGCGGACCGGTGTCACCGCTACTCAACGCGTAGTTCCGTAGTAACCGAAATGTATGTATATTTTTACATAATGTAAATATAGTTAGTGTATTATATTTAAATTATAAGCTTCAGAAAGTCACACTGATCTTTTCATAGTACATGGACATCAAACTTTAGAATTAAAAAAATCGGAGAAAATAATTAAAGTAAAAAAAAGTAATTAAAAAATTGGTAATTTATAGAAAAATAATAAAAATAACTAAAAATTGGGAAAATTATTAAAATTTAAGAATAATATTTGAAAATTTGTTAAATCAATTGAAAAATAATTAATATAATTAAAAACTGGTAAAAATAAGTGAAAATAAGTGAATAATTAAAATAATTTAAAACTGAAGAAAGAAAAAATAATGGACTGGTAAAATTATCAAAATTCGCGATGTTCAGGGGTGTTAATTTTTTTTCTTATGCAATTTTAGACCTAAAATTATGGGGTAATGTCAAAAATAGAGAAACAAATAATTTGCGGAGTTTGAGAAATTTATTCTAAGAAAAACTTAAATTTTAAAAATTAAACCTCTTTCACAATTTTCATTTTTTCCATCGACAATTTTTTTGTGGGATTTTTAAATGATTTTCTACAATCCATCGTATGGATTTTGAAAAATAAAATTTCGAAAATGACCAAAAAAATATTGTTTTTTAATTTTTATGTAATACCATAATTCTACATCTTAATTGATGTAAGAAAAAAAATGACACCTCTGAGCATCAAAAATTTTGTTGAGTTAAAATTTCACCTATCTCTCCCCTTAAAGAATGATAAAAATAGTTTGAAAATAGTTGAAAGAAATGAAAACTATAATAAATTTAAAAGATGACAAAATTTTATAAGGAGAAAAATGATTAAAAATTTGAAACATAAAGTATGAAACATAAAATTTGTCAGTACTGCGAAGTACTGACAAACTTCGCAGGTGTTGACAGATTGAATTAATGAATGAAATTTGAAGATTATTATAAATAACTATTTTTAATCAATGTTTATAAAAAAAAATTTCAAATCAATCTTATAAGTTCACATAATAGAAAAAATTATATGAATTTGTGTTGATATCTATAATTAAATTCAATATTTAATATTTTAAAGATTTCGAATTTGCCGCTAACATTTGTAGTTCTTAACTTGCCGCTAGGTGCGTGTATTTCTCGAAAGAGAGATCGTTGAGTATTTTCTATATAAGCAAGCAAGCTTTAATTAAAAATTCACTTATATACAGGTTTGTATCCTTTGATTTTTTATCGTTTTGCGTTTGTAGTTGAAGTGATTGAATTTGGGTCATTATTAGTACTAGTCTCACTTTTTTCTAATTTTTTGACCATTAAAGGTACACAAAAATTTCATTCCTTCGTACCCCTTGAGAATAAAATTGAAACAAAAATTTTTTCAAATTCTGTGCACAGTACAATTTGTAAAATAAAAAAATAAACATGACGATTAACTGTATTTATATTATGTAATAATATACATACATTTCGGTTACTACGGAACTACGCGTTGAGTAGCGGTGACACCGGTCTGCGCCGCGCTAGCATAACTTAATAATTTTTTTCTCAAAAACTATAATACATACCATCTTTTTCTTTGGCTTAAATTTTTAAGCACATTATAGGCTATGTTTATGAATTTTTTGAAAAAGATCGATGATATACTTTAGATTTTGTTTAAATAAATAATTTAATTTTTTTAATAAAAATTTAATTATAAACAATTTCTTAATTATTATAATTTTTCTTGAAAGAGTATTTAAATACGAGTAATTTAAAAAAAAAATGATCTCAATTGCTTCAAAATTACAGAAGTTATGATAACACAAAAAAAATAGTACATAAAATTTCGAATTTGAATATTTTCGAAAATATTTTGAATTTTTTAAAAATAATTAAAATTTATTTTTTTTACTCCTAAAGGAACCCAAAATATCAATTTCGTAAATATTACTCAATATGACTGAAATTGGTGTGATCACTTGGTATGGACTCGACCAACTTATAAATTAAGAAGATTGATAAAAAGTTCTTAGTTAATTAATACGACTTGAAAAACAAGGTGAAACCCTATTTAAAAATTAAAATAACTTATAGGTTATGTAAGATTACAAGTCGCTTGAACTTTACTACATCGGACAAAGTGAAATAAATTTCCAACGTCAGACGTTGTAAAATTACACTGATTTTGTTTAGAGTGTAAAGTAGAAGAACTATATGAAAGAAATTATTTGCTGCTCGTGTAACAAAGGACACTCTCCTGGTTAAATAATTGACTAAAAAGTTAATTGAGAGTTAATAATTAGGATTATTCCTGTAACTTAGTTTGAGATTTAAATCTATTTAACCTTTACGAGTGCGCGAGCAGGATGAATGCGCGAAATCGCATGAGACACTAGACAGTGGCAATGAGTAGATTTCCGAGTCCCTACCTTCTGCTTTGGCAGGGTAAAGATATGCACCCCTACGGGATGCTATGAAATAATCATATGGTTAGCTAATGGTGACCCTGGGGTAGTGATTGCCAGTTCAGGCGTGGATTCCCTTCTGCGTACAAGGGGCTAGGGTACGGTAGTAATAAATAAATTCAATGTATTTACTTCAACCCCCACAAACATTCAATGATAGATCGCAATCTCGTCCCGATCCGACAGCGATGCTGCACTTGTGCTGACAAACGTGCCAGCTTCCGATTTCCGATCGACAGCTGACCACCTATGCATTTTTTAATTTGATGCCAAAACATGTACTACGCATGTTAAAAGAATCTCAGTTTATTAATTTAAAGGTTATTTTTACAAAATGGTGGATTCAATATGGCGACAATAATAATAATAATAAAATTTAGAATAAATACTAGAATAAATTGAGTAAAGTTACAGTGATGTCAATGATGCGATTTTGGACAGATTTCAACCGACGATTTTTCTATCGAGACAAATTTGGCGAAAAAGGTGAAAATGTCATAGAAAATTGACAGCTGAGGACTGTCACTTTCGGTTTTATTTTGTCTAGGTCTTTGGAGTTTTGATATCGATTGTTAGGGAGAAGATACAGAAGTACGTTGAGTGCAGTGTGGCGACGGCACACTTGTTACAATATTTACAGAGTCGTCCCTGAATCCACCCCTGTAATCGACCCCCCATCTGCGAGTGACAAGTGTCCTCTCTCCCCCCTAAAATAAGATTCCACCCTCTCCCAAATTCACCCCAATCGTTTCAGGAAGTACGCTCTGAGAGGTGTCATCTTCCTCTCGACCAATCTCAAAATGAATCTAAGCACTGAAATAATTTTCAATGCAACAATTAAAAATCATAAGTATGCTTCCTGGTACTCAGTGAATCACGGAATAATTTAAATTTTTCGAATTGCGAAATTATTTTAAATTCCGCAAATCACAAAATTATTTTAAATTTCGCGAATCACAAAATTTAAACTTAACTCTTTATGAAAAAGTATGACAGGACACATGTGTCATTTGTTCGTAACCACAGGAAATGACAGAAATAATGACAGGAAAAATACCATGTAAACACACAACTTTCTGGCGTTATCAACCAATTATTAATAGATTTTAAAAAATAGTACTAAAATGTCTAACTTTTCAAGCAACAGTTGAAAGTATACATAATTTTTCAATGTGTGTAATGGTAAAAAAATGATTTAAAAACTTCTAATAATTTGCAGTTTTATATAAACAAAGAAAAAAATAGAGATATTTGTGTGACAAATGAAATTAATGTTGAGAAAAATAATAAAATTATATCGAACGACCATAGAATAACAAGACTCAAAGATACTTAGCGTCATTTCTAAAAAGAATATAAGTCTCTGATTGGCTAGAAAGTTTCTGGAAATATTAAGGGCTAATCAGAGACGTGAATTCCCTTTCGACATACCGCTAAGTATCTTTGTATCTTGTTATTCTATGGTTGTTTTTACAATTTTTTACCTCTCTCAAGTCAGAGTTCGGAAATTGACGAGTCATTTTCGTTTTATAGAAGTAAAATAAGCATAATACGTAATAAACGTAGAAAACTGTAGGAAACCTAAGTAAAATACGTTTCAAAGATGGCGTCTGAGGAAAACAAATAACAATATAAAATCATTAACTTTTGGAATGTTTATTATACTACTGAAGGAGTTTATATTTAACATTATAAAATAAATATAAGTTAGTAGAATATAAGCTGGAAATGAGATGCGAAAGAATAAAGAATTCAAAATCGAAAACATTGTCATTGATGGAAAAACAAAAACAATGTCAAAAAATGTTTAATATTTCAAACAATTCCAAAAAATACTGGTCATAAAAGACTTGTGATTCCCAGGTTTGTAATACTTTCATTATATTTCTAAGGATGTTTCACTTTTTTTAATTCTAAAATTTGCTCAATTATGTAATTATTGTCAACTGATAATATTAATGTAGAAGGAGATTATTGAATTCAATTTCTAATTATTATTTAATAAATATGTAGTACGAATTAAAGAACAAACTTTCTAGATAATCTTTTTTTAAATAAAGAAAAACTCACAAAAGAATTACATGTCACATTTGTATATTGATTGTAGGTTATGTTAAAGGGAGGTTAATTACGTAGAAAACATAGAATACTATCACGTAGATTACATGAAGTAATTTACCTTCCCAACACTGGGTTAGGCTAGAGTTGCAAAATTCTCAGTAATTTAAAATCCGGTTCCATTCTCGAGAATATAACCGAGAATATTCTCCTTCCAGAAAATTTATGAGAATTTTCTATGTTTGAATGAGCCCCACTATTTTTTAACACAAACAATTTATTCCAAAAAAAATGGATAAGTTACAAAATAATTATCATTACAAATAAGTCAATGAAGTGTAAAAATTATTATTAAATATAATAATCATGAACAATTTTAAAATGAAAGAAACAATAAAAATAATTTAAAATTCTTAAAAATAATTAAAAATTAAAAAACTAATTTAAAAAATTGCATAATATATTTTAAATAAAGGAAATTTAAAGAAAATGTCAGAAAAATACTAGAAACTTTTAGAAGTTAATTGCAAAAAAAAGAAAAGAATTAAAAATTAGAGAAAACAAATGAAAAAAGATAAATATAATTTAAAATTGAGAAAAACAATTTTTAATTCAAGAGAAATAATTGCAAAACATACAGAATATAGGTACATAAAATACTAGAAAATCGTAGATATAATAGAAAATTGAATAGAAAAATTAAAATTTCAGATAAATAATTAAAAACTTTTTGTAAATTATGAAAAAGAGCGTGAGTAATTAAATATAATAAACAAATAATATAAATAATTGAAAATTGAATTAAGTAATTGAAAATGATTAAAAATTAAAGAAAATAATGGAAAATTTGAAAAAAATATTTAAAAATTTTAGAAAATAATTTTAAAAAATAAGAATAATTAAAACTTGTGGAAAATAATTGGAAAACGATTTTAAAATTTGAAAATTGAAGACAAAAATTGAAATAAGATGAAAACAATGATAAATTAAAAAATTGTTGTTATTTTTCTTTCAATTATCAACTATTTTTTTAAAATTTCAATTTAAATCTTTAATCTTCAATTTAATTATTTAATCTTCTATTTATTTCTTTAATTTGCAATTATTTTCTTCAATTTTTAATTGCATTCTATGTTTTTCAATTATTTTATTCAAAATTCAAAAATTCTTGCGATTTCTGAATTATCAAATATTTTCTGGAAATTTCAATTATTTTGATTGATTTTCAATTAATTCCTTAATATTAATTAATTCCTGCATTTTCTCAATTATCAATTATTTCCTTTCAAAACAATTCTTAATTCCAATCGATTTCTTTATTTTTCATTTATTTTCTATTATTTTTTCTATAATTTTCATCAGTTTTCAATTGTCAATTTATTATTCTGCTTCAATTTTATGAATATTCATTAATTACAAACTTTATTTTGTACGAATGACGACTATTCTCACCATTTGTCGAATTTTTTTTCAATTGTTAATAATTTTTTAAATATTAATAAATTAATTTAATATTAATACAATTCTTAATATTTAATTATTTTCGTCATATTGTATTTTTTTTATTATCAATTATTTTCTTGAAATTTTCATTTAATTCTTTAATTTCCAATTTATTTCATTAATTTTTAATTATTCCATTTTCAAATATTTTCTTTAATCTTCAATTTTTTTTATCAATTTTCAATTAATTCCACAATATTCAATAATTCTCTTATTTTTTCAATTATTTTTTCACTCATAAAAATTGTTTTAAAATTTCAATTCAATTATTCAATTCTAGAACTATTCTTTTCAATTCTCAGTTATTTTCTTCAAATTTAAATTTCACTTTTAAAATTTCTATTATTTTCTGTAATATTAAAAAATTACTGCTTTTTTCTATTATTTTTTTCGATTATCATTAATTTTCTTTAATTTTAAATACAATTGTTTAATTATTTTCTTTAATTTTTAATTCTATTCTTCAATTTTTATTTTTCAGTTTTTAATTGTTTTCTTCTATATTCATTAATTCTCGGATTTTTTTAAATTACATGTTTTCAATTTTCAAGTATATTCTATAAATTGTAATTCAATTCTTCAATTTTTTATTGCTTTCTTCAATTTTCAATTATTTCCAACTATTATTCATATAATTTTCTTAATTTTTAAATTTGCAAATATTTTCTTTAACCTTAATATTTCTTGTTTAATTTTTACAATTATTTTTTTCGGTTGTCTATTAATCTAGTAATTTTTTGAATTTTGTTTTCAATTGACAATAATTTTCGTATCTTTTCAAATATTTTCTTCAATTTTTTAACTATTTCCTTTACTTATTAATTATTTTCCGCAATTTTTAATTATTGCCTACAATTTTTTCAATTTTTAATTATTATCTTAAATTTTTATAATTATTCTTTGATTTTTTAAATTATTTTGTTCGGTTGTGTATTAATCTAGACAGTTTTTAAATTTTGTTTTCAATTGTTAATTATTTTCGCCATTGTGTAATTTTTTTTCAATTCTTTTTTCAAATTTTAATTTAATTCTTAAATTTTCATTTTATTTTCTCAATTTGTTATTATTTTCTTCAATTTTAATTATTCTTTTCGATTTTCAATCCAATTGTTGAATTTGCAATTATTTGCAACAGTTATTCCTATAATTTTTTTAACCATTTCATTTAAATTTAAAATATTTATTTTTTATTTTTTTAAACTATTGTTTTCAATAATTGTGTAATTACGTAATCATTTTTCGAATTTTATTTTCAACAGTCAATTATTATAGTCATTTTTCAGATATATTCTTCAATTTCGTAATTTTTATTATTTGAATTTGCAAAAATTTATAGTTTTAAATGACCAACAACAATGCAAAGTTTGTCTTTAAGGGGGTAGTCTGGTGTTCCGAGCCTGTTTTGAAAGCTTATTTCAATATTCTATTTTTTATTAGAAAATAATTTTTAATCAAATAAAATCTTTTAACATCTTTTTGTTCTTATTATGAATTTTTAAAAAAAATTGTATTCAACTATTTTTTAATTGATATTGATATATATAGGGGAGAGTGGCTATCAATGTACCGGATTTTTTTCAAGGTCATAGTACTTATTGAATTTCACCAATTTCAAGCACTTCTTTGCATCAATATAAAACTACAACACTTATCTAGGTAATGCACACATATTTTACACGATTTATTTTGATTAAATAATAAAATTTAGGATTTTTCTAAAGTAACAAGCTATTTTCATTTTCAACAACCTGGGTACACAATGAACCACCTCTATAAAAATACTAAAAATGTTCAACAATAATAATATTGCAATTTTCACTTTGTAAAAAAACTTATTTTCTATCAAATACTATAAAAAATTGTTACTTAACACTTTTTAATTGATAATGTATAACATAAATATACCTCAAATTTAAGTTAACTAGCTAAAATGGCATTTTAGTTTTGCTATGTTGAGAAAAGTACTGATAACAATCGCTGTAACATGCTGTACGCATGCCTAGTTTTATAATCAAGCATACCACTCTGGAAATCGAAAATACACTGAAATTCCAGGTGGTTCATTGTTCCCCGGTACATTGAATCAACATGACATTTGCAACAAAAATGGTTTTTTATAACTTAATCCAATATTTCAAAATCTTTATCTCATTAGAATATTGTAGTTAAGGCACAAAACAAAATAAATCGTAAGTACATTTATTTTTAACTGGCCTTATTTCAATTAAAAAACGTGTTTGTATTTTAGGTAAATTTTTTCTTCAGTACATCAAAAACAGTTTTTTCCAATTTTCTCTGTAAAGAGTAAATCCACACGTCTCAAATTTATGGACGTAGTGTGTTTACGCAAACTTCATTTATATTTAAAATTAGGAGAATTTTTATTTAATTGTTTCTGAGAAAATTGAAACGGTTCATTGAAAAAACTGGTACATTGATGGCCACTCTCCCCTACTTATAATTAAAGTTTATAATAACAAAAAATGAAGTAGGGCGCTGGCGCAGGTGATATCATCCGTTGGCGTTATGGGCATTTCTCTGGAACCTTTAACTTTTCAATAAGAAAAAATATTTTATTTTTTTTTGTAGCACAGTATTGAAACTTTGTCTACATAAACTTCAAGTGCTAAGCTTTCAAATTATACAAATGGACAGATAAATCTAATTGTCTTCAAGAAGTTATAAATTATTTAAAATTACAAATAATTTTTAACCTGTAACATAAAAATATTCAACAGGTGGTTGCTTTTTAGGATGAAAAACAGTTGAAATGAATTGCTTGAGGGGTTATCATTTTTAAAAAACGATAAGTTTGTTTAATATTTTCAATATTTATAATAATAGTAAAATATTAATAATACTATACACTAGGAATAAAGGAATAAAGTTCCATTTTTGTGTGAAAATCAATCTCGAAATAAACATTAAAACTTAACCTTCAGGTTTTAATTAATGACAATTTCTGTTGAAAACATTAGAATCGGCAACTTCAGACTTAAAAATTTCTTTCTAAAAAATTTCGGTCGATTACGGTCGACCGTAATTGATAAATGTTTTCACATTATCATTGCAATAAAGTATTTTTTCTCATAGCACATTCACACAATGTTAAATGGTACTGGTAAAAATATATGTAAGTACTTTTTGAATACTTTTATTTCATTTTCGTGAAGTATCACTCGTATTACGGTCGTTGTCAAATTTTTTACACACGTGTTTTCTGTTATTTAAATTAGAATAGTTTTTTGAAGACATGAAGCACATCAATTTAGTATGTCTCAAAATAATTCTAATTATTTAAACTTTTATTTTCCATAAACTATTTTGGTGTGCCGATAGTCTTATTCAAGAAAAATGATAAATAAGACGATTACGGTCGAAAAGGTTAAAAATGAGGGACAACTTTTAAAAACATATAACTTTCTTCACAATAAACAAAATATTAATTTTCATGCACAAATGTGTTCATCGTTTAACTAACTTTAAAAACATGTGTCATCTAACTAGTAATTTTTATTAATTACAAAGTTTCAACGCATAAACCATTCGAAAGTATGGTTAGGGACAAGTAAACATTGTTAAAAATCGGATGTTCAAATTGGAATAATTATTTATCTATTTAATAAATCAATGTGTAATCTTTTGGAAATAGTTCATCGTATCAAATGTTAATATTTCCAACAAAAACCAGGTAAAAATGGATTTAAATTATCAAAATATATGCAAGGGACATAAAAGTTAAAGGTTCCAGAGATATGCCCTTATCTAAAACAAAAAAACCAAATTTATTATTGTTCTGTATGTAAGTGGCTATCGTCCGAACTAGAATTATGCATTTTTATTAATAACTTTTTTTATTTTTAATTTTTTATCAATAAAAAACAGTTGATTTTTAAATTTTTTGATATAATAATCCGCCATTTTGTTATTTATTAACAAAAATATTTTATTCTAGTTCGGGCGATACCCACTTACATACAGAACAATAATCAATTTGGTTTTTTTGTTTTAGATAACGCCAACGGATGATATCACCTGCGCCAGCGCCCTACTTCATTTATTGTTATTATAAACATTAATTATAAGTATATATATCAATATTAATTTAAAAATAGTGAAATACACTTTTTTTTAAGAATTCATAATAAGAACAAAAAGATGTTAAAAGATTTTATTTGATTAAAAATTATTTTCTAATAAAAAAAAGAATATTGAAATAAGCTTTCAAAACAGGCTCGGAACACCAGACTATCCCCTTAATGTTGCTATAGTTATTATATATAACACAGCCACACAAAAAAAATAAAGTTCCCTGTTCTGGGTAAGAGACACACATTTTTCTATGTATTTTGATGCGCTGAATCCGAATCCGTCATCAAAATTGGTCCATCAGATCAAGTTTTGACCCTAACCTCAAAATTAATAAAATGACACTTTTTGAACATTAGAATTTGAACTCGACTTAACTTTAATACATGCCTACGGCCAATAGAAAGCTTGAATTATTACCTTTAAAACGCTTTTTTAGAAATTGTTCTACGATTATTTTTAACGAAGTTATGATGTTTTACTTAAAATCATTTTTGTCCATTACACAATAGCATCAATAATAATTGATGTGTTTTTAACATATGGAAAAAAGTCATATTTTACGTAAAACATTATAACTTCGTTAAAAATAATCGTAGAACAATTTCTAAAAAAGCGTTTTAAAGGTAATAATTCAAGCTTTCTATTGGCCGTAGGCATGTATTAAAGTTAAGTCGAGTTTAAATTCTAATGTTCAAAAAGTGTCATTTTATTAATTTTGAGGTTAGGGTCAAAACTTGATCTGATGGACCAATTCTGATGACGGATTCGGATTCAGCGCATCAAAATACATAGAAAAATGTGTGTCTCTTACCCAGGTCAGGGAACTTTATTTTTTTTGTGTGGCTGCGTGTAATTCTTACTATTAACATTAAAATTCAAATCATTACTAATAAGAATGACACTAGAGATTGTATTTTCGTACAATGATTGAGAAAATTTGACTTAATTTGATAAATAAATAAAAAACTTAAATTCTTATAAATTCTCGATTAGAATTTTGATCGGTTATATTCCCGGTTATATTCTCGTTCTCATTACCGTTCTCCAGGTAATATTACTTCTTCGCAACTCTACTCGAAACCAAACTTACTTTACGTCATAAAGGGAGTTAGTAAAAAGTGACTTTTAGGAGAATTCAATAAAAAACTGTATGGGTCATTAAAGATATAAGATAAAACAAATTTTTCGGTGTTTTTGTAGTATAATCATACTTCTTATCAATTATTTGCTTTATTTTTAGATGCCAATAAAATAGTGAAATATTTAGCATAGGTTAGAAAGTTCTGTCACGTGGTTCTTTTTTTTCCCTTTTAAATACAAATTAAATAAGCAAGAGATATAAGTTACTATAAAAAAGCAAACGCCAACTCAATTACAGGTTTCTGTTAATTTTTCAATAATTTTTCGTGATATTTCTCCTGTCATTATTTCTTATCAATTCAATTTGCAAAAAGAAAGGGCAAACGTGTCATTTTTTTTAAAAGGGCAAATTTGAGCGCCGTTTAAAATAAATTCTACTCTGATAAATGTCAAAAGCGAGCAAAAGTTTATTTCTTTTTATTAAGCAAACTAATTTTGCAGGTTTCGACGAGTGGAGCGAAATAAAGCTTGAAACAAGGTCAAATTGGCCAAGGCCTCGTCGAATTGGTAATTTATTATAATCCTGTGCTCCAACAGCCAGCAAGTCAGGATATTGCTACTCTGAGTTCGTTGACGCGTAATGCATTCACACCGGGATTTCGTCAGTGCCTCTGGCACCCCAAGCATCATGTGCACGATAGTGCGAAAGCAACAGAAGCGGCAGCACCAACAGGATGATTCGGTTGTTGTGCGGGGTGAAAAAAATCCAGGAGTCTATTCACATATAATCACTATAATCTCTGGATACTGATTGTCAGTAAAGTGTACAAGGTCATTTGAATTGTCATCAGATGAAAAAAAAAATTATTTTCAGTTAATTTTTCATCTAGCTCTACTTTTCATCAATTTATACAGTAACTAATTTACTCAAAAAAACATTATAGTTCATTTATTTCAGAATTTCTTTGAAGTAATTCCGACTTGTTTGACATTCAAAATTGAAGAATCTGGATATCTTGATGTTGGGATAAGAGACAGAATTTGAAATTCCGTCTTGGCGCAAAGTTAGTAAAGCTCATCTGCAAAAGTTAAACAAGAACATTGAAGGCGGCTTGTAATTAGTCCGGGCTAGAACTCACTAAACGGTCATTACAGTGAAACAATAGAAAAGTTCAACAATGAATAGATTTAAAGCTGTAAATGGAAGCTATTCTTATTCCTCGCTTGTTGAGATTTTATCAAGCACAGTTTAAATATTGTACAAGCATTTATTCCAAAGAACAATCTGACAATTAATAACATTACTATTATGTGAATACAAAAATGTAAAAAAATTCACTGTGTATTTTTAAATTTCAGAAAGGGACGACGTGGATTAAAAGTGGCCACAGCTACTCGATCAGTACCTACGCTTATAAAACTTAATCATGTTTGAATATGGAGAATGAATCACTGTCCGAAACCACCTCCACACCACAGACAGACAGGGCTAGGCCAGCTGATGTTTAAAAGAGCATCTGCCGTTTAATCCTAATCCTAATGCCAGATGATCAGTAGTTACATAAACATTACCAGTCGAATCGAAATGCGTATAAAGTAGATTTTCAATATTTACGAGATTGAGAAATCCCTTTTGATTTAATAAATCAAGAGTAATCGAAAGTGCAATTTCAAAGAAAAGAAGGGACAGAAATTAAAATCATAAAAACAGAAACTGATGGACCGTAAAAATTTAATTATTAAAGGAATAATTCCCAGAACAATGGGAATCAGATTTTGTTACGAAAATGGAATTGTCTCGTATGTGATGTTGAATATCATATTTCTTTTCATTTCTTGATGTTTGCACTTAAATGTGCTCCTATTGAAATATATGTTGATAGTTTTGGCTACACTCGTGCAAGGTAAAGTGTGGAAACGTCTCGCTCTTTGAGGCGTGGGTCGCAAATACGGAAGAGGGTAGGCCACCAAGAAGAAGAGAGTAGAGGAGAAAAGAGGAGAGAACAGGAGAGGAGAATGGACTAGCGAGGGTGAATTTGGGTGGAACGAGTCCATTAGCAGATTACGAACCAACCCCCGCTTCGCTTCGCTCATTCACCCCCATGCTCATGGTGTTTTCACTTCCCTTCCTTCTTCGCCTTAAAGCTTGGACCATTTCTTTCTACCTTTATGTCAGTATGAGCCACACGTGAATTTTTCGAAAATCATACGTAAGTCGGCAACTCTCATAATCTTAGATTAAATTTGTGCTTTAAATCGTTTTTTAAAGATTAAAATTATTATTATTATTACTAGCAACATAAACGCGCACCCAGGCGCACGAGAAACACTGCATTGCTTTTGGTCATTTACAACTATAAGTTTTTGCATATGCAAAAAAGAATAATAAATTATTAAGATTTGTTATTTAATTATTATAAAATTAATAGGCATCAGATATAACTTTCATTGTATGCAAAGTAAAACTGCTGCAGACTTTAAGAATTAGAGAAATAAGTAAAAGTAAATAAAAAGAGTTTTAAAGAATCACGAATTTTCCAATTTTATATTTAAAAAGGAAAAATAAGCGCCCTGTAGCAAAGGTATGTAAGTTACAAGAAGTCGGAATGTTTTTGTCGAAAAAATGTATTCAAACTTCTATAGTTTATACAAACTAAAATTATTCCAAAATTCTGTTGCGGAAAATTTCTTTTTCATAATTTCTTATTTAAACAATACAGATTTCAATTATTACAAAATTTACTTAATTTAAATTTTTATTTTTCAAAAGTTCTAACAATCCAAATTTTTATTTTTCCTAGCTTCAAACGAAATGGAGACCCAAATTTATTTTAACTTTAATTCAAATTTGTATATGAAAAGCTTAATAATATTTATATTTAGGGTAAACCGCCCAACAGTAGACAATAAAATTTTCTGATAGATGTAATTATTTCAGGCTTAAGTTATTAATAGAATTCCTAACGCTAAAATGAAGCTAATATATTCAAGTAAGTAATGAAGCATGCAAAATGTGTCTAAAATTAACCTCTTCTTTATTTTAAATACTTTTTTAACGCAATAAACAATCACTCAAAATGGAACCTCCTGTCAACAGTAGATAATCGGCTTCTATTTAAAGAAAACAAATTGTTAAGCAGTTTTTTATGCATAATACAATTCCTGGAAAAGATTTCTTCAAAATAAAATTAATTTTTCCGCATAAAAGTTGTTTATTCTTAAATATTTAACTGAAATATGAGAAATACGAGAAATTTTTACTTCTCTGAAACACGCCTACCAAATCTAGAGCTTAAAAGAGCGGGAAATTTAAAACGAAGAAAACTAAATATAACATAAATTCTTGTATCTCTTGTGTAGCAACTAATTTATTTAGTTTTCTAAATTTTTTAATTGATAATAAATTGCTTCAGGTCATTTTATATGCAAGAATTCAAGTTAAAATAAAACGTTTTTCGAATCAAAAAATGATTCGAAACGTAACCTCTACTTCTGACAGTTGTGCCGCGGTACTGAATAGGATTATCTATTTGTTCATTATCTGCTGTTAAAATTTATACTAATTTATAAAAAGTGATAAAATATTTATAAATAAAAAAAACTAACACTTGGCAATGTCCTATATTGTTTCTTAAGATTCCAATTTTGATTACACTGTGTTACAAAAAATGAGAACAAAAAATTACTTTGAATCTGACCTAGACTAAGTTGTTTGTCATGAAAAACTAAAAAAATAGTATATATTAAATTCCCCCCCTCACCCTTAAAATTTCATTTTACAGCTAAACAACAGTTTTTCTGCAATTTTTGTATAAAATATACTGTTACTTCATCATGTTTGGTTCGATTTCAAATTTTTTTTTTATTTTGAAGCTGAGAAACAAAGCTTTCCATAACTATAAGGGGTTTTAGGTTTTAAATAAAATTTATAGCAGAAAAAGAGTAAAAAATTTCGAAAATTGGCAATTTTTTCGAATTTTTTCAACTTTGGCAATGAATTTTTTGCATTTCTTGTCTTAAAAATCAGAGAATTGTATTTAAGTAAAAAACAGTACTTTCTTTTTTTTGTTTTCTTTAATTGTTGCAAGTGGTACTTATCATTTTCTAACAACTTTTTTACATTTATTTTAGTAAATTTTGGTAAAATTTTGAAAATTTAGTGTGACACCAAAATTTTCGAAAATTAATTTTCCCGAAAAATTTAGAGATTATAATGACGAAAAATGCAATAACTTAGCTAATTTTTTACCAATTTAATTAAAAAAGAGCTCATTCGACGCAGAATTAAATATTCTTTAAATAATTTACTACACAAAAAAACATTGTAAATAAAATTAGGCCGTAAATCATTGCCAAAATTGAACAAATTCGAAAAATTTTCAAATTTTTGAATTTTTTTACTCTTTTTCTACCATAAATTTTATTTAGAACATAAAACCTCTTTTAAGTATAAAAAGCTTCGTTTCTCAGCTTTAAAATAAGAAAACAATTTTTGAAATCGGACCAAAAATGACGAAGTAACAGTATATATTTTATACAAAAATTGAAGAAAAACTGTTTTTTAGCTCTAAAATGACATTTTGGGGTGGGGGGGGAGGATTTAATACACTTTTTTTTAAATTTTTCATTATGAAAAACTTAGGCTAGGTCCGATTTAAAGTAATTTTTCACTGTCACACAGTGTAATAATGCGTTTGTGAGCCTAAAATTTTTTTTTTGTAAAAATCGTTTTTTCCATTTATAAACGACAATTATTCATATTATTTAAAAAAAACTTGGTTAGGTAGCCTTATTTTATTCCTAAAATCTTATTACGATGAGTTGAAGTAAAATTTTAAAACTGTTTTTTATAAAATTAAAATTAGCTACTGTTTACCATTATCTGCTGTTAAACGGTCTCCCCTAATTTTTTTAAATACCTATAATTAAATTAATCTTTTACATTTACAAATTAAAAAGTTTAAACTTGATTTTATTTATATTTACGATTTTAAATTGTTTTAAACTTTAATTAGTATATGAACTACAAATTATTCATATTTTAATACATAGTAGGTAATAAACTTCAATTATTTTAAACTTTTAATTCTTTAAATTTTAATTAATCAAAATTTTAATTATCATACACTTTAAATATTTTTAAAATCTAACAATGCCTATTTAAATGATTTTAAACATTAACCGTTATATAAAAACTTTTAATTATGTAACAAAATTTTATTATATATTAAAGCTTTAATTAGTACAAATTTTGAAAATAATAATTTTGACTATAATTTGAAATAATGAAAATTAGGATTAATGAAAAAACCAATGACGTTGAAACTTCAATAAATTAAAACTTAAATATATCGATGCTTAACTATTAATTTAGATTTCAATTAGTAAATAATTATTTCGAAATTTTAAAGATCTCAGTTTCCAATAATCTATAATAATAATCCGCAATTTCATTCATTCTTTCATTCATTCTGTCCACACCTGAAGTTGGTCGTTTTTCTATTCAATTGTTTTTTAATAATGTTTTGCTTCTTGGTTTTGAAAATTGTTATGTAGTTGAAATAGGTTACGTTTTTCGTTTGTGTCAATTATTAGGTAAGTCCATTGTCTTTCGTCTGATAACTGTTGCGGACTTATTTTTAAAAAAATATTGTTCCACAACACTTGAAACTTTAATATTTCCTGGTTTCATTGGTCATAATATTAAAGGGTAAATTGTATTTCTTTTAATGCAATTATTAATCAAAAGTTGTATGTTTACAACAGTATTTCGCGTATGTATTCAAAAACTATTTGATATTTGATATTGGAACTTTATGTTTCTGGTAAGTTCCAATAGATAATATCAAATAGTTTTTGAATACTAATGTTTTTAAAAAATTGCAAAAATTTAAGGTTTTTGATTAATAATTACATTATAAGAAATACAATTTACACTATAATATTATGACCAATGAAATCAGGAAATATTCAAGTTTCAAGTGTTGTGGAACAATATTTTTTTAATAATATGTCCGCAACAGTCCTCAGACGAAAGTCAATGGACTTACACAACTAAAAAATTGATAAATTTTTTAAATAAGATAATAAAATTGTAATAATAGTATTAAAAAAGAAAACAATATTAAAATATATACAGATATATTTACACCTATTTACACATATTACACCTATATTTACACCTATTTCGAGCTTTTAATTATTTCTAAAAAATACAATAAAAATAATAATAAAGAATGAAATATTATGAATTATATCATTGAAAAATAAGCTATTCACAGTTTTTAAACATTTCTTAAGGTTTTCAAGTACGTCAAACCACAGACTTTCGACCAAAGGTGGTCGTTTACCATAATTATTAATTTATGTACTTTAATCATATTTTCATTAGATTCAAGGCAAATATTTATTTTATTACTAAATAATACCACCTTAAAATTCTGGAATTAACCCCAAAGCACACATTTTTAATCTTATATAAGTTTTTTCTGGATGATATTAAAAATTAACACTTTTTACATATATAAGTTTTTATAAAATATTCAACATATTAAATTTTCGCGAGGGTAATTTGCTCAGTTTATGAATTATTATTAAAGTCTAAAAATGTAATGAAAAAACCTTATTTTTCATTGTACAAAATATACTCAGAAATTTGTCGTTAAAATTATTGACAAAAATAGTTTTGAATTTAAAATAAATAACAGATTGTCAAACTTTAGAGTGTATTTTGTACAATGAAAAGTAACCTTTTTCAGTACATTTTTAAACTTTAATAATAATTCATAAACTGAGCAAATTACCCTCGCTAAAATTTAATATGTTGAAGATTTTATAAAAACTTAGATATGTGAAAAGTAATAATTTTTTAATTGCATCCAGAAAAACTTATATAAGATTAAAAATGTTGTGTTTTGGGGTTACTTCCGAAATTTTAAGATGGTATTATTTAGTAATAAAATAAATATTTGTCTTGAATCTAATGAAAACATATTAAAGTGTATAGTGTATACATTAATAATTATGGTAAGTTTCAGTAATATTTATTAAGTAGGTTTCTAAAAAATAGACTCTTAAAAATGGTAAAAAGTGACAGCCTTTTGATCAACTTTAAATTGATTTTATTATTATTATTATTATTATTCTTATCATTATTCATTATATACAAAATTATATTAAATAAAATAAATATTTGGATGTTAATTAAACATATTTTCTTTACAATATGGGAATGAAATGTTTTCTTTCTAAATAAAAAATATTTGAAATATGCATTAAAAACGCCAATTTTTTTTAACACTTGCTTCTTTAATTACAATTTACGGCCGGAAAATAAAAAATTTATCTAAAACAACTTCAGAACTTGAATTTAAACACTTCAATAATACATATAATATGGGTTTTATTATTATTAGAATATGTCAGCGACGACCTTTGGTTGAAAGTTAGTGGTTTGACTCTTAAAACTTTTTTGCGCTATTAATTTTTAAAGAAAAATGGGTACTGCATTAAATTCCTTTTGAAAAAATTTAGTATTTTTATTTAAAAATTATTATTTTTTATTGCGTGAGTAAATTATTAAACTGCTTTAATATTCAATTTAATTATACATTTAAAATTAGAGACAATTGTAAATCTAATCATAATTCAACTAGGTTAACAGAAAATGAGATAGACTGAAATACAGTTTTTACTCTAAAAGAATTAACTTTTTTTGGATAGACTAAAATTATAAAATTAATCATAAAATTTGGATTTATTTTAGTTTTAATGCATGTAAATTTTTTACAATTAAAACGTTTTTATAAATTAGTTTAAGTTTGAAATTATTTTAATATGTATATTGTTAGAATTTGAAAATATTTAAAGTTGATATAATAATTAAAACATAGAATGATTAAAATTTGAAGCATTAAAAGTTTTTAATAATAATTGAAATTTATTAATATTAAAATTCAAATAATTCCAAGTTTCTAATAATTAAGAGGATGTGATGGATAATGAGGTCATTGACCTCATGACCCACAGACAAAATTTTTCAGCGGTTTTTCTCTAGAACTAGGTACTGAATATTTTTCAATGCAATTTTATCGAATTACCTAAAATATCATCTGGAAGGTACCCCTAACTTATTTGGAGTTTGCCCCAAAATTAACTGTTTGAATTTTTTCTAATTTTGAACAATTTTATAAAATTAACTTTTTAGTCAAAATGAGAACACACGCTTGAGTCAGAAAGATCTTCTGGTTGATATTTTATATAATTCTATACTAAGTTTTATATAAAAATATTTAGTAGTTTTATATAGAAAAATCGCTGAGAAATTTTGGCTTTGCGACACGTGACTCTACTGACATCACAAGCTCTTAAAGTTTATAACACATTTTAAAATTGCATTAATAAAATTAAATTTAAAATATTTAGTTTATAAATATGTAAAAAGTTAAAATACATTTTGTTTACATTCTTGAGAATTAAAATGAAATTGAATTACATATATATGTCTTAAAACTTTGGTTAAATATTAAAATTTTGCTTAATTGAAGTTTAAATAATTAGAGTTTAAATCTATGAAAGATGGAAAATATTTTAAATTTGGAAAAATTAAAATCTGTGTTGATAAAAGTTTTGACGATTGGTTTGCACCTAGAGAAGTTAGTAATTGAAATTTATATTGTTTAAAGAACTTTTAAGAATCAGAAACTTAAATTAATAAACGTATGGAATAATTAAAATTTGTATAGAAGTTTGGATATAATGTCAGTATATTTTAAAATAAATAATTCATTACGTTTTTCTCGCTCGCATCCTTTTTGCTATAAACTTTTATTGTTTACTTTTGATGAATAATTTTTTTGCATTTATGGGGCAAAAGATGCTATTAAACATTCAACTCAAAAAAATCATACCTCTTTTAACAAACCTTATCTTTCTTATTAAACTGGACTAAAATAATAATTATATATTGTCATTAAGATATATTATAGACCTTTTTTGTATAAATAAATGGTAGAAACCTTGTGGCCTTTGGTCTTTTTGTAAAAAAATTTTATTTGAATTTAGGAAGTTAATTTAAATTCTTTATTTATTCTTCTCCAAATTTCGATGCATTTCGCTACGAACGTAGCTCATCAGGACTATAACAAAATCACAATGTCAAACTTACACTCGTCAGAAATCTTTTTTGTAGATATAATATAATAAAATATGGAGTATTACATACCACATAAAATTTAGAATTATTAGAATTTTAACATTAATAAAGCATTAGAATTGATCTGGAAATTGTTAATTATGGAGTGTTTTTATCAAAATTTAAGCTTGACATGCACCAAAAATATTTTTATCTGGAACCAGTAAGTTTTAATTCAAAAAAAAATTGTAAAAATCTTTTTTAACCTTAAATATTTTAATACTTATCACAACTTGTAATTTTTTCCAGATCAATTCTAATGCTTTATTAATGTTAAAATTCTAATTATTCTAAATTTTATGTGGTATGTAATACTCCATATTTTATTATATTATATCTACAAAAAAGATTTCTGACGAGTGTAAGTTTGACATTGTGATTTTGTTATAGTCCTGATGAGCTACGTTCGTAGCGAAATGCATCGAAATTTGTAGAAGAATAAATAAAGAATTTAAATTAACTTCCTAAATTCAAATAAAATTTTTTTACAAAAAGACCAAAGGCCACAAGGTTTCTACCATTTATTTATATAATAATTATATGTTAAATATGAATTTTCTTTAATTTATTTAGGATCTAATAAAATTAATTTAAGCTAAATTGGATTACTTTAAATATTTAAAAAAAAATTATTATTATTTTATAATTAAATCAATTATGTATTAGAATGTATATTAATAAAAATTAACTTTTAAAAAAATTCATTTGACGGAACAAATCATAGTTTAAAGAACAAAACTCTTTTTCTGATTTAATAAAACTTAAATAATAATTATGTAACAGTAAAAAATCAGTTATATTTTTATTTAATCTAATAATAAATTATCTAATATAAAGAAGCTCATATAATTTTTATATTTAAATTAGTAAAAAATGCAAAACGTCATTCTCGCGCGCTGTAGCGCGCGTATATTTTGCTAGTCTTAAATAATATCAATCAATTTAAACTTCTTCGCATAAACATTTTAATAAGTAGGTACCTAATTTTTGTATTAATAGAATTAAATTTTAATTCACTAAAAGTTTAGTGCATCGAAATGCCAGTTCAATATTTTATAGAGTAAACTATATTATTTATTAATTTTACTTTCTGTAAAAGCAGTTAAATTGATTCTCATGTAGACTCTAATTTTTTAATTGATCTCATTTATCTAATTTTTAATTAGGAATTTAATAAGTTTAATAACAATTTCCTCATGCAATAAAAAAGAAGCATTTTGAAATCTAGAATACAAAATTTATTTAAAGAAATTTAATTTATTAGTTCTTTTAATAAAAATAACGTTGGAAGTTTTGAAACAAAACCATTTTTAATCATTAAGATATGAAAAAGTTATTTTAGAAATCAATCGATTCAAATCTCAATTGATACAAATTTGTATAAATTTAATTGATCCGAAATTCAACTTTAACAATTTTCGATTCTTGCAATGTTCAATACGTCCAATTTTCAATCTATTCAAAATTAAATCGATCGAAATTTAAATTTATTTAAAATTTAATCCTTTTAAATTTTAAGTAATTTATTTTCATCTACTCCAAATACAATTCTCCAATTTATCCAAATTTTATTCAATTTTCACAATTTTAATTGACTCAAAGTTTGATCTGAATTAAATCTAAATTCAATTCGCACTAATTTTAATTTATTTAATTTTTATTATTTCACTATAGTTTTACTTTATCATTTATTTTAACAAAAATGTTTTAAACTCAAATTTATCATTTGCAGGTGATCCTTTCTTTAATTCGTTCTGCTCAAGCTGTAAGAAATTTAATTCTTTCAAATTCCAATTCACTGAAAATCTATTGTAACATTCAGTAAGAATTTTAGATGAAAATTCAATTTGACGAAGATTGCTAGAAGTGTTGACAACCGGGGCTTAAGAAGAAATCGCTGGATAATTGTCAGCTGGGAGACGATAGAAAAATTAAAGAGTAAACAGTCGCCCCTGAATTAATCTCGAGAAATCGATCATCTTGGGGTGTTCCTGTCAAGAACTGAGGTTTTGCTCATCTTGGCAAATTGCTTAATTTAGAATAGGATTAATAGCCTGATTGAAAATATTGTTTGAGATGATGTAAAGTATATGATAAAAAAAAATAGAGAACTTTATTTTAATTCAATCTTCGGCACTTTGTTGAATTTAAAAGATTACGCAAGTCTGATAAACTCTTTTCTTTTTTACATCAAGAACGAATTGAGAAGAAGAAAATGAAAAGGGAAATACGAAGGTGGTAGAATATTTTTCTTAGCTTTAATTGTGCCTTTCTGAATGATCTGAAGAGGCTCTTCATTGACAAGTCACCAGGGACCAAGTGTACACTCAACACAAGCATCTTCTTTGCGTTGACAATGCCTCTAGATATTATGGTTGATGATACTCTCTTGCTTGCCATGGCTTATTATGAAAATGAAAGGGCTTCACTTTGGTTCGGTACGTGATTAAATCAGAGCTACGCGAAACGAGGTTACGCCGAGATGACAGCTTCCCCTCTTTAAAGGAACAGAAATCCATTTTATTAATAACGGCATTACTGTTTGATCTGATAATTTAGTTTTGTCCTTGCGAGATATAGAGTAAATTGAGAAAAAGCTTTTTTAGTAGCACACTTTTCTTTCAAAAGTCACTGCTCTCTGCCCTCTAATTTGCATGATGCAATACGTATATTTAAACTAAAAAGCATAAATATACCCCTTTTAGATATTTCTCATAACTGTTCTTTAGAAACTTGAAACTTTAAAAAAATACTATAAATCTCTGATTTCTGGTCTTTCTTTTTAGTAAATAAATCATAAAATCGACCATTCGGAAGAAAAGAGTATTAACAAAAATTTTCAAAACTAAACTGTGCCAACTTTATTTTACTTCTCTAGAATGTCGTATCTTGACGATTCCGTCGTATACTGTATTAACTTCAATTTTCTTTACTATTGCCGCAAAAATTAGGAAAATATCGGTTTGCGTATTTCGTCATATAATCGGAAATATAAACAATTTTGAAACTAAATTGTCTATTCAAGTTTTAAAAAAAATTATAGGATTATTATAGGATATAATTATAATTATAGGATCTTTATATATGAAATCATAATTATAATAATTATTAAATAATAATTTATTTATTAATTTGGGATGCGATAAAAAATAAAAATGTATCTTTTAACAATTTGCATCATAAAAATCCCATGTTTGAAATCGCATTATTTTTGTGTATTTTCAATAGTGAAAAATTATAACTATTTTACAAGAATATAGGTAGGGTAATGTCACCATGAGTAGACCGCTTAAGCTTTTTTTCGAATAAATTCTTTATGAAAGTAAATTAATTGTACTTCTCTATTCTAAGCTTTAGTTTAGATCCCTAGATGAGAGTTTATGTCATGAGAGCTTTGATTTTGTTATTTAGAAAAAATATATTTGGCTTAAAAAAATATGCGTTTTTTTGAGGAATGAAAAAATGTAACCTTGAGTGGATCACTCTTGAAAAATTGCAAGAAAAGGTCATAAAATCAAAAAAAAATTAAGAAATTGCAAAAGTTTTTTGAGTATTTTAATTTCTTTCCGAAAATTATCTAGTTTCGACTCCCTGTTATTCTATACTGTTTTCCACAATACCTATTTAGAAATCACAAAAAATATTAATAAAGAACATAAAATATAGTTAGAAACAAGTTTATTTTCAATTTGTATCCATAAGACTGGTAAATTAACATTAAAGATTAAAAAGATTAGACAGTTCACTCAAAATTATAAACAATGGTCTATTCAAGGTGACATGTGACTTTTTAAGGGAGCCACAAACATTTTGCTTTCGAGGCAAAATTATCATTTAAGTAAACTTAGACAATCAATTTGAATGACCAAACTAACAGCAAAAAAATAAATTAGACTTTAGAACTCGAGTTCAACACTATTTTTACACTTCAGAATCACTTCATTAATTGTAACAGGGACTTTTTTAACAGCTTGTTTTTTAAAAAATTACATTTGTTAAACAGTATCGTATTTGTTCACAGCAAAACATAATTTCTTTTGGTTTTCGGGTGCGGCGCTGGTGTTCGAACTATTTATTTCATGTTTTCATTGTCAGATCACTAAAAACTTTTAGGCGGTCCACTCATGGTGGCGGTCCACTCAAAGTGACATTACCCTATATCCCGTATATTTTGTATTATTTTCAGAATTACATATTAAACAATTTTGATTTTATAACATTCACTAAACTTTTCTTTTAGTTGATTTCCTTAATTATTTTCATATTTTGTAAATAAAATTTTCGGTAAATATTTTCATTTCTTAAAATATTTCCTTATTTGTAGACGCTTTTTTATTTTTTTATTTTTAAAATCATGTCTTTAAAAGAAATTACAGATACGACATTCTAGAGAAGTAAAATAAGTTGTTACAGTTTAGTTTAGAAAATTTTTGTAAGTATTCTTTTCTTCAGAAAGGTCGAAATATACATTTTTGGATAAATGATAAATTATACAAAGAAAAATTTTATTATTTAGATAAAAAGTTTCTATGAAAAAATTATGATAATACAGAGATCACAGCGGTTTCTTTGTTCAATTTTAGGAAAAAAAGAAGGAATTTGATTCATAAAAAGGGGATTTTTAAAATTAGTAAAAAAAACAATTATATTAATATTTTAAGGTTTCTTTCACGAAATTTTATTGTTTCTTTAGAAGTTTAAAGCGCAGATAACGGTGAGGCTTTATGAAGTTTAACTCAAACGTCCTATAATTAAAAGTTTTTTGACAAACATCATCACTTTAATGATTAATTTAGAAGATTTTAAGCCTAAAATGAAAAAAATGGGTAAAGAATTGAAAAAAACAACTCGTTTTTTAAAACTTTTTTTTCAGTCAATTGTTGTGACGTTTTTTAAAAATTTAAGCTTTAAAGGTTTGTTCTTTAGTTTTCTCCCTTGAGATTTCCTGGAGAATTTAACAAGATTTTCTTGTTGTTGTTAATATACATTAATTTTAAAAAAATCGGGCAAGTTCGTGTTTTAGATGATTTTTTTTTTAAAAAAGGGGAAAAAAGAGGGGAAAGAAATCTTGATTTTACAGGTGTTACAGTTAATTCTTCTTTTTTTTAAAAAAAGGTGAAAAAAGGCGAAATGGGAAAAAAAATCTTGATTGTACAGGGGCTTTAAATAATTTTTTTTTTAAACGGAAAATAAGGGGAAAATAAGAAAATCTTGACTTTATAGGTGTTTCAAGTGGTTTTTTTAAAAGGTAAATTAAAACGAAAATAGGAAAAAAATATTGATTAAGGGGTTTTAGGTGGTTTTTTTATTTTTTGTTTAAAGTGAAAATAAGAGGAAAATAGGAGAGAAATCTTGATTTTATAGGTGTTTCAAGGTGATTTTTTTTTAAAAGGGGGAAATAAGGCGGAAAGGGGAGAAAACGTTTTTTATGTTTTGTAGGGATTTTTTTAAAAGGAAAAATTACGGGGAAAGGGGAGAAAAATCTTGATTTCACAGGTATTATAGTTGATTTTTTTCTTTTTTTGAATGAAAAAAAAAAGGCAAAATGGGGAGAAAAATCTTGATTGTAGGTACAGGGGCTTTAGATAATATTTTTTTTTAAATGGAAAATAAAGGGAAAATAAGATTAATCTTGATTTTATAGGTGTTTTAAGTGGTTTTTTTTGCAAGGGAAATTAAAACGAAAAGAGGAGAAAAATCTTAATTTTACAGGGGTTTTCGGTGTGTTTTTTTTTTAAGTGAAAATAAGGGGAAAAGAGGAGAGAAAACTTGATTTTATAGTTGTTTTAGGTTATTTTTTTTTAAAAAAAGGGGGAAATAAGGCGGAAAAGGAAGAAAAGGTTTCTTATGTTTTTTAGGGGGCTTTTTTTAAAAGGAAAAATTACATTAATTAAATCTTGATTTTATAGGTGTTTTAAGTGGTTTTTTTGCAAGGGAAATTAAAACGAAAAGAGGAGAAAAATCTTAATTTTACAGGGGTTTTAGGTGTGTTTTTTTTTGTTTAAAGTGAAAATAAGAGGAAAATAGGAGAGAAATCTTGATTTTATAGGTGTTTCAAGGTGATTTTTTTTTAAAAGGGGGAAATAAGGCGGAAAGGGGAGAAAACGTTTTTTATGTTTTGTAGGGATTTTTTTAAGGGCATGTCCCAGATCTTGGGACCACTTGAGACTAAAATGTAGAATTCTATCTTATCTCCCATATTTAATTTGTTAATAATTTAATTGTTTTTTAAAATTTTTAATAAGTCGAACATTCATGACACACTTTATGACTTTCGAAAACGATTCCCAAAATTTCAAATCGATATCTTCTCTAGTTTAGGCTTAAGTACGTGTAAAAAAATTAATCAATATTACTGACATTAAAAAAAGAGTCGGTAATATTGATTAATTTTTTTACACGTACTTAAGCCTAAACTAGAGAAGATATCGATTTGAAATTTTGGGAATCGTTTTCGAAAGTCATAAAGTGTGTCATGAATGTTCGACTTATTAAAAATTTTAAAAAACAATTAAATTATTAACAAATTAAATATGGGAGATAAGATAGAATTCTACATTTTAGTCTCAAGTGGTCCCAAGATCTGGAACATGCCCTTAAAAGGAAAAATTACGGGAAAAGGGGAGAAAAATCTTGATTTCACAGGTATTATAGTTGATTTTTTTTTTTTAATGAAAAAAAAGGCAAAATGGGGAGAAAAATCTTGATTGTACAGGGGCTTTAGATAATTTTTTTTTTTAAATGGAAAATAAAGGGAAAATAAGAAAAATCTTGATTTTATAGGTGGTTTAAGTGGTTTTTTTGGAAGGAAAATTAAAACGAAAAGAGGAGAAAAATCTTGATTTTACAAGTGTTTTAGGTGTTTTTTTTAAGTGAAAATAAGAGGAAAAGAGGAGAGAAAACTTGATTTTATAGGTGTTTTAGGTGATTTTTTTTTTTAAAAAAAGGGGAAAATAAGGCGGAAATGGGAGTGGAGGAAAGGTTTCTTACGTTTTTTAGGGGATTTTTTTTAAAAGGAAAAATTACGGGGAAAGAGGAGATAAATCTTGATTTCACAGGTGTTATAGTTGATTTTTCTTTTTTTTTTTTTAAAGGAAAAAAGGTGAAATGAGAAGAAAAATCGTGATTGTACAGGGGCTTTAGATAAGACTTTTTTAAAGGGATTTTAGATCATTTTTTTCTAAAGGGAAAATAAGACAAAAAGGGGAGAAAAATCTTGATTTTACAGGGGTTTTAGGTGGTTTTTTTTAAAGTAAAAATAATGTGAAAAAAGGAGAGAAATCTTGCTTTTATGTATGTTTTTAAGGTGATTTTTTTTTTTAAGAAAAAATATGAGAAAGGGGGAGAAAAATCTTGATTTTATAGATGTTTTTTTTTTCTTTTTAAGAGAAAATAAGGGGAAAAATATAGATTTTAGGTGATTTTTTTTTAAAAAGAGGGAAAAAAGGGGAGGAACTTTGATCCCTGTTTTAATAAATTGGTTAGATGGCAAAAATTAAAGCAAATTATTAAAGAACAAAAAAAGTTAAAGATAAAGTTAGAAAATTGGCAAATACTAAATCGGAAATTTTTTTAGGGAAAATAATTTAAAGCTTGGATCAATGAAATTTAAACGTGTTTATAAAACAGATGGAATCTAGTTTCAAGAATTCGAATTTTACGATTAACATTGTGTTTTAGACTCACTTGCAACATGATTGATCAAAAAATATCTGATTTCGTGAATTTTATTATACAAAGGCTCAAAAGAGGAAAAGAAATATACGCGCACATCACGCAGAATAATAGTCGTTGAATAAAAATCGTGACTAGGATTTTTTAAATCGGCAGGAAATTAATCATGCGCTCCCAGGCGTAACGCTTCGCTACTCATCGATAATCATAACCTGTTTCTGAACATAATGTAAAGAAAATCACAGGAAAAAAGTGTGTGAAATCTAGACACTTAACAATGTAAATCAACAAATAATCACAAATGGAAAAATCGGACCTTTAGTTATCAGAGATTAATAACGGTTCTTTCGATTAATGAAAACTCGAGAGGCGTGTGAATTTTGTTGTATTTTTTTATAATGCAATTAATTTTATTAAATTAATTCTAATCACTTAAATATTTAAAGTTAATTAGATTTCAACTTCTAATTACTTTGAGAGACACTTCTAACCGAATGATTAGGATTTTTTTTCTATTTTGATAAAAGTACAGAGATCGAGTTATTTCATCAGGGTGTCTGACTATCTGGGAAATTTGAAAAAATCCGGAAAATAGAATTTTCCTAATTTCTATTTCTAACAAAAAATTATTAGATTTGATTAATTTTCAAAATTTTATCATCATTTTCCTATTTCTAGAAATGTTTTATCAGTTTTGAAATGATTTAATTTTTAACCCTCATTTTCTAATTTTTTATACCCAAACGCCTAATCATCTACTCAGAAATATTTTCTATATTTTTTGATATTTTTTTAATTGTTCTAAACTTTAAAAGACTTTTCTTCTTTTAATTATTTATTTTTTTTAAATGCAAAGTTCATCTTGTACTAAAATTTCCATTTTTTCCTTAATTTCATTCCTAAATCAAAATTTTTTCTTAATTCACAGTATTTTTCCTAATTTTCAAAATAATTTTTAAATTTTTCTAACGTTTCCAAAAAAAATTTCTTTTTACTCAAAAAATCGTGCATTGAATATTTAAAACTTCCTTTTAATAATTTTTCTAAACCAATTAATAATTAAATAATACAGATATTAATCATGAAAGGAACAGATTCGTTAAAATTTTAGTTAACAATCCGTGAATTTATAAATGATGATCAATCGCTAGGCACCCTGTTTTATTCGGTTGAAGCTTAAATCGTGTTTTTAAAAACAAAACAACTTTTTTTTCCGTGAATGTACCAAAGTTTTCCACCCACGCGTACACAAATGTCTTGCTTTGAGATAAGATTGCAACATTTTAGAGCGAGAGAGGAAGAACAAAAAATATAAAAGAGTGAAGAATATACTGGGCTAAACGGAACCAAAACTGATAAAACTCAAAAGGGTTGAGAGACGTCATGTGGCATTTTGGGGGGTCCTGAAGAAGGAAGTTGGTCCAGGTGTAGCTCTTCTAGCAAACCCAGATCGGATAACAGCAATGCAATAAAAACACTCTGTTTCGTGTCACTAGTCAAAACTTGTCGACTCAGTTCCGTCAAATTCAAAACCGTTTCTTGTTTATCTTTCTCAGGTGGTCCGATTACTATAATTATAACATTTCAATTTTTAACTCTTTCTTGACGGCTAAATCTAGAAATTAAGAAATTTTAGATTCTAAAATTATCTAATCGATTTAATAATTTTATACAATTAGAGATTCGGTAAAATATAAATTTTATACGATTTGAAAATTCCGTTTAATTGGAAAAGAAAACTAATATTATTAATAATAATTTAATTATTATAATTAGTGAGGCGCCACTTGTTTCAAAACAAATATGTCCGACATAAGAGTATTTTTTCAGACAGTGCTATGTTTGAAATTTATTTTTACAATAAATTGTGTTATAAATTAAAAGCATTTTAGCTTTAAGCTTAAACAGTTTTTTTCTTTCTGCAAAGCTATTCCGCCATCTAGAAATATGATAAAAAGTGAATTAGGAATTTTTGTTTAAATTTCATTGTTTTCATACAAAATGTGTAATTATCACTATTATAAAATTATCACTCACTTCTGAAAACACGTCAAAATACTAAAAATCTCGATTTTTTTAAAAAAAATACTAATTGACATGTACAAAAAATTTTCACTCTGATGTCACTCTTATGTCGGACATATTTGATAGTTCCTAGAGTAACCGATAGGGGCGCTTAATAAATTCAAACTGACGATAGAAATTCTCTTTCATAAAAATTCTGTTGAGTAAAAATTTTCTGAACTAAAAAATTATTATTATGCATTTAAAAATTGCATAAGAACACAGTTAAAATTCTTTTAAATGAAAATTCGGTTAAATATAAATTCTTTCGTATAAAAAGTTCGTCAAATTTTAAACAAGATAAAAAATCTTTTAGAAATCTTCTATGGAATCAATGATATTTAAATATCTGCATCTGTTAATTATTATTAAGTCTGTACATTCGGTCATTCAAAATCTAAGGAAAAATATAATGTTCAGAAAAGTATGAAAAACAATTTCACTTTGAATTTTCGTTTTTAATATACATCAAGGTGGTCCTTAAAAATGAAATTTTCGAATTTTAAAATTCATGACCCCTTATTTTGTAGCATATAAAAAAAAGACACATATTTTATTTTTATTTCAATATTTAATGGTGTTTTGTTGACCATGAAATTTCGCATGTAATTTGCATGAGGAAAAAATCATTTTTCGTAGATTTGCCATAAAATCATGAAAAATCAACATTATTTTATCGGACTATTCTGTTTTTCTTGGAAAATGTTCAAAGAGTGATCTCCAATAATTTCTTTATGAATTTTTTGAAAATAATTATTTTTTAAAAAGCCCCCAAAAACACCATAAAATGAAAAATCAGGGGAAAATAAAAAATATTTATTACTATTTTTTGACATTTTTAGCAGGATTTTCAATAAATAACATAAATATATAATTTTAGCAATTTTTTCATGCAATTTCTAATTTGTTTAAATAAATTGTTATTGTTTATTTACAACTGTTTATCAAATTAAGATATGAGTTGCAACCTTATCCTCAATTTAACAACTTTTTAAAACAAATGTAACTATTTATTAACAACAAACTAAAAATAACAATTCTATTAATTGTTTAAACAATTTATTATTGTTTAATTTCAACTTTTTATCAATTTTGCAATTTCTCAAGATGAATGATACTAATTACTAACAACAAACTGAAAAAAACAATACTACCAAATGTTTAAACAAATTATTATTGTTTAATTTAATATTTTTATCAAATTAAGCTACAGAGTTAAAATTTTCTCTGCATTTTGCAACTTTTCAAATTGAATAATACCAATTACTAATAACAAACTGAAGAAAATAATACTACCAAATGTTGAAAAAAATTATCATTGTTTAATTTCAACTTTTTATCAAATTAAGATACACATTTGCAATTTTTTAAAATTCGCTTGTTTTTATTTCTGGAGATAGAATTGTTATTTTTTAGTTTATTGTTAGTAATTGGTATCATTGAGCTTAAAAATTTGACAAATTGAGAGAAAATTTCAACTTTGTAGCTTAATTTGATAAAAAGATGAAATTGAACAATACTAATTTGTTTAAACAATTGGTAGTGAATTGTTATTTTTAGTTTTTTGTTAGTGGATAATTGAATTTATTTAACTTGATAAGTTGCAAGATTAAGAAAAGTTTGCTTAATTTGATAAACAGTTGTAAATAAACAATAATAATTTGTTTAAACAGATTATTAATTATTATTATTAATAATAATGGAAAGAAATAATTGTACAATGACAAAGATATTTGACAATTAGAAACAAAATTAAAAAAAAAAAGTAAATATTAATTTACAATTAAGCAATGGTTATTAAATTCAAAGAATATAATTGAAAATTGGTCAACTAGATAGAAAATCAAAAAAAATAATTTAAAATTTAAGTTAATAATTCAAAATTCAAGAAATAAATTGAAAATTAAATAATGAAATTGAAATCTGAAAAACACAGAATTATTAAATATTAAAAAAAAAAACAATTGAAAATTGAGAAATAAAATTGCAATTCGAATACAATAATTGAGAATTAAAGAAAATTACTGAAAAATTGGATTGAAAAAAGAAGAAAATAATTTATAATTAAAAAAAAATGGAAAATGGCAGGAATTGCTTAATATTGAAGAAAACATTAAAAATTGAAGAATGGAATTGTTATTTAAAGAAATTAATTAAGAATTGAAAAAAATAATTGAACAATTGAACAATTAAATTGAAAATAGAAGAAAATTATTGAAAATTGAAGGAGGTTTTGAAACATGGAATAAATAACTGATAATTGAAAAAAAATAATTGAAAAAAGCTGAGATTGCTAAATATTTAAACAAACAATTGAAAATTGAACAAAATAATTTAAAATTAAAGAAAATAATTGAAAATTGAAGAAAATAATTGAAAATTGAAGAAAGTACTTAAAAATTAAAGACAATATTTGAAAATAGCAGAAAATTGTAGAAATCGACGGAAATAATTGCGAATTGATAAAAATAACTTAAAAATTATGAATTTAAATAAAAGTTGAAAGAAAAACATAATTTTAAAAAGCTCAGAATTATTAAATATTGAAGAAGTTCAGAAGAAATTGAGAAACTGAAAGAAATATGAAAAAATAATTGGAAATTTAAGAAAATAATTGAAATTTAAGAAAAACATTGAAAATTGAAGAAAATAATTGAAAGTTTAAAAAAAATCATTGTAAAAAGTCTAGAGTTATTGAATATTGAAATAAACAATTGAAAATTAAAGAATGGAATTGAATTTCGAAAATTGTAATTGAGAATTAAAGAAAATAATTCAAGAATTGAACAATGAGATTGAAAGTAGAAGAAAATAGGTGATAATTAAAGAAAAAAGAAATTGAACAACCCAGGAATTATAGAATTTGAAGAAAACTAAAAAATGAAGAATGTAATTGTAATTTGAAGAAATTAATAAAAAATAATAGAAAATAATTTGAAATTGAAGAAAATGTGATTTTATGAAAATTGTTGAATAATAATTGATGAATTGAATTGAAGTTTCAAAAACATAATTGATAATTGAAAAAAAAATTGAAAAAACCCGAGAATTATAATTGATTATAGAAGAAAATAATTGAAAATTGGAGGAGTTATTGAGATGTGAAATAAATAAATGATAATTGAAAAAAATTAGTTGAAAAAAGTCCGGAATTATTGAATATTAAATTAACTAATTAAAAATTGAAGGAAATAGTTTAGATCTGAAGAAAATAATTAAAAATTGATGAAAATAATTGAACATTGAAGAAAATAATTCAAAATTGAATCAAATAATTGGCAATTAAAAAAAATAATTTAGAGTTGAAGAAAATAATTAAAAATTGATTAAAATAATTGAAAATCGTAGAAAATATTTCAGAATTAAAAAAATTAATTAGAAATTGATAAAAATAATTTAAAATTGAAGTAAATAATTGGCAATTGAAGAAAATAGTAGAAGATCGAAGAAAATAATTTAGAAATGGAGAAATAATTTGAAATTAATGAAAATAATTCAAAATGGAAGAAAATAATTGAGAATTGTGGAAAATAATTGGAAATTGAAGAAAATAATTGAAAATTGAAAAGAATAATGGTCAGTTGAAGAAAATAATTGTGAATTTCTGAAAATGGTTGAATAATTGAAGAATTGAATTGAAGCTTCAAGAACGTAATCGATAATTGAAAAAAAAATTGAAAAAAGCCGAGAATTATTGAATATCGAAGAAAATAATTGAAATATGATGAAAATAATTGATAATTGAAAGCACACAATAGAATTGCCCATAACTTTATAAACTATTAAGCAATGTACGGTCTAATAAAAAAACTGAAGTTCATAATAAAATAAAAAAAATTATATAAATAAAATTTTTTCATAATAATTTGACTTTTTTATGTTTAATGTCTTTCATTATTTCTGCAGTATTGTTAGCGTTAAAAAAAAGATAGTAGACAAACATCTATATTTCATGAGAATATAATTAATAATTATTATATTATATTTTAATTTTTAATGTATATTTTTTATTTTTCAATTGCATAATTGTCGCATAATTACACAAAATTTAAATGCATAATCAGATTGGTTTAAAATGCATAAAGTTATTATCTTTAGTTATAAAACAAATTGATATATTAGTCAAATTTATTAGCCCAGAAAGAAAATTCCCGGTTTGACGCAAAATTCCCAGTTTTTCCCAGTCAATTTAAATTCCCGGTTAGTAGACACCCTGGATTTTTCATTTTATGGTGTTTTTTGGGGGGCTCTTTAAAAAATAGTTATTTTCGAAAACAGGGGGAAAAAAGGGGATTAGGTGAAAAATGTGATCCCTGTAAATGCTGTTGTTCGCGAATATTCATCTCTTTTTTTCTGCTCTAATTGGAGCCGTATTAAAAAATTAAAAATTCGGGAGAAATATCTGAGTCTCGAATTTTATGAGCGCTAGATAAAAAAAAATGTGTTGATAATAAAAAACAGAGGGTGATCGCTCTTTATCATGTCAAAAGAGCATTAAACCCTTATAAAGTAGTGAAAATAAAACTACTCACCCGACGATGTCCTGCAGGCGAGCTTGAAGGGTGGATTTTTCGAAAGGCACTTCAGAAATGAGGCTGCAGAGCAACTGTATCGCCCCAGTTGCTACAGATCCGTTTCCGGTTGTGTTGTTAGAAGCTTCCTGAGCTTGAGAGTGATCGTCAAGACTGGTCACCGCCTGAATGAAAAGAAAAAAAAAAAACGGAATCACTTGTGGTTTACTTTTTCATTTAATTTCCAGTAGGGAACAATATCCTCTTTCCTAATAGTTATTTTTTCTCACTCACTTAAAAAAATTAAACGCCCTCTTTTTATAAAATTGTTGCTTTTTTATAAAATTTATTTTTAATCATTTTTGTGATTTTAAAATTAGTCTTTTCAAGGTTTTTCGTAATTCCTGACTTTTCCAGATTTCTGTGAAATCATTTCAAGAGTTCAGAACGAACGGAATATTGAGTAATATTTTTCAATTAAGCTGACATACGGTTTAATAGTAAACAGGAGATTACCCTTCGTTTTTTTTTTTTTTTTTTTTTGAAATTGTAAATTTGCTCATCGGGTTGACATAAAGTATTCATTCGATTTGAGGGAAACTACCCTCATCTATAGTAAAACGCAACTTTGCTCAATGATCCATGATTGCCTTTATCCTTTCGGATTTAATAATAGGGTTGTTGCACGAAATGAGCATTGACGAGGAGCAGAAAGAACAGTAAAAATAATAAAAAAAAAAAACAATTAATTTCCATCCGATTTTAATAAAATTGATATTTCAATCGTATTCGGAATTTTCCAAATTTTTTCAATTATTTAACATTTTACTTTGTGTACTTCAGAAATCTGTGTGATATAATATCAAAGGGGAAATATTTTTTTTTAGATTTCTGAAACTAGGATGAAAATCGAGTCGATCTTTTAAGTAGTCTCTGTCTTTTAAATAGCTGGCGAGTCTCGGTAACAAAAATATGAAATAGTCAATCTGAAAAGCTGTGTCAAACACAAACGAATATTTTGTGTGGATATGTCTCACATGGATACTCTTGCTTTCTTTTTCAGTGCTACCCAAAGGATTCTAGTGTGTGTGACGTCACTAAAAGCTCTCTCGCCGCTAATGCATTTGATGGGGGAAATCGGAGGGAATCAGGGCCGCACATACCAAGTGTTAACAGTGAGCTCATGATATTGTCTGCTTTTAAGGCCACAAGTTTATGAGTCACAAAAGAAAGAAAAAAATAAAAGTGTGAACTAATCTTCAAGATTTTTTGGAATACAATATTTCAAGAATAATAAAGAAAGGAATTATTTATAATCAAAGTAAAAAAAGAGGTAAAAAAATCTGTTTATCGTCAATAGATGATTAGGTGATACCAGACTTCTATTGATTAAATTTAGAATCAATTATTATGTCATGCATGAATAAGGTCAAAAGTAATTATATCGAGCTTTCAAATTTCAATTGGCAGAAATTCATTAAACAGAATTTTCATGAAGTCGAATGTTTTTTTATGGAATTTGTATTCAATCAAATGCGAATTAATCCGAATTCTCAATAAGTAGAGTTTTCAAGTCACCGAAATCGTATTTTAATATAAATGTCATTTTCCAGAATTTATACTTAACCGACTTCTTATTAGAAATAATTATTCACTGTTGAAAAATTGAACATCAGAAATGACATCAGAAATTATATCAGAAATAACATCTGATTTTGAGACTAGAAATGATGTCATTTCTGATATTACTTTTATTTATTTATTTATTACCAATAATTATTATATTTACAAAATCGACGACATGATTTAGTTTCCTCTTTTAGATATAAATTGATCGGAATTCACATAGGAAATCATAGGAAATTTCTGACATCAGAAATGATATTAGAAATTACATCGGAAATTACATCAGAATTGATATCGGAAACGTCATCAGAAATGACATCAGAAATGATATTAGAAATTATATCGGAAATAATATAGAAAATTATATCAGAAATGATGACAGAAATGACATCAGAAATGACACCCTTTCCCATATCATTTCCAATCAATATATCCAAAAGAAGAAACTAAAAAATGTCAATATAGTAAATGGAATAATTTTTTCAATAAATAAATAAATAAATAAATAAAAATGATATTGGGAACAATATCGGAAATGACATCAGAAATGATATCGGAAATGATATCAGAAATGATATCGGAAACGTCATCAGAAATGATGTCAGAGATGACATCAGAAATGACATCCTTTCCTATATCATTTCCGATTAATTTATCCAAAAGAAGAAACTGAAAAATGTCAATTTCGTAAATGCAATAAGTTTTGGCAATAAATAAATAAATATAAATGATATTAGAAATTACATCGGAAATTACATCAGAAATGATATCGGAAACGTCATCAGAAATGATGTCAGAGATGACATCAGAAATGACATCCTTTCCTATATCATTTCCGATTAATTTATCCAAAAGAAGAAACTGAAAAATGTCAATTTCGTAAATGCAATAAGTTTTGGCAATAAATAAATAAATATAAATGATATTAGAAACAATATCGGAAATGACGCATCAGAAACGACATCAGAAAAGATATCAGAGATTACACCAGAAATGACATCCTTTTCTATATCATTTCCGATCAATTTATCCAAAAGAAGAAACTGAAAAATGACAATTTCGTAAATGTAATAAGTTTTGGCAATAAATAAATGAAATAAAGGTATAAATAAATATCGAAAATAACATCAGAAATGACGTCGGAAATAATATCAGAAATTATATCACAAATGATGTCAGAAATTACATCAGAAATGATATCATTTCTAGACCCACAATTAGGTGCAATTTCTGATGTTATTTTCGATGTAATTTCTGATATAGTTTCTGATTTCATTTCTGATATAATTTCTGATGTCATTTCTGATGTCCGATTTTTTTAACAGGGTAATGCAACCCAATGGTAATAAAGTGGAATTCTCATTTAACAGAATGTTAACTTAACCGAATCTTAAAGTGCCAGAAAGTCCATTAGGCCTAATTTTTATTTACACGAATTCATTTTTGATAGAATCCTTAAAACACCGAAATTACAAATGCCCAAATAATGATAATTTTTGATAGGTTAGTGTTCAAATTCGCGCCAAAATCTTTCTGGCAGATGTTTATTCGGACATTTGCAATTTCGGACAAATGGAAATTCGATGTTTTCAGGATTCTATCAAAAATGAATTCGCGTAAATAAAAATTCGAACAAATGAGACTATTGCTAAATTAACATTCGGTTGCATTATATTTCTTTTCAATATGAAGTTGGTTAAACAGAAATTCTGGATAATATCATTTACATTAAATATGAGTTCGTTGACTTGAAAATTCTACTTATTGAGAATTCTGAGTAATTCTCATTCGATTGAATACAAATTCTATAAAATAAACATTCGACTTCATGAAAGTTCTGTTTAATGAATTTCTGCCAATTGAAAGTTCGATATAATGAGTTATGAACCTTATTCATGCTTGCTAATTATTACAAAAAATTTAATTTTTACCATTTAAAAATAAAGTTGATTCTAATCAAAATCAATTGATGTCTGCGTTAATAAAAAATTAGATTGTGCTCAGTTGATAACTAAAAATAATGTTGATTTAAATTAGAAGATTTTAAATCAATTAGAATTAGAAACATTTTCAAAGCTTTCAAATTTCAATCAAGCAAAATCCATTTTTATTTTTGCATAACTGAAGGCGATTTAAATGCTCTTGAAAAGTGACCTAACCGAGATCCTAGCATCGCTGAATAGGGCAAAAATATCAAATTTAGTTTGGAAAAAACTCCCTATTATTTTCCGATTTTCCATTGTATTTTTAAGTTCTCTGATATTTTTCGGTTTTCCCAGTTTTCCAGATTTCGTAGACACCCTGAAAGAATTAAAGTTTACAAAATTAATCTGAAAATTTCAGCTTACCTCCAATCTGGAAATGATTAAATCCAGCAGGACAAGAATTTTGTTGCTAAGTAAAATGGCTTCGATGTTGTTAATATTCTCATTTATTCCAATCTTGTATACCCGTAATATTGAAACGAGGCTCCTAAAAATTAACATTTTATTTATTGCTATTTTTTAATTTTTTAGTATTAAATCTTAAATTATTACAGTTTTCAATTATGAATTTCTATTTCTTTGTTGTGTTATTATATTTAATATTTCGAATTTTAACAATTTTCAGTAAATTATTTCATATTTACATTTATTAATTAATCTTCTTCTTATTATAATGCAACTTTTTTATATACAGTGGAACCTCGATTATCCGAACTAATTCGGGCAGAACCTGGTTCCGATAATCGAATGTTCGGCTCATAGAAATTGTAGTTTTCAATTAGTTCAAATTTTCTCTTAAAGCATTTTTATATAATTAAAATAAAATGATTCAATATTTGAAATATAGGTATTGAATTTAATATACTTATTTTAAATATACATACGTGTAATATTAATTCATACATTAGTAAAACTTAAGATTTAAACTATTTTTTAGATTTTTTTGTCAGTAGGACATGTGGCGACACTGAATATGTACAGCGAAAATATGATTGATGAAATATATTTAAAAACTCAATTTTAAAATTGAAGAAGGTAAAAAAAAGTTCGGATAAAATGTTTTACGGTTCGGATAATCTATAAATTATACATTAATGCTAAGAAACAAAAACATTACTTACTTGTTCGGCAACGAATTAGACGGTGTTTGGGAGTTTGTACCCAATGTTAGTAAATTTGTTAAAATGTCGAATCCGCCTAATTGTAAAAACGCTTCTTGATCTGAAGAGCCCTATAATAAAAAAAAATCGAATTATTTTACCAACATTCACTTTTTAATAAATTGCACTTTTTACTACACTACAAAAATTGATAATATAAAAAACCATTCAAAAATTATATTTTAAAATTCACAAATCCAAAATATTAATTACCATTTTTGAAAAAGAGCGATTAAGTTCTCCTAAATTCCTCTCCAAACTGGCAATAGCGCTACTGCTCCAAGAACATTTCGCATGATTTTGACATAATTTTTCCAGATCTTTCAAATTCCTTTTAAATTTAGTTTTATTTCCAGATTCTGAGGAAATTGATGTATTCTCCTTCTTGAAAGAATCTTCCCATTCTTGACCTCGAACAGCCATTCGTTGTTTAATCTTTCGACTTCGACGTTTTAATGCTTTTTGTTTTTCTTTAGCTGCTTTACTTTCATTCGTACTATTATTATTTTTCAAAGGCGTTTGAATATCACGTATTTGGGCAATATTAAAACGCTGCAATTCATCTCGACAAGGTTCCCGTCCATCGTGCATTTTTCGTACTGCTTCCAAATGAGATTTTCCTTTCAGATGACTCAAAAGAAACACTTCATTCGGAATCTTCAAAAGAAAGTTTAAATTTATAAAAAATGCCATTTCTTTACTATTATTAAAGGATAATTCATTCAATAATTTGTTTGTTCTGGATACTAACTATAAGTAGGAAAATAAACTTACAAGTGTTGCACAAAGAGAACATTGTTTTTGGGCTGGATAAGATTTCAAAGTAGGAGGAACTTCTTCTGATCTCAAAATAGACAATTCCACTGCTTTTTGGCGTATATGTTCTATATTTTCCACATGTCTTCGAGCTGATTCTTGTTGCTTCTGAGCAATTTTTTTCTGCAACTCTTCCTGATTTGCCAATTGTGCAGCGTGAAGAGCAGATAAACGCTCTTCCCTGTCTCTAGCTTTTTCTCTAGCAAGCTCCTGCAAAATAATAATATTTTATTATCAAAATACTGTTATTACTATCCATAATTTATTAATTAAATAATAATAATCTCCGTAAACTCCTAAATTTAGTTAGTATTGATATTTTTCATCTTTTTCTTTCCACGTTTTAAAAACTGAAGTGAAGTTAGTCTTAGTCCCTGTTATTTTATTGATTTTGACTCTTTATCAGTCAATATTTTGAAATTTGAATTGAAAGAATAAGGTAACCTTTTTTGTTAGTGTCGTGTTGTGCTGGTTTTTGATTGTCATTTGTGTAAAAAAAAAGTTTCGAAAAATGCTTTAAACATTTATTATGGTTTTTAAAAAAGTTTAAAATATATACACATGCAATTAATTTCCTAAATTTTTAGTTATTATCTCAAATTTAGATTATTGTCATCAATTTTCCATTATATAACGATTTTCTAATTATTTTCTTTTGCTTAAAAATAAATTCTGCAATTTTTCTTGATTTTCATAAATTTATAATTATATTCATTATTTTGGCATTACTTTTAAAAATTTCAATTATTTTCATCAATTTTCGTTATTTCTGCGATTTTTTAATTATACTCTTTAATTAAACTTTTGTAAGTAATTTTGTAATTATTATTTTTTTTAAACATATATTCTATGATTTTTTCAGTCTCTCTGAAAAAATGATCTCTCAAATTTTATTGAATGTTTTTAATTTTACATATTTAAATTATTTTCATCATAATTCAATTTTCTTTCTCAATCTTAAATTATTATTTTCAGCATATTTCAAGTATTTTTTTCAATTTTTAATTAATTTTATCATTTTACAATTATTTTTTCTCGGTTGTTAATTATTATTCTCATTTTCTAAAATCATTTTCTAAGATTTTTAAGTATTTTTCTGAAAATTCAAATATTTTATTCAATTTCTAATTACTTTCATTTGTTATCAGAATTTCAAATTTCTTTTATTAATTATCGTAAATTTCAATTATTTCTGTCATTCTTCCAGTCTTTTCGCCAATTTTTAGTTTTTCTCATTTTATAAAATAAATTTCTAACATTTTTCAAGTATTTTTCTAAAATTTTAATGGTTTTCTTCAATTTTTAATTATTTTCATTTGTTTTCATAATTTCAACATTTGTTTATTAATTATCGTAAATTTCAATTACTTTTAGCTTATTTCTTCAGTTTTTTTTTCAATTTTTAGTCATTATTTTTTTTTTAATTGATTTCTGAGATCTTCTTGTATTTTTTTCAAATTTCAATTATTTTTTCTTTATTTAAAAAAAATTTTGTAGTTTTTTCAATTATCACAATTAAATGTAATTTATTTTTTTACAACTTATCATTGTTTGTATCATATTTTAATTGTTTTCGTCAAGTTTTAAAATTTAAAACATTTTTCAATTATTTTCTAAAATTTATTTTCTTCAATTTTCAATTCTTTACATTTATTTTGTATCATAATTTCAAAATTTTTTAACTATTTATCTGACTTTTCAATTATTTCATTATTTACATTATTTTTTATATTACTTTCTTCAATTTTCAATTACTTTCGTTCTTTTTCTCGTTCTTTTTCATAATTGCCAAAAAGTTTTTACTTATTTCTCTTTAATTAAAACTTGTTCTGTTCAATTTTAAATTATGTTTATCTTTTTTCATTTATTTTCTTTAATTTTTAATTATTTTCTTTTATTTCAATAAACTTCTGAAAGTTTTAAGTATTTTTCTCAAATTTTGTTTAACTTTCCTTTATTTAAAATATTTTATGTAATTTGTTTAATTATTTTCTCAAATTTTAATTATTTTCTTTAATTTTAATTTATTTATCTCAAATTATAACCATGTTTTTTTAATTTTCAATTATTTTCTCTAATTTTGCATTATTCAATTTTGTTTTAATTTACTTTTAAGATTCTCAAGTATTTTTCTCAAATTTAAATTATTTTCTTTATGTTTAAGGAGGAATCGGACGAACAATCGGAACTAAAGTTAGTCAAAATGAAAAATTTTGATTTTTCATATAGAAGACACATAAGTTAATGAAATTTTTTTCAGTGGAAGTGTGGACACTTGTATTTTTTACAAAATGAGTCCTTAAAAATTACAATTTGATGAAAATTAAAAAAAATTGACGTTGGAAACGATTATTCAATTTGAGGTGCAAATTAACCCAAATTAAATATTCGTTTCCAACGTCAATTTTTTTTTAATTTTCATCAAATTGCAATTTTTAAGGGCTCATTTTGTAAAATGAGCCCTTCCACTAAAAAAAAAAATTCATTAACTTATGTGTCTTCTATATCAAAAATCAAAATTATTCATTTGGACTAACTTTTGTTCCGATTGTTTGTCTGATTCCTCCTTAAAACATCTTTATGATTGTTTAAATTACTTTCCCCAATTTTTAATTGATTTCATTATTTTTTTCCAATTAATTTGCAAAATTTGCAATTATTTTGTTTAATTTCAATTATTTTTTGCAATTCTTTTTAATTCTAAAATATTATAAATTTGGTCCTAAATAAATATTTATTTTATTTATATTAATTGATTTTTAAATATTATATTTAAAATATTTATTTCTTTTTATTAGATAAATATTATTTATTATTGTATTTTATAATTTCTAAAATGTATGAAAAACTAATCGCGCGCTTGCGCGCGTTTTATTTTTCTAGTTATTGTTAATAATATAAAAAACATGTCACCTGACGTTCTTTTTCCCTTTCTAGCTGCATTTTTCCAACCCGTTCTTCACGCTCACGTCGAGCGTCTCGCATTTTCTGTATTCGAAGTTGTCTTTCTACTTCAAGAGCTCGTCTCCGCTCTTCTGCTGCAGCTTCTTTAGCTGCTTTCTCCTCCTGACGACGTTGCCTCTCTTCTTGAATGCTCTACAACATTTAAAAATATTTCCTTATTTTAAAAAAACACTCTTTCTCGAAGAAAATTACAATTTTGCCAAAAGAAAATGAAAACTTTTGTAAGACAAATTTTATAATTACCTGCAGACGTTCCTCTTGTTCTTGGCACAGAGCCATAAAATCATGGCGCTTATTTTGAGCCTCAAGTTCATTAATGAAGGCAATTTCCTTTAATTTTGAGTCTTCATCGTGGGCTTTTCTCACCACCTCTAATAAATGTTGCGTTCTGTTTTCTTCGGCTCTTTTCAGCTTCATTTCAAGTCTAATTCTCTTGTCCTCAATTAACTGATTCTTGGCACTCTTCACATCTTCTACTTTATTTAAGAGTTCTCTCAATCGTTGTGATTTTTCCATCAAAAGTGTCTCACGTTTGTGCTGAGCACAAGCCTGTTTTGACTGGAAGCGCCGTAAAGTTTCCGCTAAAGATCGTTTTCTGGAAGGCGAAGAGAGTTTTTGATGAAGCTCTAAAGCTCTACCTGGATGACGAGCGTCCAATGCTTGCAATTGGGCCAAAGTGTCCATTCTTTCCGCCCAAGACATTCCTTCCAGTATATTTTCGTATCTGTTAATATGAAAATATGGAAATTGTTAATTTTATTCTTGTAAATTGTAAAAAAATGTAATTATAATTAAACTTTTTTCCTTTAGGTAAATAAAGTAAACAAGGGTGGCCACTTTTTTATGAAATTAAATTCTCGGTTTTTTTAAATCAATTTTTTGGATTTCCCGGTCACAAATTTATACTTAAATTTAAAATTTACACATTCTTATAATCTTACAATTAAAGCTTAAAAAGTTTTATTATCACAAAATATTAAAATATAAATTTTTGGACAATAATTTATCTTAAACATTTAAAAAGGTTTTATAATTCCACTAGCAACATTAATGCGCGTATTTTTAAAACTATAAATTTTTGCAAATTCAAATAATGAAAATTACGAAATTGAAGAATATGTCTGAAAAATAACGAAAATAATTGACAGTTAAAAACAAAATTCAAATAAATAAAATTCGAAAAATGGCTACATAGTTATACAATTGAAAATAATAGTTTAAAAAATTACAAAATATTAAATTTAAACAAAATAGTTGAAAAATTATAGGAATAACTATTGAAAATAACTGCAAATTGAACAAATGAATTGAAAATCGAAAAAAATAATTGAAATTGAAGAAAATAATAAATAATTGAGGAAATAATTTTAAAATTTAAGAATTAAATTACAATTTAAAAAATAATTGATAATTGAAAAAAAATTACAAATGACGAAAATAATTTACATTTGAAAACAAAATTCAAAAAATGGCTAGATTAATACACAACCGAACAAAATAATTAAAAATTGAAAAAATTGTACGGAATAATTGAAAATTGCGGACAAAAATTAATAATTGAAGTAAATAGTTGAAAAATGACGAGAATAATTGAAAATTTGACGAAAATATATAAAAAATGAAGAAAATAATTTTCAATTAAAAACAAAATGCGAAAAATGAGTAGATTAATAGACAACTAAAAAAAATAATTGAAAATATTAAATTGAAAATTAATAATTGGAAATTTAAAAATTAAGAAAATTATAGGAATAATTGTTGGCAATAATTGCACTTTAACAACTGGATTGAAAATCGAAAAAATTAATTGAAATTGAAGAAAATAATAAAAAATTGAGGAAATAATTTAAAAATTTAAGAATTAAAATTAAATTTGAAAAATAATTGATAATTGAAAAAAATTACAAATGACGAAAATAATTGAGATTTGAAAACAAAATTCAAAAAATGGATAGATTGAAAAAATGACACATTTTAAAATAATTTAAAATTTAAAATATTGTAGGAAATAATTGAAAATTGCGGGAAAAAATTAATAATTGAAGGAAATTAGTTAAAAAATGACGAGAATAATTGAAAATTTGACGAAAATATATGAAAAATGAAGAAAATAATTGTCAATTGAAAACAAAATGCTAAAAATGATTAGATTAATAGACAACTAAAAAAAATAATTGAAAAAATTAAACAAAAACTATTAAATTGAAAAAAAAATAATTGGAAATTTAAAAATTAAGAAAATTATAGGAATAATTGTTGGAAACAATTGTACATATAACAACTGGATTGAAAAACGAAAAAAATAATTGAAAATTGAAGAAAGCAATTAAAAATTGAACTATTATTTAAAATATCACTAACTGTAATTTTATGCCATAAACTCCATCTACAAGTATTACATATGAAATCTCAAATTTCAGAAAATTTCTTCAGCAAATTTGCTATCGTCGCTCTAATATTTTTAGAACGATTATATTTATGTCAATTTAAATTAAACAGATTTAAAAACAACAAAACTTTTTTTTGACAGACTTTTTCTCAAAATTCTTTAGTAAAAGCTTAATTATTCTAAGGTGCACTGAAGTAAAGTTTGAGATAAAGTAAAGTTGAAAAAGGTGTTTTCATATATACAGGGATCACAGTACCTATTGCTACTGAAAAAGGTGAATAGGTGCGAATTTTTTCAAAAATAGGGGACAAAAAGGGGACAAGAAATTTGCTTCAACTTATGTACTTGAAGATTTTATAGGACTTTTTTATTCACAAATTTTAAATAAGAAAACATTATACAGGGCTGCCAGCGGACTTGTAGATTGAAAATAGTACAAAAAAGTGACTTTTTATTTTAAAAAGGTGAATAAATAGGGAGTTTTCAAGTGAGAAAAGTGAATAAACAATAATTTGCAATAATAAACAAAATATTACTGATATTAATTTGGGGCCCGCCAGCAGGCAAATAATTAATCATGGCTCCCCAATATCAAATTTGAAAAAAAAATTTGTTAAATGAGAAAACTAATTGGAAAATGAATTAAAAATCAAGAAATGAAGACAAAAAATTTTAATTTAAAACAAAATAATTGAAATTTAAAGAAAATAATTGAAAAATGTAAAGAATACTTGTAATTACAAGAAAATAATTGAAGCATGATAAAAATAAGTAAAATTTGACGAAAAATAATGATTCACATTTAAAAGAAAATAAAAAAAATTTACATATGTAGAAAATATGTAGAAAACAGTTGAAAAATTACCATAAAAAACTGAAATTTGGAAAAAAAAATTAATGAGAAATATAACTCAAAAAACGAAGTAAAAAAAAAAAATTTATTACTTTAATTGAAAAATTAAGGACATAATTGAAACGTGAAGAAACTAATTGAATAATGTCATAAATAATTAAAAGCAAGTGTAAAAATTAAAAATTTATAGACAACAATAATAAAAAGATTGAAGAAAATGACATTTAAAGAAAATAATTCCAAAATGTCAAAAATATTTGAATAATAACAAAAATAATAGTTGTTTGAAAAAAATAATTGAGAAATGACAAAAATACTTGATAACTAAATAAAATAAATAACTAGATAAATAAAATAAATAAATAAATAAATAACTGATGTAAGTAATTGATAATTTATAGATAAATAATCATTGAAAAATTGAAAAAAGTATTAGAAGTTTGAGGAAAATAATTAAAAGTTGAAGATATTAATTGACGTTTGAAGAAAATAATTGAAATTTAAAGAGAATAATTCAAAAATGCCAAAAAAATTAAATATGAGAAAAGGAATTGAAATTGGTAGAAAATAATTGGAAAAAGTGTAAAAAATTATAAATTTGAAGACAATACTTGAAAAATTGACGAAAAAATTGAAAAATTAAGAAACTATTTGAATAATGAGATAAATAATTGAAAGCTGGTTTAAAAATTAAAAATTTATAGACAATAATTGAACCTTTGAAAAAAATATTGGAAGTTTGAGGAAAATAATTGAAAGTTTCAGAAATTAATTGAAGTCTAAAGGAAAAAATTGAAATTTGAAGACAATAATTGCAAAATATCATAAAATTTAAATATAAGGAAAGTAATTGAAATTTGTAGAAATAATTGAAAAACAAATTGAAAAAGTTGTAAAAAATTAATAAATTTATGAGAATAATAAAAAGGATTAAAAAAATGATTGAAATTTTTTTTTTAACTTTTTTTTAATTTCTTGACAATAAACAAAATGGAATAAAATAATTGAAATTTAATAAAAATAATTTTAAAATGCCAAAAATAATAAAAATATGCAGAAAATAATTGGAAAATGACAGAAATAATTGAATAATGACAAAAGTAATTGAAATTTGAAGAAAATAATTTAAAAAATAACAAAACTAAATTGAAATTTGTGTAGAAAATTTAAATACTTCTGACAATTAAATTAGAAGAAAGTAATTGAAGTTAAAAAAAAATAATTGTAATTTAATAGACTAATTATATAAAGTCAAAAAATTTAAATATGAAGAAAGTAATTAAAGTTTCTAGAAAATAATTGAAATGTGTAGAAAATAATTAAAAAGTTGTAAAAAATTAATAAATTCATGACAATAATAAAAAGAATGAAGACAATTTTTAAAATTTGAAGAAAATAAATTAAAATTGGTGTAAAATTTAAAAATTCATGACAAAAAAAATTGAATATAATAATTGAAATTTGTAGAAAATAATTCTAATATGCCAAAAATAATAGAAATATGAAGAAAATAATTTGAAAATGACGAAAATACTAAGAAATATGACAAAAGTAATTGAAATTTTTAAGCAAATAATTAAAAAATGACGAAAGTAAATTGAAAATTGTGTAGAAAATTTGAATATTCTTGGCAAAAATTTATTGATTTTAGAAAATAATTGAAATTTTAAAAAAATAATATAAAAATGACAAAAATAAATGAAAACTTGTGTAATAAATTTAAATATTCCTGACAATAAGTTAAAGACAGAAGAAAATAATTGATATACGAAAAAATGAAGTTCAAAATCTTAGAATTATTTGAAAATTGACAAAAGGACTTTAAAAATGAATAAAAATGAAAAAGATAATTGAAAAGAGATGTAAAAATTAAATATTTGTAGACTGTATTAACAAAATTGATGATGTAGTGTAATTTTTTTGAAAACTGAATTTTTTACACGAGAATGTATATCCAAAATTTTTAAAAATTAATTTTTTACTTCGGAATCTTTATTTGCGACCTCAAAAATCTCCAAATAAGACTTGTTGAATTTCCTTGAATATTTATGTGATAAAAGATTGCACATATTGCAATGTATTATTTCTACATATTTTTTATAACACCCGACATTTTGAAAATGTAATTTCTTTAAACATTATATCTTAAAATATGGCTAAAAATGAAGAAATTTATGACCTAAAATATTTTTAGCTTATGAATTAAAAAAGTTGGGAATTTATTTTTAAAAGTTTATTTTTCCCCATGTATTTTTAATGGGGATTTTCTATTGACTGATGCATATTAATGTAAATTAATTGGGCTGGGTTTATATAAAATTTTTTTCTTTATATTGAACTGCTAAAATTTTTGGCTATAACTATAAACTTTAATGCTGAAAATTAGAAAAAGGGGAAATAGGGGACAATTCTTTAAAATAGGGGAAATAGGTGCAAAATTTTAAAATAGGAAAAAAAAGGTGAATAGGGGACAACCTGTGATCCCTGTATATATATATATATATATATATATATGTGGCGGGTTTAATGCTTTTTAATGACATACAAATGTGTTTAAACAAAATATATTGAAATAGATGAAGCAAAATAAATTTATGGCACTATTCCTCCCAAAATTAAGGATAATTAAGACTCATAAAAAGCTCATTAAAGGGCATTTTATCGTATACTCATAGAAAATAAACTAATTCATGTTTAATCGACCTGAAATTACAGATTCATGGCGGTGATTTTGCTTTATTTCAGTCATTAAAACTTCCAATATACTTATTAACAAAATAACTTATATATGTCGAGGAATTGAGTGCGTGGCTCGCATTTATACCGCAATTTTTTTATCAAAAATTCAGTATTTTTTAGTCAAAAAACGTTTCCTGACTTCTTTTATAGTTTTGAAAATTAACGGAGTTACGGTACATTGAAAAAAAAAGTATCAAAAAATTTGTAATGCAAATATTTCGAAAAATTATAACAATTTTTAAATCAATACTTGAAATATTTATTTGTATCCCAAAAAACCTGCTGATAATTAAAAATTGAGATAAGGTAAATGCACCAGTGATTGTCACCTTAAGCAGAATTGATAGTTTTAAAGGCTTATTAAACAATGTTAAAGGACATTTAAATGATAAAAATTAGTTTTTACGAATAAAGTAAACTTCAAAGAAGGGTAACATGATTTTATTTGTTATTAATTTTGTTGTGGTTAATATTTATTAACAAATAAAGTTCAAAATACGCGAATGCATTAGTTATCGGCAGAGGTGAAATGTGATTGCTTTAGTGATCGTCACGTTAAAGCATTAGTAATCGTAATTAATATTTAAGTATTAAAACAAACTATTTAAACTGGAATTCATTTATTAAAATGCAATTATAATAATTATGATTGATTACCAAAATATTTTAAGCGCGTAAGCTTAATATTTTTATTAATAGTAGTCAAATCAACATTTTTAAATATTAAAACTAATCTTATAAATTTAATTTTAAAAAAAGAACGGTAAATTGCAATTAAATTGTAACCATACATGTAAAATAATGGATTTAATATGCCATTAAAATTTTATGAGAAACTGTAGAAAACCGATTTTTGGATATTTAAGAAAATAGTTGACAATTGAAAGAAAAATTACAAAATAACTAAAATAATTAAACATTGAAGAAAATAATTGATAAACTGTCGAGAATAATCGAAAACAGAACAAAATAATTTTTAAAAAAATTAAAGAATAATTATAAAATTTAAAGATATATTGAATATATTGATATATTGAAAACTGTTAAAAATTATAGAAAACAATTATAGATTTATTTATTAATGAAATTAAAATGATTTGAACTGATATTTATAAATTTAAATTTTAATCAATTTAAACGCATTTTTTAAAAAAGTATCTGTTTTAAAACAAAAAATATCTATGTTCCAAACTTCTGGTGTGAATAAAAGAACTTGCGGATTATTATTATAGATTTGTGATATTTAAAAAAAATTGATTTTCGATCAAATTTCTCGGAACTTTTAGATCCACAAAGAATTTCCGGTTTAGTAACAAATTTTCCGGTCAAGTGGCAACCCTGTATTCTTTACTCTCTTAGGTAAATAAATTAGACTTTATTCCCCTAGGTGCATAAAGTAGCTTTTATCCATCTCGAAAAGAAAGAAATAATAAAATACCAACCTATCTTCTAAGCTAATATTATCATTTATTGGATCAATCGAAATATCCTCTTCGATTTCTAAAGCTATTTCTCCGTCCATCTCATCAGTTTCCGTGTCCACATCAATGTCGGCACATTCCAATTCCATAATCTGTCTTTGTAAAGAAGCTTCTTCATCGCAAAGCTGCTGAGATCTTTGTGTATCTGCTTCTTCGGTTTGTCTCTCCTCCTCTAAAATAATTCTCTCTCTTTCAGCTTGAGCAGCCATAAATTGCTGAATTCGTTTCTCCAACTGTTCTGCCTCACTTTTAAATATAGCTGCTATCACGGAAGTGGAATTTGTGTCATTTATATTCGGCACATCTCTTTGGTCAATTTTTTCATTACCACACAGTGTCTTTACATTAACGTTTGCATTGTCCTTCAAACTCTTAAGATTGGACTCTTGCTCATGATCGTTCTTTGCTCCTATACTTCTGTACTTTCTCTGTCTTTGGTTTCCGTCTGGTGTAAAGCACTTTTTGCTTTTTTCAAAAGACATATCTAAACAAAGAGCTGGTAATGAAATAGCAGTGCTCGGTTTGTGAAAACGAGTCGACATATTCAAACAATGAGAACTGCCTCTTCTGTATCGACTTCGCACTGTTTGCCACCCATCGCCGTCTTCTTTTACTTTTGTGTTCGGTTTTGGAAGTACTTCAACGGAAGCACTGATTTCGTTAACTCGATCTCCCTTGTCGCAGTGTTGATCGTGTCTCTGGAAAAAATAATTAGTCATAATTTAATCAATTAGTCTTATTTAAATGCTATTTCTTTTTTGTATTTAAAATTTTTAAGCACTTTTGTAAATGTTGAATAAGGGTAAATATTAAATATATTTCACCGAATTTTGAAAGATCCAGTTGTACATTTTTCAGAAAAAATTAGGTTTAGCTAAAATTTGTTGTCAAATAATAATTATTTAACATTTTATGTTCTTTTTTTTAAATTTAATGAACAGCAATTTTCATCCAATTCTGATAAATAGTAACTAATTTTTCTCGTTGAAACATTCTCTACAATTTAATTGTCAGATTTTGTTAAATAATATTCTGCTTAAAAAATACGTAAAGCACATTTTATTTGTTTAATAATTTTTAAACAAATATTATTTAACAAAATCATCCAAATAAAATTGTAGAGAATATTTCAACGAGAAAAATGAGCTATTATTTATTAGAATTGGATGAAAATTGATGTTATTCATTAAATTTAAAGAAAAAATATAAAATGTTAAATAAATTATTATTTGACAACAACTTTTAGATAAACCTATTTTTTTTTGAAAAATGCACAATTGGATCTTTCAAAATTTAATGATTTGAATAATATTTTTACTTGAGGTGAAAAACGACTTTTTAGTTTGAGGTTATGTAAATGGAGAGACCTCCGTAAATAAATAAAAAGTAGGAAAAGAGAAATCAATCACTCCTTTAATAAAATTAATTTGATGAAAATTAAATAATTTATAATATTTTATGCACTATTTCGAAAGAGAATTGAATGTTCGTTTGATTAATTTTTAATTTTTTAAAAAATTTTCTCTAATTCATGATGAAATTCCTATTTGAAATAAAATTTGGATATCTCAAAACACCCCTCCTCAAATTTTCTTAAAACCTGCATGAAAAGAAAGCTAAGATTCTATAGTTTCTAATTCCTTTTAATTTGTTATGAACAGTTTAGAGAATTTATGGATAAAAATTATATAAAATATGTGTTTTTGAAAAATCTGACATGAAATGAAGCTGAATTTATCTAAGCCCAGAATCGAATTTCGTTATCTTTATTTTTCTTATAATTTAGTTTTTTATTTGAAAAGTAACTTGAAAATTCGTTTGTTAGAATCGCTTTCAAGTATAATTCATACTGCTAAAATAATAAATAATTATTTTTGCCTGAAAATTGTTTTTTAAATAAGTTGTATTTTCTTTCAAAACTTAAAAAAAAAGACAACGAAATTTGAATCAGATTTATAGGTAAATTCAACTTCACTTCAAGTCAGATTCTTCAAAAACACATATTTTATATCTTTTTATTTCACCCAAGTCGGTCGCCCCCTATTTTTTAAAAATTTTTATTTTGAAATATATCAAAAAGTAATGTTTTAGGAACTGATTTCTAAAATGTATTTTAAAAAATATTTAATAGTTTAATAAAAAATTAATTTTTTATCTTTCGAGGTTCAGAAAAATGTCATTTTTATGCACATTTTTATTGTAGATTAAAGTAGAAAATAATTTAAGTAGAAAAAATTGATTCTAAAAAATGTTTTAATCATAAGATTTTAAATTAAACATTTTTATATTGTTTGAAAATATAAATCGAACACATAAAAGCTAACTTGAGTTTGAGAACAAGTGAAAGAATTAACCTTCTTAAAATATTGTTGAAGTTGAAAATTTTAAAAACGTTTTTTTTTAAAGTATTTTCAGGATCAGTGTGAAAATTTTGCAGTGGAAAATTTCCTCGTTGGAGCTACAAATTGGAAGAAAAGAGCATACAATCCTGAAGTTTCAATAAAAAATACGTCTAATGAGGTAAGATTTAATTAAAATTTTTTAAAAAATATCTAAGGTTTCTAAAATGTCGAAAAATCGTCACTTTTATCTTCTTCTTTAAATAAGGTTTTCGTTACTTATTTAATTATTAAAGATAATTTTATTAATCGAAAATAAAAATTTAATTAATTTTTGACGTAGTATAAATTAAATTAAATTTTCTCATATTCTAATCAATTTTAATCTACAACAATAACATGCATAAAAGTGACATTTTTTTGAACCTTCGAAGATAAAAAATTAATTTTTGATTAAACTATTAAATATTTTTTAAAATAAATATTAGTAAAAGATCCTAAAACATTACTTTTAAATATATTTTCTAAGAGATTTTACTTTTTCGAAACTGTTTAATTTTTATCTGACCTATAATTTCTTATTTTTACACAATTTTAAGATTTTTACTTCTTTTACTTATGATTGTTTGTTTTGTATTTGTCTTTTTATTTTAGAATTTTCTTCAATTTTCTTCTTTTTATGCAAATTATTTAATATTATTTTACACAATGCTATTATTATAACATTCACTAAACTTTTTATTTCGTCGATTTTCATAATTATGTATTTCCATATTTTTAAAAATAAATACGCACATTTTTTTGTAAATTTATTCAATTTGTTTTCACATCTTGTCTATTTTTTGTAAACTTACTTATTATTGTATTAAATTGTTAAATTTTCTTTATTTTTCTAAATTTATTGTTGAACTTGTAGTACGTGTCATATTATAAAAATATTTTTAATTTAATTTGCCTAAACTTTTGTATTTTAAAAGCAATCTTCTTTCAATCTTCTTGTATGGCCTTTTTATTTATCTTTATACGTACATTTTTTTATTTTATTTTTATTAAACATTCATTTCAATATTTTAGTTTTTGTCTTTTAATCACGAATTTTTGAAAACATTTTCCATGCTTTTATTATTTTTTAAATTTCTCAATTTTTTACTTTTCTTGCAAACTTTTATTCTCTTATTTTATATTTTGTAAATTTAAGCTTGTACTAAATATTCTCATTTCAACCTCGTTCTTCTATTTCAGAGAAACTTATTTCTTTTAAATTTTCCAAAATTTTATTCATTCCTTTTTTTCTTAAATTAGTGAAATAATTCTCTAATTTTTCTAATTTTAAAATTCTGTTCTCTTCAGTAATATATTTTAACGTTTTTTTTTAATTATCTTATTTATTTTTTTAATTTAAAAAAAATATCCGTAAATAGTTTAATTTTTTTAAAAGAGTTTCTACTTTTTTATATATTTCTATGTCACTGGTTCATCTTTGTGTTGTTTTTTTAAATTTTTTCTTCGTTTCTTTAAGAATGTCCATGACATTTATTATTTAAATGAATTTTCTCATTTTTTTTTAATATACTGTTTTCTTATTTTTTTACGTTCTTTTTTATTTTTATAATTTATTATTTTTTCGTTGCTTTTACCTAATTTTATCAATTTTGAGATCATATGAATACGAAGATATTTTTTTGAAATTTCCTCATTTATTCGACTTACTTTATTTGATTTTGATTAAATGTTTTATTATTCATTATTTCTTATTAAATGTTCTCAGTTTGAAAAATAAACTACTTACAAATAAACATTTGCAGATTTTATATACTGATTGTATTTAAAAAAAATCCGATTTAAATAAAAAAGATCGGATTGTTTATTAAAATCATGATTTTTATCAGCCTTTACCTGATTATTAGTTTGAGATTGCGACTGTTTTCTAACGATAACAGAAGATCCGTATCGATCTGTCGTCTCTCTAGCACACAAAGTAGTTTTGCTTCGAAACATTTTTGGTCTTTCGGGAAAATTGCGTGGAGCTTTTGCAGACGATGGCTTAGCCTTGGAGACGGTGGAATAAGCAGGTTGAACTACTGGACAAACTTTGGGCCGAGCTTTATTTGCAGTCAAACTGGAAGCAGTAGTAGCACTCTGATTCGGAACTTTACTACGAGCAGGATCTCGAATTTGGACAGCATCTCGAGCCTGAACAGTCGGCTGTTTTTTCACAACCGGCTTCAAATTTCTTCTTGAAGCCAAGTGCGAATTCTCTCTAGTCAAAGTCTTCTCCAAATTTCTTTTTTCACCGGACACTTCACTTCGTGAAATGTTCCTGTTTTCGATTTCATTGTAATATTCCGAATACTGCTGATTAGTATTTATTTCATTCTTGATTAACTCTGCATTTTTCTTGTTGCTCAAATTCCCTTTGTCGCTCATAACATTTTTATTCACAGATTCACTATTCGGTGGTTTTAATCTAGTGACATTGCAATTTGATTGCTTTGAAATATTCTTAATTTCGGCATTGGTTTTATCGTTTTCACTTTGAGGATTAGGGTGTGAACTGTTCTCGTTTCCTGGAACCGGAGTTGGATTTTTTATAGTAGTATTGACTACTTTTGACTCATTGTTTCCTAAATCGGAACTCTTCTTCACAAGAACTTTACTCTCTTCTTTCTGATTGAACATTTCAGCGGCGCATTCATTCTGGGAACCTTTATCGGGTTCTTCTTGGATGGAGTTGATTTTGCCATCACTTGACACAGATCTACTGTCGAATGAAGTTTCGATTGGACTTCTGCAAGCAGAACCTGTAGGACTTGATCTTTGGAGAGGACTGGTTGACTTTGGTGTTGAATTCCATACACGACAGGGTGAAGTTTTTCGAATTTCCCAAGCTAATGAAGTGCGTCTCAGCGGTGGCACTGTACTCTCATAAGCCCATTTCACTTTAAACCATTCTATCAAATTGTGAAAATCTCGTATATAATTTTCTAGCACCAAAATTACTTCCTTGCATTCCGATATATTTTCATCTTCTTCGCATGTTTGGTAAATTCCATCGATTGCTCGTTCCAAATTTCCAAAGAGAAACGCCCAGTATCGTGCATGTAATTCTGAAAAAAATGATAGTGTTGAGTTAATAAATGTTTTAACAAGATTTATTAAGTTTTATTCGATTAAAATTTTGGATAAATTAAAACTTTAGAAATAGGGCTGATAAAAAACATAATTTTTTTTATTTAAATAGGATTTTTTTTAAATATATAAAATCAGTATAAAGAATTTTCAAGTGTTTATTAAAAGTAGTTTATTTTTTAAACTGAGAACATTAAATAAGAAATAATGAAGTGAAACATTTCATCAAAATCAAATGAATTATGTCGAATAAATGAGAAAATTTCAAAAAAATATCTTCAAATTCTTATAATTGCAAAATTAAGAAAATTAGGTAAAAACAACGAAAAAATAATGAATTATAAAAAAAAACTATAAAAATGTAAAAAGATAAAAGAACAGTCTATTAAAAAAATGAGAAAATTCTTTTAAATAAAAGAAGCAATTGACACACTATTACGGACATTTTTTTAAATTATAAAAATAAATAAAAAGATAATTAAAAAATTTTAAAAATTAGAAAAATTAGAGAATTATTTACAAAGAATTGAAGAAAAAAAGAATGAACAAAATTTTGGAAACTTTTAAAAAAATTTAAACACTGAATTTGTTTCTGAGAAATAGAAAAATGATGACAAAAATTAAAGAATTAATTAAAATGCAAGGACTAAAAAAATTCTAAAACGACACGAAAATTAAATAAATAGAAAGAAAATGGAGAAATGTTTGTTTCCTTAATCTAACAAACTGTAAAAGAATGTACAAAATACAAAAAATAAAAAAAATTTGGTAAGAATATACTAAAAAATTAGAATTAATAAAAATAAAATAAAAAAGTGTATATACCTAAAGATAAATAAAAAGTCCACATATGAAATTCAGAATCATTAAAAAATTAAAAAAGTTTAGGAAAATGAAACCAAAAATATTTTTATAATATTACACTTAGTACAAGTTCAACAATAACTTTAGAAAAATAAAAAAAATCTAACAATTTTATAAAAGAATAAGTAAGTTTACAAAATATAGACAAGTTGTGAAAACAAATTCAATAAATGTACTAAAAAATGAGAGTATTTATTTTTATAAATATGGAAATAATTAAGAAAATCAACGAAATAAAAAGTTAAGTGAATGTTATAATAACAAGATTGTGTAAAATAATATTAAATAATTTGCATGAAAAGAAGAAAATTAAAAAAAATCCTAAAAAAAAACAAATACAAAATACAAAAATAATATCAAAAGAGAAGAAAAAATCTTAAATTTTTGTAAGAATAAGAAATTATAAGATAAGAATTAAACAGTTTCAAAAAAATGAAATCTCTTAGAAATCTTGCAAGAATTAAAAAAGAATAATTGGGAGTATGGAAAATAATTAATAATGTTTCATTATTACACATTAATTAATATGCATTTAAAATTGAATTATTGAAATTTAAAAGCTTGAATAAATTGGAATATGACTTAATTGACGTTTGGAATTTATTTAAATTACTAGCAACATAAACGCGCATCCAAGCTCCCAACAAACTTTGCATTGTTTTGGTCATTCAAAATTACAAATTTTTGCAAATTCAAATAATGAAAATTACGAAATTTAAGAATATAAATATCTGCAACTGACGAAAATAATTTACAGTTAAAGAAAATAATAGAAAAGTGATGAAATTAATTAAAATTTTAAGAATTAAATTAAAATTGAAAAAAATAATTGATAATTGAAAGAAAATTACAAAATGACGAAAATAATTGACAATTCAGATCATGATTCAAAAAATGTCTAGATTAATGCACAACCGAACAAAATAGTTTAAAAAATCAAAAAATAATTATAAAATTATAAGATAATAATTATTAATCGAAAAAAATAGTTGAAAAATATTAAATTTAAAGAAAATAATTGCAAATTAAAAATTGAAGAGAAATATAGGAATAATTGTTGGAAATAAATGCACATTTAACAACTGGATTGAAAATTGAAAAAAATAATTGTAAATTGAGGAGAGCAATTAAAAATTGAAAAATGGAATTAAAATTTAAAGAATATACTTAAAAATTTAAAAAAGTAATTGAAAAAAGTCGAGAATTAAAATAATTGAACCATTGTATTTAAAATTAAATAATCTTAATGATAATCGAAAAGAAGCGATAATTTTTTAATAATAAAGAAAATTATTGAAAATGGAATTTAAATTTGAAGAAAATAACTGAGAATTGAAGAGAATAGTTCTGGAATTGAATAATTGAATTGAAATTTCAAACCAATTTTTATGAGTGAAAAAAATAATTGAAAAGTCCGAGAATTATTCAATATTAAGGAATTAATGGAAAAACGATTAAAATAATTGAAAATTAAAGAAAATATTTGAGAATTGAAGAAAATAATTAAAAATTGAAAAAATAAATTGTAAATTAAAGAATTAAATGGAAACTGCAAGAAAATAATTGATAATAAAAAGAAAAATTACATTATGACGAAAATAATTAAATTTTTACAGAAATAATTAACTATTAAAAAAAAATAATTAACAATTGAAAACAAAATTCGAAAAATGGTGAGAATAATCGGCATGCGAAAAATTATTTTTTTAAATTAATGAATAATCATAATATTAAAGGGGGAATAATTGAAATTTGATGAAAATTATGGGAAAAATTGTAGAAAATAAATGATAATTGAAGAAATCAATTAGAAATTGAAGAATTATATTGAAATTTAAAGAAAATAATTGATCATTGAGAAGTGCGAGAATTATTGAATATTGAATAAAATAATTGAATAAAGAAGAATGCAATTAAAAATTGAAGAAAATAATTAAAAATTAAAAAAATAATTAAGTTGAAATTTTAAGAAAATAGTTGATAATTGAAAGAAAAATTACAAAATGGCTAAAATAATTAAATATTACCGAAAATAATTGAGAAATGAGGAAAATAATTGACAATCGAAAGGAAAATTCGAAAATTGGCTAGAATAATCGAGAACAGAACAAAATAATTTAAAAAAGTTAAGGAATAATTATAAGATTTAAAGAGAATAATTTTATATTGAAAACTGTTGAAAATCATAGATTTATTTATTAATTATTAATGAAATTAAAATTATTTGAACTGATTTTTTTAAATTTAAATTTTAATCAATTTAAACGCACGTTTAAAAAAGTATCCATTTTAAAACAAAAAATATTTATGTGCCAAACTTTAAGTGTGGACAAAATGAAAGAATGAATCTTATTATAGATGAGTTGAAGATATACAAATTTAATACTATTTTTTTGTTATCTCCACACTAAAAATTTATAGATCGTAGCTATTTTGATCATCAGTATTAGCATAATTTTTTAAATTTTATAAAGAATAAAATATTGAAATACTTCAATATTTTATTCACAAATTTTTGGGTTTTTTTTATGGTTTGCGATTTTTTACATGCAGTATTAAACATGCGGAAGACTGAAGTTTTTTTTAATTTAAATCATGATTTTATTGCAAATACCCAATGATTTAAATCAATGGTATTTAAATTAATTACAGCCCTGGTTAGAAGGGAGTAATAAAGGGACAAAATTAATTAACGTTTTTCGAACCAGATTTTTTGTCTCTTCCGGTAGAAGCAGATCTGACACGTGAGTTGGTTTTGCCTGATCGTTTCGAGGAACTGGATAAAGTTGCTCTAGGAACACTTGGCGGTTTACGAGTAATTTTCTCCGAGTTGTTTGTACCGACTGGCACGTTGAAAGCTATTAAATTTCTCGCTGCTCGTCCTTCTTCTTGTATTAATAATCTCACGTCTTCCATTTTTAAATATCACCTAAAAAAAATTGCATTTTTTAAAAATTAAATCGTCAAGCGTGTGTTTTTTTGTTATTATATGCACACATCATAATGTTTTTTCAATCAACTTCATTCTTATAAAGCAATAACAAATATTAATTTAATAAATTCAGATCCAAATTTCATTAAATGCGTTTAATTATTCGACTTAATAAATTCAATTACTGAATATGCGAATTATAAACAGTCTTTGAGGTTATGTAAACAAAACAAGCAAAATATACACAAAAGATTATGGTCTTTATCCAGATTATTTTACACAATAAAGCTTTGCTACTGCAAAACATGCATTATTTAAATATTCTCAATGTTAACAAAATATTCCAACTTACAAGATATGCCAATTTCGAAAAGATTTGACAATTTCAAATTTTTTTCTGGTCAACACAAAACTTGTTTATAAATTAAGAAGAAAAACACCTTTAAATAGAAAGTTGCATATGAAGGAATTTTAGAAGACACAAATCACTCTTGTGAGAAAAGAAATATGATGAATATTTGTATTTTGACTGCGAAAGATGACCATGATGACTCTTATTGGTTGCTTTGGCAAAAATAATACGCCTGTAATACGCCCATGGTCATCATTTTTTTAGGTTAAGTTTGAAATAATTTTTAGATTTTTTCCAATTTACTAAATTCTTTTACTAAAATTTTTCTTTAAAAGATATGCATTAGAAACGACTGATTAATTAATTAATATACTTAGAAAAACACCCGGACAGTCGAAATATAATAAGTAATGTTTAAAAGATGTTTAATAATCGTAGATAACTTGACTCAAGTAGTGGGCGAAAATCGACAACAGCGCCGTTCGCGCTGAGGAATAAAGCGGAATAAAATAGTACTTTACAATTTTACACACATTTGCGTGTGGGAATTGAATTAGTAAGTCTTATTTCAAGGTATTTTTGGAATTTTCTTACCGGCCATTCAGCCGAGTGTCAGATATCGCCATTGTCAGTGAATCAGTGATTTAAGTGATTTTTTACAGTAATATTAGACGGAAGAGAAAAGGGGCACCGGAGGTGAACTTTCGGGGTGACGCGGGCATATTTTCTCAAAAACGTAAGTATAATTCTCTAAACTTCTGCGGTCAGACGCATCGAGATGGTTCCGTCAATTCCTTTTTCTTAGAACATCATATGAAATCGATTATTACCTTTATCTTTGCCAGCTTTAATGCTGATGTGCGATTTCTGGTTGCTAAAGAGGTTGGAATAGACTCCTCTTTCATTTTCAGATTTTTCTCAATTCAATGTTGCATTCTCTTCTCGATGCGTTCTTTCAGAATTTTTTTTCTCAAATTTTCATTTATTTTATTGAATCTACATTATTGTAAATCTTTTAGCAAGTGTTTTTCAGGTTACAGAACATTTTGACATTTTTGAAAGATAGTTTTCTGTGAAAAAGGGAAAAATAATTTTTTTTTGGTTAAGTTTGCTTATTTTCCGGATTCGTATTTTTTGATTTATTATTCATGATTTTTTTATCAATAAGTTTGGAATAGAGAAAAAAAATGGTTGTAGTTTAGAAATCTATTTTGTTGTTTTAGGATAGATGTGGCAATTGACGATATTTTAATTTAATTACGTGTAACGCGGAATGTTGATTAGAAAAATGATTAACATAATTTTTTATTGATATGTTAATAATTAATTTGTGCAATGAAAAAGGAGAAGGATAATGATATTTTTGTTTCTATGATTTTCTTATTTTTTTTAAAACCGTTCTTTTAATATTTATTTTTAGAAACTGTTACAGGGGTTTAATAATTAAAATATATCGAACCAGAAAAAAGAAAGAAATATTTATTTTAATGGGAAATAATAAAATGAGAAAACATTTATTTTAAAATAATTCTCGTGAAAAATAAAAGTCTAAAAATCTTTTACTCGACAGTTTTTTAGTAAAAATGGCTGGATTGCCGCGAAGGATTATTAAAGAAACACAAAGACTTATGCAGGAGCCAGTGCCTGGAATTAGTGCTGTGCCAGACGAAAGCAACGCTAGATATTTTCACGTAATTGTCACAGGGCCTGAAGATTCTCCTTTCGAGGGCGGTCTCTTTAAACTCGAATTATTCTTACCTGAAGACTACCCCATGTCTGCACCAAAAGTTAGATTTATAACAAAAATTTATCATCCAAATATAGACAGGTAATTACAAAAATTTTGCAGATATTTTCAATAATAAGCTTTTCTTTTTTTTCAGGGCTGTTATTGATTTAAATCGTTGGGCATTTGTATTAAAATCATGATTTAAATAAAAAAAAACTTTACAATATTCCGGAGAGCTAATACTGCATGTAAAAAATTGCAAACCATTTAAGAAAAAACCAAAAATTTGTGGATAAATCTTAAAAATTTCAATTTTAATATTTCATTATATATAAAATTTAAAAAATTGTGCTAATACAGATGATCAAAATAACTGCGATCTACAAGTTTTTAGTATGAAGATAACTCATTGTAATTTAAATCAATTCCAGACGTCAATTAACTTGAAATCCAATTTATTCAAACTTTTAAATTTCAATTGATTCAAATTTTAAATGCATATTAATCAATACATAATAATTAAATAATATTAACTATTTTCCATATTCACATGTTCAAATATTTCATATTCTCGTTTTTAATACCTACAAGATTTTTAAGAGATTTTACTCTTCAAAACTGTTTCATTTTTATCTTATAATTTCTTATTTTTACAAAAAATTAAGATTTTTTCTTTTACTTCTGATATTTTTCTGTATTTATCTTTTCATTCTAGAATTTTCTTTAATTTTCTTCTTTTTATGCAATCTTTAATATTATTTTACACAATTTTATTATTGTAACATTCACTAAGCTTTTTATTTCATTGATTTTCTTAATTGTTTCCATATTTTTGAAACCAAAGAAGCTCATTTTTTGTAAAATTATTTAATTTGTTTTCACATATGACTATTTTTTGTAAACTTACTTATTCTTTTATAAATTTTTTAGATTTTCTTTCTTTTTCTAATTATATATTGTTGAACGTGTATTAAGTGTAATATTAAAAAAATATTTTTGGTTTAATTTTCCTAAACTTTTTTAATTTTGAAAGATTTTAAAACTTCTTTTGTGGAATTTATATTTCTTTTTATATACATTTTTTATTTTAATTGTGCATTAATCTAGCCATTTTTTTAATTTTCTTTCAATTGTCAATTATTTTCGTCATTTTATAATTTTTACAAAAATTTAAGATTTTTTCTTCTCTTCTCTTGCTTTTGATACTTTTTTAAAACTTGTCTTTTTATTCTAGGTTTTTATTTAATTTTCTTCTTTTTATGCAAATTATTTATTTAATATTACTTTACACAATTTTCTTATTATAACATTCACTAAGCTTTTTATTTCATTGATTTTCTTAATTATTTCCATATTTTTAAAAATAAATAAGCTCATTTTTTGTATATTTTTATTCAATTGGTTTTCAAGTCTTGTCTATTTTTTGCAAACTTACTTATTCATAACATTTTTAGATTTTCTTTATTTTTCTAAACTTTCTTTTTTTTGAAAGAATTTTAAATTTCTTTTGTGGACGTATTATTTGTCTTTAAATACATTTTTTAAATATAGAATCTTTCTTAATTTTTCAATTGGCAATTATTTTCTTGACATTAATTATCTTTCACATATTTTCTTCAATTTTGTAATTATTCTCGGCATTTTTCAGCTATTTCCTTCAATTATTAATTATTTTCCTCAATTTTCAATTCTTTCCTGTAATTTTTTCTATTTTCAATTAATATCTTAAAATTTTCTAATTATTCTTTCCTTTTTTAAATTATATTGTTCGGTTGCCTATTAATCTAGCCAGTTTTTTAATTTTGTTTTCAATTGTCAATTATTTTCGTCATTTTGTAATTTTAACAAAAATTTAAGATTTTTTCTTCTCTTGCTTTTGATATTTTTTTTGGTATTTGTCTTTTTATTTTAGGATTTTCTTTAATTTTCTTCATTTTATGTAAATTATTTAATATTATTTTACACAATTTTCTTATTATAACATTCACTAAGCTTTTTATTTCATCGATTTTCTTAATTACATCTATATTGCTTCGTCATAGAGGAAGTATTGTTTTTAAAAATAAATACGCTTTTTTTGTAAATTTATTCAATTTGTTTTCACATCTTGCCTATTTTTTGCAAACTTACTTATTATTCATAAAATTTTTAGATTTTTTTCTTTTTATTTCATTTTTATTAATTTTAATTCTTTAGGAGATTCTTACAAATTTTTTTTTATTTTTGTATTTTTTACATTTTTTGCAGTTTGTTAGATTCAGAAAAAAAATATTTTTCTATTTTGTTGCTATTTATTTAAATTTCTTGTTGTTTTACAATTTTTTTAATCCTTTCTTTAATCTTAATTAATTCTTCAATTTTTGTCATCATTTTTCTATTTCTCTGAAACATTCTCCTTCTTTTAAATTGTTTAGTTTTTATCTTATAATTACGAATTTTTTTTTAAATTTCTTATTTTTCTACTTTTTTGAAGTTTTTTATTCTTTTATTTTATATTATGTAAATTTAATCTTGTACAAAATATTATCAATTTAAAATCGTTTTTCCATTTGATAGAATTTTTTTTCTTTTAAAATGATTAAAAATTTTCTTAAATTTTATTCATTTTTTATTTTCTTCAATTCTTTGTAAATAATTCTCTAGTTTTAAAATTTTTTTTATTATCTTCTTATTTATTTTTTTAATTTAAAAAAATGTCTGTAAATAGTTTAATTTTTTGATAAAAGTTACTACTTATTTTTATAGGTATATTTTTATGTCACAGTTTCATTCTTGTGTTGTGTTCTTGTATTTTTCTTTATTTCTTTACTAATGTCCAGAACTTCTTTTATTTAAAAGAATTTTCTAATTTTTTTATTAGACTGTTTTCTTATCTTTTTACGTTTCTATAGTTTTTTTTAAATTTATTATTTTTTCTATGCTTTTACCTAATCTTCTTAATTTTGCAGTTATATAAATTTGAAGATATTTTTTTTAAATTTTCTCATTTATTCCACATAATTTGTTTGATTTTAAATAAATGTTTTATTCTTCATTATTTATATACTGATTTTATATATTTAAGAAACATCAATTTTTGATAATAAAAAAATCCGATTTAAATTTAAAAAATCGGATTTTTTGATTTTGTTTAAAAAATCATGATTTTTATCAGCCCTGCTTCTTTTTTTTTTTTTTTAATAAAATTGCCTTTTTATTTAACAAGGATCTTATTTAATTAAAAATCCATCTGAAATAAAATTCCGTTTACAATTTGACAGGCTGGGACGAATTTGTTTAGACATATTAAAAGATAAGTGGAGTCCAGCTCTACAAATTAGGACAGTTCTTCTTTCGATACAAGCGTTGTTGAGCGCACCAAATCCTGATGATCCCTTAGCTAATGACGTAGCTGAATTGTGGAAAATAAACGAAATCGAAGCGATACGTAACGCCAAAGAATGGACTCGCAGATACGCCATGGACAACTGATCTCAGTATCAAAAGATTATCAATCGCGCGTCAAAATGTCATACTTTTTTCCACTGTCAAATAATCTACGCCAGTTGCACCCATGTCCACAGTTTTTCCATCAAATGATTAAAAAAAAAAGAACAAAAAAAAACTGAAGTATGATCAGATCGCTGGGACTGTATTTTCTATATATTAACGAAGAGAAGACGTTCGAATTCGATCGTGCGATTGTGCGATTGTGCAAGACTTATAAGAATATATTTTCAGTAGCGGTGAAAAACGGGAAAAAAAATAATAAGGCCGATGATTTGAAATAATTAGAAAGAAATAATGATAATAATGATTGATTTGTGATTATTATTATCATTATTAAATAATGATACCTCTAAGCTCGAGCTCGTCTGATCCTTTTTGCTGTTATAATACGAATATTCCGCTTGCCGGCGTTCTTCTGACATTAGGATATAAAATTGTACATAATTTATTTTTCGGTAATTCAAGCACTATTCTATGTTATTATTTTAGAATTGGTAGAATATACACTCGATTATCGAAAAATCAGGTACAGCTAAACAGTCTTTTATCTTTTATGAAGATGAAAATACATTGAAAAAGTGTTTATCACTTACATTCACAGTTTAATGCATTTATTAATTCCACTTCCAATTGATAAGTTTATTTCAAATTCGTGCCGAATTGAAAATTTCTAACAGAATTAAAAAAAAAACATTGTCTATCTTGTTTAAATTTAAATTACGCATGTCGATTAAATTTAAATTACTTTAAAGTTTAAAAGAAAAGTAAATACCCCAAAAATTAGTTAAAAACGTTTAGGAATAGAGATGACAATTTAATTATGCAGGAGATCTGTTAGCAATTTTTAACTGAGAGAGACTGTTCTGGAAACAATTCTCTTGGGTAGTAATAATGGGAAGAAAATTACGATGAAATAAAAAAAAATTATTTACTTTATTATTATAAGTTAGATAAGAGCAATAATTAAATGTAAAAGAACTTTCAACGAGTTTTAAATACTTAATTGGTGTGGTGAAAAAATAATTCTAAATTTTATTAAATTGATTTTATTGACTTTGATTTTGCCATGCCGTTTAAGAATTAAAACTTGGACGAGAGACATCGAACAAGTTGATAATTTATTTTTTTTATTATGATTTGATTATTATACTAAGTTAAAAAATGTATTATCAACTGTGCGGAGCCAGTGAATTTCAACTGTTCCAACTTTTTAAATTTTTAAACAGAATGCTAGACGTATTTCCAATTAAAGATGAAACTTGAATACAACATGTACATTTAATAAATGACAATTAAAAAGTATTAATATGAATTGTTTAGCTGTTAGACATATTTAAGTTTTAGATTTTTTAATTAATTTTTTGGAGTGACTAAAAGGCTTTTTTGTCTACATAATCACCTCGTGCCTTTCCCAAGCAAGATCGGAATTTCAGAAAGTAGCTGCGCTTCATCAGGGAAAGACAAAGGTAAAAATAATAAAAATTTAAAGTTAATATAATTTTTTTTTTTTGTAAAGTAATAGATTTTTCATTTCTTTAGCAGTCTTTTCCTTATGATATTAAATTAAAATTTCATATTTTGCTGTTATTTATTGACAAACTATTACGTGGAAAGTTTCTTGATTAATATTTTAATTCGTATAATGATAAAAAAATAAATAATTATTTAATTCAACTCGTAAATATAAATCTACACCTGTTTGCAAGTACTGTGATATAAACACTCTAGCATATCACTAAATTTGTTTAATTGTGCAATCAATTTTTGCGAAAAACTACTTTCTCGTGGAATAAAAGATTTTCGAACGCTTGCGGCTTATTACTTAAAAATCAGATAAAAACAAACAAAATACTTTTATGTAATAGGAATTTGAAACATAACAATAGTATTGTATGCATGTAATAATCTTCGTCTTATATATTTGTGAACAGCAAATAAATAAATGCAAGTTTACAATGCTTTTTGGTAAATTTTTACAAAGCTTACAGGAAGAAATAGTGGAGAATGTTTTAATTTATAATGAGGGGAAGACAGCATCAGTAGGACACATTTTTTTTAAGAGACGCTTCAATTTTCTTGGAAAATTTATTGAAAAATTAGAGAATCCAAAGTTTGGTAAAATGTTTAAAATAATTTTTCAGAAAATTAAAATGTCTCATTGAAAAAAAAATGTCCCACTGATGTCAACTCTCCCGTATATTTTTAATTTCAATTTATTCCTGTTTTTAAAATTAAATACAAATAATACAATCATGACTTGAATTCAAAATTACAGTTTATTGTTTTTTTTTATGGACTAGTACACATTCAATAGCTCGCTTAGTTATTATCGTAACTTATAACATTGATAAAACCATGGTACACACCATGAATTTTGAAGCTACAGCGCAAGCTCTATTATGTATGTATAAGGTTTAATGTCGCACAAGTGGGCATTCAGAACATTTTCACCAACTCTTTTTTTTATCTTATTTTAAATTTACTATTTAAGTTCTGTTCAGTTTACAAATATTTTAAACAAAACAAAACGTTGAAATTCTGTAATAATAAATTCGTTTTTGACGTTTTTCTATTTAAAGAATACTGATTTAATTAATTGATTCATTTACAGTTAAAAATGAGATTCGACTGTAAAGACACGTCTCGTAATAAAAAATATATAAAAATCGAGTAAAAACTGCAATACAAATATAAAGTCAAATAAAACTGCATTTCATGAAATAGAAAGTGATGAAAATTGAAATAAAAGCGGAAACAAAATTGATTGATTTACGATTAAAAATTCTCATTTAGAGGTATACTTTTTTTTAAATTTCGTTTAAATAGAGAATAACAGTATTCTCAAAGGCTCGCTTACACGTGTTTCGAAACTAAATTATACAAAATGACATATACAAAGTTTTGTTTTAAATATTAAATACAGCTTTAGAAGAGATGATCACGTAATGATTATGAAACCAATTTTTTGTATTTTCGGGCCTCACTTGTTAAAATAGGGTTAAACATTTTCAGTCGGAGTGGCTTGCGATGGCTGAGTATGTACTTTTTTTTTATTTATAATATATATTATTTCAATCTTAGCATAGTGACTAGATAAGTTTTAGCCACCCAACTATACATCTTGTTTGATCCCATATATTTTACTTATTACATTCCAATGCTCGTCGAATATATTATATTGTTGGGATAAATTTTCCATGCCAAAGTTTTCATAATATTCTTACGTATAGCCGACTAATTTTTGAGCCTATTATCCAATATCACTTGACGATTTCTCAGTTCATGTACTACTCTAGATAGATAATGTACAATTGATTTTTTTCCTTTCGTATGTACACAGGATGTGTGTGCACTCCTCGTAAACTTTGTTTTTTTTTTTTAATCTATAATCTGTGATATGCAATAAGTTTTTTTTTCTCTTCTCTTAAACATTGTTTCATTCCATTGAAACAATGATAAAATTTTATTCTCGACACATTTATTAAAGAAACTTGGAAAATTGACAAAAATATTCTATACAAATAATTTTGTAGCTGTTTGAAATATTTCTTTTCTCAATAATCAAAGAGTTTGATTAATTTTAATGAGAGAATTTTTAATTATTTGTCAACTTTTAAAAAAATTGTAATTGAATAAAAAGAAAATATTAAAACGAGTTTACTTATTAACATTAAAAGTCTAAATAATCACAGAGAAGTTCAGCTACTTTCAAATTGATGTATATACATCACTAACTTGTAGAGTGAAATACGTATTTAATGATTAAAAAAAAATCCGACTTTGAATTCGACTACCTATTATTTCGATGAACAAAGTTTTTAAAAATCATATTTTCTAATTATAAATTTCTATATTTTTTCAAACTGAAAAAATTGTTAACAAACTAAAAATTTCGTTTCATCCCGTAATGAGAATTTGTCATGTTATATGTGCTCGTTAATGTTAGAATAAGAATATTGTACACACATATAAAAGCGTGAGAAGTATATGGAGATTCAAAATTCAAGTTTGAAAAGGCACTACACGTCTGCTAGAAACAATAGCATGAATTTTAGAATAAATTTAGCGAAAAGCAAGTGTATTATATTGAAGAAATGACATATTAGATTGAAATTTTGATTTTATGAAAAAAGCCGACGTGATAGTTTTGAGAATGACCATTTTTTTGAATCGCCGTTAGAAATGTGAAGCTTAATTTACAATGTAGTTTCAGGCCTTAAAAATCTTATGTCCTAGTGAAGGTGAAAAAAGTTTTGTTGAAGATATAAATGACTCATGCGCCTCTTTTTTTATTTTTTAATGATGTACTTTGGCATTGAAAGTTTATCAATTTCTAGGAATCTTACTATCCGCACCGTTACATACTTGTTGATATTCAAAGCAGAGTAGCTTAGAACTTTTTTAATGTTTTTTTTTTTTCGTTAAAAATAGAGAAAAATTATAAATTGTAATGGTAGAAGATTGCATGTATGTACAAATATTTAGAAGAGTCGTGCTCTTCTAGATACGTGACAATTGAAAATTTCATTAAGAGGCGTACAATATTAATAAAAATTAATCAAGATGGGTACAGATTGTTTAGTAACGCTCAGAATAATGGCAGTGTTTTGACGTTTTATCAAATAATAAATTACGATTGTGAGAAGACAATTTATTCTCTCTCGTAGTTTGCCACTTGATGTAGCGTCTAAACAAGACTAACGATAAAAAACTTTAGAGTCAGACCATTTTGTGTTGACAAAAGTCTTTGAAGAATTTGTTTATCTTTCGTTTAATTTAATTTTAGCCAATTTTAGAAACTAGTCGTTTTTGAAAGATTTGTTTTTAATTAGTCCACAATGACTTTGATCGATATAAAATGGTTTGAACCTTAGAGGAATGTTTAGACAGTATGTGTGAAAACTAAGGATGTGAAAAGTTACAGTAATGGTAAATAATGATAATTTACAGTTCCAGACCTGCCCTTAACTTTAGTAAAGAGCTTTGTGCTATTTATAATCATGTGCATCTATCTCATCTTCCTTGGCGCAAGTAACTTAAAGCGACTCTTAACGGCAGTTATTTGTAGTGAACGTAGTGCTTGTACTTCAGGCATAAAACACTATTTCCTCAAAAAAGTGAACGCCTTTATACAATCTCAGAATATTTCTTTATTATTATTATTATTATTCAGTATTATTATTATTATAAATAAAAATAGTTTCTTAATGAAGCCTCAATCTGAGAAAGTTTTCTTTTAACAATTAGTCTGTAAATAGCAATTTGGAATGCATCATGAGACAATTTTACAAATTTCGAATGTAAAAAATGTCAGAAAAACAGCCTAAATATAAAAATGCCAGAAAAAAACAGCCTGAATAAAAAAGAATAAAAATGTAGCGGCTCTTTCGAAATACTAGAAGCACAAGTACGTATGAAAAAATATTGAAGAAAAATATTTGTATCTGCCGTATAAGAAGTCACATATTTCTGATAGAATTTTCAAAACTTTGTCACTTAATAAATAATCGGTGAATAAATATATTTAGTTTGAGTGTCCTTAGACCAGACCATGAACCGTGGATTGTAAGCAAGAGCTGATGGTAATAAGTGGGCCATGGAGCGTTCCAAATTGAAATACAAAACAACTCACGTGGAACAACTTGTACAATGAAGTTATATATAGTACGGTAGTGGATGGCAGATGTATTGTCTGTTCACTATCGTTTTGACCAGGTAACTCAACGCTTATATGTACACCGGAGATTCCTGGCCAGTTAACAGCCTAAACATTGATGTGGGCATTGTCTTCATTAAAATCTGGAAACAAAAATACTATTAACTCGAGGTTTCTTTCAGAAAACAATTTTACGACGCCTCCCGATCATATAATGCTTATTGAAATTCAAGTGCAATATGATTCTTATTCAAAATTTTGTGCAATAAAAGCCTTATTCGGAATTTCATGCAATACAAGTCTTATTCAATATTCCGTGCAACAAAAGTGTTATTCAAACTTCCGTGCTATAAAATTCTTATTCAGAATTACTTTCAATAAAATTCTTATTCAATATTTAGTGCAAAATATTTTTTATTGCACATAGTTTTGAATAAGACTTGTATTGCACTGAATTGTGAATAAGACTTTTGTTACACGGAATATTGAATAAGACTCGTATTGCATGGAATTCTGAATAAGATTTATTGCACGGAATTTTGAATAAGAATCATATTGCATTGGAATATGAATAAGCATTATATGAACGGGAGGATAGGTGTTTTTTTCCAGAAAGAAAAAGCCGAGCAAAAGCTAACAACAAATTTTACGGAGTAATTAAAAAATTATATTTGTTATGAAATGAGAAAATACCTCGCCAACAGAAGTAGCCAGGAGATTGACAATCTTCTCGTGTGGTACAGCGACAACACTTTGGTTATTAATTTCAATAATCCTATGGCCAACTCGAACGCCGCCCCTTTCGGCGATACCTCCTCTTAGTAAACTACATATAACTCCATTTTGTACACTAAATCCTAACTGATATTTTGTGTCTGGTCTCTTGATTTTGACTTCAACAACAGGCGCGCACGGCACGACAGTCAATTTAACGACAGTTTGGTTTTTTGAATTCTTAATGTAAGTCTGACACGTGGAAAGAGGCAAACCGACCAGCGAAACCCCATTTATTGCGATTATTTGATCGCCGATGTTGAGCTGCCCGCAGCGAGCGGCTGCACCTGCCGGTGCCAAATTTGCTATTACTACAGTTGGTAGCATTGAGCCCCAACCAGATTCTACTATCACTACTCCAAGGATTTCACCCTTTGCCTTTGGTACAACCACCTGTTAACAATATTGTTATTGTTATTATATTTAACTCTTGTTTATTTAGTATATATTGTAGAGAATGTCTAGCGAATGATCTTTTTTAAATTCCGGGAAAATTCTCCAGGTTCCGAGATCGTAAATTACATTTTCCCGGATTTGTTAATTAAGGGGAAGATCCAGTTATCTTTTCAACACATAAAAATTCACTTTGCTCAGGGATTCCAATTTTTTGTCAGCGTAAAATGCAATTTTTAATTGAATTGTGTTTTCAAAGTTAAAATATTAAATAAGGATAAGTTAAATAAAGTCAAATTTATTATTAACTTCCGTAAAAAGAAAATTAGAAATCTCTCAGTTCTCCAATTGCATTTCAACTAAGAGTCTATGATGATAATGTTAGACATCAGTAGTTATGTCTGAATTAAGAAAAAACCTAAGACTCTAATAACTTAAGAGGCATTCCATTTCAAACCGCTCCATCTACAAAAGACGATCGCAAAAAAGTTTCTTTTTAAATAAAATTAATTTGATGAAAATTAAATCATTGATAATATGTTGTGTACTATTTTGAAAGAAAATTTAATGCTCTTTCGATTGATCTTTATATTTTTAAAAAATGTTCTCAATTTTAAAAAAAATCCTATTTGAAATCTAAAACTCTTGATATCTCAATACACCCTTCCTTAAATTTTCTTGCAACCTATGCGTGAAAAGAAAGATAAGGTTTTATAGTTTCTAATTCCTATGAATTTGTTATGGACATTTTAAGAGGATTTATGGATCAAATTATATAAAATATGTGGTTTTTAAAAATCTGACATGAAGTGAAGTAGAATTTACCTAAGCCAAAGTCAAATTTCGTTGTCTTTTGTTTTTTAATTTTGAAAAAAATGCGACTTAAAAAAAATACTTTCAGGCGAGAATAATTATTTATTATTTTAGTAGTATTAAAACATATTTTAAAGTGTTTATGAATTTTCAAATTATGTTCAAATAAAAAATAAATTATAAGAAAAATAAATGTTGGATTTTCTTTCAAAATTTAAAAACAAAAGACAACGAAACCTGATTCTGGGCTAGATAAATTCGGTAAATTCAACTTCACCTTATGTCAGATTTTTCAAAAACACATATTTTATATAATTTTTATTCATAAATTCTCTAAAATGTCCATAATAAATTCAAAGGAATTAGAAACTATAAAACCTTAGCTTTTTTCATGTGGGTTTCAAGAAAATTTAAGAAGAGGTGTTTTGAAATATCAAGTGTTTAAAGGAGGAATTGGACACCTACTCGAGAAGGGGTTATGTTTGAAGTCATTATTTTGCTTTTTAAAATAGAAAAACTAACTTTTAATATAATTTAGGCAAAATGTTCCAAATTTAATTTAAAACTAAATAAATCATTAAAACTCATCATTGATAAAACAGAAAGATTTTGACATTCAGAAATGTTTTAGAGAAATGACAGAAACTTAAAAAATTTTCCTTAATGTCAAAAATCTTAAATTTTTATCGAATTATGAGTTTTAATGGTTTATTTTGATTTAAATTAAATTTGCCACATTTTGTCTAAATAAAATTAAATTAAAGGTTACTTTTTCCATTATAAAAAGCAAAATAATTACTTTAAACATAACCGCAACTCGAGTACGTGTCTAATTCTTCCTTAAATTTTAAATAGCAATTTCTTTATGAAATTGAGAAGAAAATTTAAAAACTCAATGACCAATCAAAGGAGCATTAAATTCTCTGTTAAAATAGTGCATACAATATTATCAATGATTTAATTTTATTTAAAAAGAACCTCTTTTGCGATCGTATTTTGTAGGTGGACCTGTTTGAAATAAAATTCCCCTTAAATAATAGTTGTAAATGCTTAAAATCTTAAAAAAAAAATTTTATAAAGAAAATCTAGTAATTTTATCTACCAAAAAGAAAAAGTGAAAAAAAATTGAATAAAGTTATAAAAAGACGAGAAAATCAAAAATAAATCACAAAGTTAAGAAAGGAAACAACCTCCCCCCACCCCCTAAATTAAAATGAGAAAATAAGAAAACGAAAAAAAATGTTATTGAATGAAAAAAAAAATTTAAGTGGTTTTATTTTATGAAATAAATTTAAATTTATGTAAAAAAAAATAAAATTCAGAAAAACCGTATAGATAGAAAAAATAAGAAAGAAACAATCGAAAGCAAAAGAAGACTGTTTTTAAAAAATGATAGAAATTAAAAAATTATGTAAAAATGTGCGAAAGAAAAGAAAATACTGAATGAATGTTTTGAATTTGAAAGTTTGACTAAATTTCAATTTGAATTGATTATTCGGAATTTATTCGAATAGAAGAATAAATTCCCTTTCGAATTAATTAAAAATTACATTTCACAGAATTTCATTACACAGAATTGTTTTTCAATTAAATTCCAAAATTTCGAATTTGTTGTCATTTGAATTTTAATCAATCGGAATTTTTACTCAACCTACTTTTTGAAGCACCGAATTTTTATTTGCCAAAATTTCCATTTTACAGAATTTTTCTTTAACCACATTTTTCTTTAAATGTAGCAAAATTTTCTTTTACAAAGAATTTTAAATGAGTCGAATCTTTAAATGCCAGAGTTTCTATTGCGCCTAATCTTTATTTATCCGAATTTTTATTTGCTTGATTTGATAAATTTCCTGAAACGCTGAATTTTCATTTTACAAAAATTGCAAATGGCCTAAAAATCATCTAACAGAATGATTTCAGCGTGAATTTCAAAATTGACAAATCAGATAATATCAAAAAAATTGATCAGTAGACAATTTTAAAATTCGCGCCGATATCTTTCTGTCAGATGATTGTTCGATTCACTTAAAATTTTGTCGAATGAGAATTTTGCAAAATTAAAATTCGGCAAAATTAAAATTAATTTAAATAAAGCTTTGGTTAAAGAGAAATTCAGTAAAATGAAAACTTTATTAAATAAAAATCCAATGGCCCAAAAATCGTGTCAGGTAAAAATTCGGCTTGATTTAAATTACATTAAAAATAAATTCGAGTAAAAAAAATTCTATCTCATAAAATTCTGTAAAATGTGACTTCTAATCACGGATTTTATGAAATAATCATCCGCCCTTTTTTGGAATTTATCTACTTCTTACAAAATCACACATTATTTTGAAAATTCCCGCTTTTTTCGAGATGGACTAAATTCCTGGTGATTCCCCGGATTTTCTAGATCGCTAGACATTCTGTTTTCAGTAATAAAAAAAAAAAAGATTAATCCGAATAAAAGTGTTATTAAGACGTAAAGAAAGCAAAATAGACCCAAGATTGGACATACTTCTTTCTGCATTTCCTTCTTCGCGAACATTTGAAGTTCATCTCCGAATATTTCCTGTGAGTTGAGCACTTCTTGGTAATCCATTTCTTTGACAAAGCTGTGATCCTCAATCCCATTGGCCTTGAGAAATTCCATGTAAGCCACTTGAAAAGCTTGTCCAATGCTTTGTGCAATGAACTGAGCTTCCTCACTCTCGAAGACATGACAAATCATTTTTGGAGTTCGGTTAATTTTTGGCGCCTCTTCCATTTCATGAGGAACAAATCGTCTCCGAGCCATTAGAACAACCAGGTCTCCAATGTCCGCAATATAAGATATTGTCCTTAAGGCATGATCCATCATGATTTCTTTCAAATCCGTATTCAAAACCATTATCTTCTCGGTCGAAATAAAGAGGTCGACTTCGGTACTCGGTTGCGTCTCTCCATCAGGTGCCTGTCACAAAATACATTTTGATTAATATTCACAAATATTTAAAAACAAACAAAATATTACATTTTTTGACCATCAATGGTAGTTTTTTTTTTTATAAATAGTATTTTTTTTAAAAAATAAATGGTATTTTTCAAATATTAACATTCTCGTCGATAATTTGATCTAGAATTGAATATTATAAAAATTGACAAAAATCACTCACCAAAGCCTACGAGAGAGCAGCGTGTAAAAAAATCAAATCGCATTTCATTATCGAGTAAAGAAAGCTTCCTCTATGAGGAAGCAAAATGACACGATTATTCTCTACCACATTGAGACATTTACTTAAGAAATGAATTAGATTAACAGAGAGAAAATAATAATAATGAAATCGACAAAAATAGGAATCTTATAAACCTGAGAGTTTGTCTTGAATTGATTAAAATCAGGAACAGTAAATTTCTAAACTCTGTTAACAGATCATGCGATTCAAAAGTGAAAAAATTTTTAATTTTTGAGTCGAGGTAAAGAATAAAAAGATAATTAGAATCGCTGTTTGTCTTAAGGGTTGAAATTAGTGATGGGCGCTCACCGAGTTGGTCAAGACCGGTCACGGACTTGGATTATTTTTGAATTTCTCTCTTGCAGAACATTTATTTAACATTAAAAACTTAAAGAAAGTATTCAAATAAACAATTAATTACAACACTATCACAGAAGAATTGAATTAAACTAATTCGAATTTCCCGCTCAATCTGCAAAATTTTCGTCTGCTACAATTGAGTATTTTAATATGACGTCATAATCGGTCGGTAAAAACATAATCTATTGTTCGATATCATCTGGTAGTCACCTTCACAACGTTGAGTTACAAAAGAAACACTAATATTTTAATATATAATGAAAAATTAAGTATTCTAGTCTCATAATCGGATGTAGCATTTATTGCAGAAGCTTCTCAGTCGGATTTTTTCGTTTGCCAATGTCCCAAAATAGAGAATTAAACGATTTTCACGTCGTATCAAAAGTGACGCGAGAATGATTGTCAGCCTTTTAAGAAGAGATTTAACATTCATTTGACTGAAATTCAATTCAAAACTTGTAAAAATTGCTAATAGTAATTTAATACAAGTGTCCTTAAATATAATTTAAAAAATAAACTGTTAGAAACGTCAACGAGTGGTGATAAAATACATTTTCCAACATGTTCCAATAAAGTAAGGTTAGGTTACCTCTTGGTCTAATAACAGCATCACTTTTTTGACAGGAATTTCGACAAATTTTATAGTCCTGTTATTTTATTGTTCAAAATATATTTTAGGAGACCTGAATTAAATTATTATTGGCAATTTTGACAAGTTTTGAAGTGAATCTCAGTCAAATGATTGATAAATATTTTCTTAAAAAGCTGACAATCTTTCTTGCGTCATTTTAGGTGCAACGTGGGTACAACGTGAAAATCGTTTAATTCTCTATTTTGGGACATTGGCAAACGAAAAAATCCTTCTGACAAACTTCTGCAATAAATGCTACATCCGATTATGAGACTAGAAGACTTAATTTTTCATTATATATTAAAATATAAGTGTATCTTTGGTAACTCAACATTGTAAACCATTATGACGGTGACTACCAGATGATATCGAACAGTAGATTATGTTTTTACCGACCGATTATGACGTCACATTAAAATACTCAATTTGTAAAATTTACATTCATTGATTTTTTTACAATATTTTAAGTTGCCTAAAGTATCTTATCGTCAATAATATTTAAATTCAACATTTCTATTATAATTTTATTCCGTTTAAAGGTACGGTCATCAAGAAATTAAGAAATTACCACTTTTGTCCGGTCATGACCGGTAAATTTGGTCTTGATCGTCAATTGCCCATCACTAGTTGAAATCATGTTGAAAATAATCATAATAATGATGAAAACAATTGAACAGAGACCAACAAGACAATGAAATAGAGAGCTAAAGAAATAGATGAAAGAAAAGAGGGAAAATAATGATGAAAGAAAGCGAAAGAATAATAGTGGTTGGGTGATTGGGTGAGGCCGACCTTAATTTTAGTGACGGCCTCCTCCACCATGTGCTTCTTAAGGCGTTTTCGCCGTTTGCGACCCCCTTCCTCTTCCACCTCAACCGACCCAAGAAATTGAAGTCTGAAAACTGTAGTGGGCCCGGTGGATCCCACCGAACCACTGATTGGGGCCAGCTTAGGCTGAGCCCCTACTGTCTGTGTTTGTGTTTCCGGTTGGCCGCCACCGGAGGCGGAAGCACTGCCTATCAGTTCCTCGCTTGAGTCGCATTCATCTTCCTCAAGGCTTCCTTGTGACGCAACGCTGCAGCGCTCATACCCGTGGGTCCCCCCATAGTTTAAGAGCGTAGCCTGCATCGACCCTGGCCCATCCTTTGGTTTAGAACGCGCCAAACAAACAAACAAACAAAGGCTCTGCTAGTCACATTGCCACGGCACCACCAACGGAACAAGGCAAAGAGCAAAAGTCCTAACTCTCTGAGCTGCTAATTCCCTTAATCTCAAAATTATTCGAGGTCAATATCTAGTTTTAATTTTTTACTATTTATACCAATTATTGTCAATGTTATCTATTCATTATTATAATAGTCGTAAATTTTAATCAATATTGCAGCGTTGCCACAATTAGTACAATTGTACTAGATCTAGTATTTACTCACGAAATTTAGTACATTTTGATTTCTATAACAAAAAGAATGAGAGGAAGAAGGATAGAGATATTCTCTGTAGTCTTTGGTAAAATTTTTAGATAAATAAAAACTTATGTTATTCTTTCTAAGTTTACAAAAACTATAGAAGAGTAATTAAATATCACCTAATTGGTATAAATAAATAATTTATAAACAATTATTTATATTTTAAATTTGAGTCTCTCGCTAAAATATAGATCTAGTACGCTTTACCCTTAGTCAATAACAGTCAATTGAGCAAACCAGTGTGACGTCACAAGTCCGTTAAATTTTGTCATTTGTCAAGAAGGTTGGGTCCGAAACCCAAATTTACATTGAAATGCATGGGATTATTATTATAAAACGGTTTTACGATTAATTTATTGTAAAATTGCGTAAATTATTGCAATTAAAAGGTAGAATATGTTTTTTTGCGTCTTTGAAATATACTTATATTCATTATTAATTATTTAATTTGCACTTAACAGGTAAATTAAACAATCACAATGACAGAACTTTCTAACCTATTTTCAATTTTTCACTATTTTTTTTGGCATTTAAAAATGAAGCAAATAACTGATAATACGCATGAATATATTTTAGAAACGTAATAAAATATGTTTTATTTCTCACTCTTAATAATTCTAATCGTATTTTATTGTATTGTTATAAAAATCACTTTTTATTAAAATTCCCATACATTGCAATGTAAATATGGGTTTCGAGCCTAACCTTCTTGACAAATGACAAAATTTCACGGACTTGTGACGTCACACTGGTTTACTCAAAAAGGTTTGATCATTTTGACAAGAAGGTTGGGTACAAAACTTAAATTTTCATTTAAATGCATGGGATTATTATTATAAAACGATTTTACGATTAATTTATTGTAGAATTGCATAAATTATTGCAATTAAAAGGTAGAATATGTTTTTTTGTGTCTTAGTAATATATTTATATTCCTTATCAATTATAATTGCACTTAACAGGTAAATAAACAATCACAATGACAGAACTCTCTAACCTATTTTCATTTTTTCACTATTTTTTCGCATTTGAAAATAAAGCAAATAACTGATAATATGTCTGAATATATTTTAGAAACGTAATAAAATATGTTTTATTTCTCATCTTTAATAATTCTAACCGTATTTTATTGTATTGTTGTAAAAATCACTTTTTATTTAAATTCCCATACAATTCAATGTAAATTTGGGTTTAGAGTCCAACCTTCTTGACAAATGACAAAACTTAACGGACTTGTGACATCACACTGGTTTTCTCTATAGACCAATCAGATAATTGGTCACATTGGAAAGCATTTTCTGATTGGTTTATTCTATTCCCCCTAATCCTCGGCATTTGGCTTCACCCTTAGTATAGAATTTTTTTTAAACTAGTACAAATCCGCCATCTTGAAAAGGCAACACTGCAATATTGGGGTAGATGCACCATTTGTGAATAAAAAAAAGCTCATGATACTTTTTATCAAGATTTTTAAAGAAATTATCGAGTGATATAAATACTATCATGACTAAGGAGAAAGTTTTCAAAAGTTGATAACTCCATTTATCAAAAAAGTAGAATGTGACGCAATACGAAGAAAGGGACCTAAGAAAAATGTTAGGTTATGTTCAGTGATAGTTATTGATTGTCTTGATTATAAGTTATTTTTAAATGTGGCACAAACAAAATCAATTTCTATTGAATATTTTGGATGGATTTCCAATATAGTTTGCATTGAGTATGGATTCTCTTTGTGTATTTTCATTCCAAAAATCAAAAACATAACCTAAAATTTGTTGCCTCTTAGATCCCTTTCTTCATATCGCGTCACAAATATAGTTACAAATTAAGTCCAAAAACATTCTTGTAGAAATAATTTCGTATAATTTATCTATTTTATAATTAATTTTAGGGATTATGTGTAAAACTGCATTTGTTTAATTTTTTCGATGGATTTTAAATTTTTGAAAACTTGCCTCTCAATTACTGCAAAAAAATGATCATAAGTTTTTTATAGCAGGTGATTCACCACTGGTACAATTACCCTATTACGTTATAATTAATTAATATAAGCTATTGAGTTTTTAGATCAAATGTTCTAATTCAGATTCCAAATTAAATATATTTTATTTTCAAATATTCGCTTATTTTAATCGATTTAAATTTCAATTAATTACATTTTAACTCGATACAAATTTAAATAAATACACCCGAATTAAAAATAATCCTAATTTTTAACTGTACAATTTTTATTGGCGGAAATTTGAATCGACTCTTTATTGAACTTATCCGAATTTTAATTTATTTTAATTTTAATTTCAAAATTAAGGAGCAACTAGACACATACTCGAGAAGAGGTTATGTTTAAAGTCATTATTCTTCGCTTTTTAAAATAGAAAAACTAACTCATAATGTAATTTTTTTACTCGAAAGGTGGCAAATTTAATTTAAAACAAAATGTACAATTAAAACTCATAATTTGATTAAGGGCATGTGATGGAGAATGACGTCACTGGTATAGGCAAAATTTGTCAGTAAACTTTCTCCTAAAATACTAAATATTTTGACACTAAACTTTGTAGAATTACTTAAAATATCATTAAGAAGGTCTCTCTGACTCAAATTTGTTTCAATTTTGCTTTAAAGTTAATTTTTTATCATTTCCAAATATCAGTGAATTTTTTTAAAAATTAATTTTATGGTAAAATTCAAACAAACTTGGATCAGAGAGACCTTTCTAATGATATTTTAAGTACTTCCATAAAGTTTAGAGTAAAAATATGTATTATTTTAGAAAAAAGTTTACGGAAATTTTTTGCTTATACCAGTGACGTCATTCTCAACCACATGCCCTTAAAATTGAAGATTTTTGAAATTCAGAAACGTTTTAAAAAAACGAAAGAAACTATAAATTTATTTCCTAATTTCTAACACCTTCAGTTTATATCCAGTTATGAGGTTTATCCCATTATTAATTCAATTATTTTATTTTAAATGAAATTTGACATTTTTTGTCCGAAAAAATTACATTAAAAGTAAGTTTTTCTATTTTAAAAAACAAAATAATGGCTTTCAATACAACTTTTTCACGAAAATGGGTCCAATTACTAATTAATTAAAATTTTAATCAATTTACAATAAAGGAAATTTTTATCGACTTGAAATTTAAGGATGTTCGACCCTATGACATAACCTCAAAATAAAACGTGGTTTTTAGCAAGAAAATAAAATAAAAATCACTTTTAATCAATTTCAAAAGATCTACTTATACCATTTATAAATAAAATTAGTTTCTATTCGAACATTATGTCAATCCAAGTTTCAAAATCTTAATCATTAATTCAAATTTTAAATAATTTGAAATGATTAAAAAAAATCGATTCCAAATTAATTATTATATATTTAATTAATATAAAATTGAATTGTACAAAGTTAATATAAAAAACTAAATTGATTAACAATAAATAAAATTAATTCGGTTCAAATTTCCATTAATTTTAATTTAAATCGATCCAAATTCTAATTAATTTTTTCAAATTTTAGTAATTTAAAGCTTCAACTTTTAATTTTTAATTATTAATAATCAAATCTTAAAGTTGTAATAAATTATTTTGTCATATAGGAAAATATTTCTTTGTCTAGGACGATTAGCAACTCAGAAATTAAACCATTTTAAAAAAGTATATTTCAATAAGCAACTGCGATTTGCGATTATGTTTTCTTGTAAAAATTGATAGTGAGTAATTTGAAACATTTCAATTATTAAAAAGAGAAATTTAAAAACACTGGAATCGATGGTTACAAATTAAAGTGATATAACCATATTATCTAGTCAAGCAGGGATTATTTTAGGAAGGATGCAAGCTTTTGGGCAATAATCAAGGCGAGACGGTACTCCCTTAACATTCGAAAAAGAATCCACAAGTTCAAGCACAAGTCAGTGAAAGTTATGCAGCAAGCAATAATATTTTATTGAAATACGAAATTTAATTTAGAAAATTTCCAGTTAATTTGTAAAATAATGAAAAAAAATTATAAAAACTCAAAACTTAAGGTTTTTTTCTTTAAATATTGGTTTTATTTTGTAATTTTAATTAAAAATTGTTTTCATCATCATTTTGAATAAAGCTATGATTATTAGAATCAAATTATTCCTATTAAAATCAAGCTATTCATATCTAATTTTTTAAAAATGACAAAAAAATTTTCGATTTTTGAAAAGTAGATTTAAAAATGACGGGTTATAGTTTCCAATTCAAGTCCATTCATATTTGGAACTACGGAATTCAGTTATTAATTTTTAGTTTTCCCTACATTTCATTTTCTGTTTCCTACAGACATTTCTAAAATTCAAGCACTGTTGATTGAAAAATATATCTAAAAATGCTAAAACACATAGAATTTTTTAAACATTTATATGATCAAAAAGGCATTCTTTCTGCAAGCTGTGCAAGTCTAATGCTGTTTTTGCATGAAAATTAAAAAAAAAAATCAGCAAATGAGAGTTTATTTGTTATCTTGGTATGAAAGTAAAGTAAATTAAATTTATTCTCTTTAGTGTTTTTTAGATAGGTTTTAGGTCATCTATTTTAAAAAAAGAAAATAGAAAAAAATAATATTACAGTTTAAAATTAAAATTATATCGTTTTTTGATGAAGTAATCAAAAGTTTTACGGATCTTTCTCCGATACTATTTCAAATACATCTTCAATTTCAAGTTCTTGTTAAGCCTAGCAGATAGTAAATTTTGTCAGAATATTCTTGGCATTTAATCTGTATAATTTATTGTTTTATAGCGTCAAGTTGATTCCAGCTTTTCAAATTCGACGTGTTAATCTATCCTAAAACTTAAAAGAATGTGGTTAAAATAAAATAAAAATTTTAACGTGATAAAGACTGATCTACTTATTTACTTGTTTATAATAAATTATTAAAATAGTATGAAAATTTAATGATATTTTAAAAATATTTTCATGAAATAGTGAAATTTGTTTTCGTTATAGAAGAAATTTCCTCAATTTTAATTTATACAAAATAGCATAAATTTTTGTTGTCTCCAAATTTTAATTAATCCAAATTCGAATTTCAATTTTTTTAAAATCTCAAATAATACAAATTTGAATTAAACCGAACTTCGAGGCCTCCAAATTTAAATTCAACTAAATTCGATTATATTCAAATTTCAAATAATCCAAATTTTAACCAAACCGAACTTTAATGCCTCAAAATTTTAATTTATTCAAATTCAAATCAATTCAGATTTAAATTTTTATAAAATTTCAAATAATCCAAGTTTGAATTAAACCGAATTTTGATGCCTTCAAATTTTAATTTATCCAAATTCAAATCGATTCAAATTTCAAATTTTTTTAAAATTTCAAATAATCCAAATTTTAACCAAACCGAACGTTGAAACCTCCAAATTCGAATCGATTCAAATTTCAATTTTTTTGAAACTTCAAATAATCCAAATTTGAATCAAACCAAACTTTGATGACTCCAAATTTTAATTTATCCAAATTCGAATTTCAATTTGACTAAAATTTCAAATAATCCAAAGTTTAACCAAAACAAACTTGAATATCTAAAAATGTTAATTTATCCAAATTCAAATCAATTCAAATTTCAATTTTTTTAAAATTTCAAATAATCCAAATTTTAATCAAACCAAACTTTGATGACTCAAAATTTTAATCTATCCAAATTCGAATCAATTCAAATTTCAAATCATCCAAATTTTAACTAAACCGAACTTTGAGCCTCCAAATTCAAATTTATCTAAATTCGATTCAATTCAAATTTCAAATAATCCAAATTTGAATCTAACCAAACTTTGATGACTCCAAATTTTAATTTATCCAAATTTGAATCTATTCAAATTTCAACTCATCCAAATTTTAATCAATTCAAATTTCAACTCATCCAAATTCGAATCATTCAAATTTCAAATAATCCAAGTTTGAATCTAACCAATCTTTGATGACTCCAAATTTAAGTTTATCCAAATTTGAATCAATTCAAACTTCAACTCATCCAAATTTGAATCAATTCAAATTTTCATACCTCCAAATTGTAATTAATCCAAATTCGAGTAGATTCAAATTTCAGTTTATGCAAATTTTCAATTTTTTAATATTTTAAATAATCCAAATTTGAATCAAACCGAACTTCGATGAGTCCAAAATTTAATTTATCGAATTTCGCAAATGGATTTGAATTTTAATTGATCCAAATTTGCATAAACTAACTTTGATGTCTCAAAATTTTAAGTAATCTAAATTCGAGTCAATTCAAAGTTTCATTAATCCAAATTTGAATTTTACCTAACTTTGATGATTCCAAATTTTAATTTATCTAAATTGCGAACCGATTTAAATTTCAATTGATCCAAAATTACTTAAAACCGAATTTTGTTGACTCCAAATTCCAACTGTTCCAAATTAGAATAAATCCAAATTAAAATAAATTCCATTGATCCAAATTCGAATCAATCCAAACATGAATTTTTTTTAAATCCATATTTTATAATTCCATAAATTTTCCCTTTATTAAACTTTCCCAAAATTAAAAAAAAAAAAATAGACTCTATTTTGAATTACCCTTTTCATTTATCCCAAATTTACCATTCTTTTTAAATTTCCTGACATCCAGAGAATGTAGAATTTAAATTTCAATTCAAGAGGTTTTATTGAGAAGAAAAAACATCTTCAATCAATTGTGAATCTTAAGTGATACTTATATTTATCCAAGATTGTCAATAAAGATACAATCAGATAAAGTAAATATCAATTGAAATGAATACAAAAAAAATATAGCCAATTGATAGTCTCAATAAATTGTCGTTTTTATATAATCATTTTTCAAGTAAAGAATTTGTTGAGTGCATGACATTCGGAATTACAGAATTAAGCTTTTAATAAAAAACATTCAGAGTTTGAATCTGAGTGCAATGCGCTTCTCGTGAGATACTCAATTCTACCAAGAGAAGTAAAAAAGATTTCAGGCAAATAGACAAAAAACAGAGATAGAGATAGATAGACAGGTAAATAGACCGACAAACAGACAGACACATAAAACGTTACACTGAGAAGATGACAGTGTTCAGTGGTCGGGTGGTGTTAGTGATGTGAGGAAGGGGGCGCTACACTGAAACATTCAGACCTCTTTACACAACGGCCACTTGACAATGATCTGGATTAATTATCGAAAGAAAGAAAGAAATTTAAAATATAACAAATCACTCTTAATGTAAAATATATTTCATAAAATTTACTCATGACAAAATCAGTCTTTTGATTTAAAATTTTAAAAAATTCTTTTCAATAATAGCTTTTAAACTAATTCGTCCCAAACTGTTTTGGTAAAATTTCAAAATCACTTTAATAATATCGATAACCAAAAATTTCAAAACCGTTAATTATTTCATTAAAAAGACTGATTGCGTCAAAAAATGAGAGTGCCGGAAAGAAAACGATGCTTTAGTTATCTCAAGGAAATACCGACAGTTGTGTCTACAAATTAAAAAAATAAAAACAGACATCTATAATGAGCAGCTAATAAATAATGAACTAGTAAAAATAAACGACTCAGCAAGCACATTAGTTGATTATTATTCTAATTATAGTCGTAGAGAGTGAAGAATTTTAAAAAATGCAGAATAAAGTGAAGAATTTGGAAAAAAAATGAAGAAAAGAAAAATATTCCCAGAAGAAAAATGCAAATCAACTTTTCCTTGAGGCAATTAGACAGCAAATCTTTCCTGCTTAAACTCTCAGGTTCAACTATTAATTCTCTAATGATCCAGAATCTTATCTGTCCGAGGAATCCAAGATAAATTAAACAGCGACATGTAATCGTGAAAATTGCCTCGGATAGATAAACATTAAAAATAGATTCTTCTGGCTCAAACGATGACATTATGTTCTCCATAAAAAAGAAACAGCAAATTAAACTGATTTAGAAGCAATCCAGAGCATGCCACTATATAGTGTTTCGACTTTAATCGAATGTTACTGGGATTCGTTAAAACTAAAAAGAAAAATCAGATTATACCAAAACATTGTAACAAAATCAAGTTAATCATCTCGAAATAGAATTGCTACAGATTTTTTTTTTAAATTTAGCTACAATATTAATTTGAATATTAGCTACAGTAGTAATTTTAATTTCGCTACAATTTCAATTTGGCTACATTAATTTCAGCTTAATGACGACCTGCTTAACTAATTTTTCGTGCGTTGTTTTAAAAGAAATTCAAAAGAACCTCATTACTTGTGCTGACATGAAATTTGTAGTTGTATAAATATCAAGAAAAGAAGAGAGGAAAAAATACCTTTATCCTGGAGACAGCTTCTTCGGCCTGGCACATTCGGGTCGATTTTGTGGGTTGACCCTCGCAGACTAATTGGGTCGATCCGAGATATCTGGCTCGAAACAGGACACCCTCGATCAGCACTGATGGATCGTTCAACAGGGCTGGAATTGTCATTGAAACACACCATTTTGAATTTGAAGACGGATCAACTAAAGTGCCAAAAACGGCAAAATAATCAGCGGAGCAGTGCACGGCTCTAATCGTAGAAACAGCCACAGTTTCCAAACAATCTTCATTCTTTTCCTTTTCTTTACTACAACTGATCACTAAATTTGGATCATTTATCAAAAGTTCCGAGTCAATTTCACTCATTTTTAATTTCATTATTTGAATCTCAAACTTGTGTCTCTTGAAAATGGAGTCAAGAATCTAAAAAATCGAATCTTGCAAGATAAAAAAGCTTTTTCTTTCGTGGAAAATATTCTCAAAAAGCTGGATTAGTAAAAAAAAAATTGTCTCATTTTAGCAAATTTTTAAAACTGAGAAAACGAGAGCAGATTTAAATTTGAGAGAATTTTTCAAAAGAGCATAAACACTATTATCTAAAATAAATGAAAATGATAACAATCTATCACTTGAGTTGCATTGACAAGAGATAAAGTTCTGAGATTGATATCAAAGATTTTTGTTCGGGAGACAATAAACAATTGAAAATAGAACTTGATGTGTGGAACTGTTTGTGTCTTCTTTAATACTGAAGTGACGATGGTCTAGTCACTGCTTCGTAGACATGGTTAATTCAACGATTATAATGTCATTTACGCTCTCGTGAGTCTGTAATTACTTTAGTGTTTACGAATACGAGTTCGACATTCATACGCGCATTCCACTGGAAAGAGAAAGGACATACTTAAAAGATTGATACACTCGGTATTGATTTCAAATTAAAGGAAGAAAAAGAAAAAAAAAATAATAGACACGAGAAGTTGTGACGGGAGTGTGTTACATAATTTCGAAAACAAAATACCTACCACGTGTTAGTTGACGAAGGAAAGACATGCACCAGGTCCAAGGGTAGCAGCGTTAAAGAGGATTAAAAATACGATTAGTATTCTCATTTCAACAGGTCATGCTTCTGAAATTCACCAATTCTAAATTAAAAGGTTAAAAGAATAGAAACAAAAAAGGATTTTAATGCAGACTTGCGAGACTGGATCTTTACTTTATGTACAATATTGTGTTAATTATGCGTGGTTATTATTATTTTTTTTGTTGGTCTTTTTAATTATATATTTTGCCGTGAATACTAGAAACGATGTTAGTAAACGTGCAAAAAACAGAAGCATACGAATCACTAAATTATGGTCTATGTAAATTGTTGGAATATAAATCTATGGAAATTAATTATTACGTTAGAAAAGGATTAGAATTTTTAAGAATTTAACAGCTTAGAAAATAAAATTTGAAAGTTTTGACGTGGAAAATTGTATAATGTGATAATTTCAAAAAAATTGGTTTTTTTTAACTACTCGGAGTTTAAAAAAAATTTATTTTGTATTTTCTCGAATTATGTAAATTTAAAAATGTGTGTAAGAATTTCTAAATTTGGAAAAAGCAATCGTTCGTAATTTGGTTAAATTGAAGTTTAGGTTAATTTAATTTCAGAATTTGGATGAATTTAAATTATAAGTAAATTGAAATTTGGATAAATTAAATCTGGAATCGATCAATATTTTCATCAACTTAAGTTTTTGGCAATGAAAATTAGGATAAATGAAATTCTTTATTAGTTGCCATTTGAGACAATTACACTTTGAATGTATCACAAATTTGATAAATTGAAGTTTGGTTTGATTAAAACATGGATCGATTTAAATTTGAAATAAATGAAATTTGAATCCATTAAAACTGGATAGATTAAAAATTGAATTAATTGAAAATTAGATTAATTAACAATTAGATAAATTGAAATTAGATTGATTAAAAATTTGATTAATAGAAAACTAGATAAATTGAAAAGTAGATAAATTTAAATCTAGATTTATTCGATTTTAGAAAGTTCAAAAGAACATGAATTGATTAGAATTTTAATAAATTAAACTTGGATGGAGTGAAATTAGGATTAAATGATCAATCGATTCAAATTTGGATATAAATTGAAATTCGGTTTGATTAAAACCTGGATCGATTTAAAATTGAGATAAATTAAATTTGAATCCGTTAAAACTGGATGGATTAAAAACCTAATTAATTAAAAATAAGATAAATTGAAAATTAGATTAATTAAAAATTAGATTAATAGAAAATTAGATAAATTGAAAATATCTATTTTAAAAAGCTCAAAACAACATGAATAGATTAGAATTTTAATAAATTAAACTTGGATGGATTCAAATTTGGATTAAATGATCAATCGATTCAAATTTGGATATAAATTAAAATTTGGTTTATTTAAAACCTGGATCGATTTAAATTTGAAATAAAAGGAAATTTGAATTCATAAAAACTGGATAGATTAGAAATTGAATTAATTGAAAATTAGATTGAAAGAAAATTAGATAAATTGAAAAGTAGATAAATTTAAATCTAGATTTATTCGATTTTAGAAAGTTCAAAAGAACATGAATTGATTAGAATTTTAATAAATTAAACTTGGATGGATTAAAATTTATATTAAATGATCAATCGATTCAAATTTGAATAAAAATTAAAATTTGGTTTATTTAAAACCTGGATCGGTTTAAATTTGAAATAACAGGTAATTTGAATCCATAAAACTGGATAGGTTAAAAATTGAATTAATTGAAAAATAGATTAATTAAAAATTAAATTAATAGAAAATTAGATAAATTGAAAAGTAGTTAAATTTAAATCTAGATTTATTCGATTTTAAAAAGCTCAAACCAACATGAATAGATAAGTTTTTAATAAATTAAACTTGGATGGATTGAAATTTGGATTAAATGATTAATCGGTTTAAATCTAGATCGAATGGTATTTGACTCGATTAAAGTTTGGATAAATTAACATTTGGATTGATTCAAAAGTGAATTAACTTAAACTTGAATCGATTGATATTTTTAGAGATTGTAAATTGGATTCATTAAATTTCAAATTCATAAACATTTACAATAAATTATAGCTTCGATCAATTGAATTAATTTAATTTAAAAAAAAACGTAAAGAAGGTGATAAAATAGCAAAAGAGGTGAATAGGTGACAAAATTAAAAAAAAATTCTTTCTGGAAAACCTATCCGTTTTCTTTAGTAATATTCGAACTTTTGACTTTGATCGGTAGCCATTTTGTTAAAGATGTACATTTTATTAAAATCAATTGATTAAAAAGAAGATAAACTTATAAATAAACTCGAACAGTTTCATTTTTGCATTTATAATTTTTGTGATTAATTAAAATTGACATATATCAAATTAAATTAATTTTACAATTAATTTATTAATTTTATTAAATTTAAAATGTGTAAAATTTTCTGAATAACAACGTTTCAACTTTCAAATTCTAGATTGTTAAAAATGAGTTAGCCTTTTTTTTATTATTTATCCTTATTGAAGAAATAAGCTAGAAAATATAAGGTTAATATTATTTTACTAAAAATAAGGAGTCAATAATAATAAAATTCGATAATTAATGTAATAGAAAGGCCAGAAAAGGTCTACATTACCTTCTTTGTTTCTGCTTTTTTTCTTCCCTTCCTTATCCTGAAAAAATTGAAAAATTATTAATTTTTTAACACTTAGCTACCTGGAAAGTTTTTTCTATCAATATTAATAACCCATCGTGATTTTTTAATAGAGAAAATTAAAAATTATTTTATTATAATAGTTTGTTAACAAAATATTTAATATCGTTTGAAAATGCATTGAATTAAAAGAAAAAAGAAAGAATGAAAAAATATAATAAGTGCATAAAAAAGTATACTTTTAAATATTTTAGATTAAATGAAATTAGCGCATTATTTAGTAAAATCATTCAAAAACAATCTCGATGGATTCATTTAATTTTACAAAAACACATACAGACATGCAATATACAATTATTATAAAGAATTATTTTTTCGTAAAAAATTATACTTAAAATATTAATGTTTTTAAATTTAAAAGAGATGTTTAAATATTTATACTCTTCAAACACTATTTATTGTGAGAAAATGAATATCAATTTTTAATACTTTTCAAATAATAGTCGTAAAATTCATTTTTTAGCTTTTTCGGCAAGTTAAGCTTGTTAAGAATTTGCCAATTTGTTAAGAAAAATTCTAATTAAAGTTCTTCAATAATATTTTTGTAATAATTCAATTACAAATTAAATTCTACTACATACTTTTTACATTTCTTTACAATGCTGAATAAGATTCATGCAGTTGATACCAAATGATAACTTTTTAAACAATTTGATTATTTACAAGTTCAATATAAATTCTTTCATCAATCCAACTCAGTAATATTAAATTTTAATAATAATGTTGTTTAATTTTAATATTAACTTAATTAATATTAAACTTGATACTTAATTATTATTGAATATAACATTTCATTAATTGGAAATTAATATTAAGGTTCATTGATTTAACTGCTAGCGATCGAAAAGACTTCGAAAAGACTTCTGATGCAAGAAAAACCATTTAAAATAAAATTTTATACGTAATTTAATGAATGTCACGTTGTCAAGCAGTCAAGTTCGTTACATTCATTCAAAGCAAAATATATTTGTTTTAAATATCTAAGTGAATTAAATATCAGGCTGGCCACTTAATCCGAAATAAAATTATTTTAAACTTCAAAAAGTAGGAACTTTTAATTGCCCGAATTTCAATTATTCCAAAATTTTATTAAGTTTAGTTTAATATTCCACATTTTAATCAATCCGAGTTTAAATTATTCTTAACTTTAAATGTTTCCAAACTCCAAATATCGAAAAATAAATTATTTTAAAGTGAACACGTCGATTATCTTTCAAATTTTTAAAAGTCGATTAAATTATTTTCTTTATGTTTTTGCCAGTGAAGTTTTAAAAATAATTTTAATAATTCTAAAGTTTTTAATTAAATAAATTTGCTATTTAAAATCCAAAAAATTCTCGGTTAAGAAGGTTCTCTCCATTAACATAACCTTAAACGAGAAAGTCATTTTTCACCACAAATAAGAATATTTTTGAAGTCAATTTCACCAGATTTTAAAAGATCCTGTTGTACATTTTTCAGAAAAAATTAGGTTTAGCTAAAATTTGTATTCAAATAATAATTATTTTACATTTTATGTTTTTTCTTTCAATCTAGTTAAAATTTGTAATTTTCATTCGATTTTGACAAATAGAAGGAACACTATTGCTCCCGTTTTTTAGAAAAAATTACCTAAAACACCTAAAATCCTATTTTTTTTTACCTTTTTCCAATAAATTTCCATTTTTTTTCATAATTATAGTGAAAGTCAAAGTTATTAATTAATTTTTAATTACCTTTTTTATAACTTTTATGTAACAATCTACTTATTTTTTAGTAGATAATTTACTTCTTTAAACGTACAAAGTATATGTAATAATTAATTCTCTTTTTATTAATCTACGTGAAACGATTCTATGAAAAAATTTATAAGAAATTCTTACGTTTTCTAATAATTTTCTACCAAAATTCCAGAAAAACTTGAAAAAAAAAGAAAATCTCATGAAATTTCGTATAGAAATTTATGGGGAAATTTTGTAAAATTTTTTAATAAATTTTTATGGAATTTCTTAAAAGTTTTTTTATAATATAGGTATTTACTAAAAGTTATTGTAATTCTAAGAAAATCCATACTTGGAAAAAAATGGTTTTGACCACACTTTATTTAGATACTTCTTTTTATGTATATATTCAAAAAAACTGGAATTCTTAAAGTTTTATAAAAATTCAAATCCTTTCTGAAATAATAAGCATCATTTTATGTTCTGAGGTTTATTTCAAAATTTATATTCTGTAAAATCGAAATATGAAATTTTTTTAATAATTTTCGGGCAAGTTTTTTAAGCTACATTTATTTGAATTTTATAAATTACTTTTATATCTTTAATAAATGTCATAGAAATATTATAATGTTTTTAAAATAAATTTTGCAATGTTGAATTTTCCATTTCTTTTAGTAATTATTTTTCTAAAAATGTAATTAATTACCTTTTAAGCAAAAAAAAGAAACGTTTTGCATTAGTAAAAAAAATTGTATATACTAATGATTCTGTTTGTAATTTATTAAAAATAAATTCTCCATTTTTTAAAGTAGAAATCCCCTATTTTACCTAAAATTAAAGAAAAAGACCACCGTGATCCCTGCAAATAATAGCTCATTTTTAGCGTTGAAATGTTCTCTACAATTTTATTTGTTAGATTTTGTTAAATATTATTTATCGCAGAGTTACGAGCATTAAACATTTTAGGACAAAGAGTGGTTTTTGATCGAAACCGCTAACAAATTTTTTAAAAATCTCTCTAGTTTTTTCAAAAATTGATATTTTGCAACTCGTATTCTGTTTTCTGATTTTACTAATGTTTTAGATGCTCTTTCTTAGCAATTTTGAAAATTGTAAAAATTAACAAAATGGCGACCATTTTTTTAAAATAAAAACTCGATTTTCTCAAAAACAAGATTTTTTAGTTTTTTAAAATTCTGTTGCAGTTACTATAGATAAAAAAAATGTTTTCCAACAGGTTTAATGTGCGCTAAAACACTGCGGAAGGCGCCAGAATTTTCTTTTGAAAATATTAAAAGTTATTACTTTGGCTAATGCAGCGCCATATATTATTTATAAGTATATATTTATTATGTTTTTTTTTTTTAGTAGAGTTCTAAATGCTACTTTTTTGCAAATTTAGAAATTTAAAAAAATTTTAAATTTACGAAATGTAAGTCATTTTCTGAAAAATCAAAAACTCGATTTTCTTAAAGACATCATCTTTTATATTTTTAAAAATCTTTTCTTGTTATTAGGAAGAATTTTTTTCTAAAATACAAAATGTCATTATTTTGGCTAATACAGCATCATACATTATTCCGTTTTTTTTATTTTAGTAATGTTTTAGATGCTTTTTCTTTACAAATTTTGAAAATTTATAAAATGTCAATTTTTTGAAAAATAGAAAAGCTCAATTTTCTCAAAAACAATATTTTTTATTTCTTTGAAATTTTTTTGTATTTACTAGATATAAAACAAAATTAAAAATTACATTTATCTAAATAAAAATGATTTATTCAGGATGCAAATAGAAAAAATTCCAATTGATTTTTCCAACTGAAAGATACAAAGGTATCTTTCAAAATGAAGATTTTTTGTATTTTCAGAAACAAAATTTTTACGACTTTTACGATATTTTCGTGTATATACCAAACTTATTGGAAAAAATTTTCTTTCACATCCAATAAAGACAAGAAAAAAATGTTACAGAAAATAAAAGATGATGTTTTTGAGAAAATCGAGTTTTGAGATTTTTCAAAAAATGACCGACATTTTGTAAATTTAAAACATTTGTAGAGAAATATCATCTAAAATTCTACTAAAATCAAAAAACAGAATAAATATATAAATAATATATGACGCTGTATTAGCCAAAGTAATATTAAAAATTATGTTTTTGAGAAAAACGAGTTTTTTATTTTTAAAAAAATGGCCGCCAGTTTGTTAATTTTCAAAATTGCTAAAAAAGAACATCTAAAACACTCTTTGTCCTAAAATTTTTAAATGCTCGTAACTCTGCGAAAATATTTTTTTTGCAAAACAAACAAATACGTGTCTCTTTACTTGCCCTAAAAAACAATAATAAGCATGTTAAACATGATTTTGAAAACATTCAGCTTGTATGATTTGAAATGGAAACAGCCAGAGAATGTTTCAATGAGGAAAATGAGCTATTATTTGTTAAAAGTGGATGAAAATCACAGATTTTAATTAGATTTAAAGAAAAAGTATAAAATGAACAACAAATTTTAGCTCATCCTAATTTTTTTATAAAAAATGTACAACTGGATCTTTCAAAATTTGGTGAAATTAATTTGAATAATATTTTTATTTGGGATGAAAAACGACTTTCTAGTTTGATGTTATGAAAAAGGAGAGAACCTCCTTAATAGAAAATATAGTATTTTTTGTAGACAGTGGCCGTCCTGACTAAAACTAAAAATAATCGAAATAAAAAAAGATGTATGTGGGATAATTGAAAATAATGTGTGAAATAAGAAAGAAAAACATCACATGGTTATGTTTGGCATTGCAGACTATAAGGTAATCTCTATTCTAGAAGCCATTGTCAGAGGCAGAGGCAGAGGCAAACAACCATAGCATTTGAAGGGGCACCTTTTTCACCTTACTGCTGGATTCCTGGTGACTCTGGGGAGGTGAGGGAGAGTTTTTAATCGGGGTCTTCTGTGGACTCGACGAAGGTTGTGTAGGGGAAGATATTTCGCGTTCTGAAGGAGATGTTTGAATGACAGTAACTACGGGAGGTGGGGAAATAGAGGCCGAAGTTGATGGCAGCGGTTCGGATTGTGCAAGTGGTTCTAAAGGAGTGACACTTAGGGTTTTTGGAGGCGTTTGTTTTGGAGTTGCAATTTTTGCACTCATTGATGGTAACATTGTCCTAGTCTTAGGTTTCCTCCACCCCTGTGCAACATCAAGTCAATATTAGTCGTTAGAGCGTTGTACATTTAGTTACACACCTTGCTGGCTAATTATATCTTTACATTTATTAGATTAATCTAAACAATAGCTAAGACTCTGCAAAACTGTCATTTTTTATATTAAATTTGTCATTTTTAATTATTGAATTAATTCTAAGAATTAAAGTATAGGCTGTGCAGGGTCTTAGTTAAATAAAAAGAAGCAAATAATCACCTTATCGTCGTAAAATCCTTGATCGTCGGTTCTCTGCTGACCGAGAAGTCGATCCGTTTCGAGATCAGTGTCAGCCTCTTCTTCGTCGACTCCTTCATCGCCAACCTCCAGGTCCCTTTCCTCGATTCCTCTTCGAACCTCTGAATCCTCGCTGTTACTTTCCGTGCAGACTCTCCGTCTGCCATCGAGTAAACTATATCTTAGTTAGATGCACTTGCAAACCGTAATTCTGTACTCAAACCAGTCGTATTCCAAAACTCATGTTGATACATCATCCAAAGAATATTTCAGCTTGAATTTTCAGTTCAAATACACTAAGACCTCACTTATTTTAAGTCGTATTTATTTTCATAGCTATTTGCCTCACTTATCTTAAGCGAAAATCATGCGCACTTGCGTTTGACGAAGGACGAATAGGAAGAAAGTGTGAGAAGTTATTATAAAACCCAGCCAATCAGATGCGCTCAGCAAATAATAGAGTTGTAAAATTCTCGGTAATTTAAAATGCGGTTACATTCTCGAGAATATAACCGAGAATATTCTCCTTCCGGAGAATTTATGAGAATGTTCTATGTTTGAATGAGCTCCACTATTTTGAAGTACAAACAATTTATTGAAATAAAAATGGATAAATAACAAAATAATTATCATTACAAATTCGCTATAAGTCAGTGAAGTGTAAAATTATTATTAAATATAACAATTATGAACAGTGTTCTATATAAAATATAAAAATGGTAATTTCTCGTACCTAACTAGATTAAACAACGCGCGATTAGTTTCTACATCTTATGTTATCAACAATTGTAAATATTTTTAATATGTATAATATTTAAAAAAAATAATGTCAGATTTTACAAAAAAATTTTTAAAAAATAATGAAAACAATTAAAATTGTCAAAAGTAATTTAAAAAATCACAGAAATGTTCTAAAATTGAAGAAAATAATTTAGATTTGGGAAAAATACTTTAAAATCTTATAAATAAATTTGAAAAAATTAGAATAATGGAAAATTGGAGAAAGCAATTAAAAACTGAAAAAAATGCTTGAAATTGAGATAAATAATTAAAATTTTACAGAATTAATTCAGAAATGATGGAAATGATTAACAATTTAAGATAATAATGAAAAATTAAAATAAATAATTTAAAATTTAAGAAAATAGATAAAATTTGAGAAAATGATTAAAAAATTCACATAATATATTTTAAATAATGTAAAATTAAAGAAATTTTCTAAAAAATACTTGAAACTTTTAGAAGTTCATTGCAAAAACAAAAGGAAAATAATTAAAATTTAAAGAAAATAAATGGAAAAAAGATAAACATAATTTAAAATTGAAAAGAATAATTTTTAATTTAAGAAAAATAATTGCAAAAAATACAGAATAAATAGGTACATAAAACACAAGAAAATCGTATATGTATATAATTGAAGCTTTAATTAAATAACTATAAATAATTTAAAATTTGGAAATTATGAAAAAAAATTTTAAATTATAAAAAATGGAAGAAAATAATAGGAATTTGAGAAAAATACTTAAAAATCTTAGAAAATATTTAAAAAAAAAAAAATAATTAAAAATTCGGGAAAATTAAAATAACAAATGTATCTTAACTAAATTTGTCTTTTCTTAATGGGTTTTATCTACCCGTATGTATTTTGAAATAAATAAAATAAAATAAAATAATTGAAAAATTATTTTAAATTTTGAAACTTAAAGAAAATAATTAAAAAAAAAAGATAAACATAATTTAAAATTGAAAAGAATAATTTTTAATTTAAGAGAAATAATTGCAAAAAATACAGAATAAATAGGTACATAAAACACAAGAAAATCGTATATATAATTAAAACTTTAATTAAATAACTGAAATATCAAATAAATAATTTCAAATTTGGAAATTATGAAAAGAATTTAAAATGATAAAAAATGGAAGAAACTAAAAGAAATTTGAGAAAAATACTTAAAAATCTTAGAAAATATTTTTTAAAAATAAAAGTAATTAAAAATTCGGGAAAATAATTGAAAAATGATTTTAAATTTTGAAACTTGAAGAAAATAATTGAAATGCATATGATGTAAAACAATGATAAGTTTTTAACATTTTTAAAAGATCTGTTTGTCGGTTTCAACGCCCAAATTTATGATGCGTGTAACCTAATTAATAAAATGTTATGAAATTATTAAAAATAAACAATTGAAATAGAAAAAAATTGCAATTTTGGAAAAATCCTTGAAAATATGAAAAATTAATTGAAAATATTAGAATAATTAAAAATTGAAGAAAAGAATTGAAGAAGGCTAAAAATAATTGAAACTCGCGATACTTAATAAAAAATTTTGTAAATTATGAAAGCAAATGAAAATAATTAAAATTTGAGAAAAATACTTAAAAAATAATAATAATAATAATTGAAAAATCGTTCAAAAAGTTCAAAATTGAAAACATTTATTATATTTAAGATAATATCTGAAAATTTAGAAAAATAATTGAAAAATAATTAAAATATGTATAAAATAATTGAAAATTGAGATATATATTTGAAAGTTCGAGATATTAATTCAAAAATAATGAAAATGATTAAAAAGTGAAGATAATAATTCAGGGTGTCTGCAAATTCCCATGTTCAAAAATCCCTGATGAAATCTCTATGATTTTTCCCAGACTAATTTTTCATTTTCCCTGATTAAAAATTTTTTTCATTATTTTACATCTTGCTATGTTTGATAAAAATTCTACATTATTTTTAATTGTTTGCACATTTCTAACTTCACATATATTTTTTACAATTATTTAAAGTTATACAATTTTTGAATTTTTATTTGTGGTTCCTTTGAGGAAATTTTCCCTGACTTTAAAAGATTTTTTTAAAAAATCCCTGACTTTTCCATAACTTTTCCTTGACTACCCAATTTCTCTCACTTTTCCCTGATTTTCAGCTTTTCCCTGACTTTCAGACACCCTGTAATTGGGAAATGAAAACAATAATAGTAAATTAAAAAAATTAATTTCATTCTGCGGTAAATAATATGAAATTTTGCAATAAATAATGAAATTGTTTTATTGTCGAAGAAAAAATATTGAAAATTAAAAAAGCGATGGAAAAAATTTTAAAAAATAATGAAATTTGTAGAAGGTAGATTAAAGATTAAGGGAAAAAAGTGAAAAACAATTAAAATAATTAAAAATTACAGAAAGTAATTGAAATCATAACAGAAAAGAATTATTAAAAATTTCAGAAATTTTTAAATCACTTTAAATTTATTGTATTTGAACCGTGGATTAATTAAACTTTTAATCAATGCTAATTCGAATTAACAGAAATTTGAAGAAATTAAAATTGATAGGTATAAATTTAAAATAAAAAAAAACTTCTAATGATCTAGAATCTAGAGATTCTATTTTCGTGCATTGATTGAGAAAATTTGACTTAATTTGATAAATAAATAAAAAACCTAAATTCTCGATTAGAATTTTCGTCGGTTTTATTATCAGTTATATTCTCATTCTCATTACCGTTCTCCAGGTAAAATTACTTCTTCGTAACTCTTCGCAAATTACATCGGATATTGTAGAGTTAAAATAAGTGCGACTTTTTGAGTCGAATTGCGTCAACCATGTTAAAATAAGTGAGACTACAGTGTATGTAAAACAGCACGCGTTTTGGAATACTCTGAACAGGGTTTAAAGAACTTACCTCGGGATCCAAATTGGACTCACACTCGACTCGATGTGATCTTCAGAAGGAGATTTAGAAGGTAGTATTTTCGTTCTTTGTAACGCCATTTTAATATCCTTAATGGCAGCCTCAACCTCGCCTCCAATTTCTAAATTAACACTCTGCCTTCCCTGAGGTGCCGGAGGTGGTGGAGTTGCCAATGGATCTAGACCATCCAACTGCAGTTCGCCAGTGTCATAGGAATTCTCTTTCTTAACAAATAAATCAGGTGACGTTGTTTTAAGCGTGTGTAAAATATCTTTAGTTACGTTTAAGCTGACGTCTTTCCCGGTATCATTTTCAGTGCCTAGCATGTCGTTTCGTGTTCTTTGGATTATTTCCTTCTCAATCTCGTTTATTTGTCGCTTCATCAGCATCACTGTAGGATTATTGTTATCTGTGTCGCTTGCGTGTCCACTGGAAAGACCATCTTCGAGGACTGGCATGCTGGTATATATCCTCAAGGAATCAGAATTATTCCCTAAATCTCCAACTGATCCGAGCAACCCACTGGCCGGCATCAATTCATTATCCATCATCATAAGGGACATTTCGCTATCTAGATCACCACAATTGCTATCGCAGTCGGTCGTTTCTGGACTGAGGGTGAAATTCCGAGAATGTCCGACTTGTAATCCCACTTCCGTTTCCCCCAAATCTTCACTGCTTCCAGTTCCCATCGATAAGTCCAGAAAATTACTTTCGTGCTCAATGGTCTGAAAATACGGAACATTATATTAATTAAAGAGATTTTTATAACGTCGTTAATAAATAATCGTTAATCGTTATATCAATAATCGTTTAATATTAAAATCAAATTTAAAACATCATCAATTAATTAAAGTTAAATTCTTTTTCAAATACCGTGTGATGATAGTCCGATTTTTGTTTCTTTGGAGATTCATGAACTAAAACTTCCTCATTTGGAAGTCCACTTGCTAATCGTTGACCAACGTAGGAACTGCCCCCTTGTCTCCTGAGTTCGTAATCAAGATCCTGTAAAAATTAAAAAACGCATTTTAAAATTTTTAAGTAAAAATTGTCGAAACAATTGAAATGTTAAGAATTTAATTGAATAATGACATAAATAATTTAAATCTAGTGTAAAAATTTAAAACTTAATAATTGAAAAATTAAAAAAACATTAGAAGTTTGAGGAAAATAATTGAAAGTTGAAGAAATTAATAAAGTTTTAAGAAAATAATAAAAATTTGAAGAAAGTGATTAAAGTTTGTAGAGAATATTTGAAATTTGTAGAAAATAATTGAAAAAGGTGTAAAAAATTAATAAATTCATGACAATAATAAAAAGAATGAAGAAAATGATTAAAATTTGAAGAAAATAATTGAAAACTGGTGTAACAGTTAATAATAATTCATGACAATAATAAAAAGATTGAAAAAATAACATTTAAAAAAAATAATTCAAAAATCTCAAAAATATTTGATAATGACAAAAAGAATTGCAATTTGAGAAAAATAATTGAGAAATGACCAAAAAACTGATAATTGATGTAAAAAATTAAAAATTTGAAGACAATACTAGAGAAAAGACGAAAAAATTGAAATGTTAAGAACTAAATGAATAATGACATAAATAATTGAAATTTGGTGTAAAAAAAAAATTTATAGACAATAATTGAAAAATTATAAAAAATATTAGATGTTTGATGAAAATAATTGAAATTTGTGGCAACAAATTTTAAATATGAAGAAAGTAATGCAAGTTTGAAGAAAATAATTGAAAAAGGTGCAAAAAATTAATAAATTCATGACAATAATAAAAAGATTTAAGAAAATGATTAAATTTGAAGAAAATAATTGAAAAATGACAAAAGTAATTGAAATTTGAAAAAAATATTTAAAAATAATAAAGGTTAATTGAATCTTGGGTTAAATTTAAATATTCAAGACAATAATTTAAATTCTGAAAAAAATTAATATTTGAACAAATTAAATTAAAAATTACAAAAATACTTAAAAATTGACAAAAGTACTGTAAAAATGCCAAAAAGAGGTGCAGAAATTAAATATTTGTAGACAGTAATTAAAAAATTAACAATGTAATTCGAATATAAACAAACTAATTGATTTATAAGGTAAATTATTAATCAACTACCCAATATCAAAATACTCCCTTCCATCACTGGAATAAATATTTTACTAAAAAAGTGAGAAAGGAGAGTTTTTTTTAAAAGTGAGTAAAAGTCAGAAAAGTGAGTCACTGGCAGTATTTTATCAACTTTTCTGTTATCTATTAATTTTAAACTTTCCTTCTAGCCATTAATTATTAAAAATTTAATTTAAAATAAATTTGTCGCCACTTGTGTTAGTTTTGTGCTTGAAATTGAGAGCTGCATTATTAACTTACTTGAAAAGCAAAGGAATCTGTGTTGTTTTCCTTTTCTTCTGAGGGTGGAGGACACTTGAAGAATTCCTCGAGAACCTTTCGAGTTTCCGAGAATTCGTATAAATAATCAAAGGTACTGCCCCCAGGTGAAACGAGACTGCTTATGGTTTCAGATGGCAAGACAGATGTTTTCAAAGAATCTTCGTCCTTCTCCTCGACTTCCAATTTGTTTAAAGGCGTTATAGAATTGGTATTTTGATCCTCCGAATGCGTAACAGCCGACTCTATCACAGACTCTTGTACGTTTAAAATTTCAGTGCAGTTATCTTCTTTCTAAAAGTACACAAATCAAAAACAAAACGATATTTTAATCCTGTCAGTATTTAGAAATAAAAAGAAAATTGAATAAATTACCTCTTTCTGATTAGGCGTGGTGGGTAAAACTCTTTGTGGGAAACCTGGTCTTGGTGTTAAATACACAGATGGTGATGACAGAAGGGTTGGTAATCGAGGATTTTCACGAACTCCATAACGACGTGGACTTTCGGAATATTGTGCAATAGGTAATTCGCCAATTACTCTGGTTACTTTATGATTGCGCTCAGGAGAAGGCGAATGTGCTTCGCAATCACTTGATGGTGTGACAACCTAAAAATTTTATTTTTAATTTAAGTTAGTAATAATTTAGTAAAATATATAATACATATTAAAAGATAGTGTAAATAAAATATAAAAAATAGTAAATAAAATATAAAACATTTCACTGGCGGCGACTTGTAAATTTTTGCCATCTGCACACTTAATGTTCACCAGGGGTAGGGATACCAGATGATACCATCATCCCTTTTTTCAGTATCGGAAAATTTAAATTTTTAAAAAAATTTTACGAAATTTTTTTCCTGTAATAGCAAATGATACATTTATTAGTGCATTTTATACAAATCATATATACATTTAACGTTTCCCAGATATTTAACTATGGATTATACTTTTGAGATGATTTTTTTTCGAAGTTTTAATTAAAAAAATTTTTTTGTATTGTCAATACTAGAAACCAGGACATCTAAGGTGAAAACCAGGACGGACCCACGAATCGTCGAAAACCAGGACATGTCCTGGAAAATCAGGACGTCTGGTATCCCTAACCAGGGGACAAAATTAAAAAAAATTCAAATTTGAGAAAAAAATGCTCAAAATTTTTAGAAATTGAATGAATAAAAATGAGAATGATTCAAATTGGGTGAGATAATTGAAAAATGATAAAAATAATAGAAAATTGAAGATAATTATTGCAATTGTAGAAAAATAATTGAAAAAAATACCTACATATGTGAAGTAAAAGAAAGTACCTATGTAATTACAAAATGATTTTAAGAATTTTAAATTGAGCAAAATAATTAAATCATTATAGAAATAATAGAAATTTGAGATAAACAAATAAAATTTTTGGAATTAATCAACAAATAATCAAAATAATACAAAATTTGTAAAAATCATTGCAAATTAAAAAAATTAATAATTGACAAACGTAATTGAAAATTGCGAAAAATAATAAAAAATTTAGAAATTTTAGTAAAAAATAATTGAAAATGACAAAATGTAATTGAAAATGATAGAACTAATTGGAAATTAAAGATAATTATTGCAATTTTAGAAAAAACAATTCTGATGAGTTATTATGTCCTTCCATTATTTAATTGACATTTCAAATTGATATTAATGATTCGATATTGAATAAATTAATTGTAATTTGAAGAAAAAAATTACTATTTGAAAAACAGAAATCATTAATAAAAAAATTTTTTTAAAAAATTATTTGTGTTAAAATAATTGAGAAATGACAAAAGAAATTGAAAATTAATTAATTAATAATAAAACTAATTTTATTTTAATTTGGGAAAAATAATTTTAAAAAATTACAATATATAATTGTAACAGAAAATAAGTACAGAATGTTAAAAATAATTGCAAATTGAAAAATTAACTTGAATTTGAGATAAATAATAAAAACTTTAGAAAATTAATTAAAAAATAATTAAAAATCTCTAAAAGTAACTGAAAAATGATAGAAATAATTGTAAATTGAAGAAAATATTTAAAATTTAAGATAAATAATTGAAATTTTCGAAATTAATCAAACAAATAATCAAAATAATATAAATTTGTGAAAATCATTAAAAATTAAAAAAAAAATTAAAAATTGACGATCGTAATTGAAATTTGAGAAAAATAATTGAAGAATGATTAAAACATTGAAAAGTTGATACAATATCTTAGATTTGAGATAATAAATGAAAATTTAGGAATTTAATTCAAAAATAATTAATATATATCTAACTAAAAGTTGGAGAAAATAATTACAAAAAGATAAAAGAAAATGAAAATTGGAAAAATAATTGAAAAATGAAATAAATAATTGAAAATTTAGAAAATTAATTAAAAAATAATTGAAAATGACAAAAAGTAATTGAAAAATGATAGAAATAATTGAAAATTGAAGAAAATAATAAAAAAAATGTTTTAAAATAATTGCCTAAATTACAGAATATATTTGAGATAAATAAGACTACTTGATAATTAGTAAAAATAATTGAAAAATTACGAAAGAAATTGAAAATTGATTAATAAATAATGAAACTAATTTGATATTGAGGGAAGTCATTAAAACTGAAAAAGTTTTATTTGAAAAAATTAAAGAAAATAATTAAAACTTGATGAAATTGAATTTAAAATTTTGGGGAAAAATTTTAAAAAATAATAAAAGTAATTAGAAATTAAAGGAAATTTCTGAAAAATGACAAAAATAGTTTAAAATTGTAGCAAATAATTAAAATTATAATAGAAAAGAATTGTTAAAAATTGAAGAAAATTTTGAATAATTTCAAATTTACTATTCCAGGGATCACAGTGGTTTTTCTTCGTTCAATTTTAGGTGGAAAAGGGGATTTCGATTTTCAAAAAAGGGGATTTTCTTTAATAAAAAGGGGATTTTGGAAATTAATAAAAAAGGGTTATGTTAATAATTCAAGTTTTCTTTTACAAAATTTTATTGTTTCTTTTTTTCAAAACAGTTTTATTAATTAATTTAAAGAGCACTTTCGGAAATACAAAAATTTATCTTTTAATAGGTTGTCTGTTCAACGACGAGAAGATGGTTGTTGCAATTAAATAATTTATAAAATAATTTTTAACTATAAATGGTTTTTTAAATTATTAATTTAATAATTAGATTTTAAACAGGAAACATAAAAATCTGTGATGTAAAATGTTTTGATATAATATTAAAGAAAATAAATTGAAAATCTTTCAGAGAAATATGACAAAATCAATTCAAATTAATTTTAATTATCTCTTTTATTGTATTTTTCTATTTTAGGTATGATTCAAAGCAATTAATTTTTGTTTGAAATAAGTAAATATATTTCATAAATAATTTTTTTTTCCATCCAATAAAATAAATTTGATGTATTTTAGCAAGAATACATGGTACTCGAAACATGGTTTAATTTTATCAAAAATATGACTGCGAAATTTTTATTACAAAAACATAATTAAATACATTAGATAATATAATAATTTTCATAACATTTGTTTCTCTTTTTAGCAGAATGTGACAGAATTAGTTCAAATTATTTCTATTAACCTTTTGTATTATTTTATTTTATGATGCAAAACTAGTAATATTTGTTTAAAACGAGTAAAAAATATTTAATAAAAAAATTTTGTATTTAATAAATTAATTTGCTGTAATTAATTAAGAAAACATGGTAATAAGAATATTATTCAACTTTTTAAAATAATTTTATTCTAATTATGTTTTTTTTCATGTTTCCTGTTTAAAATCTAAATTAATTCAATAAATAATACAAAAAAAAACCATTTCAAGTTAAAAATTATTTTTAAACATTTAAATTCAATAACTAATTTCTTATCATTGTACAGACACCCTAAAAAAGGATAAATGTTTGCATTTCCAAAAGTGGAAAAATAGAAACTTTTTTAAAAAAAAGAAAGTCAAAGAGGAGAAAAATCTTGATTTTAGGTGTTTTAGATGATTTTCTAAAAAAAAGGGGAAAATAAGGGGAAAAGAGGAAAAAAAGGAGATTAGGTGAAAAAGGGGAGAAACTGTGATCTCTGCTATTCTCAAATCGTGGATTATTTAAATTATTAATCAATGAAATAATAAATTAATTGAAGTTCGAAGAAATAAAAATTTTTATAAGTTATTAACTTGACATTTATCCACATTCTTATTAAGAAATGTATTTTTTGTCTGTAATTTTGCCATATGGAATTCCACAGGGTGACTTTTTGCCCGATAGAATATTGCAAACGTACCATATACAAGTCGCCGCCCCTGAAAGATAATAAAAAATGAAAATATATTTTACCTTGAAAAAATCGGATGAATTTTGATGATAAGTTGGACTGCTTCCAACACTAGAACAAGGAGGTTCAGGGGGTAATCGCCCCCTGCGAGTGTCATCCACGCCCAAATCTAAATTAGTATTATTGATTTGATTTGTGTTGGAGGATCCTAAATCTAATCTGAGACCTTGCCAATTGTCGTCGATATCGTCAAAAACGACAACTTCTCCGTCACTAACGATTGCCATACTTCTAGCGGGTGTTGTGTGATTTGATTGGTAATCTATACAATTCTTCGACAATCCATAATCCAAATCAGTAATACTTTTTGGTACATCATACTCTATATTATTACTATTTAATATCGAGTCATAATTAATTATACGATTGCTTTTTGGTGAATCATAGTCAAGAATAGATTTAGATGGATTCCGACGAACAGAGTGCACTTCGGAAGAAAACACAGTCTCGGTCACTTCTCGATTCATACGGTGTCTTTTGGTTTCTCCGCATCTGAAACAATTAGAGAAATAAATAAGTTATTAATAAATTTTTGTTGGATTACTAATTATTTTTTGAGTAGATGGAAAAAATGTTACAAAAACGTCTCAACTTACCGACTTCTTAGTTCCCACACACTTTGTCTATTAGGAGATTTGTTGTTCTTTTTTGTAGATAATTTTTCAGATGAAATTTCATCGTTTGGAACTGAATTCGATGCCGTTAGGTAACGTGATTTTCGAGCTGCTACTTTTGCACGACTTTGCGAAAAAACTTCGCGACCACCGGCTATTTCAATTATTCTAAAAAAGAAAGAAATTGTAAAATTAGATAATTAATTTATGCATCACTTTGTTTAAGTATATAAAAACTTTACGTCTTATTTTTTATATTTAAAAAAAACTACCGGTTTTAAAAAACCGACCTAACCGTCTAGATATATTAATAATTAATATTACTTTCTGTTAATAAATTCAAATTAAAATAAAAAATCAAACAAAAATTAACAAAAGAAGAAAGTAATAAGTATAAATGTTTTTTAACAATGACTAACTTCTTTGTTTCTCTATTATTCAAATATGATTTCATTATTTATCATATATCAAACACGATTCCACACCCATAGAATGAAATCATATCTTAAAAACGTAAACAATACAGATTTTCGAGAAATTAAAATATTCTACATTTTTAGCAAAATAGAATAATTAAAATTAATACGCACCTATTTTATAAATAAAAACTTAAAATTTAACAGAAGAATTAACCTTAAAGCCATATGTGTACGTAAACTTTTTTCTTTAAATACCGTATCTAAAAATTGGCTGCGAGAAATTAATATTTTCATTTTTTGTGAAGAATTTTAAAATGTACATTTTGACAAAATATGAAAAGACGAAATGGTTTTTAAATACAAAAAACTTTCGTAATATTTTCATGGGAACAAAACTCTACACTGTTTTATCTGTTTACTGAGTTTACAGTGTATGTGTACTGGTGTGTGTGAACATGTACACTATATATTATGTATACTAGTTTACTTAGTTTACTAGTGTAAGTATCCAGCCTCTCACTGAAACTGGAAATAACTTTGATTCGTTGATTGTCCGCCTGTGACGCTTTTGTCGATTTCCGGTGTTTAAATAAACCCTTTTACATTTGAAAATTAAAAGTTTCATTATTGATGAAAAAAGTACGTATTGGAGAAAAAGAATCGGAGTCGGTAGAAAGTAGAGAATTAGATTCACCAGAATTAAGTTAGTTTTATATTATTTGTGTTTTATTCAATATAATTATATAATATTAATTTTATAAGAAATATTGTAATAAAAAGTTAAATATAAAATTTTTACTATTCCCAAATCAATACAAAGATACAGTTTACAAAGAGAATTTAGAATTTATTGAAATATTATTCTCTTCCATTTTCTAGTTTTTCTTTACTTTTTTTATTCGAGTGAATATTTTTCTCTCGTTATTTTTGTAACGAATGAAAAACTATTTTACAAATTGATACATTTAATGTATATTATTGCATTTATGTTCTTAAAATAAAAACTTCAATGTATACATTAAATCAAAATCGTCTCAGGTATATTGAATTGAAATTAATCTATTTTCATTTCGCCGGTTTTTTAGCTTCTTTAATCGATTTATGTTTTTCTCGACATATTTTTGTCGCGAATAAACCGTTATTTTATAAATTTGTATTTTATAAAAAGTTGTAGCTTTTAATAACTTTGATCATAATTAACCCTTTCTAATTATTCTGATTTTCTTATAAAGGTAATCGATAGAAATGAACAATATATAAATAAATTTTAATCTATTTATTTCTGGATTCTGCTATAATTTCTTTCTTCAAAAGTATTTTAAATTTTACATTCATATTCCTGATCTAAATTTTATCCAGAATCCGATTTTTTTATATATAAATCAAAAATTGATTTTTTTTAATATATAGAATCAGTATATAAAAATTTAAAGTGTTCATTTGTAAGTATATTATTTTTAAACTGAGAACATTTAATATGAAAGGATGAAGAATAAAGTATTTAATTAAAATCAAACAAATTATGTCGAATAAATGAGAAATTTAAAAAAAATATCTTTAAATTCATATAATTGCAAAATTAAGAAAATTAGGTTAAAGCAAAGGAAAAATAATAAATTATAAAAGAAAACCATAAAAACGTAAAAAGATCAGAAAACAGTCTATTAAAAAAAGGAGAAAATTTTTTCAAATAAAGGAAGTTATGGACATTATTAAAGAAATGAAGAAAAATTTTAAAAAAACATACACACACACAAAAGGAACAGTGACATAAAAATATTTAAAAAAAAGTAGAAACTTTTATTAAAAAAGTAAACTATTTACGGACATTTTTTTAATTTAAAAAAATAAATAAGAAGATAATTAAAATAAAATTTAAATTACAAAATTAGAGAATTATTTACAAAGAATTGAAGAAAAAAAGAATGAATACAATTTTGGAAAATTTAGAGAAATTTCAAAGGAAAAAAACTTCTATGAAATAGAAGAACTGTTTTAAAATGAGAATATTTGGTACAAGATTAAATGTACATAATATCAGGGATCACAGTGGTTTCTTCGTTCAATTTTAGGTGAAAAAGGGGATTTCGATTTTCAAAAAAGGGGATTTTGTAAATTAAGAAAAAAAAGGGTTATATTAATAATTCAAGTTTTCTTTTACAAAATTTTATTGTTTCTTTTTCTTCAAAACAGTTTTATTAATTAATTTAGTCTTTCTTTGTTCAATTTGTTTATGAAAATTTTAAAAGAAAGAGCACTTTCAGAAATACAAAAATTTATCTTTTACTAGGTTGTCTGTTCAATGACGAGAAGATGGTTGTTGCAATTAAATATTTTTAAAAATAATTTTTAACTTCAAATGGTTTTTTAAATTATTTATTTAATAATTAGATTTTAAACAGGAAACATAAAAATCTGTGATGTAAAATGTTCTGATATAATGTTAAAGAAATTAAATTAAAAATCTTTTAGCGAAATATGACAAAATCAATTCAAAATATTTTTATTAATCTCTTTTATTGTATTTTGAATTTTCTAATTCAAAACAATTAATTTTTGTTTGAAATAAGTAAATATATTTCATAAACAATTTTTTTTCATCTAATAAAATAAATTTTATGTATTTCAGCAAGAATACATGGTTTTATTTTATGATGCAAAACTAGTAATATTTGTTTAAAACGAGTAAAAAATATTTAATAAAAAATTTCTTTATCCAATGAATTAATTTGCTTTAATTAATTAAGAATACATGGTAATAAAAAAATTATATAACTTTTTAAAATAATTTCATTTTAATTATGTTTTTTTCATGTTTCCTGTTTAAAATCTAAATAAAGTCAATAAATAATAATAATAAAAAACCATTTTAAGTCAAAAATTATTTTTAAACATTTAAATTCAATAACTAATTTCTCATCATTTTACAGACACCCTAAAAAAGGATAAACTTTTGCATTTCCAAAAGTGGAAAAATAGAAACTTTTTGAAAAAAAGAAGGTCAAAGAAGAGAAAAATGTTAATTTTAGGTGTTTTAGGTGATAAAATCTTGATTTTAGGTGTTTTAGGTGATTTTTCTAAAAAAAAGGGGAAAATAAGGGGAAAAAAGGGGGATTAGGTGAAAAAGGGGAGAAACTGTGATCCCTGTAATATAGAAAAAAAGAATAAAGGTCTTCTAGAACGTAGAAAAATGAGAAATTTAAAAAAATGTAGATAAATAAGATAACAAATAAAAGATACAAACTAAACAATTTAAAAGAAGGAAAATGTTTCTGACAAATAGAAAAATGATGACAAAAATTAAAGAATTAATTAAAATGCAAAAAAGGACTGAAAAAATTGTGAAAGATAATTAAAGAAATAGCAAAAAAATGGAGAAATGTTTTTTTTCTTAAACTAAAAATGTAAAAAATGTAAAAAGTACAAAAAACAGAAAAAAAAATTTGGTAAGAATCTACTGAAAAATTAAAATTAATAGGAATAACATAAAAAAGTGTATAAAGAGATAAATAAAAGAAAATTATAATACATATTAATTATTACACTTGAAACAAGTCCAACAATAAATTTAGAAAAACAAAGAAAATCTAAAAATTTCATGAAAGAATGTTTTATTAAATATTTTTTAATCCAAAGAATTAGGTCTACAATAATATTATTTTATTCTATTGGATTAATAATAAATAAAATAAATTTTATATGATTTATAATTTTAGTTTTATTAATAAAAATGGGGACGTTTCCTTTTTATTCTTGGTATATTAATATATTATTAAATTTGTCATGGATAAATTGTTTTATTTTATTGAGAATTCAAAAGACGTAAAATTTTTTTGTAAGTTCACAAAAAATAGACAAGATGTGAAAACAAATTAAATAAATTTACAAAAAAATGAGCGTATTTATTTTTAAAAATATGGAAATTATTAATAAAATAAACGAAAAGTCCAAAGAAAAGTTTAGTGACTGTTATAAAAAAAAAAAAATTGTGTAAAATAATATTAAATAATTTGCATAAAAAGAAGAAAATTAAAGAAAATCCTAAAATAAAAAGAAAGATAAAAAAATCAGAACTAAAAGAAGAAAAAATCTTAAATTTTCGCTAAAATAAAAATTATAATATAAAAATTAAACAGTTTCGTAAAAGTGAAATCTCTTAGAATTCTTGTAAGAATTAAAAAAAGGAACATGGAAAATAATTAGTATTATTTAATAATTATGTATTAATTAATATGCATTTAAATGTGAATTAATTGAAATTGAAAAGTTTCAATAAATTGGAATGAGTTAATTGACTTTTGGAATTTATTTAAATTATAATGACTTAAAAATATATATAAATTTAATACTATTTTGTGCTAAATCTTCATACCAAAAATTTTTAGATCGTATATATTTTGATTATCAGTATTAGAACAATTTTTTAAATATTATAATGAATTAAATATTAAAATTTAAAATTTTCCAGATTTATCCACAAAATTTTGTGTTTTTTTAATGGTTTGCGATTTTTTACATGCAGAATTAGACATCCGGAGAATTGTGAAGTTTTTTTTTTTATTTAAATGATGATTTTAAGGCAAATCCCCAATGATTTAAATCAATTACAGCCCTGCTTTATTATTTATGAAAAAAAAATTAACTTTTTTAAAATCTAAACTAAGAATTTGACTCGGGAGCTTATTTAGGTGTTTGTAAGCACTACCTTGAGTCTCTGAGTTTGTAGCTGCGATCATCTTTAGTCGATGTGAGGATGTATATAGGGCTCTCTTCAGTTTCAGAATCCTCAAGCTGAGACTGAGGCTGGTGATCACTTCCGGCCAGGCTTCCGTAATTTGGAGCATCTTCGCTTCGACCAGAAGCTGATGAGGAGCTGGAGGATGATGCCTTGGTCGTAGACGGAAGCTGTCCTTCAGTAATAAATCCAGGCACCATGCTTGCCGTCCTCCGGGACAACGAACCTGATTTTTTCCTCCCATTGGCTCGTTTCCTACACCTACAAACGCAACTCGAATATCTTAACAAGCATAATATACATACAGAGAAACATCCAATTAACGTTGAAGCTAATTGGCATTCATCTAGCATCACTCACACTGCCTCTCACATTTTCACCTTAGAAATATTTTTACTTTTCTATTTCAAATAAAAAAAAAAATGTGCTCTATTTACATATTTACGTAAGTATCCAGGACACATTAAATATTTCTATTCAATAAGAATTTGCAAGTGAAAATAGTCTGTTTTTTAATCATACAAAATTATTTATTTAGATTTAACTGAATTTTCGAATTTAAACTAAATTAAAAAAATAGAGATGTGAGATTTCGTTGGATGTAAAACTTAAAATAGATGAAGTTTTTTAAAGCTGGAAAAAAAAATTTAAATGAAAATAAAAATGAGAAAGATTTCTAAAAATTGAAAAAATTAAAAATAAAGGGTAAAAACCAGAAAATCTTTGTGAAAATTGAGAGATTTACGGTTACAAAATATTCAGGATTTATCAAAGATTTAACAACGAAAAAACGTGAAAATTTGACCAAATATTCAAAAATTCATTAAATAAAATAAAATATTTACTTTAAAATTCATAAATTCAGGAAAATTAGAGATAAGATTGTAAAAAAGAAGAAATAAAAAAGAAAAGGAGAAAAATTTTGAAGAATATGACAAATAAAGAACCCAGTAAAAAATAGAAAAAAATACGGAATGAAATAATTATTATTATTAATTTATTAAATATTTATCAAGGAAATACGTGAAAATTTTATTAAATATTCAGAAATTCATTAAATAAAATAAAATATTTACTTTAAAATTCGTAAATTCAGGAAAATTGGAGATAATATCATAAACAAGAAAAAGAGAAAAATCTTGAAGAATATCACAAATAAAGAAACCATTAAGAAATGGAAAAAAATACGTAATGGTTGAAAAATTGCGAAAATTAAAAAGGATTATAAACAGAAAGTTCAGAAAAATTAAAGATAGCCTTATAAAAAAGAAGAAATAAAAAAGAAAAGGAGAAAAATCTTGAAGAATATGACAAATAAAGAACCCAGTAAAAAATAGAAAAAAATACGGAATGAAATAATTATTACTATTAATTTATTAAATATTTATCAACAAAAAAACGTGAAAAATTTACCAAATATTCAAAAATTCATAAAATAAACTAAAATGTTTATTTTCGAATTCGAAAATTCAAGAAAATTACAAATGGTCTTATATAAAAAAGAAGAAAATGAAAAAGAAAATGAGAAAGAGAAAAATCTTCAAGAATATGAAAAATAAAGAAACCATTAAAAAATGAAAAAAATACGGAATGAGATAATTTCTTGCAAAATTGAGAAAATTAAAAAAAGAAAATAAAAACCAAAAAATCTTTTTAAAAATTGAAAGATTTACGGTTACAAAATATCCAGGATTTCTTAAATATTTATCAACGAAAAAACGTGAAAATTTTACCAAATATTTAAAAATACATGAAATAAACTAAAATATTTACTTTAAAATTCGAAAATTCAGGAAAATTACAGATGGTCTTACAAAAAAGAAGAAATAAAAAAGGAAAGGAGAAAAATCTTGAAGAATGAGAAAAATGAAAAACCCAGTAAAAAATGGCAAAAAATGCGAAATGAAATAATTACTTGCAAAAATTAATAATGAAAATTTAAACAGTTTAGAGAAAGGGGAAAATTCGAAGGGGGAAATTTCTAAGAACTAAAACTTTAATCTTTACTCCCAAAAATAATGAAAGCTTCATAATTTACGATTATTATTAAAAATTCAAAAACTAATTCAGACTTTTCACAATTAAAACCAATTCCCTGAGATAATTATATAATTATATAATTTCCTTTAATTTTCAAAATTTAATTACTACCCCGCAGTATTTTACATGTTTGAAGAGTATTTCATGTTTGATGAAGAATTGTAAATATTTTACTATGTGCACGTCTCTGAATTATACATTTTTTTAAACTTTTAACTTTCTTGTGGCCACGCTAATTATTCAGGATTTCCATTTAACATTATTACTTTTGCACAATTTTTGTTATATATAATTTTTATTTACGTAATAATAATATATGTAATTAATAAATTATTTAATACCTACAATTTACATTTAATCGAATATTTCTTGATCAAAATTGCTATTTTTCTGAACAATTATTTAATATAACTTTATGCAATGTTTTGATTGACAGAAATTTTATAAATCATAATTTTTATTTCTCTGAAATTTAATTTATCCCAATTTTTATGATTCCGATTTTTCTAATAACATAATTTTTGTTTAAACGAGTTTTTCTTAACAGAATTTTCATTTCTTTCTTTTTTCGAATTAAATAAAATTATTAAGGGGTATGAAAATTAGGTTACAAAAATATTCTGTTAAAAAAAATTATGTTAATGGGGCATTCTATTTCTAAACAACCTCCTTCAGAAACAATTGCTAATTTCGGCCAATTTGGGACAATTTTTAAATAATTATTTCTTCTACTTACAAATCAAATAATGGACATTTCAAGGGATTTTGAGGAATTAATTAAAATTTACAGTTGGGAAACATTTTTTTAACTGAGCGGCATTTTTGTTTGTTTAAATTTTGTATTTTATTAGCTTTTGAATTATATACAATTTTAAGGCAAATAAAATACAAAGTTAAAAAGAAATGTAATTATAATAAAAAAAATTTTTATATATAATCAACTTAAAATAAACTTATTTATCAACTTATATATTTATATATAAATAAAATTATATATAATTTGAAAGTTAATAAAACACAAAATTTAAAAAATATAACGCTCTGTTCAAAAAGTATTTCTTAATTCATACATATTTTAACCTCAAAAATGACTAAAATTTAATTGATTCCCCAAAATCCCTAAAATATCCATTATTCACTTTAAGGAAATAAAAACTAGAATATTTAAGCTTTCCTTTAAGATACACTACCGTCGGGAATTGTCGGTACAGCCCCTTTTTCTTGACTGCAAAAAGTCGGTTATTTTCTAAAATATACTTTTATTAAAATTTTTTCTCTTTGAGTAATTAATATCTTTCTAAATTCTACAAATAATTATTATCTCTACGATTGGTTTAATATTTAAATTAATGTGCGATTCCTAGTGAAATTTACGTTATTTTCAGGGAGGTTAACGGCGGAAAATGAAACTTTAGAATCTTATTATATTTAATATGACTAATGTTTTACATAAATATTTAGGTCAAAATAATAAATAGTTTACAAGAATTGAAATTTCGAAATAAAATTTGAAATAGCAATATCTTCCGTTCTATCAATCGTATCAAATTTTCTTTTTTTTTTTAAATTAAATATCAAGAAAGTAACTGTTAAGTTCATTTCTTTTGGAATCTTGAAAAGAACACATGTAAGTTCGTTTTAGCATTTGGGTTATTGAGTTTTATCTTGCTGCTTAAAAGTTATATAATGTTTTAATATAAAAATTATAAAAAATTTCCCTACAATAGAAATATTCCTTATATTTTCCTGAGCATTTTTAAAAAAAGAAAACCTTGCTACAACTGATGGAACTAGTAAGTAGAAGAAATAATTAAATAATAATAATCTCCGTAAACTCCTGAAGTTAGTTAGTATGTATTTATATTTATTCATCTTTTTCTGTCCACGTTTTAAAGTCTGAAGTGAAGTTAGTTAGTATCAATATTTATTTATCTTTTTCTGTCCACGTTTTAAAAACTGAAATGAAGTTAGTCCCTGTTATTTTATTTTGTTGTGCTGCTTTTTAATTGTCATTTGTGTAAAAACAAAAGTTTCGAAAAATGCTTTAAAATTTTATTATGGTTTTTAAAGAAGTTTAAAATATATACACATTCAATTAATTTCCTAAATTTTCAGTTATTATCTCAAATTTAGATTATTGTCATCAATTTTCCATTATATAACGATTTTTTAATTATTTTCTTTTGCTTAAAAGTAAATTCTGCAATTTTTCTTGATTTTCATCAATTTATAATTATATTCATTATTTTGTCATTACTTTTAAAAATTTCAATTATTTATCCGATATTGCAATTATTTTCATCAATTTTCGTTATTTCTGCGATTTTTTAATTATTCTCTTTAATTAAATTTTTTATGTAGTTTTGTAATTATTATTTTTTTTAAACATATTTTCTATAATTTTTTCAGTTATTTCTCTCAAATTTTATTGAATGTTTTCAATTTTTCATATTTAAATTATTTTCATCATAATTCAATTTTATTTCTCAATCTTAAATTATTTCCAGCATATTTCAATTATTTTTTTCAATTTTGAATTAATTTTATCATTTTTCAATTATTTTTCTCGATTGTTAATTATTATTCTCATTTTCTAAAATTATTTTCTAAGATTTTTAAGTATTTTTCTGAAAATTCAAATATTTTCTTCAATTTCTCATTATTTTCATTTGTTATCAGAATTTCAATTTTTTAGCTTTCTTCCAAACTTTTCTCAAATTTTTAGTTTTTCACATTTTATAAAATTAATTTCTAAAAATTTTTCAAGTAATTTTCTCAAATTTCTATTATTTTCTTCAATTTTTAATTATTTTTATTTGTTTTCATATCCCTGGCAAAAGTATCGGATTGAATTCCAATCAGTTTGAATAAGTTTTAATCAGAATTCTTCCGGGGCATTCCGAAATTTGTTTCCGAGCCAATCAGTTTTTACCCGAATCTAAAAATGGATATAACTTGACGAAAAATTATTTCCGAATCATTCCGAAATAATCCGTTTTAATCCGAAGCTAAATTTTAATCCGTTTGAATCCCGTTATTTTATTCCGAATCATTCCGAATCAATCCGTTCCAATTTTATTCGGGTTTATTCGAATATGAAACGTATTGATTCTGATTGATTCGGAATGAAATAACGTGATTCAAAAGGATTAAAATTTAGCTTCGGATTAAAACGGATTAATTCGGAATGATTCGGAAAGAAGTTTTCGTCAGGTTACATCCATTTTTAGATTTGGATAAAAACTGATTGACTCGGAAGAATACTGATTGAAATTCAATCCAATACTTTTGTCAGGGTAAATTTCAAAAAATTTTATTAATTTTCGTAAATTTCAATTATTTTTAGCATTCTTCCAGTCTTTTTTCCAATTTTTAATTATTCTTATTTTCTAAAATTATTTTCTAAGATTTTTAAGAATTTTTCTAAAATTTCAAATGTTTTCTTCAATCTTAAATTATTATTATTATTATTATTTGTTTTCATAATTTCAAAATTTGTTTATTAATTATCGTAAATTTCAATTACTTTTAGCTTATTTCTTCAATTCCTTTCTCCAATTTTTAGTTATTTTATTTTTTTCAAATTGATTTCTAAGATCTTCATGTATTTTTTCATATTTTAATTATTTTTTCTTTATTTAAAAAAAGTTCTTTAGTTTTTTCAATTGTCACACTTAAATGTCATTTATTTTTTACAACTTATCATTGTTTGTATCATAATTTAATTATTTTCGGCAAGTTATAAAATTTAAAAACATTTTTCAATTATTTTCCAAAATTTATTTCCTTCAATTTTCAATTCTTTACATTTGTTTTATAATTTTAGAACTTGTTAACTATTTATCTGACTTTTTAATTATTTCATTATTTATATTATTTTTTATATTATTTTCTTCAATTTTCAATTACTTTCGTTCTTTTTCATAATTGCCAAAAAGTTTTTACTTATTTCTCTTTAATTAAAACTTGTTTTGTTCAATTTTAAATTATATTTATCTTTTTTCATTTATTTTCTCAAATTTTTAATTATTTTCTTTTATTTCAATGAACTTCTGAAAGTTTTAAGTATTTTTCTCAAATTTTGTTTAACTTTCCTTTATTTAAAATATTTTATGTAATTTGTTCAATTATTTTCTCAAATTGTAATTATTTTTTTTAATTTTTGTTTATTTATCTCAACTCTTAACCATGTTTTTTCAATTTTCAATTATTTTCTCTAATTTTTCATTATACAATTTTGTTTTAATTTACTTTTAATATTCTCAAGTATTTTACTCAAATTTTAATTATTTTCTTTATGTTTAAAAAATGTTTATGATTGTTTAAATTACTTTCCCCAATTTTTAATTGATTTAATTTTTTTTCAATTAATTTGCAAAATTCGCAATTATTTTGTTTAATTTCAATTATTTTTTTGCAATTCTTTTTAATTCTAAAATATTATAAATTTTGTCCTAAATAAATATTTATTTTATTTATATTAATTGATTTTTACATTATATATTTAAAATATTTATTTCTTCTTATTAGATAAATAGTTTTTACCGATTTTTTATATTTATTATTGTATTTTATAATTTTTAAAATGCATGAAAAACGCGTTTTATTTTATTTTTAATAATTATCTCAAATTGTCCGAAATAGCTATTGTTTCTAAAGAAGGTCGTTTATAAATTATAGTAAATGAAAATTATATTAATTGAAAATGATCTGCTTCATAAAAAATAGAAATCATGTAGTACAAGTTGTTTTTAAGATGATAATTGAAAAAGATTCATTTCGTTTCAAGGACTAAAATTCCCGATTCGATTCGAGATTTAAAAATCCTGATTCTCACATCTCTAATTGTAAAGATTTTAATTAATTTCAATTCAATTCAGTATTATATTTGAAGTGATTTGTGATTTAATTCAGTCACACCTTCTCATCGGGTAGTTTTCATTTTGTTTCCTTATCAATTTTGACATGTCCTAGAATTGAAACACAATTGTAAGAAGAACTTGCCTGTCGGAAGTTTCCCTTTCAAGGTCGATCATGTCTTCCGATACCAGGGAGTTGGAGGGTGCGGTGCTGGTAGCAACGCTTGTGATGTCAATGATGGAGTTGACCTCCGGGTGACAAGGGTGGTCATGCAGCTGGTCAGCTTGCGTTGAACCCCCTGGATGAGGGGGTGGCCCTCCTCTAGGCCGGCATTTTGGAAAAAGTCGATTTAAATCTGCGTTCTCCAAAATCAAGCTTGTCATCGCCAATACACAATCATTTCTTCATAAACACTCGTGTCCATTATCTTGAAACCAAAAAACAATAAACCTATAATAAATAATAATTTTTTATGTTATTGTTTTAATAAAATGGAAAAATATCCATGCGCTTAAAAAAATCATTTTTCAAATCTACTCAATCTAAAGAGAATTTATTGTAATTTTTAAATTCCATTTAACCCCATTTCGATTTTTTAATTCCCTTGTGCTCTATTTGAATTTCTTTAATCCTCTATTTTCATTCTCCTTCTCTTATTTTTAGTTTTAACACATAATTCAATTTTTCAATCCTTCCCTCTCTAAATTAATGTTTAATTCCCATTTCCTCTATTTTAGCTTCATAATCTTCTTCCACCTATTATAATTTTTAATCCTTCTTCCATTATTTTAGTTCTGTAATCCTCTCTTTTTCTATTTTAATTTTTAATCCTATTACTCCTAGCTCTTCGTTTTTTTAGTTCCTATTTTAGTTTTCAAAACCTCTTTTTTCTGCTTTAAATTTTAATCCCCTTTTGTTCTATTCGTAGTTCTGAGTACCTTTTTTTCTTAAGATAGGTGAATAAAATTTCGAAAATGGGTGAAAAAAAACTATTAAAAAAATGAAGTATATTATTTTTAAATCCTGGGTGTCTAGCGAATTATAATTTTCATATTCTCGGATTGTAAATTATAATTATCTGGGGCTTGTTCTTTTATTGATTACTAACTGATTATTTTAATATTAATTGGTTTAAAAGAAATATTAAGAAAAGCAGTTTTGAACATTCAATACATGTTACTGTTTTTTAGAAAAAACTCAAATTTTTATTTTATAAAAAACTTGAATATAAACTTAGCTTGAAAAAAAACTGCAAGAAAAAAACAGAAAAATTATCAAAAGCTTTAAAAACATGTCTATGAGAAAATAATTTTGAATTTCGACGAAAAAGTAATTTTTGTAAATAATTTAAAAAGTCTCAATGATGAGAAAAAATGAGAACAATTAATGAAAAAAAATGAAAAATGGAGAAAATATTTTATGAAAATGAAAAAAAATTATGAATAAAAATGAGATAATTACAAAAAATATTTAAATCTTTATGAAAGCAAACATATGAAAATTGGGGAAAAGCTGAAATAGAAAAATAGAATAGGAAAATAAAAAACAGAATTTAAAAAGATGAAAAAGAAATGAGAAAAGTCTTTAAAATTAAAAAACTCGCGGATATTATTTTTTAAAAAAGAGGAAATTTTAAAAAACTGCAACAAGAGTAAAAACAATGAAAATACGGTTTAACGGTTCGGAATTTATTTAAATTTACTTTCTTTCTCTCCAACATTTTTGAGCGTATTTTAAAAATCTCCAATTTTTTTAATTTTATAAAGAATACAAAAAATAAAATTTTTTGACATTTATCTACGAATTTCTCGTACATTTTGCAAATTCCCGGTAATTTCTCAAATATTTTAAATCTCTAAACATCCTAAAATGTTCAAAATATTTGAATGACAAAAATAATTGTAATTTGAAAATAATTGAAAAATGACAAAAAAAATTGATAACTGGTGTAAAAAATTAAAAAGTTAAAGACAGCACTTGAAAAATTGACGAAACAATTTTTTGGTGTAAAAATTAAAAATTTATAAACAATAATTGAAACATTAAAAAATATTGAAATATTTGAAGAAAATAATTGAAAAAGGTGTAAAAAATAATTGAAAAAGGTGTAAAAAATTAATAAATTCAGGACAATTATAAAAAGAATAAAGAAAATTATTGAAATTTAAAGAAAATAATTAAAAACTGGTGTGAAAGTATAAATTCATGACAATAATAAAAAGATTGAAAAAATAACATTTAACGAAAATAATTTCGAAATGTCAAAAATATTTGAATAATGACAAAAATAATAATAACTTGAAAACATTAATTGAGAAATGACATAAATAATTGAAAGCTGGTGTAAAAATTTAAAATTTATAGACAATAATTGAAAAATAAAAATAAAATATTTGAAGTTTGAGGAAAATAATTGAAAGTTGAAGAGAATAATTCAAAAGTGTCAAAAAAATTTAAATATGAAGAATATAGTTAAAGTTTTCTAAAAAGAAAATACTTGAAAACGGTGTAAAAAATTAATAAATTTAGGACAATAATAAAGAGAAAGAAGAAAATGATTGAAATTTGAAGAAACTAATTGAAGACTACTGTAAAAGTTAATTCCATTCATGACAATAATAAAAAGATTGAAAAGAAAATAAAAAAATTAAAAAATGTCAAAAATATTTGAATAATGACAAAAATAATTGTTATTTGAAAATAATAATTGAGAGTTGACAAAAAAGTTAAGAAGTTAAAGACAATACTTGAAAAATTGACGAAACAATTGAAATGTTAAGAAAATAATTGAATAATTACATAAATAATTAAAGCTGCTGTCAAAATTTTAAATTTATAGACAATAATTGAAAAATGAAAAAATAAACATTAGAAGTTTGAGGAAAATAATTGAAAGTTAAAGAAATTAATTGAAGTTTGAAGAATATAATTATTGATTAATAACTGATATTTTAATATTAATTGGTTTAAAAGGAATATTAAAAAGGGCAGTTACTGTTTTTTTAGAAAAAACTCAAATTTTTATTTTATAAAAAACTTGAATATAAACTTAGCTTGAAAAAAAACTACAACAAAAAAACAGAAAAATTATCAAAAGCTTTAAAAACATGTCTATGAGAAAATAATTTTAAATTTCCACGAAAAAGTAATTTTTGTAAATAATTCAAAAAATCTCAAATGCAGTGAAAAAATGAGAAAAATTAACGAGAAAGAATGAAAAATGGAGAAAATATTTTAACAAAATGAAACAAATTATGAATAAATGAGATAATTACAAAAAATATTTAAATTTTTATGAACGCAAACATACGAAAATTGTAGAAAAGCAAGTATGGTATAAGAAAATAAAAAAAATTAAAATTTTAAAAGTTGAAAAAGAAATGAGAAAATTTATTAAAATTAAAAAACTCACGGATATTTTTAGAAAAGAGGAAATTTTAATTTTTTCTACCACAAGAGTAAAAATAATGAAAATACCAGGACTGATAAAAATCATGATTTTTTTAAAAAAATCAAAAAAACCCGATTTATTTGATTTGAATCGGATTTTTTTGATTTAAATCAAGAATTGACTTTTTTAAAAATATAACCAGTATTTAAAATCTCCAAATGTTTATTTGTAAGTAGTTTATTAAAGAAATGAAGAAAAAATGAAAAAAAGAACACAAGAATGAAACAGTGGCATAATTATATATAAAAAAGTAGATACTCTTTTCAAAAAATTAAACTATTTACGGACATTTTTTTTAATTAAAATAATAAATAAGAAGATAATGAAAAAAAATGTTAAAATATATTACTAAAGAGAACAAAATTTTAAAATTAGAAAAATTAGAGAATTATTTTACAAATTGAATATAAAAAGAATCAATTAAATTTTGGGAAATTTAAAAAAAAATTTAAAGAAAAGAAATTATATGAAGTGCAAGAACGATGTTTAAATGAGAATATTTAGTACAATATTAAATTGACACAATATAAAATAAAAGAATAAAAGCTTTCAAAAAAGTAGAAAATTGGAAAATTTTAAAAATGTAGATAAAAGCACCAAATCAATGTTTTCAAAAATTCGTAATTATAAGATAAAAACTAAACAATTAAAAAGAAACAACAATGCTTTCTTCTTAGAAATGAAAAAATGATGACAAAAATTAAAGAATTAATTAAAACACAAGGAAGAACTAAAAAAATAGTGAAACATCAAGAAAATTAAATAAATTTAATTTATCCTTATTTAACAAACTAAAAAAATGTAAAAATACAATAAAAAAAATTAAAAAATGTATAAAAAAGTTTAGGCAAATTAAATTAAACACATTTTTTTAATATTACACTTAAAATAAGTCTTACAATAAATTTAGAAAAATAAATAAAACCTAAAAACTATATGGAAGAATAAGTAAATTTTCGAAAAATCTCGCAAAAGATAGACAACATGTGAAAAAAATTGAATGCATTTTCAACAAAAAAATGGGAGTATTTATTTTTAAAAATATGGAAACAATTATGAAAATCAATGAAATAAAAAGTTTAGTGAATGTTACAATAACGAAATTGTGTGAAATAATATTAAATAATTTGCACAAAAAGAGGAAAATTAAAGAAAATCCAAAAATAAAAAGATAAATAAAAAGAAGAAAAAATATCAAAAGTGAAAGAAGTAAAAAACTTTAAATTTTGTAAAAACAAGAAATTATAAGATTAAAATTAAACAGTTTGGAAAAATTGAAATCTCTTAGAAATCTTGTAAGAATATTAAAAAAAAAAGGATTATTGTGAAAATGAAAAATATTTAATATTATTTCATTATTTTGTATTAATTAATATGCATTTAAATTTGAATTAATTGAAGGTTAAAAGTTAGAAAAAATTGAAAAATGATTTAATTGACGTTTGGAATTTATATAATTATAATGACTTGAAGATATAAAAATATAATATTATTTTTTGCTATCTTCATACCAAAAATTTGTAAATCGTAGGTATTTTGATCATTTGTATTAGCACAATTTTTAAAATTCTTTAAAGATGAAAATATTGAAATTGAAATTTTTAACATTTATCCTCACAAATTTGTGGGTTGTGTTTAAGGTTTGCGACGTTTTACATGTAGTATTGGACCCCAAAATTTTTAGATCGTATTTTAACAATTTCCAATTTTTTTAATTGTATAAAGAATACAAAAAAGAAGAAAAAATTTCCTTTATCTACGAATTTCTCGTACATTTTGCAAATTCCCGGTAATTTCCCAAATACTCCAAATCTCTAATTACACTGTGTGACAGTGAAAAAAAACTTCTTATAGGACCTAGTGGAGGTTGTAGGTTATAAAAAACTAAAAAGAATGGTATATATTAAATTTTTCATACACCCTCAAAATCTTGTTTTAGAGCCAAAAAACCATTTTGAGGTAAATTCATGCACATAATATTTTCAAACTTCGCCATTTTTTACCCGAATCAAAAAGTTTTTTTTTAATTTAAAGCTTAAAATATACTCTTTGAAGCTGCATAAGACTTTTTTTATTATCATTTAAATTCATGAAGATATAGACCAAAAATCATCAAAAATTTCCATTTTTTGATTGATTTTTCAACTTTGAAGCCAATTTAAATGTCTTATCTTATTAAAATTATTTTTTTTCTTGATGCATATCAAAAGCTTAACAATTGCAATTTCAAATGACCCCAGATTGAATAAAATTCAATTAAAATTATCAAAGTTATTCCACTTTTAACTTTATAGTAACATCATTAAATTTTGACCCTATGAACAGTTTTTCATTATTTCCTTCCTCGGATTCATAATTTTGACTAATTTTCAATTTTTATGTATTTTTGCAATGCTTAGATACAGTTTTTAGAGTTTAAGAATCATTTAATATATACTGGTAACAATGTTTAATAAAATTAATATTAGGTACTATCAGGTAATTCTTAACCTTTAAAGAGTGTTTCTTACATTGCAAAAATACATAAAAATTGAAAATTAGTCAAAATTATGAATCCCAGGAAGGAAATAATGAAAAACTGTTCATAGAGTCAAAATTTAATGATGTTACTATAAAGTTAAAAGTGAAATAACTTTTATAATTTTATTTAAATTTTATTCAATCTGGGGTCATTTGAAAATGCAATTGTTAAGCTTTTGATGTGCATCAAGAAAAAAAATATTTTTAATAAGATAAGACATTTAAATTGGCTTCAAAGTTGAAAAATCAATCAAAAAATGAAAATTTTTGATGATTTTTGGTCTATATCTTCATGAATTTAAATGATAATAAAAAAAGTCTTATGCTGCTTCAAAGGGTATATTTTAAGCGTTAAATTAAAAAAAAACTTTTTGATTCGGGTAAAAAATGGCGAAGTTTCAAAGTATTATGTACATGAATTTACCTAAAAATGGTTTTTTGGCTCTAAAACAAGATTTTGAGGGTGTATGAAAGATTTAATATATACCATTCTTTTTAGTTTTTTTATGACCTATAACCTCCACTAGGTCCGATAAGAAGTTCTTTTACTTTTTTTTATTTTGTAACACAGTGTTATTCTAAAATATTCTTTCTTTTTATTTTAATTGTTAAATTCTCCGCCTCGTGTTTCAATTTTCAAATCCACCCTTTTCCTATATTTTAATTTGTAATTTATCGCCTGTAGCGAAATTTTCCAATAAATTTCAAGGGACAAAACATAAATTCCGTTTATTTGGATTTCAGTGCCTGCGAGCTTATATTTTAATTGAATTCAATTCGAGATTTTAATTAATAAAGAATTTTCATTGCTGATATGACGTTTAGAGAAAATCTGTGCCGGGCATGGTTTTAATTTAGGCAATTTTATTACTGTCCCTTTCACTAGTGCTTACTGACAATGAATAGAGCATGTGGCATTTTACACCTTTTGAAAGAGAGAAGGTGAGAGAAAAGGAGAAATTATTTTCGCCTAGCTGACTCGGGCTCGGGGCTTGGCTGGGTGTTGTGCGGTGAACACAAGCACAAGCACAAACATGGGACACGACTGCGAGGTGAACGGGGTCGGGGGTGAGAACCTGGTCTGTGTGCGCTCCTCTGAGTGTGGAATCAATAGGGGGTCACTGGCATCAACAGATACAATTTGAGTATCAAGCAGTATTTTTTATTCATGAAATATTTCTTTTATAATTTTAATTAAAGCTTTCTATTTCTAAAAATTCAGCTCATTCTTCCTTTCTTTGAATTTTAATTGTCTATCCGATAAAAGCACATTATCACGTATCTTCTCACTTTAATTTTGTATCAATAGCAGGTGAAATATTCTTGACATTTGATAAACGTTGAGTGTAAAACCACGTTCTGTGTAATTAATAGTTTCTTTCATTTTAAATGAAACTTAACTTATTAACTTATTTATAATTTTGGTCAATAATTAATGAAATTGAAAATTTTAAAATTGATCTGGAAATAAAATTTTGATTTGATTGAATCAAATCTTTTAATTTATATTCCAACCAGTTTTATAGGAACTAAGTTTTATTTTATTGACTATTATTTATTTACTATTTATTTTATTGACTATACGAAAACGAACCTCTGTTGAATGATATTTATGAAAAGAATATTAAGATTAGAAATTTTAATAAATAAATGTTATCACAATTCAAAATTCGGGAGAATTAAACTTAAGTTCCACAAAAATTAGAAGGAATAAAATTTAGAATAAAAATTTAATAAATGAACACACGGTATATTTTATAGTGACATTGGTTGAAAATTTGAAATTTTGTACCAAAAATTCGGAAAATTTAAAAATAAGTAAAAACAATCATTACTAATTTTAATAAATAAAAATTAGGTTTTTTAAAAATTGAGATTTGAGTAAAATTAACATTGTTAAAAAATTACACTTCCAACAATTTTTAAAGCAGTTTTTTATATGATGAAATTCTAGGCTCGAAATTAGTCACCAACCGAATTTTAAGATCGAATAGATAAAATTTCTATTCTTGTTCTAGGCAACTTTTTTAAAAAATAACAATATTTTTAATTTATCCAACTTGAAACCGAGTTAACACAATTTTTAATTTATTCCTTCTAAGTATTTTCTGGTAAAAAATGTTTGAAACGAATTTTATAGCACGGATAATAAAAATTTCCTTTCTTCACTATAATAAATCCCGAGGAGCGTTTTAATTAAAGCACTAAATATAAGAATATGCAAATATGGAGCTTTGTTCTATTTGTGTTAACATAAATTATCTGTGCAATGTGCACACTGACAGGCTATTAGTTTTGAATCTATTGATATTGAGTTTAATCAAATAATAATTACAAAAGAAGTAAAAATTACTATTTAACAAAATTTAGAAAATATCGTACAATACAATTCTTCATTTTAACTGTTCAGAAAATGAAATGTCTCATTAAAAAAAAAGTGATTCACTGCTGTTGACTCTCCCCTGCTGAATTATTTCTATTTATTTACTCAACTATTCGTATTAATTTTCTCTATTATCTAAATTTCTTTTCTAAATTTGAAAGCTATTTATCATCATAATCTGAGAAAATGTGAAAACACATCTTCATCCATATCCGTCAATCCCGGATAATTACTTTTTTGTACTCAATTATATTCCAGTCAATTTAATATATTTTCCATAGAATTATTTTCCTTTCAATTCTAGACTTAATTTGACTAAATCAGTTTAATCAAGACGAAACGAATTCAGCGCAATCCACTTTTTCAGCTCTCTTTAACAAGCTTCTAAATTGTTTTTGACACTCACTTCCGGTGTTGAAAAAAAGAATACACACCAGAGTTGAAGGTGAGTCGCACTTGTCATGAGCAAGCGAAAAACCCTTCCGTGTTCTCGTTCGTGCGCAGTAGCTCTCATGATTTTCGTTAACTTTCTCCACTTCGATCTCGAGAAAAGCTCTATACTATGGGTACATATCAACACCTTTCGTCGCCATTACTTTTGAGAAATGAAAAAATCCAAATTGGCCCCGAGAGAACTCGAGTTTTGCACTCGAGACTTTCCAAAAAATGTATATTCTCTCTCGCTTTTCAAATTCCAGCTGCCTTTTAAAAGCACGTCTTTAAGCTTGAAACCACCATGTAAACCACGTTGCGACAGCCAAATTTGCACCCTTATGAATCATCTCGAGAACTCTTGAACCGTATCAAACCGCATACATGTACATATAATTACACATATGTAAGGATATCGAGGGAAAGAATAGGGGACAGTGAAAATACAACTGATACGTGAAAAATAAGTCAAAAATCATTTACGGAATGGAAATAAGAAGAGGGATGTGGATTTTGAAAATTGGTAAATTAAGTTGAGGAGGAGTTTGTGTGTTTAGAGAGAAAATAAATGCAATAAAAGTGTCCAATCTGCAGACACACTGTATCCCCTCACGACTCAAGAAAGGGAATCGATCCAACACATTAATGTATCCCTCGGTATATTGGATTGAAAAGCACTGTGAAAACGTGAAATCATGTCGATCAAATACTAAAGAAATGGAGTGTTTACCTGTCCGCCTCGCACTCAAAACATACGCCTGTCACTAGATTTAAGGCACAAAGTACCGAATTCGGAGCACTAAAGCGCCTCAATTATCAAGAGGTCCGGACGCAAAACACTATATACGGATCTGCGGAGGACTGTCAGTGAAAATCAAGGAACAGATGGCGCTGGGTAGCTAAGGGTTGTACGCTTGTATGACACCCCTAGTGTAGTACAATACCCTCTTCAGGAGACCTGTAGAAAATCGGGGAGTTGTTAACGGAAAATTTCTAAACGAGTCGCATGGTTCTTCATTAAAAAAAAATGATTCTAATTCTTTTTAAATATTAAGGAAATTGATAATGGAATCTAATTCGTTATTAAATTGATTGAATATTTACTCTAAAAACTGTTTTTCAGATATGAGGAAAACCTGCATATATGTATGCAGTTTTAAGCAGTAATTAGAGAGTTGTTAATTAAATATCATCGATTATAATAATGTTTCATTAAAGTCCACTCTATTATCCCTTCTTTTTTTATTGTTTAAAGCACAAAATTGAATTTGAAGTAATTTTAAATTTATCCTATTATTAGAGAAAGAAATTAATCATCAATTTTTTAATTTTTTAACTATTAGAATATATTTTAACCAAAATATTTAATAAACAACGTCTTTGCTGCATTTGATTAGTAAAATAAAAAATTAATATAAAAGATTATAATAGAACATGATAAGAATAAAAAATTCTGTTCTGTACATTATTTTTGAAAAAATCAAAGTATCCAATTGTAATTGGAATATGAAAAGATAAAAATAGGGCTAAGTAAATTCAACATTAGAATGTATTTTTTTCAGCTCGAAAAATAGAATCCGGTTTTGAGATTATAATCTAATAGTTTCATTTTTAAAACACCTAATAGCACTACCAGGAGAAAAAGTAATTATTTTAAATAATATAACATGAAAATTTCATCATACGTTAAACTATAGCTACATACTTTTAATGGAATGAAAAGTGAAGAATAGTTATACATCTTCAACCGTTTCTTCTCAAGTTTTTCATATTTCACGTTCCTGTTGCAATTGTTTTAAAAACACAACAAAATAGATAAAAAACAATACAATTTTAAACATTTTTAAACTTATACACATTTAGGACGTTATTTTTTAAATCATTCTTTAACAGTTTTATACACATATGAACAATAATGAAGTTGGCTGCATATAGCAGAGTTGGGACGTTCTACCCAGTGATGGGAAGTGTGGTATCCAGGAATGAGAAGTTACGCGTAATGTCGTAACAACTTAAGGGCATGTGATGTGTTATGACGTGACTGGCATAAGCAATATTTGCCTGTAAACTTTCTCATAAAATAATACACTGGATATTTAGTAACAAAATATGGTAGATATACCAAAAATATCATTTAAAATGCCTGGCTGTCCGGAATTTCTTTAGATACTGACTTTAAATTATTTATTACTTTTTCTGAAAGTAATTCTATGTCTCATTCTGCCTCACACAGTGTACACACAAAGTCACATTTAAGTGAAGAGTTCCGAACCTTGAATCAGTTGCGTGTAGAGTAGGGACAGGGTTGTGCTAGTAAAATACCTTAGGTAAATTACGTGGTACTTTACGGTAAAATACCTAGTAAATTACCTTAATAATATTTTACATAATGCATTTTTTGGGAGTGGGGGTAAAATACGATATTTTACTTATGTAAAATACATGTATATTACGTAAAAAACCTCGAGTAACGCGTCACTGCACAACCCTGAGTAGGGATTTAAAATTTCGATAAAAAAATTATTGATAACTATCAATAGTTTCGAAACATTTATCGATAGTATCGGCAGTTTACCACCTCCACAAGTTCATGGTGCAAAAATTAAAAATTTTAATTACAATGTTAAAAAAATTATTGGAAAATGAGTAAAATTTTAAAAATAAGACAATAAATTTAATGAATTAAGTCTTTATTTAGTCCTAGAAAGAGTTCCAAAATAAATAAATGTATGCAGATGTAAAAAAAATCTTATAATAAATTTTAAGGCAAAACGGATTAAAATTATTGGATTATATATATATAGAGTAAAAGCGGGGGTAGTCGGACAGGTGATGCAGTAGTCGGATACGTGTTTTAAATGTGACCAATTATCTGATTGGTCTATCCTAAATCCTATTCCCCTGATATCCTGATCCTCCGCATGTGACTTTACCCTTAATGTATACAAATTTATATTAAAGAAGCAACTTGAAGTCAGCTGCCGGTAACCAAAAATGATTTTATACAAACTGAATTTGAACAAAAGTACCCCCTACCGTCATCGTCTCATATAAAGTTATCGTTAAGGACGATCGATGAACAAATCCGATAGTGTTTGGCAAAGACTTTCCCCTTCTTTGGTGAAATTTGCACTTTGACAATTTTTTTAAAAAGAACCAAACACTTTTTTCACGAAATCGCTGTGGTTGACAAAATTGTAGGTAATAAGAAATTTAAAAATTATAAGTTTTCCACGACTGGATGTTTCCACGAGCAGAAAAACGAAAATAAAACTGACAGTTTTGCTGCAGAAAATGGCCGGGACACGTCACATGTGTCTCTTGAGATATACTTATGACGTATAGCGGCCATTTTCTGCAGCAAGTTTGTCAGTAGCCTAAGGGCGCAATTACATGTCTGCGTCGAACGCTGCGTTTTTGCGTTGCATAATGAGAGAGAGGAGGAAAGAAATATAGTCACATCTTTGTCACTCTCAACATTCAACGCAAAAACGCAGCGTTCGACGCAGACATGTAATTGCACCCTTAAGCACAATGAATCGTAATCGCTAATCCTTAATCGTAAGAATGAGTGGAAGCAGGACCGAGATATATGTCTGTCCTACTTCCTCTCATGCTTACGATTAAGGATTAGCGATTACGATTCATTGTGCGTTAGGCTAGTTTTATTCGCGTTTTTCCTTTTTCTGCTCGTGAAAACATTCAATCGTGGAAAACTTATAATTTTTAAATTCCTTATTACCTACGATTTTGTCTACCAGAGCGATTTCGTGGAAAAAGTGTTTGGATTTTTTTTAAAAAATTGTCAAAGTGCAAATTTTTACCAAAGGTGGGGAATCTCTTTGACAAACACTGTCGGATTTGTCCATCGATCGTCCGAGGTGTGAATGTGCCATAATAAAAGCGTCCTTACGTCAGGGATGTAAAGTTACGAGTAACTTCGAGTTTTTTACGTAAATTACATGAGTTTTTTACATTTGTAAATTACGTAACTTACCCCCCACTCCGAAAAAATACATTGTTTGAAGGTATCAGGACGTAAATTACATAATTTACGTGATGTAAATTACCTTTACATCCCTGCCTTACGTGAAGTAGTTTACGTTTCGAACCCTGGTATGTGTGGTACACCCAGGTGCATTAATGCCTTACCCCCAACTGGTTGTCCCTGCCCATGAGAATACGTGAGAAAGAAAGAGAGGTCCGGGGTAAGGCATTTATGCACCTAGGTGTACAGGCAAACCTGTCATGAGAGAACCTGTCATGAGACAATTTTCCCCTATCGCGACCACCTTCCACGAGTCATATATTTAAACTTGCGCCATGCGCAGTCGTGCCATAATTGCTGACCAATCACTGCGCACCAATTTCTCCTCACGTGAAAAACCTGTAATGAGAGAAACCCCCACTACATTTCTCTCATGACAGGTTTGCCTTAGAGATCCTCAAGGGAGAGTTGGGACAAGTTTCCCCTTCTACTACCTTTACGGGTTTCCGGAAACGGAAGTAACAATGATGCGAGTTGCATCATTGGTCAAAAAGAGCGGGCTAAGTTTAAAAACAATTTTTTTAAAAGCATTTTAAATTCAACCGCCATTTTAGACCAATGAAATTATCTTCTTATGAACATCCGTTTCCGTAAACCCGCGACCAATCAGAATCCAAGTCAACATGTCCCAACTCTCCCTTGAGGATCTCTAGTTTGCCTGTATAACGTCGCAACATTCTCATCCCTGGTGTGCATTGTATGCGATTGTATGTGTGTATATACATATATATTTACTTGTCAAATGACAATATGTGTTTTTATGAGTCAAAAATCAGTCAATAACATAAAGTGACATTAGAATATCACGTTAAATAAACAATATTTCCAATCATGGAATCAGAAGAAAATAAAAATATGTCAAAATCAAATTTAGGGTCTGGTAGCGAAAAATTATCTGGAGTGAACGACTTTGATGAAGAAAAGGTATTATAATTTTTTTTTTTTTTTTTTTTCGTTATTGTCATTTGTTGTATAATTATTTATTCTTTATTATTTTTCCTTAATTTCGTCAATAAACACTGTAATAAGATTGTCTATTATTAAAATTTAACTATGAATATTTGATAGATAAACGAAATAATAACAATTGTAATTATTCATTATATCATTTTACACTTGTTTATCTCACTACATACTTATTTATTTCAGCAAAAATTATTTCCATTGCTTGCCTATTTATTTAATTTTTATGACCAAAATAGCAAATCTTTTTAAAAATACTCTTCTGGAATTCTAGTTACACGAAATGACTGCATCTTATTCAGAAATATCATTTGATTCCCAATCGTCTCCGCCGATTTCGGAACTTCGTTCTTTAGTAGGATCACCAGATGCAGAAAGTGGCAGTTTTTTCAGGGATAAAGGAGATGAAACGTCTACTAGACCCGATTGTTTAAGTTTAACCAACGAAAGAAGAAATCAAGAGGACAACTTTTTCAATCCACCAAATTATCACAAAGCATTTGGATACTTACAATTAGAGGGAACTGTCATGCAAGAGGGAGATATGGTATTATTTGTTGCCGAGGATTTAGAAAATAAAATAAAATTATCTAGTCCTGTTACGAAGAAAGGAGACACTCCGTCATTCCCGGGTTCAAGAAGTCCCACACCTTGTTTATACCGTCAGGCACTAACCCCACAAGTGCCTCTTCTTGATCATAATGTGCTAAATGAACTTGAAATGGAAGCTAGAAAAATAGCAACGTCTGTTGATTCTCTTACCGAGAATTTAGCAGCTATTTTACATAGTGTAAGTGTCCAATGTATTTGATTAATTTCCCTATTTTGCTTTATCGTTGAATACGAATAACATTGTAATATATCTTGTGTGTTAAAATAAAAAACTTTGATTTTTAGGCTTCAGCTTTAACAGTTGGATGTTTAGAAACTTACAGAGATACTGTTTGTAAAACTTGTGATGCAGTCGATCATAATATAAAGTCAATGTATCAGTTAATGGCGAAATGTGAAGAACTTTCCAAGTCGATGGGTCCCGTATACAAGTCAGCAGAAAAAGTGTAAATATTTAATTTATGATTCATAAAAAAAAGTAAAAACGATACTGTTTGGTAATTAACTTATGTAATTGTTTACAATTTTATTAAAAATTCAAAGAAAATTACGTTTTTTTCAGTAAGGAAATAAAGAGGATGCTGGACTTGTTTGAAAACACGATGAACATTTAAGAAGATAATTTACGGAGCGTTTTTATTTTATTTAATTAAAAATTACGATTAAATCTTTAAAATTGTTATTTAAAATATGTACAGAATTTCTCTATTATGTTAGTTACTAATTTAATTTAATCAAATAAATAGAATATATTGAATAAATATAATAAACATCTCTGGCTACGATTTTATTTTTAAACATTTTTTTTTAAACTTTATTACCATTATATAATTATTTCTTATTGAATTTCGTTGCCTAATGAATTCGTTGAATTATTTGCCTAATCAAATACAATTTTTACAGTTAAAAACTCGTATCACTTATTTTTTCGACCCCGTTTATACTGAACTCAAGTTTTTAAAAATATGCGCGCAGCGTGAAACGCTTGCGCGAGACGACCGGGTGGATTCAGTTTCAGTCGGGTCGGTAGACTGGCAAGCAGAGTCATAGACCTGCTAAATTGCTGATTTATTATAGTGAAATTAACATATTTCTTTTCTTTTCAAAGTTACATTTCTTAAAATTCTAAACATTATTAATATTACATTTCTACTTTACATCTAGTGTACAAACAGACAATAAACATAAACGTCAAAATCCTAGATTTTAATAACAATAAAAATCTAATTCAATTAGTGATGTAATTGTTATAACAATTTTTGGGCATTGTTTACTTGCCGAACACTGATTTTCCAAGAAATTAGCCTTCAAAAAACGCTTAGTGACAGGTCACTTTTATTGTTAGTGTGACAGGGAATTCGGACGCGACATGGACTTCATCATTTTAAAGGTAAATTGGAGAGAAATTCTCTCTTATTTATTTGTATATTACAAAAGACTTATACTTTCATTTAAAAAAAAAACTTGCCTCCTTTGTATACCTACAACGCTTCTGTGCATATAATTAAATTCAGAAAGTTTTTTTATAACCTTCAAATTATCTTCTTATTGTGTGGCGTATGCGCCCACAGTCCGTAAATAGAAAAAAGAATGTACGGTTCCCTTATTTACATATCGGATATATACACCCAATGCATTTTTTAAATATACTTCACTCTTTTCCAAGATATATCAGCGGTAGAATTTCGTAAAAAATATATATCCGAATAAATTAATATTATAGTGCAGGAATTTATGGCGAATAATTTAGATAAAAACTTGTCAAATAATTAGAAAAATAACAAAACACTTTGGATACTTTTAGATGTATAAATTAGTTTAAAGTACAAGATACATAATTATAAATAATATATTAAAGTTACTATTTATTTTAATTGTTTGTTTTAATTATTTACAAGCAGTTTACAAAATATACCTTTTTGTCTAAAGTAGTTTAAACTGCACTTTAGTGTTAATATTAAAATTACTTTAGTTTTAAAGCCGTTATTAAATTTTTTTTATGAATTAAAAAAAAATTGTTATGTTTACATACACATAAGCCTTTAAAGAGTGAACGAATGAAACTCTACTTTTGATTTAAATAGAATGGCAGCGGGATAGTTTAGATTTAGATCCCTGTCGTGCGATAATATTGTGTAGACAAGCTAGTATTTGCTCAGCTACCTTTATTACTCTCTTTTTAAAAGGCCGTTTTGCCCAGAACACGCTGCCTTTAGAAATAGAGAAACTTATTTCACTGCGCTTCTCTTGCCACTTCCTTCCTGACTTTCTTGTCTTTATAAACTGTCCCGTCTTCTTTATTTGTTTTATCTGGAGCACGCCAAATGTCCAATGGGACATTAAAGAAAAAAATCTAAAGCACAATTTTCGTGTGAAATCATAAAACATCCGACAATTTTACCATTTTTTTTGTCTAACAGTATTAAAAACTAAAACAATATTGAAACTAACCACTTAATAATTAAAATTCGGTTATAGTTTTTCGTATTCAAATTCTCGAGGGAACAAAAAAATATTGATCTGTTTTTTTTTTTTTTAATTTTATTTGTTACTTTTAATTATTATTAATTATCAAAATATCTGAATTTTTTTTATTTATTTTAGGTGAATGGACAGGATGTATCAACTTCTAGTCACGAAGATGCAATACGTTGTTTTCAATTGGCTCAAGAACCTATTATTGTTGAAGTTCTGCGTCGTCATCCTAGTGAACTTATCTCCTCGAGAAATGAAGACAAAACAGATTATAACAAACAAGATAAGACAACCGTAACATCTGCGACTGACGACGATAGTTTTAATGACGTACAGATAAATGATGAAAACACTGATTGTAAAATTAGTTCATTAGTATCAACAGCTGTGCAGACTGATTGGTCAGGATTAATCGAGGAAGATTTCCTCCCAATTTCTCCTGGTGCTGAGGAACAGGCTCACGACAGTTTTCAAGATTTTTTGACTCATGATATCGATTTCGAGGTTTGTGGATATTTCATAAAAGTTTTCTAATTGTCCTTTTAATTCCAAAACTAATAATATTTTTTTTTTATTTAAATAATCTGATCTCATTGCGATTTTAAAAATACTCCACATGCCAATTTCAATTAATTAAAAATTAACAATAAATTACATCTTGTTTATTAAAAAAAAATTGTTTGATATATTGTACTTATTTTTGAAAATTATTTACAGGAAGTTACGCTACAAAAAAATGAAAACGACGAGAAACTTGGTTTGACTGTCTGCTATAGTTCTGCTTCCGGAAGTGACGATGCTGATACAGAGGTTTATATATCAGAAATAATTCCTGAGAGTCTTGCCGCTCGTGATGGTCGTCTTAGAGAAGGAGATCAGATACTACAAGTACTGTTTATTAATTCCATTCTTTTTTTATTTTCTTACCTTCAACTTATTATTATTTAACCTTATCATAATTATACAAGAATATTTTTATTGCAATTATTTCATTGATTAAAGTTACAGGACTGCCAGTGACTCAATTTTCTTACTTTTACTCACTTAAAAAAAAAAAAAAACTCAATTCTCTCACTTTTTTAGTAAAATGTCTATTCAAGTTGCAATAGGGGGACTTCTGATATTTGGTGCTGATTAATAAGTTACCTTATAAATCAATTAATTCGTTCATATTCCAATTACATAGTCAATTTTTTTATTACAGTCTACAAATATTTAATTTCTACCCCTTTTTTCATTTATTTTTGTCATTTTTAAATTATTTTCTTAAAATTTAAATTATGTTCTTCGATCTTTAAATTAGTGGCAGGAATAGGGGAATACCTTAATAAGCGGGACACCTTAATGAGTGGGCCACCTTCCGTATTTCTATAAAATGTCAACCAAAATTGTAAAATGTTGCTTTTAAAACTTAGTTAGTAAAACAGTTTTTAGTAACATTCTTAAGAAAATACTTGCTTATATGTTGTCAGGTGAGTGGCTGGAAAAATAAATAAATCGAAATAGTTTTTTGTGTGGAGTTTTAAAAACGTTTAAAAGAAATAGCTAAAAATCGACTTTATAGATGGTTTTTATTTTTACGTTAAATCTAGACATCAACTTTTATTACACAAAAGGGCAGAAACGTATCTCGCTGTTAAGTATGAATCTCTAAATTGGTGGAATAATTAAAAATTACTTTATATTCAATGAGTGGACCTCCGTGTTTTTAACTTTTTATTTATCGATAGCATTTATTACAGTCAATGAAGTTGTTTAATGTTTCTAATACACGCTAAGAAATTAAAGTTTTTTACAATAAATATTATTTTTATTATCATTAGTAGTTGACTAACATCTTTAGCTATCTAACGAAGTACATGAATTCTTCTAACTCTTTTGCAAACAAATTTTATTTATTTCTATCAAAAGGTGGCCCACTAATTAAGTCTTTCCCCTATTTAAATTTTCTGTAAAAGTTTAAATGTACTTTTGCTATTTTTTAAATTATTTTCATCAAATTTCAATTTCTTTTGTCATTATTCAAGTATTTTTGTCATTTTTCAATTATTTTCTTCATATTTCTATTATTTTTGCCATTTTAAAATTAATTTCTGCAAATTTCAATTATTTGAAGAACAAATTTTTTTTCATTGTCATAAATTTTTTATTTTTTACACCGTTATCAATTATTTTCTTCATGATTTTTGTTATTGACCTGAATTTATTAATTTTTTTCAGCGTTTTCAATTATTTTCAACAAATTTTAATTGTTTTCTTCAAACTTTAATTACTTTGATAATATTTAATTTTTTTTTTACATTTTTTAATTATTTCCTTGCAATTTCAATTATTGTCTTCAAACTTCAATTAATTTCTTCAATTTTTTATTATTTTCCTCAAACTTCAAATTTTTTTTCAATCTTTCAATTATTGTCTATAAATTTTTTATTTTTACACCAGCTTTCAACTATTTATGTCATTATTCAATAATTCTCTTCAAATTTCAATTACTTTTGTCATTATTCAAGTATTTTTGTCATTTTTTAATTATTTTCTTCATATTTCAATTATTTTTGCCATTTTAAAATTAATTTCTGCAAATTTCAATTATTTGAAGAACAAATTTTTTTCATTGTCATGAATTTTTAATATTTTTACACCTTTTTCAATTATTTTCTTCAAGCAGTTGTTATTGACCTTAATTTATTAATTTTTTACAGCGTTTTCAATTATTTTCTACAAATTACAATTATTTTCTTCAAACTTTAATTACTTTCATAATATTTAATTTTTTTTTACATTTTTTAATTATTCCCTTGCAATTTCAATTATTGTCTTCAAACTTCAATTAATTTCTTCAATTTTCTATTAATTTTGCCATTATTTAAGTATTTTTGTAACTTTTCAATTATTTTCTTCGTGTTTCTATTATTTTTGACATTTTAAAATTAATTTCTACAAATTTCAATTATTTTTAAAAAGAATTTTTTTCATTGTTTTGTATTTTTAATTTTTTTTACACCTTTATCAATTACTTTCTACAAATTCCAATTATTCTGTTCAAACTTTAATTACTTTCTTCATATTTAAAATTGTTTGCCATTTTTTAATTATTCTCTTGCAATTTCAATTATTTTCTTCAAACTTTAATCAATTTCTTTAACTTTTAATTATTTTCGTCAAACTTCAAATGTCTTTTTTAATTTTGCAATTTTTGTTTGTAATTTTTTTATTTTTACATCAGCCTTCAATTATTATTCAATTAATTTCTTAACATTTCAATTGTTTCGTCAATTTTTCAAATATTATCTTCAAATTTTTAATTTTTTACACTAGCTATAAAATATTTTTATCATTTCTCAATAATTTTTTTCCAAATTAAAATTATTTTTGAAATTTTGGAATTATTTTCTTTAAGCGCCTTTTTCTTTAATCTTTTTATTATTGTCATAAATTTATTATTTTTTACAGCAGTTTCAAATTACTTATTTCATTATTCAATTTTATCGTTAATTTTTCAATTATTTTATTCAATGTTTCAATCAATGTATGAAATAATATATTTTTTACTCCTTTTTTAAATTATATTTTATTAATTTTTTTCACAAATCGTCGCTTGGGAGAAGAACTCTGCCATTTCGATAAAGCTCTGAAAACAAAACCAACTCGCAAGAGCTCTGAAAACTGCGCCATTCTAATTAACATTTGAAGAAAAAGCCATTTCGGAATTGACAGATTTTGTTTTTAAATTTAGGTTGGCAACGCGAAATATTTTGATTAGGTTAAGAATATCTGTAAAAAAACAAGCACAGGTGATTTACAAAATTTAAGAATTAAAATAAATTTACAATTATGTTTTAGTATTGATCACCTGAGCTTGTTTTTTTTTATACTGACATTATGAACCTAATGAAAATCTTTCGGGTTGCCAACCTAAATTTAAAAACAAAATCTGTCAATTCCGAAATGGCACTTTCTTCAAATGTTAATTAGAATGGCGCAGTTTTCAGAGCTCTTGCGAGTTGGTTTTGTTTTCAGAGCTTTATCGAAATGGCAGAGTTCTTCTCCCAAGCGACGAAATTTCAGTTATTTTTGATATTGTTAAACTGTTTTCTAGATATATAAATTTTTTGCCATTTTTTAAATATTTTCTTAAAGTTTCAATTATTTTCTTGAAACTCTTATTATTTTTTTTCAATTTTTCAACTATTGTCTAAAAAGTTTAGTTTTTATACAAACTTTCAATTATTTTCTTTAAGTTTCAATTATTTCGTTTTGGAAATTTTCAATTCTTGTCTTCATTTTTTGATTTTTAATCAATTTTTCAATTAGTTTTGTCATTTTACTATTTTTTTTCCAATTTGAATTATTTTTATAATTTTTTAATTATTTTCTTCTTATTTCAACTACTTTTGCCATTTTCGAATTATTTTCTTCAAATTTGAATGGCTTTCCTGAATCTTTATATTATGATCCCTGATTAATTATTATTTCCTTGTTGGCGGACCAACAGTTTGATAAATTATTATCAAAATATCAAACTCATTATTGCTTACTCACTTTTTTCAGTTAAAAAGTCACTTTTTTTTACTATTTTCAATCTGCAAGTCCTCTGGCAGCCCTGAAACTAAAAAAAAAAAAACTGTAAACTAAAAAAAATATTTCTTTGCATCCAACAGGTTAACGGAAAAGATGTAATGAACAAGGAACAAACTCTAAATCTGTTTGCGGAAACTGATAATGCTGTTACTATTCTCATTAGTCGAAGTCTTTATCAGGTTTGAATTGAAAAATTTAATATGCAATCCGGGATTTTCTATGATAACACCCTGGCAGATTTTTGTTTTATTGATTTGATTTTTCAAATTTTAGGGTTCCATGTCGGAGTCACCGGAACACGTTCCGGCTTATCAAAACACGATGATAGAGCAGTTAATTCGGCACCAACAATACCAACAGGTCGACAAAACCTGTAAAGAAACAGAAGAAAAATCTTCAACATCTGTTGCTCCACCTCCAGTACCATCTCACACTGTTCACAATACGCTTTCGAGTTCACCTTCCCAAAAAGCTAGTAAATCCTCTCCTTCTCATAACCTAGACGAGCAAAAACGAGTCCAGGAATCATTGATCGATTCTACAAAAAAGATGGACAGTCTGAATATTCATCCACAGCCATTTCCCCGCGGACGTGAAGTTAAATTAGTAGATTCGTACTCAAGTCACGTCTGGAGCGACAACGAGCATATTTACGAAACCATACCAGAATCAGATACAGAACCTCTCTATTCATTTCCATACGAGCATCAAAATTGGTCACATCAGAAGAAACAATCTCAGAATCAAGCTGGTAACAGCAAGCCTTTGCAATCGTCTTCGAAAAGTAATAGTTCCGGCGAAGAAAAGGACAGTTCGAGTGCTTATAATACCGGAGAATCCTGCCACAGTAATCCTCTAACTTTGAAATTGCATCAGGGTGAGAAAGATCATCACAAGAGTACATTGGTCCTGTGTTCGTCGAAGAATTCGCAGCAGAAGAACACATGTAATTGTCCAGTGACGGGGACCAAAAAATCCAACAATCAAATGGCTAAAAAGAGCCCCTTGCATTGTCCACAGGATCGTGATAATTCTAGCACAAGCACCTTATTGGCTGATACAATGTATACAAATGTGGCGAATCTCCAGCAAACTATGATTTTTCAACAGCAACTTTTTAAACAAGCACTCACCAAGAAAAGTACGAAAGAGGCTAAAAAGTCGAAATCGCACAAAAACTTCCAAGCACCTAGCTTGGCGCAATATCAGTTCATCGGCAGCCAGCAAGTTTGTACTGTCAACGCGTGGATGCCACCTGAAGATAAATGTGACATTCAAATGGAGTGGAAAGTTAAAAGACGAGCAGACGGCACACGTTACATTGCACGTAGACCAGTTCGCAATCGGATTCTCAGAAATAGGGCTATCAAAATTTCCGAAGAGCGTGCAGGACACACTACTGAAGATGATACTATGTCTGAGATGAAGGTAATTATGGGGCATTTGTTTTTAAATCGTTTCACCTACAAAAGACGATCGCAAAAAAGGGTATTTTTAAATAAAATTAATTTGATGAAAATTAAATAATTGAGAATATGTTAAGAACTATTTTGAAAAAGAATTTAATGCTCTTTCGATTCAGAAATTCCTATTTGAAATCTAAAACTCTTGATATCTCAAAACACCCCTCTTCAAATTTTCTTCAAACCCATGTGAAAAGAAAGCTAAGGTTTTATGGTTTCTAATTCCTTTGAATTTATTATGGACATTTAACCAATTTTTTTGGCAGCTTTAAACTTTCCTTTTAGCGAAGAAATTTTCATCTGGAAAAAACTTCGAGTGAGAAAGTTTTTTATTAGGATATAGAGAAGTATTCTGGAAAGTTTTATTAATATATTTTAAATACCTAAAAACTTATTAATGTTTAAATCAAAGAAATTTGAAACTATAAAATTTCAAGTTTCTTTTCACATAGGTTTAAAGAAAATTTGCGAAGGGGGATTTTGAGATATCAAGAGTTTTAGAATTCAATTAGGAATTTCTTTACGAAATTGAGAAAACATTTTAAAAATTGAAAGACCAATCGAAAGAGCATTGAATTCTCTTTCAAAATATTGTATAACAATTAGGCTTCGTCCACAAATTACGTAAGAGGTTTTTAGCACATTTTTTACCCCCTCCCTACCTCTTGTCATAGGAAGTAACATCAGAAGAAACCCCCTCCTATAATTATGTTTTTCCAAATTTGTATCACTGGTACAGGCTTCACTGTGACAATGTAGAATATTTTTGGGGAAATACGGGACTGAATATACAAAAATAGGGAACTTTTAGGGTATTTTAAAAACTTCATAAATACAGTAGAACCTCGATTATTTTATTTGGGTAGGGCAAAATTACAAAGTTGTCGGATAAAAAAAATAAAATGAAAAAATACCTATAATTACAAAATTTTCAAATTAATAAAAAAGGAAAATAACTACAAATTAGGAAAAGTAATTTAAAACTGATAAATATTAATTTAAAATTATAGAAAATGAATGAAGAACTTGAGGAATAATTGAAAATTCAAGATAATAATTTAAATATAAATAATGAGAATAATTCAAAATGGAGGAAAATAATTGAAAAATAGTAAAAATAATTGACAATTGAAGAACATAATTGAGAAATAAGAAAAATAATTTAAAAGAGTACAGAATATACATGTACTTAAGGTCCAAATTCATGGAGCGACTATTCGCCGCGATTTAATGAGAAAATAAAAGACAGAGCATACTTTGGTCTTTTTCTTTCTCATTAAATCGCTGCGAATAGTCGCTCCATGAAAAACTAGCTTTAGAGAAAATAATTGAAAAAAAAAGAATAATCGTAAATTAAAAAAAAATGAAAATTTAGTAAATTTAGGAAATTAATTAAAAAATGATGAACATAATTAAAAATTTTAAAAACTAATTTAAAAATGATGAGAATAATTGAAAAAAATTCAAAATTCAATAAAAAGGTTATAAAACAAATTGAACATTGAAAAATAAGAATTAAAATTTAAGATTAATAATTGAAGATTAAGTAAATAAAATTGAAAATAATTTTTAAAATTAAAAATTGCAGAAAACAAATTGCAAAATTATAGAAATAATTGAAAATTGAAGACAGTAATTGAAAATTAAGAAAATATTTGAGAATTAAAGAAAACAATCGATAATTAAGAAGAATAATTGAAAAAATTACAGTATATATATATATCAAATCAAAGAAAATAATTGAAAAAGGGCAAAAATAATAAATTTTTTAAAAATTATAGAAATTTGAGATAAATAATTGAAAATATAGAAAATTAATTACAAAATACCGAAAGTAATTGTAAATTTTGAAAAAAATAATAGAAAATTTCTAAAATTCATTAAATTTTTTTTTAATTAATTGAAATTTGAAATTAATGGTTTATTTAATTAGTTAAAAAATAATTTTAAAAATTATAATTTGAAGAAAAAAATTGAAAAATTAAAGAAATCAATTTAAAAATGATGGAAATACTTGAAAAATCATACAAATAACTGAAATTTGAGATAAATAAATTAAAAATGTAGAAAGTGTATGAAAGAATACTTTTCAAAACTAAAAATTGGAGAAAATATTTTCAAACTTATAGAGATAATTGAAAATTAAAGAAAATTAATAAAATTATGAAAAATAAATGATAAAATTACAAAACATTTTTGAAATTTAATAAAATAACTGAAAAATAATAAACACTATAAAAACATAATGACCAAAATTAGAATATAAAAAAATAATTGCAAGTTTTGAAAATTAATTGAAAAATAATGAAAACATTTAATAAGTTTAAAAAATAATTGAAATTTGATGAAAACAATTGACAGTTCATGAAATTCGTCAAATAATAATACAAATAAGTATCAATGGTAGGAAAAAATTAAAAAAAGATGAAAATAATTATAAATTGAAGAAAATAATTGAAATCATAGATGAATACTGAAAATTCAGGAAATCTATTGAAATATAATTTAATAAATTAAAAATTGGTGAAAATAATTTAAAAATAATGGAAATAGTTGAAGATTGGAAAAATAATAACAATTTAAAGAAGATTGAAAATAATTGAAAATCTCAAGCTACCTTGATTTTGAATATACTTACGTGAAAAATAGAGGATTTTAGGGTAAAATTTTTTAAATTAGGGGCCGTTTAGGGACCAATCTTAGGCAATCGGAAATTTGTTTCTCAGTCAATCAGTTTTTATTCGAATCTAAAAATAGACTTGACGAAAAATTCTTCTAAAACAATTTCAGGGTGGCCGCAGGTCAAGGAAAACCTGGAAATCAGGGAAAAGTCACGGATTTTCAACAAAAAAAAAAAATTAAGTCAGGGAATTTTTTTTTAAAGAAACCATAATTAAAAATTCATGATTTTATTACTTAACATTCCTAATAAACAAACAGAAAGACCGGGAAATTTATTTATAAACCGAAAATTTCTTCGTGAAGTATACAATTATTCTCTTAAAATTTTATAATTATTCTTTAAGTTTTTTAAGTATTTTGATCTGTTGTCTATTATTATCGCCAGTTTTCGAATTTTGCATTCAATTGTCAATTAATTCCTCATTTCTCAATTATTTTTTTACTAATTAATTATTATTTTAGTCATTTTGCAACTTTTCTTTCAATCATCAATTATTTTCTTCACATTTCAATTGAAAATTGAATTCTTTAATCTTCAATTTATTTTGTTTAATTTTTAATTATTTTATTCAATTCTCAATTATTTTCTTTAATTTTAAATTGCATTTTTCGTTTTTCAATTATTTTCTTGAAATTTTAATACAATTCTTCATTTTTAATTTATTTTTTACAATTTTTTCTAAAATTTTCATCAATTATTAATTGACAATTTATTATTCTTCTTCAATTTAATGATTATTAATTAATTTCAGAACATTTTATGTTCGAATGCCGATTTTTCTTATCATTTTTCGAATTATTTTTCAATTGTTGAATTTTTCTCATTAATAATCAATTATTTTCTTGAAATTTCCATTTAATTCTTTAATTTCCAATTAATTTCTTCAATTTTTAATTATCTTCTTCAATTCTTACATATTTTCTTTAATTTTCAATTATTTTGATTGATTTTCAATTAATTCCTCAATACTCAATAATTTTTGGATATTTTCAATTATTTTTTTCACTCATAAAAACTGTTTTAAATTTCCAATTAAATTATTCAATACTAGAACTATTCTCTTCAATTGTCATTTAGTTTCTTCAAAAAATTTAAATTCCGCTTTTAAATTTTCAATTATTTTCTTCCAATATTTAAAAATTATCGCCTTTCTCTAATATTTTTTTCGATTATCATTAAGTTTCTTTAATTTTAAATACAATTGTTCAATTTTCATTAATTTTTAATTCCATTTTTCAGTTTTCAATATGTTTCTTAAATTTTAATTTCATTCTTCCATTTAATTGATTTCTTCAATTTTTAATTATTTTTTTCAATTTTAATTATTTTTTTTTATTTTTAATCCAGTTGTTAAATGTGCAGTTATTTCCAACAATTATTCCAGTAATTTCCTTAATTTTTCAATTTGCAAATATATTCCTTAAATTTAATATTTCTTGTTTAATTTTTTCAATTCTTTTTTTCAGTTTATTAATCTAGTCATTTTTCGAATTTTGTTTTCAATTGACAATTATTTTCGTCATTTTTCACATAGTTTCTTCAATTTTTCAATTATTATCTTAAAATTTTATAATTATTCTTTGATTTTTTTGTATTATTTTGTTTAGTTTAATCTAGCCATTTTTTGAATTTTTTTTAAATGCTCAATTATTTTCTTCATTTAATAACTTTTTTCCATTTTTAATTATTTTTACTTTCTTATAGAGGAAGCTTTGTGATCGTTAAGATTTTCGATTTTCCAAAAATAGTCTAAATCGACTCATTTCATCTAAAATACGTAAATGTTCATTCTTAAGCAAATGTCCAGATGTATGTGTGTGTGTGTAGCGTTTTTTGTGTACAAGATATGTCGAAAATGTTTTAACGGATTTCAATAAAATTTGAATGACTTATTAAGCTCATGAATATCTAAATTTGGACACAGGGATTTTTGAAAATCCCCAATCCAATTTTTTTGAGCACCTTTTTTCATCGAAAAAAACCTTATTTATTTTTGAAATTTGTTTAAAGGTGGGTCGATACTGGAGTAAAGAGGAACGGAAAAAGCAATTGGAACAAGCTCGGGAACGTAAGCAACGACAACAAGAAATGATTTTACAGCAGCAGCTACAGCAAAGTAACGACTTACTTATATTCGATTGTGATGAAAAATTTCAGAAGAAACCGATAAATATTGTTGAACTTAGTCAGAGGAAGATGGCGAGAAAAAAAATTGCTTTGGATGATTTTACGACGGTTCAAGAAATGCTGGTGCATGGAAGTAAAATGGGTTCTGGAGGTCCAGGAAGTACTGGTAAATTAATGGGCCTCTTGTCCGTAACGACTGTATAAAATTTACTTTTTTACTTTAGTTTTAATCATCATAAAATGATAATTTTATCATATAATTCTCTATTATATTAATATTTTATTATTAATATTTTGAAACAAAGATAATTTGCTTTAAGTTTAAGAAAAAAAAAAGGTAATTTGAGTTAATTTTAGGGTAAAATATTTAAAGGTATAAAAGATATTTATAAATATTTTAAGTTTTTATAGAACTCGACTGTTTTTCTTCAAATATTCATGAATATTGAACGTTTAAAATCAGTATTAATGCATACGTGTATACAGAAACTGCCATAAAAATCAAAAACTAATGTGACGGGAATGCATACCAGTGATCGTATTTGTTCTAATAATTAGAACCATTTAATTAATGCGTTTAAAGAAACAAAAATCAAAATATGATTCGAAGCTTCTTTTAACTTAAGAAATGTAATTTTTTAAGTCAGAATTTCGGGTTTTCTTGCATGTGTAAACGTTTTTTTTTTAAGAACGTTATTGAAAATTGCTTCGCGATAAATATGTTGTGCAAATTTATCAACATGTAGTTGTAAATACTTTTGATATATAACATTAAAGTAGAAATTAATAGTTTGTTGTTCTAAAGTAAACAGAGAGCACAAATTTAGATTTTGTACATATGTGTATATTAAAGAATGCTATATCCTTAAATATTATTAGACGTGCATTCCCTCGATATATTTCATTATATATTTTTCTTTCTTGTGCCAATAAGTTCATTTTTATGGTGTCTACTATTAAATATATGTATACTTTTTAATTAATTGAGTTTAAGAGTAATATTTAATTAATATTTTAACTTCCAAATGACGGATCTAACAGGGTGTATTAAAATGTTAAAATAAAACTATAACAAACCGAATTATGTTACATTTTTGTGGAAAACAATATAGTTATATTTAAAAAAAATAAGGAAAATTGCACAAGTTAATCTTATTTGTTAGAAAAATTAAACATTTATTTTAATATATTTATAAGGCCTTTGTCAAATGCAAACATATAAAATTACTTACAAAAATGCTGTATTTATATTGATATTTGTTAAAACTTTTCGTTCAATATCATTTAAGTGTTGCACAAAAGCTGGAAAACAATGATGAGTTGAAAAAGTTAAAAGAAAGTCTCGTAAATATTGTGCAAGGTTCAAATGGTAGATAGAATCTTGAACTACATTCAGATCTTCTTCCTGCTCTTCTTCTTCGAAATCTTCGAGTCCTAAAAATTACAATGATTTCTTTAGAAAATAGCTTACAAATAAATTGCTTTAATATATTATATAACTAATTATAAATTAATTATTGATTAAAAATCAAAAATCCAGCGTACGGAGTGCCATCGATCAAAAAAAAATTAGGAAAAGAAAATTGATGACTGAACTTGGAGTTTGAGAATTTAGTTTTAAAGTTCGGTTTAAGTGAATGTTTTTTATACGTTAATAAACTGAACTACGTACTATATATTATACAATTTAAAATTTGTGTTTTATATATAAAAAAAATAATAAAGACATAAAATAATTATTCTCTTACTTAACATATTCGCTTCATTTCCTGGATCTACTATCGCATTTTCACAATCTGAGTCACATTCTTCTTCAGATTCCTGAAAAGACAAAATGCTGTTTAAAATAAGAGTTAAGATTAAAATGAGAATTATTTAATTATTTATTAAATAGCTAAAATTTGAAAGTTTGTTTATTGATTATGACTTACTTCAATACTCTGATTTGCAGCAGATGCAATTTCAATTTCATTAGATAATTCATTTATTAATACTTTGAAGATTTTTACAAGTACTGGAATAGTTGTCCAAGTAGATGTCTGTAATTGGCTCCTTTTTCTAGTCCTCATACCCTCTGTTTGTTCTGAAAATTACAAAGTATTTTTAATAATTTATCTCAATAAAATTCAAGACTTTTGAGGGGATAACAATAAACTAAGCTATTTAAGAAAAAAACAGATTGTCCACAGGTCAGGGAAAAACTGGAAATCAGGGAAAAGTCAGGGATTTTCCAAAAAACATTTTTAAAATTCAGGGAAGTTTTTCTTAAAGGAACCGTTAATAAAAATTCATGATTTTATTACTTTAAATTCATAATAAACAAACAGGGTGTTCATTTGACCGGGAATTAAAAAATTTACCGGAAAATTTGTTACTAAACCGGAAAATTCTTCGTGGATCTAAAAGTTCTGAGAAATTTTATAGAAAACATCCTTCATTCATTTTTTTGTCTGTTCATACCTGAAGTTTTGCACATAGATATTTTTGGTTTTAAATCAGATACTTTTTAAAAAATGCATTTAAATTGATTAAAATTTTAGTTTATAAATATCAGTTCAAATAATTTTAATTTTATTAATAATAAAATTAAAATACCTGAATAAATTTCTTCAACTTTCACTGTGATTTCTTTAAGTCTCGAGTCGTCATTAGTAACACCGTATTCCAGTAGTTTGCTTAAAGCAACATTTGCTACCTTACGGTCATAATTACCATAAAACAGATATTGCCTATTAACCCATTCTGTCAAAACAAAAGCAAGAGCACTCTGTCCAGTGGGACCAGGCACAGTGGATAAAAAATTTAAAACAGCATCAAATGCTGAATTTATTAAATGCGCATAAACCATAAGCAAACTTTGCATCACAGTTAAAGTTTCAGTTCTCTGCATTTTGCTAAGAACAGCTTTCAGCAATAAATCTAGATTTTCGCCCAAGGTATTGCCAGCTTTTCTGATGAGAGTCGTCACTAACCGACCGACAAATGCAGCTGTGAATTCACTTGACTAGTAACAAAAAAAATATTTATTGATTAATCAATAATGAATATGGAAATTAAATTATATAATTTTAAATTTGTTTACCCGAGGATTTAGAAGTTGTGCTGATATTTTTAGAATATATTCTAGACCACTAACACCTGCGTTATCTCTGCGGTCAATAATTTGATGAGCAGCAACCGAGAGATAAGTGCATATTACTTCACTACCACTTTGTAAAGTTCCGTTTTCTTCAGAGTTCAAAATACAATGACATGCGGCAAAAAAGGCATTTTCTACTAAAGCATTACTCAACGGTTGAGAAGAATATTGAACTAATACTTGTAAAACGTCCAAGGACAATTCTCGTGAACGCTCTGAAAAAAAAGTTGATCAAGAGAAGGAAATTTTTGAAAAATTCACTTTAATTCTATATTTACCATCTTTTGCCTTATCTACGTGGTTAACTGACATCATGCTAACGAGAGTCGGCACCAAACGATTGTGCAAAAGTCCAATACAATCTGGATTTTGAGACAATGCTTTGAAAATGTCCTGGCACAATGACAATATCACTTGATCATTGTGAAATTTGAGAAAAGCGGCAATTGTTAAAGGACACACTTTACTTTCCACTGATGCTGTGAAATTTTTATCTATCTGTTAAAAGAAAATTTTGACAATTAGATTATTTGGTAGGACAGAAAAAAATCATGATTTAAAAAAAATCAAATTTTTTAATTTTAATCAATAATTGACTTTTTGTAAAATTTAAAAAATCAGTATATAGAATTTTCAAATGTTTATTTGTAAATAGTTTATTTTTTAAACTGAGAATATTTAATAAGAAATAATTAGAATTGAATATTTAATCAAAATCAAACAAATTATGTCAAATGAGAAAATTTCCAAAAAATATCTTCAAATTTTAATGAACACAAAATTAAGAAAATTAGGTAGAAGCAACGAAAAAATAAATTATAAAAAAAACAGAAAAATGTAAAAAGATAAAAAAACAGACTATTAAAAAATAAGAAAATTCTTTTAAATAAAAACCGTCAAATATATATATATATAACACAAGAATGGAACAATGACACAAAAATATATAAGAAAGTAGAAACTCTTTTCAAAAAAATAATCTATTTACAGATATTATTTTTTCTAAGAAATAGAAAAATGATGCAAAAAATTAAAGAGTTAAGTAAAATGCAAGAAAAGATTGAAAATTGTTTTACAAGAAGAAAATTAAATAACTATGAAGAAAATGGATAAATGTTTTTTTTTCTTAATCGAACGAACTGTAAAAAAAATGTAAAAAGTACAAACTAGGTAAAAATTATGTCCATCTGGTGGAAATTTCGCTTCTACGTAAGCAAAAAAATTAAAGCGATAAATTGATAATATAAAAATTAATTGGAGAAGTTATTAAGAAAAATAAAAAGAGTTTTAAATGCAAACGAAAATGAAAAAACATAAATTATTTTACGAATTTTTGATCACTTTTTGAAAAAGTGAAGTCTCTTAGAAATCTTGTAAGAATTAAAAAAAAGATTATTGTGAATATGAAAAATAATAAAATTAATATTATTTGATTATTATGCATTCAAATTTGAATTAATTGAAATTTTAAAGTTTGAATAAATTGGAATATGAGTTAACTGACGTTTGGAATTTTTTTAAATTATAATTACTTAAGGAGATTCTCTCGATTGACATAACCTCAAACTGAAAAATGTCTTTTTCCATCAAATAAAACTACTTTTAAAGTTAATTTCACCAAATTTTGAAAGATCCAGTTGTACATTTTACAGAAAAAATTATTTTTAGCTCCAGTTTGTTCTCAATTAATAATTATTTAACATTTTATGTTTTTTTCTTAAATCTAATTAAAATTTGTAATTGTTATCCAATTTTGACTAATAATATCTCATTTTACTCATTGAAACATTTGATACAATTTTGTTGTTGGGTTTTGTTAAATAATATTTTGTTTAAAAGTTATTAAACAAATAAAATTTGTTCTTTACGTATTTTTCAAACAGAATATTATTTTTAAAAAAACCTAACAAATAAAGTTGCAGAGAATATTTCAACGAGAAAAATGAGCTATTAATAGTCAAAATTGGATGGAAATTACAGATTTTAACTAGATTTAAAGAAAATACATAAAAAATTAAATAATTATTATTATTGGACAACAAATTTTAGCTCAAGCTAATTTTTTCTAAAAAATGTATAACAGGGACTTACAAAATTTGTTGAAATTAATTTGAATAATATTTTTATTTGCGGTGAAAAACGACTTTTTTCGAACAAAACGACTAGTTTGAGGTTATGTAAATGGAGAGAACCTCCTTAAAGATATAAAAATGTATGTAATACTATTTTTTGCTATCTTCATACCAAAACTTTGTAGATCGTAGATATTTTAATAATCTGTAATAGCACATTTTTTAAAATTTTCTAAAGAATAAAATACTAAAATTGACATTTTTAAGATTAATCCACAAATTTCTAGGTTTTTTATGGTTTGCGATTTTTTATATGCAGTATTGGACATCCAGAGAATTGTGGAGTTTTTTTTAATTTAAATCATGATTTTATTGCAAATGCCCCAATGATTTAAATCAAAGTGATTTCAATTAATTAGAGGCCTCTTATTTGGAATTTTTTTTTTTTAGTTTTCATGCGTCAAGGTTAATAAAATAATTACCAGGATTAAAGACGCTAAAGTCTCCATAGCCAGTATAAGAACTTCGGTTGATTGATGTGTAGCTAAATTGAATAAACCTTGAAATATAGTTGGTAAGTGCGAGCAAACTAAGCTTTTAACAGCGTCATTTTCAGAAGCAGCTTCGCAGAACCAGTAAATTCCTTTAACTGCACTAATTCGAATGCAAATAGGCTGATTTTCTTGTAATCCATTTACCGTTGCTTGTAAAAATTGTGAATTAATTTCCAACTGCATTTCCTTTGCGAACTTTCCTCCAAGGCATAAGCAACGACCCAAAAGCAAAGGATGGGCTCCTAAAAAAATGAACATATAAATAAAAATTCCATCTAAATAGAAAGAATAGATATAATAGAAAAAAAAAACAAGAAAAATAAAATAAAAAATCGCACAATCTAAAAAAGTACCGGAATTATTTAGAGTTGCAAGAACAACATCAACAAGAAATCCGACGATATCGAAGTGTAAAACTCCAGCCTGCTGCTGTTCGACAATAAGATCTTTGGTCAAACTTAAAGCGATTACACACGATTCTTGTATCTTCCACCAATTTTCATTAGGAATTGTGTTATTTGTTGATTTTATTCTGTTAGATTCTTCTATATGCCTGGTTACTACACTACATAATGAATCAATAGCTGTGTGACTCGCAAGATTCTGTAAGAATAAAAATACAAAAATTGTTAAGAAATGGTGATTAACATAATCTGTATTTAAATGTAAATTAAATTATTTACAACTAGGAGTTCCTGGGCTGATATTCTAACATTAAAAGCAAAAACTGTCTGCTCGTCTTCTTCGATAAACTGAATTGGATTACTTGTCCACTGTTCAATTTGCTCATCGGTCACTTGCATAAAAATAATTAAATAGTACATAATGTCTTGTTGAAAATTTTCCAGAAGATTGGATAATTTTTTGTTTTCGGCTAATGCACCAATGAAATCGAAAGTGGCGATTATGAGATTGTTGAAGTTAATTATTTCACCATCCGAGTCTACTTCCTTCTCGTCCACATCTCCATCTCCATTTACCACCTTCTCTTGATAAATTTTTGCACTTTGAGTCAGTGTTTCCCAAATAGGAGGTAGCATTTGTGGTAAGAAGTCATTTACATATTTAGGTAATTTAGAAATTAAACAAGTCAAAGCTTTTATAATATCCGTTTTCAATCCACTGTCGATAGTTGGTCCGTCAGGCTGTCGCAAACATTGGACAAATTTTTCACAAAACCTGGGAATAACAGGAAGAATATATTGTTGGATAAATCCTTTTTTGTAATAACTTGTTGCCGCGACTAAACCAGCTATTATTCTAAAAATCTGAACTGCTCTTCCTCGAATACGTTTTGAATATTCCTGAAATGTTTTGATTTAATTTACAATCTAAAAAGAGAGGTGATTAAATGTGTTTATGATTAATTAAATAAATACTTAACGTACAGTTTCACTTTGAATTATTCGATACATTTCTTGAAGAATTATAGGGCCAACATTAGGAAGATGAGTGTCAGTCAAATCTGTCGTAAATTCGGTTAAAACTCTCATTGCACCATGAACAGCATATTCATTTTCTCTGTTTAAACAACTAACAAGAATATCGAATAAACCTGGCCAATTTTCCGGCCAATCCCAATGTGCTATTGCGGATATTGCATAAGCTACTGCAGTCCGCACCTTTGAAAAAAGACAAATTTTGATTAACATTTATTGGGTATAAGAGTATTATACATTATAGAAATTATTTTTAAAATTAAATATTTACCTTACTTATCGATTCTCTAAGACCAAGTGGTAATAATTCCTTTATTCTTTCCTTCATTTCTGGTTTGATTTCAGGCGCTCTGAACTTTTCCGAAAGAGTACACCAGTGATTTTCAACATATTGTTTTAATAGAACAGAAGCTAATTGACGAATTGGAAGAAGACCGTGTTGGTCTACTACAAATTCTGTTAAATGTACACCAAATTCTTCAGTAACTTCTAGTGCTTGAATTCGTTGTTCAGCCGCTTGACGAGTTTCCTGGTGTGTTGATAAAATACCATTTAATGTTTCAAACAAGGCTTCCTTCAAGGAACCTTGCACGTCTCCAGGAATGTTCATTATAAATTATATCCTGAAAAAATATTGTATTATAATAAACATTACAAAAAGACAAAAAAGTAAAAGTAAACATTCAATATCAAAATTTCAAAAATACCTTCCACAAAAAAAGTATTTTATATTTGAAAACAAATATTTCACTTTAATATACGTAGATAAATTCAAAGTAATAAAAAGAATGTAATTTTACGTAAACAAATTAGAAGAAATTAATTAAAAGCAATCATTTTAAATATCAAAATATAATTCATTTGCTCTTAAAAATTTAGTAACAACCTAACCTTCAATTTTGTTATTAGAATTTTTTCGATATTTGTTTGCTAACATTATAAAAATAAAATTTAGTATATAGTAGGGATTCTCCAAGAATTAAGTAATATTTTCATTTGTAGAATATGTCTTTATTGCTTTTTATAAAAGCTTTTTTACTTACTGGTATTTTCCCGCAGTTTTTCCAACCAATACAACAAGAGCTTTTTTATTTTTTTGAAAACAACAGGGATGGGTTTGTTATATCAAATGAATTCATACTTAATCTCTATCCACACTTAAGGCGATTCGTAATTTATCTTAGATTACGTGTGTAATGTTGGTGTGTAGCAGGCCCCTGAAACTCTCGAGTTGAAAAAGACACAAGTGTTGACTAAGCGAAACTATGGCGCTGCATGTCAGTTGGGCTGACTCGAGCTGACAATGGCTGGCAAACAGTAAACAAATCGTGAAAAATACTGTTTTTTTTAAATTGTATTTATTTTAACTGATATTTTCTGAAGAATATTAAAAATATTGAGTATTTTTAAACAAATGTAATAAGAGCTTTTATTTAAAATGGGTGCGAAATGCAAAGTTTTTGGATGCAATTCCGGCTGTGATATAGTTGCGGGAAAAAGTGAATTTCGTTTTAGTTCCAAAAGATCCAGAAGTAATTAAAAAGTCATCACATTTTATTTAGGAACACGAATGCGACAGTTTTCTAAAATTCGAAATATCAAAGGACACAATCAAATGCGCAAAAGAAAAAAACCTGTCTAACTTATGTCAGATTGAAGTTTATATATTTTAAAAATTATAATTGTTAAAAATTTTATTTAAAATATTATATTAAAGAAAAGTCTAACATTAAATATTTAAATTATATTCAAAAACAGTATTATTTAAAAATATTAATTATTTATAAGCATTAAACTGTACAAACTTTAAATCTGTTTAAAAATAATATTATTTTTAAATATTAATTATTTCTAAGCTTTACACTGAAAATATCAATCTAATGAGACTGATAAAGAGATATATGAACTAAATATTTGATACTATGTAGTTTTACTCAGGGCTGAAAAAAATCATGATTTTTTTTAAAAAATCAACAAAATTGGTTTTTTTTATTTTAAATCGAATTTATTTGATTTAAATCAAAAATTGTTTTTTTTTTAAATACAATCAGTATATAAAATCTCCAAATGTTTATTTGTAAGTAGTTTATTTTTCAAACTGAGAACATTTATAAGAAATAATAAATAATAAAACATTTAATCAAAATCATATATCCCATGTCGAATAAATGAGAAAATTCCCAAAAAATATTTTCTAATTCATATAAAAAAGCAACGAAAAAATAATTAATTGTGAAAAAAAACGTAAAAAAATAAGAAAACAGTCTAATAAAAAAATGAGAAAATTCTTATAAATAAAAAATGTTATGGACATTATTAAAGAAATGAAGAAAAAATTAAAAAACAACACATCAATAAAACAGGGACATAGAAATATATAAAAAAGTAGAAACTCTTTTAAAAAAATTGAACCATTTACGGACATATTTTTTTAAGTTAAAAAAATAAATATGTAGATAATTAAAAAACCGTTAAAAAATATTACTAAAAAGAATCAAATTTTAAAATTAGGAAAATTAGAGAATTATTTCACAAATTGAAGAAAAAAATTAATAACAATTTTAAAAGAAATACAATTCTATGAAATAGAAGAACGATGTTAAAATGAGAATATTTAGTCCTAATAAAATGGTAAAATGATGACAAAAATTAAAAAATTAATTAAAACGCAAGGAAGAACTACAAAAATAGAGAAACGTCAAGAAAATTAAATAAATAGGAAGAAAATGGAGTAATATGATGATGATGGTGATATAATAATGATAAATTCATCAAACCAAATAAAATATAGTAATGTTCCTTTTCTTAATCTAACTAACTGCAAAAAAAGTAGAAAAAATAATAAAATTTGGTTAGAATCTACTAAAAAATTAGAATTAATAAAAATAAAATAAAAGAATGTATATACAAAAAGAAATTAAAAAATCCTTTAAGAATAAAAAAGTTTAGGTAAATTAAACCAAAAATATGTTTATAATATTACACTTAAAACAAGCCAGCAATAAATTTAGAAAAATAAAGAAAATCCAAAAATTTTATGAAGGAATAAGTAAGTTTGCAAAAAATCTCGCAAAAATAGGCTAGATGAGAAAACCAATTGAATAAATTTACAAAAAAATGAGCGTATTTATTTTTTACAAATATGAAAATACATAATTATGAAGGTCTGGGTACGAAATAAAAAAATTTAGTGAATGTTATAATAACAAAATTGTGTAAAATAATATTAAATAATTTTCATAAGATTAAGAAAATTAAAGAAAATCCTAAAATAAAAAGACAAATACAAAAAAAAAAAAAAAAAATATCAAAAGCAAAAAGAGAAAAAATCTTAAAATTTTCTAAAAATGAGAAATCAGAAGATAACAATTAAACAGCTTAATAAAGAAAAATTTCTTTAAAAAATTGTAAGAATTAAAAAAAAAGATTATTGTGAATATGAAAAATAATTAATATTATTTTCAGGGCTGTTCTAGAATTAAATCACTTTGATTTAAATCACGATTTAAATCATTGGAAAATGTGCATTAAAATCATGATTTCAATAAAAAAAACTTAACAATTCTCCAGATGCCTAATACTACATGTGAAAAATCGCAAACATTAAAAAAAAGGATAGAAATTTGTGGATAAATCCTGGAAATTTCAATTTTAATATTTTAATCTCTATAAAATTTAAAAAATTGTGCTAATACAGATGGTCAAAATACCTACGATTTACAAATTTTTTGTATGATAGCAAAAAATAGTATTACATTTTTATATCTTTAAGTCATTATAATTATATAAATTCCAAACGTCAATTAAGTCATATTCCAATTGGGTCCAACTTTTAAATTTCAATTAATTGAAATTTAAGTGCATAGGTACTATTAATTACTGCTAAATAATTAAATAATATTAATTATTTTTCATATTCACAATCACCTTTTTTTTTTAATATTCTTACAAGATTTCGAAGAGATTTCATTTTTTCGAAACTGTTTAATTTTTATCTTAATAAATTTTTATTTTTACAACATTTAAAAGTTTTTTCTTCTTTTACTTTTAATTTTTTTTTTTTGTAAGTTATTCAATTTTTTTTCACATCTTGTCTATATTTTGCGAGATTTTTTGCAAACTTACTTATTCTTCCATAAAGTTTTCAGATTTTATTTACTTTTCTTAATTTTATTATTGAACTTATTTTAAGTGTAATATTATAAAAATGTATTTGGTTTAATTTGCTTAAACTTTTTTATTTTTAAAGGATTTAAAAGTTTCTTTTGTGGACTTTCTTTTTATTTATCTTGATATATTGATTTTTTGTACTTTTTACATTTTTTTAGTTTGTTAGATTAAGAAAAAAAAACATTTCTCTATTTTCTTTCTATTTATTTAATTTACTTGATGTTTCACTATTTTTAGTTCTTTTACTGTAAAAAGAAACATCTTAAAATGCATTGTAGTCACTTTTAAAACGTTTAAAGTATCTTATATTTCAGCTTCCATATTAGAAAACTAATGAATTTTAAGATACTTTTGCTAACTTTTCGGAAACATCTTAAAAGTGACTACAAATGTATCTTCAACTAAAATACCTACTTTTTGCAGTGTTCTTGCTTTTTAATTAATTCTTTACTTTTTGTCATCATTTTTCCATTTCTAAGAAGCATTTTTCCTTCTTTTCAATTGTTTAGTTTTTATCTTATAATTACGAAATTTTGAAAACATTTATTTGGTGCTTTTATCTACATTTTTTAAATTTCCCAATTTTCTACTTTTTTGAAAGCTTTTATTCTTTTATTTTATATTATATGAATTTACTCATTGTACTAAATATTTTCATTAGAACATCGTTCTTGTATTTCATAGAATTTCTTTTCTTTTAAAATTTTTTTTTAAATTTTATTTAATTGATTCTTTTTTCATTCAATATGTCAAATAATTCTCTAATTTCCCTAACTTTAAAATTTTGTTCTCTTCAGTAATATATTTTAACGTTTTTTTAATTATCTTCTTATTTGTTATTATAATTTAAAAAATGTTCGTAAATGGTTTAATTTTTCTGTTGTGTTTTTAATTTTTTCTTTATTTCTTTAATAAACTACTTGCAAATAAACATTTAGAGATTTTAAATACTGATTATATTTTGAAAAAAATGAATTTTTGATTTTTTAATAAAAATCATGATTTTTATCAGCACTGATTATTTTATTATTATGCATTTAAATTTAATTTTATTGAATTTTAAAAGTTTGAAGAAATTGGAATATGAGTTAATTGACGTTTGGAATTTATTTAATGATAATGACTTAAAGATATATAAATTTGATACTATTCTGTGCCATATCTTCATACCAAAAATTTTTAGATCGCAGGTATTTTGATTATCAGTATTAGCACAATTTCTTCAATTTTATAAAAAATAAAATATAAAAATTAAAATTTTTAAGATTTATCTACAAATTTATGGGCTTTTTTAATGTTTGTGAATTTTTACATGCAGTATTAGACGTCCGGAAAATTGTAATTTTTTTTTATTTAAATCATGATTTTAAATGCAAATGTCCCTATATGACTTAAATCATGATTTAATTCAATATTTAAATCAAAATAATTTAAATCAATAACAGCCCTGGTTTTAATGTTTTAGAACAAATGTTAATTATATTATAATGGAAGTGAATATTAAAATTACTGCTGTATTATTAAATAAATTGTATTTATAACAGAATAACTGTCAAAGAAGAGATTTTATTAAAAATACCTGATTGATTGATTACTTTCATTTTATTCATTGTTATTCCCGCGCGTATAATAGTTTAAAATTAATTGTGTAGTCAAGAATATTGTTTTATTATTGCTGATATATTGAATATTTTAATCTTTTGTCAGGTTTTTTTTTCTTTGCTTATATCTTTAATAATTTTATTTTGTCATTCAACAAAAATAAATGGAATAAAATAGTTCTTAATAAGATAAAATTAATTTTTTGTGTGTTACGCAAGGCAATAATTTAAATCTCAGCCCAACTGACAGGCAGCGCCGCGGTGGCCTTAGTCAACTCTCAGTACCACTTAAGCCCATGCAAAATAGACCGACTTTCAGGGGCCTGGTGTGTAGGTTTTTACTGTTTTTACGTAAAAAGACAAAATTCAGGGACATAAAGATTATTTACCTAACGTAAATTACGTAGGTATAATTTACAAGCTTATGCCCTGAACAAAATAAACACGCGAACGCAAGCATGTAAGAGAAAAGGATAGAAATATCGTCTGTCCTTTTTTATCACATGCTTACGTTCCGTTCCCGGTTTATTCTGCTTAGGACTTTAGGGTGAAGTCACATGACTAAGTTTCGCATATTGCGTTGTAATGAGATAGAAGAGGACACACACATACTTTGTCTTTTTCTATCTCATTACAACGAAACGCAAAACCTAGCCTTTGGACGGTGCCCTTAGTGCCATTTAGTGATAAAAACTCTCCTTTGTACCAAAAAAAGGAAATAGGACTATGAACAGCAATAGAAGTTAAGAAACAGTTGTTCGCTATACATTTTTATTTACATTTTTTACAAGTTTTTTTACGTAGATGACGTTAAAAACACTAAGTTACGCGTAACTTAACATCTCTGCCCATCACTAACCCATCACTGCACACGCAGCCATGTTTGTGCACGTAATATACGCGTAACTTTTCAACTCTGCACGCAGCACACGTATCTCTTGCATACGTATGAGTTATAGCTTTATATATATTTTGACATTTGACATTTAAATTTGAAGTTTGTTATTATTGAGGAAAATATACTTAAATGACAGAAAGACAGTATTAGAGAGTATAATAATAAACGCTATGCTTTTTAAAAGAGAAAACTTTTTCAAGGAAAATTCAAAACATGTATATAATTTAAAAATATATTCGCATATGACAGAATGAGTTTAATTTTACATATTACAATGTTGTGTTTATTAAATTCACCAAATGATGCAAACATATAAATGGTTAATTTTATTGTATCCTTTTTGATAGATCATGAAAAACACACAACACTTTACCAGAAAAAGTGTCGGTACTATATTTTGTTAACAAAACTTCAATTAAAAGCACTTCTGATTTAAAAAATGATTTAAAATTTTTTGTTTGCAGGAACTTTGGAAAGTTTATTCATTATTTATTATCTAATAAAATTTGCAGGATACACAGATTGGGACCAACTTTATTTTTATTAAATATTAAATACACAATTATTAATAATATTCTATTTTAAGAGAAAACGCAGATTTAAAAAATAAATTTTTAATAGATTGTTTTATACAAAATAATTAAAACAAATTTTCAAGTTGATGAATGCAAAAATTATAAAATGGAATATTTATTTTAATGTCTTAATTATGTATTTTTATAAAAAACAATGTAAAAATTAAATGTATCAATTAGAAAAAGAATAATTTTATTTATAATTGCTTTAAAATATTAAAATCTTATTTCATAATCTTTTAAAATATTTTTACAGAACTTACGAACTAAAACGTGTGAAATGAATGCGAAGAAAGTCATGATACTCTTCTGGAAAAACAAATTTCGGAGAAGAAGATATATTTTGATGCTGAGATGACGGAGTACAAAATATTTAGGTATTGATGATTTCAACGACATATTTATAAAATACAATTATAATAGGTTTAATCTAAATAATATATATTTAAAGAAAACTCATATTTTCTAAAAATACAAAATTATCGATATTTTTTATCTCTGAAAGTTTAAGTTTACTTTTATAATCCATAGGATACTATTCGATATCTTTTAAAGATCAATTGCCAAAGGGAAAATAAAAATTATCTTAAACTGACACAACTTGGACAACAGCATTCCTAAAGAGACGAGAGTTATAATATATCTTATCAGCAGCTTAAGGACCTTTCGACCTCCCTATATCCGTTTAAACCCGAGAAACACGGACCTTTGACTGGCACATGTTCGCCGCAGATCACACTAGATGAAGCTCATTCTGGCTTGAACGATCTCAACAGGAAGTACTTATTTAAGTGACTGTAAACGATCATTTACCGAGACCGGGTTGTGATTTTTTAATTTCATTGATTTGTTACGGCAGTTTACAAACTATGATATTTAAATCAATTCACGCTTAACTTTCTCATCTAAAAATAATGAAGAGCAGTGTTTATAATTGATAACAATCATGCACTTCACTAATTTATTATTTTCTGGCATTCTATGGACTATCATTTTTACATATGTTAATGGAGGTAAGAAAAAAGTATTTTTTATATATTGAAAATAGATTTTATATTATAATGTTGTTTAATTAAAAAAATATTGTTTTCCCTCACTCTTCTTGAAAAGTAGACCTGAATACGTTTTTATTTGTCAGTCGTAAAATACAACGTGGATGTAATTTCAAATAATTTATTAATTTATAAGAGAACAAGAAATAAAAAAATAAGTTAACGGTTTATTAGAATGTTTATTATGTTTTCTTGTGGTAAATTTATATTTAGTTTTCAATTTTTTTGGATTGTTTTTAAATCTTTATGATCTTTAATCTTCTCGTAATTTCATCAGTCATTTTATCAATATCTTCTTTAAATTTTGAGATAATTGCAAAAAATTTACTTATTTTTACGTTTCTGAAAATGTACTTTTTCCTAAGTTTATTTATTTTATTATTTTCGTATTTGGTTTTGAGTCTACAAAAAATCTAATTTTTCTACATATTTTATTCGTCTTATAATAAAAGTGAATTATCTAAATATAAAAATACAATATAAATATTACATTCATATTCTGCGCATAATTATTTAAAAAAAATAATAATAACTAAAATATGTTTATTCAGCAATTATTTCTTAGTAGTTCACAATTTCTCAATAAGCTTATCTCTTAACTAACACATATTTTAGCGATCTGTTTTGATTTCACATAGCGAAATATTACTATTTTTTAAAATTAAAATTCAGCTTCACTATGAGTAATACAAGTGCAACATTTCCTCAATGATCTTTACTTCTATCTTTCCTCAATATCTTAATTTTTAAGAAAACCAGCATTTTTTCTAAAAGAGAATTTCTTATTAATTATTATTATATATTTTTTTCAGATATCAGTAAAGATTCAACATTATGCGGCCGTATGACATGTATCGGTAAGTTATTACACAAATTAATTAATTTAAACGAAATTTTTATTTAAAAATGTCTAATAGGGTAGTTAAATATTAAAAAAAATATTTAGAAATGTTAGAAAATAACTGTAAAATATACTAATAATTAAAAATTGGGGAAAATAATTGAAATATGATAAAAACAACAATAAGTTAAAAAATATTAATGAAATTTAAAATAAATAATGAAAAAATGCAGAATTTATTCAAAATTTTTAAAAGATCCGTTTGTGGATTTTAACGCCCAAATTATGATGCCTAATTAATAAAATGTTATTGAATAAATAAAAATAAATAAAATAGAAAAAAATTAAAATTTAAGAAACATATTTACAAACCTTAAAAAAAAATGTAACAAAATGAGAATAATAATTAAGAATTTAGAAAAATAATCGAAAAATGATGAAAATAAATTAAAATTGAAAAAAATAATTCAAATATGATGAAAATAATTTTAAAATTTAAAAAATAATTAAAATAAGATGAAAATAATTAAAATTTAGGAAATTAATTGAAAAATAATTAAAAGATGGAGAAAATAATTGAAAATTGAGATATATATTTGAAAGTTCAGGATATTAATTCAGAATTAATGGAAATTATTGAAAATTGAAGATAATTATTTCAAAATAAAAATAATAATGATGAATTAAAAAATTAAATTCATTTCGCGATAAATAATATGAAATTTAGCAATGAATAATGAAATTGTTTCATTGTCAAAGAAAAACTAATTAAAATTGAAAAAGTGATTAAAACTATTTAAAAATTTAATTGAAATTTGCGGAATGTAGATTTAAGATTTAGGGAAAACATTGAGAAACATTGAAAATAATTAAAAATTGTAGAAAGTAATTGGAAAATGATGAAAATAAAAAAATGATGAAAATGTAGTTTAAGTAATTGGAATCATAAAAGAAAAGAAATTTTAAAGATTTCAGAAATGTTTAAATCACTTCAAATTTAGTGTATTTAAACCGTGGACATAGATATTTTTTATTTGAAATCAGATACTTTTTAAAAAATGCTTTAAATTAATCAAAATTAAAATATATAAATATCAGTTCAAATAATATTCATTTCATTATTAAATAAATCTATAATTGTTTGTATAATTTTTAACAGTTTTCAATATATAATTATTCTCTTTAAATTTTATAATTATTCTTTAACTTTTTTTGTTCCATTGTCAATTATTCTCGCCACATTTCGAATTTTTCTTTTATTTTTCAATTATTTCCTCATTTCTCAATTATTTTCTTTAATATTTAATTACTCTAGTCATTTTGGAGTTTTTCTTTCAATAATCAACTATTTTTTTAAAATTGTCATTTAATCCTTCAATCTTTAATCTTCAATTAATTTCTTTCATTTTTAATTATTTTATTCAAAATTCAATAATTCTCGCATTTTCTCAATTATCAAATATTTTCTTGAAATTTCAATACAATTCTTCAACTTCCAATTGATTGCTTTAATTTTCATTTGTTTTATAGAATTTTTTCTATAATTTTCATCAGTTTTCAACATTAAAAAATTATTTTCTTTAATATTAAAGAATTATCGCCTTTTTCCTATTATTTTTTTCGACTATCAATAAGTTTCTTTAATTTTATATAAAATATTGTTCAATTATTTCTTTAATATTTAAGTCATTTGGTAATTTTTCTTTCAACTATATCAACTATTTTCTTCAGATTTCAATTTGATTCTTTAATCTTCAATTTATTTATTTAATTTTTAATTATTCTCTTCAATTCTCAATTATTTTCTTCAATTTTTAATTACATTCTTTGTTTTTTAAATTATTTTCTACAACTTTTTCCATAACTTTCATCAGTTTTCAGTTGACAATTTATTATTCTCCTTCAATTTTATGATTATATATTAATTTTAAACTTTTTTTTGTTCAAATGACGATTATTCTCACAATTTTTCGAATTTATTTTTTCAATTGTTAATTATTTTTTTTAATAGTTAATCATTTTTCTCATATTGTAAGTTTTCTTTTTATTATCAATTATTTTCTTGAAATTTCCATTTAATTCTTTAAATTCCAATTTATTTCTTCAATTTTTAATTCTTTTCTTCAGTTTTCAAATATTTTCTTTCATTTTCAATTATTTTTATCGATTTTTAATTAATTCCTCATTATTAAATAATTCTCGGATGTTTTCAATTACTTTTTTTCACTCATAAAAACTTTTTTGAAATTTCAATTTATTTATTTAATTTTTAATTATTTTCATCAATTTTCAATTACATTCTAAGTTTTTTAAATTATTTTATTTAATATTGAATAAATCTCGCATTTTCTTAATTATCAATTATTTTCTTTAAATGTCAATACAATTCTTCAATTTTAATTTATGTTCTAGAATTTTTTCCATAATTTTCATCAGTTTTCAGTTGACTATTTATTATTCTCCTTCAATTTTATGATTATTCATTAATTTAAAACATTTTTTTGTTAAAATGCCGATTATTATCACAATTTTTCGAATTTTTTTTTCAATTGTTAATTATTTTTTTTAATAGTTTTCATCAAATTTTCATCAATATTGAATTATTTTCGTCATATTGTAATTTTTCTTTTAATTACCAATTATTTTCTCGAAATTTCCATTTAATTGTTGAATTTCCAATTTTATTTTTTTCAATTCTCAAATATTTTCTTTAATTTTCAATTATTTTTAGCAATTTTCTATTTATTTCTCAATACAAATTAATTCTCAGCTTTTTTCAATTACTTTTTTTAAATTTGAAGTATATTCTTTAAATTTCAATTCCATTCATCAATTTGTAATTACTTTCTTTCTTGAATGGTTTTTATTCAATTATTTTTTTTATTTGTCTATTAATCTAGTCATTTCTCGAATTTTGTTTGCTATTGACAATTCTTTTCGTCTCTATTTATATATTTTCTTCAATTTTTCAATTATTCTCGTTTTTTTTTTTAACTATTTCCTTCAAATATTAATTATTTTCCGCAATTTTCAATTATTTCCTACAATTATTTCAATTTCAAATTATTAGCTTAAAATTTTATATTTATTCTTTGATTCTTTAAATTATTTTGTTGGGTTGTGTATTAATCTAGCCATTTTTTGAATTTTGTTTTCAATTGTCAATTATTTTCGTCATTTTGTACTTTTTTTTCAATTATTAATTTTTTTTTAAGTTTTAATTTAATTTTTAAATTTTTAATTTATTTCCTCAATTTTTTATTATTTTCTTCAATTCTCAAATATTTCCTTTAATTTTCAATTATTTTTATCGATTTTCAATTAATTCCTCAATATTCAATAATTCTCGGATTTTTTCAATTATTTTTTTCAATCATAAAAATTGTTTTAAAATTTCAATTCAATTATTTATTTCTAGAACTATTCTCTTCAATTCTCAGTAATATTCTTTAAATTTAAATTCTACTTTTCAATTTTCAATTATTTTCTTTGTATTATTAAAGAAATTGTCGTCTTTTTCTTATTATTTTTTTCAATTATCATTAAGTTTCTTTAATTTTAAATATAATTGTACAATTATTTTTTTAAATTTTTATTTTCATTCTTCAGTTTTCAACTGGTTTCTTCTATATTCATGAATTCTCGACTTTTTTTAATTACTTTTTTCAATTTTTTAGTATATTCTTTAAATTGCAATTTCATTCTTAAATTTTTAATTATTTTCGTCATTTTCACGTATATTTTCTTCAATTTTTCAATTATTCTCGCTTTTTGCAACTATTAACTATTTATGCTTCAATTATTAATTATTTTCCGCAATTTTCAATTATTTCCTACAATTTTTTCAATGTTCAATTATTATCTTAAAATTTTATAATTATTCTTTGATTTTTTAAATTATTTTGTTCGGCTCTGTATTAATCTAGACATTTTTTGAATTTTGTTTTCAATTGTCAATTATTTTCGTCATTTTGTAATTTTTTTCTTTTTCAATTATCAATTATTGTTTCAAATTTAATCTTAAATTTTCAATTTATTTTCTCAATTGTTTATTATTTTCTTGGATTTCAATTTTTTTTCGATTTTCAATCCAGTTTTCAATTTGCAATTATCTGCAACAGTTATTCTCATATTTTTTCAACTATTTTGTTTAAATTTAATATTTATTGTTTAATTTTCTAAACTATTCTTTTCAATTGTGCAATTATGTAGCCATTTTTAGAATTTTGTTTTCAACTGTCAATTATTTTCGTCAATTTTCAGATAATATATTCTTTAATTTCGTAATTTTCATAAATTGAATTTGCAAAAATTTATAGTTTTAAATGACCAACAACAATGCAAAGTTTGTCGCGCGCCTGGGCTAGAATTACACTTGAGATTCTATTTTCGTACATTGATTGAGAAAATTCGACTTAATTTCATAAATAAATAAAAAACCTAGATTCTCATAAATTCTCGGTTACAATTTTGGTTATATTCTCGTTCTCATTAGCGTTCTCCAAGTAATATAATTTCTTCGCAATACTATTATAGACCACTCTAATGTCCAATCATCTTTTCTGTTTTCAGTTCCAGCAGAGAGAAAATTCAAATACGATGAAAATCTTTATTATCAGTACCATTACAAGGTAGATGTCAACACAAATTTGGGGGAGCAAGATCAAAATCGAAAAGATGAGTCAACATTGTTTATCGATTCGATAGTGACTTTGTACTTTACAACTCCATGCGAAGGATTCCTAAAACTCAGCAATGCAAGCATTAGTCACGACAGATCTCACTATCACCCCGATTTTCCAGATAGAGCTGGAGGAGAGTTTAAAACCAGCTTGGAACGAAATATTCTACGTTTCGCCTTCGACGATGGAATTATTCGAGAAGTTTGTCCGGAAGCCAATGAAGACGTTTGGGTGCTTAACATCAAGCGGGGAATTTTGTCAATGCTGCAAAACTCGATGATGAGATTCGATGTAGATCGTAGAGTTGATGAGCTTGATGTTAATGGAATTTGCGAGACGCGTTATAAGCTTCATGAAGCTAAAAAGACCAGTCTTCTCATCAAGAAGACAAAAAATCTCGCCGGTTGTACTCACAGCGCAAAACATCTTTCAATCATTCAGTCACAAACGTATCGAAGTCCCCTGTCTCAATCTAAATTATCCAGACAACCTTTATTAAAATCTCACAGCAATTGTGAGATCACAATCGATCACAATATTTACGAGAAAGTTGTCTGCAATGACACTCATCAATTTCAACCACTTTCGAATAGCGATAAGGCGGGTGTTCGTACCGATATCAGTGTTACTTTACAGCTTCTTTCAGAGTCTCAGGACATTGATTTGGATGTGCTTTCCAGTGATGAGGAAGATGTCAGTAGAGAGGATTCAAAGGAGTCGAAACGATCGAATAAACTAATCAATGCTAAAAGGACCAATTTGCTTTACGATCATTCAAAAATGCCAAAGACTGTTTATGGAGAATTAAGAACGTCCAGAGATCTTCTGAAGAGTATGTGTAGGCATGAAACGTTAGAAGAAGTACAACAAAGTTTCTCCGAATTGTTTACCAAATTTGTGCATTCAACTAGGATGCTAGATTATCCTTCGCTAACTCAAATGTTCAACAGAGCCAACAGTATATGCAAAAATAGCAGGTTCGGATTTTTTATCGTTGATTCAAAAGTCGCTGATTGATTAATTTAGATATTTGTATTTAGATATCTAAAATAATAATCCACAAGATTCATTCATTCTTTCATTCTGTCCACACCTAAAGTTTGGCACATAGATATTTATTGTTTTAAATCCGATATTCTCAACTATTTTCTTAAAATTTCGATTTAATTCTTTAATTTTCAATATATTTCTATAATTTTCAATTATTTTCTTCAATTTTCAATTATTTTCTTTAATTCTCAACTATTTTCTTCAATTTCCAATCGCATTCTTCGTTTTTCAATTATTTTTTTCAATATTCAATATTCAATAATTCTCGCATTTTCTCAATGATCAATTATTTTCTTGAAATTTCAATACAATTCTACAATTTCAAATTGATTTCTTCAAATTTAATTTATTTTATATAATTTTTTCCTTAATTTTCATCTATTTTCAATTGGCAATTTATTATTCGCCTTCAATTTTTTGATTATTCTTCAATTTAAAAAAGAAAATTCGAATGCCGATTATTCTCATCATTTTTAGAATTTATTTTTCAATTGTTAATTATTTTCTTCAATATTTAATTATTTTCGTCATTTTGAAATTTTTCTTTTAATTATCAATTATTTTTTTGATATTTTCATTTAATTCTTTAAATTATTTTCTTCAATTCTCAAGTATTTTCTTTAATTTTCAATTATTTTTATCGGGTTTCAATTAATTTCTCAATATTTAATAATTTTTGGATTTTTCATGTTTTTTCACCATAAAAATTGGTTTAAAATTCCAATCCAAAATCTCCAATTCTCAGTTATTTTCTTCAAATTTAAATTCAACTTTTAATATTAAAAAAATGCCTTTTTTCTATTATTTTTTTCTATCATCATTTATTTATTTATTTATTTACGGGCAGAAGCCTATTACAATCATCATTAAGTTTCTTTAATTTCAAATAGAATTGTTCAGTTATTTTCTCTAATTTTTATTTCCATTCTTCAGTTTTCAATTTTTTACTTCTGTATTCTTTAATTCTTAGCTTTGTTCAATTACTTTTTTCAATTTTTAAGTTTATTCTTTGAAGTTCAATTCCATTCTTCAATTTTTATTTTCTTTCTTCAATTTTAAATGATTTTTTTCGATTTCCAATCCAGTTGTTAAATGAGCAATTATTTATAACAATTATCCCTAAATTTGCTTAATTTTTCAATTCGCAATTATTTTCTTTAAATTTAATATTTGTTGTTTAATTATTTCAGTTATTTCTTGAAATTTTCATTTAATTCTTTAATTTCCAATTTATTTCCTAAATTTTTAATTCTTTTCTTCAATTTTGAGATATTTTCTTTCATTTTCAATTATTTTGATCGATTTTCAATTAATTCCTCATTATTCAATAATTCTCGGATGTTTTCAATTACTTTTTTTCACTCATAAATTTTTTTTTTTTTAATTTAATTTATTTATTTATTTAATTTATAATTATTTTCATCAATTCTCAATTATTTTCTTCAATTTTCAATTACATACTAAGTTTTTTAAATTATTTTATTCAATATTTAATAATTCTCGCTTTTTCTCAATTATCAATTATTTTCTTTAAATTTAAATACAATTCTTCAATTTCCAATTAATTTCTTCAATTTTCATTTATGTTCGACAATTTTTTCCATAATTTTCATCAGTTTTCAGTTGACTATTTATTATTCTCCTTCAATTTTATGATTATTTATTAATTTAAAACATTTTTTTGTTCAAATGCCGATTATTCTCACAATTTTTCAAATTTTTTTTTCAATTGTTAATTATTTTTTTTAATAGTTTTCGTCAAATTTTCGTCAATATTTAATTATTTTCGTTATATTTAATTGTTCTTTTAATTATCAATTATTTTCTCGAAATTTCCATTTAATTGTTGAATTTTCAATTTATTTCTTCAATTTTTAATTATTTTTTTTCAATTCTCAAATATTTTCTTTAATTTTCAATTATTTTTAGCAATTTTCTATTTATTTCTCAATACAAATTAATTCTCAGCTTTTTTCAATTACTTTTTTTAAATTTGAAGTATATTCTTTAAATTTCAATTCCATTCTTCAATTTGTAATTGCTTTCTTTCTTGAATGGTTTTTTCAATTATTTTTTTTATTTGTCTATTAGTCTAGTCATTTCTCGAATTTTGTTTGCTATTGACAATTCTTTTTGTCTCTTTACACATGTTTTCTTCAATTTTTCAATTATTCTCGTCTTTTTTTTTTAACTATTTCCTTCAATTATTAATTTTTTTCCGAAATTTTCAATTATTTCGTACAATTATTTCAATTTCAAATTATTATCTTAAAATTTTATATTTATTCTTTGATTCTTTAAATTATTTTGTTGTGGTGTGTATTAATCTAGCCATGTTTTGAATTTTGTTTTCAATTGTCAATTATTTTCGTCATTTTTTAATTTATTATTAAAAATTTATTCTCAATTATTTTCCTCATTTCTCTATTATTTTCATTAATATTTAATTATTTTAGTCATTTTGTCATTTTGCTTTCAATTATCAACTATTTTCTTAAAATTTCGATTTAATTCTTTAATTTTCAATTTATTTCTATAATTTTCAATTATTTTTTTCAATTTTAAATTATTTTCTTCAAATTTCAATTATTTTCTTCAATTTCCAATTTCAGTCTTGGTTTTTCAATTATTTTATTCAATATTCAATAATTTTCGCATTTTCTCAATTATAAATTATTTTCTTGAAATTTCAATACAATTCTACAATTTCAAATTGATTTTTGCAAATTTAATTTATTTTCTATAATTTTTACCTTTATTTTCAACTATTTTCAATTGGCAATTTATTATTCTTCTTCAATTTTATGATTATTCTTTAATTTAAAAAATAAAATTCGAATGCCGATTATTCTAATCATTTTTTGAATTTATTTTTCAATTGTTAATTATTTTCGTCATTTTGAAATTTTTCTTTTAATTATCAATTATTTACTTGATATTTTCATTTAATTCTTTAAATTATTTTCTTCAATTCTCAAATATTTTCTTTAATTTTCAATTATTTTTATCGGGTTTCAATTAATTTCTCAATATTTAATAATTTTTGGATTTTTCATGTTTTTTCACCATAAAAATTGGTTTAAAATTCCAATCCAAAATCTCCAATTCTCAGTTATTTTCTTCAAATTTAAATTCCACTTTTAATATTAAAAAATGATTTTTTTCTATTTTTTTTTTTTGTATCATTCATTTATTTATTTATTTACGGGCAGAAGCCAATTACAATCATCATTAAGTTTCTTTAATTTCTAATAGAATTGTTCAGTTATTTTCTTTATTTTTTAATTCCATTCTATAATTTTTATTTCCATTCTTCTGTTTTTAATTTTTTACCTCTGTATTCTTTAATTCTTAGCTTTTTTTAATTACTTTTTTCAATTTTTAAATTTATTCTTTAAATTTCAATTCCATCCTTCAATTTTTATTTTCTTTCTCCAATTGTTATTTATAACAATTATCCCTAAATTTGCTTAATTTTTCAATTCGCCATTATTTTCTTTAAATGTAATATTTGTTGTTTAATTATTTATGATTATTCTTTGATATTTTTTATTACGTTATTCGGTTATGTATTAATCTAGCCATTCTTTGAATTTTGTTTTCAATTGCCAATTATTTTCGTCATTTTGTAATTTTGTTTTCAATTATCAATTATTTTTTCAATTTTTAATTTAATTCTTAAATTTTCAATTTGTTTCCTCAATTTTCTATGATTTTCTTCAATTTTAATTACTTTTTTCGATTTTCATTCCAATTGTTCAATTTACAATTATTTGCAACAGTTATTTCTGTAATTTTTCAACTATTTTGTTTAAATTTAATATTTTTTGTTTAATTTTCGAAACTATTTTTTTCAATTGTGTAATTATGTAGCCACCACTTTTGGAATTTTGTTTTCCATTCTCAATTATTTGCGTAATTTTTCAGATATATTTTTCAATTTCGTAATTTTCATTATTTGGATTTGCAAAATTTATATTTTTATATGACCAACAACAATAGAAAGTTTGTCGCGAGTTTATGTTCCTAGTTTAATTATTAATTTATTGATATTCATTTTTTATTTAATTTATTTATTATATTTAACATTTTATTTAAATTTATTATTTAATTTTTTATCATTTTTTATTATTTTCAGAGAACAAATCATCAAAGCTTTGCCTTACATTGGCAGCAATGCTGCAGTAAATCTAATGAAGGATTTGATAATTAAGAAATACGTCACTCAGGACACTTTAAATACCTGGGTCACAGTATTCGCATTAATTCCACAGCCAAATCAAGAAACGATTGAAATTCTCGCTCCTCTGATTGACTATCAAGAGGAAATGTCCAATGCTCAATTTATTTTGAGTTACTCGGCAGTAATACATGCGTATTGTTTAACAGATAATAACTGCCTTGAATTAGAACCCGTTTCTCGATTTCTTGTATATTTGGAAAATAAAATCGAAAAGGGATGTGTACCTCGAGAACAATCATTCTCGGCAATTAAAGAGGTTCGTATTTTTATTATTTTTAAAATAGGGTACCTTAGGGTGGTTCAGAAAAAGTCAACTTTTGAAAATTGTTTACAGACATCTAGTTTCTTAAATTATTAATTAAAAAACTGCATCGTAATTTACTTTTTTAATCTACCACTTTTTTGCTTTCTTTGAAATAATTAAACAATTTTTAATTGTTTAAATAATTTTTCTTTTGTTTATAAAGTAATTTTTCTAAAGAATGTTACTTATTTTTAGCATTTTTAAGAATAGAACTTAATTAATATTAAATATTTAATATTAATATTAAATTCTTTAATATTTAGTTAATTAGAACTTGGAAAATTGTTAATTACCTTAATAAACATTTTTTTAAACAATTTCATATTGTTTAAAATTAACTTTTTACCCTTTTTACTGAATGGTCCTAGAATCATCTAGTTTCTAAAATTATTATTTAATAAACTACACAGAAATTTACTTTTTTAAATCTACTACTTCTTTGCTTTCTTTAAAACAATTTTCATTGTTAATAATTTTTCTTTTGTTTATAAAGTAAGATTTTTGAAGAATATTACTTATTTTTAGCACTTTCAACAAAATGATGCAAAACGTTAATAAGAAAATGGAAAATTGTTAGTTACATTAAAAAACATTTTGTTTAAACAATTTCTAATTGTATAAATCAACTATTTACTGAAAAATCATAGAACTATCTAGTTTCTAGAATTATTATTTCATAACCTACACCGAAATTTACTTTTCTTGATCTATTACTTTGTTGCTTTATTTAAAACAATTTTGATTTGTTTAAACAATTTATAATTGTTTAGAAAACAACTTTTCACTGAATAACCCTGTAACAATCTAGTTTCTTTAATTACTATTTAATAAACTACACCGTAATTTATTATTTTTTAAACCTATTACTTTGTTGCTTTCTTTAAAACAATTTTCATTTTTTTAAACAAATAATAATTGTTTAAAAAACAACTTCTCACTGAATAGTAGTGTAATCATCTAGTTTTTTGAATTATTATTTAAAAATAAGTCACCGAAATTTACTTTTTTCAAAATCTACTACTTTTTTCCTTTCTTTAAAACAATTGTTATTTGTTTGCACAATTTATAATTGTTTAAAAAAAAAACTTTTCACTGCATAGTCCTAGAATTATCCAATTTCGAGAATTAGGTATTATTTAATAAACTACACTGAAATTTACTTTTTTTATTCTATTACTTTGTTGCTTTCTTTGAAACAATTTTCGTTTGTTTAAACAAAATATAATTGTTTAAAAAACAACTTTTCGCTGAACAGTCCTAAAATCATTTAGTTTCTTGAATTAGGTATTATTTAATAAACTATACAGAAATTAATTTTTTTTAATCTATTACTTTGTTGCTTTTTTTAAAACAATTTTCAATTTGTTTAAACAAAATATAATTGTTTAAAAAACAACTTTTCGCTGAACAGTCCTAAAATCATTTAGTTTCTTGAATTAGGTATTATTTAATAAACTATACAGAAATTAATTTTTTTTAATCTATTACTTTGTTGCTTTCTTTAAAACAATTTTCATTTGTTTAAACAATTTATAATTGTTAAAAAAACAAGTTTTCACTGTATAGTCCTAGAATCATCTAGTTTCTTGAATTATTTTAATAAAGTACACCAAAAATTATTTTTTTAAATCTATTACTTTGTTGCTTTCTTTAAAACAATTTTCATTTGTTTAAACAATTTATAATTGTTTAAAAAGTTCTTTTTACTTAATATCCTAAAAGACCTGTTTTTTTGCATTATTATTTTAATAAACTACACCGGAATTAAATTTTACATAATCTACTACTTTTTTGCTTTCCTTAAAATAATTTCCATTTGTTTAAACAATTTATAATTATTGATAAACTACTTTTCACTTAGTAGTTCTAGAATCATCTAGTTTTTTGCATTATTCTATTAACTACACCGGAATTTATTTTTTATAATAATCTAATTAGGTGCTTTCCTTGAAACAATTTATATTTATTTAACTAATTTTGCTTTTGTTTACACCATTAGTTTTTTAGCAACTATAGCTTACAATTTATATTTTTTAGAAACATAGCAACAAATGGTAATAGAAAAAATAAAATTCTGAATTTTATTAACCATCAAGGTGTTTAATAAATACATTATTAAATTATTTAAATTAAATTAAAATATAAATTTTTTTATAGAAAGCAACAAATTAATAGATTAAAAAAGTAATTTCCGATATAGGATAATAAATAATAATTCAAGAAACTAGATGATTCTAGGTCTATTTACTACAAGTTTGTTTTTAAACAATTATAAATTGTTTAAACGAATGAAAATTGTTTTAAGAAAATCATCGAAGTAGTATAGTAGTTTAAAATTAAATTCCAGTGTTATTTATTAAAGAATAATACAAGAAACATGATGATTCACTAAAAAGTTGTTTTTAAACAATTAGAAAATGTTTAAACAATATGTTTATTAGTGTTATTAACAATTTTCCATTTTCTTATTAACGTTTTGCATCATTTTGTTAAAAATGCTAAAAATAAAAAACATTTTTGAGAAAAGCTGAATTTTCAATTAGGGGTAGGTTTTTTGAAGCACCCTGGAAGAGAGTTAATTTTAATCAAATTAATAATTCCCTGTAGTTTCATGAAATTTGAATATTTTAAAAAAATCTCCTATAGTTCTGAGCTTTTTAGATTAAAATTTAGATTATTTTTTTTTCATTTCTTAAAAAAAACATTTTCCCCTTGTATTTCTAACGGGAAAATAGGGAGTGTCTGCGGCACCCCTAAATATTGTGCAATCGAAAAAAGAAAAAATACATCTTCACTTTTTTTGGCATTTGCACCTATCTAGCGATGTGTGTAAACAATTTTCGAAATTTGACCTTTTTTGAACCAGCCTAGTGTACCCAGAATTGCAAAACTAACCATTTTTTGATTAATGAAAAACATCTAGTAAATTATAAAAACTAAAATTTGTATTTGGCAAAAAGTAACAAAAAAATATTTCATTTTTTTTTATTTTCAGACTTTGGAGGCGTTAAAAGCCATAGGAAATATGGGAGTTGAAACAGAAACACTGGTTGAAAAATTACGAGGTTGTATTGAAGACCCAAGTGGATTTTTACCCATGGAAGTGCGTCTAGCTGCTATTGATTCTCACCGTAGACTTCAATCTTGTCAAGAAACTAGAGACGAATTTTTCCTAGACAATTATCGCAATTTAACGGTAGATTCAGAGATCCGAATCGCTTCTTATTTACAAGTGATGCGCTGTCCGGATTATCGAGTGATTAAAACAATCAGACAGACTTTAGAAGAAGAGGAAGTAAATCAAGGTAATATTGAATTATTTAATCTCCTCTGTCTTAATAAATATTTATTTATTCTTTATTTAATCCTTCTAATTAATTAATCCTTCTCTTTCAGTCGGATCCTTTGTATGGAGTCACTTAAAAAATCTACTGTCCTCTTCATCACCAACCAGAATCGAAATTCAGAGCCTTTTGACAGATAAGGATCTTGGTAACAAGTTCAACAGCGACTTGAGGAAATTTTCCCGGAATTACGACAACTCTTTCTTTTCCGAGGAATATAATTTCGGAGGCAATTATCAAGGGAATCTAATATTTTCGCCAAAATCCTATGTACCTCGACAGGCGACGTTCAATTTCACTCTCGATTTATTCGGCGAATCTGTCAACGCTTTCCAAATGGATCTAAGAATGGAGGGAATGGAATTTTATGTTGAGAATCTGTTCGGACCAACTGGACCTTTCAGTGGGGAAAAAATGGGAAATCACTTCAAACAATTCGTAAGACAATTTAGATCTGCTCCTAAGGAAAATGACGATTACTCGAAACAAATCAAGAGACTGCCCAATGTTATTGATAATAATTTCGATAATCCGAAGATCAGTGTGGGATATAGAGTATTCGGGAATGAACTCAAATTCACGATGTTAGAGGGCGATCAGGAAATTAGAAAGACTCTGGTCTCTTTTAATCCTTTGGCGAAGATAAAGCAGATTTTGTCGGGAAAGGAAATTCATTATGAAAATACGGCTATGCTTGTTGATTCTTCTTACGTTGTTCCAACAACTTCGGGTCTTCCGGTTCGCCTAGATCTCTCGGGATCTGCTGCTTATAATTTTAAGTTGTCTGGGCTTCTGAACACTAATCGTTTGAATTTTGGAGAACTTGAGATGATTGGGAAAATCGCTCCGAGGTAAAATGATCAAATTGTATATTCATATTTAATTTCATTCCCATCTTTATATTTATATTTACGTTTCAACGTCAATTGATTTATTTCTTTTGAATATAATTATTTCCAATTATCAATTTTTAGTGTCAGTCTGGATATAACTGGAACAATGACAGCGGACTCGTTTTACAAAAGTGCAGGAATTAAATTGAGGACAAATGTTTATTCTACTGGAGCTGTGGAATCTCATGTTAATATTAAGGGACCGAACCTAGTCCATCTTGGTTTAAGTTTACCGAATCGTAAAATGGAAATTTTTACCTTCCACTCGAATGTTCTGATTGTAAAAACGAACGGAGCTGAAGTGAGTGAAAAGGAGGTTGGACATATTATTTCTCGACAAGATCAAAATGAATTGGATCAAAATTCTAAACTGGCTGGGAATGTGATTAGCGACACGACTTGCAGCTGGCCTGCTCTAGACAAACTCATTGGACTTAAACTTTGCATGGATTATCAATTTCCAAACGTCACGAAAAATCCGAACGCTTCTTTCTTGCTCCTCAATGGTCCCACGTTACTTAAGGTTTCTGTGATTAAAGCCGATCCTACTGCCAAAAGTTATATTTTAGAGTACAGAATGGAACGAACTGCAGTATGTATCATATATTGTATTTATATTATATTTAATTGTGTCATTCTTTCTCTATTCGGTCACCCCTCTGCGTGTTTTAATTTTCAGGAAAAAAGGCTTTATTATAGCCTAAAATTTTCGTCAAAACATCAATTTTTTTATGTCATGTGGTGTTTTTATTTCCACCAACGGGTTGAAAAATATTACGTATCAAAAACCTCCAAAAATATAAAAATTGTGCGAAGAATAAACGAAAAACTAAAAATTATTAGTTTAAATAACTACGAGATTTAAATAAAGTAAGTAATAGCATTAAAACAAATAATCAAATCTTACCAACTATTATAAAAAGGAACAACCCTTTAAAATAATCTCCTAAACATGAATTTAAAAGAAATGACAAATATTCTTAACCAAGTAGACAAAAAACTTTCTTAGAGGATTTAGAAAATTTAAAATTCACTAAGAATAAATACCTATGAAACTTACCCCTAATAGCATCAAAAACCACTCTTTAATATAATTCCTTAAACATTATTACAAAAAATAAACAATTTATATTAAACAAACGAACTAAAAAATTTTCTTAGAGGATTCGAAAACTTTAAAAGTCACTAAGAATAAAAACATATGAAACTTACCCCTAATAGCATAAAAACCACCCTTTAAAACATCCCTTAAACATTAAAACAAAAAATTGGCAATTTTTATTCAACAAGCCAACTAAAAAAATTTTAAGAGAATTCCCAAGCTTAAAAAATCGCTTAGAATGTATTCCTATCTAACTTACCCCCTTTAGAATCATCTCTTAAACACAAATTCATAAAAATTAACAAATATTCTGCAAGAAATAAACAATCTTTTAAAAAGTATTCACAAGATTTGAAAATTGCTAAGATTTAAAATCTATCAAAATTTCCCTGCCAGCATAAAAATCCACCCTCTAGTATCAACCCCAAATATTTTGTCCAAAAAATCAACATTTTTTTTAAACAAGTACACAAAACATATTTGAAAAAAATTTTGAAGTTTAGAAATAGCACAGGATAAAAAATGCTTATCAATGTTACCCTTGTCAGCATCAAAAACAACCAAAATTAGGGGATGTTTTTAAAAATGATGCTGAATAGGATAAGGTAGATAGGAATACGTTCTGAGCAATTTTTAAAGCCAGAGAATTCTCTCAAAATTTTTTTAGTTTTTTTGTTTAATAAAAAATATTCCATTTTTTGGATTAATGATAAAAGGATGATTTTAAAAGGTGGTTTTGATGCTGAAGCTGATAAGGTAGATAAGAGTACTCTTTGTGAGATATATATTGACTGGAAATTTTCTAAAAAGAAAAATGTTTTACGTCATAGTTCTGGGATAATTTGAATTAGAAATATAAAGACGAATTTTATTTTATTTGTTTAATATAAGTTGAAAATTTTTTGATCGATGATTAAAGGATGATTTTGAAGGGCGGTTTTTTTAAAAAATAATTGTATATTATTTGATTCAGGGCTGTTATTGATATTAATCACTTTAATTCAAATAAAAAAAATTACAATTCTCCGGGTGTCTAATACTGCATGTAAAACATCGCAAACCATAAAAAAAACAAATTTGTAGATAAATCTTGAAAATTTCAATATTTTAATGTTTTATTCTCTATAAAAGTTTAAAAATATTAAATTTTTATATCTTTAAGTCTTTTTAATTTAAATAAATTCCAAACGTCAATTAACTCATATTCCGATTGGTTCCAAGTTTTAAATTTCATTTAATTTAAATTTAAATGAATATTAATTAATGCAAAATAATTAAATAATATTAATTATTTTTCATATTCACAATAATTCTTTTTTTTTAAATTCTTACACGATTTCTAAGAGATTTCAATTTTTCTAAACTGTTTAATTTTTATCTTATAATTTTATTTTTAAAATATATAAATATATTTAAATATATTTTTGATATATTTTTTTTTGGTCTTTTTATTTTAGCATTTTCTTTAATTTTCCTCTTTTTATGCAAATTATGTAATATTATTTTACTCAAATTTTGATATTATGACCTGTTATGACATTCACCAAACTTTTAATTTCGTTGAGTTTCATAATTATTTCCATAGGTATTTTTAAAAATAAATTATCTCATTTTTTTTAAGTTTATTCAACTTTTTTCACATCTTGCCTTTTTTTTGTGAGATTTTTTGCAAACTTAATTCTTCTATAAAATTATTAGATTTTCTTTATTTTTCGAAATTTATTGTTGAACTTTATTTTAAGTATAATATTATAAAAATGTGTTTCGTTTAATTTGCTTAAACTTTTTTATTTTTAAAGGATTTTTAAGTTTCTTTTGTGAACTTTTTATTTATCTTGATATATACATTTTTTATTTTTTATACTTTTTACATTTTTTTAATTTGTTAGATTAAGGAAAAAAACATTTCTCTATTTTCTTCCTATTTATTTAATTTTCTTGATGTTTCACTATTTTTTTAGTTCTTCCTTGCGGTTTAATTAATTCTGTAATTATTGTCATCATTTTCTAATTTCTAAGAAGCATTTTTCCTTCTTTTCAATTGTTTAGTTTTTATCTTATAATTACGAATTTTTAAAAACAATTATTTGGTGCTTTTCTCTACATTTTTAAAATTTTCCAATTTTCTACTTTTTTGAAAGCTTTTATTATTTTATTTTATATTGTGTGAATTTAATCTTCGACTAAATATTCTCGTTTCAACATCGTTCTTCTATTTCATAAAATTTATTTTCCTTTAAATTTCTTTTAAATTTTACAAAATTTTATTGACTCTTTTTTTATTCAATTTGTAAAATAATACTCTGATTTTTCTTATTATAAAGTTTTGTTCTTTTTAGTAATATATTTGAACGTTCTGTTAATTGTCTTCTGATTTATTATTTTAATTTATAAAAATGTCCGTAAATAATTTAATTTTTTGAAAAGAGTTTCTATTTTTTTATTTAGAAATATGTCACTGTTTCATTCTTGTTTTTTTTAAAAATTTTTTCTTAATTTTTTTAATAAATACTTACAAATACTATAATAAATACTTTAAATACTTACAAATAAAAGATAATAAATTTTGATTTTTTTTAAAAAAATCATGATTTTTATCAGTCCTGATTTGATTAATAATTTTTTGATTAAAGATTAAAGGATGATTTCGAAGGACGGTTTTTAATGCTGAAGGGTTTTAGATTAATAGGAATAGATTCTGAGAAATTTTTAAAGCCAGAAAATTCTATCAAAAATTTTTTTTTGTTTTTTTTGTTTAATATAAAAATTGACTATTTTTTTCTATTAATGATTGAAGGATGATTTTAAAGGGTGGTTTTTGATGCTGAAAGTAGTAAGGTAGAAAATAGAACTTTTTGTACAATATTTATACCCAGGAAATTTACAAAAAAATGTTATTTTATTTGTTTAATATTAATTGTAAATTTTTTGATTGTAGATTAAGAGATGATTTTGAAGGGCGGTTTTTGATGCCTCAGGGATTAAGATAGATAGGAATACATTCTAAGCAATTTTTTAGGCAAGGGAATTCTCTCAAAAATTTTTTAGTTTTTTCGTTTAATAAAAATTGTCCAATTTTTCTATTAATATTTAAGGGATGATTCTAAAGTAAGTTTTTTTTTTATGCTATTAGGGGTAATTTTCATAGGTATTTATTCTTAATGACTTTTAAAGTTTGTGAATCCTCTAAAAAAGTTTTTTGTCTACTTGTTTAAGAATATTTGTCAATTCTTTTGAATTCCTGTTCAGTAGGGGATGATTTTGAAGTGTTGTTCCTTACTATAATGTTTGGTAAGGTTAGATTATTTTTTTGAATGCTATTAACTATTTTATTTAAATCTCGTAGTTATTTAGACTGATAATTTTTAGTTTTTCATTTATTTTTCGCACAATTTTTTTTTTTTTGGAGGTTTTTGAGCGATTATACGTGTTATTTATCAGCTCTTAGGTGTAAATAAAAAACACCATACGGTATCAAAAAATTGATGTTTTGACGAAAATGTTAAGCTATAATAAAGCCTATCTTGAAAATTATAAAGTCCCCAAGAGGATAACCGAATCGAGAAAGAATGCCTCAATTATATTTAAATAATATTTAAAAATTAATGTTTGTCTAGAATGAAAGCTTGGTGAAATTGGCATTCGACACACCTGGATCGCAAATGAAGAGAGAACTCAGTGCGACAATTACCTTCAGTGTCCACACGAATAACGTGACATTAGCTTTACAATCAGCCAGCAATTCTTTTCTAGCTAAAGGTACATTTCTAAAATATTTTGTTATATAAAATTTATCGGACAATTAAATAATTAATTGAATTGACTCAATTTTTATAACAGGCACTTATAAAAGATCGGATAATGAAACTTTCATAAATGTCGGATTGGATATAAATGGTACGAAGCATCTTGATGCCATTGCAGGCTACACTGTAAAAAAGGTTAATTATGGCTTCACTTACACCCCGAAATTTTATTTGGCCATTAATAGTGAGCGAATAGCTGAATTAAAAGGTAAAAATCCAAGAACTTATATCTTCCTCAATTAAAGAATTGAATTTAATCGAATTTATTTCAGGAATGATACGGAATCAGCAGAAAAACAATGTTTCTCAATGCGACATAGATCTTACATTTGAAACGAAGAAAGTCTCGAGCCGAATATCAGGATACATTATAAAAAAGAATATCAGTTTGTCAGGAAATGTGAAACTTGATTACCAGTTGCAAAAAATGCCCAAGAAGGAAACCCTTCAGGTGGAAGTTTCGTTAGTTAATCGGTCGACAAAAACTCTAACTTATAAATCAGCCAATGTGAAATTATTTTCGACTGCTTATCCACAATTAAACATGGTAATTTTTTCTTGGTATCAACAAGCAATGGGTCATATTGAGCTTCATACGGAAATAAATTCCAGTCCTCATTTACAAGACGATCGACACACACTAACTGCACAGGTTGTTGTTACTTATTCAAAAGCCTATTTTCAAACTCAAGGGGCAAAAATCAGCGCGTTTGTTGCTCTCACAAAACCAATACAAAATCTCGACATTAAAGTTGGTGTGAATTATTTCGCAATTGGAGATGAATCTAAAACGACTTTCTTAATTCGATATGGTCCAGGTAATCAGAAGTCTTCAATTTTTAATTATAGATTGATTATCTTGTCATTTAACTTTATTATTTTATTTTACTTCATTTAACTTGTTTTAATAAATTTATTGAATTGTTTTTTTTACAGGTAAAGAAATTATCTTGACCTTGAACACAATCATGCCACGTGGGAATATGTTCTCGATTGAAATACACGCGAATCTGACAATTCCAAATTTTAATTCCATGTTGATAAGCGCAAAAATTTTGGAAAGATTGAGGAATGAATATGATCTTGAACTTTCTGGAACTTGGTTCAGTGGTCACAATATAACAGTTCGTGGAACTTATTCGGACAGATCGACTTTATCGATTACAAATCACAATTTAAAACTTGTTTTAAAATCGCCAAGTTTCTCCAGGGAAATATTAGTAAATTGCAAATTTTATTATGATAATATGAATCTTCGAATAGCGTTTTACGTCGAGCAGTCAGATATCGATAAATACGCTTTGATTCTGAATCATACAGCATTTAATTTGGGGCAAATGAATACTTATTTGGAAGGCAGATACAAAAGCAATGTTTACTCGGTTTTGACAAAAATCGACAGTGATCGTGAAATTAGAATTGAAATGCATCTGGATCGTTGGAGGGATGTGCATTTGATTGGAACTGCTATTAATAAAGAGAATAATAAAGAACTTGGATTTGAAGTGAAATGGGATGCGAATCGAGACCCAGCTCTCAAATTTGCTACGAGTATTCAATTGAATAAGTATATTGATGAAGATGAAAGCTCGGCTGAAAAAAATATGAGCGCTTTAGTTACTGTCTCTTATCCTGGACGATTAGTAACCGGATATAGTCTTTTTGCAATTAAACGAGAAAATAATTATATCGTGGATACCCGTGTCAGTTGGAGTCCGGATAAAAAAATAGAATTTACTATCGATGCAGATTATATTTGGATGAAATCGCTCAAGTTCGAATCTCAGCTTCTTAGTCCTTTCGAGAATTGGAAAAAGACTTCTTTAAATGCTAAGTATGGAAGTAGTTATTATAAATTAATTATATATGAAAACTTACAAGTTTCTTTCATTCATTCTTTCATTCTGTACACACCTGAAGTTTGATGGATGTTTTTTTATTTTAAATTTTTACATCATATTTCACCTTTTTCAAAATGTTATCAAATTTTAACCCTTTTTTCGCCCCTGGGACATGTATATCCCACCTACTTTTACAAGTTTTTTTGCAAATAAAATTCGTAGACTATAATATTAACTATATTTTATTTTAACTATAGACTATATTTAACATACATCCAATTTTTATCAATTTTTGCAGTCAATTTGCTGTCTCCTAAGCTGGTTTGCAACTAAAAAATGTTGATTAGTTGTTGAGAGAAAAAATAAAAAAAATAAAAATTTTATTTATCCAGTATTTTTATACCATAAATTATATTTTAAAGGTATAGAAATTAATTTTTCTAAATAAAGTTTGAGTTAAATCTACCTTCCGCAAATTTCAATTATTTTCTTTAATTTTTTCCATCACTTTTTCACTTTTAATTATTTTTTCTTCGACTATAAAACAATTTCATTATTTATTGCTAAATTTTATATTATTTATCTCAAATTTAAATTAGTTTTTTTAATTCAACATTATTATTTTAATTTTTCAATTATTATCTTCAATTTTGAATCATTTTAATTATTTCTGAATTAATATCCTGAACTTTCAAATATATATCTCAATTTTCAATTATTTTGTTCAATATTAATTTCTTTTTATCATTTTGCAATTATTTTCTCCATCTTTGAATTATTCTAATTATTTTTCAATCAATTTTATAAATTTTCAGTTATTCTCTGAAAATTTAAATTATTTTATTCAATTTTATGATTTTTCAATTACTTTCTTTTGCTAAAAAATAAATTCTGTAACAATACTATTATTTTCTCTAACTTTTTAAATATTTTCATTCTTTTGGCATAATTTTCAAAGAATTGTATCATCATATTTTGTATTATTTTTATAATTTTTCAATTATTTGCCTTAATTTTTAACTATTATTCTCATTTTGTAAAATTATTTTTGAAGATTTTTCTCCAATTTCAATTAACTTTTTTAAAATTTCCAAGTATTTTTCTCAAATTTCAATTATTTTTTTTAAATTTAATTAATTTTTTTTTCAACTTATCATTGTTTTTATCATATTTCAATCATTTGCTCCAAGTTTCAAAATTGAAAATCATATTTCAGTTATTTTTCCCAAATTTTAATTTTTTTATTTTATAAAAATATTTTCTAAGATTTTAAAATATTTTTCTAAAATTTTCCGTAATTTTCTTCAATTTTTTATTATTCTCAACTTTTTTCAGAATTTCAAAAATTTTTAACTATTTATCTGCTATTTCAAATATTTAATTCAGTTTTTAGTTCTCAGTTTTGTCAATTAATTTCTCAGAGTTTTAAGTATTTATCTCAAATTTCGATTTTTTTTTATTTAAAAAAAATTTGAATTTTGTTTTTCAACTTAGTATTGTTTTTATCATATTTCAATTATTTTCTTCAATTTTTAATTAGTCTTATTTTTTAATATTTCTAAATATCTTACTCAAATTTTCCATTACTTTCATCAATTTTTTCATAATTTAAAAAATTTTAAACTATTTATCTGATATTTCAATTATTTATATTATTTTTTATTATTTTCGTCAATTTTCAATTACTTAAGTTCTTTTTAATAATTTCCAAAAAGTTTTTAATCATTTATCTAAAATTTTCATTATTTTTCTTGTATTTTATGTATACTTATATACCTATTCTCTATTTTTTGCAATTATTTCTCTAAAATTAAAATTTTTTTTCAATTTTAAATTATGATTATTTTTTTTTCTTTATTTTTTCTAATTTTTAATTATTTCCTTTTTTTTAAATGAACTTCTAAAAGTTTCAAGTAGTTCTCTGAAATGTTCTTTAACTTTCCTTTATTTAAAATATATTATCTAATTTTTTGAATTGTTTTCTAAAATTTTGATTTTTTCCTTCAATTTTAAACTATTTATATTATTTTGTTATTATTTTCTTTTTTTTTTTAATCATTTTTATTATTTCTGAATTAATTTTCCAAATTTAAAAACATTTATCTCAATTTCAATCATTTTTTCATTTTTTTCATTTTTTCAATAAACTTCCATAAGTTTCAAGTAGTTCTCTGAAATGTTTTTTAACTTTCCTTTATTTAAAATATATTATGTAATTTTTTGAATTGTTTTCTAAAATTTTGATTTTTTTCTTTAATTTTAAACTATTTATATTATTTTTGCATTATTTTTTTTAATTTTTAATCATTTTTATTATTTCTGAATTAATTTTCTAAAAATTTAATTATTTATCTCAATTTAAATCATTTTTATTCAATTTTCAATTATTTTCTCCAATTTTTCATTATTCTAATTTTTTCGATTATTATCTCAAACTTGAACTATTTTCTTCATTTTTAAATAATTTACATTATTTGTTCATTATTTTTTTATTTTTTAATCATTTTCATTATTTCTGAATTAATTTCCCTAAATTTTAAATGATTTATCTCAATTTAAATCATTTTTATTCAGTTTTCAGTTGTTTTCTCCAATTTGTCATTATTCTAATTTTTTTCAATTTAATTCTACGATTTTCAAGTTTTTTCTCAAATTTAAATTAGGTGTATTCTTTAATTTAAAACATTTCTATGACTTTTTAAATTACTTTTTTCCGATTTTTAATTGTTTTTTTTTTCAATTAATATGCAAAATTTGCTATTTTTCTCTTAAATTAAAAACTGTTCTCTTCAATTTTAAACTGTATTGGACTTTTTTCATTTATTTTCTTTAATTTTTAATTATTTTCTTTTTTTCAATAATCTTCCAAATGTTTCAAGACTTTTTTTTAAAATTTTCTTACACTTTCCTTTATTTAAAATATATTTTGTATTTTTTTCAATTATTTTTTCAAATTTTAATTATTTTCCTCTATTTTACATTTTTTATATTATTTTGTCATTATTTTCTTTAATTTTTAATCATTTTTATTATTTCTGAATTAATTTCCTATATTTAAAAACATTTATCTCAATTTCAATCATTTTGTTCAATTTTCAATTGTTTTCTTCAATTTTATGATTCTAATTGTTTTCAATCTATTTTAAGATTTTCAAGTAATTTTCTTAAATTTAAATTATTTTCTTTCATTATAAAGCATTTCTATTATTTTTAAAATTACTTTCATCAATTTTTAATTGTTTTTATTATTATTTTTTTTTTTTAAATTTATTTGCAAAATTTGCAATTGTTTTTTTAAATTAAAAATTGTTCTCTTAAATTTTAAATTATGTTTATCTTTTTTCTTTAATAGTTATTTAATAATTATTTTCTTTAATTTATAATTATTCTCTTTATTTTCAATGAACTTCCAAAAGTTTCAAGTATTTTTCTGAAATTTTCTTTAACTTTCTTTTATTTAAAATATACTATGTAATTTTTTCAATTTTCTCAAATTTTAATTATTTCTGAATTAATTTCCTATATTTAAAAACATTTATCTCAATTTCAATCATTTTTTTCAATTTTCAATTGTTTTCTTCAATTTTATATTATTTTAATTGTTTTCAATTTATTTCTATGATTTACCTTTATTTTTCTCAAATTTAAATTATTTTCTTTAGTTTTAAAACATTTCTATGACTTTTTACCTTACTCGCCAATTTTTAATCGTTTTCATTATTTTTTTCAGTTAATTCGCAGAATTTGCAATTATTTTTTGCAATTTTTTGTTTATTCTAAAATTTTATAAATTTTTTCGTTTGTAAATAAAACTTGTTTTATTTATTTTTAAATACAATATTTAAAATATTTATAATTGTTAATAACATACGGAGTCGAAACTAATCCGTCTTAATCGATCTTAGAAGCATTTGGCAAAGTAGCCCTGCAAAAAGTATACGATTGTTTTTATAATTTAACAGAATTTACTTCTAGTAATCTAGTTAATTAAATATTTTACTTTTCTTGGAAAATTAAATTTTTATTTTTCTTTCAGATATTTGCAACAGGATTCAAAATTAACGTTAAGCGGGAGCGTGTTTTGGCAAGATAATCAGCACGTTTTGTTCGATATGCAAGGAGATACAGTGGATCATCCAGAAGTGATGGAATGGAACGCGAATTGTGGATTATCTAGTACAATCCATTCAATCAAATGGGTTACGGCTAATTTTACCCACAAACAATTATTTGGACATGGTACCGATTCTTGGATACGAATCAAGTATCATCCAGACAAAGTAATCGATCTTAGAAGCATTTGGCAACTGCAAAAGGCACACGATGGCACTTTTAATTTAACAGGAAATCTACTTCTAGTGTCTCCAGTTGTTAATTACCGAAAAGGAGAAATGAAATGTCTCCTGAGCTTAAAACGTCATTGGAAATTTTTAGGAGCCGCGAATATTGACTTGGATAAACGTAAATATACAGCGAATATGATCGGTGATTTGGCCCAACTCAGAGAATCTATGGTAATTTGTTTTTAAGTACACTTTAAGTATTTAAACAGATTTCAATATATTTAATTTGTAAAATTTTAAATTAAATATTTTCACAATTTTTAAATATTTATTTTTCAGATACAATTCAATATAACAACTCCGCACGAAAGATACGCTTTCCTGCGAGGAAGATTCGGATTATCGGAAAAAAATCGACACATAGTGGCAGAAATTATAAGGCCAGCTGGACCGCTTGGATTTGAAGGAATCTGTCAAATACTGACAAGCTCGTACGATTTTAATTTGAAATTATTAGTGGCAACGCCAATAGAATCTCTCGAGAAAGCATTATTTGTTGCTAAGCTAAATAAACAAGAGGCAGATTTTCGAGTGTCGTATAACAATGTCACTGCTGGTTTTCAAGGCGTTTGGTACTACGAAGACATTACTCATTTTCACTATACTTATATTCTCTATACACCAATTTATGGATTGCATGAAATCGGGATTATAAGCAAATTAGTCATCACCCATTCAGATCCCGGTGAACATTTAGATGTGGACACGGAATTGTCTCTGAGATTAGTGGATTTAAAAGCTGGTTTTAAAGCCAAATGTGGACCAAAACCTCCCTTAGTTCGTATTCCTTCAAGCACGAGTATCCAAACAAATTCACAAACAGAAGCAACTGATCAAAGTAAGGAAAAGGATGATACATCCGAAGAATCTGAGGAAAATGGTGATGAAGATTTTTTCTACTGGAGAGGAGAAATCGAGGTAAATTGAAATATTTATGGATATTTATCTCTGAATGCTCAAATTTAGAGAAATTTGAATTTAAAATTGTTTTCTTTTGCAGCTAAATGTGGTGATTATTGAGCCCATCACGGGTGCATTGGATTTTGATAAAGAAGACAATAAATACAAAATTTCTGGAGTTTTAAAATTACCCCAGGGTCGTATAACCCTGGATGATACTTTCTTTATCGAACACTTCTTTAATTTTAGAAACGACCTTAGTATCGAAACACCTTTTCAGTGTGCATCGGAAATTAATTCAGCTTACGTATTCCGTTTCGAAGATGCCGAAGTTTTGATGCAAATTGACGTGAATGTTTTTAATCAGAGTTCCTGGATTGAGGTAAATCAATATTAAATTTATTTTGGCAATTCTGGTCAATTATAGAATGATTATAAAATTAATTAAATAATAATAATCTCCGTAAACTCCTGAAGTTAGTTCGTATTTAAATATTTATTCATCTTTTCTGTCCACGTTTTAAAAACTGAAGTGAAGTTAGTCCCTGTTATGTTATTAATTTTGACTCTCTTTATCAGTAAATATTTTGAAATTTGAATTGAAAGAATAAGGTAACCTTTTTCGTTAGTGTCATGTTGTGCTGGTTTTTAATTGTCATATGTGTAAAAAAAAAGTTTCGAAAAATGCTTCAAAAATTTATTATGGTTTTTGAAGAAGTTTAAAATATATACACACGCTATTAATTTCCAAAATTTTCAGTTATTATCTCAAATTTAAATTATTGTCATTAATTTTCCATTATATAACGATTTTTTAATTATTTTCTTTTGCTTAAAAATAAATTCTGCAATTCTTCTTGATTTTCATCAATTTATAATTATATTCATTATTTTGGCATTACTTTTAAATGTTTCAATTATTTATCCGATATTGCAATTATTTTCATCAATTTTCGTTATTTCTGCCATTTTTTAATTATTCTCTTTAATTAAAATTTTTTAAGTAATTTTGTAATTATTATTTTTTTTTTAAACATATATTCTATAATTTTTTCAGTTATTATTCTCATTTTCTAAAATTATTTTCTAACATTTTTAAGCATTTTTCTAAAAATTCAAATATTTTCTACAATTTTTAATTATTTTCATTCGTTATCAGAATTTCAAATTTTTTTTATTAATTATCGTAAATTTCAATTATTATTAGCTTTCTTCCAGGCTTTTCTACAATTTTTAGTTTTCCTCATTTTATAAAATTAATTTCTAAAATTTTAAAGTATTTTTCTCAAATTTCTATTATTTTCTTCAATTTTTAATTATTTTTCTTTGTTTTCATAATTTCCAAACAATTTAATTAAATATCGTAAATTTCAATTATTTTTAGCATTCCTCCAGTCTATCCTACAATTTTTAATTATTCCCATTTTCGAAAATTATTTTCTAAGATTTTTAAGGATTTCTCTAAATATTTAATTGTTTTCTTCAATTTTTAATTATTTTCCTTTGTTTTCATAATTTCAAATTTTTTTTATTAATTATCGTAAATTTAAATAATTTTTAGCTTTCTTCCAGACATTTCTCCAATTTTTAGTTTTTCTCATTTTATAAAATTAATTTCTAAATTTTTTTAAGTGTATTTTTCTGAAAATTCAAATATTTTCTTCAATTTTTAATTATTTTTCATTTGTTATCAGAATTTCCAAAATTTTTTATTAATTATCGTAAATTTCAATTATTTTTAGCATTCCTCCAGTCTTTCCTCCAATTTTTAAGGATTTCTCTAAATATTTAATTGTATTCTTCAATTTTTTTAAGAATTTTCCTTTGTTTTCATAATTTCAAATTTTTTTTATCAATTATCGTAAATTTAAATAATTTTTAGCTTTCTTCCAGACGTTTCTCCAATTTTTAGTCTTTCTCATTTTATAAAATTAATTTCTAAATTTTTTTAAGTATTTTTCTGAAAATTTAAATATTTTCTTCAATTTTTAATTATTTTTCATTTGTTATCAGAATTTCCAAAATTTTTTATTAATTATCGTAAATTTAAATAATTTTTAGCTTTCTTCCAGACATTTCTCCAATTTTTAGTTTTTCTCATTTTGTAAAATTAATTTCTAAATTTTTTTAAGTATTTTTCTGAAAATTCAAATTTTTTCTTCAATTTTTAATTATTTTCCATTTGTTATCAGAATTTTAAACTTTTTTTTTATTAATTATCGTAAATTACAATTATTTTTAGCTTTCTTTCAGACTTTTCTACAATTTTTAGTTTTTTTCATTTTATAAAATTAATTTCTAAAATTTTAAAGTATTTTTCTCAAATTTCTATTATTTTCTTCAATTTTCAATTATTTTTATTTATTTTCATAATTTCAAAAAATTTTATTAATTATCGTAAATTTCAATTATTTTTAGCATTCCTCCAGTCTTTTCTCCGATTTTTAATTATTCTCATTTTCTAAAATTATTTTCTAAGATTTTTAAGAATTTCTAAAATTTCAATGATTGTTTTCATCAATTTTTAATTATTTTCCTTTGTTTTCATAATTTCAAATTGTTTTTGATTTCTAAGATCTTCATGCATTTTTTCAAATTTCAATTACTTTCTCTTTTTTTAAAAAAATTCTGTAATTTTTTCAATTATCACACTTAAATGTCATTTATTTTTTACAACTTATCATTGTTTATATCTTATTTTAATTATTTTCGTCAAGTTTTAAAATTTTAAAACATTTTTTAATTATTTACCAAAATTTATTTTCTTCAATTTTCAATTCTTTACATTTGTTTCATAATTTCAAAAATTGTAACTATTTATCTGACTTATCAATTATTTCATTATTTATATTATTTTTTATATTATTTTCTTCAACTTTCAATTAATTTCGTTCTTTTTTCGTTCTTTTTCATAATTGCCAAAAAGTTTTTACTTATTTCTATTAAATTAAACTTGTTCTGTTCAATTTTAAATTATGTTTATCTTTTTCATTTTTTCATTTATTTTCACTAATTTTTTATTATTTTCTTTTATTTCAATGTACTTCTGAAAGATAGAAGTATTTTTCTCAAATTTAAATTACTTGATTGCATTATTTTTTTTAATTAATTTGCAAAATTTGCAATTGTTTTGTTTAATTTCAATTATTTTTTGCAATTCTTTTTAATTCTAAAATATTATAAATTTTGTCCTAAATAAATATTTATTTTATTTATAATTATTAATTTTTAAATATTATATTTAAAATATTTATTTCTTCTTATGAGATAAATATTATTTACCGATTTGCTATGTTTATTATTGTATTTTATAATTTCTAAAAGGTATGAAAAACTAATCGCGCGCTTGCGCGCGTTTTATTTTGCTAGTTATCAAATAATTTTAAAATGATTATTAAATAAGAATTCTTTTATTTACAGACTGGATTCTGGATGAATTATACAATTCAAAAAGGTGTAGTTGACGTGTGGAAAATACATTTAATGCAATTAACGGTTAAAACACCACTGGACTTTTTAAAACAAGTCGACACTGTTATTACTCTGGAGGTTGATGAAAATGATTACAAGGCTAACGTTATTTTACGCAGTCTCGAAACATTTATGAATATTTCTGGTTCCTTAGAGGTAATTTCTTTCACCGATTTATTCGTAATTTTCATTATTTTACTATTTTACATTCTTATTTTATTTCTTGTTACAGGCAGAAGAAAATTTTCTGGATCTGATCACATTTATTAATATAAACAGTTCGATGCTTGTGGTTCCGAAAACGAAAATTGCCATAAAAAGGGATTTGACAGATAAAGAAAAATTAATCGAATTTGGCTTCGTTGTAGAAAATGATATCATAAAAGCTGTGAGTATGAAATTTGTCAAATACAAATTGAACTTTTAGTATTTATTTATTTTTGTTCTACTTTTAATTTAATTTATTTATTTTATTTCCTTTTTTGTTTTATTTACTCATTTTATTTTCCATCTACAGACGAATTTCAAAGCCACTTGGTGCATCGAAGACGGAAATTATTTCAAAACCACTGCCACCCTGGAAACATGGATCGATGTGATAAAAAACATTCAAATAGATGTCTTATACAATAATACTATGAAAAAGGACAATATTTCGAAACTAAATTTTTCTGTAAAACTTCCATCCAGCGAAGAATACAAACTTGTAGCAGGATTAGAGAATAATACAGTAAAAGCCAATTTGCATATTCCTCTGGGAAAACACCACCTGGAATTTGAAGGTGATTTAATTCCAGTTAATGACAATCTTTATAAACTCGAAGGAAATTTGCAGAATCCCCAGACCACCTCAGCCTATAAAATATCAAGTTCTGTCACTCTCGAAAATAATCAATTATCATTACTCGAGATGATAATAACACCTGTTAACAATACAACCGATAAATATTTCATAAATCTAAAAAGAGACAAATACGGAGTGAATCTCGATATTAAAGGCAATGCTGTGACTGGAAACATCAGCTTCAATTGCATCAATGCTTTTAATTGGGACGTGCGATCTAAAATCAAGACTTTGAATTCTAACAACACCTATAATGATTATCATTTGAACACCTTCATGAACGTTCAGATAAACGGCAACACGACTTTATACGTTTACGCAAAAACTCCCTGGAATCAACTCAAAACCCTAACAGTTGATGGAAATTTGTTGCTTTCTAATGACGGTGGATACGTTCGTCTAAATCAGGAACGGAATCGCGAAGCGAATTTTGTTCTACTGGAATGGAAATTGGCATATTTTACAGATTTGTTTTTTAAAGTTCTGGCCAATCAGCAGTCTAATGAAATTAGAACAAAGGATGTTATTGTACAGTTGTTCCTGAAATATCCGAAACAAGCGGTCACAAATATCGACACTGGTTTCGACATCAACATTGATCAAGATCTCTGGAGATTCGCTTCAAACGCATCAGTTAAAATTTTAAGTGCGGACGATTTTAACGTTATTTTAAGTGCCACTTTGCCACCACCTGATAAAGATGATCATCAATTTTATATTAATTATCAGGCTAATAAGGCAGTTAAGGAATCGTCCTATATTATTGGTTACAAGACTCTAAGATCGAAAATTAATTACTCTTCGGATGGATCGGTTTGTTATTTCTTTATTTATTTATTTACTAATCATTTATCAAGATATATTTTAATTAATGGTTATTTATTTTCATCTAGCTGAAAATGGTTGCCAGAAATATTGATGGACACGTGCGTTTAACCTGGGGAAATTCATTGAAAGAAACAATGAACAATGTGGTTAATGCAACGTTTGATAATAAAGGAATGGAGCTCAAGTACTCACTTTATACTCCAAAGTATTTAGATGAAGAGACATTTATTCTTCTCTTCAATTATGATGCTACACAAGAAAAATATACATTGATCAATGCAGATTTATATCTTCCAGCTCGCAAAAAACTGGGTTCTACTCATATTTCATACTCTAGTCTCGTGAACGTTAATGGAACAATAAATGCAACAACTCCAATACCAACATTTGCCTACGTTGGATGCGATTTTGTCGTATTAACCACTCTGTAAGTATAAAATTAACTCATTATTCTCGGGGACATTGAAAACTAGGTGAAAATTATGTCCATTTCATGGACATTTCGCTTTCAAGTAAGCAAAATAATTTTCTTCCTTCTAGAGGAAACAATAAATTAATAATATAAAAGTTAATTCGAGAAGTTATTAAAAAAAAAAAATTATAATGCAAGAAAATGAAAAAACATGAATTATTTTACGAATTTTTGATCAGTTATAAAAGTTATATAGGTCAATCGATTCGTTTTGAGATAGGGAATATGATTTTTGTATTCATTAAGTTGTATTTTTAGAATGGAAAAAATTTTGGTCAAAAAACGATTTTTTTCGGCGAAAAAAGGTGATAAAAAAAATTGATAGGGTATTTTCAAAAATCCCTGTGTCCAAATTTAGATATTCATGAGTTTAATAAATCGTCCAAATTTTATTAAAATCCATTCAACCGTTCTCGAGATATCCTGGCGACAAAAAACGCTATATACACACACACACACACACACATACATCTGGACATTTTCTTAAGAATGGAAATTTTCGCTTTTTACATGAAAATGAGTCGATTTAGACTATTTTTGAAAAAATCGAAAATCTTAACGATCACAAAGCTTCTCTATGAGAAAGCAATAAAAAAGATTAAATTAATAAAAAATTTTTTTGAATTTCTGGAATTATAAATTCCAAATTAGTTTTTGCGCCTTATGTTATCGACAATTATAAATATTTTAAATAAGTATAGGTAATACATAAAAATAAATAAAACAAGTTTTTTTTACGTACGACAAAATTTATAAAAGGTTAGAATTAAAAAAAATTGCAAAAAATAATGGCTAATATTGCAAATTAATTGAAAAAAATAATGAAAACAATTAAAAATTGGCGAAAGTAATTTAAAAAATCATAAAAATGTTTTAAATTAAAGAATATAATTTAAATTTACGAAAAATACTTGAATCGTAGAAATAAATTGAAAAAAATTAAAATAATGAAAAATTGAAGAAAACAATTAAAAATTGAAAAAAATGATTGAAAATTGAAAAAAATGATTGAAATTGAGATAAATAATTTAAAATTTAGAAAATTATTTCAAAACTAATTCAAATGATTAAAAATTGAAAAAACTAATTAAAAATTAGACAAAAATAAATGAAAGATGATAAACATAATTTAAAATTGAAAAGAACAAATTTTAATTTAAAAGAAATAATTACAAAAAATACAGAATATAGATACATAAAATACAAGAAAATTATAGATATAATTCAAAATTGAATAAAATAATGGAAATTAAAGAAAAAAAAAAAACAGTATAAATAATTGAGAATTGAATTAAATAATTGCAATATCAGATAAATAGTTAAAAATTTAAGGAATTATGAAAAAAAATTAAAAACAATTGAAAATTGAAGAAAATAATGGGAAATTGGAAAACATTTTAAACAGTACAAAATATTTTTTAAAAATAATAATAATTAAAAATTCAGGGAAATAATTTAAAAAATCATAGAAATGTTTTGAAATTAAATAAAATAATTTAGATTTAATAAAAATACTTGAAACTCTTAGAAATAAATTGAAGGAAACAATTGAAAATTTAACAAAATGATTGAAATTGAGATTAATAATTATAAATTAGGGAAATTAATTCAGGAATAATTGAAATGATTAACAATTAAATAAAATAATGAAAATAGAGGAAAATAATTAGAATTTTAGAAACTAATTGGAAAAATTACATAATATAATTTAAATAAAGGAAAGTTAAAGAACGTTTCAACAAAATTCTTGAAACTTTTAGATGTTCATTGAAAATAGAAACTAATTAAAAATTAGACAAAATAAATGAAAGATGATAAACATAATTTAAAATTGAAGAAAACAATTTTTAATTTAAGAGAAATAATTATTAAAAATACAGAATATACATAAAATACAAGAAAATCATAGACATAATTGAAAATTAAATAAAATAATGGAAATTTCAGATAAATTATTAAAATTTTTTGGAAATTATGAAAAAGAACGTAAGTAATTGAAAATTGAAGAAAATAATAAAAAAAATAATATAAATCTAAAACTGAAGAAAATAATGGGAAATTTGAGAAAAATATTTAAAATCTTAGAAAATATTTTTAAAAAATAATAATACATAATTAAAAATTGGTTAAATAATTGAAAAATGCTTTAAAAATTTGAAACTCGAAGAAAATAATTGGATTATGATGAAAATAATAATAAGTTAAAAAAAATTAATGAAATTTAAAAAAAAATAATTGAAAAAATTGCAGAATTTTTTTTAAATAAAAAAAATAATTTAAATTTGAAAAAAATACTTTAAAATTTTAAAACTAATTGAAAAAATGAGAATAATTAAAAAATTGAAAAAAACAATTGAATAGAGCTAGAAATAATTAAAATTTAAGATAATTAATAAAAAAATTTGGAAATTATGAAAACAAATAAAAATAATTAAAATTTGAGATAAATGCTAAAAATCTTAAGAAATAATTTCATAAAATGAGAATAATACTTAAAAATTAAGGGAAAGAATTGAGAAATGATCAAAATAATTTAAAATTTTAAAAAATAATTGAAATATGATAAGAATAATTAAAATTTCAGATAAATAATTGAATTTTTGAAAATTATGCCAAAAGAATGAAAATATTTAAAAGTTAGGGAAAATAATAGTATCATTACAGAATTTATTTTTTAGCAAAAGAAAATAATTGAAAAATCATTTATAAACTTGAAAATTGAAGACAATAATCCCAATTTGTGATAACAACTGAAAATTAAAAATTATTAATTGAAAAATAATTAGCATAATTAAAAGATGGAAAAAATAATTGCAAAATGATAATAAGATATAAATATTGAACAAAATAATTGAGATGAGATATATATTTGAAAGTTCAAGATATTAATTAAGAAATAATGAAAATGATTAAAAGTTGAAGATAATAATTGCAAAATAAAAATAATAATGGTAAATTAATAAAATTAAATTAAATTTGCGATTAATAATATAAAATTTGGCAATTAATATTGAAATTGTTTTATTATCGAAGAGAAAATAATTAAAATTGAAAAACTCTTGGAAAAAATTAAAGAAAATAATTGAAATTGGCGGAAGGTAGATTTAAGATTCTGGGAAAAAAGTGAGAAATAATGAAAATAATTAAAAATTGCAGAAAATAATTGAAACCAGGTGAAAATTATGTCCATTTCATAGACATTTCGCTTTCAAGTAAGCAAAATAATTTTCTTCCTTATAGAGGAAACAATAAATTGATAATATAAAAGTTAATTCGAAAAGTTATTAAAAAAAGAATTATAATGCAAAAAAATGAAAAAACGAATTATTTTACGAATTTTCGATCACTTATAGAAGTTATATAGGTCAATCGATTCATTATGAGATACGGAATATGATTTTTGTATTCATTAAGTTGTATTTTTAGCGTGGAAAAAAATTTTGTCAAAAATGATTTTTTTTTATGAAAAAAGGTGCTCAAAAAATTTGATTAGGTATTTTCGAAAATCCCTGTGTCCAAATTTAGATATTCTTGAGCTTAATATGTCATCCAAATTTTATTAAAATCCATTCAACCGTTCTCAAGATATCCTGGCGACAAAAAATGCTATACACACACACGTACACACACGCACGTACTCACACACACGCGCAACACACACATACACGTACACATCCAGACATTGCTTAAAATGAGAATTTAAGCTTTTTAGATAAAAATGAGTCGATTTAGACTATTTTTAGAAAATCGAAAATTTTAACGATCACAAAGCTTCCTCTGTGAGGAAGCAAAATGATAAAAATTGTTGAAAATTGTAGTTCAAGTCATTGAAATCATAAGAGAAAAGAATGATTATAAATTGAAGAAATTTTTAAATCCCTTCAATATATATACTTGATCCGTGGATTCATTGAACTTTTAATCATTGGAAGTTTAAATTAATAGAAATTTGAAGAAATTAAAATTGCTATAGATTTAACAATAAACTAAAACATTGTATAAAATATTCTTCCTAAAGTTTAATATCTTTTTTATCTGTTTGCAGGAAACAAAGCAAGCGACTAATAAACGCATTCTGGCCAAATAACACAGCGTTATTAGATTCTGATTACGTGTTTCACAGTGAAAGATTGGATTCCACTTTGGATGGCCATTTGAATATAGAAGTTCCTCTGAGTACGCGACACGAAGCTCGCCTCACATACGGCTACAAAAAGCGCCCTCAAGTCACCAACGGATACTCAAAATTATTCTACAACAGTCAGGAAATATTAAATGGCCAATATAAATCCAAGAGTGAATCAAGGGCTGGTTTTGAGAAGGACGAAATCAAAATTACCGTCGAGAATATTTTCAAGCCAATCGGTATCTTCTACGTGAACCAATTCGAATATAGCGGTGGCAACGAGGGCACAAATTATCCAACGACTGAATTGAAGAAAGTGCATATCTATCGACTAGACAACAGTTCCAGTTTCAATGTCAGCGGAGAATCTAAAGTGCACACGACTCACGATGGACAAGAGGTCTATCTAAAGGCGGTCCATTTCAATCGAACTGTACAATTGCGCACGGATTATAAAATTTTGCCAGGTGAATTCGATCAAAATACGTGGCTCAGTTTGGCTCAAGATGCCTGGGTTTCTTACCACATCAATATTCTCAACAAGACCACAGAAAACGTCGAAAACCAATTCTTAGTTTTGGGCCTGGTCTATCCGAAGAGGAACTTCACCCTGAATGGAACTTATTTGATAACCCACTCCGAATTACAGTCCGAGGCTCATCTTATCTGGAAACACGACCAGACAGATTCTCGAGTTCTTGGCTCGGCTTTCCAGTGGAAAAATATCTCCTCTAGTTTGAACTCTCTTCAGCAAGTGGCGATCTTTAGTTTGAAACATCCAAGTTTCGAGAAAGACGTGACTTTCACTGGTCAGATTATTAATCGGGACGAGCGAGATTTATTGAATACTGCATTTGTTGTGGATTATTCGACCGATAAACGCAAACTTTTGAATATCTCGGCAACAGTGAGGGACGAGAGTGATTTACGTGATCGTAAATACACGTATGCAGTTTTAGGAAATCATGATGAAATTAATTTACATCTTGATCTTCAAGGATATATTCATCATCACCCACCAATTTCCCTGGTAACCAAGAACAATGTGGTTTATCAGCGAGGAAATTCGGAAGAGGAATCAGGAGAGTTGTTTGCACGTATTGACACGAGTAGAAATGAAATCGAGGTAAATCGGGAAAATACTGATCAAATGTTTCCGAATAAAATGAATGTCAAGTACCTGAAGGCTTCTTATCGAGGCGATTATCCAGAGTTCACTCTGAACGGAAGTGCGATTAATTCGCCGGATCTTAACGCTACTGGTACTTTGTTTTTAAACATCAAGGAAAAAATGACCTGGATGATGGTTAATTATACACCTGGTATGATTTTTGTAGTATTTTTGGTACCTTTCCACTATTTTTTCTCAATCAGGGTTGCCACAAAAACATGATTTGAAAATTCAATGACTTTTCCAGATTTTCCAGACCATTTTCACTGGTCTGAATATAAAATTAATTTAATAACTTTTTTTGGTAGTTACAACGAAAAAACTATAAAATATTCAAATTAAATGAGTAATATAATATCAATCAGGGTATCGAGTAACTTTTGAAGAAAATTGAAGGCATTTTAAAAAGGTTTCAAAGTCAAAAACATTTTTTTTTTTTTAAGTTTACTTGTAATATTTTTAATTTTGAGATTGAAGTTGATCAACAATTTCGTACTAAAAACGCAAAAAGAAATAATATATAGAGTAGAGTCAGGGATAGAAAAAAAAATATCTAAAAAATTAAACAAGAAATATTAAGTTAAGAAATTTAGAAACAAGAAAAATTAAGAAAATTATAGGAATAATTGTTGTAAATGATTACAAATTGAACAACTGGATTGAAAATCGAAAAGAATTGAAAATTGAAAAAGGAAATTGAAATTTAAAGAATATCATTAAAAATTGAAAAAAGTAATTAAAAAAGCTGAGAATTATGGAATATAGAAGAAAATAATTGAAAACTGAAAAATGGAATTGAAATTTGAAGAAAATAATAAAAAAATGAAGAAATAAATTGAAAATTTAAGAATTAAATTCAAATTCGACAAAATAATTGATCATTAAAAAAATATGAGAATTATTGAATATTGAATAAAATAATTGAAAATTGAAGACTGCAATTGGAAATTGAAAATAATAATTGAGAAATGAAGAAAATAATTAAAACTTGAAAAATTAAAGTTTAAGGAATTAAATTAAAATTTTAGGAAAATAGTTGACAAAATTGAAAAAAATTAGTAAACTGTCGAGGATAATCAACAACGGAATAAAATAATTTTAAAAATTAAAGATGTAATTATAAAATTTGAAAAAAATAATTGTACATTCAAAAATTTGTAGAAAATAATTGAAAATTGCGGAAAAAAATTAATAATTGAAAGAAATAATTGAAAAACGAGCAAAATAAATGAAAAATTGAATAGTTAAAAATGACGAAAATAATAGGAAATAATTTCAATATTTTCAATAATTATTGAAAGCAAAATTCGAAAAATGACTAGATTAATAGACAACAAAACAAAAAAAAATGAAAAAATTAAAGAATAATATATAAAATTTTAAGAGAATAATTGAAAAAATTGCGGGAATAATTGAGAAATGACGAGAATAATAATTGGAGAAAATATTAAAAATTGAAGAAATAAATTGAAGATTAAAGAATTAAATTTAAATTGTAACAAAATAATGATGAATTTAATGAAAAATTACTGAATGTCTAAAATAATTAAATATTGAGAAAAATACTTGACAATTGAAAAAAAAAACTAAAAAAAACTAAAAAATGGCGAGAGCAATCGACAGTAGAACAAAATTATTGAAAAATTAAAGAATAATTATAAAATTGAAGAAGAATATTAAGTTGTCAATTAAAAACTGAAGAAGATTATAGGAAAAATTTTAGAAAATAAATGAAAATTAAAGAATTAAATTAAAATGTGAAGAAAACAATTGATAATTGAAAGAAAAATTAGAAAATGACGAAAATAATTGAGAAATGAGGAAAATAATTGACAATTGCCAAAAAAATTCGAAAGCTGTCGAGAATAATCGACAACAGAACAAAATAATTAAAAACATTAATGAATAATTATAAAATTTAAGGAGAATAATTTTATATTGAAAATCACTTTCCAGGTATTTCAGGTTTTCCCTGACTTCAAAAAAATTCCATGACAATTCCAAGTTTTCCAGGTTTTTCAGAACCGTGGCAACCCTTATTTTTTAACCCCCGTTATTTTTTATGAAATCAATTGACAATTAATTAATAATTATTAGATAAATTGATTCACAATTAATTTATAATATTTCAGATGCTGTCGAAAGTTTAAGGATGTATGGGGATATACCCGATGCTAGAAATGCTAAATTCGACATTTGGAGAACTTATGATGAAGATCTTACCGTCTCGGATGTTACTTTCTATCTGAGATTAAATCATTCTAGACTTGTTACTTCGACTTTACGCTGGAGACCTGAATTGAGATCTGATATATTAGTAAGTTTCGAATATTTATTGTAAACAAAAAAATGCGGAATTCAAATTTTAATGTATCCAAATTCCAATCATTTTAATTTTTTTTTTTAACTTCCAATCTGTCCAAATTTTAATCTATTCAAATTGCAGTTAAACCGACTTTCTATTGGTGAAAATATTTTAAATAAATATTGTATCTGATTCTAAATCAAAATTTAAAATAATCGAAATTTCAATTCATTTTAATTTTACTTAAATTCAAATTCTCATGTTGCATAAAAAATGCAGTCAGACCGAATTTTTATTGTTGAAAATATTTATTAATTAAAATTGTAACCGATTCTAAATAATATATCAAAATTTAAAATGATTTAAATTTCAATTCAATGAAATTTTTAATAAAAAAAACTAGAATGAATTTTAAATTAAAATCTATAAAAATTTGGACGAGATCAATTAAGAATCGATTTAAAATTTCGATCATTAAATACTTTGACCATTAAAAATTAAAGTCAATTGTTATTTGGATCTACCTATCTAAATTCGAAGAAATTAAATTTGATTCGATTGAAATCGAATTCATTTAATTTGTAACCGATGTTAAAAATAATTAATCAAAATTTTAAATGATCGACATTTTAATTTACATTTAAGTGCAGTTCAATTGATTTATTGAACATTAAGTAAATCTAAATTTTTATTTATACAAATTTTAGTCGATTTAAATATAAACCGATCAAAAATTCTATTTATCCAAATTAAATTTTATATTGAAATAATAAATTTAGAATCAGTAAAAATTTCCTTTAATATACATTTTTATGAATAAATATCAATATTGATTGATATTTGATTAGATTAAAAAATAAATTGATTGAATTAGAAGTTTATTAAAATTGGAATGAATTTTAAATCAAGAATATGAACCGACCCAAAATTGTATTTATCCAAATTAAATTTTATATTGAAATAATAAATTTAGAATCATTAAAAATTTCTTAAATATAAGTTTCTATGAATAAAAATCAAGATTGATTGAAATTTGAGAAGATTACAAAAAAATTCATTGAATTTGAAGTTTATTAAAATTGAAATCAATTTTAAATCAAGAATATGAATCGGTCCAAAATTTTATTCAATCAAATTTTTTATTGAAATAATTTTAGAATCAGTAAAAATTTCTTTTAATATAAGTTTTCATCAATAAAAATCAAGATTGATTGAAATTTGAATAGATTAAAAAATAAATTGATTTAATTTGAACTTTATTAAAATTAGAATCTATTTTAAATCGAAACTGATTTAAATTTTGACATATTCTATTTAGAATCGATTAAAATTTCGGTAAATAATTATTTTTACTTTTAAAAATTAGCTTTATTTAATGTGAGTGTATTTAAATTTTAATAATTTAAATTTCGGACTGATTGAAATCGGAATTAATTAAAGTTTTATACAATTAAAATTTAAAAAATATAAATTGAAATTTGAATCGTTCTAATTGTAAAGTTTATTAAAATCGAAATGGATTTTAATTTACAAGATGCAAAATTCGGATTAATTATGATTATAATCGATTAAAACTTCGAATAAATAAAAGCTTTTATCAATTGAATCGATATTTAAAAACTGTAAAAATTGTGAAAAATTAGAAAAATACTTTCTCTAAGGGGAAGAAATAAAAAATTGTTTAAAAAACAAAAATACAAACAAAAATTTAAAAAAATTTTGGAAAATCCATAAATTTTAAAGGTGATAAATATGAAAATTTTATTAAAATAATAACATTCTAACTAAAAAATTAAATTTCACTTTCAGCGATTTGTTAAAACTACCCTATCTGACATTTATAATCGCATGAATAGCGATGTTGATTTCTGGAGACATACAGTCAGATCCGAAACTGTCAACGTCATGTCCCAAGTTTGGGAAAATGCTAAAGATGATTTGGATGAATTCCTAGACGACTGGAGGTAAAAACAAAAATGTTTAAATTAATTTTGTATTATTGACTTTTTTACCATAATTTTAATTCCTTCTTTTCGATTTTTTCAGCGAATTGAGAATTATCGAGCAAGATTTTCAATCACTCAAAGTGTACCTGAATAATTCTTACAATGCGAACGATTTTTACGTAAAGGACATTGTTGCTCTTGGATTTTACATCATAGACGAACTTTCATTACGAACTCACATCCAATCGTTGCCAAATCTTCTAAACGAAATCTGGGAAATAATGGGCGAGTCTGGAGAAGCAATTCGCAATTCTCTCCTTTGGATAATCGAAGCAATTAAAAACGCGTACAATAAATTGTCCGAGATTATAAGTGCAATTTTGAAGGGTGACTCTATCTCGCAAATAGCTCACATTGTTGAGAATCTTATTGAAAAATACGACAAATTTATAAAAGACCTGCACGTCTCGTTTATAAAGTACATTGAAAATATTTGGAATAAGATCTTCCACTCTATTTATCAACAATGGTATAAATTTCTCAGATTGCTCGAGCCAATGTTCATCCGCGTTATTCATTATCTCGAGACTCTCGCCTGGAAAGCGAGTAAAGAAATTCTAGATTTTCTGTACGATCGTAGAAATGAAATTATAACGTCTCCGTATTACGACAGATTCGCAAACTTCACACAAGATATTGATAAATTTTATCGGGACATTAAGGCAAATGATATTATTACAAATTTTCAGAAATATTCTGGCTTGATTATTCATTTCATTAAAGATCGTTACTTCACGTTTGTGCCATTTGGAAAAGAGCTGAAAGACGTTCTTGATGAAATTATCACCGAGTTGAAAGAATTGAAGAAATTACCCTCGGTTCAGTACACTCTCGACAGAATGGAACAAATTTATGTTAAAATCAGTGAACTGTATGAATACTTTCAAATCAGGACTAAAATTGAAGCAACTGTTCGATTAATTCACTCGAAGGTGATGGATATAAGCCAAACGGCTTTGCAGGCTGAAAGTCGTTACAGAGAAGCAAAGACCAAATTTATATTCGATCCGAATAGAGGATTAATGTGCTTTGAGCAAAAACTTCCAATGTCCTGGCATTCGTTTAATCAAACTCCAGAATTCCAAGAAATACCGGAATATAGAACAATAACTGATATAGGATCGTATTTTACCACATCCAATGCTACTTTTTGGTCTTTGTATTATCAATTTAAACCTTACACTGAACCGTCCAATTGGCTTCCACCATTTAAGGGTAAATTGTTGTAGAATTTTTTAAAACTTTCATTAAAATACGAGAAGTTTGTATTTAAAAATGTATATTATTTAGAAGAGTTCTTTTTGTTTCAGCTCAAGGAATGATTGTTGGTGCTCAAAATTTCATAACTTTTGATGGACACTTCATTGAGTTTGCTGGACCTTGTACTTATTTACTCACTCGGGACTTTGTTCGAGATGAGTTTGCTGTTTTAATTAAATACGATGCAAATCCAACTGAGAAAATTAGAAGTCATCAAATAGTGGTATTGTTTGGAGAGAAATCGATAATTGTGGATTTGTTCAAAGACGTGAGTTTGAATTTTTTAATGAAATATCTATAATTTACAAAATAAGCTCAACTATTATTATTAATTTATGAAACAAGGCAAATTTTAAATTAGTTTGTTAGGTAAATTATAAGAAATTCCAAGAATCCCGAATCTTTTATTGTCAGAATATTAAACTTCCCGAATCTCCATTTCTCAGAAATTTCAACTTTCCGAATCAACATTTGTCGGAACTTTTAACTTCCCGAAACTCTAATTGTCATAAAATTGAACACTCCGAATCTTCATTTGTTCGAATTTTTAACTTCCCGAACCTCCAATTGTCAGAATTTGCATCTATCCGACCAAAGAAATGTAAAATTGTTAAAAGAGCTTTCTGATTGGCTGGTAATGTTTCCGGACAAATTACCAGCCAATCAGAAAGCTGTTTTAGCAATTTTACGTTCCTTTAATCGGACAGATACAAATTCTGACAATTTGAGATTCGGGAAATTAAAAATCGGAGAAATAGAGATTCGGTGTTTTCAATATTCTGACAAATGGATATTCGGTCAGTATTAAAAGTTCAGACAAATGGTAATTCGAAAAGTTGAAATTTTTGAGAAATGGAGATTTGGAATTTTCAATATTCTGTCAATTGAAAATTCGGGAAATTAAAAGTTCTGACAAATAAATTTCGGACTATTGGAGATTCTGTCAATTGGGTTTTGGAGAAAATTATGGCGACCTTCAATTTTTATGTTCATTTTTATTTATTTATTTTTTTTTAATTTAATTGATTTTTATAATTTTATCTCGTTATAATTTAAGCACTAAGTAGTTGAAATTGTATTTTATTTAAATTCATCAATAATTCCAATTAATTCAAATTTCAATTATCAAATAGTAATTATTTTGCATGCTAATTTATTTTATTTAACTTTTGTCATTCTTGAGCACTTATTTCTTCTCTTCTTCGAATTTCAGATATTCTTCTCCTTTCTCTTTATTGTCAATGTTTCCTTCTTTTTTAATTTTCTAAATTACAACATTTTATTGTTATTAATTTTTTTTTTAATTTTACCATTTTTGCTTTCTCGTAGAAGAAGCTTTGTGATGGTTAAGATTTTCGATTTTTCAAAAAGTCTAAATCGATTTATTTTCATTTAAAAAACGCCATTTTTCATTTCGAAGCAAATGTCCAGAAATGTTCTAAACAAGTTTAAATTCACTTTTGTTATTTTTCAATTATTTGCTTCTAATTTAAATAACTTTTGTCATTATTAGATTATCTGCTTCAAATTTCAATAACTTTTGTCATTGTTAAAAGATTTTTTACATTTTAGAATTATTTTCTACAAATTTCAATTATTTTATTCAATTTTTTTTGTCATAAATTTTTAAATTTCTTACACCAGCTTCAATTAAGTATTTTCTTCAAATTTCAATCATTTTCTTCATTATTTATATTATTGGCATGAATTTAATAATTTTTTATACCTTTTTCAATTATTTTCTACAAATTTCAATTATTTACTTCAAACTTTAATTACTTTCATCATATTTAAATTTCTTTGGCATTTTCGAATTATTCTCTTCAAATTTTAATTATTTTCTTCAAACTTAAATTCATTTCTTCAAATTTCATTTACTTTACTCAAACTTCTAATATTTTTTTCAGTTTTTCAATTATTGTCTATAAATTTTAATTTTTACACCAGCCTTTAATTACCTATGTCATTATTCGATTAATTTTTAATATTTCAATTTTTTGTCAATTTTCCGAATATTGTCTTCAAATTTTTTTTTTACACCAGTTATCAATTTTTTTTCATTTCTCAATTATTTTTTTCAAATTTCAATTATTTTTGTCATTATTCAAATATTTTTTACATTTTGGAATTATTTTCTTTAAATATCGTATTCTTCAATCTTTTGTTTCCTTATAGGGGAAACTTTGTGATTGTTAAGATTTTCGATTTTCCAAAAATAGTCAAAATCGACTCATTTTCTTCTAAATAATCTCCAGAACGCTTAAACGGATTTCAATAGAATTTGGATGGCTTATTAAGGTCATAAATATCTAAATTTAGGCACAGGGGTTTTTGAAAATACCTAATCAAATTTTTTTGAGCACTTTTCTCATCGAAAAAATTCGTTTTTTTCCAAAATTGTTTTTTATGCAGAAAATACAACTTAATGAATATAAAAATCATATGTACCTTATCTCAAAACGAATCGATTAACTTTTATAAAGTTTATAATTGATCAAAAATTCGTGAAATAATTCATGTTTTTTCAGTGTCTTTGCATTAATTTTTTTTTTTTTTTATATAACTTCTCCAATTAACTTTAAATTATTAATTTATTGTTTCCTTTATGAGGAAGCAAATTTTTTGCTTACGTGGAAGCGAAAAATTTTTACGAAATGGACATAATCTCCACCTAATTTAAAAACATTTTCTATATGTTTCAAATATTTTTTATGAAATGAAGCAGAACCGGACAAAATGCCTGTGTAAAAGTTTGAAGTAAAAAAAAATTATTTAATGATATTTTTGAAAAATATTTACCATGACACATTAAAATAATAACTTTTGAGAATTAAATAGGATAGTTATTTAAAGAATTTATTTAAGATAACATAGCATAAATTATTTTTAAAATATCTTGGTTGAGATTCGACATTTTCTATATAAGACTTGGGTAAATTGGCAAGACAAAAATAATGTATAAAAAAGCTAGTAAAAGTAAAAAAGTTTCACCTATCTGTTTTCTAAAATCAATTCGCTTATTAATATTATAAATAGTATTACCTTTTAATACAGGAAATATAAAGTTTTTCTCTAAAAACTGAAGTGACATCGAAAAACGGTGCTTCATAATGGAAAAAAAAGACTATAAAAAATATATAAAGCTCCTGTATTTGAAATAACTTGTAAAGTTGAATTTCTAACACTCTAATAAATTATAAAAATACCTGTTTGTTTGAAAAAAACGTGAGTTTGAGAAAGAAATCCTAAAATTTGACATTCAATACCAAATGTGACAGGTTAATCCGCCATGATTCTTTATAATCACGTAACTCTCGTACTCGTACGTATTTTTTTTGCACATGCGCACTTCTTTTGCTTCATCCCGCGTTTATTTAAAATTATGTTTTAAAAATATATTAAAAATGATTCTTCAAAGTACAATTATTATAATTATTATTAATATAAACGCAATAATTAATATAATTAATTTATTAGAACACTGATTTTCTATGCAGAAGTAATAACAACTTGATATTTAGTTTCTACATCAAAATATACGTAAGCCGAGAGATTTTCTGTATTGTACGTATCTTGCTTAAAAGTTTTACAGCAAGAAGGTAATTCACCCAGTCAATTTGCCCCAAAAAACACGGCGTAATTAAAATAATTTTTTTAAATTTGAAGACTCATTTTTATAAATTTAATCAAGATGTTTAAAAAGCTAAATGTTTAAAGATTAGTTTAAAAAAGAATTATACACATCTGTGAAATAGAAATGCAGATTTTCTGAAATTTAAAAATGAAATATTATCGTTGGAAAGCATCATTTTCACAATTCTTTAATAATAAACTAATAAGCATGAAACTCTATACAAACCATGTTTAATATTTATTTTTCGCCAAGTTATAACGACGATTGCAAATTTACCTAAATAGGAATTTTACCTGGTTCGTCCCTATATATTTTCCTAATTTAATTTATGAAAATATTTCTTGTTTAATTTTAAACGAAATTTAAATCTTCTTTTTTGAATTATTTTAATCTATTGCTTCCTCTACGAGAAAGTAAATTATTTTGCTTACATGGAAGCAAACTGTTTATGAAATGAACATAATTTTCACCTAGTTTACATTTTTCTTGAAAATTTCTCATTTTTTTTTTAAATATTATTTAAAAAACAAGTTAATATTGACCATGAGATTAATTCGCCTTCATTTTTCAGACTGTCAGCATCACAGATTCAGACGTTAAACTCCAGTTACCCATAGAACTTGAAAACGGAACCGCCTTCGTTTACCAAGAAGAAAGTATCGTAATCATTGAGCGCAAGGACAAACAATTCAAATTAGAATGCAATTTAAAATACGATTTTTGCAAACTCGACTTGGCCGGCTGGTATTACGGGAAAACAGCCGGATTACTTGGCACAATGAACAACGAGCAAATAGACGATCAGATGGGATCTGACGGGACAATTTTCAACGATGTTGGGAAATTTGCTCACAGTTGGTCCACTGAAGGAGAAAAATGCAGTTCTGAATTAAATTACGCAATTTCTCGAGATCCGGGTCCTGTACTCTTCTGTCAAGATCTTTTTGTCAACAGAAGTTCAGATTTCGGTTCGTGTTTCAATGTAGTGAATCCTCAGCATTACTATGAGATTTGTCTAAATAGTGTCGACGAACTTGAAGCGTGTACACCCGCAATGGCCTACATGCATGCTTGCATGTTCCACGATACATATTTGAGGATTCCTGACAAATGTACCACTTGCTTCATGAATGATGGCACTCATGTACCAGAAGGCCAATTCAAAAAATTAGAAGGAGCATCCGTTCCTAAGTCGACTGACATTGTATTCATCGTTGAAGCTAAAGATTGCAACAGCGACATTAGAAGAAATCGCAGTCTGGACTATTTGATTACTCAGATAAACAAAGAGCTTCGCGATCAACGTTTCACTGATAATCGTTGGTCTCTGGTTATTTTCGGCGGTGATGGAGTCTATGATCAACCGAGAAGTCTGATCCTCGATAGTCAAATATTTACCAAGAATCACTTGCGATTTGTTGATTATTTTAATAATATTCCGATCGGGAATGGAAATCAGGATATATTTGCTGCGCTTGGTTTCGCTTCTCAGCTCGTTTTCAGGCCAGGAGTTTCCAAAACGTTCATTCTGATGCCCTGCACGCACTGCGAACCTCAAAATCAAACGGTATACTGAAAAGCTTCACTTATTTTAACATTCATGTACTTATATAGAACTTCTCTGATTGGCTGGTCCAATTCGCAGCGACCAATGGAAATGTTAGTTAGTTTTGATTGGTCGCCAAGTTAGAATAAGTGAGACTTCGAATTGTTAAAATAAATGTGACTTGAAATAAGCGAGACTTTAAATAAGTAAAGTGTATTATTAATTATAAATCAATGTCGAAATTATTATTAAATTAATCTCTTTGTTTTTCCAGTTGGATTATTCAGTTTTACATCAAGTATTATTAGAACGCGACATAACTTTACATATTCTAATGGACGGCGATTTTCAATTTAATAAGAGCAGACTCAATAAAATATTTTACGGCCTGGATGCTTCTAAATCCTATACGAAGAAGGATTCCCGAATTTTGTCGGGAGATGTCGATTTAAGAAGACAAGTCAAGTTACCAAAAAGTGCTTTAGGCTACTGTACTCCTCTTTCGTTGGAGTCAAATGGCACGATATTTAGCGGCAGTAAATTACGACTTGGCAAGATTCCATTTATTAAAAAATTTGTCACTGTTTTCGCTAAAAGAATAGTCGTCTCAGCGGAGCCAAATCCTTGCCAACACTGCGAATGTTTGGCGGATAATGACGGAATTACGAAAATGGAGTGTACGCCTTGTATTTATCCATCACCTGTAACTGTCTATTACTTGAATGTAAGTACTAAAATCAGGGTCGGTGACTTGTAAATTTTTGCCATCTGCACACTTAATATTGACCGAGGGGGAGGAGGGGGAGAAATAAAACAAAAATAAATTATAGAGTTTCTTAATTAACGTAATTATTTTAACGATAAAGTTAACAGTCTTAGTTGATTTCGACTATTAAATTCATTTATAATTATTAATGACTACCTAGATTATAAAACGTGCGATTAATTTCTACAGTTAATGTTATCAACAATTATAAATATTTTAAATACAATACTCAAAAGATAAATAAAACAAGATTCATTTGGATAAAGCAACATTTATAAAATTTTTGAATTAAAAACATTTTTAAAATGATTTAAATTTGAGAAAAAAAAATGATAAATGTAAGATAATTATTGCAATTTTAGAAACATAATTGAAAATAATACAGAATATGTGTGAAGCAAAAAAAGTACCTAATTACACAATGATTTCAAGAATTTTAAGTTGAGGGAAATAATTAAAACATTATAGAAATAATCGAGACTTTAAGTAATGTGAATTTGAAATAAATAATAGAAATTTTCGGGATTAATCAACAAGTAATCAAAATATTATAAAAATTGTAAAAAACATTGCAAATTAAAAAAAATAATTAATAATTGACGAAAGTAATTGAAATTTAAGAAAAATAATTGCAAAAAGATAAAAGAAAATTGAAAAAATAAAGGAAAAGTGAAATAAATAATTGAAATTTGAGATAAATAATTGAAAATTTAGGAACTTAATTGAGGAATAGTAAAAATAAATAAAAATTGAAGAAATTGATTGCAAAGTGATAATAATAATAATTGAAAACTGAAGAAAATTATTTAAATTTGAGAAAAATATTTTAAAATCTAGGATATTAACTGAAGAATAATGAAAATAATAAAAAATAGAGAAATTATTTGCAAAGTAATATAAATAATTAAAAATTGAAAATGGTAATTTGAAATTGTAAAATACTTGAAAAATTACAATATATATTTGTAATAAAGGAAAATAATTGCAGAATGATAAAAATAATTTTTAATTGAAAAAATAACTGGAATTTGAGATAAATACTAAAAAAAATTAAAAGATTAATAGACAAATAATTGAAAATGATAAAAGGTAATTGAAAAAAGATAGAAATAATTTAAAACTGAAGAAAATAAAAAAAATTTGTAAAAAATAATTTAAAGAATTAAAGAATATATTTGAGCTAAGAGAACTACCTAATTACAAAATGACTTAAAGAATTTTAAATTAAGGAAAATAAAATTAAAACATTATAGAAATAATCAAAAATTGAAGAAAATAATGGAAATTCGAGATAAACAATTGAAATTTTCGGAATTCATCAACAAATAATATAAAATTTGTAAAAATAATTGCAAATTAAAAAAAAATTAATAATTGACGAACGTAATTGAAATTTGAAAAAAATAATTGAAGAATGATTAAAACATTGAAAAGTTTATACAATAACTTAGATTTGGGATAATAAATGAAAATTTAGGAAATTAATTGAAAAATAATTAATATGTCTAATTAAAAGATGGAGAAAATAATTGCAAAAAGATAAAGAAAAATGAAAATTAAAAAAAAAATAATTGAAAAATGAGACAAATAATTGGAAATATAGGAATTTAATTGAGGAATAGTAAAAAAAAAACAAAAATCAAAGAAATTGATTGCAAAGTGATAATAATAATAATAATTTAAAATTGAAGAAAATTATTAAAATTTGAGAAAAATATTTTAAAATGTAGGAAATTAATTGAAGAATAATGAAAATAATAAAAAATTCGAGAAACTATTTGCAAAGTAATAAAAATAATTAAAAATTGAGGAAACTAATTTTAATTTGTGAAAAATAATTGAAAAAATTACAATATATATTTGCAATGAAAGAAAATAATTGCAGAATGATAAAAATAATTGTAAATTGAAAAAATAACTGTAATTTGACATAAATAATAAAATTAGAAAATTATTTAAAAAATAATTGAAAATGACAAAAAGTAATTGAAAAATGATAGAAATAATTGAAAATTGAAGAAAATAATAGAAATTTGTAAAAATAATGGAAAATATTACAGAATATATTTTGGATAAACAATATTACTTGAAAAATGATATTAATAATTGGAAATTAAAGATAATTAAATGTAAATTTAAGATAAAAAAGTTTAGAAAATTACAGAATTTATTTGATATAAAAGAAAGTGATTAAAAATCGAAAAGCATTATTTAAATGCTCGAAAAATTCAACTAAAATTTAAGAGCAATAATAATTGAAATTTTTTTTATAAATAATGAAACTAATTTCATAATACAGAAAATAAATAAAACTGAAAAAGTTTTATGTAAAAAAATTAAAGAAAATAATTGAAACTTGCGGAAATTGAATTTAAAATTTTTGAGAGAAATTAAAAAATTTTGCCACATGGAATTCCACAGGGCGACTTTTTTGCACCAAGGAATATTGCAGACGTACCATACACAAGTCACCGTCCTTGAATAGAATTAAATTATAAAATCATGAAAAATAACATTTAACAAACAAATATGTTTCATGAAAAAAATTACATTGTTTTTCACGGAAGAGAATTGAAATTTTTGCCTAAAAAAAAAAACTCTTTAACAGGAAACTTTTGATGAAGATGAGGCTTTATCAGCACTTCAACCAGGAGATTTAGATTACGATCAAACTGGAGACGATGAAGATTAACATGTATAGAAAATCCTCATTTTGTAATTTATTTAAGAAAATTATTCAATTCTACTATTAATTATAATTATGTAAGTATTTTTTACGTGACTGTTTATAGTGTAGGTACCATAATTATTCAAAACGAAAACAATGTTAATTAAATAAGAATATTTTAATAAACGTGATCGATATAAATAATAGATTCGAAAAAAGATACCTTATTGTATTAATAAGCAACCTTCAAAATTTTTCAAGGCAGTTTATTAGTTTTTGAATTAAAAGAAATCTGTAAAATTTGTTATCGAATAAAGTTTTTATAACGAAAATGATTATAACATAGTCTATTATTATCTCTCCGAAATAAAAATCGAATAATTATAAAAATATTCTGTTTAAAATTTCGAAATGTTATTTAACAAGAATAACATCAAATTAAATTCTTTTCCACTCACGGTTAAAATTAGTATTAATCTTCGTTATTAAGAGATTAAGAGATTTTTGCGGTTTAATACAGGTAAGACTCAGTATTGGCCATTTTTAGTATACAATTCAGTACGATTACTTATACATAATTAATCGGCATTGAACTCTTACTTTGAAAACAATAAAAAGTAGATTTAATTTACACTTACAAAAAATGTCTCTTCAAATTTATAATTTGAATTACATTGATTTTTAAAATGAACTTGCACAAGTTATTCAATATTCTTACAAGTTCTACATTCATTGTATATAAATCGATTATTAAGTATATCTTACACAAGGAAGAGAGAATAAAATGAATACAAGACCTTTTACTCAAAACTTTAAAAATGTTATAACAATATTAAACTGTCAACGATCAACCAATTGCTGAAAAATATGGTCACCTTGAATCTCCTTGTAGATGATTAGGAGCGTCAGCAAACGTAAACTTCAATTTATAGGCTTCTGCAACTAAAATTCCAATTTCCGAATCCGTCCAATTTTGTGTAGGTAAATTTTGTAGCATTAACATTAGACCCTGGAGAAAAAAATCAAAATAGAATCAGTATTTCGAACTGGAAAATTCTATAAATTATTTATATAATTAGTTCATATTTACCTGAAAATCTGGTTGAAGAAGGAGATTTCGCCTCCACCGTAAAAGAAAAGCTGCACAGACATAAAGCTGAAAAGATGCAAAACGATCAGATTCAGCCAGATACGTATCCCAGAGACGAATTGTACAATGTAATGGAATTTCTCTCGTTAATAGATTATTCATCCAGCGAAACGAAAATTGTAGATAATCAACACCGTGTTGATGAAGATGCTGATGTAAGGGTGCTAGAATTATTTTTATAAAATTAGGAAAAATAATAATTAACTTTATTATTGATATTAATTTAAAGTTGTAAAGAATTTTAAAGTACCGTCGATTCTTTGAATCAATTCCTTCAATTGATTAACTTTGTGCTGGATTCCTAATTGAGCAAAGATGTAATTGTCTTGAATTCCATCTAAAAATTTTGATAAACACCAAAAGCTGTCGGCTTCTATAATATCACGTTTGTCCTTCGGTAAAGATTCAACAACATAATTTTCAAGATCATGCCAGGCATGCCTTGGCACTGCTTCTTGTAGAAAAACAAGAAAGAACGGAGTCACTAAGTCATTCATACCCTTTTTTAAAACAGAAAAATTTAGATTATTAACAGATAACCCTGATTATTATAATTATGATTATTTAGGGTGGTCCTTAAAAATGAAATTTTTGAATTTTAAAGTTCGTAACCCTTTATTTTGTTGCACATCAAAAAAGAAGTCATGTATATTTTAATTTTTTTCTTTTTTAGAGCCTCATGGACCATGAAATTTCTTATGTATTTTGCATGGGAAAAAAACAAGTTTTCGTTGATTTGCAATAAAATCATAAAAAGTCAACATTTTTTTATTAGACTACTCTGTTTCTCTTAGAAAATGTTGAAAAAGAGATTTCCAATAATTTCTTTATGAATTTTTTGAAAATAACAGTTTTTTACAGAGTCCCAAAAAACCACCATAATGAAAAATTGGGTAAAAATCGTAAAAAATATTTATTACTATTTATTTGACAATTTTTTGCACGAATTTAAAAAAATAACATAAAAATAGACTCTTAACAATTGCAGGCTTCACAGTGACAATGAAGAATAATTTAGGGAAAAAAAGGGAACTGAATATACAAAAATAGGGAACTTTTAGGGTACTTTAAAAACTTCATAAATAAAGATAAATGAATTACATACAGCAGAACCTCGATTATTTTACTTGGGTAAGACAAAATTACAAAATTGTAGGATAAAACAACTAAAATTATAAAATATAATTACAAAATTTTCTAATAAAAAGAAAACAAAATGAAAAATACCCCTAACTACAAATTGTGGAAAGTAATTTAAAACTGATAAATAATAATTCAAAATTAAAGAAAATAAATGCAGAACTTTAGATAATTGAAAATTCAATATAGTAATTGAAATATAAATGATGAGAATAATTATAAATTGAGGAAAATAATTGAAAAATAATTTGAAAGAGTACTGAATATATATGAACTAAGAGAAAATAATTAAAAAAAGATAAGAATAATGGAGAATTAAAAAAAAAAAATTTTTAATTTAGGAAATTAAGGGTGTTGCATGGAGAGAATTAACATAACCTTAATATATTTTTCCAGCGTACAATTTTGAAACTTAGCCAATTTTTTCAGAAACAAAAATCGTAATTAAAAATATGACCATGTACCCATAATTTAAATTTTATGCAGATTCTAAAACTAATTTGACATTTAAGAAATATGTATTATTTGGGCTTCAGTTTCTGAACAAAATATTGAAAATTATGAACACAAAAAGTACACAATTTTTAATATTTTGTTCAGAAACTGAAGCTCAAATAATATATATTTTTAAAATATCAAACTAGTTTTAGAATCTGCATAAAATTTAAATTATGGGTACATGGGCATATTTTTAATTACATTTTTGGTTACTGAAAAAATTGGCTAAGTTTCAAAATTGTACGCTGGAAAAATATATTAAGGTTATGTTAATTCTCTCCATGCAACACCCTTAATTAAAAAATGATGAACATAATTAAAAATTGGAAAAGAACAATTAAGAATTATAAAACTAATAAAAATTAAAAGAAAGAATTCAAATTTAAGACAAATAATTGAAGATTTAATATTAGTTGTAATTTTAGCATGAAAGACATTTTTGGCAAAATAAAATTTTTTCAATGAAAAAGGTGTTCAAAAAAAATTTGATTGAATATTTTCAAAAATTCCTGTGTCTAAATTTAGATATTCGTGAGCTTAATTGAAAAAAAATTCAAAACTGATGAATATAATCAAGAATTAAGAAAAATAATTGAAAATTTAGGAAACTAATTAAAAAATTATAAAAGTAATTTAAAATCGAAAAAATCAATGAAAAGTTTATAAAACAAATTAAAAATTAAGATTAATAATTGAAGATTAAGTAAATTAAGTTAAAAATAATTTTAAAAATTATAAATTGGAGAAAAAAAACTGCAAAATTATAGAAATAATTGAAAATTAGAAAAATATTAGAGAATTGAAGAAGACAATGGAGAATTGAGAAGAATAATTAAAAAAAATTACAGAATATATATCAAATTAAAGGAAATAATTGAAAAATGGAAAAAATAATGATATATTTTTAAAAATAATTGAAATTTGAGATAAATAATTAAAAATTTAAGTAATTAATTACAAAATACCGATAGTAATTGTAAATTTGAAAAAAAAATTGAAAAATTCTAAAATTCATTAACAATGTTTTTAATAAATTTAAATTTGAAATAAATAATTAAGGGTTTAGTAAATCAGTCAAAAAACTAAAAATTGGAGAAAATATTTTCAAAATTATAGAAATAATTGAAAATTAAAGAAAATACATTAAATTTACAAAAAATAAGTGATAAAATTACAAATCATTTTTTAAATTTAATAAAATAACTGGAAAATGATAAACACAATGAAAAAATGATGAAAAAAATCAGAATGTAAAGAAATAATTTAAATTGAATAAAATAATATTGAAATTTGAGATGAAGGATTGAAAATTCGTGAAATCTATTCAAATATAATTTAATGAATTAAAAATGATAACAATAATTTAAGATTGCAAAAATGGTAAACATTTAAAGAAGATTGAAAATAATAGAAAATCTGCAGATACCTTGACTTTAAATATATTTTCGTGAAAAATAGAGGAGTTTAAGGTAATATTTTCGAAATAGGGTACTTTTAGGGAGCAGTCGCAAAATAGGGGATTTATTATTGTTTAATTCTATTTGTTATCTTTTAAAGCTACAAAGTTGCAGCTTTTTCTCAATTTTGCAACTTTTTATAATGAATAATACCAATTAATAACAACAAACTGAAAAAACAATCCCATTCAAAATACATTGGAAATTTTATGGTCGATGAGGCACCATTAAATATTGAAATAAAAAAAAATAAAAAAAAAAGCACGTGTCTCTTCTTTTTTTATGTTTAACAAAATGAGGGGTTACGAACTTTATAAATCGAAATTTTCATTTTTAATGAGCACCCTAATAGTTAAGAATGAAATAATTTCAGATTTTCAAATATTTAAAATAAAAATCTACCTGTACATATCCCGAAGCCGGATGTCTTATAGCCCAAATATAAAGAATTCTTTCAAAAATCAACTGTACAGACGTTTGCTGAAATAAAGAAATAAGTGGTGACATTCTTGGAATATCAATATGTATTTGCCGATATGTATCTTGAAAACCTTCATCTCTTTCAACATCATAGTACTGTTTTACTAAACTCCAGTAGTCCATTCGCTTTCGTTCCAATACCTGCTGCCTTCGCTCCAAATTTGTCGGCAGATACTCCTAAAATATATTTTATTTAAATTCTTCTATTCAAAGCTTCACAAGTATATTATTGTGCAAATTTTTCAACTTACGGATAAAAGTCTCCATGTTACGGATCGTAGTTTGGCAGGAATTCCAGACCAAGATAGTTCTCTTAATTCGTTTAAATTAAGTAACGACGATTCCAGTAACGATTGGAATTTATCTACTTTACTTTCACCATCTGAAAGTGTTAAATGTAAATTAATAACTACTTTAAATGTTAATTGTTTAAAAAATTCAATTTGTAAGTTATTACCTTGATCTTTGGATGCTATATAAAATTTAGAAGTGGCATTTGTTTGCTTCAGAGGCTGTGGTCTTCCTGGGAACTGCGAATATTTATGGTGTGGCGATAAACTAGATTTTACTGCAGTTTGTCCCCCAATGTGTGAATTTTGGCGACTCTGACTGATCACAGATGTTCCTAAATTAGCATTTCTTAATTGTAAAGGTTGAACGGCTAGTCTTTGCAGAGCTTCTACTTTCTTCTCTTCAGGAATAATTTCCCTGGGACGATCTTTAGAATTTGTTTGCGATTCTACACAGGTTGTGGCAGATCTGTGACTATTAATGACACTTAACGCTGCAGACTTACTAACTCTTTTCGATATTCTCACGTCAGAGACAGTACAAAATTCGTCGTCGCCCGAATCCCATGCATCGTCGACACTGGATTGGAATTCTTGAAAAGACGTAGAACCTGAGGCACTTCCACTACCAGTCGCCCCAACACCACTTCCTAAACTACTCGCATAATTCGATCCTGCAGCTGTTTTACCCTGCTTTCCATCTTGTTTTGGACTTGGTCTACAAATGTAACGTTAAAGAATATTATTTTATTTTTCATGAATTTTTATAATTTGAATTATCTGAAGCTTAGTGCAAGTTTATTATAAATTAATACCAACCTGCCTGGAATGGCTCGATTATTTTTCTTCCAAAAAGACTGATAGCTTTGGTGAGTTTGATGAAGGCGATTTTGATTTTCCATTTTTTTCATCAGTTAATGCAGGTCAACTGTATTAACCATTCATTTATTCTGTTCCACATTACTGGAAGCTAATGCATTAAAAATCGCTTATTAAAAATATAGAACAAGTTACCAAATAATAAGTAGTATTATAAAAAGTTTGTAAAATTTAGTATTTAAAACACACTTTCAAATGAAACAAAGTAGACAAACACAGTACAGAAAAACTGGAAAATTCAATTTAACAGGAGATTAATAAAAACATAATAAATTATCAATTTATCAAGAAAATAAAATCAAAATTATTCTAAACAATGAGCGAAATTGGTTTTTGTTTTGAGCTAAATTGATAAAAATAGATTATGATAGTCTTTAAAGAAAACCGTTTAATTGCAAACGCAGTAATCACAGCGTACACCGTGATAAGATTGAAATATAATGGCCTAAGGGGCATTTCGTGCATTTAATTACAGTTCATTGAGGTTATGTTTTCATGACAAAATAGACAAATGTAGAGTTTTTGATAATAAAGAAATGTCATCAAGATTATTTGAACTAAATGAGACAATTTAAAAGATTTTATATTTATATATTAGAATAAAAAATACTAATAGTTGAATATTTGTATAAGGAAGATTATACACTGCAATAAACTGAGATTGTTTACAATGTTCGGTTGGTGTGATGACACTGTTAATATAAATTTCAAAACAATTACCAGACATATAATCTGTCGAAAAATTGATGACAAACAGATAGTCAACCTGACAAATTTGTAATTAATAATATTGACCAACAGCTTTAACGAACTGAATAGTAGACGTGACAAATTGATGAAAAAGTAGAATATCATCGTTACCGACATTATTGTTGTCAAAACGTCAAGCTCGGTCGTTAACAACAATCTCTATATATTCTTTTCGTTTCTTTACGTTAAATACATATACTACGTGACTTACGTTCAGGGTAAAGCTATTTTTTTTATACATTATTGCAGAGACACTTTTCAAAAATTTAAACAGTGATGGACAAGGAAAATACTTCATTTAATTTAATTTTGGAAAAACCATTCTCGTCTTTCTCGCTTCCACAATAGTGACATAAGTTTGTCTCACTTTACAGTGGGGGACGCATAAGGGCGCAATTACATGCCTGCGTTGAACGTTGCGTTTTTGCGTTGAATGGTAAGAGTGAGAAAGATGTGACTATATTTCTGTCTTCCTCTCACGCACTGTTCAACGCAAGAACGCAGCGTTCGACGCAGACATGTAATTGCGCCCTAAGGGCGCAATTACATGTCTGCGTCGAACGCTGCGTTTTTGCGTTGAATAGTAAAAGAGAGAAAGACAGAAATATAGTCACATCTTTCTCCCTCTCACCATTCAACGCAAAAACGCAACGTTCAACGCAGACATGTAATTGCGCCCTAAGAGTGAACATATGAATGCGTCAAGAGTTGCGTCGTAATGAGAAAGAAAAAGACGCAGATATGTTTCTATCTCTTTCTATCTCATTACAACCCAATGTTTGAGTTTGACGGATTCATACCGATTGACATTTGATCGACTGGACATTTGGATGAAGGACGTTTTGTCGATACGACATTTAATCGAAATGACATTTGAACGAAAAGACATTTAGACGAAACGGCATTTGGACGGAACGACATTTAGACAAATCAACATTTGGAAAAAACGACATTTGGACGAATCTTTTTTGGCATATGAGTGTACTCTCTATGTTGTACTTGTTCATGGTTTCAAGCATAAGCCCAAAGCACAACGAATACGGTTACGGGAGCAGGGCATGAGATAATAAAGGACAGAGACTGTTTCTGTCCTTTTCTGTCTCATGTTCTGGTCCCGTAACCGTATTTCTATCTGTTTAGGCCTTTAGAGATATAAGAATAGAGTGCGCAAGGGGCCTGAAAACGCGTCAGCTCGATAAAAAGAGAAACTCATTGGATAGAAGGAGTCGGGTAGTGTTCTATTGACCCCCTTGGCGCCTCTTGTCTAACTCACATGAAGCATGAGTTAAACAAGCTGCGACAGGGGGTAAATAGAACAGAAGTCGTCTCTTTTTATCGATCTTACGCTGCCTCGCATGGGAAATTGTATGACTCGCGCACTCTATTCTTATATCTCTATGGTTTCAAGTGTTGACAGTACAGTGCTTTTCCGAGAGATGGAGCCAGGAACAATTGATAATTCGAAACCATGAACAAGCACAACATAGAGCGTAAACTCTTATGCGAAAAAAGATTCGTCCAAATGTCATTTCGTCTAATGGAGCGTTTATACCTTTTCCCGTAACTTTGTCTTTGTCTCATTCTACTACATAGCAGTGGCATTAGTTTGTCTCGTTTTCGCACAAGTTACTTCTTAATTCCGATAAAGACACACATAATTTGTGCAAGAACGAGAGAAACTTATGCCACTGCTGTATTGTAGAATCAGACAAAGATAAAGTTACGGAAGAAGGTATAAACGCTCCCTAAATGTCATTTCGATTAAATATCGTTTTGTCGAAATGTCGTTTAGATTGAATGTGGTTTCGTCAAAATGTGGTTTCGTCAAAATTTCCTTTAATCTAAATGGCATTTCGTCTATATGTCGTTTCGATCAAATGTCGTATCCACCAACCGCCAGTCGATCGATCAAATGTCAATCGGTATGAATTTATGCACACCTTTAAGCTGGCTCTACATGCAAAGCTAACTTTGATCCGACACGACCAAGAAGACTAGAAACAGGAGTACAAACTCGGCTGCTTAAAATCGGGAGCAATGGTCCAAACCGTGGCAGTATGCATAGGCGTGCTACCCCGAGGCATATGGGAATTGGTGGGAATTGGTGGGGATGCGCAGAAAACTACCGCGCCTCGGGGTAGTACGCCCAAGCGTCCTGCCACAATTTGGACCATCAGTCCCACTCCATGTTGTGTCTCCTGTTTCTAGTCTTCTTGGACACGACATGTCGGACCCGACTTGCACGAGATAGAAAAGAACAGAGACTCTCTCCGTCCTTTTCTATCTCATGCACGACGTGCGTGCGGAGCAGTGTTAGGTTCACATGTAGAGCCAGCTTTAGGGTGAAATCTCATAATTGTGTTTTAACGTCCGTTTTTGTAATTAGACCAAGAGTGCGAAAGTGACAACAGTATATTTTGCATCTCTTGCACTCATGATCTAGTTCTAAAACGGACGTAAAACCGTTAAAACGAAAGCAACGTTTGACGCATCCATATGATTTCACCCTTAACTTACGTCCTACTTCGTAACTACGTAACTCTAAATGAATTGTTGTGATCTCACCTTTAGTAATATTTACTACGTAATTTACAAACTTGTTTTCTCACGTAACAACACAACCCTGTTCGTACCTGTTTATCGTCATCCGTCACCTGTCAGTTTACACAAATGACAAATTATATATTAATAGTTTTATGATTTGTCTATTTATTAGTGAAATTAGTTTTCTAATTATACACCGCTATACTATATTTTATTAATAGAATTACCGTTATTTTTTAAAAGAGTTATTTTATGACAATACATGAGTAGGTTTATCTAATTCATTTTTTCAATATTGTAGAAAACAGCCAATGACAATAGGTATGTACAAGTGTATAATTAAAATATATACGTACTAAAATTAACGATTTTAGAATTAATTAAAGAAACTTTGAAATTAAGGAAAATAATGATTTGATAGAATTATCATGACAAACGATCATAAATCGTAGATTTGCATGTTCTAATACTATATTTACTGTTGTGTCTATATTGGCAGAATAATTTGCAATAATTGCCTTTCTTGTTGAATTTTTTGTTTGATATCATTTTACATATTTGTGGCAATCAGTAGCAGATATTAATATCTGATAAAAGTTCAAGAATTTCAATTATTTACTTTCTTTTTCATAAAATTGTGTATTCGCACAAAAACTAGGTCTTCCTTTCTTCAGAAAGCTGAACTAACTTAATTATATTTCCCACTATCGTGTGGTCTACTAAACTACAATTTCTACTCTTCATTTTTTTCTAACTTGACTATTGAAAGTTCCGCAACTACTTAATATGTAATTATTAAAATTTCAATCTAACCACAATTTATTCATAATAAAAAAATATTTTTTCTAATCTTACGTAAAATAATCAAACTCAACAGAATACTTGTTTATCTTTCATGTCATTAAGAGGTTAATTTGAGCAAAATATATTTTTCAATTTTGCAAATCACGTCGTTGAACTTTGATATCCTTTGACGAGTAATTATCTTTATATCTATAATTCTTTTTTTTCTAGATTTCCATTACTGAATTTGAAACATGTCAGATATTGAAGGCGAAGATGAGGTAAGTAAACATTTCTTTAGAAACTACAGTTTTTCTATAAATACCGAAATAAAAACAATTTTCTTTGTTTTAGTTTCAAGATGCTCAGGAGAATATACAGTATGTATATTTTTATATCTTATCATATTTGTGTTTTATCAAATAAAAAAATACTTGGATTAATTTATAACTTATTATGTTAACAAAAAATTAGAAAATGTACTATTTTTGGAATTTTTAGGCAGAGTTCCATGGACTTGGAAACCGCTTTGATGGAGTCCAAACAAGCAATTCATTATTTTTTCAATAATGACTTTGAACGAGCGAAAAAAATCATGGAACCTTGGGCAAATAGTAGCATGTATCATGCTTTAGGAAACAGTGTTTTTGCATTTTTAGAAGCTATTCTCACTTTTGAGCAAGTATGTGTCTATTATTTTAAAACATGTTCAAAATGTGCATCAGATTTGTAAATTATACTTTAAAATCTTTTTAGAAATATATAGAAAAAGCATCGGAGGCTCTGAAACAATGTATATCAGTGTGCTCAAGACAACGCAGGCATTCTAGTCTTACTCAAAACATTGGAAAAATGGTTAAGAGAACAAACTACGATTCTTACACGCTTGGTAATATATTACAATGATTTTAAATACATAAAGTTAATTCTGCAGCTTCGACGCTTTCGTATTTGCATGAAAATATTTAAAGTGACTAATAAATAGTAACAGTACATTTGTATTTTTAAATGTCGCTCTAAAAAATTTGCATTAATAAGAACAGTTCTGAAATGTACCATTTGGTAACGTAGATTCTCAGTAAAACGAAAAGAAAAAACATTTTTTCTATTTTGTAGAATTGAACTGATATTCTGGTCTAGTAAAGTATCGAAATAGATTATTGTTTGTAGGAAAAACTTGTTTATTATCTTTTTAATTAATATTGGCTAACGATGGTAAATGGCATGCAAAATTGTAAAATTGTTGGTAAATTGTTCGATAATGTAGACCGTAGTGCATGCAGGGAATGACAAAACATTACTATTACAGAGGAAGTGCATGCGGAACTGTGCTATGCAGAATCTCTCCTCTTGAAGTCGATGCTTACATTTGTGGAGGACGAAACACTGGTCAGCTTTGTCAAGGCTGGACTGAAAATTCGAACCTGTTTTCTTTCTTACAAGTATATCGCGCAACTTGCTTTTGACATGCTTAACACACTCTCATGTTAATTTCTCAACGAGATTTTATTATTTTTCACTTTTAGGGAATGCGCGACAATTTTAAAAACTCGCAAATGGGACAATGAGTCACAGAAAGCTCATTTTGAAAGCGGAGTTCAAATGGGGCTTGGATCGTTTAATTTGGTGCGTTTCATAATTATTTCAAACTATTTTTTTTATTTTTATACTAATATTATCTTTTACATTAATTTTCTTAAATCATTTTTATGTTCTTCTTTATTTTTAGATGATATCATTGTTACCAGGAAGAATAATCAAATTGCTCGAGTTTATTGGATTTTCTGGAGACAAGGTGATTAGTACTATAAGAAAATTCTACCCTTGTTTTTGTTTTAGTTTATTTTTGTCGTTTTTTCATATGAAATTGAAATCCTAACTTCTATAATATTCTGCAAAATTAGGGTGGCCGCAAATAAGGGAATAGTCAGGGATATTACAAAAAAAAATCTTTGAAGGTCAAGGAATTTTTTTTAAATGAACCATTATTAAAAATTCATGATTTTATTACTTTAAATTCCTTATAAACAAACAGGGTTGACACTTAACCGGGAAAACCGGAAAACAACCGAGAAATTTGTTACTAAAGCGGGAATTTCTTCGTGGGTCCAAAAATTGTGAGACATTTTATTTATTTATTTAGTGTACAATATACGGGTAAAAAAAAACCCATTAAAGTTAATAATAATAAAATATTGACATAAAATATAATCAAAATTTAAACAAAATATAACGAGCGAGAAAATCAAAAATATAAAAATTAACACGATATAACGTAGCATCATTTTTAATTGAGCTTGTATGAAATCAATTGTTAGTGTTAATGTTGGATGTAGATAAAATAGAATTACGGAGTATTTGAATAAACGAATTGATTCTACCGTCAAAGAAGTCGAGAATGTCGCTATAATAATTCGCTTCGATGCAGAGTCTATTAAAAATCGAATTTTTTCCGAAGTTAGTTTTATGAAAAACAATAGAAAATGGAAGTAAATGCCGAAGTGAACTCTGTGGAGCAGAAAAGTTGATAAGTGATAAAACCTGAGAACAGTTAATAAAGCCATTGATAGTTTTGAACAAAAATAACAAATCATTGTACAAAAATCTTGATTTTTGTATTGAGAATATGTATTTTTATTGAGAATCAATTTTTTTCATAGATCACAAATCTGCAATAATAATAATAATAATAATCCGCAAGTTCTTTCATTCCTTCATTCATTTTTTCTCTGTTCACACCTTAAGTTTGACGCTTAGATATTTTTTGTTTTAAATCAGATACTTTTTAAAAAATTCATTTAAATTGATTAAAATTAAAATTTATAAATACCAATTCAAATAATTTTAATTTCATTAATAAATAAATTTATAATTATTTCTATAATTTTCAACAGTTTTCAATATACATTTATTCTCTTTAAATTTTATAATTATTTAATTTTTTTATTTTGTTCTGTTGTCGATTCTTGCCAGTTTTCGAATTTTTCATTCGATTGTCAATTATTTTCTTCATTTCTCAATTATTTATTTATTTATTTTAATTACATACGGGCTTTACAAAAAGAAAATAGCCCTTTGTACAAATGTACTATAAAAAATATTATAAACATCCACGCTAGTTGGGTAACAAATCTTCATTTAATATCGTAGTTCGCAATAAATTAGAAAAAGCATTTAAAGAACTGTGAAAGAAATCTAAATTAGGACAATAAATGTTTGCTTCGCTACAAATTCTAGTGTATACTCCATTTGCACTGTAATTTGGTTTTTCTGCATCAACAAAAAAAAGAGGTGTTTTTTCGTGTGTTTTTACATTTTTATTTCTGATAGTTAAGGTTGAACGATCTCTAAGAGTTGATAATATTACTTGTGGAATCGGGAACTTTATGTTTGAAAGTTTGTTTGTTTGAAATTGAAGCTGCGCGTGGAAGAGGGGCCTAACGTACAAAAAGTGAATTTGAGAAAAACGGAAAAAAGTGAAATTGCATTTTTTTAAACAAACAATAGTTTAATACGTTTTAGAATGAGGTAAAAATGATATAATATATTGATTTTTCTGATATTTTAGTCGCCTTCTTATATAAAAATGCGAAAAAAAATTCTTACAGTGGAAGAGAGATCTAACCGATATTTTACATAGATCCCTCTTCCACGATACAAAAGTTTTCAGCTCGTAACAATTTGTAGAAGATCGTTTTAATAATTTTTTCTTCACATGATGTCCTTTAAAAAGCTAAATCATTTATTGAAAATATTTAAATACATTTTTGGAAGCATTTCATAAAATACCTAATTATAGTTGTAGGTTAAATGATAAATTGGTTGTGCAGATAGATCCCTTTTCCACAATGTATTTATATTCGATATTAAAGTTAATTTCTCTTCTTTTGCTATTTTATCTTATAAATTATAACTTATTTCTGATTCCTTCAGTTTTTTTCTTTCTTTGTACTTTCATATTAAAGGCTAATTTGTCCTTTTCTTGATATTTTGTCAATTTTACAAAATTATTTCTAGATAACCTGCATTTTAAAAGTTGACAGTTCGAAAACATGACAATATTTTTTTCTAATTTTTAGTATTAAAACATTATAGTTATAAAAATTTTATCACAGAAATTGAAAGAGGATATTTAAAAGAATCTATTTTTCTATTTAGTTAAAATTCGACAAAATTTGAGTTAGATCCCTCTTCCACGCTCGGCTTCAATTATTTTCTTTAATATTTAATTATTTTAGTCATTTTGTAATTTTTCTTTGAATTATCAACTATATTCTTCAAATTTCAATTTAATTCTTTAATCTTCAATTTATTTCTTAAATTTTTAATTACTTTCTTCAATTTTAAATTGCATTCTTAGTTTTTCAATTATTTTATTCAATATTCAATAATTCTCGCATTTTCTCAATTATCAATTATTTTCTTGAAATTTTAGTACAATTGTTCAATTTCCAATTGATTTCTTTAATTTTTATTAATTTTCTGCAATTTTTTCTGAAATTTTCATCAATTTTCAATTGACATTTTATTATTCTCCTTCAATTTTATGATTATTCATTATTTTAAAAATTTTTTTGTTTGAATGACGATTATTCTCACGCGGTTTGGGGCCGTTCATATACCACGTGGACAACTTTTCTCCGATTTTTGACCCCCCCCCTCCCCCCATCGTGGACAATCATGGACATTCGTCTAACCCCCCCTCCCCCCCCTAAATGTCCACGTGGACAATTTTAGTGAAAAATAGTTTTTGGATGTTAAAATCAAAGAACTATTCAAAGTAGGAAATATGAATATTCGAGTAAACTTCACAACTTTTTATGACAAATTCTTTGAAATAGGATGCTCTTTTACATGAAATTAGGTAAATAAATAGATCTTCAATTGTTCTTAAAAAATTTAATCACAGCTTTTTATTAATACGAAAATACTTTATAAGTTCTACTAGTAAGTAATAAAAAGTTTAAGGAGCCATCCGTAAAGAACGTTCCACCAATTTTCGGGGTTTTAGACCCCCACCCCCCCTTTTGTTCCACTTGGTTACAAATGACAACCCCCCTCCCCTAAATGGAACGTTCAAAAATTATTTATACCCCCCCTCAAAAATCAAATTTTTTTTTATATATTAATTAAATCAAATTGTTTTTTTGTCATAATTATAGGCTCTTATGATAATACATGTGTTAAAATAGTATATTGTGCACCAAGAGCAGAAAGGAGGTGTTTTCCGACGAGTGCGAAATTTGCTGCCCGAGCGAAGCGAGCGCAGCAATTTGCACGAAGACGGAAAATCTTCTTTCGCTCGAGGTCCACACGCTATTTTGTGCAACACCTGTTCAGGTAAAGCACTAATTAATAATTGCGCGGGTACCTACCAGACGGAAAAGTGTGCAGAAAAGTGCACTTTTCTGCACAGTATGCAGCAAAGTATACATTGTTGCTATGTGCAGCAATTACCTATTTTGCGTCTATTTTTCAGGCAAGATAAATGGTACTTTTCTTACAGGTGTTGCACAAAAAAAATTACCTCCATTTTTTTTTTTTTCAAATCGGATAATATTTAAGGGTTGCTTAAAGCCCATGAAGTTTCCCATCTATTTTGTATGGGCAAACACATTTTTTCGTAAATGTGTAATAAAATTGTAAAAAATCACTTAAATCATTAATGCACCGAGTCTATTCTTGAAAAGTGTTGAAAAAACAGTATTCTATTATTTATATATTAATTTATCGGAACTGACTATTTCTTATGCAATTTCAAAAAAACCACAAAAATTAAAAAAAAAAAATGAATAATAGTTAATATTAACAAATGAATAAATAAATTATAGAATACTGCTTTTTAAAGACTACATGGGAAACTTCATGGGCTTTGAGCCACCTCTAAATATTGTCCGATTTCCAAATAAAAAAATAATATAATTTTTTAATTAATTTTTTTTCAATTTAGAAGAAATTTGGAGGTAGGAGTATAACATATCTGACTTTTGTTTTTTTTTTTAACCAACCTAATATATATATCTAACTTATCGGCCATGCTTTCTGCTGTGGCATAATATTGCTGACTTTTCAAATTAAAGGCTCAAAAACGAAAAAAAAAATAGAATAATTCAGAATAAAAAAATAAAAATTCGAACGTTCCAAATTTCAACTACCCCCCCTCCCCCTTGTTACAAATGGTTACATTTTTCGACCCCCCCCCTCCCCCCAACAGTGGAACGTTCTTTATGGATGACCCCTAAGAAGTTCTACAAGTAATAGGTAAATTGCCATCTTTAGTAGAATACTTTGGAAGGAACATTTTCAATTATAAAAAATAAAAATAATTTTTTGTCACAAATCTAATATTCGTTATTAGATATTTCAGGATTATCTTCGGCAATCCACGGGGGCACTAACCACTCTGAAATATTGTCAATGTTAGCAAAACAATCGTCATTTTGCACCGTTGTGGAATCTATTTATTATTATTGGATATTGAAGAATGAATTAAAAATTTTAAAAAAATTGAAAATTCAAAAAAATTATTAAAAATTGAAGAAATATATCGAATTTTTAAGAAAATAATTGATAGTTTTAAAAAAAGTACTAAATGACAGAAATAATTAAACATTAAAGAAAACAATTGAGAAATGAGAAAACTAATTGACAATTTTAAAAAATGACTAGATTAATTCACACTTGAAAGAAAAAAATTGAAAAAATTAAAGAATAATTGTAAAACGTTAAGAGAATAAATAAAAATTTAAAAGATTGTATAGGAAATAACTTAAAATTGAAGAAAATAATTAAGAATTATAGGAATTATAGGAATAATTGTTGGAAATAGTTGCTAATTGAACAACTGGATTGAAAATAAAAAAAATAGTTGAAATTGAAGAAAAAATTGAAATTAAGGAGTGATATTAAAATTTAAAGAATCTAAATAAAAATTAAAAAATGGAATTGAAAGAAGTCGAGATATATCGAATATAGAATACAAAACTTGAAGGAGGGAATTAAAGTTTTAAAAAAATAATGTCAGTGGTGCGCGATTGAAACGTTGAATAAAGGAAATATAAGAAATAAAAATACATTTTTAATGGAGACATTTTGCGAATCACACATAATTGTCCACGTGGACATTTGACGAAACCCCCCCTCCCCCCATCGTGGACAATCGTGGACATTTGGCGAACCCCCCCTAAGCTGTCCACGTGGTATATGAACGGCCCCTTTTCGATTTTTTTTAATAGTTAATTATTGTCATCAAAATTTAATTATTTTCGTCATATTGTAATTTTTCTTTTAATTGTCAATTATTTTCTTTACATTTCCATTTAATTCTTTAGTTTTCAATTTATTTCTTCAATTTTAAATTATTTTCTTCAATTCTCAAATATTTTTTTTAATTTTCAATTATTTTGATCGATTTTTAATTTTATTTTTTCATTCATACAATTTGCATTAAAATTTCAATTCAATTATTCCATTCTGAAACTATTCTTTTCAATTCTCAGTTATTTTCTTCAAATTTAAATTCAACTTTTCAATTTTCAATTATTTTATTCAATATTTAATAATTCTCGAATTTTCTCAATTATCAATTATTTTCTTGAAATTTACAATTTTTCAATTTATTTCTTCAATTTCTAATTATTTTCTTTAATCCTCAAATATTTTCTTTATTTTTCAAGTATTTTGATCGATTTTCAAATAATTCCTCAATATTCAATAATTCTTAGATTTTTTAAATTATTTTTTTCATTCATAAAAATTGTTTAAAAATTCAAATTCAATTATTCAATTGTAGATCTATTCTATTTAATTCTCAGTTATTTTCTTCAAATTTAAATTCCACTTTTCAATTTTCAATTATTTTATTCAATATTCAATAATTCTCGCATTTTCTCAATTGTCAATTATTATAATTAAATTTCAATACAATTCTTCAATTTCCAATTGATTTCTTCAATTTTCACTTATTTTCTACAATTTTTTTCATAATTGTCATCAGTTTTGAAGTGACAATTTATTATTTTCTTTCAATTTTATGAGTTTTCATTAATTTTAAAAATTAAAAATATTTTAAAAATATTTTGTTCAAATGCCGATTATTGTCTCTATTTTTTGAATTTTTTTTCAATTGTTAATTATTTTTTTTAATAGTTAATTATTTGCGTCATATTCTAATTTTTCTTTTAATTTTCAATAATTTTCTTGATATTTACATTTAATTCTTTAATTTTCAGTTTATTTCTTCAATTCTTAAATATTTCATTTAACTTTCAATTATTTTTATCGATTTTCAATCAATTCCTTCAATATTCAATAATTCTCGGACTTTTTAAATTATTTATTTATTTAATTCTCTTTAATTCTCAGGTATTTTTTACAAATTTAAAAAAATTCCACTTTTCAATTTTTAATTATTTTCTTTAATATTAGAAAATTAACGTCTTTTTTCTATTTTTTTCGATTATCATTAAGTTTCTTTAATTTTAAATACAATTGTTCAATTATTTTCTTCAATTTTTAAATCCATTCTTCAATTTTTGTTTTTTTTTTCAGTTTTTAATAGTTTTCTTCTATATTCATTATTCTGGTCTTTTTTCAAATTTTCAAGTATATTCTTTAAATTGAAATTACATTCTTCAATTTTTAATTGCTTTCTTCAATTTTAATTTTTTTCCCCTATTTTCAATCCAGTTCTTACATGTGCAATTATTTCCAACATTTATTCCTTTAATTTTCTTAATTTTTCAATTTTCAATTATTTTCTTTAAATTGTTAAATAAATAAATAAATAAATATTTCTCGTTTAATTTTTTCAATTATCTTTTTCAGTTGTCTATTAATCTAGTCATTTTCGAATTTTGTTTCCAATTGACAGTTATTTTCATCATTTTTCACATATTTTCTTCAAGTTTCCAATTATACTCCTCATTTTTCAATTATTTCGTTAAATCATTAATTATTTTCTGCATTTTCAACTATTTCCTCCAATTTTTTCAATTTTCAATTATTATCTTAAAATTTTATAATTATTCTTTAATTTTTTGAATTATTTTGTTCGGTTGTGTATTAATCTAGCCATGTTTTAAATTTTCTTTTCAATTGTCAATTATCAATTATTTTTTTAAATTTTAATTTAATTTTTAAATTTTCAATTTATTTTCTCTATTTTTTATTATTTTCTTGAATTTTCAATTATTTCCAACAGATTTAATTAATTCAACTTTAATTTTTCAACTAATTTGTTTAAATTTAATATATTATTGTTTAATTTTTTAAACTATTCTTTCCAATTGTGTAATTATTTAGCCATTTTTCGAATTTTGTTTTTAACTGTCAATTTTTTTCGTTATTTATTCAGATATATTCTTCAATTTCATAATTTTTATTGTTTGAATTTGTAAAAATTTAGATTTTAATATTTTGTGATAATAAAACTTTTTAAGCTGTAATTATAATTAATAAGATTCTAAGAATGCATAAATTTTAAATTTAAGTATAAAGTTATATTTTAACTATGAAGGCGAATTTGGCAAAATTAAAAATACTATTTCAATTGTTCGTAAATTTGTTATCGGGAAAACCCGGGAATTTAATTTCATAAAAAAGTGTCCATCCTGAACAAAACAAGATTTAAAGAAACTGTAAAATTGGTGGTCAGGGAAAATGAAAAATTAGTCATGAAAAACTCAGGAAATTTTGAAAATTAAATTTTGCGGCTACCCTGAAAATTAATAAACAAATTCGAATGTACAAAACAAATCATTTACAGAACTACGGTTTATCAGAATTACACGCTGGATACAATGATCGGAGAGGAATTCGCCAAGTTTTGTGTGCAATGAATCTTCTCTCTTATCATTTGATTGTTTCGTTTGTCCTGAGTCACACCGACGGAGATTTGGAATGGTGCGAAAATGCTCTGAGTCAAGAATTAAGCCTTTATCCGAACGGGGTTTGGTTCTTGTTTTTTAAAGCGAGACTTGAATTCGCCAGAGGAAATTTAGAGGAATGTGTGCAGTGGTATATAAAATCGTGGAAAAGTCAGGAACTATGGCCTCAATTTCATCATCTTTGTTTTTGGGAATTAATGTGGGCGCATTCGCTGCAACAACAATGGGATCAATCTCTCAAGTACGCCACGTTACTCGTTAAAGAATCAAATTGGTCTCGAACGATTTATCTGTATCAACAAGCAGCAATCATTTTAATGACAAAACGCGCCTCTAAAGATAATGACACACTCACTGTCGATTCGTTATTAATGCAAGCACCCACATTTAAACAACGAATAGCTGGAAAATCATTGCCAATGGAAAAATTTGTTATTAAGAAAGTTGAGCGCTATTTTGCACAAAAGAAGAATTTAATTCTGCCCATGTATGAACTGATGTTTGTCTGGAATTTGTTCCGAGTTGCGGGCAAAAGACAAGATATTGTCATTCTAATGTACCAAACCATCGAAGAGGAGGATAATATTTTAAAAAGCAAGCCGTATGTTAAAAAAATTATAATAATTCTAAAGTTAAAAAAATTTGTTTAAACAAAATCTAATGAAACTTAATTTTTGTTTTAGTAAAACTGAATTCCAAGTGGACAATGAGTGTCTTATTTTGCTATTGAAAGGAGCTTGTTTACGACAAATGAAACATCCTCTACAAGCTGAGGAATGTTTGAAGAAAGTAATACAATCTGAGAAGCAGATTAAAGAAGATTCTTACCTACTTCCTTACGCGGCAGTTGAACTTGCTCTTTTGGCACGAGATCAAGGAAATATTCAAGCTGCGATTGGTCTTCTAGAAGATGCCAAGTAAGTATCCCTTTCTTTTTTTGAAGTTACAATTTTTATTATCTTATTTCGTTTTTTTTTTACAGAAAAAACTACACCGGATATTCGTTAGAATCAAGATTACACTTTAGAATACATGCCGAGTTAATGGACCTTGCAGGAAAACTGTCATCACCAAAATTACCGAATGTCAATACTTTGGAACTAAATGATGATCTTAAAAATGGATCAAAACAGAAAAATACTGCCAGTGATATGAAATTGAAACACTCAAGTTCTTCAAAGTCTTTGAAGAATAAAATTTTAAATAATTCTTAGTTACGGGTCCGGATAAGTGTTGGTAATGTATTATGTTACAAATTTTTATTTTGGAGATTCTTGTTCTCCTTTTGTTATTCATCTATAACGAACATTTATGACCACAAAAACAAATTATTGGCTTTTGTATAGTGTATATTTTTAAGAGAGAAAATCATTTCTGCTTTTGAAATTGTAAATTGGTAATGTGAATACCATTAGAAAATAAATTTTCACATTTTAAGAATGTTAGTTTGGTTTAAATATATTTTTTTTCGTTGTATTGACTTTTAAGTTTTCATTTAATTGAATGGTTCTTCTCCTGAAAACGATATTTAACTTCCTCTTTCAAAAATGTGAAAATTTGTTTTATAAATAGAGGTTGAATTTACCTCTTGAATTGCTTTTCAAATGTTCGCAAATTTTGTAGGTCTGTACATAATTACGTCAATTTTGTGCATTTATGTGTGAATAACGGAGTGCACTGAAGTTAATTAGTAATTGCCCTAAAGTAAAAAATAATTACTCTATTTAGCTTTCAGTTTTTGAAATAATATAAAATAAGTTTACAAAAGTTTCAGATTTTTATTAATTGTATTGGAGATGATTTTACTAATTAATTGATATTATAATAGATTGTGTTTGTTGAGGGTGAACTTCGCCTTGAAAATTTCAAGAAAAGTTCTATTTGCATTAAATCGTGTTTGTTAACGTTTGTGTTTGATAATGATAATTAATCGATTCTAAACAAATACAATTATAAGTCGTTTTTTTTATATAAGGCGCCAAAAATAGTCAATATCTTCAGTATCCAAAGGAAACAATTGATCAGTTCCAGATTAAGAATTCTAATTACTTTAGAAATGTTCTAGTTGTATTAAATAGAAATAATAAATTAATTAGAATCCTTATTAAAGGTCAAAATAGTTTGAGATTCCGCCAGTATTTATACACTTATTTACTGTACAATACAATAGAAAAAATGTTGTTTTATTTTTATTATTGTTGTTAAATTTATTTATTTTCATTTATAATATATTCATAATTATTAATTATATTTAGGGTGTGAGTGCAATTTAGTATTTGTAAGAGCAACTATATAATTTAATAGAGTGTATTAAATATAAAGTTTTGCAATTAATTTTCAGCAGGATTTAAAATAATTCATAGAATAAAAACAAAACGATTGTTAAAAAAAAACTTAAAGTTAAACGATTTTGTAGAAAAAAAACAGGTAATGACACATTTAACTACTGTTTATTTGATTACATAAAGATTAAACAAATACCAGTAATTGACTTTTTTTAAAAAAAAATGTAAAGGAAAAAACTGTAATTTCTTGGGAAACATGTAATTTGAAATTTTAACGAAAGTGTAAATAAAAAGATGATTTATTAATTAATAACAATTGTTTATTTGTTTAATTCCTTATCATGTAATTATATATAATATTTAATATTATATCATTTATATTTTACGATTACTTATTTACTTATTTCTTTTATTAATTTGTTATTAACATATTATGTATTAATAAATTATTTTTAAATAAAGAAATAAGTATCTTTATTAAAGTTTTATTATTATTATTTATTATTTTGATTGTTTTTAACTTTTATTACGTTAAAGTACGTTGTACTCGTAAAAAAGGTAAAAAGCATTATGGTACATTCACACCTTCGGTAAAATTTTTTTTTTTTTTGCACTGGAGTAAGGAAGACAGACTGTGTATCTGCCCTTTTTACTACATGTAAAAAAAAATAAAATTTTTTTTTACCGAAGGTGTAAATAGACCTTTAGTGGTAAAAACTCTCCTTTGTACAAAAAAAAAATGAAATAGGACTATGAACAACAATAAAAGTTAAAAAACAGTTGTTTGACATCTTTTTTTACATTTTTAAGAGTAAAATCCTATGTGAGCAGAAAGCGCAAAACCGAAAGCAGAAAATCATAAGAGTGAGAGAGACAGACATATAAATTTCTGGTTTTGGTTTTGCGCTTTCTGCTCACATGAGATTTTACCCTTAACAATTATTTTACGTAATTTACGTAAAAACTCCAAGTTAGGGTAAAATCCCTTGTAAGCAGAAAGCAGAAAACATGAGAGTGAGAGACAGGCAGTGATATCTACCTACCTCTTTCACTCCCATGTGAGATTTACTTAAAATTTACTTCATTTACTTAAAACTGCTGAAAAGCCCATCATTAGCAAGGTTGTGCTAGTAAAATACCTTAGGTAAATTACGTGGTACTTTACAGTAAAATACCTAGTAAATTACCTCAAAAATATTTTTCATAATGTATTTTTCGGGAGTGGGGGGTAAAATACGGTATTTTACTTATGTAAAATACCTGCAAATTACGTAAAAAACCTCGAGTGACGACCACTGTGAGTGACCACTGCACAACTGACCCTGAATCATTGCATCATCAGGGTTGTGCAGTGACGCGTCACTCGAGGTTTTTACGTAATTTAAAGGTATTTTACCCCCCCACTCCCGAAAAATACATTATGAAAAATATTTTTGAGGTAATTTACTAGGTATTTTACTGTAAAGTACCATGTAATTTACCTAAGGTATTTTACTAGCACAACCCTGCTGATCATTGGTGTACACTTTACGTTCCCTAGTTCCCATCACTGGACGTAAGATACGTATAAAATTACATACCACAGTATTACACATTTATGCTGACTATACATACTCAACCCTGTTAGCCTAGATGATTTTACCGACCGAGATTGACGTCACATAGAAATAAAAATAAATTTTGCGTTTTCACCATTGCTGTCAAAGATTCAGGAATCAAAGAGGAATAAAAACTGAGTTCATTCTCAGAATGTAACTGACAGTTGGTTGCGATTGTTATTTGTGTCCTGTCAGTGGGGTCAATGTTGAAATGGAGATTCAGCCATCAGTGTGATCTGTGATCCACTGATGAAGTCAACGAAAGAGGCTGTTTGTATGTCTCCAAAGAAATCTAACAACAAAGGATCTACGTATTAGATTTTACATATGCAGTATGTATATAGACACAATTCTTAATAAATGTGCAGACTTGTAGCTTTTATTTGACTGAATCAAGTCAAGTAATCATCAAAACTACAAAGAGTGCGTACGTGATTGCAGACGATGTCCTGATCATAACAGTATAGTACACAATTTATTTGCGAATAAAAATCTTGAGTCTATACTCAAAATTTGCTGTGAATTTTGAAAGAAAGACAAAAATGAACGTGCATAATGACGCTGAAGACTGAAAGAATTATTTTACGATTAGAAATAGATGAATCTTTTTAATAAGCACTAAGTTTTTCGTACGTGACGTACTGACGTGAAACAAAGTTTAAAAAATGGGAAACTGCCTAAAACGAGCCACAGGAGGTCAAGATAACACGACATTGTTAACCAGCAGTTCTGACCCAGTGATGACTGGCACTACTTCACAAGATACTTTTGGTTCATCCTCGATTCCCTACAGTGTAAGTTATTTTTCAAAAATAAACATTTAGCTTTAATGTCCAATATTCTATCTTAATTTAATTTCTAATCTCCTTCTAAAGTTCTATATGACATTTTATTTAAACTAACTCTTTTCAAAAATGTATTCTGAATATTTTCATCTTTAGTAGAATCTATGTCAAAGCGAGTTTTTATTGTATAATGCAATTGATTTCTTGTAAGCCTAAGCTAATTTGTCCTTAATCTGTAGCCTCTATTTTATTCTAATTTCCATGATTCAATCAATTTTTTCTCTTGTTTTTTCTAAATACAAAAGGAATTTAATTTTTGATTATGTTTATAAATTTCTCATAAATATATATATATATATATACAACACATAAATTTTAAATTACATTTATAAATCCTATTTTTTAGGTAGGAAATTATTACCCACCAGTGACAACTCGAGAACGTCATTTACAGTCTACAGAATTGGGAATTAGTCGAAATATCGGCATAGGTGTTGTTTTGGGAAGCGGAGGATCTGGCATTTTAAATGAAGATGAACAGCAAGTTCGAATAGCAAAACGTATTGGATTAATTCAGCATTTACCAACGAGAAAATTCGATGGAACAAAGAAAGGCGAATGTGTAATTTGTATGATGGAATTACAAATTGGCGAAGAAGTACGTTATCTACCATGTATGCACACTTATCACTCTGTCTGCATTGACGATTGGCTTTTGCGTTCGTTAACCTGTCCATCATGTTTGGAACCAGTTGATGCTGCATTAATTAATTCTTACCATCCAACCACTTAAAATCGTGAAGCGAATTTTTCTCGATATCAACTCGGAGTAGTTCATATTGTTCAGGTAGTGTGACATGAAGAATATAATTTGATACTACACAATATTGGGTGTTGCAGTTTAATTGTAACTTGAGCATATTGTATGCGTCAATAATCGACACGACTTCTCCCCTTTTGTAATGTGAACTTATTCAGATTTAGTTCAAAAAGATTCTTTTTACTGTTCAAGTATTTTAATACGTTTTTTCAAAAGTTTTTTTTTTTTACTTTCCAATGTTTTTAAGTTTTTAAAACTTAAATGAATTAGTAATTTGTACCTTTATTTAAAGTAAAGAATATTTTTTTGATTAATATCTGAAAATAGTTTCATGTTAATGGCTCTTCATTTCTTAATGATACCGACTATTGTCTTAATGTTGTAAAACTATTATGATGAAATTGATTATATAAACCAAAAATTGCTTTATATTGAGAAAAATATATTGCATTTATAATTTATTATATTTTTCAAATAATTATAATTGTATTTTTCAAACAAATTACAATTAATATCTGGATTTGGTTTATTTGAATAATTTTCATCTTTCTAGAAATATTCTCATAACATTAACACTAGTCGATAGATTTAGGATCGTTTATTCGGGTATGTAGTGAATGTAGCTTTTGAGGAATTTTATTATCCAAACATCACAATAGTGTATTTAATACGTTTACGTGTAAATGTATTACTATAATTGAGCAATATCTATTTAGAGATTTTTATTTTGCTACGAAATTATTTAAATAATTTAAGACAAATAACGCGATCGAGAATAAGTTTCGAAAAATGCGTCGATAAACTTTTAACACGATTGGATTTTCTATATATCAATTGCAAAAATTGATAAACATCACAAGCGAATAAAGATTAAAAACGCAATACAAGTAATGTATATAATGTAGATCTAACCCACTTTTTAAATAACGTCGTGGTCACTGAGAATTTGACAAAAAGTCATAATATCACAAAGCGATTTTAAGTAATTAAAAGTAAATTAAAAGCGAATTTTTTAAGTTTCTATTTTTGAAAGCTTTAAACTTAATTTCAATGTAAAACAATAAGTGAGTAAAAAATAGATAATTACAAATTCTTTATTAATTTGTGTTTAAATGAAACTTTTGATTTGGAATTAATTCCAATTTCGACAAATTTTGGTAAAATTCATTAATTTCTAGAAAGTGCCCACTTTAAAAAACGAAATTTTAATGGGCATTGATGTCAGATTCAGCAGTGGCTTTGTCCAGTTTTTGTATAGCGGCTTATGTAGGAATTCGAAGTTTTATTAAATATATACATACTCGGTTTGAGTTAATTACTTTAAGAAATAAACTACGTTTTATACAATTATATTAAATATTTTCTGCGCAAGGGATAGTTCTATATAAACGTAAAATTTTTATTTTTAAGTAGAAAGATCAACAAAATGTGCAATTAGGTTTTTTTTTTTTTAACAAATGTATTTTATTAAAAACATCACAAAATTCTAAGAAATGAAAATATAAAGTAATAAAAACCTCCAATATCTTCTAATGTGATTATAAAATGTAAAAATGTTCACGAAATAAAGTAAAATTTAAAATAAAGTGTGAAATTTGATTTTTTAAAAGTAAAAATTACGATAAGTTTTTTTTTAGGAAAAACAAAATAAATAAAATAATGTCTAAGTTATAATTTATTGTTTGTTTTTAACTTTTTATTTTGACAGAACCAGAATTCTGAAAGTTTAAAAATAAATTTTTTTTTTACAGAATCAGGGCTGTGAAGGTAAATGTATTAGCTTTTTCTTGCTGAGTAGAATTGAGAAGAAGTCATATTACCTGGAGAACGGGAATATAACAGACCAAAATTCTAATAAAGAATTTATGAGAATTTAGGTTTTTTATTTATTTATTTATTTATTTGTACGAAAATTGAAATTCTAGTCTCATTCTAATTAGTAATGATTTGAATTTCAATGTTAAAAGTAAAAATTATATATAATAATTTACAAGTTTCTTTCATTCATTCATTATTTTATTCTGTCTACACATACTAGATGTTTTTTTCTTTTAAATTTTTATATCATAATTTAACTTTTCAAAATGTTTTCTAATTTTAAATTTATATCAATTTTAATTTCTTCAAATTTCTGTTAATTTGAATTTGCATTGATTAAAAGTTTAATTAATCCACGCTTCAAATATACTAAAATGAAATTAATTTTTTTTGCAATTATTATCTTCAATTTATAATTATTTTTATTATTTCTGAATAAATATTCTGAACTTTTAAATATATATCTCAATTTTCAATTATTTTGTTCAATATTCATTTCTTTTTATCATTTTGCAATTATTTTCTCCATCTTTTAATTATTATAATTATTTTTCAATTAATTTCCTAAATTTTCAGTTATTATCTGACATTTAAATTATTGTCTTCAATTTTCAACGTTTTAAACGATTTTACACTTAGATATTTTCTTTTGCTTAAAAATAAATTATGTAATTTTTCTATTATTTTCTCCAATTTCTAATTATTTTCATTCTTTTTGCATAATTTTCAAGAACTTCAATTATTTTTTTTAAATTTTAAATTATTTTCATTAGATTACAATTATTTTTTAAAATTTTTAATTATTTTCATTTGTTTTCATAATAAAAAAAATGTTATCAATTATCTTAAGTTTCAATTATTTCTAGACTTCAACTCTTTTTTCTAATTTTTAATTACCTATTCTCATTTTTTCAGTTAATTTCTCAGATTTTTAAGTATTTTTCTCAAATTTCAATTTCTTTTTATTCATTTATTTATTTTAATTTATTTCATAGCATTTTATTAATTAAGTTACATGCATCATTTTTTTGGTCGTTGAAACCGACAAACGGATCTTTTAAAAATTTTGTAAAAATTCTGCAAATTTTTTTAACTATTATCATTGTTTTTATTATATTTCAACTATTTTCTTCAAGATTGAAATTTTAAAATTATTTCTCGGATATTTTCTCCAATTGTTAATTATTCTTATTTTTGAAAATTATTTTATAAATTTTTTAAATATTTTCCTCAAATTTCCTATTATTTTCTTCCATTTTTAATCATTTTCAATTCTTTTCATATTTCCAAATTTAAAACTATTTATCTGCTATTTTAAGTTTTTATTTTAATTTTTACACTTCCTTGACTTATAGTTAATTTGTAATGATAATTATTTGGTTATTTATCCATTTTTATTTCAATAAATTGTTTATGTTTCAAACAAGGTTTCAAACTAGTAGAGCTCATTCAAAAATGCAAAATTCTCTGGAAGGATAATAATTTTGCAACTCTATTGCTGAGTTCCCAACCCTGTGCGTGCTTTAGAAAATTTTTTATAGCTACACAACCTTGTTGGAAGTCCAAGCCAATTTTTCGTGACTACCCAACCCTGAAAACACCATTATATTTACTACAGGGCGTAGGTGATTTGCGTGGGTCTGATGTGTGATTTTTTGACCTTGTAATCATTAATATACCCTTATATTAATTAACACGAATTGTGCCATGTTATGCTCTTGTGATTTTGAATGGAGTGCAATACACAAATACACAACATGATTGAAAAATAATCTTAAAAAGTGACGAAAGTTTTATGATGTCGAATTTGCAAAAAGCGTCATTTGTACGTGTATGGCTGCTGTTATTATTATGGATGACTTGTTTTGCACTAAATTTCGGTATTCTTGACGCTTTAAGCTCAAATCAGTGCCCTGTAGAATGTGCCTGCCTCGGAAATAATGTTGATTGTAGTGGTTTTAATCTCGTACAAGCACCAAGTGGCTTACCACCATGGACCGAAACCCTGTAAGTCCATATAGAGATTCTTTATTCTTTTTTTTCACAGTCTCGCAATTTTTCAACGTTTATTTTAAATTTAAGCAAATATATTATTTCAAATATAAACTGCTACTTGAATAATTTTAATAAAATAACAGTTCGGTGTGAAATTTTTCACGGTATTCCTTTATTCCATTATTATCAATTCTATTCCATTCTTAGAATTTCTATTCAATTCTCAGAAATTCTCCTATTCAATTCCTACAAAAGAAGGAGAAGAAAAGTCGTGTAGTACAATTGATTTTATTCAAATACCGTTTACTTTTCGTTTTCTGGGAAGTTTTGATTGAAAAGAAAATAAATTTGATTTCTTTTTTTAAAAATTATTATGTATTAAGTTTGAAAAAAAAAATTATTTTGAATCGTTCTTTATAGATATTTTATGTAGAGATTTATTATGTTTTTTGTATATTTTTTACATGTATATTTAATATTTTTTTTATAATTACGCATAAAAATTATATCTGTATGATTAATAATACCTGGATTTTTAAACTTTTCAGAGAATTGAAATCAAATAATATTTCTAATTTAGAATTTAATGTACTGCTACATTTACTGAAGCTCAAACAATTGTAAGTAACAATCAATGTGCGTATTATTTACATAAACATTTGATAAAAATTCATGTCTATTGTTTTCTTAATATTTCAGAGATGTAAGTGCTAACCAACTAAAGGACAATTTTACAATTTCCTTACCAGTGGAGACTCAATTACGTGTCCTAAAACTCAATAAAAATCATTTAACACAAGTACCACAATTATTTATTCCAAGTCTGACGCACTTAAGTTTGTAAGTCTTTTATTTACTTACGTTTCTTCAATTTAACACATAAAATTATTATACATGATTATTAAATATTAAAAAATCTTTTTTAGATCTCACAATTTAATTACCAGAATTAATGGATCCAGTTTATTAAATTTACCAGGACTGCAATTTTTGGATCTTACTGCTAACAAAATCAGTATTATTCGATATGGATCGTTCCTACTTCCCAATCAACTAAAAATATTGTAAGTATTTTAAATTCTTTACTTATTTTGATTAAATTTGTGACACAGAATGATCGGATTATAAAAAATAGATAAAAACAGATTCAAAAATTGCTTTAATTATTTACAGAAATTTAAATGCGAATCAAATAAGCGTGATTGAAAATAAAAGTTTGGAGAATTTAACAACTCTCGAAGAACTTCGTTTGAATAAGAATCGACTTATTCAAGTCAAGGACCAATTCACAAATCTTGCGAAACTAAAAATTTTGTAAGTAGCAGAAAAAATCTTTTATTCTTTACTTTTTGAAATTGCCAATTTCATTTTTAATGGAATTTTTAATTCTATTTACAGAGAATTGAATAGAAATGACCTGAAGCAGATTGAAGCTTTAAGTTTAAAAGACTTAAAAGATTTAGAAGAGCTAAGATTAAAAAGAAACAAACTTGAATCTCTGTATGATGGTGCTTTTTGGCCACTTAAAAATTTGAAACTCCTTCAACTCGATAATAATTTATTGACTAGTGTAAAGAAAGGCAGCTTGTTTGGACTGGACAATCTTGAGAAATTTACTCTTCTTCATAACAAAATCAGTACAATTGAAGCTCAGGCTTGGGAATTTTGCAAAAATCTTATAGAATTGTGCGTAAAAATACGACTTTTTGAAATTTACTATATAATTTAAATTAATTATAATACAAAATTCATGTATAATTTATATATATTTCAGGGATATGTCCAATAATGAATTAAAGTCCATTGAACGAGGAACCTTTGAGTATTTGGAAAGACTGGAAAAACTGAAAATAGATCAAAATAAATTAACTTACATCTCAGAAGGGGCATTTAATGACACGCAAAATCTACAAATTCTGTAAGTCACATTTTAAATTAAATCAAATTTATTTAAATAAATAGGAAAACCTGAATATAAGGATTTTTAATCTATCGTTTAAAACTATAATAATTTTTTATTCCAGGGAATTGAATTCAAACAAAATTTCATACATGGTAGAAGATTTTAACGGAGCTTTCGTTCCACTTACACAACTTGTGAAACTTGGCCTGGCTCATAATCAAATCAAATCTATTAACAAAAATGCATTCAAGGGTTTATCGCAAGTTGTCGAAATAGATTTAATAGGAAATAACATAACAAGCATTCAAGAAAATGCCTTTTTACCAACTCCCAATCTGATGAAACTTAAGATGAATACAAGTAAACTTTAATTATTAAATTTTATAAAGATAAACAAAATATTGTAGTCGTAATTGTATGGGTTTTAGGATCACACAAAAAATACTATCGTGACAACATAACAAAAATCAAGACAATTTTGAGTACTAACAATATTATCCACATTATTTGGCTAATACAACCATTAAAAAACACGCTTGGAATAAAGACCACAAATTTGATAACAACGAAGTCAAAATTGTGGCTCAATCTAACAATTACAAAAAAAGAATAATATTAGAAATGGCCTCCATTGCAACGAACGAAATGACATACAAAATTTATCAGTATTTTACAAAATCTTGTTACAGTCAACTTAGAAATCAAAACTCCTTTTCTACAAAGGGGAAATATATGACTCCAATTTTGTTTTCATTTTATGAGCTTCCAGCAGGACCTTGACCAAAATGTTTACTTCTAAATTTCCTATATCATCTCCGACAGTTAGTTTTACAATACTCTCTCGAAAATTAAAACACATGACAGACATAAACCCAAACCCCCTCTCCAATTAATTTTTTGCTATTCTCTCTTAAAAATTGTTTTCCTTCAAAATATTTATTGAGACGCAAATTTTAATATTCCAACTTTAATAACAACTTTTAATGTGTATTTAATTCTGTCAGTATTGTTTTAATCACATTTTACGTAAGTCTTAGTATTTTACTTATTATGCTTCTATTATGTTGTTCGTTTTAATTTAATTAAATTTAGTTTTATTAATTTTGTATTTAATTTATTTGTTTTGTAAATAATTAAAGAGGCTAACCTCATTAGAAATAATTATTCATCTATTCGTACAATTCACAAAAATTTTAGTTCTCAACTTCCATCTGATTCACATACGACAAAAAATACTATGAACCAAATTTTCTCAATTTTTATAGGTAATTAATAAGGCACTGATAAAGGTCCACATTGTGGTCGAAACGTCTGATACAAATTATTGAAATTTTCAATTACTGATCCTAAAACCCATACAATTACGTCTACAATTTATTAAACAAGGATCAAAATAACCAACATGAATGCTTATATAAACAATATTGATAGACGTTTATGAAAACTTGAAAAAATTTATTTCAGGCTCATTGGTTTGTGATTGTGGACTTCAATGGCTTAGTTTATGGTTAAAAACTCATAGACAAAATGAAGCAAAAATCCATTGCGGCTATCCTCATTGGCTGTATGGAATGCCACTAATGCATCTTCATCAAGCGAATTTTACTTGTGGTTTGTTTGATTTTTATTTTATTTAATAAAAAAAAAAAAAATTCGTGGAATTTATTTTTAAAACTATCTGCCATTTCGAGGCTATTTTTGACTATTATTTTACTTCTGCTGTAGATGAGTATCCAAAGCCACGAATTATCCAAGATCCCGAAAGTCAAATGAGCATCAAGGGTGACAATGTGTCGCTTATTTGTCGAGCGACAAGTACAGCTGATGCTCCGTTACATTTTACTTGGAAGCATGACAATGTCGAGTGGGATTCGAGTTTTCACAAGGACATTGCAAGCTCCAATAGAGGCATCACCGAAGCATCTTCCACCTTACATATTACAAATATAACGCTTTCCAAAGCTGGAAAATACCAATGCATGGTAACAAATAACTACGGTACAACGTATTCGGCAAAAGCGAAAATTAGTGTCTTAAGTAAGTAAAATTTTTCTTAAGTTGGCAACAGGAATTAAAAAGTGCTTATTTTCCAATCTTTACAAAATTAAAGCTATTAGACGCCACGCTTCGAATAAATTAATCTGCATACTGTCCGCAAGCTTAGCTGGAGATGTATTAACTGCTTGAAATTAAAAATAAATAATTTTATACTTGAAAAAAAAACGCTACTAAATTATTTATTTTACAGTATATCCGTCCTTTTCTAAAATTCCTCGAGATATTCGTGTTACTGCTGGAAGCACTGCTCGCCTCGAGTGTTCTGCTGAAGGATTACCAGCTCCACAAATAGCTTGGCAAAAAGACGGTGGAAATGATTTTCCGGCAGCTCGAGAGAGGAGAATGCACAAAATGCCCACTGATGACGTTCTTTTTATAATTGATGTCAAAACTGCCGATAGTGGGGTTTATTCTTGTATTGCACAAAATTTAGCTGGAATGATTATTGCAAATGCCACATTAACTATTTTAGGTGAATATAAAAAAGAAATTCATATGATAAGCCAATTCACTGTCCTTCTTTATTAAAATTAATTAAAAAAAAAAAAGAAAAACAAGTAAGTTAAAGAATTCTTCTGACTTTGAAATTGTCATTTTTTAGAGAGTCCATCATTTTTGAAACCAATGGAGAATAAAGAAATAATGGCTGGAGGTTCCATTGTGTTTGACTGCAGAGCCAGTGGCTCTCCACGTCCAAAAATTTTGTGGCGCAAAAACGATAGTCCTTTACAAGCTACCGAACGGCATTTCTTTACTACAGATGATCAAATGTTAATTATTGTCCACACAGTAGCAAGTGATGCCGGAGATTACAAATGTGAAATTAGTAATTCTCTTGGAAGTGTCGTGGGATCCTCTCACCTTAAAATTAATCCAGGTATTTTGAATTTGTTTATAAAAACAAATTTGAATTTTTTTAAAAGACCAAATTCATTTCAAATGAGACAGGCTCGCCATGGTTGGAACTAAAAATCAATTTTCTATCAAAAAATGTTGTTTTTTAAAGAATTTTAGACGACACGTAATTTTTTGTTTAGCTGAAAAAAATTTTTCATGGAGTTGTAAAGATTTTAATTTTTCAAGTCGGAACTCTCGTTTATTTAAAGTTTAAGAAAAAACGCATTATAAGTGTAATAACTTTTTAAAAAATTGGGATATCTTATTCTTCTTTTTTTTTGGGCCTGAGAAAGTTTTTAAAAATCAATTGAAATATTTTAAAAATATTCTAAAATAACAAATTAGCGGTCGTTTTACTAAAAAATTTTGAACTGAAATTACTCAAAAACCCCAACGCTTTTTTGGTTAAATTTTTTTTCGAAAATTGTCTTCATAGTAAAGACTATTTTTCATAAGAATTTAACTTAAGCCAGATTTTTATAGAAGAGAAAAACATTCTTTTTTATTCTTTTAAAGGAAAATTTCATTTTTCTCAAAAAATACACTAAATATAAAAAAATTGCTAAATAAAAGTTGTTCTCCTTCAAAAAATATAAAAAAAATGTTTCCTAATATTTTTCTCTTTTTCTGGTTTTTTCAACAAATTTTGTTAAAATCCATTTAAAAGCTTATTTTTAGACAATTTTACAGTGTGGGTCTAGAAACATCAAATTCAGAAAGTGGTTTTTTACATAAATGAAAAAAGTATTCAAATTAATTTTCAAAAATTTTAAATATCAATCTTCACATTTCTTAGAAATATAAATATTAAACATATAACATTATTTACAATTTTATTTGTTGGCTTTTGTTAAATAATATTCTGTTTAAAAAATATATAAAAATTAAAGTTTCTTTATTTAATAACTTCTGAATAAAATATTTTTAAAAATCCAAGAAATAAAATTGTAGGAAATATTTTAATAAGTAAGATGAGCCATTATTTGTCAAAATAGGATGACATTTTATCTATATTTACCAAAAAAAAAACACCAATTGTTAAATAGTTATTATTTGACAACAAATTTTAGCTCAACCTAATTTTTTCTAGGAAATGTACAGCTGGGTATTTCCTGATTTAGTGAAATTAATTTTAGTAATAGTTATGTTTGATGGAAAAAGTATTTTTTTAGTTTGAGATTATGTCAATGGAGAGAACCTTCTTAAGTTAAAAATATGATTTGCTTAAAATATAAACGATTTTAATAAATTACACATCTTCCAACAATTACTTGCTTATTTGCATCCAAAAACATTGTAAAGTTTTCTAAAAATTAGCTTTTAATCGAATTTTGACGAAATTTGTCAGGAAAGCCAGAAATAGTGAAAAATATCAAGAAACTTTAAAAAGACCCAATTGTAAATTTTTCAGAAAAAATAAAATTGAACTAAAATTTATTACCAAATAATAATTATTTTACATTTTATGTTTTTTCTTTTAATCCAATTAAAATCTGTAATTTCCATCTAATTTTAAGAAACAATAACGAGATTTAAAGAAGAAGCATAAAGCGTTAAATAATTATTATTTAACAACAAATTTTAGCTCAACCTAATTTTTTCTGAAAAATGTACAACTGGGTTTTTCAAAATTTGGTAAAATTGATTTCAGTAATATTTTTATTTGAGGTGAGAAACGACTTTCTAGTTTGAGGTTATGTAAATGGAGAGAACCTCCTTAAAAGAATAAAAAATAATTTTTTTTTCTTCTACCAAAATCTGGCACAGGGTAAATTCTTTTGATAAATAATCTGCACTATGACGACAATTTCCAAAAAAAAATATTTAACCAAAAAAAACTGTAATTTTTTAGGAATTTCAATTCAAAATTTTTTTAGTAAAACGACCACCAATTTGTTATTTTAAAACATTTTTTAAATCTTTTATTGAATTTTTAAAGAGGACTTATCCCAATTAATTAAAAAATTATTACACTCACAAGGTTTTTTTCTTAAATTTTAAATAAACGAGAGTTACGACTTTAAAAACTAAAATTTATTACACTATGAAAAAAAAATCTTTCAGCTAAACAAAGAAATACGTGTCGTCTAAAATTGTTTAAAAAACAACATTTTGTATAGAAAATTGATTTCCAGTTCCGACCACGCCCAGCCTGTCTGATTTTAAATGAATTAGGTCAAAAATTTTCATATTTGTAAACAAAATTCTATTTGAATATTATTTTTGAGATCTTTCCAAGATTTTCATGTATTTTGTGATTTCAGCGCCTAGTTCAATGGTTAACGAAGATGAAATACTTGGTTTAATAATAATCACAGTCGTGTGTTGTGCAGTGGGAACTTCTATCGTATGGGTTGTTATTATTTATCAGACAAGACAGCACCTAAAGGCTTCTCATAGACAATCATTATCCACATCTGCTCCAATTGGACCAGAAACACAGACTCACTTGTACTTAGAAACAAGTTCTCAACACAGTAAAGATAGCGGTACTGGCGATAGTAATCAATTGCAACTATGTTTGCCAGGTGGAAAATTAAACTTTTTTTACCAATAATTAGTAGAAACAAATAATAATAATAATAGAAACATTTTATTTGTTTATTAAATTAAATAGATTATTAAATTTGTATTTCTTATGATTCGGTTTATATTTACAGAAGAACTGATACATTGTGCCACTAACAACGAAGAAGACGTTGAAGCAGCAAACGGAGAAAATCCTCTTTTACGTTATACTAATCACGAACGACACATAATGGAACAGGATTCAGCCAATTAAGGCTCTAAAGTTAAGTTGTCAAAAATTTTTATTTTGACGAAAGTATAAAGTTATTATGTCAAAAATTTTAATTTTGACTAAAGTATAAAGTTATTGTGTCAAAAATTTTTATTTTGACGAAAGTATAAAGTTATGATGTCAAAACTGTTAATTTTGAAGATCATACGTAAAATAATGCAGTATTTTTAAATTGATTTAGCTCAGTATATTTGTACGTAGCTTGACTTAATAATTGCTTCTTCATAGAGAAAGGCTTTGTTTTGCGACAAATTTTTAAAATTGTGATTTTTTCGACGTAGTTTGACTTTCTCGAAAAAAGTGGAAAAAAAAATTGTTTAAAATGTGTGTAGGTGTGTTAGCAATTAGAAACAAAAATAATCCGGTGTCAAATATATATTATAATATAAACGTACCTATATATATTTTTTAATTCTCTATAAGGAAGCAAAGTGTTCATGACATGAACGCAAAAATCGACTAGAGCATACTTTTCAGCGGTCTTTTAGAAACTTAAGTTATGAATGACTGAAATTGATATTGGCTGCCTTTGAACTGAATGTGTGAGTAAATTGTGTTAATAATAATATTATTAATTAACTGTATGTAGAAAGTTAATGTGCCTATAAAAAGTGCTTCTTTAGTAGCAGATAAAAAATCTGATAATAAGCGAATGACTGTGAAATAGTATAAAAAATCTCTTTTACAAGAAAGTCCAATTTAAAAACTGATGAAAGTAATTTAGATAACTTACATTTTTTAATGTAAAGATATTTATTGACTCGAATTTGTATTCAGTGCCACTTCTATTTTCTAAAAGAAGAATATATGAATGGTTTTCTGATAGACGTTTTATTGTCTGAAGGAAATTTTATTGTCTAATAGAAATTTTATTGCCTGAAAGATGTTTTATATTGTTTAAAAGATGTTTTACTGTTTAAAAAACGTTTTTCTGTCTGAAAGAATTTTACAATGGAAGTAATTGATATTTTGCGTGTAGTCTCTCTCTGATTAATTTTTTTTTTCGAGGAGAGAATAAAAAAAGCAAATTGTCAATAAATAATAAATAAGAAAAGAGAAAAAGTAACTGCAAACGTTGGAACAGAAAATGGGAAAATTAAAAAAAAATGGAACGTGGAATTAAAAGACTATGTTCAATTGTAAATAGTAAATAATTAAGATTAAGAATGCGTCTTGTAATGAAATCAGCTTGTACAATAAATCAAATTTTGTGATCATTATTCTGGATTTACGTAATTTTATAAATTAAACTTGTTTAATGTTATGAACAAAAACAATACGTGTCGGAAATGAAGAACACTGAGGATATTTTTTACAAATTCTGCTGAAAAACAATTATTTTTAATATTTATACAGAATTATTTCTAATTAAAAATAATAAATATTTATTACTCGTTTACTACTTCCTCATAACAGTACAAAAGAATTAGTAGTATTAAAATAAATGAAAAAATGATGCATTAAATAAGAGCAGCTTAAGCATAAAATTAAAAGTTTTATTCTTAATTAAAATATACATAAAGATTTACAGAGTTGAAAAATTGTAAGACACTTTCTAATTCATTTAGTTAAATACAGTCATAAAAGAATTTTTGAAAAGTGTCCTTTTAACTCTACACTGAAAAAAAACTATCCTACTTTTTTTCTAGACCACGTATAATAGTCAACAAAATTTTCTTCAGTTTACAAAATAGATAATTTGTTTGTACAAAAGAATTAAGTTTAACAAATTGTCTACAAATTTGAATATACAAAAAATAAAGTTTAATAAATTGCCTATAAATTTGAATACACAAATTAATTAAAATTAGAAGATTCTAAATTGTCTAGTTTTATTTAAAAATGTTTTTTGTAAGATCCAAATGTATATACACATGGCAATAAAAATTGAAAATATCTTAAAATGCGATTTTCTCAACATAATTTAAAATATATATTTAATTTAATTAATAATAAATTTAGAAGAAAATTTTCATTATGTTAAATAAATTAATTTCTCAGACTACTAAAAAGTCTCAAGCAGACTTTTTTTGACGCACTATCAAATGCATGCAATGATTTGTTGCGTTGTTCAAAAAAATTGTATTGTCCTAAGTTTTTTACTATCCTTAGATTTTAATTATAAAAGGAGTATTGTGTATTTGAATCAATCACTCAGAGTCAATTTAATAATAAAAAGATATGATATCTTTTTATTATAAAAAGAGTAATTATATCTTTTTGCGCAACAATAATTATATTTATACTCTTTGCGCAATTAGGCTATTTTTGTTTGTGACCAAAGTGGAGCTTCAGTGAACATTTAATTTTATTGAAATTGATTTAACCTTAAATTTTATTCTTAATTAATTAATTAAAGTTAATTAATTGAACTTGATTAAACGGATTAATTGAAATTCGTTTAAAAAATGTTAATTTATAGTTTTTTAATCATTTTCCCTAATTTTTTAAATAATTTATTTTAATAAATTCAAATCAATTAAAATGTATTTTAATAAATCAATCTACTTCCAATATAATATTAGATAGAATTATTTAAAATACATTTAATTAGATAATGTCCACAAATAGTATAAATCTGTTTTTATCTCCTTACGAAAAAATAATTTAAATCGGTGGGGATTTGAAAAAAATATCGCAACTGTAGAAAAATGATGATTTTCTTCTAATCTTTTTTCTATTACTTTTTAACATAATTTTCTTGTAATGATTTTCTCACCACTTTTTTCCCTCATTCTCTTTTCATGATTAAATTACATAAATATTAAAATCAAATAAATTTCATACGTTCGGGAAACAAAAAATTGCAAGAAAATCATTACGGACGGATACAAGTTTTTCTTAATACTTTTTCGTAAGGAGCTTTAATTAATTGCCTGTCACATAATACAATGCATTTTGATCTAGCTAAATAGAAATACAATAGTGGTCGGACCAGCAGACTTTACAGTTTCTACACTTACAAAGTATTTCGCGGAATATCGTGCACAGCACGAATTCCTTGTCTTTACAGTTTTAACTTTTGGTTGACAAAAAAGTGAGATGCGCTTGAAAAAAATCTATGCAGTTTCTTATTCTACAATATTTTTTTCAAACTTCCATCTCAATGTTCTTGTAGAGGAAAATAGACATGAATTTTCTAAAAAATTCTTTTGAAAAAAAAACTCTACCAACTTTAAACATAAATGAGGTTTATGTCAAAAAATTTAAGCCACGTTGATTCATTATTTTTATATTTTTTTGTCAATAATTCTTTAGAAAATTGAAATGTCGACTTTTACCTTACATGAAAATGTATTTTCTGAAGCATGATCCTCACTATTAATTAAAATTCGTCACTTAATTATGTACACGCTTTTAGTATAACTTTTGGCCATTATTACTAAAAAAAAAATCGCACAAATAGAAAAAAAAATTCCTGCGAGAACAAAATTTGTTAACAATTTGTCCTAGACTGGCGGCTTTTTATTTAATTTTCAATTTATCTAAATTATTATTAAGGAATAATAATTCCTTCTGTGTCATAAAATATTATGACACAGAAAAATACCAGAAGGATTATTATTCTTCTAATACTTTTTGTCGAATTAAAATTAATCTTCTTACGTTTATTTACAATAACTTGCTTAGGTACGTTAAAGATTAGAAAGATTATTTCAAATTGTGTCCAATTTCTTGTGCGAATTGTGATAAGGAAAATTGCAGCTTATCGAAATTTGAATTTCTTAGAAAATAATGGTTCTCTGGTCATTAGCTGGTTTTTTTTTAATTTAAAAATGTATTTACAATTGAATAAAGTTCTAGTGCTGTATCTGGAAATAAATTTTTTTTTAAATTTCATCAAATATGTTAAATTTTACATTATTTTCAAACAGAAAAATATATTTACATATTTATAGTTTAATGTACAGAACGAGTTATAAAAAATATTGAAAATTTATTTTTTATGTACAGAATTAATAAAAAATATATTTTTAATAGATACAACACTAAATTTAAAATACTATTTGTCGGAATAGATTAAAATTTTACTTTGTAAAGAAAGTTTGATCTTTTCCGATTAGAAAATACCAGCTAATGATTTAAAGTTATACGCACGTTTTTCCATAGTTTAACGCCACTTAAGCTATGCAAAATGAGTATTATAAATTTGTGTAGACCTAAAGCTTGACTGATTGTCAATCGTTGCCCATGTCTTTGAGTTCAGTATACGCAATTCTTTTTCTGTAAATGTTGCTAGCATCTCCAAATTGTCTTTTATCGTAAGTGGTAGCTGGCTCCAGAGAAAGATACTGTCGCCTTTTGTATACCACAACTCTGTAAAATAGAAAAAAAATTAATTAATAACATTAGAATTAATTTAATTATGGAGGAATCAGACAAACAGTTGGGAAAAGATTTATTTTCTTATTTTTTAAATAAAAAATCTATCGAAATTGTATTTTAGTAATTGAAGTTGCATTTAAATAAAAATTATCGTTCATTGAAAATGTTATAAATAAATTAACCTAAAATTTGACAATCGTCTCCAATAAACAAAGAATTGTAATTTTAACTCAAATGCAACTTTGAATTGATCAAAACGTTAAAAATAAAATTGCCTACCTTCCCACCAAAATGCCTTTAAAATTTAGATAGATTTGTATTTAAAACATACGAAAATATAAAGTTGGACTAACTTTTTTCCGATTGTTTGTCCAAATCCTCGTTACTAACTTAACAATTAAAAATGAGAAGAAAACATTTGAAAAAATAAAAATCATTCGGATAAAGTAGGAAATGATGACAAATAATTATAATTATAAAAAAATATAACCTATTCGTATAAAGTATCGAATAAATTAGTTAATTGTACAAATATGTAAAAAATATATTTTTACAGAACGGTATAAAGAGAAAAAAATATGCATTTTAATTTTTTATGTAAAGAATTGAATCTTTACGTTCAAAAATAATTAAAACTTAATTGTCTAATAACGGTAATAAATTAGATGTAAATTAGAAACTTTCTTTTTGTTTATTTATTTTTTGTTCCGAATATTTGACTTGAGGTTAGAGAAAATAAGAAACAAGAAAATTTCAAAAGATTGCATTCAATTAATTATTATTCTCGACTGTATTTAACTTTCGATAATAATTCATTTAATATTAAATACAAGAAAATTTTAATCCTGGCACAGATGTTTGTAATTCGTCTAACTTTATTTACAAATAAAGGTTTATTTGGAAAACATCAAGGGAAGCAATTTGTAGAATTTTAAGAAAATCGAGAATTATGGGAAATTTAGAAAATATGTTAGAATTATGAAAAATATTATTCCCAATATTTTTATTGCTTTACTGTTTATTATTAGTATTATTATGAATATCTACCAGTTGATTATTTATATTTCCGTATAATACGTCGTTTTTTGTCTAATATTCAAATTTACTAATTCACAGGAATTCCCTAATTAATGCAGGAACTAGCAATCTCGAGAAGAATGGACTTATTGAACTTAATAGTCTCACGTCCCAATGAGTTAGTCCTTGAAGTGACTGTGACGTTGAATACGGTATCTTGTAAAAAGTAAAAATTTCAAAGAATGCATAAATCTGCGCAGAAATTCATATATCCTTTTTCTTGTAAATCTTAAAAAAAAATGTAAATCAAAGTATCACGTAATAAAATAAAGACTTCAATCACGTTTTCCAATACTGACATTTAAATATTTATAAAAATAGTCACAATACTTCTATATACTTGTTTGGAAAAATTTAAATACTAATTTAAAAATTTTAATTATTAAAACTTAATTTAATTAAATAATTCAATTTTTAAAAACTAAATTGTCAGAAGCAATTTAAATTAAATTATTAGAAATAATTTAAATGAAAAGTAGTAAATAAAAATTTTTCATACGTGAACTTTTTAAGAATTCTTATTTTTAATTCATCTTTTTATTCAAGTTATCCATTAAAAAAATAGAGATTCAATTTACACCATGCAAAAAAAAAACAGGATTCTCAAGGATTATGAAGGAAGTTCCAGTTTCATGGACAGGAATTTTCTTATTAACTTTATTATTATATGTTTTAGATAATTTTAGTTCATCAGAATTTCAACAGTTAGTATAAACTATTGTTTAGAAAATAAATCTACTTTAAAAAAACGTTTGCAGGACGCATGCATCAATTTCAACTTATTAGTATAATTAAAAAATTTTTCATGCACAATACTTTAACATAATTTAGTAATATCTTAAACAAAATCTTTAAAAACCTAATCACGACTTTTTGGTATTTGATAAAATGAAAATAAAGATATATTTGTCATCCCTCGTAACTAAATTAACCATATTATTTATTTCAAATTTATTTTAATTTCAAAAATACTTTTCATACATATGCAAATTATTTTTCTGTAATAATATATTGAAATGCTTATCGGCATAACATTAAAAAGTATTTATATTATTTTAGTTTCGTAAAATACTCGTGTGTACTCTTATTTAACAATCTGGGTATAATTACATTTTTTTAAATTGTAGATATTTTTTAAATATTCATAATTAGTATTTTCATAATCAATATTTTGATAGTCAATATTTTTATAATCAATATTTTGATAGTCAATATTTTTATAATCAATATTTTCATAGTCAATTTTAAATAACAAGATTAAAATATTTCAAAAGTGTAAAAACTAACAGTAAAACATATAGTATATAACTTAATTTCTTAAAATATTTATCACGTTTTTTTGGATTACTTATTACAAGTTTCAAATTTCTTTAAAGATTAATGGAAGCTAAATTTTATCTTACAAAGATCACGCTTCGTCTTAGAATAATATTTCCCTACTACAGTCAGTAACTTATTCTGATGACTTATCAACAGAATAAGTGGAAAGTAACAATTTTCTCTTAACCCTTTCAGCTCCTACTCTTCATGAAGATAATTAAGATTTTTATTGTATTGTAAAATCCTCGAGTTAAATACTTGAACGCTGTGCTAAGTAACTAACTCACAGAAATCAAGATTCCGTCACAAATTACATCAGTAAGGCATACGTCACTCGTTTGTCTGACTAGATATAGGTATCTACGTTTTGTCTCGCTATTTCTCGTCCTTAATTATTTTACATTATTTACATGTCTTATCACTTTCTTCTAACTCGTAGAAATCGATCTCAATACTCTGACAATTCGCCTTTTTTTTTGTATAACAATCTAGTGATAATGTTATTTATGTATGTTACAATTTAATTATTCTACGATTTCAGATAACATGTCGTTAAAAATTTATCAAAGTTTCAAACTAAATAAAATATCCTCTTAAAAAATATCTCTAAAAATTCACATAGTTCCACTTTTGTTCAATATATCTTGCCAAGTAATAAATACTATTTCATTTTGTAAATATCCTAATTTTGTAAATATTTCAGGTTTTTAAATAATAATTTAAAAAATAAAAAATTGTAGATTAAAATTTTTTTTTTTTAAAATTAAAGGCACTATTTGTAAAAAATGCAGCTACTGTGTTAAAAATGTTAAATTTATTAAAATAATATAAATTAATAGCACGAAAATAAAAAAAATGTCAGTTTTTTTAATTCAAAATTTAAACAAATTGAACTAGTATCGACCAGCGATATTTAATACTTACTGCCTCTACTTTCACAGAATTATTAATACCCATTTTTAAAAAATCTGAGCTTTATTTTATTAGTATAAAAGAATAATCTCGACAATTATTCAAAGTTAATGTAAAGCGGAATAACTCCATTTAAAAGATCACTTTTCTACCCTTAATTGCAAAACTTCAAGCTTTTAAGATAAAATTGTAAAAATAGTCTCTAAATATAGAGAATTTACAACAATGAGATTCAAATATTCTTATAATAAGAAGAATTAATTCTCAATGTAATAAATCCTTCTTCATATCTACGGAACGTATTATTCCAAATATATAATTAAACTAAAAAACTTTTCCTACATATATGTATAAATATGTACACAACATTTATGTAAAATTAGTAATCACCTGCCAGCAAGTGTTAATTCTATATGGACAAAATTTCTCTAAAACAATATTCTTGGAAAACTCGTGGCCTGCACGTTGTTTCCACTTTGTCTCTAAAACGTTAATAAAAGCTCTAAAGCCAAAAACACTCACATAAAAAACAAACAAAACAAAACAAAACATGAAATATTGTGCAATTTTTTTCTGTTACTCAATTATCAGCCTTTGAGAAACTTTTTCTCTAGACTACGTCATCTTAAGTTTCCTACTTAGCAAGCAATCATCAAAACTCATCTCTATAACCTAATGTATCAATGTTTTCTTCTCAATAATACTTTTTCGTAAAATTTGTTCTAGCTGACTTAGATCTGACAGATATCTGAAACAGAAAAAAAAAGAATCACTTATTAACATTTTTATTACTTACTTTATATAATCAATTTATTACATTTGCCGATTAATTCAAATTTTTAAAAATGTTTGGAATCTAAATAGAATCTTGATTAAAACAGAATGAAATTAAATTTATTAATTTTATGGTAAATTAAGGACATTTCTTGCAACTCTGATGTATAAATAAATTAAAATTTTTCTGGTTGAGATACACACCTCACCCTATAAATCCTGCAGCTACTGATATAATCAGGGCTAAAATACCGGTCAAAACTTGACCAGCTGTCGAGACAGCCACCTTCGGTTGAGCTGAAGACTCTATATTTTTTGGAATAAAGTGATCTTCTGACGTGAGTTTGTCTCCATATTTGTTTAATAGATCCATAACGAGTCCATTGGACCAACCAAATCCGAGCTGAACCTCATATTCTCCTCCTCCGCCATGACCTCCTGATACTGTGGCGTCGTACTGAAACAATTTTTTTCAATTACTACTTTCCTGCTCACGCAGAAAAACAATAGTTTTTTATTTTAAAAATTAAATTCCAGTTTTATTTAAATTAAAAATAGTGGTATTTTTGTATAAAATTGTTTTTTTTTTACATTTTACTGCTTGTTTTGTCAACTTTACTACTTTTTCGATAAATTTTATACATTTTCCAGTCACCCTCTAATCATTACGGCAAATTTTTACACCTTTTTTTATTAATTCAAAAGTATTCTTGAATTTGTCAATTTGTAAATCAATTTAACAGATTTTTTTAGTAATTTTTACCATTTATTTATCGTTTAATTTGACTCATTATTTGTGAATTTTACAGATTTTACAAATTTAAAAGTTTTGGTAAATATAAATTAATATAATAATTACTAATGTACGAATTGATACTAATTATCAATTTACTAATTACTAATTGATCACTAAAAGAGAACTTTAAAGAATAGAATTTAACAGAATTCATCCTTCCGAAATTTTTTAGAAATTCTATAAAAAATTAGTAACTTTTCGGTAAAATTTACAAAAAAGTTTGCTATCAATAAATCAAAAAATTTAATTTTTGAACATACTTCTTTCTTTGCATCGAAATTTTATAAACATTATTATTTTCATTAATTCCTAACTTCTTTTTTTTAAATTTCAATAAACAGTGTTCAAGTAATTAGTAACGTCTAATATTTATATTATAAATCAGAATTTTTCTAATTTATAAAGAGAAGGACACATAATCTGGAGAATTCGGTTTACAGAATTGTCTAAATTAATTTTAAAACATCAGAAAACTAATTTTTTACGAGAAACTAAATTTAAAATACATACTGTAAAAGTGATTTTGTAGCAGTTTTTACTAAAAATAACTGAAAAAATTGACCTAATTCTTTATTATTATTTTGTTGGTTAATTTTTCTGTTAATTTTAAAGTAATCTTGAAATTGTCAATTTATGAATAAATTTTATAGATTTTTTAGTCATTTTTACCATTTATTTTACTGTGAATTTTACCCACTTTTTTTAATTTCACAGATTTCACAAATTTAAAATTTTTGGTAAATATAACTCATTTTTTCTTTAATTTTAAAATATCCACAAAATTTTTTTGTTAAATTTATATATTCCCGATTCAAGAAATTTTTATTTAAACCTTTATTATTTTACAGTCTTTTCGACTAATTTTACGGAATTCTTTATTCAACAAACTTTTTGATAAGTTAATAAAATTACTAATTTATTAATGATCACTAAAAGAGAAGTTTAAAAAACAAAATTTAACAAAATTCATAATTTCCAAAATTTTTTTAGAAATTCTATAAAACTCTACTAATTTTTCGGTAAAATTTACAAAAAATTTTGACATCAATTGATCAAAGATTTTAATTTTTGAACATATTTCTTTCTTTTCATCGAAATTTTAGAAATATTATTATTTCCATCAATTCTGAACTTTTTTTTCTAATTTCAATAAACAGTGTTCAAGTAATTAGTAACGTCTATTATTTATATTTTTATTATTTCATTTATATTATTAATCAGAATTTTTCTAATTTATAATGAAAAGGACACAAAATCTAGAGAATTTGGTTTAAAAATTTGTATAAATTAATTTTAAAACGACAGAAAAGTAATTTTTTGCGTAACTAAATTTAAAATTCTATGAAAGTGATATTGTAGCAGTATTTCTTACTTAAAATAACTGAAAAAAATTAACCTTATTCTTTGTTTCCTAAAATTTCATAAAATCTTAACTTTGCATGGATGAAAAAGAGATTATTAAATTCAAAAAAAAATTTCTGTTCCTCTTGACTAAATTAATTTATCAAAATTCAGATTTATTTACAAAGCATTTTTGTAAAATGAACAAAAATTTAAAGACTAATTTTAGAAATATTTGAAATAATTTTGTTGGTAATTTTTCTGTTAATTTTAAAGTTTTCTTGAAATTGTCAATTTATAAATCAATTTTATGGATTTTTCAGTTATTTTTATCATTTATTTATCTGTCAATTTTACCCATTTTTTTTTAATTTCTCAGATTTTACAAATTACAATTTTTGGTAAATATAACGCATTTTTTCTTTAATTTTAAAATATCCACAAAATTTTATTGTTAAATGTATATAATCCAGAATCAAACAATTTTTAATTTAAACCTTTATTATAATTCTTTATCTTTATACTACTGACGATTATTTTACGGACTTTTCGACTTTTTTACAGAATTCTTTATTCAACAAACTTTGTAAAAAAATGTATTTACAAAATTCACAAAAGATCACTAAAAGATAAGTTTAAAAAGAACAGAATTTATTAGAAATTATCATTTCCAAAATTTTTGAAATTCTAAAAAACTGTACTACTTTTTCGGTAAAATTTACAAAAAAGTTTTGTCATCAATAAATCAAAGATTTTATTTTTTGGACATACTTTTTTTTGCATCAAAATGTTAGAAATATTATTATTTTAAATTTTTTTTTCAAATTCAATAAACAGTGTTTCAGTAATTAGTAACGTCTATTATTTATATTTTTATTATTATATAATTATATTATTTATTAGAATTTTTCCAATTTATGATGAAAAAGACACATAATCTGAAGAACTCGGTTTAAAAAATTGTCTAAATTAATTTTAAAACATCAGAAAAGTAATTTTTACAGTAAAACTAAATTTAAAATACTATGAATGAGATATTGTAGCAGTTTTTACTTAAAATAACTGAAAAAAAATTGACCTCATTGTTTGTTTCCTAAAATTTCCAAAACTCTCAACTTCGCACGGATCAAAACAGTTTATTAAATTAAAAAAAATTCTCTTTCTCTTGACTAAATTCATTTCTCAAAATTCAGATTTAGTTACAAAGCATTTTTGTAAAATGAGCAAAAATTTAAAGACATTTTTAGATTTAAAGACTAATTTGTGAAATATTTGAGATAATTTTGTAATCTGTCTTTGAATTTCTGCACATTTTACGAAACTAGTTTGTAAATCGCACAAAACTGAATTTTGTTTGAATTTATCTAAAAGTATAAACAAATTGTAAAAAATAAATTACTTTTTGTACAAACTTTTTGCTAGATTGGAAAATTTTCTCTAAAGTGAAGTATTCTTAATTAAAAAATAATTAATATACAAAATAGTTAAAATTTAAAAATTGTAGACTTTTTTCTCTTAATCAGGAATTTATCGAATTTCACCATTTCTATCAATTCCGAATATTTATTCAATTTTCAATTAATACCTAATTTTAAAAAACCAAAAAAGAGTGGAATTTAACATTTTAAAATTAAATTAGATCAATGAACATAAATTGAAAAAAAATATATAATAAATAAATTAAAAAAACTCACCTTCTCAAACATACTGTTAGTTTCGTTGAAAGCTTTGTAATTACTGCGCACCCATCGTTGGCTAATTTCGTAGGCCAATCTTTGAGCCCAAGGATCGGACGTTTTGTCGAGTGACATAATAACAAAGTACTGAAGTGGAGGCCAGGCATTTGGGTAATCCCATTGTTCTCCAGAGTGTTCCAAAGTTGTCGGTATACCGCCAAGGTTAAGCATGATTTGTGTTTTTTCTAGATACTTGAGGACTTTGGAAATAAAATCTTCTTTTTTGTCCGTGTCGTAACAATTGGTCCAAAGCGGCAGAATATTAGTGGGATAAAAGTAATCTCGTTTAATGTCATTGATAAGATCATAGTCTAGCCAAGCTCCAACTTCGTCGTGCCACAAAATAGCAGTCACAGCCTTCATCCACTCATCAGCCTTTTTCGTAAAATAATCAACTTTTGTCGGATTGCCAACCATTTTATTAAATTCCGCCAACAGATGGGCATTAAAATAAATAATTGAATTAAGATCAACGGGAATGATGTTTCTGGCTTTCGAATTCGTCAGATTGCCTGCAATTCATTAAGATTAAATTAAATCATTGAATTGTATGAAATACAAATTATTGTTTTATGAAATTGTTTTTAAATACTTGTTATTAAAAAAAACGTATTTAAAAAATATTGAAATTTGCAGAATTTTTATGACTTTTTTTATGAATTCTAAGGATTCTGTAAATTGTCGATTAATGATCAGTATCATGAAATTGATATCAGGTTTTTTTTTAATTAAGTTTTTCTGATGTTAGGTAATAAAAACTACTAAATAATTAATCTGATAGTCACCTTTATTGGTGCCGTCTAGAATAAACCAACGACTGGAAAAATCCCATCCACTTTCTGCGGCTGATTTGAGCTCCGAATAATAATTGTCTTTCTCTTCGGTTGTTCGAAAAGTCTGACCCGTCAAAAAGTCCTCTCTGTAAAAAAGTACTGATTAATAAGAAACCAGATAAACCTTTTTTTAAAACTTTTCTATATTTTCTTTTATTTTTCAAACTAATTAGACTTACCACATTTTTAAAAATCTTTATTTATATTTTTACTATTTTTTTAGTTCGTGTGGTAATTTTAAAGTTGCAAAGAAATAATATTATCTGGCGAATGGTAATGAGAACGAAAATATAACCTGGAATATAACCGACAAAAATTCTAATCGAGAATTTAAGATTTTTATTTATTTATCAAATAAAGTCAAATTTTCTCAATCAACGTACGAAAATAGAATCTCTAGTGTCATTCTAATTAGTAATGATTTGAATTTCAATGTAAAAAGTAAACATTATATATTATAATTTACAATTATATATAATAATTTACAAGTTTCTTTCATTCATTATTCTTTATACCAATTTTAATTTCTTCAAACTTCTGTTGATTTGAACTTGCATTGATTAAAAGTTTAATTAATTCACGGTTCAAATATACTAAATTTGAAGTATTTTAAAATTTTTATCAATTTTTAATAATTCTTTTCTTTTATGATTTCAATTACTTAAACTACAATTTTCAACTATTTTTATCATTTTTCAATTACTTTCTGCAATTTTTAATTATCATAATTGTTTCTCACTTTTTTCGATAAATTTTAAATCTACCTTATTTCTGAACTTTCAAATATGTATCTCAATTTTCAATTATTTTGTTAAATATTCATTTCTTTTTATCATTTTGCAATTTTATTTTCTACATCTTTTAATTATTTTTCAATAAATTTCATTAATTTTCAGTTATTATATTTAATTTAGATTATTGTCTTCAATTTTCATCTTTTTGAACAATTTTTCAATTATCTTCATTCTTTTTGAACAATTTTTCAATTATCTTCATTCTTTTTGCATAATTTTCAAAAATTTCAATTATTTTCATCATATTTCAATTATTTTTTCAATTTAAATTATTTTTATCATTATTTAATTATTTCCCTAAATTCTTAATTATTATTTTAATTTTGGAAAATTATTTTATAAGAATTTTAAGTTTTTTTTAAATTTCAATTATTTTTTTCAATTTTCAATTATTCTCATTTCTTTAATTAATTTTTCAGATTTTAAGTGTTTTTCTCAAAATTCAATTTTTTTTAAATTTATTTGTTTATTTTCATTTATTTCAATTATTTTGTAAAATTTTTAATTATTTTCATCATATTTCAATTATTTTTTCAATTCTAAAAAATTATTTTATAAGAATTTTAAGTATTTTTTTTAAATTTCAATTATTTTCTACAATTTTTAATTATTCTCATTTCTTTAATTAATTTTTTAGATTTTTAAGTGTTTTTCTCAAAATTCAATTTTTTCAATTTTAAATTATTTTTATCATTATTTAATTTTTTTTTTAATTTCAATTATTTTCTACAATTTTTAATTATTCTCATTTCTTTAATTAATTTTTTAGATTTTTAAGTGTTTTTCTCAAAATTCAATTTTTTCAATTTTAAATTATTTTTATCACTATTTAATTATTTTTTTTTTAAATTTCAATTATTTTCTTCAATTTTCAATTATTCTCATTTCTTCAATTAATTTTTCAAATTTTAAGTGTTTTTCTCAAAATTCAATTTTTTTTAAATTTATTTGTTTATTTTCATTTATTTCAATTATTTTGTAAAATTTTTAATTATTTTCATCATATTTCAATTATTTTTTCAATTCTAAAAAATTATTTTATAAGAATTTTAAGTATTTTTTTTTAAATTTCAATTATTTTCTACAATTTTTAATTATTCTCATTTATTCAATTAATTTTTTAGATTTTTAAGTGTTTTTTAAAATTCAATTTTTTTCAATTTTAAATTATTTTTATCATTATTTAATTATTTTATTTAAATTTCAATTATTTTTTTCAATTTTTAATTATTCTCATTTCTTCAATTAATTTTTCAAATTTTAAGTGTTTTTCTCAAAATTCAATTTTTTTTAAATTTATTTGTTTATTTTCATTTATTTCAATTATTTTGTAAAATTTTTAATTATTTTCATCATATTTCAATTATTTTTTCAATTCTAAAAAATTATTTTATAAGAATTTTAAGTATTTTTTTTTAAATTTCAATTATTTTCTACAATTTTTAATTATTCTCATTTATTCAATTAATTTTTTAGATTTTTAAGTGTTTTTTAAAATTCAATTTTTTTCAATTTTAAATTATTTTTATCATTATTTAATTATTTTATTTAAATTTCAATTATTTTCTTCAATTTTTAATTATTCTTATTTCTTCAATTAATTTCTCAGATTTTTAAGTGTTTTTCTCAAAATTCAATTTTTTAAAAATTTTTTTGTTTATTTTCATTTATTTCAATTATTTTGTAAAATTTTTAATTATTTTCATCATATTAATTATTTTCAATTCTTTTCATAATTTCCAAATTGTAAATTATTTATCTGATATTTCAATTACTTAATTCAACTTTCAATTATTTATATACATAAATATAACATTTATTATTCAATTATTTTATAATTGTTTATTATTTTCTTGAATTCTCAATTACTTAGTTCTTTTTCATAATTTCCAAACAGTTTTAAATTATTTATCTGAAATTTTTATGTTTCTATTCAATTTTCAATTATATCTACGATTTTCTTGTATTTTATGTACCTATATTTTATATTTTTTTCAATTCTCTATTTTCATTTATTTTCTTTAATTTTTAATTATTTTCTTTTTTTACAATGAACTTCTAACAATGTCAAGTACTTATTTTCTTTTTAATTTTCTTAAATTTTCCTTTATTTAAAATATGTTATGTAATTTTTTCACTTATTTTCTCAAATTTCAATTATTTTCTTCAATTTTAAATTATTTTTTCATTATTTTCATAAATTTTTAATCATTTTATCATTTCTGAATTAATTTTCGCAATTTTTAATTATTTATCTCAATTTCAGTCATTTCTTTCAATTTTCAATTATTTTCTCTAATTTCTTATTATTTTAATTTTTTTCAATTTAGTTCTAAGATTTTGAACTATGTTTCTCAAACTTAAATTATTTTCTTTAATTTTAAAACATTTCCATGACTTTTTAAATTACATTTGACAATTTTAATCGTTATCATTATTTTTTGTTCAATTAATTTCCAAAATTTGACATTATTTTTTTAAATAATTAGGTATAAGAAATTACAATTTTAATAATTTATATGAAACACTGTTCATAAATATTATGTTTAATACAAAAATCTACACTTCATTGATTTATAATTAACTTGTAATGATAATTATTTTGTTAATCATCCAATTTTATTTTAATGAATTGTTTGTGTTTCAAAATAGTGGAACTCATTTAAATATACAAAATTCTTATAAATTCTCCGTTATATTTTCGAGAATGTAACCGGATTCTAAATTATCGAGAAATTTGCAACTCTAGGTATTTTATTGAAATTTATGATTTATAACATTACCTATAAGACTCGGGTCGTGGACCAGAAGACTCTTCGTGATATCTGGCAAGAGTATAAGTAACGCCGTCTTTCTGGACTTGGACGCTTCGTTTGGTCATCCAGAAATCAAATTCTTTTTCCAAAGTTGGTAGATTTTCCCTCAACCAGACGAGATCGTTGGTATTTTTAATATATTCATTGACCATAGGAATGAGCAATGGAGGATGAGATCTCATTGTATAATAAATTCTTCCACCATTGGGAATAAATCCAATTTGCTCGACAACAGAAACAAAATTCGAGAGCATACCTTTGACAGTGTTTTGCATTTCCGAGAGCAAGAGACCTTTTATTATCCAGTAGGAATCCCAATAATAAAATTCACGAAATCTTCCACCAGGAACAATTACTGGATTTGGTACATAAATAATTGAATATTGCTCGTGATTTATTCTGACGTCGTCCTTCATTTTTCGACCTAGAAGTTTCCAAATATGATTGAGATCTTCGGCAAATTTTCGAAGACTTTTGTCGTGAATTTTGCTGAGAAATGACGGTTTCGGTTTCCAATCAACGGGATCCCAATCTTCAAATTCCGAGCCAGCTGGATCAAATGTATTGTTGACAAATAGCTCAATATCAATTCGATTCGGTTTTTTGTCATGTTTGGTCATAAATTCTTCAAACAGAGCCAACGTTTTGTTCGGTGGATACTTCATTTTCATGTCGACAAACGTTTTCGAGTCGGGGTAGATCGAGGCCATTTGTATTGTGTGTAATAAATCTCCATGGCAGTATACTTCACTGTAATTTATAATATTTTTTTTGTTTGTTTTTATTCTGCTTTGTTTAATTAAGAGTTAAGAAATCTTGGCATTTTATTTCTTTCTCTCTGTATTATTAATATCAGCTGTATTTGAATAATTGAAAAATTTAGAAAACAAGTAAATAAATATTTTATATCAAATATATAAGTGAACAAATGAGTAGGTAAACAAATAAATAAGTAAAGAAATAAAGGACAAAACAAAGAAATGGGTAAATAATCCGACAAGAAATTTACCAAATTTCACTTTATATAGTTTTATGTGACTGAAATTTGTAATCCAAGACAGTTTATCGTGATTTTAAAACATATTCTAATTTTTAACCGACATAACCTCTATTTGCTCTTTTAAGCATTTAGCATATAATTTCTATTTCAAAGAATTTTTATTCAGGTCAATTTTCACTTTTTTCAAGTAATTTCTGTTCGATATAAATATAATATTTATTTTGCATATTTTTTTCAACTTGTTTTAATTCCCCCAAAATAATAGCAATTTACTTGTTGAATTTACTTATTACATAACTTCCGTTTGCTCTAAGTTTCATTTGGAATATTTTCACTTTATTAGAATTATTAACCAACATATATTTTATATGCTGATAAAATCGACATCTGTCAGAAATGTCAGAATCTTCAAAACACTTTCATACATTCCATTTCTCATAAAACTGGTAAAATGGAAACAAATTTAAAATTAGCCAATCAAAAAACATCAGACACATTCTAATTGGCTAATTGTTGAATTTGTTTCTGCTAGATTGGTATTATGTGCTAGAGATGATAGTTCTATGTTTCTTGTGCTTCGTGGATTTGGGAATTCTGACAGTTGTTAAATTGTTAATTTTATCATTATATTAAACAATTTTTTATCGTTCTATTTTTTATAGTTCAGACTTGTAATTGTATATGTTTCGATGTAACGAATCTACATACTTTGGAAAATATCCGATTCACAAATTTTGGTAAATTTGCGCAAAGTTAGTAATAAATTCGACAATTGAAAGTACTATTACTAATTTTGTAAATTTACAAAAAGTTGTGAATTTGATATTTTCAAAGTATGAAATTTGCAAAAGTAAATTCGCTGCTTTGAAATAGGCATTAAATTTTTGTACAATTACAAGTCTAAATTATAAAAATAACCAAACAATGTGTTTAATTGCGGATATACGTGAAATATATCAATTAATAATCCTAATAAAGTGAAAATATGACAAATGACACTTAGATCAAACGAAAATAGTTAATATTGATAACAAGATTTGGGTGCATTTAAACAAACTGCAATGAAAATTATGCAAAATAAATATTATATCGAACAGAAATTAGAAGAGAATGGAAATCGAACTGAATAATTTAGTAAAATACAAATTAACATGGTAAGTGATAGCAAATGGAGGTTATGTCGGTTGAAAATTAGAATTATAGTTAAAGTTAGAAAAATTAAAATATTTTAAAATTACAATAAATTATCATTCTGAATTTTAAATTTCGGTCACAAAAGTGAAATTTGCTGAATCTTCACGTGCCTTTCAAACAAATAAACAAGTAACCAAGACATAAAAACTGCAAATAGTTCAATAAAGAGCAAAATTATCAAAAAGAAAAGCCAGAAAATGTAATCTTATCAGTAAAGAATAGATCGACCTCGTATAATATTCACTTTCCATTTCTATACATAAACTGGAAGACCTTAACGTTTTTTATCTTCCGGATACGCCCTGATGTCTACACGTTGTGCTAATACATATACTAAACCTTTTGCAATCAAAATTAGACATCTTTAATAAAAAAGAAAATTTTCTTTTCATGGGTCATCCCTGCTAGAGTCTAATTTATAACCTTAAACTTGAAAAATCTTTTTTCCAAATTTTAAGCTTTTTTGCAGTAATTAGAATTCAAAACGGTAAATTTCAGCCCTTTCATTACATCATGAAGAAAGAGGCCAGATTAAATGGGGGCATTATATAATTGGATGAATGCCAGAGTAACGCAGTGCGAAAGCATAGACCAAAATCTTTCTCTACTCACGTTTGACTCTCAAGTAAAATCAAATTTGTCACGTTACTTATTTGCAAATTAAATAGAAAACTTTAAATCTTGAGACTTGTACTCAAACAAATTTTAATCTTGGACCAAATTTAAAAATCCGACAAAAATATTTAAACAAAAATACAGTAAAATAAAGAATATTGAGAAACAATTAAAAATAAAAAAAAAACCAATCTTGCATTAATTTTAATAAATCTTTCGCTTGAGATTGAATTTTAATTTCCGTAATTTCAAAGACTGTATGAGTTGAATTTTAATTTCTGTAATTTCTGAAACCGGTCCAATTTTTTACACGACTGCTGTGGAATAAGGGAGAAAAACTCTAGACTAGATGTAATTACAAAAAAACAAGTGGAAAACTAGTTGTTTTTTTTCCTTTTTTTTCTAATCTGTCGAATGAATTGTATGAATTGGATGTATAATTATCAATTTTTGATTAGAAGTTTGAACGAGGTTTTACCTCGAGGGATTGACATTAGTGGCTATCAGTAAAGGGATCGGCATTGGCATGAAAATCGTCATCGACGGCGACGAAGATGCGTTCATTGGCGTGAAGCACGTGGACATTCAGTGTTAAGGTCATGTGCATCGTACTTGCGGAACACGTTAATTTAAAACCCTCTCACATTATCCTCTGTTTTATCGTTTCTAAAGTTCAATATTAAGGCTACTCCAGTATAAGATTTATTCATTCTCTAAATCCTCTTTTCGAGAATTTTTAAACACTAATATTTCAACTTTAGAGTCGTTCAATTTTACTGAAAAAAATCAAATTTCGCTAAAGTAAAGAAAATTTCGATTTTTTGTATCCAAGTTCTAAATACGAGTTTTACCATTTATTGCGTTTCATTGTAAGAATGCACCTGTTTTTTCCAGCCACAATTTTTTTAAATTTGTTGTAACATAGAGGAAGATAAATAGTTTTAAATAATTAAATCAATCGTTATCAGTATGAGAAAAAAATATTCAATTTTTTTTTTAAGAAATCTAGTTTACAATATGGTAATTGAAACAATTTTTTTTATTTTCTCTTTTTATACACTTCCCAAGAATGTTTATTTTCTTTTTCTTTTTGAGATACAAATTTTTTAATTTGACGTAATAAACGATGAAACTACAAAGCTAATATTACAACGATTTCAGTCTTATCTTTTTGCTTCCTAATAGTTAATAGAGGAAGTTTTGTCTCAATTTTTATCACACAGGTTTTATAAGTTCTTTTATTGAATTTTCTGGTCATAAACTTTGCGTGTTCTGATATTTGAAATAATTTCCTTGTACATGAAAAGAAAATTTTGCAACAGAAAAGTAAAATTTACTATTGTCGGGAAATTTGCAGAAAATATTTGACTAGTAACAATTTTCTGCTATTAAGAAAATTTTGTCTATTACTATTTCGAGATATTTTTGTGCTATTGAAAAATGTTTCCACTATTTAAAAAATTCTACTGATGCTAAAAATTAATTAAATAAAATTTATTTTAAGTACCATATTGCAATCAGTTTCTTTTTTTTTTTTTTTAAAGAAAAGATTATTTTTTTCCTCATGATGTAAAATTTATTAGTTTTTTGCATAAAAATTTGTCGGACAATGAGATATTTTTGTTCGTGAAGCACTTACCTTTGACACGGAGGTGGTTTCCCTGGATTTGTTCCATTGCCTGCAGTATAGACGACAATTTGTAGGATCGTCAGAATACCGATTGCAGCCTGCACCAGCAAATTCACAAACCTTCGAGAGCTTAACGCCATTTTAAATAAAAACTCGCGAGTAAAGTTTTAATGAACGATAGAATTCTTTTGTTAATTAAATGAGATGCAGGAAAGCTTTGCTTTTTGACAATAAGCTTTTTTTTGTCTCGTTTATGAAAGTCGCGAATTTTACTTTTTTAATTTAATTATCTTTCTGTTTCTCCTGATTTCTCAAATCTTCAATCACTTTTTTCGCACTTTCGCACTACGCTCGCCCTTTTTTTTTACGTCTAAGTTTACTTCCAACTTAGAGAATTTTAATTGAATTTTGTCTGTTCTTTTTTTTTGTCAGATTTGAGGATGTGAATCCTTACTTTTTGCCAATTGGTTTGAAATGCGGACCCTCAGTCTTGCCGAGCCTACGGGAAGGCTTTAGCTCCAAAAATAATGCCACATCTTTCCTGAAACATAAAATAGAAAAATTGTAAATTTTTTATTAATTTTTTTCTTCTTTTTTTTCAAATTTTCAATTTAGAATCATTTATTGTTCTTGTTATAAAAACCAGTGACACATATAATTGGTAATTAACATTTTTTTATTCGCAGTTATTATCAGAGATTGAAATCGTAACTATAATTAAAGTTTGCAATCTTGTATGATAAAATAGATCAACATTAATTCGTTGATTTACTATCAGATATCCAGATTAGTATCATTACTATCGTCTTATCAGAAGATATAGAAATAAAGGTTATAATTTGTAATTTACATACATTAAAATCTGTTAAGTTAAATAAAAGGTAATTAAAGTACTTTGCTACCTTTTAAACGAAAAAATTAATTTGTTTATTTAATGATAGAGAACTTGACAAAAATAATTTTTTTTTAAACAACAACAAAGATTTTGTTTGGTTTTAACTCATATACTAAGAAAAAAAATCTTGAATCAATAGTGTTGTGCTTTGAAGCATTAAACGCCGTCTTTGCCCTCGTTTAAACGTATTTACTGTAACTTGAAAACTACGTACTATTAATTGTTATGAATTTCATAGCATATGATTACATTCAGATAAAAATTTGTTTGATTTAAACATAATATTGGACAACTTGACTAAAGTATTGGATTGCATTTTAATCAGTTTTGTAAAGTTTTAATAAGTATTCTTTTGAGGCATTCTAAAATTTGTCTTCTTATAAATCAGTTTCTATATTTGTGACGCGTTATAAAAAAAGAGACATAAGCAAGAAAAAATTTTAGGTTATGTTTATAATCTTTAGTATGAAAATACACAAAGAGAATCAACTCTTAATACAAATCGTTGATGTTTTAGTCTTCATTTCATCCACAATATTCAATAAAAACTGATTTTAATTTTACATAATTAAAAAGGAACTTTCAATTAAAATAGAACTATCACAGAACATAAGGTACAATTTTTTGCTGCCTAGGTCCCTTTCTTGGAACATTTGAATTATTTCTCTAAATCTCAATTTGGAAAAAACTACTAATTTCTCAGGGGAAACTTGTTTACCTTATCAAATAGTAATTTTGCTAGTAGCAATTTAATAAAAATTACTAATTCAATTAGTCAAATAGTGGTATTGAGGTTATGTTAAACGACTAAAGGCACTCTAAAAACAAGTGTCTCATTTTGAGACACTTTTGTCCTCACTTTTAGGAAATTTTAGGGTGCCTTAATTTCGACAAATGAGAGAGAGTCTTATATAAATTATTATTAACCAATTAAACAACTTCAAATAAATGTAAGACACTTCTAAAATGTCTTATTTCTTATTAAGACACCTGTTAGATACCTGTTTTTAAAGTCTACATTAATAGATTTCTTTTTACTAAATATTTAGTTATTTTTAACTACTAATTAGTAAAATTTAACTACTGAATTAGTGATTTTACTAATTAGTTTTTTTTTACTAATTTGGATTAAAAAAAATCTTTTACTGTTTTACTACTAAATTCGTAATTTTTACAAATTAGTATTAAAAGAATTCTTTTACTGTTTTACTACTAAATTAGTAATTTTTACTAATTCAAATTTAGAAAGACACTACATGTATTTGAATAAATTAATGGCATCAACACTATTACAGTTTTTTTTTTCAGAGAATAATATTCAATTTTCAAGTAAAAATATGAATTGCCATTAGAAATCATTTTTCTTTTTATTATCATTCTGTTGGAGGTTTTCACGATTTTTTAAACATAAAATCCCTAAATTTCAATAATTTCGATCAATTTCATCGATTTTTGTAAATGGGTGCACTACATTTTTATTAGTTTATAAACTAGTTTTTTCGGTTTTAGTGGATAAATGCTCTAATCTTTAAAAAATTGGAACTATTTTATTTATTTTTGTAAATGGGTGTTCTATATTTAAAAAATTCAAAACGGTTTTATCACTTTTTGTAGATGAATGCTTTAATTTTTAATAATTTAAATCAGTTTACCGACTTTTGAGGATAAGTGCTTTAATTTTTATTTAGATCAGTTTTATTGATTTTTTTTATAGATGCACTATTTTTATTCAATTTGGATCCATTTTTTTGATTTTTGTAGGTAGGCGCTCTAATTTTTAATAATTCAGATAATTTTTACCGAATTTCGAGGATACCTAATTGCTTTAATTTTTATTAATTTAGATCACTTTTACCGATTATTGTAGACGGGTGCATAATTTTTTTTATAAATTATATTAGTTTTACCAATTTTTGTAGATAAAGGATCTAACTTTTAGTAATTTGAATTTTAATTCAATTTTTTTTAGATTGATGGTCTATTTTTAAATAATTTGGTCCCGGTTTTTCGATTTTTGTAAGTGGGCGCTCTAATTTCTAATAATTTAGATAAGTTTTATTGATTTTGAAGATGGGTACTTTTTTTTCAATAATTAGGATATTATCGACTTTTAAGATAAGTCCTTTAATTTTTAGTAATTTAGATTAGTTTCAACGATTTTTGTAAAACGGTGATTTAATTTTTAGTAATTTAAATCAGTTTTTCATTTTTAATAAATTGATGCTCTATTGTCAAATAATTGAACCCGTTTTTTTTTAGAAGTGGGAACTCTAATTTTTAATAATTAGGATTAGTTTTAAATTTTTGCAGATGGTTGATCAGTTTTTAAATAATTTCGATAAGTTTTCCAACTTTTTTAGATGGATCCTCTATTCTTAAATAATTTGGTCACAGTTTTGCGATTTAGTAATCGAATTCGATTTTTAATAATTTAAATCCGTTTTCTAATTTTTGTAGGTGGGTGATTCAATTTTTAATAATTTAGATCAACATTTTTTTTTTTTTTGAAGATGGATATTCTATTTTTCAATAATTAGGTTCAGTTTTATCGACTTTTGTGCATAAGTTCTTTTATTTTTATTAATTTGATTAGTTTTACCGATTTTTGTATGAGAGTGTTCTATTTTTTTAGTAACTTGGATCAATTTTTCAATTTTTATTGTAAATTAATTTGAACCCATTTTTTCGATTTTTAGAAGTGGGCGCTCTAATTTTTGATAATAAATTAGGATCAGTTTTTAAATTTTTGTAGATGAATGCTTTATTTTAAAGTAATTCGGATCAGTTTCTTCGATTTTTATCGACAGGCGCTCTAATTTTTTATGATTAGACTCAGATTTATCGTTTTTTGTTGGGAATGAAAAATCCAGAATGAATGGATCAAGAAGAATGCACTTAAATACTACATTTTACCTTGTAACATGAAGAAACATTTTTAAAAACTGTCAAAATTATACATGAAATCTTTAATTGTTAAATAAGTGTGTCACGTTCTAATGTTGTTGTTAACTGTTTGTCGGCCGATTTACCGACAACACCTTGAATGATTTAACGTCTTCCTGTTTCATCAGCCTTGAAAAATGTATTGTATACTTTCAAAGCAATTCAAATATCGTCTACATTAAGACAGAAAGAATTATTTCTTTCAGCAAAATTGGAAAGAGTCATCCGTTTTTATAATTTACAATTCGTTTCGTTTTATTAAAAAAAAAGAATAAACTCACCGACATGATTTTATTTTTGCTAAAACTTGGTTTATAAAACAGAACTTTTTGTTTATCGAAATAAAATTTTATGCTTATTGAACCAATATTTTTATTCCAGTGGATATTCACGATAAGCAGGTATCCGGTATACAGGTATCGAAAAATCGAGTTTACATTTTTTTTTTTTTTGATGAATCACTAAAAAACTTTTTTCTGCGTAGAGAGGATTGCGAGAATATGAAAGAAATGAGTTGGCAGTTTTTGATATCTGGATGCTCAAGAAAAGATAATAGAACATTTTTCTCGGTATCCTCATGGTTTCTTTGCTTTTTTGAATAATTGATAAACAAAATACATTTTTTTCACAAATGAATCATCTTTCTGTCATCAAAGCTCTTATTTAATCTTTAAAAATGTATTATCAAGTTTTTAACAAACACGCACCTTCAATGTGAAAAAGATAGAACTTTTAGCATCAAAAAGTATAAATTACAGTTTTTTTGCATATAAAAAAGATGTTTTTTTTTACCTGCATCAATTTTATCATTAAACGGCGCACTTCAGACCACTCCAAATGCTGATTAAAAATTACATCGAATATTCTCATTTGATTTATCACCGTTCATAATTCTTATGATTATCGTTTCTTTTTTATTTCTTTCTGCTTCTTATATGACAAATTTCGAGCATTTTTGTACCTTTCCCCAAACAATTCCCTCTATGTATGTATATGTTGTTAATACCACTAAACTTGACACAACAACCATTCATTACTCTCGAACCATTACCAACGCAAGAGTTTCAATTAAACATCAAGCAGATGCTAAAAATCTGTTATTTTCAACCTTCACGTAATAACTCGAGTGTTAACGATTTTTTTACTCTTAAAAGTGGTGATTCATTCGAGATAGTTGTCGATTAGTGACATTCGCAATGGTTAGAGGAGACTGACGACTTTGAGGAGAAGTTCTATTCGTGGCTTTCAATGAGAGAATATACTTTTGACGCAATAATACGCTTAAAAATAGTGTAGAATTTTTGTCAGCCTTGTAGGTGCCATCATGCATACATATACAGCAGAGGGCAAATATATATTAAAGCATGAGAATTATACCTATGTTTATGTCTAATTCACAAATTGAATGTTTGGTAGTTGATAGTTTCCGATCATTGTCCAACAAACCGGCAAAAGGTGCGGCTAGAACAATAAGAATTAGAGTATATAGACTTAATTTTTTTTTTCTTTTTCAAGTTCTGTATGGCACAGCATGACAGTTGTGGGGGAAAAAAAGTGTGATGTCAACGGTGAATTGCGTGATTCCTTAATAGCGAATATGACAATGATAAATGCAGATAATATCAGGATAATCAGTGTAAATAAAAATCTCGTGCAATACTCCGGAAGATCATTATTATTCGGGAATTATAAGTGCGTTTATTTTATCCATTATTTCTGTTTTATGTGTTAACACATGTTATTTTACACTATTATAGCAGTAATGTATTTATCATCTTTCGTTCTACATTATTCTCCATATCTAAGATCTATAATATTGTTTGTGTTTTCCACATCAACCATTTTTATTTTATATATACTGATATTTTTCTACTTTTACTTTCATAGTGCTTATTCAAGTCTTAACTGTTATTTTAGCGTGATTGTATAATTATAATATTTATTATTATAATTTGAATTCAAAAAGAAAGGAAAATACTGTCGAAACAACATGTAATCAACACATTAATTTGCACGTGTAGTCGGGGCCATATATACCTTCCCTCGTCTATGTTTGTCTTATGAATATGTTTCCATGGCAACATGTGCATAAGACAAGCGTCAACGAGGGAAGGTATATATATCGATGGCTCCTAAATGAAAACATTCTATTCGTGGTGACAAATAAAAAATAGGAAAAAAAAGAACGGAAAAACACGATAAGAATCACATTAACCCTTTTTTTATAACATTTTTTGCAACTTTATTCGCTGCAGTCTTATCATGCAAGATCAACAATGATATAAAATTGTCGTAAAAGTTATTTCTTTTAAAGACATTTTATGTTCCTTTCAGGAATGTAAATGTAATTTAAGTTGCAATTTTACAAGAGATTATTGCTAATAAGAAAATCTTAATTTGGGAGCATCCTTTACAATATGATATCAACATTCTTTTAAATTGAGGGGTATTTGTCTAGTTTTAAAAGGGATTCTTTTCTCTTTTCTTTTCTCTTTTTATTAGAATATTTTTCAATTCGGAGAATATTAAACTCGAAAATACTAACTTTACACATCTTTAGATCACAACTTCTTTAGATTAGAAGTTAATCAGAAATATATATGTGATCTAGGAAGGTAGAAAATAGTAAGACAAATTTATATTATGTCATGAGCAACGTTTTGCCAATAAGGATTTGTTGGCCTCATGAGGCTAAATTCGTTAAAACTTTGAACATTTTTTAACTCGTCAAAAAATTAGAATAGTACTGTGTCGGTTATTTAAAACCATTTTTGAAAATCGACCAGACGGACAACCAACGCAGCTGAAACAGATTAGGTTTTTAAAATTAGTGGGTGGTCGGTTTCTAGCAAAATGATATAATTATAAGGAACATTTGGGGTGGTTGAAACCTAATCATCGCAAAATAACAAAATTATAAAAAATACTTCACAAAAAGACTTCAAAGTAGATGGTTGTTACTACCCAAACCACCCCCCGGATCCACTCTTGATTTTACAATGAAAACAAATTTCGGTTAGGTAAAAAAGGGTTGTTTCCTTCCATTATTAGTTATTTTGGAGAAAGAGGTCATATGAATAGAAATTCAAATTTTCCAAAATTTTGGTTAGGGTACATTAACATTTAAATTCTAGTCAGATGAACCATATATACACATGGTACTACTATATACAGTTGGAATTGTAGCAAAAAGAGTTTCTACCAATTTAAAAGGATTTCCTCTCGATACCATATTGTAGAGGCTCCTCTCAAATATTATTTCCCTTTCAGTGTATACTGTTTCTAAAACTTCATGCAACTTGCAGTAAACTTTTGTATATTGTTTCCAAAACTTGGTTTTTCATTTGTCAACACTGAAAAAAACAAATAACTGGTCCAGCCAAAGTATGGCAGAACTAATAAATGAGTAATTTAGTCAGCTATTTTCAAAGATAGAAGATCTAGAACAATATCATAAGAAATGGTTGATACAACTCTTTGTGTTGCTAAACATATTTTAATCATCCATTTCTCTGATCAATAGAACCATTTTTCTGTTGACACAAACAGTCTCTGATTAATACATCAACACTTTGAAATTCCCTAGGGATTTTTTCGATATTAAGTCAAAAATGCCGCGAAAAATTACCTAATGATGCAAATGTCAACCATAGGATGATGGTGTTAGACAAAGAGCAATTGTTAGCTAAAAAATAGTTGAAAGAAATTCACGAGAAAGACTATGTTCTAATATCCAGAGAAATGGGTGACACAACAATACGAAATACTTGGAGAACCAAAACATTGTTGGGTATCCTTTTTCACCGTGTTTCGAAAAATGCCTCTTATTTAAAAAATCAAACAAAAATCCATGACAAGCGAAGTAATGAAGAATAATGATAATGTGATGTGCTCACGTGTTTTATACCACCCACACTAATTTGTGGGAAACTTGAAGTCTAACCTTCTAAAACAAAATTCCTAGAGGTATCCTATTTGTTGGTCCAGGTGATACGGATCGTTAAGCGATCTCGTCAAGATTTTCGAAATGGACCGGCGGCACGGCGTCGACGGCTCTTCTTGATGATTGCTACGCTTCCTCTCTCACTGTACGTCGCGTTTAACTGAGAACTGACTTCTGAACTCGCACCAGCAAATGATTACGAAGAAGCTTCGCACTTGGTGGGAGATGGTGGAGGGGAAACTCAGAATTTACAATTGAGAAGGGGTAGATAGACCCACTAAGAAACACAGGTAAAATCAAGCGAACCAATTAATTACTCGGCGAATACATTATCGGCGAGTCAATATTTTTCTAACGTCTGACATACGCTTTTCCTGCTAAAAACATATATGGAGATTTTAGTGTACCAAGCGAGTTTTGTCAGCTCTTCATAAATAATAACCTATACGGATATATTATAATTTTATTAAAGAATAAATGCTGTCCCACTTATAGCTACATTAAAATCCATTCCCACTTTCTTGTTGACTATGACTCGTGACTTTGCTTTGCGTCATACCACTAAGTGATATAATATATTGTCAGGATCAGTCGAGCCCACCTGGTTTTGAGCTCTGATTGGTCCGCGTATCGACACACCTACATACCTAATACAAAATACCACTTTTATTTTCCTCTTATCGCCCATGCTGAAAGTGAAAGATTATTTACATTTCAGCGACAGCTGAATTCCTCGCGTGTATTAAATTCACGGATAAATTATTTGGAGCATAAAATACAATGTAGAGCAATAAAACCGTGATTATTTTTTTTTCTCATCAAAATTACAGCATATGAACATTAGTCATCTTTTAACTATTTTGTTTTTTTTATCACGCAATGAAAATTAATTATAAATTTTATTAAAATGCTTTATAATTTAGGGAAAAAGTGCCAGAAAGCGAAATTTTCATACAAGAACTGTTAAGCTTTAGAAAAGCCATTCGAATCATTGCTAAGTTATTTTAAACTTTAATTGTTATTTAATTATAATTGCGTTGCATTAATTTTTACTATAATATATTATATCTTTAAAATTTTATTGCTTGTTAGCTGATCTATAAATTTATATACACCTCGCCTGGTTCCTTGGAGGGCTATATACCCTGAGAAAAATGAGTTAGCTACTATATGGATAGCTAATTTTTAGCTGTGGTAGCTAATCTTTAACTATTTCAGCAAACAAAATTAGCTGTGAAAGCTAATTAATAGTTGGGTTAGCTAAAAAATTAGCTATCCATATAATAGCAATTAAAGTTAGCTAAGGTAGCTAAGTCTTAGCTTTGGCTGCTAATTTTTTTTCTCCGTGTAGCCCTATAGGAACTTGTAAATATATAAATAAATAAATAATATATAGCATGCAGCAAATTTAATATAATTTTTTTAAAGTTTATAATGATCAATCTGAAATTTTATCTTTTTGATCCTTTTTCCCTAAATTGTAAAATACTTTTGAAAAATTTATAATTAAGTTTCTTTCCGTGTATTAACTCGTATATTGTGTGGCGTATATTTCTCCAACGCGAAAATATACAACAAAACTTTCAGAAACAAGATGTATATATAAACATTTGACCCATGAAAGTCATAAATAGAATTGTTAATAAATAGTCAAAAATTGTCACCCTACAACCGACCCCCATCCCCCTCCCTAACATGTAACTTAGTTTTTTAACAATCCCTTAATTTTGTTATCTTAAAATTCAAACATTTAATTCAGATGTATTTTATATTAAAAATATAAAAAACATTTTTATTTAAACCTCCCACTTGTGGCAGCTTTCATAAATGATGACATATTCTTAGGGAAACGGGGGGGGGGGGGGGGGGGGGTAAAATTCTCGAAAAAATCGTGACATCATTTCAAAACTTTTCTTTTCAATTATAATTGTTTACTTAAAGATCCTCCATTTACCACTTTGGCATTTTTGAATAAGAGAACAGGTTTGGAAGCCTGGAAATACCCAAAAATCCAATGGATATTTATATGTCCACTATGGGGAAAGGGGGGGTTACAATTCTTGAAAAAAAACGTGACATCATTTATGGAAGCCGCTTTATAAAAATTTCTCTTTTCACTCAATTTAGACCATGTAAATTATGTAAAGAAGGGGGGTGGGGGTAAAATTCACGAAAAAATCGTAGCATTTTAAATTTTTTCTTATAAGAAAAAATTTAAAATGATTTACCACGTGGATAATTTTTGATAAAAGGGGACGTTTGGAAGTCTGGAAATGCCCAAAAATTCAATGGATATTTATATGCTCATTATGGGGGGAACGGGGGGGGGGGGTAAAATCGAAGAAAAATTGCCCCCTTGGTATATAAATCTTCATAAAGCTGAAATTTGGGATATACATATATATTTTTTTAGTACAGATTCTCAAAATAATATAAAAAACACGATTTTAATCGATTTTGTAGAGGAAATAAAAAACTTTTTCCAAAAAATTCTTTAAAATTCTCTACACGTTTTTACTTAAAACTTGAAATTTGGCATTTTTTTAATTTGCGAAAATTACAGTTAAAAGTATAGAGAACACTGAGAGAAATGTTGTTTTTTGTATCAATCCACTATTGCATTTGATTAAATGCAAATTATCCTTAGAATCAGACCTATTATAATTATTTTTGGATCAAGAATAACTAATTATTAACCCAAGAATGTATTCTTGGATCCAGAATGTGTATACTTGGATTAAAGACAATTATTCTTGAACCAAGTATCATCAAAGAATAATTATTATTGGTCTATGAATACTATTCATGGTCCAAGAATAATTATTCTTGATCCAAGGTAGGTATAAAATATTATTAATTTTGTATTTCTAGGAAATGAAAGCACTCCCTGAAAAATAATTTTAAAAAATATATTTTTTTAATTTCCAGCTTCAAATACATAAAAAAAACTAGAACCAACATGTATTTTTCTTCTCAAGTTAAAAGCAGATATTTTCTTTCGTTAAGTGTCAATAAATACTCCTTTCAATTAAAAAATCAATTTTTCTGATTAATTTTGAAAGAACCTCATTATTTTAAAAACCCATAACTTGCTTAAAATGAGTTTCGAAGAATTGTAACTCTTTGCAAAATAGCTTGCTAAATTGATGTTTACAGAAAACAAGAGATAAAATACAATTTGGCAAATAAAATAAAATAATGGTAAGTACGTTTTTTTCCAAATGCGGCCTTCTTAAATCTTACAATGTCAGGTTTTTTTCCTGCAATTCGAAATCATGTTAAATAGAACGAATTTTACGATCCGATGAATATACTGTCGAAGCCCGCATAGCATTGAATATTGTTTAAAAAATTACGAATTTTTATTGTCTATTTACTAACTGCTATCTCTCGATTCAGAGCAAAATGGACTATTATCTCTTATTATTCCAAAATTGGTAAATATTGAAATAAAAATTCATTTGAATACAAACATTTTTCATGGTTTATTTGTGAAATGCTCAAAAGATTTATGAAAAATTTATGTGTAAACACATAACAATAATTCTCTTTTTCCGCCTTTCGTATTATGAAATCAGATTAAAACATTTTTAATTGAAGTTAAAAATATTCGAGAAGTTAAATTTTTATCGTCCAAATTCTCAACTCCCAAAATGATGCATTCTTCAGGTTAACGACTCCAACAAAATTCTTCTTTTATCATTTTCTTATCGTTTCTTCGAATAATTATTTCTATATTAATTAAAAATTTTTTTCTAAGAAAGTTTTTTTTTATGTTTTAAATAAAAGATTTAGAAAATAAAACCGATTTTTAAACTCTTAAACTAATTTTCATATATTTAATCAGTTTAGGAATCATTCCTATACTGTTTAAGAATAAATGTAATAGAATCAATATAAAAGTCTACCAGTCAGTATTATTTTAACAAATACAATTTTTCTCCGTGTAAAATACACTGGCGAACATTTCTGAACATTAATTCGCTCTATACAAAAATGTAAGATTGTAATTTTTTGAATTTTTAATGTCTTATGTAAATTATTGATAAAAATCACAATTCCTTTTAAGTAAGATAGAAAATAATATTGAATTTGACTAAAAATTGATATCAAATAAGAGCTATTAATAAAAAAACAGTTTCCCTTGCTCTAAAAATATATAATTGGATAATTACACGTTATTAATTAAATAATTGTTATTCACAGGTGTCTCATATTGTCACTAAAGACAAAAGATCAGTTCGCATTCATCTATCTGTCGATTCGACTTTTCAAATAGAATGTCGTAACTTTTAACAGCAGGTTGGGGTCTGATGTAACCGCATAAGTAATAATAATTTATTTCACTGTCAGCTTATTTAGAAACGATAATTATATTAAATTGTTTTTTTTTACCAAGGAATAGATCATTCTAATTTTCCGTAAGTGAATTTAAGGAAAATTTGGATATTATTTAGTGTTCATATTTTTCAGTTTTAAAACACTTTTAAACGCATTTTTACAATGTGTCCATGATTTCAAAAAATGTTAAATTCACTGAGAGAACAAATTTCTTATACCAAGGATAAAAATATGAAAGAGCATTGAATCAAGAATAATTATATGAGTTCGAAATTTCTTAAGTGTAACAGAAAAATCACAAATTTATCGAATTTAATTGACAATATAAAAATGAAAACGTCATTGTGAGTTTATTAATTATTTCAAAGGGTTTTACGAAAAAATTTAATTTTCCTTAGTTATAAACAATTAAAATTTTTGACAGTCCTTAATTTCAAAATTAATATCTTGGGATTAAAAGACAGGATTTTGATGAGATTTTTTGGTGTGAGTATAAAGTAGATATTGTAGTTTTAATGAAAACAATAAAAATGTTTAATTGTTTATATTTAGTAAATTTTATTGCAAAATGAATTGTTTAATTGTAAAATAAAGAATGTTCTCAACGTCTCAGGAAGTTTATTCAAATTTTATTGAAAATGATATTTTATAAGAATTCAATATGCGTTTTAAAATTTCGTGACCCGTATTTAGAAGCGAAGTTATTGCGTTTTTTCTGACGAACGGTACGAATTTTTTATTTATTTATATCAATTTTTTTATAACAATCTATTGAAAAATCCGAATTTTGCAGACAATTTATTTTCTACTCTTTAAAATGTCAAAAATTGCATCGAAAGTCATATTAAAAATATTTTGAAGTATTAAAAAATGTATCAAAAAAGTTTTGTTAATTGAATAATAACTTAATTAATTTAATGAAGGTTATATTAGCTTTAGGATCCATGAACAAACTAAATTATAGAAAAAAACCACATTAGCAGTAAAAATCCAATTTATTCTATATTCCACAAAGTTTTTTACCAAAATTTTAATAAATACTTAAAAATTGTTATTTTTAAATTTTCTTAAAACTGATCATAAAGAATAGTTTTTTCTAAATCATTTTGTGACTATAATAACTAAGCATGAACAAGTATGAAACAAAGTATGAAGATAAAGAATAACATTAAATACTTAACAATTGTTACAATTACAACACGAATTGAATCCATAAATTCTGCATTTTTGCAAGTATAAATTATAATTACAAAATGCAAAATTTTTTCCTATAAAACATATGTGTACGTCCACATGAAAAGGGCCCATTTTGTCGATTTTATTTTCCGAGATATTTGCATTTTTCTAAGGGAGTTTCTGATTTTTGAATTTTCTTTTATTGCTGATAAACAACCTACGTAGTGTCCTACGTCAAATCATGCGTTTATCATAACTTTATTGTAATTAAAAATTAATTTAATGATTAATTTAATTTAATTATTTAATTAATTTTTAATTTTCTGAAAACGCATCATTCAGAGTTCTGGTTCTCTTTTTAAAATTTGCAACTTTTTATGTCCAACATAACCAAAATTAGGTAATGATAACCAACCTAAAGTAAAGATGAAGGATAATCTTAAATGTTTAACGCAATTGTTTAAACAATCTATTATTGATCATTTAAAATTGTCTTAAAAAGTATCATGCAAAGTTAAAGTTTTTCCAAATTTTACAACATTTTATGTCTGCAGTAACTAGATATATTAGGGGAGACTGCCCAACAGTGGATTAGTAAAAATTTCCAGCAGGTGTAATTATTTCAGGCTGAAGTCAGGGTGTCTACCGGAACATGATTTTCAAATTCCCGGCAAATTCCCGGTTTTCCCGGAACTAAAATCACATTATTCCCGGATTTCTTTTATGTATGATTAACAGCTATAATATTAAAATAATTATCGGTTAATAAGAAATACTAAGCAGATTGGGTATAAAAAGTCAATACACGTCTTTCTTATAATTAGAAAAATATAATATAATTTATTTTATGAACTAATCAGTCGACAATTCAAAATCGCGGGTCCGCAATATGGTGGAATTTTTTTTTCAAAATTGCTCGGCTTCGTTTGAAACTTATTGTTACTCGCGGGTTTTGGAGGTGGATGATTGCGAATGAAGTCAGATTTTCAAAAATCAAAATTGCGGATCCAACACGGCTGACATTTTTTTTCAAAAAATGCAGGACTGCCAGCGAACTTGCTGATTGAAAATAGTAAAAAAACTGCCTTTTTAATTTTAAAAAGTGAGCTAATAGTGAGTTTTAAAATAAAAAAAAGTAAGTGCGTAATACATCAGTTTTTAAGGTAAAATTGATCTTTGAAGAAAATAATTCCAAAATGCCAAAAATAAAAGAATTTTGAAAAAAATAATGGGAAAATGACAAAAATAATTGAAATTTGAAAAAACAAAATGAAAAATGACAAAACTAATTAAAAATGAAGTAAATTAAATGAAAATTTTAAAAAACAAATAAAAGATGACAAAAATAATTTAAAATAGGAAAGAATAGTCGAGAAATAACAAAAATAACACAAATTTGAAGGTAATACGTGAAAAATAACAAAAATAAAAAAGATTTGAAACAAATAATTGAAAAATAACAAAACTAATTAAACATTAAGTAAAAAGTAAAAAATTTGAATAAAAGACTTGAAAAATGATAAAAATATTTAAAATTTGAAAATAAATTGATGAATGACAAAAATAAATGAAAATTGAAGTAAGAAATTAAAATATTCATGACAATAATTTAAAGATATAAGAAAATAAGTATGTATAAAATTTGAAGAAAGTAATAAAACAATGTCGGAAATATTGACAATACTTGAGAAATTACTACAAGATTAATTGAAAACTTAAAAAAAATAATTAAAAATAAGAAAAAATAGTCGAGAAATGACAAAATAATAAAGAATGAAAGATTAAAAAAAAATAATTGAAATTTGAAAAAAATAATAAATGAAACTTGTAAAAAATAATTGTCAATTGGTGTAAAGTATTTAAAAGTTATTGATACATAATAATAAAATTATTGAAAAAAATTGATGAAATTTCAAGAAAATAATTGAAATTCGTAGAAAAAAATCGAAAACTGTGTAATATATTGAGAAATTCATTAACATAAAAAAAAGTTTAAAAAAATTTATTGTTTGATGAAAATAACTTTCAAATGTCAAAACTAAAAGAAATATACAGAAAATAATTTTAAAAAATCGGGCAAGTACGAGTTACACTCGTACCTAGTCGAAGGGTTTCGTACCGCTCTAATTTTGTTCAATTATATGAGGCATTTATTTTATTTTATTTTTATTTTTTTTATATTAAAAATTTTCCACCAGAAAACCATTTTTAAAAATATTTTTTATTATACACTAAATAAAACTTTATTGGTACAAATTTTTAGCACTATAAGCCAAAACTTTTGCAGCGGAAGGGTCAGGGCGTTTTTTAAATATGTTTTAAAAAAAAAAGGAATTAACCAATTATTATTCAAACTTTTTTTTAAAAAAACATGAATGTTGGATAGTTAATTCTATGAAGACGAACATTAACATTCTATATATATATATATATAACATAACATTCTATATATTTTTCCCGTAATCTATACGTAAATCTACAAAGTGTACCAAATTGCAACATCCTAAGTCAAATAGTTTGGAACATTAAGAAGGGGGGGGGGGGGGGGGACATGGTCATTTTTTCGAATTTTTTTTAAAAAATAGTACCTTTTGGCTAGTAAACACTATGAAGACCGCCATTACGAAAGTTCTCTATAATTTTACGAAAGTGCTCTATAATTTTCCTGTAATCTACACGTAAATCTATATAAGTTTACCAAATTGCAGCATCCTAAGTCAAATAGTTTGAAAGATTAGGAGGGGGGGGGACATGGTAATTTTTTCGAATTTTTTTCAAAAAATCGTACTTTTTGGCTAATAAACACTATGAAGACCGCCTTTACGAAAGTTCTCTATAATTTTACTGTAATATACACGTAAATCTACATAAGTGTACCAAATTGCAGCATCCTAAGTCAAATAGTTTAGAAGATTAGGGGGAGGGGACATGGTCATTTTTTCGAATTTTTTTAAAGAAATAGTACTTTTTGGCTAGTAAACACTATGAAGACCGCCTTTACGAAAGTTCTCTATAATTTTACGAAAGTGCTCTATAAGTTTTCTATGTAATCTACACGTAAATCTACATAAGTGTACCAAATTGCAGCATCCTAAGTCAAATAGTTTGGAAGATTAGGGGGGGGGGGGGGGGCATGGTCATGTTTTCGAATTTTTTTCAAAAAATCGTATTTTTTTGTCTAGTACACACTATGAAGACCGCCTTTACGAAAGTTCTCTATAATTTTCCTGTAATCTACACGCAGTGGCGGTTTTACGGGGCGCGAATGGGTCGACCGCCCTTCCCCGAGAATCTTATATTTGTATAAGAGAGAGAGAGAGATAGCACTATGGTGCTATCTCTTTCTATCCCATATATCGCCCCTCCCGAACACTTTGCACCTAATTACAGCATGCTAAGTCAAATAGTTTGGAAAATTAGGGGGGGGGGGGCATGGTCATTTTTTTGCATTTTAGGGCAAAAAAAAAGTGGTTTTTGATGGATTTCGGCATGTTCATGAGCTCGAATCGCGTTTTCCATATCATTTTCGTAAATCCAAGGTGAAATTACATATGTGTACCAAATTGGAAGTTTCTAGCTTATATAGTTTAGAAGTTAGAGGGGGTGCGAAAACGGACACACATAGTGATTTTAATATAAAATTTAATTATAAAAATAATTGAATAATAACAAAAATAATTGAAATTTGACGAAAAAATTGGAAGACGACGAAAGTAATTGACAATAGTGGTTTAAAAATTATAAATTTGTAAATATTAATTAAAAAATTAAAAAAGTAACTAAAATTATATGAAACTAATTAAACAATGTCAAAAATAATTGAAATTTGAAGAAAATAATTGTATATAATAATAATAATAATCATCATTTTACTGAGAAAGTGAGATGAGTGAGTTTTTTTTATTGTGAGTAATAGTGAGTGATTTTAAAAAAAGTGAATAAAAGTGAGAAAAGTGAGTCACTGGCAGCCCTGAAAATGCTCAGATTCGCTTGAAACTTGTTACACTTTCACTATTTTGAAAATCTAACTTCAGATTAGTAACCCTTGACATGTATTACCACCGAGTAACAAGTTTGAAGTGAATTTGAGCAATTTTGTAAAATATGTCTGCCATATTGGTGCCGCCATTTTGAATTTTGAAAATTTGGTAAACCTGACATCGTATTCACAATCAGAGACTTCGAAAACCCCCGAGTAACAAGTTTCAAGCGAATTTAAAGAATTATGAAAAAAATATTTGAAAAAAAATGTAGGGAGCACGAAAGGGTTAACGAATTAGCTGAGATTTTTAGAAATTTCCAGATATACTTTTTTTTCCCGGTTGAACTAAAATCTCGGCAAATTTCCGGTTTTCCCGAAATTCTCGGTGAGTAGTAGTATTAATTACTTCAGTGAAGTAATTAATAAAACGATTAACACTAAAATGAAGCTAATCTCTTCAATTATTTATCATCGTAATGTATTTCCTTGATAACTATTTTTCAAAATAAAATCAATTTGGCACCATAAAAGTTGTTTATTCTTTAATAATTAATTAAACAAAATATTAGAAATATGAGAAATCTTGTCACGCCTAAACAAACCTAGCAACTAAGACAGCGGGAATTAAATAATTATAGTTTGTAAAGAAAACTAACACTTTTTGGTGGCATATATTATTTTTTTAGCCTTGAATTTTGATAATAGCGCATTTACGATCCCTAAAAAATTTGTATTTTTCACGAAAACTACAAATATATTTCAGGTTAATTTGTAGGGTGGTCTCCCTTACTTATTAGTTTTAGTTATTACAAACATCGCATGTTGCAAAATTTGGGAAAAAAAATTAGAACCCCTTAAGATTATTTTTAAGAAAATTAACAATTTTAGTTTGTTTAAACAGTTTTTAAACATATAATATTATCCTTCAACTTTATACTTAGTTATTGTCGACACAAAATGTTGCAAAATTTAGAAAAAACTAGAACTTTTTTTTTTGTTATAGAAAGAAAATGTTGCTCAACTTAGAAAAAACTAGAACTCAGTATGATTATTTACAAGAAAATTTATAATTAACGTTTAAACTGTTTTTAAATGTATAACATTATGTAAGAGAATACAATTTTTAAGTATTTATTAAAATTTAAGTGAAAATAATCTTCAATTAATATAGAACAATTGAATTTTAACTTCTTATGTCTTTTTCTCTTTCATTAAATTAATTAAATTATTATTTAATTAATAAAACTGTTAATATGCAAATCTTTATATATAATAGAAATTCTCCAAAATATTTTTAATATGCTTTCCGATGCAATCTTTGACTTTTTCAGGGGTAGAAGATAGATTTTTTGCAAAACTCTGATTTTACCAAGAGATTGTTATGAAAAAATTAATATAAATAAATAAAAAATTCGGTTCGAATAATCCATAGATAATTTTATTACGAAGGTTCATAATATTTTCCTTTTAATTTGCGTCAAAATTGAGACCTGTAAAGTGATTTGAATAAAAAAAACCCATTATTTGTCCCACTCTGCGGCGCGGTAGAGTAACGTTAGAAAAAACGCAATAAAAACTTTACTTCTAATTGCGGGCCACGAAATTTTAAAACGGATATTGGATCGTTATAAAATATATTTTCCATTAAAATTTGAATGAACTTCCTGAGACGTTGAGAACTTTGTTTATTTTACAATTAAATAATTAAGTTTGCTTTGCAATAACAATGACTATACATAATAAACAATTAAACATTTTTATTATTTCAATTAAAACTACAATATTTACTTTATACTCACACAAAAGTTCATTAAAATCCAATCTTTTTATCCCAAGATATTTTTTTTTTTTTTTTTTTTTTTTTTTTTTTTTTTTTTTTTTTTTTTTTTTTTTTTTTTTTTTTTTTTTTTTTTTTTTTTTTTTTTTTTTTTTTTTTTTTTTTGCGTAGGATGTGAAAACCTGCCTTCAGGTACCCTGTAGCCCGTACTACAGGGTTATGCGGGGGTGGCGATGTTCTGCCGACCCGCTAAAAACACACCCTTATTTGGGGACCTTAGGACCACTCCCGGCTAGCACTTTTCGCGCGTATCGCCATCGGGAGTAGTCTTATATCCCCTCTTCTGTCGCCGAAGCGACTTTCTCCCTTATTCTACGGGACCTCCATTCTTTGGCGACCATCGAGATCTTTGACCCTCATAACATAATGTATGAAGGTCTCGATGGTTCGCCAATCCTCGGGAGAGCGAGTCATAAGCGGGATCATGTTCTCCGGTGTAACCTTGCGATTAACACCGGTAAACATAACCCGCCTCTCCGCGTCCCAACGCTTACAGCTGAAGAGTGTGTGCTCTGGGTCGTCCACTGGGAACTTGCAGTACACACACTCCGAGCTATCAACCTTTTTAAATCGCTCCAGATAGGAGCCGAAACACCCGTGCCCTGTGAGAGCTTGGGTTAAATAGTAGGAAACCACTCCGTGTTTCCTACTTATCCAGGTGGCGAGTGTAGGTATCAGCCGATACGTCCATCGGCCTGTCTCCTCCCCGCTCCATCGTTCTTGCCATCTGTCGACGAGTCTGCTTCTCGCATCTCGGCGAATTTGGTCCTTGCTGGGTCTATTATCTTCCGTATATGCGGAAGAATTTCTCTTCTTGAAAAGGAGGAAAACTTCCTCCCTTTCTTGTGCCAAAAGATCTGCCGGCGGGACGCTGGCAAGGACCTGAGCAGCACACGTCGGCACTGTCCGATAGGCCGAAATAATACGTTTCGTAATAGTTCTCTGCGCGGACAGCACCCTTCTACAGATGGTATTGCTTCTGTCGTTTCGCAGGGTCGGAGCCCATACAGGTGCTGCATATAGCAGCTTTGAAAGGGCAACACTCGCCACCAGTCTCCTCTTTGCTTCAGAAGGCCCACCAATGTTCGGCATTAGACGAGCTAAACTTGCCGAACCCTGTCCGGCCTTCTGACATGCCACGGCTATATGGTGTTTAAAATTCAAAAATTTGTCTAGTTCGACACCTAAATATTTAATATGATTCCTCCATTGGACCTCGAATCCGTCTATCTGAATACCAGGGGCTGTATAACCACGTCTGTCTGTGACTAGCAGCGCTTCGGTCTTTTCCAGAGCCATTTGAAGGCCTCTGGCCTCCAGCCAGCTCTTTGCCCGTCTCAGACATTCGTTCACCAATACGCCCAGGGCTTCTACAGTTTCGGCAGTGCATACGATCAACGCGTCGTCCGCGAAGCCGATGATCACCGCGCCTTTAGGTAGACCCATTCGCAAGAAGTCGTCATACGAGACATTCCATACGAATGGTCCTATCCTCGAGCCTTGAGGGGCACCTCTCTGCATCTCCTCTTTCAGAGTGCAGGTGTCACCCTCGTATATTACCCACCTGTCGCTAAGATAATTATCCATTATCCGCAACAGGTAGGGCGGTATTCCTTTGTTTCTCATCGACTTGATGAGATCTTCCCATCGCGCGGTATTAAACGCGTTGCGTATATCGATGGCTACCAACGCGCAGAAGCCCTTTTTCTTCCCTGGTCCCAATTTGTTTTTTCCTTCTCTGGCTAGGTCTACCGCCTTCTGAATGGCGTCTACTGTGGACAGGCCTTTGCGGAAACCAAATTGGTTGTCAGACAGACTATTCTCTCCGGTCAAGTGAGATTGCATTCTCTGCAGAACCATGTCCTCTAGAAGCTTACCCATCGTATCTAACAGGCATATAGGCCTGTAGGATGCGACTTTATCTAGAGGTTTGTCTCCTTTCCTTAGGAGGACCAGCCTCTGTCTTTTCCAGTCGCGGAAAAACTCTCCTCTCTTCAGGCAGTTGTTATAGCAGTCTAGGAGAATCTGAGGTGAAGCAACGATCACTTCCTTAAGGATCTCGTTGCTTATCCCATCTAATCCCGGCGCTTTGCCTGGCTTTAACCTACTGCCTGCTTTTTGTAATTCTGTAAGAGTGAAGAGTTCTTCCTCACCGACATGACAGTTACTCCAGTCCTTCCTAGGCCATGGCTCTGCTGGAGGAAACAAGGCCTTTATGATTTGCCGGACCCAATCGGGATTGTCTAGACCGGGAGTCTTTTGCCTCGATAACAATTTCTTGTTAACGATTTTATAAGCCAGACCCCATGGGTCATTTTCGACGTCACCGATTAGGTTCTTCCAGCTCTTTCTTTTTGCAGCGCGTATCTCCTTCCTGAGGATTCTCTTGGCCTCTGTATATGCCTCCTTTAGCAGAGGATCTCCGTTTGAACGGTCATATCTCCTTCTTGCTTTGAGGCATGCCTTTCGCAAAGAGGCCAATTCCTCTGTCCACCAGTATACATTTCTTCTTCTTGGTGTTGTGCTTCTACAACGCGGCATAGACGCGTCGCATGCGGTGACAATCATATTTTTCACCGTCCGCACTTCCCCTTCGAGATTGTTCGGCCTCTTCACCCATCCCAGATCCTCCATGAGGCGGGATTCTTCCAGGGACCGGCCGAACTTCTCCTTGTCGATTTTCTTAATATTCCACTTTGGGCCATTCTCACGGAGAACTCCGTGGTTCCTGGCCCGCAGCGTGTCTCCCCTTGAGACTGAAAACTCGATATACTGGTGGTCACTGTGGGTATAATCCTCCAGGACGCGCCAATCTTCAATCCTTTTTTGCAGGGGGCTCGTTGCGATCGTTAGATCGATGATCGAACCCTGCCCGTTTCTCCTAAAGGTCCAAGACCTCCCCTGGTTCGCAACCATCAGGTTGTTCCTGGAGATCATTTCTCCGACCAAGATTCCTCTTTTATCGAGCCTTGTCTCCCTCCATTCTGGCGACTTAGCATTAAAGTCACCTGTAATGAGGGTATCCAACTTGGATTCTCTAAGGCTCATTTCGAGGTCGTATATCTGATCTTCGAAGGCTGACAGTTTGTCGTTGGGTGAGAAATAACAGCTATACATACGTATTCCTGCCATTTCCACCCACACGAAGCCACTGCTCGTCTCCAGGAACTTATCTGCCCGTAACTCGGAATTGCAGATCTGAATGGCCGCTCTTCCAGATTTATCTTGATACCAGGGAACAGGATCGCTCTTTCTGTTCTGTTCAGTGCAGAACAAGACATCGATCTTCCTTTCCCTGGCTGTCTGCATCAGGAGGTCTTGGGCCTCCTTACACTTATGCAGATTGATCTGCAGAAGCTTTAGGCTTTTGCCTGTTTAAGCTTCTGCAATTCTGCCTTATATACCGGACAGGAAGTGCTGCCGGCCCAGTGCTTTTTCTCTGTTCTGCCCAGATCTTCGCAAGTGATGCACTTGGGCTCCTGCACTGTACAAGCCTTGGCCTGATGACCTGCACCGCCGCATCTCCGACAGTTTTTAATTCTGTCGGGGCCCTTGCAAGCGCGGGTCGGATGACCGTATGCCATACATCTTTGGCACCTAGTGGCCTCTAAGTGCTCGCGAATTGGAGCGTTAATCCAGCCAACCCGGATTTTTCCGGCCTTTAGCACAGTACTAAACTCTGCCTCCGGCAGGCGTACCAGCGCCAGCATTGATCCGCGGAATCGCGAAACAATGCTGACCGATCGCTCCGAGTTGGCACAGCCGAGTTTTTCGTTCAGGGCCACAGCAACATCCTCCTTGGAGGTGGCTTCATCGAGGTCCCTGATCTCCAAAGTCCTCTTGTTTACGAGAGCCGTGACTGTGGCCTTCTCTTGAAGTGCCTCAGTCAACGCTCCCGCAAACTGGGACGTGTTACCTCCTTTTTTGAGGACAATGAGAAACTCGTTATTGAGTGTTCTCCGTGTCCTCAAAACCTCTGCCCCTGAGTCTTCTGGCTTCAGGGTCTTCTTCAGGTCTTTCAGGATCTCGGCGTAGGAATTGGGATCCTTCGCCGAAATCCTGACGGCCTCTGTTTGCCGAAGCCTTTGAGCAGGAGCTTTTTCTTTCCGAGCCTTCTCGGCTTGCTTCCTCTCTTTATTCGCTTTGTAGCGCATGCGAGCCTCTTTCTTTTTGGCCTTGTAACGCTCAAAGCCTTCTTCATCTTTTCCATCTGGGGGCTGTGGAGGCTGAATTTCAGAGGGTCCAGCGGCCATTTCTGCTCCTAAAAGGACCTGCGCACAGGTCCTCTGAGACTGATGGCCTTCGGCATTCTTGGCTGCCTCGCCAGTCTTAGAGGGCGTGTCTGACTTCGTCAGGGGAAGCGTACGCCTTGGTAAGGGGGCCCTTCTCTTGGTTTCCCTTGTAGATAACGTAGGTGAATTATCACCTTCGTTACGGGGCCGCTTCTTATCTTCGCTCTGCTTTTCCAAGCTCGCACTCAACGAGGCCGCCTTTGCAGACGTTGGGGCCTGCACTTCAATAAACCGCAAATTTCTGCGGATTATATCGAAGGCTGCCTCAAGAGCTTTAATTGCCTCTTGGACCTCCTTTTTAATATTCTTTCGTTTCCCAATGCCCTTCCTTATCGTGTCGAAGAACTCAGGAATGTCCTCCAATTGTTGGGCGACGTTTTCCTTAAAGAGTTCTTGCTCACCAGTCCGAGCAGTCTTGGGAAGACCGACGTGACCAGAAGTAGATGGCAGAGCCTCTACCCGGTCTTCGTTTACCTCCATATCCTCAACTAAGTTTTCCGTTTCATGTTCCATGCTAAAGAAGTTTACCAGCGCCTCGTGCGTAAAGTGGCGGGCCGCCTTGATTGGGAACGGGTACACCCTCGGATACTGCGATCCTACCCCAGATCCCTGAGGCCCAATCAGCTGCTTAGCCGTTCCCGGAATACACGGACGGAACGGACTCGCCAGTAACAATGCAGGTTCCGATCCCTTACATCCATTACGCACTCGCCGATCAATCCCGAAGGGGCTGGCTCCTGGCACCCTACCGCAGGTCCACCTCGGCAGAGCTACGCTCACATCAGACTCGTACATGTCGCGGTTGGAAACGCCGTGACAGGACTTATCACTCCCAGTGTACTGCCTGTAGGGTGCCGATCGGCTAGTGTCGTTGGTCAGACCGAACAGACAACCGGTCTATCGGGCGCCAACCCTGGATCGAGGCTACTCCACACCAACTTAGAAAAACCAAGAAGGCAGGAGTGTCCTACTCCTCCCAGAACCCATGTAGTCCACAGCTGACGAGGATGGTTAGCCCCCATTTGGAATCCGAATTAACATCATCCGCACAGGATAGCTAGTGCACAGGTTCACAAAACGGCGGCTACCCGAATTAACGGGGTCCCGTTCATTCCCCTGTGCCCAAACTCGCCAGACATCGGGAGTCGATGAGTCCTGGGAAGAGCCGAACAGCTCGTCCAGTGATGGCGTCCGAAGGACAAGCGCCTGGCCGGTCCTAAGCCCCCTCACCACGACAAGGTGGTGAGGGGGCTTTCAATTAAAACTACAATATCTACTTTATACTCACACCAAAAAATCTCATCAAAATCCTGTCTTTTAATCCCAAGATATTAATTTTTCAATTGAGGTCAGTCAAAAACTTTAATTGTTTATAACTAAGGGAAATTAATTTTTTTCAAAAAATCCTTTGGACCATTTAATAAACTCATAATGACGTTTTCATTTTTGTCATTGTCAATTAAATTCGATAAATTTGAGATTTTACTGTTGAACTTCATAGAAATTTTGACTCTTATCTTTAATCCAACCTCATGAGGACATGAGGAGTAAGAAAACAAAACCTGATAAATCCATTTTTTGAAAAAAAATTAGATACGTATAGTTTCTATATATTTGGAACTCAAGGAATATGATTATTAACTTCTGATTCACGAAAAAAAACTCTATTTTATTAAAATTTTGGTTTAAACATATTTTGTTATTCCACATAAAAGTACTCAATTTGGTATCAAAACTGGATAAATACGGGCTTCCAGCTTCGACAATTTGACCATATTGAAACAAAACTTGATAAATCCTTAATTCTGTATTTTTTTAAAGCTCATTTATAATTATTAAATTTATAAATCTAAGAAGTTGTATACATAGAAATAGAAGATCATACACTGTTAAAAATTTCTGTATTGTTCTTCACATACATGTATATAAAATTCAATTTAACATACAATTATATTAAATTTAATATAAATTATCCTAAATTAAATATAGTGTATATAAAAATTTGCTATACATGTATCTGAGAATTCATAACGTTGAATGAATTCTAATATACATGTATATTAAATTTAATATAATTGTATGTTAAATTGAATTTCATATACATGTATGTGAAGCACAATACAGAAATTTTTAACAGTGTAGTACAGATTTTAATGTTTTTTGAAAATTTCAACGTTTTATTTGTTCGATTCCTTTAATTCAGTGATTAAAAATCATATGAAAAAAGTACATGGCACATTGAAGTCAGGTTTCTCTAAAGTAAATATTCAATTGTTTGCATGTTCATTGGTTATCTAAAAGCGTTTAAACATGTTTTGATATTTAAAAAAATAAATGAAATCATCCGTAAAAAATATTAATCAAGGCACCAGAAAGCGTGAAACTGCTCAACGTAAAAGAGATGAATTTTGTTTCAAATCATAAAAGTGTAAAAGGTTATATTAATTAAATTTTAGATTTCGTGACAAAAATATTTTTAAGCAATCAAAACCAAATAAATCCACACCTGTCAGAAATTAAAACTTGATAAATCCAGATTATTGAAACAAACGTGAATAAATCCATTTTTCTTATATAAATAACAATAACAATAAGCAAAATAAAATTATTTGCAGCATTGCAAAGTAATATGTTTGGTTGCTTTAATCTTAAACTACTTTCTTTTTTCTTTTATCTTTCTTGGTTAAAAATATACATTTGTTCATTTTTCTCAAAATTAACTCGAATGGATTTATCAGGTTTTGTTCGCTAACTCCTCACTTTTTCTTGATCCAAGAAATACATATTTGAGTCTATACTAAGTTATTCTTGATCTAAGAATAATTGTACCAGGTCCGATTCTAAGGATAAAAATCTAAAACAAAATTTGATTGATCTTCACAAAACTTTGGAGGGTCGGATTACGAATCTGTTCATTATTTTTAAAAATCCATGCTCTCTAAATTTAAATAAGTGAAAATTCACTTATTAGATGTCAAAAGTCTTCCACTCTTTCAAAAAGTGTATATGCACTTATACTAAGTGAAAATTTCACTTATCATAAGTGCATATACACTTATTGTAAGTGCATATGCACTTTTTAAAAGAGAGGAAGACTTTTGACATATAATAAGTGAATTTTCACTTATTCAATTTTAGAGAGTGGAGTCCAAACATCGAATTGATTGCTAAGATTTGGCAGATAATAAACAGTCCCTGCAAATTGAAAGTGATTTTTCAAAAATTGAAAATGCATTCAATATTGTCGCAGAATTGTTAAATTTTTTATATATTGTACACAAAATATGCATGTAGGAAAAAGTACTATAATTATAATTATATAATACGATATAAATTTATAAATTGGCGCTGGAAGGTTACTCAAGTTGAAAAATTGCTGATACTTTAATATTTGTTAATCGTATGTTTTCTGTTTCGAATAACCCGTGTGACTTATTTTCGTCAAATTTTAATACTTTTAAAACATTCTTATTAGAATTTATTGTATCACTTCGTAAGTCACTGTAATTATGTATTTTTTTTAAACTAGATGACAGTGTTAATTTCTAATCGGTACTTATTTGTCACCGCCTTTACTTAGAATTATACTTACATCCTTTGTTAGTAAATTTTGTAACTTTACTTACTATAATACCATGTTATGAAATTTATTATATCTTTGTACTCATGTACCCCATTTATGGTCCTAGTGACTGGGGGGAATAAATAAATAAAATAAAAAAATTGCAATTAAAGAGAAACCATCGGTGAAAATTTTTGCCAAAAGTGTCACCTGTTTCATCTGAATGTTTAGCTATTGAAGAGAAGACTAGGGGTAAATCTAGATAGATCTGCTTTCGGTTGAAAACAGATGTGGAAATATTTCAAAAGACATTCGTTCATTGGCCCTTAAAAGGCGCTTTCGCATCATCACAACAAGGTGATGATGAATATAAAGACTGACCAGGAGAGTAATCATTCTATTTGCTATTTTTAGCCGGAAATAGGTCGTACAGAGGGTTCGTGACAATAAGGGTTCATCCTCAATCGTCACTAGCTCACTTCTAAAATTGTTATTTTTAGATACAATCTTTCCCATTAAGTATCTAATGTCATTCTATAAGTACAAGTTAAAAAAATTGTCTTCAGTGACAGATCATTTTAATTCAAACACGTATTCCCGAATATCACATCCGTTGAATTAAATATAATCATGTTTACTCTCATTGTTGTTATAATAACAATTGAAATAAATGAGAACAAAATATCTAAAACGTAAGGTATTTTACGTTTCAATTGTTATAATTTGTCATATTGCTCATCATAGGTACATTATTTTATTACGTTGTTTTTTTTTTTATTCGAATTAAAGAGGATACGATTTTGGAAAATTTTCACCTATTGATTCAAGATTGGTTTTATATAATACCTGCAGTAAATTACAGACAATGATATCAAAATCTTATGGATTTGTAATCATCTATAATTGAGTCTATAATCATTCTGAAAAAAAAAATTTCCTGGAAAATTCCTTACAATTTTCCAATTTATCTCGATAAGAATTTTTAAAACTTAATTTGCGCACAAAAGAATTACAATCTTAAAATTTTCCGTCATTATAGAGAATCATTAGAGGCTATTATTTGACATAAAATATACCCCTGAAGTTTTGATACTACATACGATTATAATTTAATAATACAATTATAAATTAATAACACAATTATAATGCCTCATGTCCAATTTTTCCTGTAGGGGACAATTACAGATTATAAAAAATTAAATCCAAAACCTGAAAAAAAAGAAATACTTTCATAAACGATAAATCGTATTGTTTTACGATAATAAAAATTAGACTTTGTGATAGGAATCTGGAGAATTTAGAGAGAAAAAAAAAACGAGAAAAACGTGCCTTGTTTATGTAATATGTATGCGGAATTATATCTTCGTAATGAGAAGAATGAAGATAACTAACATAACTTGAAAGTCAAATCTTGATGGTTATTCAATTTACAGATATCAATCAATATATATAACAAATCCGGTTCTGTAATTGAGAGTCGAAGAGGGATCTATATTTTGTCAAATTTTAAAATAAAACACTATATTTGAATTTTTGTTTTAAAAAAATGTTAAAATATTAAAAAAGTTATACACAAAATAATTATTATTCATTCATAAGTTACAATTTATAATTCAATGATTAAATTGTTCTGTAATGCGCCGCTTCAATTCGATCAATCATAATTTAAAAAAAAAAAAAACAAATCATTGCTTCACAATCTAACAATTGCCTAAATAATGATCAATTATCGGTAGTCTGATTATCTTATTGAAAGTTTTCAATTTTCATTACAAAGTTATATGATAAGAAGATAAGAAAACTGATATAAAAAGAATATTTTACTGACCACTTAAGAAAAATAATTGCCTAAATAATTATCTATTATAGTTCGATTATCTTGATGATAAAATATTTTCAATTTTCATTACAAATTTATACGATAAGAGGATAAGAAAATTGATAAAAAAAGAGAATATTTTACTGAAGAATTCAATTTATATGACAATCGAGTAAAATATATTTATTTTACCTGAATGTCATTTACTTGGATTTATATGACATTTAAGTAAAACGTATTTATTTTACTCGAGTGCTGTATAAATTAAATTGTCAAGATGTTTATCTCGGTTTAATTTGTTTTAAAGAGCGTTCTTTTTTACACTCTTAATTTTTTAGTCCATCTTTTGATTTATTCCTTTTAAGAGAAGTTTTTCTAGATCAATAATCAATAATAAGATATTTAAAAATAAATTATTAAAAATATTAAAAAATACTAAAAACGTGTTTTCGAAAATTAAAAATGAAACACGTGCTGCCATCTTATCATGTATTTTTCAACAATTATTTCCTGAAACAATGTGGAAAAAATTATCGACATTTTGAAATTTAAAAAAAAGTATATAAATAAATAAAAAGGAGAAAATTTCAGATAATTGCAACCTTTAAAAAAGTTCTATTAAATATAAATATAAGTTCTATTAAAACTACATTAAAGTTTAAAATTACTGTAGCAATGTAAATTTTTTTACAATGAGTAATTTACCAAATTATAAAAAAAGTTGATCGTGTTTAAAAAATAAAAATGAATCATAATTCAAAACTAATCTAAACGTTCAGAATCTTTCATCAAAAGTGATTTAGAGTATGTACTTTGTATTTTAATGTGAAGTACATATAATAATTCTGAAGTGAAAGTTGATTTTCTTGGAAATAGGCAAAATAAAGTAGTAAATTAAACGGCACTTGAATGACATTTCCAAAAAATTTAAATTACCGCTAATGTGCTACGACAGAAGTTCAAAGATTAATTTTTTACGTCATTGTAGAAGTTTATGACGTCAGAAAACAATAGATATTAATGGACCTTCAGGGATTATTTGAGTCTTAAAAAAAAAGTTAATCGACAAGATTTTATTTGTGCTTGCAACATTATTAACTCACTAATTTTTCTGACGCAATTTTTTAAAGCAAAAAACATGAGGAAAATTGTTTTTATAAAATGTGAGATAATAATAATGACTTATTTTTAATTAATAACTGATATATCTTTATTATTTTCCAACAAATTGTTTTTTTAAAACAATTAATTAATCATTATTGATCGTTAATTGCGAAAAATGAGACACGATTCTACTAATTAGTAAATTTTCACCAAATCAGCTTTAGAAAGAAAAAAGTAAACATACGCACTTTTATTTTCAGCTTGTTGTATAGCAGATGTAAATCCTAATTCTAAACATAATTACTTATTGAAAATTAATCAAGAAACTAATCACATAATCACTTTAATCACTGTAAAATTGTATTAAACTTTGTAACAGCACTTTATTAAAATAGAAAAGAAGTTGCAAATTTTAAATTATTTTTATCAATTATGAAATTAAAGCTTTATTTGTTAGTATTATGAAACGGATTACTTTTGTTTGTTAATTATTATTGTTTGTTAATTTTCAAAAAAAAATTTTAAATTGCCGAGTCAAGTTTTGCACGGACCGGTCAGTTGCTAACTGATGAGACAAATCAACATGACATATAGGTACATCAACTGTATGATTGATCCTGATTCGACATGATTATACAGTTGATTACCGCGCCAATAACTTTGTATTACTTTATTTTGCAATATGAATTATATAACTAATAACTTTTATGCCGCCAAAGCCGCTAAGGAGAATAAAAATTAACAAACGATACTTAAAATGAATACAGTAAATAAAAAAAATATCAGACAAACAAAAAAAGAAAGGAAAGAAACAGAAAAGAAAAAAAAAGTAAATAAACGAAAAGGAAATTTTAAAAAAATGTTCCAATTTCGTTGAATTTAGAGTTTTAAATAAAGTATAAAGTGTTATTGTCATAATCTTGTTTCTGCTTTTCCACAATTAAAAGCTCGTAATTAACTGATTAGGATCGAGAAAATTTTACTGATTGTAGTATCGAGCGATAGTTTCCGCTTTTACTTGACATCAAAGTATCATAATAAAGAGAATAAATTGTAATAAAAACAAAACACAAAAAAAGAATGAATTGTTTAAGTCTATATTGTCAATTTATAAACTATTGTAAAATTTTCCGTGATTAAAAGACCCTATCAAACAGATCAGGGCCAAAGTTAACGGAGAATTCCTGATTCTCCACTCCACAAATTTGCAAGGGACGTCGTAACAGATCAGAAATCATGATCGATTTCTCATTTACTTAATTAAAACTTCATTAATAGCACAAAAGAAGAATCAAACATGATTACTTTTTTAACCTTGACAGAAATACAGAAGTCTCAAAAATAAGAAAATTTTTTTTGCCTAAAATAAATAATAATATATAGTTAAAAAGAAAAAAGTATAGTGTTTACAGAATATAAAATAGATAAATTGTAAAAGAAGATAAAGTAAAAAAAAGATTCGAGATATTCATTAAGTAGAAAAATTGACAATGTGCTCAAAAATAAAATTCGGTTATTATATATTTGAATTTTTAAATAATTATTTATTGTTAATCCAAAAAAAATTCTACATCTATATGTTGTCATTTTCTTTTTTATTCAAGCAAAATTAATTAGTATTAATTTTTGTTTTCATTTGCGGTGAAATTTTTTTTGTTTGTTTACTTTTATTTTGAAAATTTTAAAATCATACATAAATTTTAATTTCAAAAATCTTTTTACATTACTTACATTGTGATATTTTTAGGATTATATTATTTAAAAAATGTCCTTTTCCGTTTGCAAAAAAAATGATTGCAATCTAAAACCGCGCACTGATGCAATCAGGGATTGAAATTAATACTGCGAATTTAGTTATCAAAATAAACTAAACTGGATGTAACATAAAACAGGTTAATAGCAAAGTGAATGTTACATCTTTATGAACTAGACAATTAGCAATAATTAGCAAATTCAAGGATATGAATTGTGAAAAAAACCGTAATATTCGTAACCGTTGAGTCCTTGTCAGGGATGAGAAAGTAGAATCAGATGGAAACCTTGAAAATTTGCACGTGTGGATATCAGCTTTACAATGTGCCAACCAATCAGAAAGCTTTTTTGAAATTCAATTTGAATTTGAATTTGAAATTCAAATTTGAAAAATGTTATAAAGCCTATATTTATTCATAAATTATTCTAATTGTATTTATATAATAAAATGTGGAAATTAAATTGTTTTCATATTTGGTCATTTTTAAATCAATTTATACATATACTTATTAATTATAGCATTTTTATTAAATCAAAAATTACTTACCGATTTTCTAACAGTTGATACCTCTCCAATTTTTGAGTAATTATCCCGCGATGATGCAGTTGATAACGGAAATTAATTTGTTGCCCGCTACAACACAGGCCACGTTGCCGAACAACCAGCATCACTAAAAAAAATGAAAAAAATAATTGTTTTAAATACTTTTCTTTAATTTAGTTATAAGCTACCTAGCCCTGTATTTTATTATTTTTTTCACGGGTTCAGGGTTGGGAATGTATACTACTCTACGTAAATTACGTAAAAATTCGATTGTGAAGTTAGCTGTAAGTAAAATGTCAAATTTATAACTTGGCGCAACAGTTTAATTAATGATGAATATGTAAATACTTGCAAATATTTTTGTAAACAATGACAGTTTATATCTTTGCAGAAATTCATGTACATTAATATTTTAATTTTCAATGTCTTAGATAAATCCTTTTTTCTATAGTTTTTGTATCATACTATAAATTAACTTATTATAAATAAAGAAACAATTTTAAATTTCTTGTTATTTTGTAAAAATAAAATAATTTTTGCAAATATACAATCGCTGCGCAAAAAGCTTGTTATTTAACAAATTATATATCATTGCTCTTTGTACATACATCCAATAAAAAATAATTTGATCAGATTTGTAAATAGATAAAATTGCGTTTTTTATGCTATATCGATTATTATGCTATGATTACGTTTCAATTTTTTGAAGAAAATATAAAATTCGAAATCATGGAATTTCTATATTTTATAACCATTTAACGCATCTGGAAAAAAAACTTTTTCACAAACTTAATATGTAAATTCTTTTCTCTGATAAAATACTTTCAGTAATTGTTATAAAATAACAAAATTATATAACAAGAGCAGAAAATCATAAAAGTCAACAAACCTTTTAGGTTATGTTTGCTAAAATGCAGAATTCGTGCGAATGAAATGGAAATTTGAAATTGCGAATTCATTATGTAAAAATAGCTTAGAAAAGATCCATCTGGGTATAATTTTCAATTAAAAATTGGAAAAATCTCCAAACTTTTATGCTTTTTTTAAACATACTGATTCTTCTAAATTCAAATAATATTGTATAAATAATGATAAATGTAAGAAGAATAAAAGTAATACAAAAACTGACAAATACAACAATGAAAAGAGTTTCACTTATAAATAAATAAACTACGGATTGATTTATTTACCTTGTAAACGTGAATTATTTCAGAAATTCTTGTTTTTCACTTGAGTTTTAAAAACTTGAAAAACCGTTTAATTATTAAATCGCGAATTCACTTAAAAACACAATACTCGACACAATATCACAGCAAAATTAAAATCTAAACTTTACACGTCGAATTGCAAAAAATTTGCAGTGTTCTAACGTTATAATTGCACTACAATAAGGAAAACTGGTAAAAGACATTCATATCCGCACTTATAGCTACATTTGTGCAAAATTTTATTTTTACAGACGGCGGAAAAGTTACTAAATTATCCAAACGACGAAATATTATATGTACAAAAAATTATAAACTAGAACTCTTTCAATAGTCGAATACGAACTGCTCGCAGCTCGGCGCATGGCCTCACTCACTACCACTACAATACCGCATTACTACCACTTTTATAAAAACAAATTAAAAGTCATTTAAGGTCATTTTAAAAATTACTTTTTAAATTACAAATTCTGTAAAACTTTCAAACACAAATGATTATCTGACAAAACATAATTATTTAAATTCTTAAATTTTCAAAAAATTTTAATGTTATGTCTAAAATTATTTAATTGATGAAACTTAAAATTTCAAAATGGCAGCTTTAAAATGGCGGTTAAATTTCAACAAAGAGATGAAATTAACAAATTTTTAGAATCAATGACAGGACTACAAAATAAATTATAAAATAATTTAAAAAAAGTGAAAAAGTATAAAATAGAATTAAGATAAAACACAAGAAAGAAAGGTTACAAAATTTTGTAAAGAAATACTCAAAGACCCCAACACAGTAATTAATAAATTCATTGAGACAAGAAAAATTATTAAAAAAGATTTTAAAATATTATGCAATCTATGAATAAATAAAAAACAATGGGCATTTACCTAAGTGTCTACTTTTTCTTGTGAAAACCCTGCTCTGTAAAGCTCGTTTAGATTAGATTAGATTAGATTAGAAGAAAAAATTTGAAGGAACCAGAAAAAGTGAGAATTTTCAATGAAAATTATTTTACAAATTAGAGAGTTCGAAAACATGTTTAAAAGATGGTTCTTAAAAATAGAATGGACAAATAATAAAGCACGAGATTTATAAGTGCAAAAACATATTTTAATTTCGAAGGTTGGCGCTTAATTTTCATAAAATACAAGTACTACAAATGAGTTCGATATAGTTACTCTACTTTCTTAATATCTAGTAATAACTATATGAAGAACAAATAAATCGTAATTTGTCAAAGATTAAAAAAATGTTAGTTTATAATGTTGATGATATTAAAGTCTTTTCTCACAGCGTCTCGCAAAAATTTTTGTCAGGTCAGTGTTTTTACGTGTCTATTGCAAACTCAACGCTAAATACTGATGCAATAAACCTATACAATTAACAATAATGTATGTAATTTTGTGACTTTAAAAATAGATTATTCACAAATGCTTTTCGTATGAATATATATATATTATAATATTTTTGAAATTATTATTCTCAATAACCTTTCGTATACTAGGTTTTTTAGAAAGGTGAAATTACAAAAAATACATAATTAACCAAATACAGCCTCTCTTAAGCCTATTCTTTAAGTTGTTAACTTTTGTCTATAATATTATTCAGACTTGTAAATAAACCGAATTGTAGTGTCAAATTTATCAAATGACATTATAAAAGAAGAATATTATATTTAATATATATGTATATATATATATATTATTCAAATTTGTCAATAACATTTTCACAGAATTTATTTTTACTTATATATCAATTTGCTGTTTAACAACAAATTCATAGATCTCTTAAGTGTAATGCAAACTTTTAGACATTCTATTTTATTTACTTTATTTATGCAAAAATATTAATTAAAATACCAAATTAGTTTGTTAACCAAAATTTCGTTCTTTAAGAATATACTCAGTGATTGATTGTCAACAGAATTTCCTTTTGTTTCGGATTTATGGTATTTACAACTCGTGAATAAATAATAAAATATAAAATGTTTGAGGTATTTAACCTTAACCAATCGTTGTATTATTATACACCATGATCGGAATACTGTGCTCGGAAGTTGCTTTTTTATACATTCAAAAAAAACAAGCAGTACAAAACTAAAACAATAAACTATCTAAGTAAAGATATTGTACTTAAAAACAGTGTTCTCTTGAAAAAAAACTAAACTAAAAAATAGAAAAATATTCGCTCTATTTACACAGCAGTTTTGAACTACTAATGATGATGATGATAAACATAAATAAACATTTTAGACATTCTTCTTACTTCTAATGTATCATTTTGTGAATTTTTAAAATTTTTCCCAATCGCTGCTTTGCCGTTTTCATGCCCTTTTTTGGCTTTCGCTCTGTAAGTAAAATTTGATTAATAATTTCATTTTTATATGACAAAAATTCTGTATTACCAGTAGAGTTGCAAATAAATAATATTAATATTAACATCCAAAATTCTAACCGAGAATTTTTAAGAATTTAGGTTTTTTTTATTTATTTATCAGATTAAGTCAAATTTTCTCAATCAATGTAGGAAAATAAAATCTCTAGTGTCATTCTAATTAGTAATGATTTGAATTTTAATGTTAAAAATAAAAATTATATATAATAATTTACAAGTTTCATTCATTCATTAATTCTTTCATTCTGTCCACGCCAAAAGTTTGTCACTAGATGTTTTTTTGTTTTAAATTTTTACATCATAATTTCAGAATGTTATCGAATTTTTAATTTATAGTAATATTAATTTCTTCAAACTTCTGTTCATTTGAACTTGCATTGATTAAAAGTTTCATTAATTCACGGTTCAAATATACTAGATTTGAAGTGATTTAAAAATGTCTTCAATTTTTAATAATTCTTTTCTCTTATGATTTCAATTACTTAAACTACAAATTTTAACTATTTTTATAATTTTTCAATTACTTTCTGCAATTTTTAATTATCTTAATTGTTTCTCACTTTTTTCGCTAAATCTGAAATCTACCTTCCGCAAAGTTCAATTATTTTTAAAAAATTTTTCAATCATTTTTTCAATTCAAATTATTTTTCTTCGTCAATAAAACAATTTGATTATTTATTGCTAAAATTCATATTATTTATCGCAAAATAAAACTAATTTGTTTAATTCACCATTATTATTTTCTTTTTGCAATTATTATCTTCAATTTTTAATCATCTTCATTATTTCTGAATTAATATCTTAAACTTTTAAATATATATCTCAATTTTCAATTATTTTGTTCAATATACATTTCTTTTCATCATTTTGCAGTTTTATTTTCTTCATCTTTTTATTATTTTTCAATTAATTTTCTCAAATTTAAATTAATGTCTTCAATTTTCAACTTTTTAAACGATTTTTCAATTATTTTCTCCAATTTCTAATTATTTTCATTCTTTTTTGCATAATTTTCAAAAATTTCAATTATTTATCTGAAATTTTAATTATTTCATTATATTTCAATTATTTAATTATTTTCATCACATTTCAATTATTTCCATCATTTTTCAGATAATTTTTTCAATTTAAAATTATTTTTATCATTTTTCAATTATTTCCCTAAATTCTTAATTATTATTCTCATTTTGCAAAATTAATTTTTAAAACTTTTAAGTATTTTTCTCAAATTTCGATTATTTTTTTCAATTTTTAATTATTTTCATTTGTTTTTATAATTAAAAATTTTTTTTATTAATTATCTTGAGTTTCAATTATTTCTAGCCTTTTTTCAATTCTTTTCTTTAATTTTTAATTCCCTATTCTCAGTTTTTCAGTTAATTTCACAGATTTTCAGGTATTATTATCAAATTAAAATTTTTTTCTATGTATTCATTTATTTATTTAATTTATTTCATAACATTTTATTAATTACGTTACACGCATCATACATTTAGCCGTTGAAACCGACATACGGATCTTTTCAAAATTACGTAAAAATTCTGCAATTTTTTAAAGTAATATCATTGTTTTTATCATATTTCAATTATTTTCTTCAAGTTTATCTAAAATTTTAATTATTTTCATCATATTTCAATTATTTTTATCATTATTTAATTATTTCTCTAAATTCTTGATTATTATTCTTTTTTTGGACAATTATTTTATAAGATTTTTAAGTATTTTTTTCAAATCTCAATTATTTTCTTCAATTTTTAATCATTTTCAATTCTTTTCATAATTTCCAAATTGTAAACTATTTATCTGATATTTCAATTATTTAATTCAAATTTTAATTATTTTTATTGTTTGTTTATTATTTTCTTCAATTTTCAATTACTTACGTTCTTTTTCATAATTTCCAAAAAGTTTTTAATTATTTATCTAAAATTTTCATTTTTTAATTCAATTTTCAATTATGGTTACGATTTTCTTGTATTTTATGTACCTACATTCTATATATTTTGCTATTATTTATTTTCAATTATTTTCTCCAACTTTTCATTATTTTAATTTTTTTCAATGTAGTTCTAAGATTTTGAAGTATTTTTCTGAAATTTACATTATTTTTTTTAATTTTAAAACATTTCTATGATTTTTTAATTACTTTTTACAATTTTAATCGTTATCATTATTTTTTTTTAAATATTATATTTAAAATTTACAATTGTTGATAACATAAGATGCAGAAACTAATCGTTTAATCTAGTTAGGTATAAGAAGTTACAATTTTTATAATTTATATAAAACACTGTTCATAAATTTTACATTTTAAAAAAATGTACACTTCATTGATTTATAATTAATTTGTAATGATAATTATTTTGTTATTTATCCATTTTTATTCCTATAAATTGTTTGCGTTTCAAAATAGTTGAACTCATTCAAACATAGAAAATTCTCATAAATTCTCCGGAAGGAGAATATTCTCTGTTATATTCTCGAGAATGTAACAGGATTTTAAATTGCCGAGAAACTTGCAACTCTAATTAACAGCAATTTTTTCTTACCAACGGGAACTGGAGCAGCGAGTTTTGCTTTAACGTCTCTTAGTCTGTTCGGACTTGACAAAATTGAAGTATAAGTGGTACTGGCTTTAGAAGGACTTTCCCTTGATATAACCGAACTTGACGCAGGCGACGCAATTGATAAATCTTTTTGCTTTCTTTTGTTGTATGTTCGTTTAGACGTTGACTGTGGATAATAAAAGAGCGTAAAATAAAGAGGGAAAGCATGAGTTGGAAAAAGTAATATTTTTTACTAATTTACCGGTTGTTTTGCTCTTTTAGCGGCGGCCGCTTCTAAACCCTTTTCCACTGATGTTTTTTTAGCCCCTTCGCGTGCGGGACGATTGGTTTTTGGTAAAAGTGGTCCAACTCTCGCTTTTGGATTCCAAGCTTCGTCATCATCTCTTTTACCTTTAGATTTAAAGACAAATTCATCCTCATCTGATACATCTAAAGCTGGATAAACTAGAAAAAGAATAATCCTGTTAAAACCTTATTAATTACTATTTAAATCAATTATTCGATAATATTTGTATTCTTATTTTCAAAAATGTTAGAAAAACTCTTACTAAAATCGTCATCTTGATGGACTTTGTCAATGTTTTCAAGTAAAAGATCCTCGTCGTCAATTAGTTCGCGTACTGGTTTAACAGTCTTATGTGCTTTCACTGGTTTTTTTGATGATGAGGAATAGCATTGACCGCTAATTGACAACATTCCCGCGATAGCATCCTGCGTCGACGGTGAAGCCCTGCCAGAACTGACCGTTTTCAATTTATAATTACTAAGACATCAAGACATCAAAAAATGACGAATTGATCTAGCGTTTACGTTGATTTTAAAAAACAAAAGCAAATAATAATTTAGCTAAAAAAAACAAGCGATTGAAGCAATTTAAATTAAATTGAAAAATGCTATGATTGAAATTGAAACAAGCACTAATTTACATTGAAACATGCAACAATTTAAATAGAAAAAATGTAATTTAGGAATTTAATTGAAAATTATTGAAATTTAGTTAAAGACACAAAAGGAAAAAGATATTTTTTCAAGTTTCTTAATCTTACCCAATAGGTGTTGGTGCTGGTGGTTCAAAATAGGGAGTTGATACCGATGGGCTAAAAATTATTAGAAAATTGTAATTAATCAAGTTTACTCATTACAGGAAATTACAGGAATCACTGCGGTTTCTTTGTATAATTTTAGGTAAAAAAGGGGGGTTTTGATTCATAAAAAGAGGATTTTTTTAAATTAACAAAAAATAATTATATTCATATTTCAAGGTTTCTTTTACGAAATTTTATTGTTTCTTTAGAAGTTTTTGGCAAATAATAGCTCATTTTTTTCATTGAAGCATTTTCTACAATCTTATTTGTAGGGTTCTGTTAAATAATATTTTGATTAAAAGTTATTAAACAAATAAAATTTGTTCTTTACATATTTTTGAAACAGAACATTATTTAACAAAATCTAACAAGTAAAATTCTAGAGAATGTTTCAACAAAAAAATGAGCTATTATTTGTCAGAATTGGATGAAAATTACAAATTTTAACTAGATTTAAACATGGATTAAAAGAAAAAACATAAAATGTTAACAACTATTTAACGACAAATTTTAGCTTAACTTAATTTTTTCTAAAAAATGTACAACAGGATCTTTCAAAATTTGGTAAAATTAATTTTAATAACCTAATAAATTAATAATAAATAAATAATAAATTAATTAATTAATTTTAATTTTTAAGTTGTATTTGTTGGGAACAGTCATTTTCTAGTTCGAGGTTATATAAATGGAGGACCTCCTTTAATTTAAAAAAATGACTAAATAAGCGTTTTTTATTAATACCTTATAATTATTGAAGTAAAATGATATTATAACTTATAACGCAGAGTATTTCAAATAACCTCTTTTTACCTTCGAAAGAAAAAAATCATTTAAATTAATTTGTAAGAAATATGACATTTTTAATTAAAAGAAATGAGGGAAAAAATTGTTTCGAGAAGATAACAAGCAGATAATATTCTTAAACAACTTCAAATCAAGTTTAATATTTTGTTTTATTTGAAAAGTTCGTCAAATTTTCAGCAAAATAAAACAAATCTTTTAAAAATCTATTACGTAATCTATGGAAAGATATAATGTTCAGAAAACTATGAAAAACAGAGCCGATAAAAACACGATTTTTTTTTATTTAAATTAAAAAAAGAATTTTTTAAAATATAATCAGTATATAAAATCTTTAAATGCTTATTTGTAAGTAGTTTTCTTTAATACTGAGATCATTTAATAAATAAATAATGAAGAATAAACCATTTAATCAAAATCAAATAAATTATGTCGAATAAATGAGAAAATTTCAAAACAATATTTTCCAATTCATATGATCGAAAAATTTAAAAAATTAGGTAAAAGCAGCGAAAAAAGAAAAAATTCTAAAAAAAACAACAAGAACATAAAAAGATAAGAAAACAGTCTACAAAAAAATGAGAAAATTCTTTTAAATAAAAATTGTCATGGACATTATTAAAGAAATGAAGAAAAATTTAAAAAAAAAACAACACAAAAATGGAATACTGACATAAAAATATATAAAAGAGTAGAAACTATTTTCAAAAAATTAAACTATTTACGAACATTTTTTTAAATTAAAAAAAAAAAAAAATAAGAGCATAATTTAAAAAAAAACGTTAAAATATATTAATAAAGAGAAAAAAATTTAAATTACAAAAATTGGAGAATTATTTTACAAATTAAAGAAAAAAAATTAACAAACTTTTGGAAAATTTAAAAAAAATTTATGTAATAGAAGAAAGATGTTAAAATGAAAATATTTAGTAGAAGATTAAATTTACATAATTTTTAAAATAAAAAAATAAAAGTTTTCAAAAAAGTAGAAAATTGAGAAATTTAAAAAATGTAGATGAAAGCATAGAATAAATGTTTAAAAAATTGGCAATTATAAGATAAAAACTAAACAATTTAAAAGAAGGATAAATGTTTCTATAAAATGGAAAAATTATGACAAAAATTAAAAATTTAATTAAAACGCCAGGAGGGACTAAAAAATAGTGAAACATCAAGAAAATTAAATAAATATAAAGAAAATAGAAAATGTTCTTTTCCTTAAACTAACAAACTGTAAAGAAAATGTAAAAAGTACAAAAAATAGAAAAATTCCATAAGAATCTACTAAAAAATTAGAATTCTTAAAAGTAAAATAAAAAAATGTACATAAAGATAAATAAAAAGTCCACAAAAGAAATTTAAAAATTCTTTAAAAATAAAAAAGTTTAAGCAAATTAAACCAAAAATATTTCTATAATATTACACTTAAAACAAATCCAACAATAAATTTAGAAAAATAAAGAGACTCTAAAAATGTTATGAAAGAATAAGTAAGTTTGCAAAAAATCTCGCAAAAAATAGACAAGATGTGAAAATATCTTGAAAACATCTGAAAATTGAATAACTTTAAAAAAATGAGCTTAGGTATTTATTTTAAAAAATATGTAAATAATTATGAAAATCAACTAAAGAAAAAGTTTAGTGAATATTATAATAACAAATCTGTGTAAAATAATATTAAATAATTTGCATAAAAAGAAGAAAATTGAAGAAAATTCTAAAATAATAAGACAAATAAAAAAAAATCTATATAGCAAAAGTAAAGGGAGAAAAAGTCTTAAAATTTTGTAAAAATAAGAAATTTTAAGATAAAAATTAAACAGTTTCGAAAATGAGAAATCTCTGAGAAATATTGTAAGAATTTAAAAAGGAATTATTGTGAATATGGAAAATAATTAATAAAATAAAATAAATAAAACAACCCTTACATCTTTATTTGAAAATAATTAACATTATTTAATTATTTTGCATTAACTAATACGCATTTAAATTTAAGTTAATTAAAATTTAAAAGTTTGAACAAATTGGGATATGAGTTAATTGACGTTTGGAGTTTATTTAAATTATAATGACTTAAAAATAAAAAAAATGTATACTATTTTTTGCTATGTTCATACCAAAAATTTATAAATCGTAGGTATTTTGATCATCTGTATTAGGACAATTTTTTAAATTTTATAAAGATTAAAATTGAAACTTTCAAGATTTATCCACAAATTTGTGGGTTTCGTTTTTGGTTTGCGATGTTTTACATGCAATATTAGACTTCCAGAGAATTGTAAATTTTTTTTTATTCAAATCATGATTTTAATGCAAATGCCCCAATGATTTAATTTTAAAGCAATAACAGCCCTGATGAAAAACAATTTTACATCGAATTTTTGTTTTTAATATACATATTTGTTATTAAAATGTAATGAATAAAACCTGAAAAGTAAAAAAACAAACACATATTGCCCATATTGAAAAAGAAGGGTCAAAGGGGAGAAAAATCTTGATTTTATAGGTGCTTTGGATCATTTTCTTTTTTTTTAAAGGGTTAGAAAATTTTTTATCTTAGGTGTTTTAGGTGATTTTTTTAAAAAAGGGATAAAGGGGGCTTAGATGTAAAGGGGTGGGGGATATTGTGATCCCTGCAATTATTTAAAACATTTAAATAATTAAAATACATACCTAACGTCCAGACGTTGACTTGTAGTGCCCAAGGTATAAACGGAAGCTTTCAAAAGCTCTTCAATCCCATTCTTTGGAATTGCATCACTAAGAATATTATTATCTTGTGTGCAGAGACGTTTGACTTTTTTCTGTGGTGTTTTTGTGACTTTCTTTCGTTTAGGTTCCTCGTCAATTGTGAATCGTTCATAGTCACTTTCATTACTTCCGTCATGAAAATCATAAACCGACGTCTGTTTCCACGTTAATTCCTTAGGCGTTTCAACAGTACTATCTATTGCAAAATTTCCGTAAATATTGTCGCTGGTACTTCTAACCATCTCTTTATCACCTAATTTAAATCTAATAACTTTTGGGCTCTGTTTGCCTGGTTTCAATATTCGCTTCTTGTCAAGTAACGCGACATTGGTTGCGGCAGTAGAACTAGAGTTTTTCTTTACAAATGGGAAGGCAGGAAGTGGTTTTGGTAAAGTCATTTTGATAGGAGGCCTACAATTCGTTCGAGTTTCGTTGACCACAGATTCTGTTTTACTTGTCTCGCTCAATGTTGCCGTGAATGGACTGTTTTTCATTCGATCTGCACTTTCATAATCAACAAAATCTTTATTCAGTGGTTTTTTCTTCTTTCGTTTACTTTCACGTTCTGGTTTCGGAGGATTCAGAGAGATCAAGAAACGTTCCGCATGCCTGATTTCTTTACTGAGGTCTTTCAGTAATTTTTGACTGTTTATAGTCGCTGGTATTTGACTGCGACTTATCATGTTATACTGAAATATAAAGAATGTATAAAATTACAAAATACATTACTTAAAAAATAAAAGATAATTTTATTTTCTTACATCCTTATCGGTATTCCACTGCTTCAGAATACTCAACAATGCCTTGAGTCCTTGCAAAAAGTAGGGTGGACACTTTTTCCCTTCATTATTTAATTCCTTCAGTTCTTTCAATAGTTTTTTAGCGGCAAACCAGCTGATAGTTTCAAAACCAGGATATTGGAATTTATAGGGAGTTTTCATTTTTTTCTCTATTTCATAGATTCTAGAAAAAAATATTCAAATTTTATAACTGAATAAAGTATACTTTTAATTATTTTTAAGTTTATTTTAATTAAACACTTACTGTATTTGCATAGGAATGTTCAGACTATGAACAAAATTGCCGCCAAAAACGAGTGAGTCAACTGGTGTTAATACAGCGTGAATCCAGCCAGTGGGTATTAACATGGTTTGACCTTGTTTTAAAATACATTTATAACACGCATCGGCCTGATCTCCAAAAAAAGTTTCACTTTGTGTCGAACTGCACATCCAATGTTGGTAAAGTTGCAAATTAGTGGGAGTTGGTCTAATAAGATAAAATATCTTTTCACCGCGTAAAATGTGATACCATACGGACGTGCCACCAAAATCTACGTGAAAATCTGTAAAACTATCTTTCACGCCCATTAGGCAGTATTTTTGTACTTCAGGGCGTTTCAATTCACTCTCCTCTGGCCAATCTCGTGGCCAAACTGTATTCGCCCAATCAAGTTTACGTGCAATGTAGGGCGCTTCTATGAGGGGCGAAAGTCTGCAATTATTTATAAATTTAGTTAATTTTTAAACAGCCAGTAGATGAAGAAAATTATAATTGTTTTAAAAATTCTATATACCCGGTATTTGTAAATTCCAGACTTATGACATTTAAAATTCTTGTTCGAACAGGTGCGTTATAATACTCAACAAATTCTCTTAGCTTCATTCGAATATTATTTTGTCGTGCAACGTCAATGACATCCATCTCTCGATCTCCACCTGATAAAAATAATAAGTGTGAACCATAAAAACGTTATAGGGCTGCCAGCGGACTCGCAGATTAAAAAACAGTGAGCTTTTAAGTAAAAAAGTGTATAAGCAATAATGAGTTTGATATTATTTTGGGGCATATAATATAAAATAATATAAAGAAAATATTTCAAATTTGAAAAAAAAATTGTAACATGACAAAACTATAATTGTAAAATGTATTAAAAATAAAAAAAATTAAGACAAAAATTGAAACGAAATAAATGAAATTTCATGAAAATAATTGAAAAGTTTCAAAAATAATTTAAGTTACAAGAAAATAACTGAAGAATTGATAATTGAACCTGATAATTGAAGAATGACAAAAATAATTAAAATTTAAAAAAAAATTGAGAATGGTGTAAAAAGGAAAATTTCGAGTATAATAATTGAGATATTGACGAAATAATTAAAATGTAAAGAAACAACATAATTGAATAATGACATACAGAATTGAAACTTGGTGTAAAATTAAACTTTTGAGACAAGTTGAAAAATTGAAAAAACTAATAGAAGTTTCAAAATAACAATTGAAACTTGAAAGAAGTAATTAAAAAATGTCAAAAATAACTGAAGTTTAAAAAAAGAATTAATGAAAAAGGAAAAATATAATTAAAAATGGAGTAAAAAATAAAAAATTAAATACAATTATTGAAAAATTGTACAATAATTGAAAAATAAAACGATATAATTAAAACGCAAAGAAACTAATTGAATAATGACAAAAATAATTGAAATTTGGTGTGAAAGTTAACAAATTTATTATTATTAATAAATTATAATTATTTGTGTGTTGAATTATATTATAAGTATCTCTATTGTCGAATTTCATAATCAGTACTTATTGTACAAAAGGGCTTTTAATTTGTTCTTCGTTCGTTTATGTATTAAATAAATAAATTCATGACAATAATAAAAAGATTGAAGAAAATTCTATTAAAGAAAAAAATCCAAAAATGTCAAAAATATTTGAATATTGATAAATATAATTGTAATTTGAAGAAAATAATGAAAAAAAGGACAAAAGTAATTAAATTTGAAAAAAAAATTGGAAAATGACAAAATTAATTGAAAAACTGATTAAAAATCAATAAATGAAGACAAAACTTGATAAATTTAAACGAAATAATTAGCAAAAAAAATTTTAAGATTTGTGTAAAAAATTTAAATTTTGCGTACAGTACTTGAGATGATGTCGAAATAATTAAAATATGAAGAAACTAATTGATTAATGACATAAGTAATTAAAAACTGGTGTAAAAATTAAACTTTCTAGTAAAAAATTTGATACATTAAGTGGAAAATTGAAGATATACTTTAAATTTGAAGAAAATAATTGAATGACATAAATCATTTAGAGCTGGTGTAAAAAAGTTAATAAATTATTGACAATAAAAAAAAATTGAAGAAAATTACATTTAAAGAAAATAATCACAAAGTATCAAAAGTTTTTGAATCATGACAAAAATAATTGTAATTTGAAAATAATAGTTGAGAAATAATAATAATAGTTGTAATAATAGTTGTCAACTATTTAAATATTGAAGAACATAACTGAAATTCTAAGAAAATAATTGAAAAATGACCAAAATAAATGAATTTTTTTTAAAAAAATGAATGAAAAATGAAAAATATAATTTAAAAATGGAGTAAAAATTTTAAAAATTGAATATATTAATTGAATAAACAGCACAGAAAGCAGGCGCATTGCGCCTACAATCTAAGGTTTCGTGGTCTTCTGTTACTCTATGTTTCCGTCTGTCTCACATGCAATCTGAAAAGCTGAATAACATAGGAAACTTAAAGTGACACAGGTTACTTGAAGTGATATAGGTTACTTGAAGTGAGATAGGCTACTTGAAGTGTGACATAGGCTACTTGAAGTGTGACATATGCTACTTAAAGTGACATAAGCTACTTGAAATGTGACATAGGCTACTTGAAGTAACATAGGCTATTTGAAGTGTGACATAGGCTACTTGAAGTGTGACATAGGCTACTTGAAGTGTGGCATAGGCTATTTGAAGTGACATAGGCTACTTGAAGTGACATGGGCTACTTGAAATGTGACATAGGCTACTTGAAGTGTGGCATATGCTATTTGAAGTGACATAGGCTACTTGAAGTAACATAGGCTATTTGAAGTGTGACATAGGCTACTTGAAGTGTGACATAGGCTACTTGAAATGTGACATAGGCTACTTGAAGTGTGGCATAGGCTATTTGAAGTGACATAGGCTAATTGAAGTAACATAGGATATTTGAAGTGTGACATAGGCTACTTGAAGTGTGACATAGGCTACTTGAAGTGTGACATATGCTACTTAAAGTGACATAAGCTACTTGAAATGTGACATAGGCTACTTGAAGTGTGACATAGGCTACTTGAAGTTACATAGGCTACTTGAAATGTGACATAGGCTACTTGAAGTGTGGCATAGGCTACTTGAAGTGTGACATAGGCTACTTGAAGTGACATGGGCTACTTGAAATGTGACATAGGCTACTTGAAGTGTGGCATAGGCTATTTGAAGTGACATAGGCTACTTGAAGTAACATAGGCTATTTGAAGTGTGACATAGGCTACTTGAAGTGTGACATAGGCTACTTAAAGTGACATAAGCTACTTGAAATGTGACATAGGCTACTTGAAGTGTGACATAGGCTACTTGAAGTGACATAAGCTACTTGAAGTAACATAGGCTACTTGAAGTGTGACATAGGCTTCTTGAAGTGACATAGGCTACTTGAAGTAACATAGGCTATTTGAAGTGTGACATAGGCTACTTGAAGTGACATAGGCTACTTGAAGTGACATAGGCTACTTGAAGTGACATAGGCTACTTGAAGTGTGATATAGGCTACTTGAAGTGACATTGGCTACTTAAAGTGACATAGGCTTCTTGAAGTGACATAGGCTACTTGAAGTGACGTGGGCTACTTGAAGTGTGACATAGGCTACTTGAAGTGACATAGGCTACTTGAAATGTGACATAGGCTACTTGAAGTAACATAGGCTACTGTGTACGACGGACGGACGTACGGACGGACGGACGACAAAGTCTCACTATAAGGGTTTCGGTCCCGAACCACGAAACCCTAAAAATTGACAATATAATTTAAATTTAAAAAAAACTAACTGAACAATGATATAAATAATTGAAAACTGGTTTAAAAGTTAAAAATTTAAAGACAATAACTAAAAGATTGAAAAAAATATTAGAGGTTTCAGGAAAATAATTAAAAGTTCCAGAAATTAATTGAAGTTTTAAGCAAATAATTGAAATTTCAAGAGAATAATTTAAAAATGGTAAAGAAATTTAAATATGAAGAAAATAATTGAAATTTGTAGGAAATAATTGAAGAAAGTGTAAACAATTAAGAAATTCGTGGCAATAATAAAAGGAATGAACAAAATGATTGGAATTTAAAGAAAATAATTGAAAACTAGTGTAAGAAATTTAAAAATTCATATCAATAAAGAAAATTGAATAAAATAATTGAAATTTGTAGAAAATAATTCTGAATGGCAAAAGTAATAGAAATATGAAGAAAATAATTGGAAAATGACAAAAATACTTGAATAATGACAAAAGAAATTGAAATTTGATAAAAATTATTGAAAATTAACAAAAGTTAATTGAAACATGGGTAGAAAATTTAAATATTCCTGTCAACGATTTAAATATTTTCAAATATAATTGAAATTTCGAAAATAATTGCAAAATGGCAAAAAAAATGTAAACATGTGTAATAAATTTAAATATTCATGACAATAATAGAAAGACTTAAGAAAATAATTCATATTTAAAAAAAATTAAATTCCAAAATCGCAAAAATACTTGATAACTGGTGTAAACAATAAAAAATTTGAAGACAATACTTGAAAAATTGACGAAATAATTAAAATGTTAAGGAACTAATTGAAAATGACATAAATAAAACTGCTGTAAAAATTAAAAATTTATAGACAATAATAAAGAAAACTGCTGTAAAAATTAAAAATTTATAGACAATAATTGAAAAACTGAAAAAAATATTAGAAGTTTGAGGAAAATAATTAAAAGTTGAAGAAATTAATTGAAGTTTGAAGAAAATAATTAAAATTTAAAGAGAATAATTCAAAAATGGCAAAAATCAGAATCACCGCAGCTGGAATAGACATTTTACTAAAAATGTGAGAAAAGTGAGTTTTTTTTTAAAAGAGAGTAATAGTGAGTGATTTTTAAAAAAGTGAGAAAATTGAGTCACTGGAAGCCCTGCGTTAATAAATATTTATTTACATTTATATGTGCAAAGAAAAATACTTTCAAGTTTTCTTACCAACGTAACTTTCAACATCGTAAACACTAAAATTGGACGGAGGTACAATCATGTCCAAACCTTCTTTTCCATCAATAATAATAGGCTCGTCAAATCCATTATTTTGTAAGAATTGTATAGTCAATTGTTGTCCTCTTAAATATTTGACAACATCGTCTGCTTTTGGAAAATGCCTCGATTTCAATTCTCTGATAAAAACAGGAGTTCCAGTTTGAACGGGTTTTGTTTCAGCATTTAGTTCTAAGTAGTCATGGCGATGCCAGTTGGTTCTGGTTTTCACTAGAAAGAAATTTCCTGTCTGATTTTTCTCAGACCAAAAAAAAAAAAAAAAAATATTTTAAAGTCGATACTTACCTAAAGAAGGTCCACAAGTTGCTTCACATCGTGGACAGTGAAATTTGTCAAGGTCTAATGTCATATACTCCCGTACATTCACACATCTGAAAATTAATTAACAATATTAGATTTGTGTAATGAATTAGCGTTTGGTATTTTTATTATACATTTTCATTCAATAACCTGAAATAAAATAAGGTAAGTTAATTACTTAAGTTACAAGTATCAAGATAAAATTATCTAAACTAAAATTATCCATCATTATTACAACTGATTTGAAACTTCTTCAAATTGATGTCAAATCTTATACTTTTTTTTGCATACTGAAATTCGTGATCCACAATAAATGTTATATAACAAAATCGTATTCATTTTGTGAAACTTATTCTTAAATTGGGTAATGCAGTTGTGTAAGTTTAAAGCCACTAGTTTCGGATAATAATAACAACAAATGTTATCAAATTTGATATTTTTAACATTTGACTTTTGTAGGTTATGTAAGACACAACAACTTTTTTATTTTTGCAACATTAGAAAATTTTCCTTTCTTCTAATTAAGTTCCATGTTCAGTTTGAGATTTGATATTAAAGTCCACGCTATTATAAATAGGAATAAAGCCTTTGGCGAAAACTTTTCTTTTATTTGTTTAGTTTACTGATGGGGAACAAAGTAAGACATGTAAAATGTTTATTTAAATTACTATAAAGTCATGAACTTACGCTCCATGAAACCAATCTCTGCAAACATCACATTGTATCATGAATTGATCATCATCGAAAGGATGACCACATAGGCAATAAGTAATTGGTAATTCCATTTTTAAAAAACACTTAAAATTATCACCATTATAATAGTGCTTACAACAAAAACGCTATAACAAAAGCTGGGAAAATTTAATTGATAGAAAGGTGACTAGGTCACTTGTCAAAAAGCAGGGGTGGAAATGAACATGTTTGCACACTATGGACCTACCTTAATACCCATAAATCTTATCTATACACGACTTCCCATCTCTGAAGATTTTATTTATAATTATTAAGAGGTTAGAAGTTAGATTTGATATAAACAGATTATCAGTTTACAAATTATAAAATCAAATGGCTTTACAAAGAAGTTATCTATTAAAAATTCGTTTAAATCCAATTTTAAAAGTCGTTAATTTCGAGTGTAACAATAGTTTAAAAATTAGAAATTTTCAGACTCAAACTCCAACGCAAACACAAACATCAACTGAAAGTACACTTTTACAACGTTGGGGTAAGAATAAAAACTGATTATTTATCTATTAAGATGAATAAAAACGGGCGATAAACACAGAATGAATAAAGAGATATGATAAATAAGAAAATTTATATTTCTAGGAAAATATTGGAAAAACCTATTCTTAGATTATAAAGATGTTGCTTTAGATGTTGTGAAAGAGTTCAGAGAAAGACCAGCACGATCTTTTTCTTACGTTTTTCGTAAGTAATCAAAATTATTTTTATTGAAAAAAGATCGCTCTAATTCATAAATATTAGATTTTTAAAACTATTTATCTTCAGTTTTAGGAGGTGGTTATTATCTTTCGCAACATAATCCCGATACTTGTTCATACCGCGATCAATTACTACAAAATCAATCAAAATTAACACAAGTAGGATCTCTTTTACGAAATCCAGACTCGGAAAAATACTTAAATTGGGTCGAGCAATGCTACAATGAAGGAATAATTCGTCGATTAAATCTAGGAATTATATCATTTATATGGATTGATAATTTTGACGAAAAAACTGTCGTATATAAAGCCACCTGCTCCTATTTAAAACCTCGGTACATCACATTTTATAAAAGAATAATTGATATAGGTTTTATAGACAAATGGTGGTTATTAGAACATAGAATGCAAGATTATGATGTAAATATATCCCAATTTTCTAGTGCTTAAAATTTCTTGATAATTTAGAGTCCTAGAATTTGTAAATAAACTGTATTTATGAAAATATCTGAATTTATAAAATATCTGTTATGGATATAGGCTGTTTGTAAATTTTAAAAAAGTTATTAAAGAAATATGAGCATTTTTATTCATATCACAAATTTACAAATTTAACTATTAAACATTCTTTCATAAAATTACAATTTTATAATTTATTTAATAAACACATTTGTCAGTTTATTTAAAAAAAAAAAGAGATAACCATGATCAACATATTAAAAAATTGTCCCCTATAAGCAACAAAATTAAACATTTAAGGCGTAAACAGAGGCAGTTCTACAGGGCGTGTAAACCAACATTTTATTTGGTTTCCCTGCAAAAGAATCGGGTGTCGTAAAGTGAGATACAGAAGTGTCTATTCGATTATGTCCTCCAAATTGAGCATCATCACTGCTCAAAACAATTTTATAAGTTCCAGAATTATCAACTCCAACAGGATAATCGGCAAATGATTTTGTTGTATGAAAATTGAAGACGAAAACGAGACCAGCTCTGTCAAATACGATTACTTTGTCGTCTTCGTGTTTCCAGCTGACGTAACCCTTTACAGAAATATTTATTTATTTACTGTAATGTCTTACAAGGAAGTTCAAATTTTATCTAAATATAAATTTACTTACAGGATTAGCATGAAGCCAACCATATTTCTCCTCTAGATTATTGACTTCTCTGTCCCAATTATTCATGAATTTGTACTTTAACAAATCATTGTCCACTAAATTCCACTGTCGTCTTGCATAATGAAAACTGTCATTGTTTCCTGCCCTAGGGAAATCTAACCATTCAGGATGACCGAATTCATTTCCTGTTAAAATTTGAAAGTTCTTTTTAATGAAAATATTCAATAATAATCAGAGAAAGATTTGAGAGCTGCCAGCGGACTTGCAGATTGAAAATAGTGAATAAATAGTGAGTTTTTAAGTGAAAAAAGTGAGTAAATAGTGAGTAAGCAGTAATGAGTTTGATATTACTGACATTAAATTGGGACCTGCCAGCAGGGAAAGCCATTCAAATTTAAAGAAAATAATTCGAAAATGGCAAAAATAATTGAAATATGAAGAAAATAATTGAAAAAGGACAAAAATAATTCAATTTGAAAAAAAATTGTAAAATGACAAAACTAATTGGAAAATTGATTAAAAATCAATAAATGAAGACAAAAATTGAAAAATAGTGTAAAAATTAAACATTTTAGACAATGATTGAAAAATTGAAAAAAATAACTTTAGTCTCAAGAAAATAAATAAAACCAGAAGAGATTAATTCAAAAATTTCAAAAAAAATTTAAATATGAAGAAGGTAACTAAAGTTTGAAGAAAATAATTAATATTTGTATAAAATGATTGAAAACTGGTGTAAAAAATTTAAAAATTCATGAAGATAAATTTTTTTTTTTTAATTATTAAAATTTGTAGAAAATAAAAAATTTAATAAATTAATCGAAAAATTGACAATATAATTTAAATTTGAAAAAACTAATTGAATAATAACAAATAATTGAAAACTGGTGTAAAAGTTGATAAATTCATGACAATAAAAAAAAACATTGAAAAAAATGGCATTTAACTAAAATACTTTAAAAATGTCAAAAATAATTGAGAATTAACAAAAATAATTAATAACTGGTGTAAAAGATTAAAAATTTGACGAGTATACTTGAAAAATTAACAAAACAATTGAAATGTTAAGAAACTAAAAGAATGATGACATAAATAATTGAAAGCTGGTGTAAAAATTAAAAATTTACGCACAATAATTGAAAATTTGAAAAAAATATTAGAAGTTTAAGGAAAATAATTGAAAGTTCAAAAAATTAATTGACGTTTGAAAAAAGAATTCAAATTTGAAGAGAATTTAAAAACGGCAAAAAAATTTAAATGTGAAGAAAGTAATTAAAGTTTGAAGAAAATAATAGAAGTTTGTAGAAAATAATTCTAAAATGTCAAAAGTAATTAAAATTTGAAGAAAATATTTGAAAAATGGCAAAAGTAAAATGAAACTTGTGTAGAAAATTTAAATATTTCTGACAATAATTTGAAGATTGAAGAACGCAATTGAAATTTTATGAAAACAATTGAAAAGATTCAATAATAATTGAAATTACAAGAAGATAATTGAACAATGACAAAAAAATGCTTGAAAGATTGTCGAAACAATTAAAATTTTAAGAAACTAATTGAATAATGACATAAATAATTGAAAGCTGGTGTAAAAATAAAAAAATTATAGAGAATAATTGAAGTTTGAAGAAAACAATTGAAATTTGTAGAAAATAATTGAAAACTAATGTAAAAAATTTAAAAATTCATGGCAATAATAAAAATAATGAAAAAAAGTATTAAAATTTGTAGAAAATAATTGAAAACTAAAGTAAAAAATTTAAAAATTGTAGAAAATTATAGAAATTTGTAAAACGTAATTCTAAACTGGCAAAAATAATAGAAAGATGAAGAAAATAATCGAAAATGTCAAAAATACTTGAATAATGACACAAGTAATTGAAATTTGAAGAAAATTATTGAAAATTAACAAAAGTAGAATGGAAACTTGTCTAGAAAGTTTAAATATTCCTGGAAATAATTTAAGGATTGAAGAAAATAATTGAAAAATGGCAAAAATATGTAAATGAAAACTTCTGTAATAAATTCAAATATTCATGACAATAATTTAAAGACTGAAGAAAATAATTGATATTTGATAAAATTAAATTCAGAATCGCAAAAATACTTGAAAATTGACAAAAATACTTTAGAGTTGACAAAAGTGTGTACTTTAAAAATGATAAAAATAATAGAAAAGAGGTGTAGAAATTAAATTTGTAAATTAAATAAAAAATTGACGATATAATTGGAATATGGACAAACTAATTGATTTATAAGGTAAATTTTTAATCAGGTAATCATTAATATTAGAACCAACCCCCCCCTCCCCCCACAGCAGCTGGAATAGATATTTTACTAAAAAAAAGTGAGAAAAGTGAGTTTTTTTTAAAAAAGTGAGTAGTAGTGATCGATTTTAAAAAAAGTGAGTAAAAGCGAGAAAAGTGAGTCACTGGTAGGCCTGAGATTTTGGAACGTATAATTAGGTTCTAAAATTAATTATTTAGAATATTTATTTCATAGAATTTCAATAGGAAGAGATTTCTTTTAGTCGAAATTTCACGTTTTCGAATATGTTTTCAATCGAACATAAATTAATCCGAATTTTAGGTCACCGAATTCATATTTAACAGAATTTTCATTTTACAGAAATTCTTTTAACCAACTTTTCATTTCAAAGAATTTCAATGTAAACGAATTTTAATTTAGAAGAATTTTTTTCAGGATTTTAAGTTATTCGAATTTTTAAATACCAGAATATTCATTTGACAGAACCTTCATTTGTTCGAAATTGTATTAGTACGAATTGACATTTGATAGAAAACTTAAAATTCATTTGCCCGAAATTACAAATGGCCGAAAAAGAATCCGACAGAAATATTTTGGCTCGAATTATGAAATGGACCAATCAGAAAATATGAAGAAAATTGCAATTGGTCAATTTCAAAATTATCATCAAAATATTTCTGTCGGATTCTTTTTCGGCCATCTGTAATTTCGGAAAAATGAATATTTTGCATTTAAAATTTTCTATCAATTGTCAATTCGTACTAATACAATTTCAGACAAATGAATATTCTGGCATTTAAAAATCCGAATAACTTAAAATCCTGAAAAAAATTCTTCTAAATTAAAATTCGTTTAAATTGAAATTCTTTGAAATGAAAAGTTGGTTAAAAGGATTTCTGTACAATGAAAATTCTGTTAAATATGAATTCGGTGACCTAAAAATTCTATTAGGTCAAAATTCGGATTAATTTATGTTCGATTGAAAACATTCGAAAACGTGAAATTTCGACTAAAAGAAGATTCTTCCTAATGAAATTCTATGAAATAAATGTTCTAAATAATTAATTTTAAAATATAATCATACGTCCTGAGATTTTTATAACTTACCTATGAAATTCAAATAAGCTTCTCCGCCTAATGCGTGAGTTACAAGAGTAATTAAATTGTGCAAAGAGATCCCACGTTCGATAATAGGATTCGGAGGGCTGGTAACGCTCATACTCGAGTACATTTCCTTATCCATAAGCCAAAATGCAATAGTTTTGTCCCCGACAAGTGCTTGATCGTGAGATTCCGAGTACGCTACAGTTTTTTCCAACCATCTTCGGTTACTTAAAGTCCAGCAAATATCACCCATTACCCAATCATCGTCTTTAACTTCCTTTAAAAGTTTTATCCATTTATCAGGAATAGCCATTGCCAATCGATAATCGAAACCAACTCCGCCTTCGGCAATTGGCCTGCAATAAATAAAAATTTAGATTTCACTTAATCATTATTATCTCATATTTTTATCAAGATTTTTCACAGAGACCAAAATAACTTCATCACCTTTCATTTTAATATTACTACTTTTTCTTTTCCACATGCTTCATTGAATCTTTAGGTGTTCGTGTTTCTTTTTTCTAATTATTTGACTGTTTCTAGATTTTTGGTTTTTTTCTAGACATTTGAATTGTATCTCATGCATTTTAAGTCCCGTGAGGCCTTAAACTCAATAAACTAATAATGATTTTATAATTTTTCAAAATTAAAAATGTTGAAATATATACCTACAAACGCCTGGCATACCGCTTACATCTTCGGCAATAGTTGTAATTTCAGGATACAAAGAATGTAGAAGGTGATTAGCAACCATTAAATAAACTACACCTTCAACATCAACATTTAAATTGTAATATTCATCGTAGTGCCCGCTGAATCCTTGCCCGAAACCTCGAGAGTGATACAACATTGAGGTAACGCCATCAAATCTAAAATAAATTTTCAAATAAAAACAATTTAAAAAAAATTGGACACATTTTAAACAATCAAAATATATAAATTTTACATAAATTATCTACCTGTAACCATCAAAACCATATTCTTCAATGTACCATCGTAAATTGGAAAGTAAAAATCGCAGAACTTCATAATTTCCGTAATTAAATAAGCGACTATCCCACAGAGGATGATCTCCGCGATGTCCTCCGTGGAAAAAGCATGCATCAGTTCCATCGAACATATTTAAACCATCTAAAGTATTTTTGGAAGCATGTGAATGGACCATATCCAGTAAAACATATAAATTGTTCTGATGAGCGACATCAATTAATTCCTTTAATTCTTCTGGATTGCCATAACGTGATGAAACGGCGTAAAATGATGTAACCTTTAAAAGCGAAAATGAAATATAATAAAAGTATAAATAGTATTTAATTGGGGTAAAAAATTAACTAACCTGGTATCCAAAACTAGCGTAATATGCGTGTTCCATAATACCCATTAACTGAATTGCATTGTAACCTTGCTTTACGATTCGGGGAATAACATTTTTAGCAAATTCAAGATAAGTGCCGATTTTTAACTCTTGCGTACCAATACCGACGTGACATTCATAAATTCTAAGACTCTTTGGCTTCTTTACTTTAGGGTGTTTAGCCTTATATACCTTTAATTCAGTGACAGAAGTTACAATTGTTTTAAATCAAGAAGAATTAGTTTTAGAAGACAAAATTAATACTTTATATTTATTTTAAATTGTATTAATAAATTAGAGAGGTTCAACTTTCAAAACCTTACTTTTTCAGGAGAGGGATGCCAGAGACGTTGTTTAAATGTAGTTCCCTCTGCACGATTTTGTGTAACATATGTTGCCCATGGACTTAATCTCTCCAAAAGTTCCCCAGATTGATTTTTCACAATAATTTTAATCTCAGAATTATGTTTAATTGGACAGCTACCGTCAGGATTTGCTTCAAGCTTCAATTCCCACTTTCCAAATTCTAGTTTCTTAAAAGGGGTTTTTGTCCTATTCCATTCATCTGTACATTTTTAAAACGTTAATTTTTATTAATAAATGATAAATACAATAGATTGATATTAAATATTTTCTAAATAAATAAATAATGGCAAAAAACTAGTGTCTAATACAGCTTTAACTTCATAAATTGTTTAAAATAATTTTTTTGCTCACTAAAGTCTCCTGTTAAAAAAAGTTCTTGTGCTCCAGGAGCCCATTCTTTGGCAATTACACTATTATCTCCATTGATATGAATGCCGAAACTTTCATAACCCTTTGAAAAGTCGAATATATTATTTTCTCCTTCTTCAATTTTTGTAATGAAGTCTTTGAATAAACCATATCTAGATAACAAAATAAATATAATTTTAATTATAATTTAATTAACAAGTAGTACCTTCTCATTTAAGATGAGAATGTAAAAATTACAATTTATCTACATACCTGCGCCGAATATCTGTTTCATATGGTTTAAGATACGGGTCTCTTTCTAATAATGCTTTTATTTCAGGAACTTCTATTTCTGAAGGATCCTTACTTGACCACTTTCCATTCATGTTTTATAGTTTCTTTTATAAAATTGTTTAAAAATTAATCCTTGTAGATTAATAAATGTAAAATTGAACTATTGTACCGGTAAAATTTAATTTGAATGACATTTGAAGGTTATCAAAGTTAAGGGCTGTTCACTTAATTTTGTTTTTTTTTGCCACAAGGTCAGGGATGGGGAGGTTTCCGAAGTTACGCGTAACTTTGAGTTTTTAATGTAGATTACGTAGAAAACGTAATATACGTAGACAACTGTAAACAACCTAGAAAATTTACAATTTCAACATGGCGGCAATAAGAAAAAAGTTTTGATTAAAACTAATTATAATAATAAGGGATGTAGATTACGTAGAATACTTCTCCGGTATATTACCAGGTAATTTACATGTAAACAACCATGTAGATTACCTCAAGTAATTTACGTTCCGATCCCTGCCTATGGAGCTATGAGCAGTAAAAAAAAGTCCCAAAAAAATACATTAAGTAAAATATTATTGAGGTAATTCACTAGGTATTTTACCGTAAAGTACCACGTAATTTACTTAAGGTATGTGATGAGCAGAGATGTAAGTTACGCGTAACTTGGAGTTAATGACTAAATTACGTAAAACATGTAATTTACGTAAAAAAAACTTGTAAAAAATTTAAACAAATTTAGCGAACAACTGTTTCTTAACTTTTATTGCTGTTCATAAACCTATTCCCTTCTCACGAACCGCAAATTATAAGATAAGATACGTTTGTTTATTTCAATACACATTGCCGTCATCTGGAAAACGTAAATTACATTTTGTAAAAAATTAAGCATGTAAATTACATTTTGTAAAAAATTAAGCATGTAAATTACCTACGTAATTTACAGGTTTTCTACGCATGTATAGACCTTTTCGTTTTACTTTTTCCGCCTTCTTCTAATGCATGTACCATTGCATGAGCTGAAAAAAGGACAGAAAAACTAAAATAAAAAATACCATATTAAAGCTTTATTCCTTGTTTAAACAACTTTCAAAAGTCAATTAATTATACCTAAATGTACAACATTAAAATACTGTGTAATATAGAGGTTATGTTATACTAGTTACAAAGTTCATGTAGAAAATTACGTTTTCTACAATTTACTACGTATAATACGTCATTTACCTATCCCATTCAGCTCCCAATCCCATGTTGACAGGGAGTTATGGAGTTGACTTTATCTTTGCGATACATACGCAAGAAATTTCCAATTACGTTGTTACGTATAACTTTTCAATCCTGATTTCCCATCCCTGTTTTGTTCTTAGGCCTATTGTTGTGAAACTTTGTGTTTTTTAAACTTTAATAGAAGTTTTTATCTGAAGTTTTTACTTTATAAGACAAAATGAATAGATTTGAATATTCTGCTTTGACGTTTTGGCCAAATGAAGTTCATTTAAGAACTGACAGAAGAGTAAGTCTTTATGACGGCGAGACAAAGGTAAATTTATATGAATTCTTTGACATAAATTTGAAAAATTTTTAAATTGAACATTTTACTCTTTTAAGGGATTAAATACTTTACTAATAAACATCGTTTTCTATTAACAGACTCAATTTGTCACCAGCGACTTGGTATTAACAAATTATAGAATATTTTGGGGTAGACCCGATGAAGTAGATAATCAAGGTACTCGTTTATCACTGCCCTTAAAATATGTTATTTTCCTCGAAGAGGAGAATCCTGGTGCTTTTTCATTTAGTCGAAGTAAAAAGGTTGTTCTGCATCTCACCGAGCCTGGTTCAGGTAACTCAATCATAAATAAATTTAGAAAAGAAATTTACTAAATAAATTTATCATAAGATTCAACAAGGGTATATGTCTTCTATTTAAAACTATCCTAACTATTCTAAATTTTATTTCAAGATAAGTTAAGAGGACCAATGGACGACAGTACTAAAAATTACATCAAGTTATCTTTTAAAGAAGGACTCGATCCGAATTTTATAGCTCAATTATCTGATGTTCTTACACGAAGAGCTTGGGAAATGATTCCCGCAGCATTTGAAAACGTAAAGATATACAATCTAAAGTTATTTAAAATAATTTACCGGATCTACAATAACGAAATGACCTTTTATTTTTGAAAAATTAAATCACAAATTTCACTTGCAGCAAAAAAGTGGATCTACTAGCAAGAAGCGCTTACCTGAAATAAAAACTCGGACCGGAATTATAGGGATTGAGAGGAATCTTCAGGAGATGCAGAAAGCAACAGACCAAAGTATTTCGATGGCTTTCCAAGATCTAAGGAAACTAATGGAAATGGCGAAGGATATGGTGTCGATTTCAAAGACCATCTCAACAAAAATAAGGGTGATTGTCAAAGACCGCTTTAAGTAATTGGCATTCGTAATCCTTAAAAATTGCAGGAACGTCAGGGGGATATCACGGAAGATGAAACTGTCAGATTTAAGCAGTACCTCATGAGCCTAGGAATTGACGATCCCGTGACCAGAGATGCATATCGGAGTAATAACGAGTACTTCAGACAACTAGCGAGACAACTTGCGGAAATTTTAACAGAACCGATTAAAGTATAGTAAAATCTGAATTTTCTTATTCCACAATTATTACAGATATAGATAAATTTAATTTATGTTCTGCATCATTGTAATAAAAAATGTAAACTTTATAGGAAGTAGGAGGTATGATGACCTTAACAGACGTTTACTGTAGAGTAAATAGAGCCAGAGGTTTGGAACTTTTGTCTCCTGAGGATTTACTGAATGCGAGTAGACAACTGGGTCCTTTAGATTTGCCTCTGGTGTTAAGAGTCTTCGACAGTGGTGTTATGGTCCTTCAGATTCGATCTCTAGATGATGATGCAGTCGTGGAATCTATTGCTGAATTAGTAATGATCAATAAATTATTTTAAATTAATAAATAGCAAGATTCAGGAAACAAAAATCAACTATAATTTTCTTAATTTTATAACTAAACTACTATTATTCGTTTTGCAGTTAAAAGATAGAGGATCAGTATCAGCTGAAGAATTAGCTCAATCGGAAGGAATATCTGTGACCTTGGCCCGAGAAAGATTATTAGTAACAGAGAAAAATGGAAAAGCTTGTAGAGATGACTCGATTGAAGCACTGAGATTCTATCCTAATCTTTTTTTGGAGCAAGAAATATGATGAGATTGCAATTTCAGCCATAATTCTCACCTTCGTAATATGAGTTTTAAACTACTGAGTTTATGAATATTACTTTAAAATGCTGGTGTAGCAAACTTACATAATTTCCGTGCCTTTATGCACTGTGCTTGCGGCTATGTGTTGTTTTATAATTAAAAACAAATAATATGTGTATATTACTGAAAATACATTTATTTTGCAGACATTTTAATTGGTGTTGATATTTTTTTTATCTTAATTTACCAATTTCAAACTCATGGATCACATCCGAAATCTAATCATTTTAAAGAAAACATACGAAGTTACAATAATTCATCTTCTTTCGCTTAATTAAATGGCAAAATTGTGAAATTTATGTGTACACGTCCAGGACCTTTTTCAGGGTTGCTAGGTTTTCAAAATTTCATGACTTCCATGTTTTCCAGACCATTTTTCATCAAATTCCATGACCAAATATAAAATAAGTAGCAACATTAACACAAACTTTGCATTGTTGTTGGTCATTTGAAACTATAGATTTTTGCAAATGCAATAAATAATTAAAATTACGAGAATAATTACAGAATTGAAGAAAATATCTGAAAAATGTCGAAAATAATGTACAGGTGAAAACCAAATTCAAAAAATGGCTAAATTAATACACAACGGAACAAAAAAATTCAAAAAATCAAAGAATAATTATAAAATTTTAAGAGAAAAACTGAAAATTGAAATTGAAAAATTTCGGGAAAAAATTGTAAATTGAAGAAAATTAATAATAATTGAAACAAATTATTGAAAAATTGAAGAAAATATCCGAAAAATGACCAAAAAATTGACAATTAAAAACAAAATTCGAAAAATTATTGGATTAATAAACAACTGAAATAAATAATTGAAAAAATTAACAAAGAAATATTCAATTAAGAAACAAGAAAAATGATAGGAATAATTGTTGGAAATAATTACGATCGACAACAAAACAAAATAATTTAAAAAATTAAAGAAAAACATAAAATTTATGAAAAACAATTGTAAATTGAAAAATTTGTAGAAAATAATTAAAATTGCGGAAGAAAATTAATAGTTGAAAGAAATAATTGAAAAATGACGAGAATGAATATAAAATTGAAGAAAATATCTGAAAAATAACGAAAATAATAGAAAATTGAAAACAAAATTCGAAAAATGACTTGATTAATAGACAACAAAACAAAAAAATTGTAAAAATTAAAGAATACTTATAAAATTTTAAGAGAATAATTGAAAAAATTGTAGGAAATAATTTTAGATTGTGGAAAATAATTAACAATTGAAAGAAAGAATTGAAAAATGACGAAAATAATAATTGGAGAAAATATTAAAACTTGAGGAAATAAATTGAAATTGTAAGAAAATAATTAATAATTGAAAGAAAAATTACTCAATGACTAGAACAAAATTATTGACAGAATTAAAGAATAATTATAAAATTGAAGGAGAATTTTAAGTTGTCAACTAAAAACTGAAGAAAATTATAGAAAAAATTTTAGAAAATAAATGAAAATTGAAGAAAATAATTAAAGAATTGTATTGAAATTTAAAAAAAATAATTAATAATTGAAAAAAGACAAAAATTATTCAACATTGAATAAAATAATTGAAAATTGAAGAAAATAATTGAGAACTAAAGAAAATAATTAAAAATCAAGGAAATTATTTGAAAATTAAAGAATTAAATTGAAATGTGAAGAAAATACTTGATAATTGAAAGAAAAATTACAAAATGACGAAAATAATTAAATATTAAAGAAAATAATTAAGAAATGAGGAAAATAATTAACAATTGACAAAAAAATTCGAAAGCTGTCGAGAATAATCGAGAACAGAACAAAATAATTAAAAAAATTAAAGAATAATTTTAAAATTTAAGAAGAATAGTTTTATATCGAAAATCACTCTCTATTCATGATTTCAATCGATGAAATTTTACAGAAAATTAGTTTAAATACTAAATTGTAAGTAATTTTTCACTGATTGATAATTTTCAATTTCAGTGTAACAGCATTGCATGAAACCTATGGTTTTGTTTTGAAATTCAAGGTCAGATTTATTATCAAATAAACAGTGCTTTATACCCAAAATAAAATTTGAACTAAAAATAAATCTTTATTTTTTACTCCAAATTGATTATTTTAATTCTTTAATTATTATTTTTACTTCTTTTTTATTTTTAATATTTTTTTAAATTTAGGATTTATATTGACTTGAGTAGCTTGTCAAATGCACGTGTGCCATATTTTTTGTGATTGTTTGACATAACCTTAGATGTCAAAAATATGTTATATATATTTATACAATAAAAGATTTATACATTTTATCCATTGTTTAAAATACATATTTAAGAAAAAAACAAAACATGAGAGTTCTTGAACTTTACAGTGGCATTGGGGGAATGCATAGTGCTTTAAATGGTATTTACTTTTTAAAAATCTAACTACTTTGTGATTAAATTTATATTGTATAATCAATATTGTTCTTTTAATCAAATTTTTATCTTTATCTACCAATTTTGTTGACTTTAATAGTAAAATTATAATTATTTAAAAATTATTCTCTGTATTTAAAAATTCCGTATAACGCATCTAATTATTAATTTAACTCAATTTTAAATCTCTAAATAAGTTTTAATTACTCAAAAGTAATAACTTTTTCTTTAAATCAGTAAAAAATCTGTCTTTTTAAAAAAAACATCAATCCTAACCTTAAAATTATATCACTTATATGTCATTATTTTACTACTTCTGTTTATTATTACTATTATTTATCGTGTTATTTCCATCTATTATTGTTTTTATACTATTTATTTACTAATTTAAAAATCTATTTTCACATTAAAATCAAACTTTTTGCAGAAAGTAACGTGGAGGGAAACGTAATTGTATCAATAGACGTAAATACAGTGGCGAATGAAGTCTACAAGCACAATTTTCAAAAGACGACTAACATCAGCAGAAATATTCAGTCCCTAAGTTTAGAAGAAATACGAAAATTTAACATAGATACAATTCTTATGAGTCCTCCGTGTCAGCCCTTTACAAGGGTAGGTCTAAAAAAAGACACTTTAGATAATAGATCTGCATCTTTGCTCCACATCTTGAAACTAATACCTCAAATTGAAACTTTAAAATACATTCTAGTAGAGAATGTTAAAGGATTTGAATCCTCGAACACGAGAAATGAACTCGTCAAGTGCCTTGAAAATAAATTTAATTACAAAGAATTAATTCTCAGTCCGTGTCAATTTGGTGTTCCTAATTCCAGACACAGATACTATCTTCTAGCGAAGAGAAAAGACCTCAATTTCTGTTTCACAGATTCTTCACTCGCCAATTCTCTTCCCGAGAATTTTGTCCGAATTTTACCAGAAAGTCGACACAAGTCACTAACTTCCAAGGATGAATGCTTGAATCAAACTCTAGCAAATTGCTACAAATTACGACACATTGTGGACGAAGAAGTGGAAGAAAAATATCTAATTTCGGAAAAAATACTTCAAAAATACGCATCTATCTTGGACATAAGAAATAATGATGCAAATGGTTCGTGTTGCTTTACAAAAGCTTATGGACACTATGTGGAAGGAACTGGTTCTGTTTTCTGTCCCTACTCGGATGAAAGGATTAAAGAGAATTTCCTAAAAGTGAAAAACTTTAAAGAAGTGCCTTTGGAGGAATTGCAAACATTGATCAACTTGAAACTGAGATACTTCACACCTAAAGAAGTTTCTAGGCTTATGTGTTTCCCGGAGGAATTTTCATTTCCAAATAGTATTACTGATAGACAAAGATATAGACTTTTGGGTAATTCAATTAATGTTCATGTAGTTAGTCAACTAATATTTCTTTTAAATTACGAAGGCGCAATCAGCTGACAAATTGTTATCTAATTTCGTTCCCTTTCAACAGAACTTTTGCCTCTTAAAATCTTAATGTAGCAAACTCCAATAAAATTACAAAAAGATTCAAGTATTTTAGGTATTTTATTTTATTTATCTACTAGCAAATATAAGCGGACAAAAAGAATCACGATTATAAAAAATTATTTCTATATTATATTTGTATTTTCATTTTTATAAATATAAGTTCACGTAAAGCTTAATTTTAATGGAGATCTACAGTCGTTATTAAACTTAACAGTATTGTAAAAATTACGCTAATTTAATTCCCTTAATCCGTAGTTGTTAAATAATGCAAAGAATTTACATTGTTTCCAATTCAGGTGGAATGTGGATTTTTTCTTGTAAGGCAAACTTTTTTAAAGCTAAATATTTCGAGTGCCATGACTCGACTTCTTCTCTCATTCTGTTATTATCATCCTGCATTGCTTCCATGTCTCTGTATTCCTGAGTTTTTTCAGTTTCCAACTCGTCCTTTTGTTCAATTCGTTTAATACGACAACTCGCAGCATAACCACGATTTTTTAAGGTCCGTCGTCGCTGTTTCATGCGTACAATCTCGTCTCGAGATAAACCTCTTAATTTCAATTGTCGATTTAAGTCCCGAACTGATATTGACACAAGTTCATCGTCGCTTATGTCCAAACAAGGACCAGGTGAAAGAGGATCCTGAAGAAAAGAAATTATTCTCATATTTCTATTTTTGGAATTTTGAAAATTGTCCAAAACAATATCAATAATAAAATGGGAGATTGTTTACAACGGTACTTTCTAAATTTATACTAAAACGAACGAAATATTAAAATTGCCAAGCACAAAAATAAATAAATCAGTCAATGACAAGAAAAAGAAATTTAAGGTTAGAAATCAACGTATAGTTTTCGGGTTAGAAAACAGAAGTAAAAATAATTCGTATTATCGAGAAATTCTTTGTGATTGTGGAAAATAAAGACATTCTTTAATATTTTGAACATAAAGGAATTCCTTGATATATGTTTTGGAATCGTATAGTAGGTCTTTGAAATCAAAACAAGTCAAACTTGAGGACAAGAATTAAACGGCACTCACCATATTCATGGATCTTTTAACGTTCATAACGATAATTAAGTAAAGGAGCTCAAGTTCCAGCGTCAAAAAACGACGGATTCCACAGTTTTCCTTTGGTTTTATAAAATTGCTTAGTCATTCTCGATCACTTTGAGGCCTTCGAGCGGATTTGCTGTTGCTATTGATATTCTCGAAAACATTGGTCTTTACAACAAATTAACCTCTTTCAGAATTTTAACAGTTTTTCGTTTGTAATTATTATTTCATTATTTTATATATCTATATCTATGAAATTATCATTTTATAATTTCGCAATTTCTGCTCCAAAAAACTGTAACTACGTTCAAAAATACCGGAAATGACGTTTAAAGAATAAAATAAGATAGATGGCGCTAAACGCTTCCGTAAATATTGACATTTGACGGCTGAATCAACACCTGTCAAAAAATTGTTTATTTTCTAATTTTGATGTTTTTTATCAAAATAACATAATTTATAATGTTGGCTAAATGGAAATTTAGTTTAAGTGCAGTTTTTGGTGTTTTGCGATTTAAGAATTCTATGTTAAAGAAGTAAAATAATGCGCTTAAATTATAGAAGAGGTTAGTTTTTGAAGATTTTGTTTACATATTATAATTAATAATTATAAATAGTAATTATTATATATATAATAATTTACAAGTTTCTTTCATTCATTCATTCTGTCGGCACCTAAATTTTGTCATCAGATGTTTTTTTTTGTTTTAAATTTTTACATTATATTTCACTTTTTCAAAATGTTAACAAATTTTAAATTTATATCAATTTTACTTTCTTCAAATTTCTGTTAATTTAAACTTGCATTCATTAAAAGTTTTTAAAATTTTAAATTCAATTAATCCACGGTTCAAATATACTAAATTTGAAGTGATTTAAAATTTTTTTCAATTTAATTTAATTTAATTTTCTCTTATTATTTTAATTATATTTAAACTACAATTTTCAACAATTTTTATCATTTTTCAATTATTTTCTGCAATTTTTAATTATTTTTCACTTTTTTCCCTAAATCTTAAATCTACCTTCCGCAAATTTCAATTATTTTCTTTAATTTTTTTAATCACTTTTGCAATTTTAAATATTTTTTCTTCGACAATAAAACAATTTCATTATTTATTGCTTAATTTTATATTATTTATGGCAAATTTAAATGAATTTACCATTATTATTTTTGTTTTCAATTATTACCTTCAATTTTTAATAATTTTTATTATTTCTAAATTAATATCCTGAACTTTCAAATATATATCTCAATTTTTAATTATTTTGTTCAATATTCATTTGTTTTTATCATTTTGCAATTATTTTCTCCATCTTTTAATAATTTTCATTAGGTAATTTTCAATTAGTTTCATAAATTTTCAGTTATTACTTCATATTTAGATATTCTTGTCTTCAATTTTTTTAACGATTTGTCAATAATTTTCTTTTGCTCAGAAATAAATTCTGTAATTTTTCTATTATTTTCTCCAATTTCTAATTATTTCATTCTTTTAGCACAATTTTCAAAATTTCAATTATTTATTTGAAATTTTAATTATTTTTTTCAATTTTTAATTATTTTCATCATATTACAATTTTTTTTCTTCAATTTTTAATTATTCTCACCTTTTTTAATTAAATTCTTAGATGTTCAAGTATTTTTCTCAAATTTCAAATATTTTTTTTTTGTTTAGAAAAAATTCTGCAACTTTTTTAATTATTTATTTTAAATTTCAATTATTTTTCTCAACTTATCATTGTTTTTGTCATATTTCAATTATTTTCTTCAAGTTTTAAATTTTAAAATCATTTTTCAATTATCTTACCGAATTTTTAATTATACTTATTTTTTAAAATTAATTTCTAAGATTTTTTTAAATATTTTTCTCAACTTCCCTATTATTCTCTTCATTTTATAATTTTTTTGCAATTACCTTATTCAATTTCAATTATTTATTTTATTTATTATTTTATTATTTTCTTCAATCTTCAATTATTTTCATCATATTTTAATTCTTTTTATCAATTTTAAATTATTTTTATCATTTTTCAATTATTTACCTCAAGTTTTTAGTTGTTATTTTCATTTTGTAAAATTAATTTTTCAAATTTTTAAGTATTATTCTCAAATTTCACATAATTTCTTCAATTTTTCCTTTGCAATTTTTAATTATTCTCATTTTTTAAAGTAATTTTTTTAGATTTTTAAGTATTTTTAGTAAATTTCAAATATTTCTTTCCTTTAAAAAAAATTCTCTAATTTTTTCAATTATTTGTTTCAAATTTTATTAATTTTTTTCAACTTATCATTGTTTTTATCATATTAGAATTATTTTTTTCAAGTTTTCAAGTGATTTTTTGTAAAATCATTTTTCAATTATTTTCCCCAATTTTTAATTAATCTTATTTTTTAAAATTATTTTCTAAGATTTTTAAATATTTTTCTTAAATTCCCCATTTATCATTTTTTAATTTTTTTTCTATTTTCAATTATTTATTTTATTTATTATTTTGTTTATTTTTCTATCATTTTCTTCAATTTTCAATTATTTACTCCTTTTTTCATAATTTCCAAAAAATAGTTAATTATGTTTATCTAAAATCTCCATTCTTTTATTCAATTTTCAAATATCTATGATTTTCTTGTATTTTTTGCAATTATTTCTCTTAAATTAAAAATTGTTTTTTTAAATTTTAAATTATGTTTATTTCTATTATTTATTTTTTTCTAATTTTTTATTATTTTCTTTTTTTTCAATAAACTTTTAAAAGTATCAAGTATTTTCCTGAAATTTTTTTTAATTTTCCTTTATTTGAAATATCTTATGTAATTTTTTTAGTTATTTACTCAAATTTTAATTATTTCCTCCAATTTAAAATTATCTATATTATTTTTTTCATTATTTTCTTGAATTTTTAATGATTTTCATTATTTCGGAATTAATTTCCTAAATTTTCAATTATTTATCTCAATTTCAATCTTTTTTTGCAATTTTCAATTATTTTCTCCAATTTTTCATTATTCTAATTTTTGTTTCAATTTATTTCTAAGATTCTCAAGTATTTTTTTCAAATTTAAATTTTTTTCTTTAATTTAAAAACATTTCTACTATTTTTTAAATTACACTCGCCAATTTGTAATTATTTTCATTATTTTGTTTTCAATTAATTTGCAAAATTTGTAATTTATTTTTTAAATTTCAATTATTTTTAGTAATTTTTTTTAAATTTTATAAATTTTGTCTTATGTAAATAAAACTTGTTTTATTTATTTTTAAATATTATATTTAAAATATTAAAAATCTTAGATAACATAAGGTCTAGAAACTAATTAATCTAGTACAATATAATCATATAATATTATATAATAATACTTTAGGAAATAAATGAACCAAAATGAAGACACTTTTGGTCTTCATTCCAAGTCGGTTTTGCGAAGAAAAACAGGGACAATTGTTGGGAAAAATAGTTTATGATGAGATTAACGATGTTAAAAAATTCTACATAATTAAAACAGAAACAAGTGTTTCAGTAAGACACAAGACTGACATTTTGGGATACTTTTCTGGCACTAACAGTGAAAATGAGTGGATCGATAAAAGATGTCCTGATTGGATAAATTTATACATAAAATCAGAAAGTGTTGAAAACAAACTCAGTTATGATTATTGCCTAAACAGTATTTTAATGAACAATAAAAAGGTTTCTCTGACAACTTGTCATGTAACGATAATCATTTACGATCAATTATCACTTCTCAAAGCAGAGCTTTCCGTCAGTTCCACCTCCAAAGATCATTTTTTCGAATTGCAGGAATTATTAAAAAAGAAAACGATTCAGAATGAAATTTATAGAAAAACATCGTGCGATTTAATGAAAGAATTCATTCTCACAAATACTGCACTTGTTTTCTTTTATCCAGTATTATTTCTCTTAACTGTGATCAAGTTTCTATTACCAATTTTAAAGTACTCAGCTCTTGGTTTACATTTGAATGGATGGCTTGAAAATTTCAACTGGATGTTGAACTCAATTATTGAAGAGAGGAGAATCTCGATTAAAACTGGAAATCACATTTTAGCTATTATAGTTGATGTGGCACTTGGAATTCTTATGTTGAAAATATTTTTAATTTTTATTGAGGATGTCGCTCCGTCTTCGATTTTATTGGATAATGCTGATGTAGGTGGTTATTTCCAAATTTCTTAATTTCGTATTAGCTTTATTTATATTAATTTTATGCTAACTGTTTTGCACTTTTTTTTCCAGAAAGTTGTCGTGTCTCTGAAACAATTAGTTAACTGGTTAATGGGATCTCCAGCTGGACTGAAACTGAATCACTCTTTTAATGAAGTATTGGGAAAATTCTTTCTTTATCATATTCATCTTTGGTGGACTTTTCTTACTGTTCTCAAACCCTTCCTGGATTTTGCTTTTGAATTTGTATTACTAATCGGATGTCTAGGTGTTACTTTTCAAATTTCAATAATTGCGGATCTTTTGGCTCTTCTCAGTTTTCATTCATATTGCATTTACGTTTATGCGGCAAGGTAAGGATGATTTAGAAATGTATTTTGAAATAATTTTAGATATTTAGGAAAAATGAAAATGAATCTTTGATAATAACCTACAAGATTCATTCATTCTATCATTCTGTTCACACATTATTTTCTGTATCTAATTATTAATTGACTTTTATTAAAAAAGTAGAATGATAAGTAATATAATAATAATAAATACAGAAATATCAACAATTACTATATCACTGAAAAGGAAGCAAGCACCATTTTTAAATATTTCATAAGTGTCTTAAACACCTTTCTGAAATAATTAATAATTTTTTCATTTCTTAATGATTGAAAACTTTTTTGTTATATGAAAGAGATCAATTTAAATTAGAGTATATTTTGATGAGAACCAATTTAACTAAATTTACAGAAAATAAGATTAATGAAAAAAAAGGTTTACTCTAAAACATTGAACTGACATTTCAATACACTAGAATTTGAGTAATTTAAATTTTAATTTTATCAATACAAAAATTACTTAAAATGTTCATGCGTAGAAATGTAAATTGATTGATAGTCAGATAATTGAAAATTGAGATCTTAAAAATTTCGAAATAATTATTTATTATTGGAAATCTAAATTAATAGTTAAGCATCGATATATTTGAGTTTTAATGTATTGAATTTTTAACTAAAATCAAATTTCAATTATTTTATTCGATTTTCAATCCAGTTGTTAAATGTGCAATTATTTCCAACAATTATTCCTATAATTTTCTTAATTTTTCAATTTGCAATTATTTTCTTTAAATTTAATATTTCGTGATTAATTTTTTCAATTATTTTTTTCAGTTTTAGTCTATTAATCCAGTAATTTTTCAAATTGAATTTTCAATTTACAATTATTTTCGTCATTTTTCACATATTTTCTTCAATTTTTACTTATTCTCGTCATTTTTCAACTAATTCCTTTAATTATCAATTATTTTCCGTATTTTTTAATTATTTTATTATTATTTTCATTTGTTTTCTTCTACATCCATTAATTCGAGGCTTTTTTCAAAACTTTTTTTCAATTTTTAACCATAATATTTAAATTTCAATTTCCTTTTTCAATTTTTAATTGCTTTCTTCTTTTTTCAATTATTTTTTTTCGATTTTCAATCCAGTTGTTAAATGTGCAATTATTTTCTTTAAATTTAATTATATTTCTTGTTCAATTTTTTCAATTCTTTTTTTTTAATTTTAGTCTTTTAATTTAGTAATTTTTCGAATTGTGTTTTCAATTGACAATTATTTTCGTCATTTTTCATCTTTTCTGCAATTTTTCAATTATTCTCGTCATTTTTCAACTAATTCCTTCAATTATTAATTATTTTCCCCAATTTTCAATTATTTCCTACAATTATTTCAATTTGCAAGTATTGACTTAGAATTTTTTTTTTCAATTTATTAAATTATTTTGTCCGGTAGTGTAGTAATCTAGACATTTTTTTTCAATTGTTAATTATTTTCTTCAATATTTAGTTATTTTTGTCATATTGTAATTTTTCTTCTTCAAATGTCCATGTAATTCTATAATTTCCAATTTATTTCTTTAATTCTTAATTATTTCCTTCAATTCTCAATTACTTTCTTAAATTTTCAATTATTCTTATCAATTTTAAGTTAATTCATCAATATTCAATAATTCTTGAATTTTTAATTATTGTTTTCACTCATAAACATTTTTTTAAAATTGCAATTTAATTATTCAATTCCAGAACTATTCTCTTCAATTCTTAGTTATTTTCTTTAAATTTAAATTCTACTTTTCAGTTTTCAATTATTTTTTTGAATATTAAAAAATTATTGCCTTTTGTCTACTATTTTTTTCGATTATCATTAAGTTTCTTTAATTTTAAATACAATTGTTCAATTATTTTCTTTAATTTTTAATTCCATTCTTCAATATTTATTTCCACTCTTCAGTTTTCAATTATATTTTTCGATCTTCAATCCAGTTGTTAAATGTGCGATTATTTCCAACAATTATTCCTGTAATTTTCTTAATTTTTCAATTTGCAATTTAATTTTCGTTAGTTTTTTAGTTTTTTTTTAGTTGCTTTAGTTCTTTTTTCAGTTTTCAATTGTTTTCTTCTATATTCATTAATTCTCGGCTTTTTTCAATTACTTTTTTTTTCAAATTTCAAGTATACTCTTTAAATTTCAATTCCATTTTTTAATTTTTAATTGCTTTATATAATTTTCAATTATTTCCAACAATTATTCCCATAGTTTTCTAAATTTTTCAATTTGCAATTTGTTTTTTGAATTTAATATTTCTTGTTTAATTTTTTCAATTAATTTTTTTTCAGTTTTAGTCTATTAATCTAGTAATTTTTCAAATTGTGTTTTCAATTGACAATTATTTTCGTGATTTTTCACATTTTTCTGAAATTTTTCAATAATTATTCTCGTCATTTTTCAACTAATTCCGTCAATTATTAATTATTTTCCGCAATTTTCAATTACTTCCTACAATTTTTTCTATTTTCAAGTATTATCTTAAAATTTTAAATTGTTCTTTGATTTTTTAAATTATTTTGTTCCGTTGTGTAATTAATCTGACCATTTTTTGAATTCTGTTTTCAATTGTCAATTATTTTCGTCATTTTGTAATTTTGTTCAATTATCAATTATTTTTTCAAATTTTAATTCAATTCTTACATTTTCAATTTAATTCTTCAGTTTTCAATTATTTTTTTTAATTTTTAATCCAGTTGTTTAATTTGCAATTATTTTCAATAATTTTCTATAATTTTTGAACTATTTTGTTTAAATTAAATATTTTTTATTTAATTTTTTAAGCTAGGTTTTCTTTTCAATTGTGTAATTATGTAGCCATTTTTTGAATTTTGTTTTTAATTGTCAATTATTTTCGTAATTTTTCAGATATATTCTTCACTTTCGTAATTTTCATTATTTGAATTTTCAAAAATTTATAGTTTTAAATGACCAACAACAATGCAAAGTTTGTCGCGCGCTTAGGCGTACGTTAATGTTGCTAGTTGTAAAATAAAACAAATAAAATTGGAAAATAAATAAATATGTCTTCCTTTTTCGCAGGTTATTTAATATACAATTAAGAGGACTTACAGCACTATTCAGATTATTTTTAGGAAAGAAAAAGAATCCTCTTAGAGAAAGAGTAGATTCTTGTGAATATCAACCGGATCAACTTTTTGTGGGAACCATACTTTTTACGATTCTCTTGTTTCTGATGCCAACAACCTGGGTTTATTATTCTGTTTTCACCACAGTATGTTATGCATCTTTTAATTAATTTAAATTCAAATTTTATTAGGTTGAAGCCCGTAAATAAACGTTTGTAGGTTATTAAAAATTTATTCTTTTTTCAGCTTCGATTAATAATGATAAGCCTTGGAGGAACTTTAACAAGACTGAGATTTCACCTACAAATAATACCCATTTACACTTTTGTTAATTGGATCTTTCGAGTCAACAGTGTTAGAAGTGAGTTTTTAATTTAATTAAATGTTTATAAAAAAGTTAAGCGCTAAAGTTTTGCACAGTGATTACATTATTTAAATTCTTTTTTTTTTTAATTATTTAACGAATTTGCAATTTTAAGATAAATTTTAATTAAAAAGATACATTTTAAATTACAGACTCTGTTAATGTGAGTCTTTACCAGAGACAAGGTAAAGCACCAATCACTTTAATTTCAAGAACTGTCGTTTCCCCTTGGAGTAAGACATGGATAAAATGCATCCCTGATGTTGTAAAATTTTATCCACCCATCGAATGGAACACGATTATCAAAAATATAATTTGGGGTGAATTGATATATCCTTTGTAATATATAATAAAATATTGTACAGTTTTTATTGTAAAATTAAATTTTCATTAAAACTTGATTTGAACTAAATTTAATAGTAACAATTTTTAATTAATTTTTTAAAACTGAAAAAATGGACTTTTATAGAGAATTTTCATGGTAAATTGGAAATTTTCCACCAATGGTACTTGCCATGGTGAAACATAAAATAGGAGTTCTTTTTTATCTACAGCAACCCTTATCGCTCGAATCGTTAGCTTCTCATGGTGAAGGGGAGAACAAGGACATTTCGAAATTAATCCGAATATTTGCTTCTAACCGAAATGTAATTGAAAATTCAAGAAATAAAAAAGCAAAGTTTATATTTAATACAATTTCTTTTAAAAAAATTAAATTTTTCTGAACTTAATTATTATAAAGAACTTTATTTATCCAAACAAATTTTTTATCATTTTACTAAATATTTAATTTTCGGTCTCTTCAAAGCGTAACTATCTGATGTTGACTTCAAAGGACAATTTATTGGATTTTCACAAGGGCATTTACAGCGAACTCCTACTTTGTTAAATAGATAATTTTATATTCAGTTCAGAGATCAAATGTATCTGTATTTTCATCTCTCGAATTTGTAAGAATTTTTTAAAAACAATTCAGTAATTTAAGAAGTTGATTTCAAAAAGTTATTAAAAAATAATGAAATAATGGATGTAATTTCACTTTTTTTGTTTAATTATCCATAAGGAAATTAGGTTTAATAAATTAAAATCAAGAAAGTAGTTCTTACCGTTTTCATTGGAATTCTATTGACGTTGAGAGGAGAATTTTCCCTTGGGCAATTTTCCTGGGGATCACGAGTTTTTTCGTTTAAAGATTTAGTCTCCCTGATGGACATCGATGTCCAGAACTTTTCCCCTTCATTATTCTGCTATCGTTCCAGTAATCAATTCTGAGGCAAGACGACTCCTGAATGTTTTTTTTCGTCTTCTCTGAAAAAAAAAGAAATTACAACGTGAGTAAAAGATCAAAAAATTATAATTTATTTCCACTTATTATTTGGTTCAAAATTGTAATATTTTTTGTCTTGAAACATTTATTTCTAAAAAGTTTGCTTTAAAAAAACGAAAATTTTTTCACATAAAAATATACCCAATTTTTAATCGGTTCTGTCAAAAATTTTAAGTCCATCAAAATATACTCATATTCCAATTTGTTCAAACTTTTAAATTTCCATTAATTCAAATTTAAATGCAAATTAATTAATGCAAAATAATTAAATAATATTAATTATTTTCCATATTCACAATAATCCATTTTTTAATTCTTAAATATTTCACTTTTTTGAAACTGTTTAATTTTTATCTTATAATTTCTCATTTTTACAAAACTTTAAGATTTTTTCTCCTTTTACTTTTAATATTTTTTTTTTGTATTTGCCTTTTTATTTTAGGATTTCCTTTACATTTCTTCTTTTTATGCAAATTATTTAATATTATTTTACACAATTTTATTATATCACTCACTAAACTTTTCACTTCGTTAATTTTCATAATTAATTCCATAATGTTTAAAAATAAATACGGTAATTTTTTTCTAAATTTATTGTTGGACTTATTTAAAACTATAATAATTATAACTAAATTAATAACTAAAATATTTTACCAATTATGTAAATAAATTTAAATTCAAATTTTAATAAACATTTTTATAATTTTATTTATGAAACTTAAATTCATTGCACTAATCTGCCGTATTAAAATAACTTAGTGTGATATTATAAAAATGTTTGTGGTTTAATTTGCCTCAACTTTTTTATTTTTAAAGGATTTTTAAATTTCTTTTGTGGACTTTTTATTTATCTTTATGTTGATAGATTTTTTTTTTACTTTTATGAATTCTTATTTTTTAGTAGATTCTTATGAAATGTTTCTATTTTTGTACTTTTTACATTTTTTTTGCAGTTTGTTAGATGAAGAAAATAAATTCTCCATATTTTTCCAATTTATTTCATTTTCTTGATGTTTCACTATTTTTTAGTCCTTCCTTGCGTTTTAATTAGTTCTTCAATTTTTGTCATTATTTTTCCATTTCTTAAAAACATTTTTACATCTTTTAAATTGATTAATCTTATAGTTACCAACTTTGAAAACATTTATTCGATGCTTTTATCTCCATTTTTTAAATTTCTCAATTTTCGACAGTTTTGAAAACTTTTATTCCGCTTTTATTCCTTTATTTTTTATAATGTAAATTTAATCTTGTTCTGAATATTCTCATTTTAACATATTTTATAGAATATTTTTTTCTTAATTTTTTTAAAATTTTCCAAAATTTTATACTGTTTTTTTCTTTAACTTGTAAAATAATTCTCCAATTTTTGTAATTTAAAAATTGTTTTCTCTTTTATTAATATATTTTAATTTTTTTTTAAATTATGTTTTTATTTATTTTTTTAATTTAAAAAAATCTCCACAAATAGTTTAATTTTTTGAAAAGAGTTTCTACATTTTTATATTTTTTTATGCCACTGTTTCATTTGTTTTTTTAATTTTTTCTTCATTACTAATAATGCTGATGTCAATTTTTATTTAAAAAAATGTTTCTCATTTTTTTAGTAGATTGTTTTCTTTTCTTTTTACGTTCCTGTTTTTTTATAATTTATTATTTTTTCGGTGCTTTTATCTAATTTTCTTAATTTTGCGATTATGTGAATTTGAACGATATTGTTTTGAAATTTTTACATTTATTCGACATAATTTATTTGATTTTGGATTAAATGTTTTATTCTTCATTATTTCTTACGAAATGTTCTCAATATAAAAAATAATCTACTTACAAATAAACATTTGGAGGTTTTACATACTGATTATATTTAAAAAAAATCAATTTGTGACGTTTTATAAATTTTTTCTTCATTTCTTTAATAATGTCCATAACATTTTTTATTTAAAATTTTTTTAATAATTATAATAAATATAAATAAATTATAATAATAATTTAATAAATTTTTTTAATAATTTTTTTTACGCTCTTGTTTTTTTTTACATAATTTATTACTTTTTCGCTGTTTTTACCTAATTTTCTCAATTTTGCAATCATATGAATTTGGAGATTTTTTTTATAAATTTTCTCATTTATTCGATTTTGATTAAATGTTTTATTATTCATTATGTCATATTAAATGTTTTCAATTTAAAAAACAAACAAATAAACATTTGGAGATTTTAGATACTGATTGTATTTAAATAAAAAAATCCGATTTGAATAAAAAAAATCGCGATTTTTTTAAGGCAATCAACTTAGGCAATTTTCATATTTATGTTTGATTCCCTTGATTGAAGGTTTGTATTTAAAAATTCGACAATTTTCCTAAAATTTTTACAACTCTTTTAAAAATCTACATCTTGTCTAGATTTTTCAAGTCCTGCAGCGATTATAAAATAATAATAATAAGAATAATAATATTAATAATAATAATAATAATTATCTTAAAATGTATTTTATTAAATTATTAATTTTCATCAACTTTTTAAGTTGAGGTTATGCAAAAAAGGGAAAAAACCTCTTGAAGATTAAATACATTCAATTTGAAAGAAAATCTTAATTGAGCTGTAAAAATAGCATTGAATTTATTTGTTTATATTTACCAGAAAATGTATCCAGATTCATTAAAATTTAAAACTGAAGTCTGCATGAAAAAGATTGCGGAGAAAGAAATCTCGGGAAATTCAGCTCCAGAATAAGAAAAATATGTGAAAGATGGTTAAAGTGTCTTCTGTTTCAAGGATACTTTTTCTGCTCCTCGCGGGAAGAAAACGCGAAAAAGGACGATGAAGCCGCGAAGGCAATAGACTTTTCAAGCAAATACACACAATGCTGCGAGGCACACATTGAAGAGGCTCTGAAATTGTTTTGTTAGACGGCATCATGCACTTTGTGTGGGCAGGAGGGGGAGGAAAGTTGAGTTACTTGTGAAGCGCCGGCGAAGGGTTGGGAGGACGTCCGGGGGTGTCGCGAGATCAAAGAGACGCGAGGATCAAAGAAACGGGTATTTGCTACAAGTAGGAACAAGGTGCTGCTTCGTGCCGATGGTACTTGGACAATAATCATCGGTTTTCACGTTTTCACAACCTTTTTCCCTCTCTTTTTCCTTGAATGAAGGTAACTTATCTTCTATTAAACCATCTCTTTTTTTATTAAACTATCATTATCTTCCAAATCCTTTCCTTTCAAATCTAATACTTTGATTAAACGTGAGTTTAACTTTGATAAGACTCTCTTGCTAAATCTCCTCTCTGAATATTAAATATTTTGAAAACAATTTGATCACGTGGTCAGTTGCATTTAATTTTAAACCGATTTTGGCGGGAATTTGAAGAAATTTATGATAATTTCGGAAATTGAGTTGTGAAATTTAATTGAGGTTGGAAAAGTTTGTTTATTAAGGAGTGTAAAGAGTGTGTGATAAAAGTTGGGTGGTTAAGGATACTTTTTATTGGAATTGTTGGAAAAGAGGAAGAAAATTGGAAAGTGCAGGGTGCGAGAGACGAGGGTTCGAGGCTGACGGTGTCACAGGGCATGCGGCGCGTTGATTGGCCGCTCTTTGAACGTTGGTTGCTTGAATGTCGGGAAGAGGGCGCGAGTATCGTGACGATTCTCGTGGGTGCGAGGAGTCGATGGCGACGGGGACGGTGTGTGTTAATGAATAAACGTATGAATTGCACCAAGAATTGTGAGTCTGCGACAGTTTTCCACGGATTTTTTATTTGGAGAACTTTTTCCTGCAAGTATTTGTGAAGTGTGTTTGTTAAAGTTGCAAGGTTTGGATTTAAAGGGACAAGGAAGTGGGCATTGCGATGTGCCAACGGCGTGGCCTCGGCGAGAGTTGACACCTTCGGGCATGGGCCTCTATTTTGAGCTTTTGCTCCCCGAGAAAGGCGGACCCTCGTAAAAAAACGCCACATAACGAAGCGAGAAGAAACCGGTGCCTTGAGAGGTCGTTGTGCAGGTAAATCATGATAACAACAACATTGTTGCATTAATCTTTGCACTTTTCGTTTCAAGACGAAAATAAAGTTTCGTTAAGAAAATTTTCACGTATATGATACCAGGGTTTGTGAGGGTGCAGCGATGTATCGGGTCAAATTTTCCCCGAAGGGTCGTTTACACGGGGGAGCCAAGTCCCCCCCTTCCCTAGACTTGTGGCTTTACGCTTGAAGACATTTCACGCGTCTCTATAGAGCTCTTCTTTTTCCTCCCTCGTGTCTTTTCTCTGGTCTTCCTTGCCATGTCGAAGAACTTATAATTCTCTTTTTGATTGTACTGGTCGGGGCAAACGATCGCAGTCGTTTCTGTTGTACGTGCCTGTCTCTGACCGCCAGCAAACTCATCTCGAGCTAGTTTTTCTACCTTTCGTGGCTTCTTTTCATCGACGGTTCTGTGATCCTCGTAGAAACTTGTTCACTTTTAAGTGAATTTATTCTGCAGCAAGTAGACTCTGAACGAGACGAAAATTCTACGGCTTAAATATATTTTAACTCGAGGAAAATTACACATTTTTATCCTCTAAAGATTACTGAAGTTTGTGTTATTTTTTTTTATTTTACTCAGTTATAGAATTTTTTTTTTGTTCTTTTAATTAAGACTAAATGCATTAAAGTCAATTTAATAAATCTAATAATAATAAAATTAACATACGGGAATTATATTAATTTTTATGGAAATTAATAAATCAAAATAAATCTAGAGAAGAATTCCTGCTTTTCATTTTTAATTATTTTTAAAGGTACAAACTTTTATAATTTCTAATTCGAATTGTTTCAAATTTTAGGTGATTAATTTTAATACATTCTAATTTTAATCCTACTTTTTATTGGTAACAACTTTTCTTACGAGTAATTCTGATGAATTCTAAATTTTCATTCGAATTCAAATTGATTCTTTTTTTAATTCAATATAGTTTTAATCAGTGCCAAATTCATCCGAACATCGATCAATCCAAATTTTATTCAATCCCACATTAAATCGTTTTTCAAGAACTAAACAAATTTAAATTAATTTAAATTTAAATCTATGGAACTTTTATTTATCGAAATTATTATCTGTGTTATTTTTAATCAATTGAATTCCCATCGACTCGAAACTGAATTAATTCAAATTTCAATTAGTCCCAATTTTAACCATTCCAAATTTCAATCAATCTAAAATTTAATTTAACAAAATATTTATTCAAATTTAAAACAATTCAAATTATCATGGATTGAGAATATAATTAATCAAAACATCAATTTTTGTCTAAATCTCAATCTAGTCGAAAATTAATTAATTAAATTTTCAAGTTATCTAAGTTTTAATTGGTTTAGATTTCAATTAATTTAAAATAGAATTGATTCAAATTTAACTCGTTTCCATTTAATTTCCATTTGAATTGATTCAAATTTATTTGAAATAAATATTTAATTCAAATTCATATTCAATTCAAATAGATCCTAATTTCAATTTATACAGCTTTTTTTCATTCATCCAAATTCCAGTAGATTAAAATTTAACTAATTTAAGTTTTCATCAATCCAAATTTCAATTAATCCTAATTTTTATTTATAATCTCAAAGTTCTGAACGTTCAAATGAACCAAATTATTATTTTAACATTTTCCAAATTCAAATTTGACCAAAATTAATGTTTTGAATTCAAAAAAAATTGATTTGGATATTTTAAGAATTGAATTCCTCTTTTATATTTTGTGTTGCAAAAGTTATTCTTGAAAATGTGTTCATAGAAAAAAAAAAATTCAAATGAACGTTCAGAACTTCAGGGATATTTATTATTGGCAAAAATATATAGATGCCAATTTTGAACTATTCTAACGTTTGGAGTCCAAAAACAGATTTCTACTCAAGTCGGAAATATTATTATGAACATTCACTTTCGACATGATTTCCAGTAGAAGAAAAAAGAGTTGTTCTCTAAAAGATGAATACAAAAAATCTAAACACACAACAAAAAGACTAATGTAAAAGACTGACGAATATTTATCGATATTATTTTAATATTGTCACTGTCCTGATGAGGCAACAAATATTGTTGCGAAATGTTGATAATACAATCCTATTATAATAATAAATTTTCAACTGTGTCTAGAGAATGCGTATTTTACTAACAAATTATATAATACCCAGACGTAAAACAAATCACTTATTGACCGATTCCAAATTTAATTCAATTAAATTTTACCCGATTTTAATTTCTTTTCAGGATTTGAATTTTACTAAATTCCAAACACAAATTTACTTCAATTTTTTTTAAATGTCAAAAGAAACAAAATTTTCTAGAATTTTTTTTAAATTCCGGCTGTTTCTTTTTGTTTAAATAGTTTTCAAATATTCTTTGTATTATTTAATTAAAGCTAATAGCAATTAATTGAATTTAATTTCTGCTTGTAAATATTCCTTTTTTTCTCCGAAATATTGGAAACAATGATTCATTATTCTCTTTGGAATTTTCAACAAAATTGATACTATTGTTATTTAATTAAACACGGGGATAGAATGCAGAATTGTTTAATTATACGTCAAGGGAAAGTTCACTGAATCAATAGTGTCTGTCACTCCCCTAAATTTGCACGTTTGTAGGAAACTGATGTCTATTATTTGCAAACAACACATGAACGCTTCTCTGAAGAAGAAATTAGTATTGATTCACCTCAAGCTGAATATTACGGAATATGGAGTTGTAATTATACGTTTATGATTCTCCAGAAACGTATAAACGGCAGCAGCATAGAAAATTTCTTTTCAATTGTCTAGCTAATATTGATCTCATATAAACGTAATTTTCGAAAGTGCATGCATTTCATATTGTTTAATTAATCATATGGACACTTCTCTGATGAAGATGTATTAATACTGATTCACCTCTGGATGACCATTACGGAAATATACTATTTAAATTATTATAAAAATGATAAAAAGTATTTTATATTAATAAATTATTATGAATTTATGCTTTAGAGAATTTTTGTTGTAACTGAATTATAAAGTTCGCTTGTGTTTAACTCGTTTAATTTACAAAACGTATGCAGAGTAACAAGTCGGGGTTCAATCAAAGCGTACACATTTTCAATAACATTTCCGCTCTAACGCGTAATCTCACATTGATATAAATATAGTTAATGGGTGCACAGGCAGGGATTTCAATTAGCGTCCCCATCGTCAGCTTTCTTTAGCGCATAGAAAATTAAAGGGTTATGGATACGCAGACTTGTTCATAATGTTCATAATTTTTTTTTTTACTCTACCCTCATATACGTAAAGCCATAAATGTAGCCCCAATAACGTCACGTTTCGCTAAGTTTCAAGTTTAAACTCCCTAACGTCACAGGGTAAAAACCTGTGGATATATCAACGACAAATTTTAATCATTAAAAATCTTTTTAATAGCTTCAAAGTAATTCACTGCAAATCAAAAAAATCCATGACAAAAACAATTAGAAAATTATTTTTGTTAATTCTTGAATGAAATATCGGTAAATCTTAATTTATTGAAAACTAAAGTTTTCTCTCAAGTTTGTATAGCTTAAAAATTCGGATTACTTTATTTTTGAAAAAAGTTAATGTGTTTCCTGTTGATCATAAAATCTTATCAGTCGTAGTTGATTGGACAATTGCATTATAGAGAGAGGAACTTAAACCCCCTTTTCATAAAGCCTATAAACATAATTTTTCGGTTCAATGACGCATGGTAAATCTCCTTTATTATTGCAAATTCTCTCAAGCCACACAGGCATCATATTAAAAGCTTTCTGGCCTTTTTCTTTTTTGAAAAAGAAAAAAATCATTGGGAAAAGGGTAAAGCAATTATTTTTATCTTTAAAAGATATTTCATCTACTCATCTTTTGCCCTTCTTTTAATTTTTAATTATCAGACACTGTAGAAATGTAAAATTAAATTTTTGTATCTTATTTTTTCGTTTTTTCTTCATATTTGCTTTATTTTTTCTATTTGTTCACAGTAAGGTTTTACTTTTTCTGTAATTCTAGTTTCGCACTGGTCTTTATTTTTAGATGGGCAAATCGATATTAGAAGTTAACCCTATCTTCAGAAATTGAGGTCATGAATAGGACCAGAGAATGTTTCAAAATTTGTTTTATAAAGTATCTTAAATAAATTGAGATATTTTTTTTATTGTTTCGAAAGTCTGTAGGTATACTCATTTGTATTTTTTAGATACTTCTCTATCTTCTGAAGGATTGATCCTCAAATAAAAGTTCCCCTCGGTTTGAATCAGAAAATATTCAGGGATTGTAGGTGTTTGTCAAAAAGAAGGGTTGTCTTGTTATAATAATAATCAAAAAGTCTTTGGAGAGTACGATTGTGATTCTTATACAAAATTCTTTTTTATACTATCACTGAAAACTGCAGAAAATACAAAAAAAAAACTTGAGCACAATTTATTAAATAAATTCAAATCCTAGTAAAAAAGTGCGGCTAAGATCACTCACACTGAGAATTAAATTAAGAACGTTAAATTACAGTAAAAGTTCATTTAGAAAAGTAGAGAATTATGATTCTGAACTGGCTTTCCTTACATTCTTGTAGCCACTAAAACTCTAATTACAAGAAAAAAAAAGAACTTCACGTAGAATCATGCTATAAATACTAGGGAAGAGTCGGTAGTGGTGGGACACAATTCGTTTTTTTTTATTGTAACACTCATATTTTCAAGAATATCAAGTCTGTATCCATGCCGATGGACAGGTGGAACTATCCACTGTAAATTTACTTCATATATTTTTAGTATAGGTCTTCAAACAAGAAAGTTATCACCAATTTACGAAAATGTCCCGCGACTACCGACAAAAAAATACGTCGGGAGTATAGTGGGACACTATCTTAATTCACAATTTTTATCACTTAAACATCACAAAAATAAAGGAATCAAAGAGGAAACAAGTAATTTATGCCTTTAATTCATATGTTGTTTTATCAATTCATAAAAGAACAATACAATGTTTTTCTAAGACAAACCTAAAAAAAACTATACCAAGCCCGTTATGAAAGGAACTATTTTATCAGATATAAGAAATACAGTCTGACCAGGTATTTAGCACTTTTTCAAAATGAAATTCCAGGGCTTTTCCAGGTCTCCAGACACTCTGAATCAGTGTCCTAACTCTGCCAATACTGTGTCGCACCACTGCCGAAACAATACATCACTGTAATGACAGCATGCATTAGTGTCCATCGCACAATCATGCATAGTGTTTTGAGAATTTCGAAAAAAACTTAAATACTAATCAATCAAAACACTACACTGAGAAAATAAGTTGACTAAATACAACCAATTTTTGATTAAATTTAGCAGAGAGAGGTTGTTGATATAGCACCTGCAAAGCACTTAATTGATTTTAGCAGAGCATATGCTCCGGTATCCTAGAAGTTTGATTGTCATCGCCGGTGTTTTGTTTGTTTTGTCCCGAGGAACCCTAACCTAGAAATAAAGCTGCTTGGCTAGAGGCTTATTTTCTCAGTGTAGCCGTTAACAGAATTTCAGAAATTTGTATTATTTAATCACTTTTGCGTCAAGGGAACAACATTTTTAAAGTATCTTGAAACTGTTATTATCAGTATAGTGATCCGATCGTACGACAAAAACGTGTGAATCACATAGAAAAAGTTAAGTGTAATAAAACATTACTTTTACACCTCAAGATACATCACTGTCAACTCAACTGCCAAAAATATAGCAGTGTCCCGCCACTGATAACGACGCCTTAATATTTTTTACGACTTACAAACAGTTAAAAAAATTGCCTACAATGTTAAAAATATTTTAAAATTCACAACACTTTTATGTTATAATTATAACAGAATTTTCTAAATACCAGCACAGAAAATAAGACAAAAAGTGTTAGGGAAAATTAGGGAGTCAAAATATAAGGATTTATTGAAAGATGAATTACTGCCTACGTATTTAAAGGGTAGAAAATATGTTGGCAACAAAGTTCGATAGCAAAAATCAGATGTTGGAATGTAGAAAGAAGTAACATACTGGCTAAATAATAATAAGAGACAAAATGCTTTTAGCATTCGGATTATATTTTAACTGTTCGACAAATTACAATATGTAATAATTTTATTTTAACTTCGAGCCTGATGATGATGACGAACCAATGTCATCGAAACGTCGTTCTGACTGTTTAAAAAAATAACATTGTTTTTTTGTTTGTTATTTATTTGCCTTCCTTCGATCGAACCTACATTCTCACATAATAAACATTTTGGAAGGGAATCTGTCTTTCAATTAAAATAATGTATATAAAATTCAATTTAACATACAATCATATCAAATTTAATATAAATTAAATTGAATTTCATATACATTTATGTGAAGCACAATACAGAAATTTTTAACAGTGCACTACCGGCCTAAAATGTGGGACCACATACAAAAATGGGATTAAAAACATGGCCATCTCAAAATGTTGATAACTCTGTCAGTTAAAAGTTCAAGGTTTTATTTAGCTAAATTTCAAAATTTTCCAAATTACTTTTCTAGAAAATGCAGCCCACCAAACTTGAACAATGAAAATTCACAAAAAACGAAAATTTCACCTATCCTGAAGAAACTACTGTTAAAATAACCGGAATTTCGCTTAAGCCATATTTAACATGATTTTCTGGTTATTTTAACCAGAATTCTAGTTAATTTTACCAGATGTCTGGTTAATTTTACCAAAATCCCGGTTAAAATAACCTGAAACTTCAATAAAGGCCTATTTAAAATGACTTTCTGGTTATTTTAACCGGACATTTCTTTCAGTGTGACTTTATCACGTTATATATCCGTTTCCATCAATCAAAAAAGCTTTTAGATAGGACCCATTGATGTCAAATTTTATAAGCATTCTACGGTAAATTTTATTTCGCTTATATCTGACAGAGTTATCAACATTTTGAGATAGCCATGTTTGTAATCCCATTTTTGTAAGTGGTCCCACAATTTTGGCCAGTAGTGTAGGTTTATAGTAAGGTTGGATGAATATGTGGATAAATTTTTGTTTTATGATGTAGAGTAATCCCAGTCAGTTTCTGGGCCATAAGGCTGAAAATTAATATTATTGATAGTACAGAAAGTAAATTTTGATACGGTGACAGAATTTTTGGTTGCATGTGACCAAAAAAACCTACTGTCACATGTAACAGAGATTCTAGTGGAAATGTTTTAGAGTATTTTTAGGCTTCAAATTTGTACTTCTTTTTAATCCCTCTTAAACAAAGACTAAAACATCTTTACGAGGTTACAATCGAATTATAGGAAAAGCTTATCCTTAGCATTTACTTATTGCGCTCGTAAATACTACAATGTAATAAGTAATTATCATTGCTTAAAATAAACCGATAAATACTTTCAAAATGCAATATTATACGATGAATAAATACATAACGTCTCGAACTTAATTAAACCTTAAAATGTCGTTTGAAAACTATCAAATAGAGAAATACAACCAGTAATTAGTACAAGTCTCTAATTAAAATTAACAAATTAGAATTAGATACCACTGGCACCCCTATCAGACAATCTACTAAATCAAATTTCACGCTCATCTTGTTACCCCTGGGAAACATGAATCATTTTGTTGGTAGCACGTACTCGGGAGTCTGATAAAAAGAGATTATTGTCAAATAGGGGAAGGATGCAAGGTTTCCAGGGAGCAATATTAATAGGTGCGTCTAGTGATGGTAGGACAACAAAGTATGAAGGAAAGATCGTGAGTGAAGAGAATCGAGGTGAAAGCAAAGAGGGCCGGGGGAGTCAATGTACACGGAGATTGAAGGTGCATAAGAGACGGGAGCGACGACGGGACCATCGGTAAAAGAGAAGGACACCATGAGGGGAGAACGACTCGGAAGCGGCAGCTTTGAAGTAGACACGCTCTGCGACTCCTTCACGCCAATAAACTAACGGTTAGGTTAAGGTCTCTTTAAGCCTTAATACCATTATCCTTGCCTTATGCCCCCGGCGCGGCATTGGTCGATGCTGGCTTTGTGTTGCTCTCACCGCGTTTTTGCGCTCGGTCAGTAACGTTTGCAAAAAGTCAGACTACTGATCATAAACTTCCGACGTGCTACTCTGTAATCGTGCATGATTTAAAAGAGAAAACGGGAAAAGCGTCACTATCCGCAATTTTCTTCACTGCAAGAGTCTCTACTTCAAGACAACAGCTGGTGAACCTGCCGCTCAATACTTGAAGATCTCATCGCTCAAAGTATCCGTTTTTGCTAGACTCTTGAAAATCCTAACGGAACAACAATCTCTCGATGAGATAATATCATTCTGTGATAAAATCCTATAATTTTAGGATAAAAACCTTTCATTCTATGATAAAATCTTATTGTTCTATAAGATAAAACCCTATTGTTCTTTGATAAAATACTATCATTTTATGATTAAATTCTTCTAATAGACAGACAAACTTGAAAAAACGTAAATGTCACTTGCTTTGGAATTTAGAATATTCGATTAAATGATACAAGCATTGAAACCAAAATAGTTACGTTTATATCATTCAGTTCCTCGAGTGGAGCACACTCCATATCCTCATTTAATGTCAGCGTCAGATTATCTGATACATAAACAAGTCTGGACTTCATGCATTAATTCATTACTCAAACAGCTTAGGTTAACTGATCAAAGCACTTTGAAGATGGATGAATTAATACTCTAAAATGATGATGATGATGTGTTTTTTTAATTTTAGTTACGTTTTGTTTAGTCAAAGATTGCTGCGGATACAGCTGGTACAAAAGAATCGGTGAATATTCAGATAAGGGTCCTCTGTTGTAGGCGACTTTAACAAAAGAATAATACTTGCACTCAATGCGGTTTCTTTCGTCTGATCTCGATTGTATCCAGCACTTAAGTACATCGATTCAACCAACATGAATGATTGAATCAGTTCGAGAATTCATCATATCATTATGCAATAGTCGATCAATACCTGTCTTGATATGGGAAATGTACCCTAGCTACTTTTTATTGATTAGGTTTTTTCTTCAATTCTATAGAAACGCATAATTATTTTACAGAATGTGAATCTTCAATTTCTGAATTGGAATCAGTATTCTCGTTGTCGACGATACATTTTTAAAAATGTACATATAACAAAAAAACATCTTCTATACCCTTCCACGTAATATCTATTCCTAGCAACTATACATGATTACAAAATTATGTTTTTTTGTAAAATTATGAAAACCGCTAGAATGCAATAATTGATGAAATTATTTATCATGAGGATATGAAAGGTTGAGATGAGAATCTTGAAAAGACTGGCAGGCTAGTGGGCACTGGTTTAAAGTGAAGCAAGTTGGTAGTAGTACGAAATTTAATTCGCGCCGATACAAAGTAAAAGGAGTTCACGGATCGTGTAACAAAGACAGGAAGATAGTGAGAAAGAGTAGAAGTGAAGGGCGGGACTTGCAAAGTCGAGAAGCAACGCTTTAGCAACCCCGGGAGCGCAGCCTTTTGATATCGAAATGAAAGGAAGAAGGGGATCCCGCGCTTTAACCGTGCCGAGCACGTGGTATCAAACGGGATCGAGGTTGCCTCTTACCCTTTGCTCACCCCTTGTATTGGTCCACTTTGCACAAGAGACTTTCTGTCTCGTGCCCGCGACAGAGCTTAAAGTCCTTCCTTCCCATCATTCCCTAGTTGTCAATGATCTTCACACTTCAAATTCATCCATGCATATAAACTCCAACCCCTTATATCTTCTTTTACATTCTCATCTACTAAATGAATTTAATTGTTTTATTTAGGCTTGCTATTTCCTTTTAAAATCTTATCTCCCCACTTGACATTTTTTCTGCAAAATTCTCCTGAAGTGCTTTTATTATCTTCTTTTGCATTGCCAGAAACTTATTCAAATTAGTGTAATAATGAAATTAATTTTTTAACAGTAGCCGAATTGTGGCATCACTAAACTACACTGAAAAAAATACTGTGATCAGATTAGACATTTGACTATGGTTGACAGGTTATGTAGGAGTTTGACATAATGCATCGGTGCGCCACTGTCGATTTTAACTAACCTTACAATCTCACTCGCGGTTTCACAAATATCAAGTACTGCATCACACAGTCGTATGGCTAAAACACAAATACGTATGGCAGTTCCCAAAACAGCAATAAAATATTGCCAATCTGCCCATAATTATTGCAGTTCCACCGAAATATTTTTTTCAATGTATGACTAACTAGAAATATAAATGGATGTTGAAATTGAAATAGTTTGATGTATTAAATTTCCCCTAGAAAAAGATTGTCAAGTATAACGTTGATGGAAAGAGATACTTAATTGGTCACATAAGTAGAGAATGTAAGGAAATAAGTAGAGCAGAAAGAAGTTGCCCAAGTTTAATAGTAATTTATAAGTCAGCGAAAAGATTGTGATTAATTATCTGTTAGGGTCGTTTAAAACAAGGGCGATGGGCGTTATAAGTCTTTGACATCGAAATGAAAGGTCGCGGGGATGCTCGACTCTTTGATCGTGCCGAGCACGTGGTATCAAACAGGACAAGAACCCGACCATCGACCAACCCCTCCTCCCCCGCGGGCTTACTCTACTCCATTGGGGAATCCCTCGTCGGGGGCGTGCGGTAAGGACAGTGAGAAAATCACATGTTCCACGCGCGGTTTCATTCTCAAAGGGGAATTCTATAGATGAACCACTCCCTGAATTATAGGCACTGACTCTTTGAAGGCGGAAATCATTGTTTTCATTCCAGTGCATGTGCAGCTTAATCCAAATTGACGCCTCTCTCCCCTTTGACTCTTGATCATAAAATCTCTTGAAACTCTCGTGCAAGTACTTCAGACAGATAATTCACTGAATATGTAAATTATAATTAAGATCTCGAATATATTAATTTTTTTAAACTTTTTTTTTTGTCGATATAGACAAGAGATGTATTTGTCGTCTAGTGATTTTTAATGAAAAATGAGTGCAGAATTCTCTGTTGAAGAGCGCCTGATAACAAGGCATGACAGATGCTCGATTGTGGAGTGGATTGTGACGGAGTGACAGCATTTACCACATGAACCACAAGAGAGCTAACGTACATTTACGTGAGATTACTGCGACAAAGAGCTATTAATCGAGAACGGATTGAATTCTAATTTACTGCATATGCTAACTGCAATTTCAGCGGACTCTATAAATTAAAATCTAGCCGCTTGTTTGCATAGTTCTATCAAGGCACACATTCAAAGAAATAATGAAATAGAAAAAGCGAAAATCGATTAACGTCGACAAAATACGAAAACGAAGATGGGGGCCGACAATAGAGCATCATGTGCTTTGAAGTTTGCCGAATTGTATATCCAGTCTATATACGCGGAACTTCTGACAATTTTCCCCTACACGTAAATACGATTGGTGGTTTACTGGCAGACGACAGAGGACGATTATGGCCAGACAGACGAGCGACCCGTAACACACCAAAATGGCCTCGCGTTTGATCCATTATTTCCATAGGTCCTGCACACAATAATTGTCTCTATTGTTTGCGACGGATGGATGCCCCTCTTTACGCTCCTAGCCCGTTAGTAAACACCAGCCACCTCTTATACTCTCGTGTTTGCTTTGATTCCTACACGCATTGCACATATCACCAAGCCTCCCGGTCATATATCTCCCCTTTCACTAATCCAAGCGAATTCGAAGTACGCCTGGCTAAGTGCCTGTAAACTGTTAAGTGCACTCTATGGATTTCTACCCTTTACGACCTCTCCAGATCCTCCTCTTCCTTTGTAACTCTCTCCCCTTTCCCCTCTCTCTTTCTCCTTCATCACATATCGCTCCAATTTATTGCGTTTGATGAATAATTGTTTGACACGAACTTCATCAACCTTACAAGGTTTTATAACAGTTTTATAATCGTTGCTTAATTTAAGAAGGAGACCCCAAACTAACAAGTTATTTTCATCCAAACCAACTAATCCAAAGAATAAACTAAAAATTGATATATAAAATGTTTTACGGTTTCCTTTAGTAAAAAAAATTGTTTATCAGACAGTTGAAATAAAGTTTATCAAATGTTAGAATAAAGTTATTGTAGACTGAATTTGTGTAGTAAGGTCGAAAGTCTCTGGGAGTTGTCTGCACATTCAGGTCTGATCCCCTTAAAATCTGCTTTAATCCGTTTTCCAATTGTTTTCACAGACCGTCTGGTTCATGAAAGGCCATAAAAATATGAAAGCAATAAAATAACTCGAGAAGATTAAAGCAAGGACTGTTGATTTTAATAATTTCAAAATATCTCAAAGCTCAGAAATTTAGAAACTGTTTTGTGCTCTCTTGAAGAGTATATAAAAAAAAATATGATTAGCGTGACTTATTTTCCTTTGTAAACAACTGCGACCAATTGATGAAAAGATCTTTTCTTCTTTGCCGGCAGGTGTCGACCGAAAAAAGGTTCACTAATGTGAATTTTATTTTTCTTTTCATTCGTTAAAAGCCTTTTATTCCATAAGTTAAATTTCTATCTGGTCAATTAGAGCGATAAGAAATAAAAATAAATTCTTTTTGTCTTTATTTTTAAAGCAGTTATGCAAATGTTTAAGAGTCTCTCAGTGGAAGATAAAAACAAGCTACTGTCGGCGAAAAGGTGAAGGATAAAAAAAAATCAAACGGTGAACATTTATCGGTGATTTCTGCTCCATCGCGAAAAGGATAAGGAGGATGAGATTTCGCTTTTACCGCCGCTGAAACATTTATCAACCAGATGGTTGAAGTTGCAGGTAACTTTGAAGTCCGGATCTTCTTCCCCCTTCTCAAAGATTAAAGTGCCACTTGACGGCGCTGGGCTGTCGACTGGTTCCTCGTTTCTTCTTCTTTTTTTACCCTTTTACCCTATCGAAATCCGACCTTCGCCTTCTTCACTTTGAGCAATGACATTCTGTAAAGCGAATCCCGTCGTTCGTTTTCCTCAGCGTAAATCAAAAGAATGCAATTATTGAATTTAGCCCTCAAGTGGGTAGCTGTTATTTTATACCGGAAGTTTCTTAGAAAAACCGCTTTGTGGGAAAATGGCTCATTATAACCAATGCATTAAACTCTTTTGCTCGCATCTACCAACTGTCGGTGCCCGTTTGTTGGGTCGAATGATAATCTCTTAATTTCTTACAGAAAAAGCGAGCAATTTGTAAAACTTATTTGTAGCTCACAGATGTTGAAAATTAATACTCATAAACTCGTTTCTATAATTAAATTAAATAATCACATTTTAATATTTTATTCGTAATTGAGACTTTTTGAAGAAAGGATGCGGAGGTTGGATTACGCTAAAAACTACCGTTTCACAGACGTAGAATCGACTTGTAGGATTAACAGAGTATGTATGAAAAGGATTCTGCTTACTTGTAAAGAAAGATATAAAGAACAAGTGTGAAAGAGAAGAGAAAAGAGTCAAATGCTGAAAAGAAGAGGGAAAAATAAATAAAGAAGGAAAAGGAAAAAAAGATGGAGAGAATCTAAGCAAGATGAAGGAAAAGAGAGAGAAACTATTTGTCCAGGAAAAGAGTAAAAGGGCAGATCTGGCTCTTAATTGATGTTGTGCGTATGCGTGAGGAGAAGAGCGAGAGAACAGAGAAGGATTCAGACACATGTGCTGCAAACAAAGAGAGAAGACAACGTCAAAGGTGCCGCACCTCGTGTCGCGTTTTTACTCAACCGATCTTTATTCTTTGACGATTCCTCTGACTCCACTTCGTCCTTCTCGCATTGTCGACCTCGCAGGCAACCCTCTGTACCCAGGAGGCCGATCAAACAATCATGAGTATCGTCAAGTAACTGCCGTCGTGCCGTCACGCGGGTCGATGTCGTCAGACACGGGCGCACTTTTTTATTCTGTCCATTTCGACTTTACTCCTGACCTCTATTTTCATCTTTCACATTTTGAACTAACAAAATTGAAATTTCAGTTTATCCTCAGTTTAAAGGTATGTTTGCACATGAAAGAACTTTTTAATCTATCGAGGTTCTATCCTCTCAAAGTCCCATCATTCAATTAGACTAATATCAATTTGTTCTCATTACAATCTACCCTAACTTCAATCAACCCCAATTTTAATCAACCCTAATTTTAATCAAGCCAAATTTTTATTGATGTGGAGGTAATCAACCTGAACAATCGGTATATAATAGGGTTTGATCTTGACGGAATACTTTTCTTTCGAAATTTTTCAAAACTCGCCTAAATTAGGGAAAAAGGGAAAGCGTTGATATGGCTCAGGTGTCAAATCACCTGGGTCGCGGTCACTGGGGTTGATCAATGCAAAATGTGATTAATGCTTGGATTGGTGGTCGCTTCTGTGATTCGGTCTAGTGTTTTTTATGCGATTGAGACCTTTCAAGTGGGAGATTAGATGTTGAGGACTGGTTGTGTACCATCGAGTACACCACCACAACCAATTTAACCACAAATTCAAGTTGTACGAACAAAAAAAAAGTAGGTAACGTAACATTAAAAACTGGTTACTACAACCAGGAAAGAGTTTTCGGAACGTTGAAAACAGGTTGCTATAACCAAATTATAACCAACACGAGTCCGTCGGACTTCTGGGTTAAGTATAATTAAATTTATCAAACTAATTATTTTCAGCAAATTAATTGAAAAAATGTTGACAAAATATCATATGCTGCATACACTGCAAAAACATGGTGTCTTAAATTGGCCAAAAATGTCTTAAATTAAGATACTTTTGGTGTCTAAGACACGAAAAATGTCTTATTTTAAGACATTTTTGAACAATTTAAGACACCTGTTTTTGCAGTGTATAGGGGAATGTCTTAATGCGCGGGCCACTTTTAGATAGAAATAAAAATGTGTTTGCAACTGAATTAAAAGAATTAATGTACTCCGTTAGATAGATAAAGGTGTTAGCTAACTAACGGAGTACATTAATTAAGACATTCTCCTACTTACCTAAACTGTTTTATAAATATCACAACAACCTTGCAACTCGAATCAAAATACAAAAAATCAATGAAACGTTTAATTACCTACATAACATCAAAAACTTATCAAAAGTGAGAAAAATCTCATTATGAATTGTAACACTTACTTCTAATATCTAATGTTCAGTCCCTTTGTATCTTGTTCATCCAAACATTTTTTTCTGGTTAAATTAACGATGCATCATTTCTCTCAGTGTAATATTTTTGGTGAAATTGTTTGCGAATGTAAAATTCCTGCAATAAAAGTAGGTGCTTTTATTACCTACTACCAACGTATTACATTCACAACCCTGAATGTATGTTTACTGAAAAATGTTACTACATTGCTGAAAGCTGAAGAAATACCATTTGATTGGTAGTATACCTACTTGCCAAACGATATATTACAGAAAGTTTCTAAAGATCATCGCAGATCGACTCAAGTCCAGAAGTTCAATAAGACTCAATAACATCCACTGTCTCTTTTATAAAAGTCTGATTTGGAATTAAGTGTTATTAACATTCGAGATAAATGTAACAAAAGATTTATGTGATTGTTAATGAATAGGTGTTTTTGAAATCTTTTTTTTGTTTAATGTTAATTATATTTTTAATTTACTTTAAGACTTTAACGTGTTCAATATTCAACATGTATAAAATTTCATTTATTTCTCAACACAATGGTAAAGCCACTTAGCTCAGGTACATTGCTTTGGTTAATTTATAATTTATGTTGAAATTTAAATTCAATGAGTACTTTTCGTACGAAAAGGCATTTTTTCTCTTGTAAGCCCGTTTATAATGTAAATAAATAAATAAATAAAGTAACATTACAATGCTGAAGTAATTTTCCATAAGTATTTTTTACAGTGAAGTAAAAGTTTCCCGTAGTTTTCCACTACTCTAATCAGGAAGGGTCAGGCAAGAGCGAGTCCTTCTAAAAAAATACGTTCTACGAACGCAAAAGGGAGGGTGTTAATAAGTTATGGGGAATGAGGAATGGGAGGAAAGGATTATTGGGAGTAGAATGATAAGAGAATCTGGGACAATGTGGGGTTCCAATAGTTTTCCAAACATAAGTTAACTTATCTTTCCCGCAAGAGAGTTAAGCTACTGAATATATATAAGAGAAGACCTTGCCTTTACTCATTATCAGAACATTTGAACGCTAATATTGGACCAGCAATTTGCTAATGATGATTAAAGGTACGCTGAATGAGTATCAGCATAGGTTTCTCTTATATATTCAGTAGCTCAAGTCACTTGTGAGAAAAGTCAGTGCATCCATGCTTGCAGTACTTTTGGGTCAATATTGTCATTAATGTCTACATGCTAAACTTCTCCCATAATTAGTCCAATGTTGCTAGGTAGCAGTATTGTTCCAATAGTTCGCCAATCGTAAATTCCCCATTAGGCGGACTATGGTTAAAAAACCTTTTCTATCCGATGCCATGACAACGCCTTTATAGTTACTTATGTTTCAGTTTTCAGCTCAATACTATAGTAGTGTCTAATTCATAGAAAGAGATGAAAAAATTGTTCTGACGGACGCTGGTGTAGACGATTACTACAATTAAATCGAAATGAGGCTAAGCTTATTTTCTTTACTTTTAGACAAAGTTGTAATTGTTCCTTACTTAGCTCGATTCAAATTTCAATTTATGCGAATCGAAATTTGAGGACAATATTGATGACTTCAGACCGAACCGCAGTTCACACATAATATAAATGTGTAGAAAGGCTATTTACCTTCTTATATGTGAGAGGTGCGTGTATCAGTATTGAATGCGGTTCGATCTGTAGTCATCAATATTGTGGTCAAATCCCACTTTGGAAAATCAATACCAGGACGAATCGACAGGCTACCACAAATTTCAATGATTCGAATTTTAATCGATTCAATTTTAACGGATCCGAATTTCAATCAATCTGAACTTCTATCGGTTCTAATTTCCAAATATTCCAATACCAAACTTCTTACTTATTAATTACTGTTAATCCTGATAAGAATCAAGAAACCGTTTTTATTTTCCAAAAGAACTTGGATTAGTTCCCATGCAGCTTTTTTTGTTCTCAAAGATGTCTCGGTCGGCAAAAAGTATTCTGCTTCAGAAAATGATTCTGACATTTTTGTTTTTTACTGTTCTCTAAATTCTAAATTTTTGGTCGGGTGGACTGATCCCTTTACTTAAAAATTTCGTAGATTAGGGTTCTCTATTTTCTCTTCTGTTTTGTGAAGTTAATTTTTATTGAGCCCCTGTGGTGTTGAATACTTATTAAAAAAAGATAAGTTCCCATCGGGTCTGTTTCGGTTTCTTCTCTAATGTCTTCCGTCAGCTGCCGCCCCCTAATATTGGTAACCAACTCATATAGCAGTGAACCTGGTGCTCAGACAGTTGCTACTCGATGTTCGCTCTCCCTCGTTCTCGTCGACACCCCAACCCCCGGCAGTCGTGTAAATACGCGTGAAGTGAATCAGAAAGGCGGCAAGGATGAAAGGAAGGTGCTGACCACCTCAGCTGTCGTGGCTCTCATTGGTTCGTTCGACCCCGAACATTCGAATGTGTACTCATCCATATTTTTCTTTTTCCATGCAATTCACAATACGTTTATTCGATCTCTGATTATTCGCCCTTTACTCACTCTGATCTCGCCGATAACGTTGACTCACTGTGTCGAATTTCTTCAATTCAGATCAGATGCTTTTCGTTCCGTTTCGATAATTCTGAAAATTCTGGATTTGATAGCTCAAGATTAAAAGACGTATCTAATCTTTAATGGCAGAAAGACGTTCAGAGATGGTAGCTCTCTTTATTTCCAATTAGATTTTGAAATTATTGAACGTTATCTTAGAAGAAGTAAAGATTTAGAAAAGCATTTAAAGATTTATCCCTTCGTCACGGAGAATCCTTTATGACCGCTTATTCGAAGCGGCTTCAAATTAGAGGTCACGTCTGCAATATAGTTTGTGAGCAATTTGCATCGTTCTCGAATAATTAGTGTCTGCTACACATATATAGGAACTTGGAAACAGATTTGAGGACGTTGCACTGAGTAAAATTGAAGTTTGCCGCGTTTGTCATTAAGCATTTTAAAGGAATAGTATCCATTTCAGCTAATGAAGTTGCGCAGAATTTCTATACTAAAGAATTTTTCTGTTTTGAGAAACATTCGTTTCTTATGATGAGGACAGGTTGTTTCAATTACCTTGAGAAGGAAACGTGTAATTTCCAGATCACTTGTTCAATTAGTGGCATTATGGCTCATGGGAAATAAGTGTCCTAGATCGTGATAAGAGCTTGTGAGGAAAACTAGTCTGCAAAAGAAGTTTTCCGCGATTATGGTAACGGCTCAGGGACGCCGTCGTCATGGTGCACTCGTGAGCACTCGTGCAGGGTTTACGGCTTGGCGGAGCTGACGTATTTAATTACGCCACGGTCTCGAACGAAAACTGGTTTGGGCATACAATATGATACCGCACGCCGCACAAGATAGTATACTACCGACATATAACGTTGGCTTATCAAGATCTCGCAATGGCAGCAGCAGCGGAAACCATCAAAGAGTCCTTTGAAGTTCAGTTGGTGTCCTCGGCTCGATTCTCCTCCCCTCCGCCTACTTCTGCTTCTTCTTTATCGTCTTCGTCTTTCTCCACGCTAAACTCGCATGCTAGCGCACTCTCCTCCTATCTCTTTCTACCGACTCGCCACGACAGAAGTCTTTTTTTAATGACTTACCTGTCGCTCTCTCTTGATCGAAATCTTGACGGCGATTGAATGAACCGCGCGCACCGATGCCATCTCACAACTTTCTGAAATTCAGCCGCGTAACTGTGTTAACTAATCCATATGGCGCTCTCTCACCAAATCGAGAATGCATCATTAGAACTTATTATAATAAATTGAGGACGAATTTGACAGTCGGGAAAAGTCAAAGAGATCTTCTGCAGCACTTTCTCTTCTTACTCAAGTTTCTGGTAACGAAGCAAACCAAATTTGGAGAAAGTTGCATTTCTGTCTAACAAGTAATTACTTCTTTTCTTAATTTTACAATGATATGGCAATTTTAATTTTCAAAAATAGAAAAGCTCAGGCTTCGATTAATTTCTGCCTTCGTCCAAGATGTAAACATTGAGGCAGGCTAAAGTGCTGTTTTACATTTCGTAATCATTAAGCGTATGAATTGGGTAATCTTGAGTGATAAGATTCCCCGAAACTTATGAACGAATCTACGAATTTAGACATTGTTCCAGGAACTTGAGTCCGTTACGTCAGTGATTATGAGTCGGGACTGACGATTATTTTCAATTTTTCTCGTGTAATTACACACATGAATATTAAATGGCATCTATAGCCGGTAGACACAAGGACTTGCAAAATCGTTTATTTTATCTGTCGTCTAGACAGACAACCCTGAAAAGACAATAGTTGACAATTTTTGAATCCATACCAAGTACAGAGGGATAAGAGCGAGTGGGAGTAAAGTGAAGATTGTAGACTTGGTGGATTTCGAAAGTTGCTAGTCTTCTTTGCTGTCCCGTTAACGAACAACGCCATTAGGGCGCATTAACATATAATTTTCCGCGAGAAATTATAGGCGACTTAGCGCGGAGTTGCGCACGGTGTTTATTATACAGGGCGAGCGTGCATTAAATTGTGGTGTGTATTGGTGAGTCCGTGGGGTGATTCACACGTAGCGACCAGTAGCATGCATGTGTGAGATCGCGTGCGGCGGCAAGATCAAAGGGGAATCCCCTTTCTCGCTTACTCGCTCACTCGCACGCCACCGGTAATCTCGCTTTTACTCACACGACCAAAGTCTCTCCTCGATGGCTCTCTAACGACTCAATAGCCCGCCACAACCTGACGTTTTCCGCCCCCTCAGACCCGATTCCCTTACTTCTCACAACCCCACCCTACAACCCCTCCCCCTTCTCCACCCTCTGACGAGTCCACGAGCTTTTTTTCTTTTCGTCCTGTGGCTGTTTTTTTGAGAGAAACAGGAAAACTCAAAAAGTTCCCTTGATATTAACCGTGCGCGAACCAACATCCTCCTTCTTCAGGAGTTCCCCCAGGCTCTCGAGTATTCGTTTAATCTCAACTCTCTGATGTGAAAATTCGGTACCATTACACCTGGTTTATTCAAGCTCGGTAAACTTTGTCCCTGAGTGCATTATGCCGAGGAAGAAATCAAATTCTGAAAATGTAATAGCTTTCGGTAATTTCTTGCAACATTACCGCGTTTTTTTAAAAACTTGTATAAGGCCAAAAGACGTTCTAATGACAACTTAGCTACGCCCTTGGGGTCATCCATAAACGACATAGCTCTTAAGAGGGGTCAAGCTAGATGCTACTCTAAGAGGAAGAAATGGTGCTAATGTATGGAATAGTGTGCTACATGGGGGTGGGAGGGGAGGTTCAAATTTTGAAAAAAGTGGGCTACGTGGTTTATGAAAAGACCCCCTTTGACAAAAGATATCCTTAGGTCGTCTTAACCACGTCTTTTGGACATGGGTGCCCACTGGGTAATCATACTGATTACACAGTCGGTTAAAAATCAAAAGTTTATTACTTTCTTTTGAGTACCGAGTTAATATCTAGATGTTAACCATTAACATCTACACGGAAAAAAATTAAATGTCCGCAGTGGGTAACTAATATTTGCTGTTGAATTTAACAAAATTAGTAACCACAGCAAATTATTTGCAATTACAATGAACAAAGTTTTCTGTGATCAACAATATTAGACAAATTTTTTAAAATTTACTCTCACAGCAAATTTGTTCGCTGTCCCTACATTTGCAAACTTATTTTGACGTGGCAGCGAATAATTTACTGCCACAGTAAACTTCATCTATGCGTAGTATATAATCCCTAAAATCTAGATTTAGAAATTTAATATACGTTTTCTCATTGTATTAAGTATAATATTTGTAAGCTAATTATATTATTTTCTAATCTGTTTCAGGTGAGCAAAGCAATCACGATTTTTAGAAAATTATTGTAGCAGTTAAGCTGTCCTTAAAGGAACGTGGGGGATTTAGTTTTGTACAAGTTCAGGGGACTTCGACAAACGAAAGGAACAGAATTGTCAGATGGAAACCCTAAGCACAAATGCGCATGCGTCATAAACGTTACCTCATTGGTCGAAGCGAGCAGTCTGGTTTGAAATGTTTTATATAAAGTTATTTCAAACAAGACCGCCTATTTCGACCAATGAGACATGTGTATTTGTACTTGGGGCATCTCTGTCTCCTTAACTTCTAGAACGACGTGCGTAGCTAGGACAGCTGCCTGACTGAGTGCAAAAGTCCTGTCAAAGGTATTAGATTTTCTAAAATATTTGGAGATTCAACAGTGGTTCAGCTGCAGAATTATTTGCAACTTTAAGCCAATCAATTGCATCACTCCGCTCGTAGGTTATTCATTTTTATTGCCACAAGTTTGTTAATTTGAAAAGTACGATAAAAATGCTTAGAACTTAATTTTAGGAAGTGCAATATCAAATGCAAAATATTGGAATGGAAGAATAGCAGAGAGACTTAAACTTAAATTTTAACAAATCAATATGTTTTAATTAAGGGGTTAGACCACTGTGAACCTTTCAAGAAATCGAACAATTTTTTTTTAGCTAGAAAGGTGCCATAGGGTCTTAAAAATGAGAAACAATAAACATTAGAGAAAGAAAACACTTTTAAAAGCTAAAATTTTTAATCCGCGCGAAACCCTACTGTGCGCAGTGCATAAGAAACGTCTATGTTCTTATACTTTGAACGCGTTTTTCCCAAAACAACATTTTTCAAACTGGCCGGTAACTTTTCTCGCACAATTTTTGACCGATTTACTTATAAATTGGTATGCAGCTACATGATAACATTCTTCATGGAAGTACGTAGGGGTTTTTCTCTACTAAAAAAAAAAAAAAAAGTTATTAACAATTTTCTATCGATTTTTTACCGAAAAACTTGAAATTTTGATTCAAATGCGTGCCATTTTCACAAAAACCGTTTTATTCAAAATCCCCTACGTACTTCTCTAGCTTTTGAGTTGCAAATTCATAAAAAATTTGGGTTTTGGTTCTAGATCAAAAATTGAAAAAGATTTTCTTCCGGCCGTAGACCTCTACTTAAAAAAATGAATTTTTTAAATCGACCATCTAGGCCGCCATTTTAATTTTTTCAACATAACAAAATATTTTTTTTATACTTCAATAGTACCTAATAATAATAAATCAACCGGATTTTAATTCATCTTATTTTACGCTTCCATAAATAAATCTTAAAATTAGGTCTAATTTACGTGTTTTACAGTGGTCTTACCCCTTAAGTACTACTGATACACTAGAAATAATGTTTCTGTTAACAAGAAATTAAAATTTAAATTAATTCTTAATATCGTTAATATTTTCTTATTAAGGTAGTATTATACTTTGTAAGTTGTCAAAGATGACTTTAAAAAACAATTTTTTTCTCGGTGATAATTTTATTTGAAGCAATAAAAGTTTTTGCATAATATTTTGGACATTTTTGTCTGTCAAAAATGAAAAAATAAAAAAATTTTACTGTGCCTGTTTCATCACTAGAGGGCGCCAAAGTCAAGATAAAAAAAACTATAAATCGGCGGACAAGCTACAGCCTCACAAAAACATCCGATCTGAAAAATTCAAATGTGGTTTTAAAGCTGATACATGTGGTTAGGCATCCCCCTAACCCCGATAAAAAATATTAAAAAATAAAAAAAATGGCGCCAATTTAAAAAAAAATCACAAAAAATGAGTATTATTTTTGTCATTTTTGAGTTGTTCAAAAACAAAAAAAAATGAAGTACACAATCGGATTTAGGGGGGATGCTTGAAAGATTTCATAACGAAGAAATTGATCTAAAGTTTTTTAAAATCGATTAAAAAGAACTCGAGGTATGCTGTCCGCCAGTTTAAAAAACATGGTTTTGAGAAAAACGCGTTTAAAGTTTTGTGTGTAATGAGCCGATGTGCATATGTATAACTTTTACATGGGTATAACTTTTTTATTTCTTCGAATTTTAATCTGCAATTTGGGAATTATATTTTTGAGGTAATGTAGACCACAAAAAAAATAAAAAAAATTCGATTTTTTGATCGATGCCAAGTATAATACTACCCTAATAAAAGGTTACATGGACTTAATAGGCCTAAAAAAGAGGTTTTTCAAAAAAAATTCCTGTAAAAACTTCTAAATTTATGGATTTAACAATTTGTACACATATTTTGGTAACTTTGAGCTATATTTTAAAACTTTTTGATATGTATGTGCACTGAAAAAAATCCCTTGCACCCGTACACAAGGAATCAACCATTTTTCCTTGTTAGTTAAGGCGCCAACTAGGGAAGCCTAGTTAAAATACAAGGATAATTTTCAGTCTAAGAAATTAGAAATTATATTATATTGAACATCAGAAATTGTGGGACCGACTGATTTTATTACTCAAAAAGTCTTTTATTTTATAAAATATTAATATTTTCTATCTCTAAACCATTAGTGGTTACGGTAAATGACCTAGTTGTGGCCGTCATATATTTGAAGGTTATGTTGATTTAACATTTTCAAAAAACACTATTAAAATTTTAGTGTATACTTTTGTATTATTTTAAAGATTATGTGATACAACTTAACTCATTTGCACTATAGAAAATTGTAAATTTTTAGCTGATTGACAATTTTTTCCCCCGTTTTTAAGAATTACAAACAAACAAGTTTGATATATTAGAACTAACTTCGCTTCGGTTGCTAGCTTAACTTGGAATCCTTGTCATTTTAACTAAAATGTCTTTAACTATAGACAAATAGTTGATTTTGACAAACATATTTTTTTCAGTGTGTATAGTTTTTTCAATTTCGGGAAGGAAACCGGTGTCAAAAAAATTACGACACTTCTTGTTTTTTGTTACATTGCAACGTTTCGTTGAGAAATTTGTCAACCTCTTCAGGCACTGTTTATTGAAAAATACAAACAATTAATTGTTATTTTAATTAAACATTAATAAGCACACTTAAAAAACCATTGATATTATAATTTTAAAAAATATGTTTTAAAAATTACCTATATAGATTGTCAACAAAATTTAAAAAATACATTTTTGTTTTTTAAGAAAACACGTCGAATTATTCATTAAGTCTCGGATTTCTAATTTTAATAATTTTTTACAATAAAAATTTGTGAGATTTAAATGACATTTTTGTCCAAAATTACTATAATGGGTTACATTGTGTAAACGCTTGTAAAAAATTATTAAAATTAGAAATCCGAGACTTAATGAATAATTCGAGGTGTTTTCTTAAAAAACAAAAATGTATTTTTTAAATTTTGTTGACAATCTATATAGGTAATTTTTAAAACATGTTTTTTAAAATTATAATATCAATGGTTTTTTAAGTGTGCTTATTAATGTTTAATTAAAATAACAATTAATTGTTTGTATTTTTCAATAAACAGTGCCTGAAGAGGTTGACAAATTTCTCAACGAAACGTTGCAATGTAACAAAAAACAAGAAGTGTCGTAATTTATTTGACACCGGTTTCCTTCCCGAAATTGAAAAAACTACACATACATATTAAAGAATGGAAGGGATAAATAGTTCTACAAATTTAAAACTTTTTATTTGTAAAAATAATAGCTTTAAAAGTTGCTACAGCAGATCTTCCGGAACCCCTCCAAAAAAATGCGTTTTGCGGTGACCACCGTATCACTGAGGTGGATCATCTAAAATGCAAAAACCAAACGGATTTCGTTAAAGTAATATGTACAGTCTTGTAATTAATCGAAGGAATAAGCAAAATAAATTTTTTTGACAAATGTCGACTTTTCTTTTGTCACAAAATTTTCTTTTTCCTTATTCCTTGTTTAATTACAAGATTATAAATTACTTTAACGAAATCCGTTTGGTTTTTTCATTTTAGATGATCCACTTCAGTGTACGGTGGTCACCGCAAAACGCCTTTTTTTGGACGGGTTCCGGAAGATCTGCTGTAGCAACTTTAAAAGCTATTATTTTTACAAATAAAAAATTATAAAATATAGCTCTAAGTTACCATAATATGTGTACAAATTGTTATATTAATAAATTTAGAAGTTTTCTCAGGAAAATTTTCTGAAAAACCTCTTTTTTTAGAGCTATTAAATATATGTAACCTCTTAATGTAAACTTACTAAATTCATTATTAAAATAATGTTTCAGGGCCAATGCATTATATTTCACCTAAAGTCGTGGAGGCCTTTTTTTGAAAATTCTGATAATTCGTAATAAATTTAATATCCGTACAATTCATTTTTGTCAAATGATTTATAAAATTATTTGTATTTGCTTTGAAATTTTAATTTTTAATTTATTTTGACAGCTGATGTGAAAACTCAATAAAAAATCACAGAAATAATTTAGATAGTAGAGTAAGGTGGGGTGAAATAGCCACTTCTTTACATTTTAGGATATAAAATCGGTATTTTAACATTTTTTTTTTCGTATTTCCAACGGATTCTAAAAGTTTAGTTCTTGAGCTTCAAAATCGTTGATGGACAATCTTCGTATTTCCTGAAAGGACGAAGTTATTTGAGTTTTATGAGAGCACTGCAAGAGGCTTTTTTGCACCACCTGGTGGGGTAAAAAATCCACTTTGCTAATTGGGCAGAATATGTTATTAATTTTCGTTTTTTAATGTTTTTTTCTTCATTTATATTTCAAATAATGTTATTTTAATAAATTTGGAAGATTATTATTTATTAATATATTTTAAAACTAATGTAATAATAATATAAAGTGTGCGATAAATTTGACGGTTATGTGTATTATAAAATGTTACGAATAGTAGAAAACAAATAAACATCACATAATTTTGAATAGCTTCTTTGTCTTTGGCTTTTATACCCTCAGGAACCTTTTTACAAAAAGCTATAATAAATCTCAAAATTAAGTTAATTGCAAAAAAACTGTTTACCATACGTGTTAAGAATAGTTTTCTCTTTACGTACACTGTAAAAAATTTTTCGGAAATTTTTCCGAAAAAATTCGGACAGCACGGAACCCCAGACGGTGGAAATTTTTCCGAAAAAAAAATTGGTTTTATTTCCAACTTTTTCGGAAACTTTTCCTACTGATGAAGAGGAATTTTTTCCGAAATTATCGGAAATTTTTCCGCATATGAAGTTGGACATTTTTCCGAATACGTCGGATATTTATCCTGATAAAAAAAATCCCATTGATTATTCAATAATAAAAATTAAATCAACAGATTTAAAACATTAAGGAAATTTATATTTTACAGTATGGGATTTGGGTTTGTTTTTACATACTTATTTAATTCAATTGTTGTGTTGTGCTGAAATTAGATTTGATTATTAATTAACATTTTATTTATACCTTAAACGCAACTAAACGCATACATACGAAATTTTTGAAAAATCCTAGCGACACTGAGATTCGAACGCACTAACCCTAACGCTAAACGCAAATACGCATATTACGATACCAGCACCTAACCATTGAGCCATCTTGGCTATGAAATTCTCTTTTCAAAGAACTTGGTGATCTCAAGTTTCGTTTGGTCGCCACGTGCAGATGAACCCCCGCAATGGCATCGCCCGTCAACAATAGACTCTCATAAATTTTGGTCCTATGGTTTAGTTAGTATTACTGGCATGTGACACTCACACATATTTTCACCAAAAGGAGAATGGCAATAAATACCTTTCGACAAATTTTTTGTGATTCCATTATTTTAAATTAAAGATTAAGACATTTTTTAGGAGAAGATTTTTAAGAATCTTATCCAAATAAAATTTAAAAATATTTATTTGAAATAAGATAATTTATATTCGGAGAAATTTTCATTTTTTGTATAATCTGTATATCTGTTTATATTATTAAGAAACATTCAAAGATAGAAAACATTTCTAATATTAAAATTTTAAATTTTATTACAATCATTACTAACAATATTTACTTTTTTTCTGATTGAAATTAACATAAGATTAAATTTATTTGGTAAAAAAATTATTTATCGTTACTAAATTACCAATAAATTAAATAAGTAAATATTCTGAACAATATTAACTGGTCCAAACAAAATAGTTTAAAATTAAATTATATGTATTAGGAAAAATAATTGAGAACAATAATTAATCGATATTTAAAAATGATAAAAGAATACAGGCTCGGATACAGATTATCAATAAAATGAATACAAACAAATTGATTAACTTCAATAAAATGAATACAAATAAATTGATTAACGTTTTTAACAATTTCATTTATTTATATTAATAAAAGTAATATTTTTAAAATGCAAACATTGCCCAAAACAATTTTTTTTTATAAATTAAACAGAAGAATTAAATATTAAAATATAATAGTAATAAATATGTAAAACAAAATTTTTATAACAAAAACATGTTAGATCTATTAGTTCTGTATCAACAATCTTTTAGTAAAATTTTTGTTCTTCACATAAATAAATTTTTCATAATTATAATAAATAAAATAATTAGAAGAAACTAATTAAGTCATTTGTATTTTTTAAAAAATGAAACTAGGAGTTCCTTTTAGTAGGAGTACAAAATAACATTTGTTCTTCACATAAATAAATTTTTCAAAATTATAATAAATAAAACAATTATGAGAAACTAATTAAGTGATTTTTATTTTTAAAAAAATAAACCTAGGAGTTTCTTTTAGTAGGAGTACAAAATAAAATTTTCTTAGATTGAGCAATATAATATGCACAAGTTAAAAATCCGTTTAGTTTGGAAATTTTTCTGAAGTTTGAGAAATAATTTCCGGTTTTTTGTGGAAAATGTATTTTTCCGACTGCATTCGGAAATATTTCCTTTTACTATAGGTTAAAAATCCGTTTTGTTTGGAAATTTTTTCGAAGTTTGAGGAATAATTTCCGGTTTTTTGTGGAAAATGTATTTTTCCGACTGCATTCGGAAATATTTCCTTTTACTATAGGTTAAAAATCCGTTTTGTTTAGAAATTTTTCCGAAGTTTGTGGAATAATTTCCGGTTTTATGTGAGAAAAGTATTATTCCGACTCCATTCGGAAATATTTCCTACTACCATAGGATAAAAATCCCATTTGATTGGAAATTTTCCCGAAGTATAAGGAATAAATTCCGGTTTTTTGTGGAAAATGTATTTTTCCCATTCCATTCGGAAATATTTCCTACTACTGTAGGTTAAAAATCCGTTTTGCTTGGAAATTTTTCCAAAGTTTGTGGAATAATTTCCGGTTGTATCGGAAAAAAGTATTTTTCCGACTCCATCCGGAAATATTTCCTACTACTATAGGCTAAAAATCCGTTTTGATTGGAAATTTTTCCGAAGTTTGTGGAATAATTTCCGGTTTTCTGTGGATAAAGTATTTTTCCTTCTCTTTTCGGAAATTTTTCCTACAAAATATTCGGAAACATGTGTTACCTACCAGTTTCGGAATAATTTCCTACTAATTCATCGGAGAAAATTCCGAAATTTTTTACAGTGTATATGGGCAAGTCTCTGGAACTTTTAACCTTAGTGTTCCTCATATATTTTACTTTAAAAAACGCTTTTAATCACAACTAAAGTTTACCAAAAATTGATATATTTTAAAATGAGATATACAGATCATTGTCCAATCATTGTTTTGAATTAATATTATTATTTTATATTTATTTTACTGTAATCATTTTGATTATTCTATGTTTTTGAGTGTGTCACTTCGCTCTTTTTTTGAAATGTTTCAATTTTTCATTCTAATTTCTAAAAGAAGAAAAAAGTTTTATGTTATGAACTAATTCAAAATGTAATTAAAAATCGAATAAAGAGAGCAAACATAATACATAATATCAAAATGTGATATATTTTTTGTTCTGAAAATTGTTCCTTAGTTTGTATGTCGCTGGTCAAATGATTCAGTTTTTATATATTATTATTTAAATACTGGAGGGAATAATTTGTAACTTAAGGCACACTTCAATTTTAGCTCAAATAACAAATCAGTGTACTTTGCTTTTATTTAAATTTATTTTTTATATGAATTATAATACTGGTTATACGCGCATACTTGTGTCGTACGAAAAAACTGTCGCTGGTCAAATAAGTGAGCTTTACGAAACAACTTATCAAATCTGCTCCAAATTTGTGGCACATACAAATTTCGATATACTTTAAATTTCCCATGAAGTGCCATTTATTTTAATTATTAGTTACATATTTTTTTAATGTGGATATTCAAATTGTCGCTCGTCAAATAGTCTCTTGGTCAAATTTACTTTTTTTCGATCAATCTGAAGTTATGTATTTACTTATTTTATATTGATAATTCCGAAATGGCCAAGATTTATAAAATTACATTTAGTCTCTGACAGGTGAAAGAAAAAATGAGAAAAAGCGAGAAAAGAAAATAAAAATCAAAGAAATGAAAAGAAGAATGCATAGAGAATATCATCGTAAAGCTCTCAAGTAAAACTTATTTAGTTACTTTTAATTAATTGAACACAGTATTTTCATGAATTCGTTGTAACTCTTTAAGGTTATATTTAGAATCTGAGATTGTCTCAAATCAATGAAATTTAAAGCAAACGTGTATTTTGCTAATTGTAATGATTGTATTCAAAATAATTTTTAACTTTTTTTACAGAGTGATAGTCTTAATAGTGATTCTTTAATTAATTATTATGATCCTCATCATTTTCTATTATTTCAATGTTATTAAAAAATTATATATTTTATAGTTTCAGGCATATTAAAATTTTACATAACCCCCTTTTTGTATCTCATAAAATTAATATTTTAGATTAGAGCGCAACCAAAAAAAGCTTGTACTGTAATAGAATTGAAATCTATTTAGGTTCAAAATACTATAGTTTAAATTTTAAAGCTGTGCTGAAGAATAAAATTAAAACATTTTTTAAATTAAAATGTTAAGGGTTCCAGAGACTTGCCCATATATAAACGTTTACTCTTATTTTCCGTCCACTTAAACTAGTTCTAATATGTGCGGAAAGTTAACCAAAATGTTGTGTCCAAAAACATCTCAAAATGCAATTTTACAATAAAAACTACAATATTATAGATACAGCTGTCAAATTAGAGTCAAAAGTTGCGTATTACCTGATAGAACTTATACTCTAAATGTCTGATAAAACAATTCAATAGTTTTAATTTAAAACCCAAATGGCTCTTTTTCCCCAGGTCTTTTTCACCTCCCTTTTCTGTATAAATGATTTGATTTATATTTGTTCAAAACAGTTTAATTTACTTATATTAATATTGATTGGTATGTAAAAAAGTCCAAAATAAAAATCTAGACATTTTGTAAATATTAAAAAATATATTACTATACTTAATATGAAGTACTTTCAATGTACTTTCATATGATGGGTTAACTTTTTAATTTAATGATGTAGAAATATGAAAAATGTTACCTTGAATGTTGAACTTTCCAGGATTTTATGTGATTTTGAACATTTGAACTCCATACTATTAAATTTTGACAATTGATTTCGAGCTATTTTACAGTTTTATTCGGTTTGAAAAATCAGCTTCCAGAAACGAAATTGAAGGTTAAAATGCAAATAGTCGTTTTACGAAATTGAAGTTGACTGTCTGAATATCGATTTATTGGTTTGAATTCAAATTTAAGTTTGTAAATAAGATTTAATCATTGAAATTCATGAATATTATGATTGTTAACAATCAGTTTTCAATTATATTATTCATGTTATTACAATCATAATATTCATGAATTTCAATGATTAAATCTTATATTTACAAACTTAAATTTGAATTCAAACAAATAAATCGATATTCAGAAAGTTAACGTCAATTTCGTAAAACGACTACTTGCATTTTAACCCTCAATTTTGTTTCTGGAAGCTGATTTTTCAAACCGAATAAAACTGTAAAATAGCTCGGAATACATATTCAAAATTTAATAGTATAGAGAACAAGATCTAGCTTAAAGGGTTAGACCACTGTAAAGCACGAAAATTAGACCTAATTTTAAGATTTTTTTATGGAAGCAGAATAAAGTGAATTAAAACCCGGTTTATTCATTATTATTTGGTATCTATTGAAGTATAAAAAAATTATTCTGCTATGTTGAAAAAGTTAAAATGGAGGCCTAGATGGTCGATTGAGAAAAAAACCGGTTTTTGTAAAAACAGCACACTTTTGACTCAAAATTTCAAGTTTTTCGGTAAAAAATCGATAGAAAGTTGTTAATAAATTTTTTTTTTCTAGAACAAATTTCTACTTGGGATCATTAACGGTTTAAAAAAGATATGGCCATTTGAAAAAATGTAAACAAATTTTCTATTGTTTAAACTAATGATTGTTTTTACTTAAAACTTCGCGTATTTGAAACTTCTTACTATTAAAAACAAAGTTTCATTTTAATCTGTTATCTCGCTTCAAAATAGTGTCGAATTTAGAAAACATCTCGGAAAACAAATTCTTATAAAACAGAAATAAACAGTTAACAACTGAATTTTTGATTTATTTATATTTTGTTCTTTTATATTCTCTAAATAATTGAGTAATTATAATTGTAAAATTTCTCTTTTATGCGCGGTGCTCCTGTTATGTGAAAATGATTTGAAATGATAAATCTGAATTTCTCAGGACTGAGAACTTCCGTCATGTCGGCATTCATTTCCATCTTCAGTTTTCAGTTCTCTATTATTTATCCTTTTGCTCGTTATCACGGTTTGTAATCGTCATCTTGATCGCAAAAGCGATTCATCCCAGGATGCGTTCCCTAAACCAGCGTAATTAATCCACCTGGACCTCCGGCCTTTTGTTTCGTCAGGGCTTTTCATACACGCAAGGTACACAGAATCGGTTTACATGGAGACAATCTGCAAAAGAAACTTTACTAAACTCTAAGGCTATTTTGCTAATACTGACCTTTAAGGAAACAAGTGTAAGTGTCAAGAAGCAATTTTAGCTATTCATTTTTTACAAATGAAATGAGTATTGACATTATCACAATACCATAGTATTGTTGACAACACTACTATTGTATTTTTATCACTACTATTGTTTTGTTGTTATTACCACTACTGTGTTATTGTTATCACTATACTATTGTATACTTTTATTATTCAGTACTTTCTCCCCCTTCTTTTATAGAACAGATTTAAAACGAAAGACTGAAATAAAAAGAACAAGCCTCGAAATGATAGACGCAATTGTAACGGGAACAAAACGATAACCTATTCGTGGAACCTGTCGAGTTGTCCTGAACAGCAGTCGCTTTAAATCTCCAATCGTCAATAAAGGTCTGCCTTCCTAATGTCTTTACTAATTTGTTTTTAGGACAAGTTCAATGAAAATCGTTTAACGGCTGTCAGCGAGCTCTTGTTTCATTGGAAAGCAGCCAGCTAATCTCATGGATTTTAAAAGCAGGCAGAATATAATTGATCGAGCAAGACAGCGACAGGATTAAAAAAGAGACAATAACGCTACTCATTGCTGACAATAATTAATGCAAAGAAATCGATCGTTCTTCAACTCTGCATAGGATCGGATAACAGCGTTTTCGTTTAAAGACCCTCAGGAGACTTCGCCCTCATACCTGGTGCGTCCCTTCTATTCCACTTTTTGTCCTGAGTTCTTCGCGACGCCGACGAAGGACGACATTAAGGGTGGGGGATCAAACGAGACGAGAGAGAGAGAGAGAGTAGGAGAGAGAAGTAAACTGAAGAAAGAGGCAGATAGAGAGAGATAGAGTTAGTCAGAGTGAGAGAGGGAGTGAGAAAGAGAGAGAAAATGACAGTTGGGCTCTCTCGTCCCGGCTTATGGTCACTGTTCTCTAGACTCAGTCTCACCGTGTTCGTTCACTGCACAGGCTGCTGAGGTTTCAGTTTCTTCTCCGAAGAAAACACGTTCCCCTTCTCGAAGTCAACAAACTCGCGCCCGACTACAAAAATTATATTAGCTTTATTATTTTTAATTTACCGCCAACAAGCGTTCCTTTGAAATACATTCCATGCCGCTGAGCGTTAATAGCTCACATCCAGCGTAAGTTGAGAGTGAAAGATAAGTGTGAAATTATCTAGTGAAGGCTTAAGTGAGACCAAAGAGAAAACAACACTGTTTTCTGGCTTTTCTCGTGATATTTATAGTTTTTTTTTCCTTCGAAAAGTCAGACAAGTTGTTAGTCAAATTAAAAGAATTGAAGCCGCTGTAGGAAATTGCTTTTATCAAATTCGAGCTGTGTAAGAAACAACACGCAACAAATTGGAGTTGTGCAATAAATACCTTGCATCAAGTTTGAGCTGTGTAAGAAGTTACTTACACGAAATTTGTGATGTGTAAAAAATTGCATTCAGCAAATTGAAGTTGTGCAAAAACATAATCTGCATAAAAGTTGCTCGCATCAATTGAAGCTGAATAAAAAATTACCTGCATTGAATTGAAACCGTGTTAAAAAAAATAACCCGCATCAAATTGGATCTACGTGGAAAAATTGCCAGCTTCCAATTGAGGCTGTGACACTTGAGATGTTTTCGTGATAATCGGAGACCAGTAACGGAAAACGTTCATGGTTAGACGAGGAAGTGTAACGGTCTCCCGCCTAATTACAAGACGTCAAATGCAAGCAAATTACGGTGTAACCGTCAGTATAATGATAGTGTCACGAGTCCCTAGTAATGGTAGTACCTTTCGGAGCACAAATGTCCGTTTTAACAGGAAAAGTCAAGCTAGACCGCCGATCGCCTTGAGCTGCTTACTTTAAATCGAACACAGCCACGGAGGCATATAAAACTCTTTTATGACGCCGCACCTCTTGTCATGGATCAAAGTGATGCCGAGGTATTGCTTCATTTCTTTATTTCTATCTACATTATAAATATTGATGAGAGATTATCCACTTACCATGACTTTCCTCAATTTTATAATAGATCTTCTTTATTCATTAGTTTTGTAATTTGCAATTATTGTTTTCACCAACTTTTAAATGATCATTTTATCAAATCTGCTATGTTAATTTAGATGAAAATTGTCTAGGTCTAGATTGTTTAGGTTTTATTTCGTCATTGAAACGTGAAGAACTTATTGATGGGTTGTTCTTGAATATCCAATTAGACTTTTAAGTATTAGGTCTTAATTTCTTGTTTTTTCGTGTGTAGTTTTTTGTACTGCTTTTGAGTCTCGTTTTGAGTCAAACAGTACATTTTCTGTTTCAAAGTCAATACAACTATTTCAAACAGTAAAAGTTTTCCCGCGCTAATGACGTCATAGGTAACGTAGGTTGCGTATATGAAGAACAAAACAGTAAATATTTGTGAATATTTCTTTTTCAATTCGTACCAATTTTCAATCTTTGAAAATTCTTTTGCAAAAGACTGTTTATGATTTATAATTATAAATGGAAATGATTTATATACAAAAAACACACTGAAAAAAATGTTTAGTCATTTGAGTCAACAAAATTTTTGTTGATATGACTAAACATTTTTTTCAGTGCATTAATTCTACATTTAACCCAATAAGAAGAGAGTAATTGAAAAGTATTAAATTTTGTTAATACTTTCGAATACCTTTTTTGTCCAATACATTTGTATCCGACGATAGAATCTACTTTTATTCGAAAATCAATCCTTATTAATACACGCTTCTAAATATTTTGTAATACCCACAGTTAAGATTAATTGAATCCAAACGAATCTCTTTATAATGAAAATAAAAGAAAAGTAAAACGATTATTTTAGAATACCCGCAGTACAGATTTATTAAATTCAAATGAATCCTTCTCTCTAAATCTGAATTAGTGGTTTTCTACTAATGAATTAGCAAAAAGTGAGCTACTTATTAAATAGTAAGAATTTTACTAATTTTTTAGTAGAAAACTACTAATTAAATTAGTAAAAAATCTATTTATTTTAAAAGTAAAGACTTACTATTTCAATTAGTAGTTTTCTACTGAAAAATTAGTAAAATTCTTGGCTCACTTTTCGCTAATTCATAGTAGAAAACTACTAATTTAGATTTAGAAAGTTTATAATTAAAAAAATTAAACTAAAATCTTTGAATACCCACAGTAAAAATGTATTTAATCCAAATGAATCCCTTTCTAATGAAACAAATAAAATGTATATTTTTGAATACCCACGGTTCAGATTAATTGAATCCAAATGAATCCCTTTATAATAAAATTTAAAAAAAAGTAAAATGAATATTTTAGAATGCCCGCTGTACAGATTTATTAAATCCAAATGAATCACTTTATAATTAAAAAAATAAAATTAATATTTTTGAATACCCGCGGTTAAAATTTATTTAATCCAATTGAATCCCTTTATAATGAAAAAAATAAAATGAATATTTTTGAATACCCACAGTTCAGATTTATTTATTCCAAATGATTCCCTATAAAAAAAAATTTATAAAAGTGTTCTAAAGGATATTGTTTGGATTAAATGAATCTGAACTGTGGGTATTCAAAAATATTCATTTTATTTTTATTAAAAAGAGATTCATTTGGATTCAATAATCTGAACTATGGTTTTTTTTCATTATAAAGGGATTTATTTGGATTAAATAAATCTGAACTGTGGATATTTAAAAATATTCATTATATTTTTATTTTATTTTTATTATAAATGGATTCATTTCGATTCAATAATCTAAACTGCGGGTATTCAGAAATATTAATTTTATTTTTATTTTATTTTTATTATAAAGGGCTTCATTCGGATTCAAAAATCTGAACTGTGGGTATTCAAAAATATTCATTTTATTTTTATTAAAAAGAGATTCATTTGGATTCAATAATCTGAACAGTGTTTTTTTTTCATTATAAAGGGATTCATTTGGATTGCAATATATTTAGAAACGTATTAGTATGGAATGACTTTTCGATCAAAGTTGGTGGTATCGCCGGATTCGAATGGGTTGGATAAAAAACTTATTAAAAAAGATTTAATCATTTTCCTGTTTCTTCGAAAATCATAAAATTTCAATCCTTTTCAATTCTCTCCTTCTTACTGGGAATTTTAATACAGATATAAATGGATTGAGTCAAGCTTCTTCGTATTTAATTCATACTAGTAGATTTTGCTTTTAATTTTGACTATCAAATGTTGATTTTGAATTAAGTTCGATTTCGATTTAGATTACTCTCTAAATCTGAATTAGTTAAAAACTACCATTTAGGGGTTAAAATCATGAACGAGTTTTCTCTTTTTCAATTAGTAAAAAATAACTAATTAATAGTAAAAAACTACTAATTCAGCGGTTAAAATTAAGTAATTAAATAGTCAAAACAACTAATGTAATTAGTAAATAAAAATCTACTAATTATTTAATAGTTTAACATAACTTAAAATTACTTTGACTAATTAAATTAGTAGTTTTTTACTAAAGTATCAGTCAAAAATTACTATTTGAAATGGTAAACGAGTTTTCACTTTTAAAATGGTAGTTTTTAACCATTTCAGATTTAAAAAGTAAATTCGATCTCGATTTAGATTGTTTTTTAATAACCTTAAAAGTTATTTTAATTTTGTCATGTAATCTTTTTATTATTTAAAAATCTCCTTTTTGGAGGTAAGAAATGTTTAATAAGAAATTTATAATATATATTTGCATTATATTCAAATATTCTTTAATTTGTTAAAAGTTTCATTTTTATATGTTATATTGAAGATTTATATCAATCGTCGTATAAAATCATTAATTTAAATTAAAAGAACATATATTCATGGTTGTGACCTAATGAGGACATGTAAATGTCAAAACATGTTGTTTATTAAAAAAAACTGTTTAGTTTGAGGTTATGTCAGTGGACTGAACCAAACATTTTTAGCCTCCTCTTTTATATTAAAGTTTCTTTTCTTTCAAAAGATTTTTTCTTCTTTATCACAAGATTCTTCAGATAAATTTTCATCGAAAGAATTCTTTGTAAAAATTCTCCTTTGAAATATTATGATACTGAAGTTCACAACGTTTTTCAGCTTACCACAAAGTTTTGATTCTTTTAAATTTCCAAAATATTTATATAAAAATAGAACAATTTACAAGTTTGTAAAAATATCTTAATAGAAGGAATCTATAAATTACAACCGAAACGTAGTAAAGTAACGTAAAAAACAACAAAAATAAAATCTTAATTATTTATTATCAAAAAATAAGAAAACAAAAAACCATCTATATTCTAAAATTACATAATTTTTGGTCGAAACAAGAAAAGATCAAATTTTATGAATCTATAAATAAGTATCTAGAATAGAATAAAAATCTTATAAGATTTAAGACTTAGCAGAAGAATCTTTAAATTTAGAAAACGTAAATTCTTCTTTTGAAACTTGTCTTGTCTAAATCTAAAGATTCTTCTGTTCTAAAATTAAAGATTTATGTTTCTCCAAAATCGATTAGAACAATCATTTTCGAAATTTTAATTCAAACACAAAAAGTTCTTTTCAATTGTTTCGACATAAACCATTTAATTGAATCTCAGACGCTCAATCCTTTAAAATCGAAGATTCTTTGAAAATACCTGTCGAATCGTAATTATTTTCGAAAAGCTCTCTTGATGTAATAATTAAAATTGGAATGGATCTTATCTTGCCGACAGGGCCTAAGTGCTTAGTGAGGCGGTGAACATACTTGAAATGCATTCTCCATTGAAGTAATAACTTTTTTACATCACCACAGAAGAAAAGAACCGCCGCTTAATGAGACGGCGATTAATTACTGCGGAATTCACTATACACTATTTTTTTCTTTACTTTCACTATATGAATCGAGTTATTAATTGTCGTACACTTTGTTAGGGTCATGACCCGTTATTACGTAATTTTCCTCGTGCCACACGACTTCTTTCATTCCCAGCGAAAATACACTTAATTACTTTTTCGTTTTGTGAAAACAAATTTTTTTCACTCTATTTCCAAATGGGCGTTTTCTGATTCGTCACACAATATGTTTATAATTTTGTTAATCAGTGCTCGGATTAAGTATATTTTAGAAAATTGTTAATACATACTTTTTTATACAATTCTTATCATAACATTTGACATCGATCATTAACATAGCCATAACTAAATTCCGTTTTGCTACTAAAACTAAAGTTGGTAGTTTAGTTACAAAAATCATAATTTTCTTCCGTTTGCGACCAAAAACAAAATTTTCAAAATTTAGTAACCAAACTTATAAAATTAAACTTTTGCATTGTTTTGGTTTGAAAAAATTGAACAGAAAAGAAGCAAACAAGTAAGAATTACAAAATTTGCATAAAATTTTAAGATTGGTCCCCCCTTATTTGTTTAAATTGGAATAGATGTTATCTTTTTAGAATAGTTCAAGTGAAGTGCGACCACGAAAAAGCCTAATTTCCATTCACAGCAAAATCGCGCGAAGGGAAAAATAATCAACATAATCGAAAAATATTAAAATTGTTCTATTGGCAATTCCAATGTCTGTGTTATTCATCAAGTAATGGTGTTTAATGTTATTCTTGGGATGTGAAAGGAAGGAAATTGTTTCCTAAATAAGGATATTGATCCGAAGGACAAAGCAAACATTTTTATTGCAGCGGCGCTAATCAAGGTTTGCCCATTGCTAAGTTGGAGTTCTTTTGTGCGCCGAGATTTGCCCAATTTTCTTTGGGACTTAGGGCTAGGGAGGATTCATCTAACTAAAGTTTCAACCCAAGGACTTTTCCTGTGTACAAGTGTTTTCTTTTGCTTCAAGGGGCGCCGAGGTCGGTAGCGGCTGAGCTGTCTTTGCTTTTGAGTGGTCGAACCGACCATGCGGTGTCTTTGAAGTTTCTTTTGAAGGATTCGCTGCTCTCCGGGTTACAATAATTCCCCGCTACGTAAGTCATCTTGTTTGATAACGCTGACACCGCCTTTGACGATTCCGCGCACAATCTTTGTCAATATCGCCACTCCTACCAGAGAAGTGTTCTGTCTTCGAGATTTCCGTTTGACCTAACATCCGGTCAACTCGTCACTTTCAATTCCCTCCCTTTGAACCTCTCTGTAAACACCAATCGACATATGTAACTTGACCATCAGGACCCCAATCCTCCAGCATCATTATTTCAAACTGTTTTTACTATCCTGTTGAAAAATATTTTCCTTTGACATACTCTTGTTGTACTACTGTACAACTGATAAAACTTTGTTGAAACTTGATGCATTCGAGTAGAGTTTGAGAAGAGAAATTCTTTCAGGACCATGAGCGGTTTAACTGACTTTAATCTATCCATTCACCGACAGTGATTAACTCTTTTGATCGGAATGGTGAAACCGGTATTTTAAGTAGTTATCTATTGTCCTAATTAAAATAGCTGTTCATTGTGATGATTAAAATACCGATATGTAATCCAGTACGTTTGAATTCACTATCTGGATATAGGTTGTAAATTTTTCAAGAATTGGCCATTTATATAAAAGATGTGAGTGTATATAAAAAAATTCTGCAATCGTAGTGGGACTTGAGCGAGTAAATAAGTGTGTGGGTATCTGTAGTCCCAGGTACTTGTGTACCTACTTGAGACTTTGGCATCGCGCCATGCTTTTATTCTCCGCCGACCCCAAATATACAGGGTGACTACGGAATCGGGACACCTTGAAATTTTTAAAACGATGAACGAACATGACCCCACAGCGAACGAAGACCTACCACCTAGTGTGATTAATGAGCCTGGATCAAGATCATTAATTTTTAACTGGAGCATTTGTGCAGAGGGTCCATTGCCACCGGAAAGATAAGGGACATCAGGAATTTCAGTCTCTTGCGCTTAAAACATTTCCTCACGTTTCAAACATTTCCTTTATAAAATATAAAATTTACCGTACCAGAAATTGCTTCGCAGATGTTTTTCATAATTAGCAAGACTAGTGTCTTATTCTTTCTTCAGTTTTTTTAATTAACCAAGTTCCTTGTATTTTAGTAATTTCACATCGATAGACATTGATTAATTCGCTCTAAACCCGACTGTTGAGCGTTTTGTAGATCCAGATGTTTAGGCCGACAAACATATCTATTAAGCCATATGGAAAATACAATATATCTAGTAACCACATCCTCAGGAAACCATTCACACTTATCACGACAAAAACATTGATTTCTTTAAACTCGCCGCTTCCTCTATTAATGCCGAATTCTAGACAATCTAACCAGATAATTCTATAGAAAAACAGTCATATTTTTTTTTCGTAAAGAAACAATTTTCTCACGTAGTTTCCAAGAAAGAATCAGAATATATAGTTTTTTTTTATTGATTAGTCTCATAAAATGAACTCAATAGACCTAATGATGAATATAAAGTTCTCGAAAATGGGAAACTATGCGAGATCCCGTGCGGTTTTAGTGGTCGTACCTTTCCGCTGAAGGGTTCACGAATTTCACCGTAAATGTCCCATGAATGAACCTCTGGACATTAAGTTCTCATGTTACAGTGAATGGAATTCGGAATCACAGGTCTATCTGAAAACGCTTACGTAATATCACATCTTATTCCACTATTTCTCATCGTAAAAAGAGGCTGTGGGCTCAAAACATTATGTTGTAGTTTCTCGCGTTTGAAGTAAATTTTGGCTTATATAAGGGTAAACAATTTCGTAACGCTATAAGATATGGGCTTTGTTCTCATGGAGAAGATGGACAAGATTGCTGGCAACAGGCCAACAAGATAATAAAAGAAACTCCACTCCCCTTCATCCTCTGCTTCAATTCTTTTATTTCTAATGACATAATTTCTAGACCCGAGTCTGGAAATTCAATTGAATTTCAGTTTTCCCAAAAAGTTCGCAATCATTGTATAAAAACAAACTATTCTGGTTTTTGAAAAATTGTGACTCAAAGTTTAATAGAATTTGAAAAGTTTATTATTCCAGAATGATGAAAAAAAAAAATTTGTTGTGCTAGGAGAATAAAGTAAATGTTTATGGCCTAGGGTAATTAAGTGATTTTTGTGGAAAATAAAGGAAGATTATTGCCCTAGGTCAATACGGATTACTTTATTCTCTTAAGTTAATTTCCTTAGGGAAACAGTGTGAACATTATCGCCCTAGGGAAATCCACATAAAATCAATCAAAATAATGATAAAATACGGAAGATGTTTTTTTATTATATAATTTAAATTTTTTGTTTTATAAACGTGTTTTGTCGACTTGGTCTTGAAAAAAAAGAGGTTTAATTCAAAGGACATCGTGACAGACATCGGTGCCAGAATAGTGAAGTATAGTCTCTTGGATATCGTCTCTTTTTCTCTTAGGCGAGTAAAAGAGATTTTGCCGACACCGCGAGAGACAGAATGGCTGAAGTAGAGACGATAGAAAGAAGGCATGATAGAAAAAGAGAGACGATTAGGGTGGATGAAAGGGGGTGGAGGAACGGGTTGAGGAAGACTGAAAGGGTTAGTTGAATGGGAACCCGTGTGTATGCTTTTCTCGTTTGAGAAGCTTCGGATTGCCCAGTGTCGTAGTTATCGACTCTAGCGCCCTCGACTTTACCGGTTCAACCCTCTCTTTAGCCCTTTTCTAACATTCTATATTGACTATGTCTGTGTTGATGCGAGAACATAAAAGCGTTTTTAAACTCTCGCCTCTCACTTTTAATTCCCCAATTGTCTCGTTGCGTTTGTAGTCAGTCGAACTCTGATCTAAATAATACGTTTAAAACTCTTCTGCAACTTAATTTAGAAAATAATCTTTCTAATTCTAACAAAATTATCGTTTCTGTTTAATTATTGACAAATATTGTGAATGTTGACAAAGAAAGAATTTTTAATCTCTACTATGACTTTTCTTTGACCCTATATAGACTTTTTCAAGCTACTAAGTGTGGTTCTCTTTAAATTCCGATTTGGTGCTTTTTGACCCTAATGACCGTAGGGAAAGGTTTAAAGACCCTGATCCCCATTCTCCCCTAATTACTTCAAAGCATTTAAATGGATAGATCAGAATACAAGATTTTTAAAACAGAAGCTTGTTGATTAGTAAAAACGAAAAGAATGCGCTTGTTTGTATTTTCCTCTTCCTTCTTTTTCGTAATATGAGATTTTTTAATCAGCATTTTTATCTTAAGTACATAAATGTTTTAGGATCGGCATGCTGGCCGCCTTAAGTGTCAAGTTTGAGAAATAAATACATATGATGACTCGGTTTTTTTCTCAAATGTTTCTCATTAATTTGTTGTTCTGTAAAGGCGTCTTATTAGGTCATTTCTGAAAATGATCAGTCGAATCGTTTTTCATAGAAATCGACACTTGGAAATTGAAAATTAGTATGGTTTATCTTTACTATTCTTCTAAGTCTTTGTATAAGTAAATCTTATTCTAGAATCAAATAATTTCATTTTTGGTTTGTGTTAAACTTCTCAAAATTACAAATGGACGATTTGCCAACATGGAATATTTGCAAAATGTTGGAAAAAAGTCCAGATTGAAAAAAAAAAATTGTCTAAGTTGTACTAATAACAAGAGTTAAAAAGAAGTCTTATAATTACACACTGGCGTCTACTTTTGAATTGATCTTCCTTCACTTGTTTCTTCATTGGGCCCATTTTTTGTCTTTGTTTTCTTCCAACATTGCCGAGGTGTCGATGAGGACTTCGCACCACGAGAGATAAAAAAGAAAATCCCCACGAGCCATACCTGCATCATTGTATCTTTCTTAGAAGTTTAGTCAGCCGCTGCAACTCTGAAGAAACCTTCATCTGCTCTCTCTCTCTCCTTCTCCCTCTGCTTCTCTTCCTTAATCTCGCCTCTTCTTTACTCTCTTTCGTTTACTTATATGGCTCTAGGGACCATATTTCAAAGAATTTTCCCGACATCGTCCATTTTGGTTTTACATTTGCCTAAGAATTTGTTGGATTTTTGGGAAGTTGGAGAATTTTGAGCTAATGTTCAGACGCACTTTTCCAACACCCGATATCCTCCTGGGCTCCAGACTGCCCGAGGAGCCGAAATTCTAAAGAGAATCGGCGTATACTACCGGCTTCTTCTGTGTACGTCGTAGGTATACTCCCTTAATCGTATTTTCGTCCATCCATCACGCTCACAAACGTTTCAAGAAGAGTAGTCCAAGCCTTTTCTTCCAGCTGCATTCATAAATGGCGCGTAGGATCACGTACCCAGTGTCTCAACGGCTGCCGACTCAAATTATCTTCCCGACTGTGAAATTTGTTTAAATGTCGAACCTCTTCTTTTCCTAAAAATGCGAAAAATTATCAGATTATCCAGCATAACAAGATTAACAACTCGTTAAGTTGTGGAAAAGTGCCCGACAAAGTTACGAAAACATCTTTTACAAAGGGCCAAAATTGCGGAAAACTTGAAAGAAGGTTGAAAACATCGGTTTAAAATCCATCTTTTATGAGGTAATATCTGTGTTTTTAGAATATTTTGGTTATGTATTTTTTAGTTTAGTTTTTTTTTCATTGTATGGTCAATACAATTTGTTATGTATAAAAACCATTTCTATATCTAGAGAGTTTGGATTTATAAAGATTTGGATAAAGCTGTGAAAATCTATGATTTTCTCTGATAGTGCGTTGTCTTCTAATTCCCGTGCGACGACCTGTTGAATCTTTCAAATATATGTTCTCCTTGAGTTTATCAAGTAGAAGATTGGAAAATTGATTTAAATAGTACCTGCTTTATCATTTTTGGAATATTCTTATCTTTTTGATATCAGCTTCTGTTTGGGTGTCAGGTTTCTTTTCCACTTTTGGTGCTCATTTTTTCCATTTTAACAATATTCATAACTTTTATTCTTAAACTTTTTTTTTATGGATTAAATGCTATTTTTCTAAACCAAATTAAATTTAAGCAATTTGAAATACCCATATTTGTATTGAATTTGAAAACATATATTGTTAATTAGAAAATAATAAGTATCTATTTTTAGAATCAGGAAAGATGAATAACTATTTTTCTAAGAAACGCAGCAATTGAAGAATCATCAACAACTGAAACGCTTAACTTTTGATATTGCACCTTCTTATAACTTTTAATAGCATGACTAAGAATTTTCAACCTACCTGCAATTTTAAACGTTTATTTGCATGAAGTTTTTATTCGCTTTTCTGTTAATTACCACTTTTTAAAAATACTATGAAGATTGCATAACTAATTAAATCTTAACCCCTTGTCTGTCTTACAAAAATTATGATGGGTACTGAGAGAAAAGGTTTCATTTGCCAATAATTAAAATATGCTTTGATAATATGACATCAAGAGTAATTATTCTTACGTGTAGACCAATAATAATTGTTATTAGAGCTAAAAGTAATTGTCATTAATTCAAGAATACTTCGCTCGATTCTGAGGATAATTTATACTTGATCCAATTCAAAAATACATTGGCACAAGGAAACAATTCCTTCAGTGTATGCTCAAAATGACAACCATAAATATATAAACAGTAAACACTACAAAAAGAAGTGAACAAAGTTAAGGAGTGACTCCAAAGTTATACACATTGCAAAAAAAAGTATTTTAAAATTTGTAGTCACTTTTAAATTATTTTCTTTTTGCAGAATTTGATACTAATTCATATGGCAGAAAAATGAATCTCTTTATAAAGTGACCACTGTTCACATACAAGAGTCAAATAGACAAGGGGTTAATACGCTATCGAAATACAAGATTGAAATGAATAAACTATTATAATGAGAATTGAGACTTAAAATAATAAAAAATAACAAACATGAATAACAATACATATTTAGTTTACAATAAAATATAATCATTTTTGATTAGGAATACATGAAGTAGAAATAATAGCGACAAATTTAAAAATGCTACTGAATGGTTGATTCTGCATTTGTGACCCAATATGAAGATAGGAACCTAATAAGCAAGAAAGCTTTAGGTTATGTTCAGTTATAGCTTTACCTTGATTATAGTTCCTTTTTAATGTCGCATAAACAAAATCAGTTTCTATTGAATATTCTGGATGTAATGCATACCTAAACATCAACAGTTTGCATCTCGGTTGTGTATTTTCATTCTAAAAAGCACAAATATAACCTAAAATAAAATCATCCTTTTGTTTTTTGGCACATGAAATGAAGAAAATAGTAGATCCTATGTGGGAGAGTGTGAAATTTAAATATAATAATATTGTTAGTTTTAGATTGATGAAACAAATTATAAGGTTAAATCAATGTGCTGTCAAATTTACTCATAGTACTATAACATTAAGATTGTTGATACGCAACATAAAGTATATGCTACAACCTACAGATGGCGCCACCGTCGTTTTCTCATGCTTTTATTTTACTCAACACGTGATGTCAGTTTTACTATAACTCTTCATTCCGTGCAGAAAAAAAATTAATTAAAGTACTGAAATAAAAAATTTAGTTTCTTCGAGTGATAAAAAGTTTAAAAATGCGAATGATACTTTAATAAGCAATGAAAGTAATTGTGTAATTGTAGGTGTATGGAAAGATAATGATAATCAATAATAATGATTTATTCGTTTATCCTTGATATTGAGAGCATATTTATTCGATTTAGAGAAATCCGACTTAATAATTTCAAGTACAAAATGTGATTTTATACTTTAAAATTTGAAATTAAGTATAAAAATTGTAAATTGAGCTGATCAAATTGAAAATTTGGTAGCAGGTGTTTTGTGAGTCAAGAAAGGGAAGTTTAAAAGTAAGTAGATAAATCTGAAGCACCGGGTAGATGTAGTGGCGAGGAAGGCCCTGCCTCTTGAACAGCGTGGCTCGGCCGAGCGAGGCGTTCCGAAAACCTGTAATTACGGACCCGGCGTACATCAAGCGGTGCCGCCAGCCGTCGAGGCCTACGTTTTCCGTCTCTCTTTTTATCCGTTTCTCGTCTCCGACTCCCTTCTCTCTCTCTCTCTCTCTCTCTCTCTCTCTCTCTCTCTCTAACTCTATCTTTCTCCTCGTCTTATTCCACCTCTCTCCATTTCTTGGCACTCTACTCTTTCTATCGTTTGAATTTACCTGTTACCTCTCCTTCAGATTCATGGAGGGATTTCTTTTCAACGCGAGTCGCAACATCGAATATACGCGTTTCAACTTTCCGCTCTTCAAAGCCACACTGATATTAGATCCGATTATCGCTTTAGACTTGGACTTTATTCCTATATCAAATCTGCGAAATTAGGAATCACGTCCTTTCAACCTCTGCAAAAGATCAATCCCAATTGGAAAATTGAATTTCGGGATTGAAATATATATGTTTGGTTTAGGTACTGGAAGTACTGATTTTTTAGAAGGGGAGTGGGTTGGCGCAGAGAGGTTTCTTTGATTTTTTCTCATTTGTTAGAATGTCTAAAGGGGTGTCCAAAATGTGTCCAAAATAACATTTTGGTAAAATAGGTTCATAAAGCTAGTAAATTTTGTTTGTTAACTTGACCAGGGAATTAGTCAAGGTCTTAAGAAATTATTGAATCTACTTCTTAGTTGATTTGCAAGGAAAAAAATGCTGTGTGATCAGTTTTGGAATTGTTAGATTTGTTGTTAATACAATTAGGATTGTTGGCACTACAAATGTGATTGTTGGTATCACAAATGTGATTGTCGTCAGTGCAAGTGTATTTTGTTATATTACGAATCATATACCTTCAATTTGTTCAGTTTGTAATCCGCAATGTTATAATAACGAATCTTTATATAGTATCCGGAGACTGATATGATGAAAAGATTCAAATTATTGTTAGCAAATTCTACTTGACACTCTGGATTTGTTTAGTGGACTTAATTTTTCTATTTATAATTATACACTTGTGTTTTGGCCTTCCTACGACTTAAAATAAGAAGTACTCGCATTTGCCTGGACCACCAAATATTGGGTTTTCTCGCTACTGGAGAGACAAAACTGTAGAAAAACCTCTTCTGAGTACAACCGGTTTATCGACAGTCGAGTTCTAATGATCTGCCCAGGTCAGTTACCGACAGTGCACATCATTATTCCTCGACGTCAAAGCTAGAGTTCTAAAGCGTTTATGTGCTAGGAGAATTTCTAATGAGCACGAGCATATGCTCGAGAATATTCTCGACCTGAATGTACTCTATCAATTTTTTGAGAATTCATGAAAATTAAAAAAGTATGTCCAATGTTCTCAACCACTTTTAAGATCTAGCAAGCTTACAAGTCGGTTTTTAATGATCTCATTGTTATTGATATGTGTACATTTTGTTAACAATAATGCCAAAAACCTAAGTTTGGAGATTTTATGATAAAATTACTGATCAGACAAATGTAGTAAAATTTGTAACAAACTAAATTTTACGCATCAGTATAAGTCAAAGTGAAACTGAAGTTAGCCGCTACTTTTTTTTTACTGTATGAAAACTTTCAAAACCTACTTTTTTAGTAGCTTACAGAACTCGAGATAAAAATAATTATTTTAAAATTAAATTAACACAAAAGAGACACAAAAAACTTCATGTGAAATACGAACATTTTTTTGTCCTTTTTTTTTTTAATGGAGGTTTAACAGCTTTATATAACCTCAAATTAAAAAGTGGTTTTTAACATCAAATGAAACCATAATTAAAATAACTTCAACAAATTTTAAAAGATTTATTTGTATAAGATATCAGAATAATTTAGGTTGAACCGGAATTTATTGACAAATAATAATTAATGACCATTTTATTTATTTTTTTTAACTGCAATTGTAATTTTCATCCAATTTTGACAAATAATTATTTTATTCTTTGAAACATTCTCTAACATTCTAGTCATTGACAATTCATAATATTTTGTTCAAAAGTTATAAAGTAATAAAATTTTTTATTTACACAAATTTTTAAAGAAAATTTAATAATAAGAAATATAGAGAATGTACCAAAGAGCAAAATGAGCTCTTATTTGTCAAAATTGTATAAAAATTACAGATTTTAACTAAATTTAAAGAAACACAAAATATTTAATAATTATTATTTGACAACAAACTTTCGTTTAATCTAATTCAAAGCATCTTTAACGTTTCAAAAGTAGAGATAAATTATCTCATACTGAGACACTTTTTTTTAAAGTGTATGGCTTAAAACAATGATTTCTGACCTCAAAATCTTAAATTGGCATCTTATAGCTACAATATTTTTTTATTTATTTATTAATATTTATTGTATTTAGGTATAAAGCCTACTACAAGAGTAAGGATTCTTGAAGTGTGTCCATCATTTTCAAAAGGTATTCTGATTTTCTTCAAATTTTATATTTTTATAGTAAATATTAAGATAAACAAAACCCTATAATATTATTTAAAAAATGTTGATATTTCAATAGTTATTAACAATCAAAGTTTTTAGAAACAATCCAATTGCTTCATCAGTTCTAATGAACAGAATGTTATAAAAATTGAAACTATTACTTAAAAATAGTCGCTTTTGTAGAAAAACTAAGTGATTTTTTAAAAAACGCATGCAATTTGTTTAAATAATCAACACTTGTTATAAACAAATTAAAAATTAAGCCTGTTCTTAATGAGCTATTCACTTCGTTCTTTTTTAATAGTATGCTGTATACAATTGTTCACATTTCCCAAAAATAAAATTTTGAGGCCCACATTCTACGAATAAGATACTTTTAATTTTGTTCAAAGAAATACCGTTTAATTACTAATATGAAGTTGTTAACAACAATATACTATCTATATCTTTTTTTATTTAAATGATGAATCTTCGGAAACTTTTAAATTGTGAAAAGCAAAATACAAAAGTTATAATAATTTCTAAAATAAATATTATGAACAGATACAGTATGCATATACGATAGTTATAAAATTAGGATATTTGTAAATGTTTTATAAATGTTTAAAATCTTATTTTTTCTATTTTTAATTTAATGTTTCTTAAAAAAAATGAAAGATTAAAATATATTCGCTAAATATTTTACTATGTGTAATGTAAGACATATACTATGTTATTGTTTGCAATAACGATATTTTTGTGAATACTATTAAAAAAGAACGAAGTGAATAGCTCATTAAGAACAGGCTTAATTTTTAATTTGTTTATAACAAGTGTTGATTATTTAAACAAATTGCATGCGTTTTTTAAAAAATCACTTAGTTTTTCTACAAAAGCGACTATTTTTAAGTAATAGTTTCAATTTTTATAACATTCTGTTCATTAGAACTGATGAAGCAATTGGATTGTTTCTAAAAACTTTGATTGTTAATAACTATTGAAATATCAACATTTTTATAATAATAATATTATAGGGTTTTGTTTATCTTAATATTAACTATCAAAATATAAAATTGGAAGAAAACGAGGAAGAAAATCAGAATACCTTTTGAAAATGATGGACACAGTTCAGGAATCCTTACTCACTAAGAATACTTTCTTTGGTGTGTGTTTACATGTAAAATAAGGATGTTAATGCTATAAGTAATAAAATTAGTCAAAATAAAAATACTAATAATAATACTAATAATACTACTTTCTAAGACTAGTAACAGATGATATGAGCCATTGCGGCAAACAATTAACGAAGCTTTCAACTGTTTGTATCTAATCATAAAATACAAATTCTAAATAACAAATACAATATAGCAATATCAATTTGGTTAATATTCAGACAGCATAAGAGGACGAAGCTTCCGGCTACTGGTTACATAAAAAACTATATTTTTACATTGCGAGTCAAGTTCCACAAAAAAATTTTATGATATGAATCAAAATTTAAAAACTTAAGTCTATATTCGGTATATAGGGGTCATTCCAACGTAAAACGTTTTAGCGACTCAGGAACATGTCTATTACAAAGGGTACACATTGAATCGGTCAAAATATTACACAACATTCCGTTAAATTTAAAACCTGAGAGTCTAAGTTGTGCCATCTTATATATAGCTACAATATAAACCATTTTGAATTTTTAAACCGCAAAATTCGTTGTAAGGAGTGTAACTTAATGATCAAAAGTTTATTAATTTGACTCAAAAATCTTGTTGGTGTGGTCTGTTCAACATATAAAAAGGGAATGTCAATTTGGTAAAAAAAAAACTCTCGGTGGAATTAACCTTTTTAACTTTAAATCATACAAGAGATTCTACGGAGAAAAATTCTGTCTGTTGTTTAAACTGTAAAGTTACCTTAAAAATTTGTGATTGCCGTAGTGATAGAACCATGTCAAATGTTCAACAAATTGAAACTGAACACGCAAGTTACAGCAATAATTCTCACTTTGTGACAACAATTCATTACTAACAATTCTATTGTTAATAATCATAACAATTTATTCTTCTCGTATATAAACAATTTTCGTAAAATATTCCATTCTAAAAGATTGTATTCTTGAATCCAGAAAACATTGAAAGTACCATCAGCAGATGTCGACCATTCAAAAGAAACTGGGAAAATTAAATTTAGAGTAACTTTCTCTTGTAAAGAAGTCTTGCTTTACTTTGACGGAATGCAATCTGGAAAACAGGAACATGATAAAAAGTTGTTTAAAATCATCAACTTCGCAGTATATTCTAGTGACAGTGATCCCATTTTCTTTCTGTTATCCAACTATCGATTTCAATTGTCATTTAAATGCAATTACACACATGAATTGAAAAGTCAATTCACTATTTTTGTTTTCTTTAAGCGCAAGATTTCTGAGCTCTAGAGCTGTCAGTCGGCATTCTTACACGGGGCTACTAGTTTTTCAGGGCAGCGGCCTTTTCTCGTCGTTCTCTTCCTTTCTTCCTCTTTTTCTCTCTCTTTTACCTCTTTTTTCTCATTTTATTTCTTTTCTACCTCTCTCTCTCTCTTTTTATTCCTTTCCCTTTTTTTTTATTCTCTGCTTCTTTCCTCTTTCCACTCTCATGCTACTCCCATTACTTCCTTCTTCTCCTAAGTTTTAGGCTCGTTTCATTGGGAGAGGAAAGGTACGAGTTATACGAATAACTTCCCTTATCGTTGTGCGATTAACATTCTTTCAAAAACAAGCCACCACTGTACGATTCTCGAGAACGGTAAACGGTGGATGGAAGAGACAGGAAGAGAAAACAAGAAACTGCAAAAGAGAAGAAAGTAGCATGTTTTCGTATTGCCACTGTCCGGCAACCAATCCTCCAAGGAATCTTAACCTTTTTGTCAGTAAGGGTCGTTTGTGGTATTCGGAAATTGGTCCTATTGCGCGCAGTTTTTCGCGGTTGGATGTCGACTTTCTTACAACATATCCTGCTTATTGTCCTCCTTTATGTCCAAGTTTCTCGTCAGACGGCCTACATTGCTTTCAAAAGACTGCCGCGCTGCTAATGACTCCACCATTAATGGAGAAGTTCACATTTATTTGAATTATCGATCGATGATTTCATGTTGTTCAATTCATTTATGTAGAACACTCGGGGGACTATTGATTAAAGTAGGTCAGTCATTCTGTTTAAATAGAATTGTAAAGTTGTGTATTAAATACACACACTGCAAAAACTGCTGCCTTCTAAGTGTCTTATTTTAAGACACAAGACATTAAGAAAGCGTCTTATGGTTATTTTAAGCAATTTCATTGGTCGATAATTTTGAAAGACGCTTTCTCATTGGTTTAAAATTAAGACACCCTAAAACGTCTTAAAAGTGAGGACAAAAATGTCTTAAAATAAGACACTTGTTTTTACAGTGCAATACACAAATTTTATAACTTAACAATGTTAAAAAATACTTCAACTCCAACAATTTTATAAATTCAATTTTAACAGATGTAATATTTATAAAAATTTGATTTCCATTAATTGGAATGATATTTGAAAAAACGTATGTACACTTGGTTAATGTGTATCAAGGGTAAAACATATCGGTAAATAAGTGCGCAGCAATAAGCAAATATATAAATGTTTTATTGTTTGAAGAGAATATTTGCCAAAGAAGCAAAACATTGACTTTTGTATGAGTACCACTGCCGACGAGACAAAATGTTTTAATTCCAAATATAAGCCTTGCTTGCTTACAAACCGAATAAATATGGGTCAAAAGCACCGGCGAAATTGGTAAATGTAATTACTATTCCATTTGTAACAGAACGTACTAAATTCGTTCACAGAGTTTGTATAAAAAACGAAAACAAACAAAGTTTTGACCGGAAATTAGAGCTTTTTTCTTATTCCGAGGATATGACTCTTGATATTTTTTGTAATTATCAAATTGATTTAAAAGTTCATTTTAAGCTTAAGTGCTTTTGGCAAATGTTTCTCGTATTTTATTAAAGTTTGTCACGTCGTATTTTTAATAAATTTAATTAGAACGGAACAAATTCAACTGAGCTGATTTACAATTTTAATCAAAATCAAGTCGCGGTTAATTTCAAACAGAATCAAAGTTAGGAGTGTGCCTCAAAAAGCGTTCGCAGTGTAAGGTTAAGGTCACACACCAAAGCCTGTATCGTTTTACGTGGATAAATTCTCTACGATATTTCACTGCTTAAAGAATTCCATTGTTATCTTCGGCGCAGCATCATATAAAAGCCCAACAGCATCAAACGATCCAAGTCTCAGTGGTACCGACCGTGCCGTCTGGTGGTCGATGACACGAAGAACCACTTCTCAAGATAATCTATCTAGAGTACAATTTCCTTTTGAATTTTTCAACGACAAGAACCGCGTCTTCACCTCTTGCAATTTTAAACCGTACTTTTGTATACAATCTCGAGAATTTGATACAAAAATTTAATAAAAATTTCACAAAACTCGTGACAATATCTATCGCGACATTCAAAATCCTGCTGCTATTTGGGTCGGTAACTCCAAGGGTTGGATTTATCGAGCATTGGAATCGTCGCTTTTCATCCTGAGAGGATAGGGGGACGTTATATTGTCGAGGATTGATGCTGGATTTTGGCGATGTAGTGGTACTGTGGTGCAGGATTTCAACGAACGATGGCGGTAGACTCCTTTCCTCGTGGTTTCAAGTTTGCTTTATCGACAGCAAACCCACCGTAAAAAATATTTTCGCAAGCATGACAAATTTAATATGCGGATTTCACATTGTACTGGACTTATCGTCCTGAGAAATGTTTTCAACCGATTGAAGATGATATGTCCCGGCATCTTAACGCTCCAGAAGAAATATTTTTCATCTCTTTACCAAAATTGACACTTGATTACCCCTGGAATTCATGCATGAATCTGCATTTTCGTTTCCGATATATATTTTCCTTAACTTGACACCTTCCATTTTAATCTATTTTCTATTTCAAAATTCGTATTTCGTTTATTGAAAATTCCTTGAGAAGATTATGTCTCTGGACTTGTGTCCTTATCGAAGTGGTAAGGAAATACATAGAATAGAAAATAAATTTTAGCTAAATTAATAACCTTAGCATCGACTAAATTTGTCGTCTGCTAGTAACTTACTCAAAGTTTCTTTATCTTATTTCTTTGGTATAAACAAATTACAAAACGCAAAATTGTATTTATTGTTTGTTAACTATACCATTTTACCGATTAAAGTTTTTATTTTATCTATAATATCGTTTTTACTATTCATATTTTTCAAATTACCGTTTTAGTAAACATTTACTGGTAATTACCAGTCAACATTTGGTATTTCTCGGTAAAATTTATCCGGGGCTGCCACTCCTGGATAATTTAATTTTACATAAAATAATATATTTAAATTATCTTTCTCAAAAAGTGAGGTTAGGTTTCACATATTTCTTTTTCATGATTAAAAAGTACCAATCACCCAATTTTTAATCTATTTCGATAAATATTTTAATCAATAACTCTAGAAAAAAGTTTCTTCATAAAAATTTTGTTCAGAACACATTTCTTTCACAAAAACTGAACTCATGAAAATGTGTATCCTCCTAGAATTGATTTTATCATTTGAAAGAAATCTTAGAAGCCTAATAAATTATTTAGGATTTGGTGCTTTTAAATTAAAATGATTGAAAGTTGCGGAATGAGAAATGCAACCGGGAAGTATTTCAGACTAGATTATCCAGAAGTTTGACTACTGCAGTAAAAGTTTCAGCCTGCTTTGTATATACATATTGGAACTTTTTTGCCGCGTCAGCCAAACCTCTGCGACTGACCAACCTCAGAAACTTGAACTCAAAGCACATATCAAAGCCAGGCTATATGCACATGTAACAAGAAGAGAAAAAAAATATCAAGGATAATCTGAAGTTTTTACTCGAATATCATATCATGTCATGTAATTGATAAAGGGAGCAAAATTTTTCGTCCAGTCAGCAATTAGAGAGATTTTAATTTCAGCTTTAGAAGTGGGGAGTGAAGAAATAAGCTCTATTCAGTTTCATTCGAGACTCAGGATGAGTTCAAATTTTCGAGCTTTCGCTAAAAGGAATCTTTAGTAAAAAAAAAAAATATATATAAATAAAAGAAGAAAAAAAAAATTGATACGACTACGACGCGCTTCATGTTACATTGAAAAGAAAATATGACTCTCATATATGAATGAGATATCGTTTTATGAAAACACCTGTATAGAATTTTAAAAATTGTATTTTTTATTTGTATTTTTGTTGCAACTTTGATGCAGAACGGTTTTTCGATTATAGGTTTAAACATTTATTTTAAAGAACATTAACGATTTTTTTTTATTTAGAAACATTAGAGTATTCTAAATGGTTATATGATAATTAAACGGGACTGTAATTTTAGTAAAAAAAAAAAAAAAAATGCTCTGGATTTTTGCAGACAGTAATGTGCCTAACCTACCTTTATTTTTCATTCTGGATGAGAGATCCATTCTTACCTGTCGGTTCTTCACTTGTAATATAAGTGGAAGCCGCCAGTCTGAATTATGGACCCCTCCGGTCTTATCTCACTCGTGTTTAAATGCATGAAAATATAAGAAAAAACTGTGTAGGTTATTTATTAATGATTTCAAAAAGTTTCGAAATTAAGAATTTTAATTTTTCTGTTATTTAATAAATTATAAATAAAAAAAACAATTTTTTTATTACAAATTAGTATTTAAATTATTATATTATTTTCGAGGTGCATTTATTTATTTACTTTGTCCTAACTTGAGAAAAGTTACAAAAAAAAAATTGTGACACGATTTGAAGAAAGTGACCTAAGAAGTAAAAAATTTTAGGTTGAATTGAGCGCGCTCAGGCGCGCGAGAAACATTGCATTGTTTTTGATCATTTACAACAATAATTGTTTTTAAATACAAATAAGAATAATAAATTAATGAAATTTGTTATTCAATTATAATAAATTTAATGCTTCAGATAAATATAACTTTCATTGTATGCAAAGTAAAAATGATGCCGACTTCAAGAATTAGCAAAATAAGTAAAAGTAAATAAAAAGTGCTTTTTAAAGTTTTTTGAACAAAATGTATTTAAACTTCTATAATTTATACAAATTTCAATTATTACAAACTTTACTTAATTTACATTTTTATTTTTCAAAAGTTCTATCAATCGAAATTTTCATTTTTCCAAACTTAAAATACTTCCAACAAAATGTTGACTCAAATTTGTTCTAACTTTAAGTAATTCAAATTTTTATATATTCAAAGTCTTAAAATTTCTATTTAACTTTTTTTAAAATACTTGATTATTTAAATTTTTTACGTTTACAAATTAAAAAGTTAAAATTTGATTTTATTTATACCGACGATTTTAAATTGTTTTCAACTTTAATTATAGTGTATAGGAACTACAAGTTATTCATATTTTAATATAGTAGGAAATAAACTTGAATTATTTTCAACTCTTAATTCTTTAAATTTTATTTAATCAAAATTTTAAACATTAACCATTATATAAAAACTTTTAATTTATTATATAAACAAATTGTATTGTATATTAAGGTTTCAATCAGTTCAAATTTTGAAAATAATAATTTTGACTATAATTTGAATCAATGAAAATTGGGAGACTAATGAAATTTGAAATTAAGTGATATTTAGATTTAAAAAAACATTAATTGTGAATAGTTGTAATGTTTATAGTTATAAAATTCAAGATTATAAAACATAAGGATTTATTAAAATTTAGATAATTAACGACTAAACCAATAAACATTTGAATGAGTTGTTATTTGCATCAAAGAAAGTTTTGATTAGAAGTTGCAGTAATTTATTATTATCGTGATAAAATAAAGATTCATTTGATTAAAATCAGTATAAATTAAAACTTGTATTCATCAATTGAAATTGAAATTTAGTTGAAACTTCAATAAATTAAAACTTAAATATATCGATGCTTAATTATAAATTTAGATTTCGATTAATAAATAATTATTTCGAAATTTTAGAGCTCTCAATTTTCAAAAATATCAATCATTTTTAACTTCTACGCATAAACATTTTAAGTAATTTTTGTATTGATGAATTAATTTTAATTTACTAAAATTTTAGTGGATTGAAATTTCAGTTCAATATTTTAGAGTAAAGTATAGTTTTTATTAATCTTGTTTTCTGTAATGAAGTTAAATTGACTCTCATCAAAATAGACTCTAATTTAAATTAATCTCTTTTATCTAATTTTTAATTCAGAATTTAATAAGTTTAACAATAATTTGCTCATGCAATAATTTTGGCATGAGCCTAATTTAGTAGGTTTTTTGTTATAAAAATAACGTTGAAAGTTTTGAAACAAAAAAAATGTTTAATCATTAAAAAATGAAAAAATTATTTATGAAAAATGTTTAGAACAGTTATAAAATATTTAAAAATGGTGCTTGTTTTCTTTTCAATGATATAATAACTGATGATATTTCCTTGTTTATTATGATTATATTACTTATTATTCTACTTTTATAATAAAAGGCAATTAATAATTATATACATAAAATAATCCTCTTTGTGCATATCCAATTTGGAAAATCACAAACATAACCTAAAATTTTTTCCTTGTCAGGTTCTTTTCTTTATATCGCTTTATATTTATTAAAAGATCTGAAAAATCTAAGACAATATAAGGAAATGTATAAAAAAGTTGTAAAAACCCAGAATTAAATGAAGAAAGTAATAAATCAAATTAATTAAAGAATTTTGAAAAATATTTACAGAAAAGTGAGCAATTTTTTATTAATGTCTGTAAATATTAGAAAATTATGAAAAAATGAAAAAAATTATGAGGAAATCAGGAAAAAGAGGAAGTTATAAAGTCAAAAGGTTTTGGAAAAAAAGTCAATAAAAAGTGGGAACATTTATTTGAAAATAATTTTAATATAGTTGAGAAATGGAGAAAATCTTTAATAATCTAACCAATTATGAAATGAGACCTTTACGAAAAATATTTTAAACCTTGTCAATTTAGGCAAAAATAAGAAAATCGGGGGAAATTGATCTGAAATGAGAATATAGAATAAGAAAATGTTAAAAAGTTACTGATAAAGCTGTCACAAGAAATGTAAAAGTTCTTTAAGGATAAAAACAAAAACTAAAGAAATTTGTCAAAAAACGAGAAAATTGTAGAAATATTAAAATAATTTTGAAAGCAGGATCAAATCTGACAGTATTAGAAAATTTGACAAAACAATTCTGAGAATTTACATTTTTTAAAAAAATGTCTTTATTTTTTTAAACTTATTTTATTGATATTATTCATAAATTTATTTTATTTATTTTACACTGTAAAAATTCCAATAAATTAAATTTAGAAACTATTAAAATTTACACGGATTTAGTCTCGCCTTGATCAAAATTTAGAATCTTATAAAATCTCCATCAATAAAAATGCAAATAAATAAATAAATAAATAAAATTTAATCCAGTAAAAAAAATCTACTTTTCATACCTTTATTAAAATAAAACGTGTCTAAGACAATTTCTTTTTTACCTGATTACGTCTTAGGTCGACATTTGCTCAAATAATTAAAGTTACGGACATCATTACGCAAATATAAACTGAGGTAAAAGGGCGTAAAGTTTCAGAGTCACAAATTACAATTATTTTTTTTTTTCTCTTTGAGGGTAGGCCCGACATGAGACTCATAAGTCGCTGGTGTAAAGGAAAAGTGCACGCTTCAATGAAGTTCGCTCGCGGCGTGTTATGTAAGACGGTTAAGACTTGCTTAAGAAATTAAGAAAACCTACGCAAAGAATTAAGACTATTATTTATTTGAATGGGGGAAAAAAATGATTTACTTTTTCTCAAAGAGGCCTGGCTTTGATCTTTGAAATGCCGGCGGTGCTTTTAATGGAGTTACAATTTATTGATTCGTGTAATATCAAGCTTATTGAAAGAACTAGTCAATAAATTCCGATTAAAAGTCAAATGAGAATCAATGATTTTTCAGGCTTACGAAAAACGTTAATGCCTGTAATAAATACATCGAAAATCCACGGCAACTTCATTAGGCTGGAAATTTAGTTGCCGCAGACTGCGGATCGTGGTTTTTCTTTCATCTATTTTTACCACACAGAGGCAAGCGGGCACAGACACTAGATGATGCGTCTTTTGACTCGAACAAAACGACGAATTGTTGTTGAATTTGTAAATCAACAATTTTTAAATCTCGATGAGAATTATGTTGTATTGTTAAAAAACTTGTTTTCTTTGAAAATAGCAACTTGATTATTATCGTTTTATTAATGGTTATGGATGTTTGTAAAGAAATGTTTTTTTTTCTCCCGATCAATAGGCAGTTGAAACGTTTTATTATATTTGACAATTTTATAGAAATAAAACTTGTTTTTAGAGGTTTTTTTGAATTTTTTTTACAGTGAAAATTACAATGATTATTTTTTGTTTATTTAGGATTTTCAAAAGTCAGAAATACAAGAACTAGAATTGGTACTTTTTTAAAATTTGTACTTGAAAAAGTATTAATTGTATTAAATTTGATTAAAAATAAAATTTCAGTTTTATATTTTTGAAAGTCAATATTTTCTGGCATTTTAAAAATGATTTTTCGTATGGTTTTTGAATAATTTTTATTTTTTAAGAAATAGGTTCTAATTTTTGAATATTTGATGATATACTGTAATTTCATATACAAAATTGTGATAGAAAAAAAATTGACAGGTTGTTGTGAAATTTGATTAAAATTACTAAAAATGATTGAAAAATTACTCTTTTTTCTCTCCTATTATTGTTATTCCCTGTTTTTATAATAATATAATAGTAATAATAATAAACTAAAGTAAACTGAATAATAATAAACTAAAATTAATAATTATTTATAAACAAAACATTGAATTAGTATTATAAGGTATTTTCTAAATAACAAATTTGATTGAAGTGAATCACTAAAATCCGACATAAGATACATTTCTTTACTCTTTTCTTCAATTTTTAAATCGCAAGAATTAAAATATCAATGTTAATGGTATTTTATCTTAAAACGAAAAAAAAAACCATTTATAGAGAGCTGGGAATTCTAATGTCATTCTACAGCTATTTTTCGATGACAGAAAACATAACCTGAAAAACAAATTTTTTCCAACTACAAAAACCTTACCTTATTTTGTTAAATCTTGACTTTGATGCTTTTTATCCTATAGAAAAAATATTTATCTACCTACCACAAGTTTTTGATTCACGATTAACGCATTATTTATTTAGATATCTTTCATTGAAAATTTGACAGTTTAGGAGATTGGAAGCTGCTTGTTTCCGTTGTAATCGTCAGAAGTAATACGGGATTGTGATTGGTTGGCTCTGGTTCCTACGCGCGAAAATTCAAACTATCTGTTTGGTAGTATGTTTTCTATGTTTTTTTATTTGTTTACTAAATTGTGAAAATTATACAGAAACATGTAAATAAATTTTAGAATTAATAAATAATATGGTTAAATTAATTATAGGGTAATAAATAAAAAATATAGGTGTTATAAATAGTGATAATTTGAAATTAAATCGGGAGATTTATTTTTAAAGTTGAAAAAGTATTTAAAGAATGTAAATAAATAAATAATAATAATAATAATAATAATTTCGTTAAATTTTACATTTGCTTTTTACTTTGCTACAATTTTTGTTTAATTTTCTATTTTTTTCATTTCTCAGTCAATTTTGATTTGTTTTATTGACATTTTTTTCTAATTTTATTAAATTTTCTGGGTTATACTTTTTCTATACTTTTATTTTAATAAATTAAATTAGAAAGAAATAGAAATAAATTCTTCGTTTTGTGTATAGTTTATTTATTTTCCTGGAATTTTCTTAATTTTTTTGTGATTTTCCTATATTTTTTATCACATTGGTGATAAAAAATAATATAACAAACATTAATCATTTAACATTTTTTCAATTTTTAGTTATTTTATTTTTTCTTATTCTTTGTTTCCTAATATTTTTCCCATTTGTTATTATTATTATTAATTTTTTTTTAATTTTTTTTCTAATGTTATTTTCTAAGTTATTCATTTCTTAGATTTTTCTTTGCTTTTTTAAGAGTTTATTTATTTTGCTGATATTTTCTTGATTTTTTTGTAGTTTTTCTATATTTTTTTATTAGATTTCATAATTTTTCCAAATTTTTGGTTATTTTATTATTATTATTTTAAATTTTTTTCTAATTTTATTTCTTCGTTTATTAATTTCTTAGATTTTTTTTGTTAATGTATAGTTTACTTAGTTTCCTGAAATTTGTAACATTTTTAGTAATTTGAATCATATTTCATCATTTTTTCAATTTTTAGTTTTTTTATTTCTATTTTTCTTTATTTTTCTTTATTTATTATTATTATTATTATTATTATTATTATTTTTCTAATTTCCTTCTAATATTATGCAATTCTTTGTATGTATCTGAAATTCTGGACGTCTGCACGGACGAAATTAAAAAAAAAAATTTTTAAATTATTTTTTGGCGGTGCTTTTATCCCCTAAAAATACAAAATTAATAATATTTTTTATCTAAACCATATTTTTCAAGTATTTTAAAAGAAATTGCGCCTGCAAAAGTTGAAAAAAAAAAATATTTTTTTAATTTTTTCCGTGCAGACGTCCGGAACTTCAGGTACGTATTTTTTGTGTTATTTATTTCTTAGATTTTTTTTTTATTTTCGTACAATTTACTATTTTTCTCGAATTTTCTTAATTTTTTTAGTGATTTTTCTATTTTTTCTAGTAACTTTTATCATATTTTAATATTTTTTCAATTTTTATTTTCAAATTTTCAAATTTTTTTCTCCACTTGTTACTTTTACTTTACTTTGTTTCTGTTATTTTAAATAATTTGTAGCAAATTTTATATTTTTTGTAATTTTTTCCTTTTTTAATGTTTTGTTAAATTTTTTAAAAGGTTTTTTTCTACTTACTCAAATTATTTTTTATTATTTTAGTATCTTGTTAATTTCTTTTATTCCTTCCTACTTTTAGACATATTCTTTAATTTTTTTCCTTTTTCTTAATTTTTTTGTTCTTTCATATATTTTTTTATCATTCTTTGAACTTATATTAATTTTCAGATTTTGTTATCATTTTTTTACTTAACTTGAAAGTGTTTTTCTTGCTTTGAAATTGATATTTAATTCTTATCCTTTAATTTCTAATTTATCAAAAATTTTTCTTTCCTCTAGTTTTTTCTGTTATTTCTTTCTTAGATTTTTCTTTGATTTTCGTACAATTTTATTATTTTCCTCGAATTATCTTAATTTCTTCAGTAATTTTTCTATATTTTCTAGTAACTTTTATCATATTTGAATATTTTTTCAATTTTTAGTTTCAAATTTTTAAATATTTTTCTCCACTTGTTACTACTATTTTTTTTTTAATTTTTAGCATTTTCTACAATTTTTAGCCACTTTTCTTTCTTTGAATCACCTAATTTAATGGTATTCAAATTTAATAGAAACTTGCACTTTAATTACTCAAACAATTTTCAACAAAATAAAAAAATAAATATAATTATTTATTTATTTAAAATTAAACAATATTCAATTTTCAACTAAAAATTATTTTTTCGTTTCCAAAATCCGCCAAGAAATGTCAAAAAACAAAAAAAAAAAAATTTTTTTTTTTAATAATTTTTTGTATTATTTATAAATTCTTATTGCAAAAATCATAAAAATTTATAAACAATGCAATTATAATGGGAGGTTTAATTGATTGAAAGGAATTGATGAGTCAAAAAGTGGAAGCGAGCCACGCATTGTCGTTAATTTCTTTTATTCATTCCTACTTTTAGACATATTCTTTAATTTTTCTCCTTTTTCTTAATTTTTTTGTTCTTTTATATATTTTTTTATCATTCTTTGCACTTATATTAATTTTCAGATTTTGTTATCATTTTTTTACTTAACTTGGAAGTGTTTTTCTTGCTTTGAAATTGATATTTAATTCTTATCCTTTAATTTGTAATTTATCAAAAATTTTTCCTTCCTCTAGTTTTTTCTGTTATTTATTTCTTAGATTTTTCTTTGATTTTCGTACAATTTTCTTATTTTCCTCAAATTTTCTTAATTTCTTCAGTAATTTTTCTATATTTTCTATTAACTTTTATCATATTTTAATATTTTTTCAATTTTTAGTTTTAAATTTTTAAATATTTTTCTCCACTTGTTACTACTATTTTTTTTTTTTAATTTTTAGCATTTTCAACCATTTTTAGCCACTTTTTTTTCTTTGAATCACCTAATTTAATCGTATCCAAATTTAATCAAACTTGCACTTTAATTCCTCAAACAATTTTCCACAAAATAAAAAAATAAATATAATTTTTTATTTATTTATTTATTTAAAATTAAACAATATTCAATTTTCAACTAAAAATTATTTTTTCGTTTCCAAAATCCGCCAAGAAATGTCAAAAAACAAAAAAAAAAAATTTTTTTTTTTTAATAATTTTTTGTATTATTTATAAATTGTTATTGCAAAAATCATAAAAATTTATAAACAATGCAATTATAATGTGAGTTTAATTGATTGAAAGGAATTGATGAGTCAAAAAGTGGAAGCGAGCCACGCATTGTGCTCTTCGATGAAAAAGCCTTCGAAGCCCCCAACCCATTCTTTGCTTCGAAGCAGAGTGAACAATCCCACCAGAGTACTCATGGCACAAATCATTGCTTGCTGGTAGCTACAACTGCTCAGGATTGCGAATCCTCCCCTCTTTTGAGGTTCCTCCCCTGACAATCTGGCTTCAGTCCTGGTCAGGACGCTGCCTTGATTCAGTTCGAAACGTTCAGCTTGAGCATCGAAACGTCAAAAAATTTTTTCATTGTACCATTGAACAACTGTTCAATTAATTCATCCTCACTAATAACCGAATAAACTTAAAGCTTGTAATAGATATACAGCTCCAGGGCATTGAGACCAGTCTTTGAAGGGTATACTCCAAAATGGTATGTGCACTCCTTACCCCTCTTCAGGTATGAAAGCAACCATGTGAGATGATTCATTATGACAGCTTTTCATTTCATATTTCTTTCTCTAGCTACCTATCTCGCTTTTGCCCTCTATTTAATTTCTGGTTTCATATTTCCAGTTTAATTTTTTTCTATACCTTGAGAGAATGTACGTGTAGAAGCTTTTGTACAAACAAATTTAAATGAATTCTCCAACTGGTGAGAGCCACTTAACAACTTTCAATGAAGAAAAAAAAAAATATTATCAATTTTTAAAAATTACAACTCTTGGCAAATTAATTAATTATTACCTTTTTTGGTTATTGAAAAGAAAACAAAATTTAAAGATTTTTCCTAAAAAATTTTTTTTTCCTGTTTGTAGAATTTGAACAAAAAAAAATAATTGTTATTTTTTTTTATTTCTGAATTAATTTCTAATTCTAAAATTAATAAGGGGATAAAAAACAACCCCTGCGGTATAATATTTCTATAGACTTTCATAACAAAGGTTGAATCATATAATAGGTTTTGAATGTTCGAAGCCCGTGGAGGCTTCGAAGGCCGTTTGAGGAGCCTCAAAACTGCCCATGCAAGCCTATTAATATTTTTCCGCCTTATGAAATTTCTTTTCATTGCTGATGATAAAGGGAATTATTTTTTAGCATTCAACAGGATTCTAACGATTGTGTCATAATTTTTGGTCGATCAATACCACACAAAGATTCTTGCGCAGACCGATGAAAATCTTCATCGAAGCAACTCGATGCGCACAGTGCCTGCACTATGTTTTCTCATATTATCCCCTCCAATCTTGTATTCAGTTTAAAAAATACTCCCTCCAATCCTTAATTGGCATATGACTCAAGCTTCTAGTTCATTGTTCTGAAACTCTGAGCCTGAATGCCTTTTATTGAGATCATCGAATCCATGGGTTCGAGGCACGTCGAGGCACATCGAAGCGCTCATTCACAGAAATCAATACCATTCAACCCTTCAGATTTCTTTTCTTCTTCTTATCATTCTTCTATTGTTGTTAACTAACCAAAAACTATCATAAACAATAATTTGTTTATTTAAAAATTTTTTTTTTTTTTTTTTTTTTATTGTAATTGTAGGTTTGATTAGGTTCTTCCTGAATCTAAATTTTGTTTTGTTGTAAACAATGTTGATGATTAGAAATTGATTATTTAAATTTTGAGAAATGTTTTTATTTTATGAGATATTGCTCAATGGATTTATTTAAAATTATTTAATTCACCTAATTTGGGATACTTTTTAAAGAAATTTTGAATTTGTCTAAAAGGTTCCCTATTTTGTGGATTTTTTTCAATATTCCGTTTTTTTTTCTGCAAAATCCAAATTTAACAAAATTGAAATTTATTGTTTCAGGTTTGGTCCAGCCATGTCTTGTAGGCGGCGTCGTGAATTGAGATTCACCATAGACAGAGAAGACGTACGCGAGAATCGCGTCAGATAGAATGAGCGGACCTCGACAGAGTGAAGCTCGCAGCTTCAATGAAAAGTGTCCAAGGCCACCTGTTCCTGGTAAATATTCCAATTTCGTAAATTTTCCTTTTATCTCAACTATTAACAAATATTTTCACATTTTTCATGCCTTCAAACCCATTTTCAACTTTGGTACTATTAAAAAAGATTTTCAATTTGCAGAAATCTTCCATTTTTTGGAAATAAATTTAAGAATTTGTTTTTATTTCTTATTTTTTATAGAGCTTTTACCTTTGGCAAGCTTTAAAAAAAAATTTGTAAAAATACAAAAAAAAAATCTGTTTTTTTTTAAACAAAAATAAAAATTGTTAAAAAAAAAATTTTTTTTTTTGCTTTTGTTTTCATTTGGCAGGATCTAATTTGGAGTTTTTTGATTTTAGGAGGTGAAACGGAAAAGTTTTCTGGCAGTTACAACCTTCAGAGTCCAGCGTTAACACCAAGGCGTTCGTCTCTCGTCCGTCCATCGCTAACTAGCTACTATGACGCTTCCGCACCTTTGGGTTTTGAACCGGAGGGTTCTTGTGGAACAACAACCATGGAGAGTGACGCCCTTCCACCTTGTCTTCGTTGGGCAAAAAATTTGCACAATCTGCTCCACGATCCCGAGGGTCTTGAACTTTTTCGGAAGTATCTCGACCAAGAAGGAAGACCACACGTCAATCCTCTCAATTTTTGGTTCGCGTGCGAAGGCCTCAAAAAACAACGAGATCCTAAACAAATTTACGAATTAATTAAGCTCATCCATGGAAGGTAGGTTTTTCTTGTTTCTAGGAATTCAAAAATTGGGTTTTTTTTTTATTTTTGAAGATTTTTGTACAGTACGGTCGGAATTTGTCAGTCCACTTATTTTGTAAGGTTTGAAAAACGTATTTAAAGGTACAAAGTGTAATTATTAAAATTTATCTGTTTTAATTTTCTCAAGGGGTTTGGCCATTGGAGAATTTTCAAAAAATCGAAAAAAATTTTATTGGCTTAAACAATCCTTTGATGGCAGTAGAATAAGAGAAAAAAGGTTTTATAACGATCGGAAATTTTTTTCGTTGAAACTTCGCGTTCTTTCAAAGCCCTACCAGATGCTCCGAAACGGTAGGTTTGATACCTACTCGAGGGGTTTATTATTTCAGTAACTAACTTTTCTAATTCACTAAGAGTAATCTTTAATGCTTATACAATAGTCTTATTTTTCAGAAAATTCCTTTTAAAACAAGCATGGGAACTTCAGAAAACCGTCATTATTTCAAGAGTTATTTTAATTTTTTGTAAAACATTAAAAAATACACTTTTTTAAATATATTTCAATGAAAAAATGACTAATTCTTTTTACTCAGATTTTATTTTCCTCGAAATTTCATCTACTTTGAGGAAATAAAGACGGAAATTTTTTAATAATTATACTTTCTACGTTTAATGACGTTTTGCAATTCTTAAAAAATGGATGGACTAACAAATCCCGACGGGGCTGTACATTTTAAAAATATCAGGGTATTTGGCAATCCGGAAAATTGTCAAGAATTAAGAACAGCACGAAAAAACGAGAAATTTGTAAAAAGATTCCGGAATTTGTAACAAGTAGTGAAGCTTTCGTAAATAAATCTCGACAATTTCAATGCTGTATTTGAAATTGAAAAATTTGAAAAACTCAACTAAGGATAGTCAGGATATGATCTAAAAATGTTTGGTAAATATGTAGAAAGTAAAAATAATATTAAATTTTGATGTCTCCGGGTCATTATAATTCAAATAAATTCCAAACGTCAAATAACTCTTTTTTTAATTAGTTCGAATTTTCCAATTTCAATTAATCCAAATTTCAATAATCAAAAATCTTTAAAAACTCTCTTATTTTTCAAACATTTTTGTAATTTCTCTCCTTTTTTTTAACAGGGAATCAAAAAAATTATCGAAAAAATGTTAATCTAACAGATCTAACTCAATACTTTCGTCTATTTTATTTAAATAAAAACAGATTATCTAAGTTTTAAAAAAGCTTTTTGGTGAAAGTTAAACAATTTTGTTTGTTAGTATTTTTATCAATTCAAATTTGCATTCGAATGAAAATTATATTTTTCGGTTCACTGGAAACAATTTAGAAAAACTAGCCTAAAAATTGACAATTGTTTCCAATAAACAGAAAATTGTAATTCTTATTAAAATTGCATCTTCGAATTGGTTAGAATGATAAAAATTAAATTAATTACCCTTCCACCAAAACGTTTTTCAAATCGAGATAGTTTTTTTATTTAAAATATAAAAAAAAATGGAGTTGGATAATTTTTTTCCGACTGTTTGTCTGATTCCTCTTTTAATCATTTATTAAATTCTAGGTAGTTTTAATTTTTAATTTTTTCTTTTTCATACAACCAATTTTTTCTTTGATTAAAACGTGGTTTTTTTATTTTTCTCAATTTTATTTGATGAACCCAGAAGAAATATATTTTCTGTGATTTTCTGATTTCTCTTAAATTTACTCATTTTTTTGTAATTTTATTTAATTTATTTTTACATTCTGTCCATTTTTTTTTCAAACTTGCAGACTTTTTCATAAAAATTTTAGATTTTCTCTGTTTTTCTAATGCTTATCGTTTAGTTTTTCTAAACTTTTTTATTTTAGAGAAATTTCTTCATTTCTTTTGTAGACTTTTTATTATCTTTTTACACTTTTAAAATTCTATTTTTACTTCTTCTTATTTTTAAAGTAAATTTTTACCAAATTTTATATTTTTTGTCATCTTTTCATTTTATTATGATTTGTTAAATTTATTAACAGATTTTCTCCATTTCTCAAATATTTTTTTTACTATTATTGTTAAAATTGAATGAAAATCACAGATTTAAAAAAAATCATTAAATAATTATTATTTAACAACAAATTTTAACTCGATCTAATTTTTTTAAAAAATGTAGAACTGGATCTTTCAAAATTTGGTAAAATTTATTTCAATTATATTTTTATTTGGGGTGAAAAACGACTTTCTAGTTTGAGTTTATGTAAATGGAGAGAACCTCCTTAAGTAAATTTAATCTTGTACTAAACTTTCTCGTTCCATCATTATTTTTCTATTTCTTACAAATTGTTACCTTTTCCAAGAGTGTTTAATTTTTTCTCTTATAGTTCTTTTTAAAACTTAGTTTATATACCTATATTTTTTTTAAATATAAAAAAAAATTGTAAAATTGTAAAAATTGTATTTTACGATCCCGGAACCCTGGAAACTTGATAATAATCATTAGCCAGATACCCTGAAAACAATATTAATATAATTTAAAATTTAGAAAATATAATATAATGTTTAGTAAATATAATTTAGAAAAATATACAAAAAATACAATTTAATGTTTTAACAATACAATTTAACATTACAAACTATTATATTAATCATCATTGCAGGTTTTTCGTCAAGTCGCAGTTACAAATACCGGAGGAAGTGCGGAAGGAGGCAAATCGTAGGGTTAAGGAGGGTCTAGTCGATAAGCAAGTGTTCAACGCAGCTCAACTGGAAGTTGAACACCTTATTAACGAAACGACTTATCCTAATTTTTTGAGATCCGACACATACGTGCAGTATGTTCAATCCTGCCAGAATCAAGACCCTGGTGGATGTCCAAGTCCAGGGTCAAGCCGGGAAATGTCCCTTTCCTGTGGGCCTAATACGCTACCCACCTTATTTGAGGATAGCGAATTTATAAGCTCCATGCACGGCTCTCATCCTTCCAGTTTAACATCAATGGAAATGACCAGAGAAGTGAAATTAACCGAGGAAGTCCTCATGCGTACGCAGCAAGTCAGAGCACTCGACTTTAAGCGGAAACCCGAAGCTTTTGCTGGGTACGTATCATATTTATTTCCTTCTTTTTCTTTATACTAGAATTTTCCATTGACTAGCTAGCATCTCTCTTGAAGAATTCTTCAGCATTGAGCTCTTACTTTAATTAATATTTTTTTTTTGTTCTTAATGCTCTTACTGTATTTATTTTCATTTTTGTTTATTTTTATCTTTATTTTTTATACATATTTGTCTATCCGTTGCTCATTCCCTGCTTGCAATTTGCATTTCCAAAGTATCATTTATTTTTAGTAATGCAAGCTATTAATGAAACTTTTCTGTTGCTTTTTTATTTATTAAGAAAGCTCACCTCTGTGAGATTTTTGATTTTGATTTTTTGTTTGTTCGTTTGCGTTTTATGTGGCGATTGCGTAGCATTTATTTACAACCTGGAGCTAATCCCTACCATGTAACCAGAATGCACGCTCAATATTCCTCATACAACCCAGTCTCCAGACAGGATTCCGAACTTCAAAGTGTGAGCAGCGATGCTCGCACTGAATCCGATACCATGTCGCTTAATGGCTCTTCAATGTAAGTATTTGCTTTTTATTTTTTTCGAATTCTACTTATCTTAACTTGTTACAGGTTGTCTACTAGTTGGCAAAATTTTCAGGCTTCACAGGCCTATTTCCCCCAAAAGTCCCCTATTCTTGAAATTTATCCCTAAGATCCCCTATTTTACAAGAAAATTGGAAATTTGTAGAAAAAAAATTTTACTGAGACACTACACTAGTATATTTCTATGTATATTTACATATTCGCTGAATCCGAATCCGAAATCAGAATTGCTAGATTGGTTTTACTTTTTGAGATATTCTAAAAAAAAAAAAATTCAAAAACATAAATTAAAACCAAAAAAATTATTTATTTTTTACCGGGACACTGCGCTAGTGTGTTCTGGCGTATTTTTCTTCGCTGAATCCGAATCCAGAGTCAGAATAACTAGATTGGATACAATTTTTGAGATAATCTTAAAAAACTGCTCAAAAACATGAAAAAAAATTTTTTTGTTCGGGATACTACAGGAATACTATTGTATTCCTGCGTATTTTTCTCTGATGAATCCGAATCTAAAGTCAAAATGATCAGATTAGTTAAAATGTTTTAGATAATCTAAAAATACCGATTTTTTCGAGTTTTTGATAAGTTTTTTGAGAACCAATTTGGCAATTCTAACTTCGGATTCGGATTCATTGGAGAAAAATACATAGGAATACACTAGGATATTGTTCCGGACATTTTTTTTAAGCAGTTTTTTGAGACTATCTAAAAAATTTGATCCAATTTTATTAGTCTGACTTTGGATTTTGATTAAGCGGAGAGAAAAAAAAAGTTTTTTTGTGAGTCTGTGTAATTTATTCAAAGCTTAAAATTACAATTATTTCAAAATTTAACAGTTAAAATTAAAAAATTCATTATTTTGTGATTCATTTTAACTTTAGGAGGTTCTCTCTATTTACGTAACCTGAAACTTGAAAGTCGTTTTTCTCTTTAAAAAATATTATTCAAATTAATTTCATCAAATTTTAAAAGATCCAGTTGTACATTTTTTAGAAAACAATAGGTTGAGCTAAAATTTGCTGTCAATTAATAAAAATTATTTAACATTTTATGCTTTTTCTTTAAAACTAGGGTAAAAGATACAGTAGTCGGCCAGTGATTCTGAAGTCGGCCACAACTTTTAGAATGTTACAACTTCTAAATTACATTAATTTCGTTACTTTTAAAAAGTTTAGTACAAAGTTAATTCGCCTTTTTACTTAATTACTTAATTTGAAATATTTTAATACTTTATTTCTAAAAGAAAATAAATCTTTGGCCGACTACTGATACCGGCCAAACTTACTAGCACTTACCCTAGTTAAAATCTGTGATTTTCTTCCAATTTTAACAAATAATAGTTCATTTTTCTAGTTGAAACATTTTCTACCATTTTAATTGTTAGATTTTGTATAATAATATTATGTTTAAAAATTACGTAAAAAACAAATTTTTATTTATTTAATCATTTCTAAACAAAAAAATTAACAAACCACAACAAATAAAATTGTAGAGAATGTCTCAAAGTAAAAAAAGAACTATTATTTATCAGAATACGATGAAAATTGCAATTGTTCATTAAATTTAAAAAAAACATAAAATGTTAAATAATTATTATTTGACAAGTTTTAGCTGAACCTACTTTTTTCTGAAAAATGTACAACTGGATCTTTCAAAATTTAATGAAATTAATTTTAATACTAGTTTTATTTGTTGAGAATAGTCATTTTTTAGTATGAGTTTATGTCAATCTTTCCTTGATAATTTTCTTTTATCATTATTTGTCTTATTAATAATGAATTTTCTTATTTATTAATCATGTTTCTATTTTTTTGAAATTGTAAATATATACCATTTTATCAAAAAAATTAAATTTTTTTCTTATAATTTCTTATGTTTAAAAAAAATGTCAGTATATTATTATTTCTTTTGTATTTTTATTCAATTTCTTAATGCTAATCACTTTTTGAAGATTTTTATTTTATTTGCTTTTAATATTTTTTTTTTTGTGTTGTAGATTTTTTTTAGGCAAAGTATTTCAGGTTATTTTATTTAATTTTGGTTTTATAACTTATCGAATAATTTATTAATTTTTCTATTGAATTTAGAATTTATTCCCTTGATGCTACAATTAGTTTTACATCTATTTTTCTATTGATTTTCTTATGTAATTTGGTAATTTAAGGACAGATTATTTAATTTTCTTTACATTTTGTCTATTTTTTTGAAATTTGTTTACCCTTTCATAAAATTTTTAGATTCTAAGATTTTTTAAACAAATTTTTGTTAAAATTGTTTAAAAATTTGTTTCTTTTATTTTTTAAATCTATTTACATATTCCTTTTTAAATTCTCTTTAATTTGTGAATAATTTTCTAAATTTTTTCATTTTTAAAGAAATTTGTCATTCTGTTTGGTACAATTTTTACATTTTCTTATTTTATTCTTACTATTTTTTCTTTTGTAGTTCATTTTTCGATATTTTTTTTCTCATTTTTTAATAGTTTTTCTTCTTTGAAGATTTTTTTCCATTTTTCAATATATTGCTTTGTTTCTTTTTCTCTTTTTTTATTGTATCTCTTTGAATATTCTTTGAATCAAATTTACTAATAATCTAGTCGTAAATTTATCAGAATTTCAATCTATTCAAATTTTATTTCTTTCAAATTTCACTCGATTAAAATTTTTATTCTTTTGAGAATTGTTTAACTTTTAAGAAATAAGAAAAAAAATTAGTTTTCATTTTTTCAATTAGGTAACTCTTTTAAAATTTTGTCTAGTAAATGTTTTTGTCTTGCAAATTAATTAGGATATATAATGTATTTATCTTTATTTATCTACTTTTTAAAGTGTCCTAAAAGTCCCCCTTTTTTTTTATGTATTCAGTCCCCTATTTCCCTTAAAATATTCTTCAAATATTTCTGTCAAGCCTGAATTTTATCCTTTTGGATAATTGTTCTTTTTCCACTTATTTGACAAAATCGACCTTATCGAATTCTATTGTTTATTTCTAGAAAGGAAAATTTTTAGACAATTTCTAACAGTCTGGCTATTTATGTTTTCAGAGATGGGATGTCGATAGGCAAATCGTTTATGAGTAAAAAGCAATACAGTCGACAACATCGAGCAATGAAGGAGAGCGCTTCTAAAAATCGTGATAATCTAGACTCAATGATTCCTCGAACACAGCGTCTTACTCGTGATGTCAATCAGCCGCAAGATCCGGAATCGTTTGCCCAAAAATTAATACGAAAATTGGAGGTTGTCAAGCGTCAACAAGACAATGGAGAGAAGCTCAGTCGTCATTTGCAAGATCCGGAAATGTCGTTTGTTGACGCGGGCGCTGATTTAACTGGACCATCAACAGCTCATCCGCCAGACAGTCGAGGAATCTTTTTCACTGATCAACTTCGCCAGAATCTCTTTATGGATGATGACAATGATCAGGCGATTTTAGATCAGCACGTTTCTCGTGTCTGGGCCGATTTGACGCCTTCGAGATCTCCTCATGGTTTCGCTACACCACCTCCACGCTCACCGGAAAGAAGAAGACCGTCTCATGCCTATTCTAGATCCAGCAAACCTAGAAGAGACAAAGACGTGTTCTCCACCTTTTCCATTGACAGTGGCAACATTCATGATTTTCCGGAAGGAAGCGATCTCATTGGTGCCGGCTCCGTCAGCTCTCTCGGTTCGCATTTGCCTAAATCTAAATCCGTACCATCCGATTATGCTGATTCCCTCCATAAACATGATCTTTACTTGCAAGGTAAATCATTTTCTATTATTTCATTTATATTTAAGGCATACCTCTTGGTTAATCAGGGCTGATAAAAATCATGATTTAAAAAAAAAATTGATTTTTTACTAAATTCTAAATGTTTATTTATAAGTAGTTTATTTTTTAAACTTAGAACATTTAATAAGAAATAATTGAGAGACAAACATTTAATCAAAATCAAATAATTTCGATTATCGAAATTTATCATTTTAAATCATAATTACCATAATTAAATCATTTTTTATTATTTCATTTAAATTTAACGCATACCTCTTGGTTAAGCAGGGCTGATAAAAATCATGATTTTTAAATACAAAAACAAAAATTGATTTTTTACTAAATTCTTAATGTTTATTTATAAGTAGTTTATTTTTTAAACTTAGAACATTTAATAAGAAATAATTAAGAGACAAACATTTAATCAAAATCAAATAATTTCGATTATCGAAATTTATCATTTTAAATCATAATTACCATAATTAAATCATTTTTTATTATTTCATTTAAATTTAACGCATACCTCTTGGTTAAGCAGGGCTGATAAAAATCATGATTTTTAAATACAAAAACAAAAATTGATTTTTTACTAAATTCTTAATGTTTATTTATAAGTAGTTTATTTTTTAAACTTAGAACATTTAATAAGAAATAATTAAGAGACAAACATTTAATCAAAATAAAATAATTTCGATTATCGAATTTAATTATCGAATAAATGAGAAAATTTCAAAAAAATATCTTCAAATTCATATGCTCGCAAAATTAAGAAAATTAGGTAAAAGCAACGACAAAATAATAAATTATAAAAAAAAACACATAAATACGTAATAAGATAAGGAAACAGTCTATTAAAAAAATCAGAAAATTATATTAAATGCAAGAAGTTATGGGCATTATTAAAGAAATGATGAAAAAATTTTAAAAAAACACAATAATGAAACTTTGACATAAAAATATATAAAATAGTAGAAAATCTTTTCAAAAAATTAAACCATCTACGGGTTATTTTTTTTTAATTCAAAAAATAAATCAGAAGATAATTAAAAAAAAACTTTAAAATATATTACTAAAGGGAATAAATTTTTCAAATTAGAAAAATTAGAGAATTATTTTACAACGAGCAACATTACAAACTTTGCATTGTTGTTGGTCATTTAAAACTATAAAATTTTGTAAATTCAAATAATGAAAATTACGAAATTGAAGAATTTATCTGAAAAATGACGAAAATAATTAACAGTTACAAACAAAATTCGAAAAATGGCAACATAATTACATAATTGAAAAGAATAGTTCAGAAAATAAAACAATAAATATTAAATTTAAACAAAATTGCTGAAAAATTATAGGAATAATTGTTGGAAATAATTGCAAATTGAACAACTGGATTGAAAATGGGGAAAAATGATTGAAATTGAAGGGAATAATAAAAAATTGAGGAAATAAATTGAGAATTTAAGAATTAAATTAAAACTTAAAAAAATAATTTATAATTGAAAAAAAGAAATTACAAAATGACAAAAATAATTGCCAATTAAAAACACAATTAAAAAAATGAATAGATTAATAGGCAACTGAAAAAAATAATTGAAAAAATTAAACAAGTAATATTAAATTTAAAGAAAATAATTGCACATTTAACAAGAAGATAATTGTAAATTGAAAAATTAAGCAAATTATAGGAATAGTTGTTGGAAATAATTGCACATAGTTGCACATTTAACAACTGGAATGAAAATCGATAAAAATAATTAAAATTTTAAAAAATAACTGAAAATTGAAGAATGGAATTGAAATTTAAAGAATATACTTAAATTGAAAGAAAATAATTGAAAAAAGCCGAGAATTAATTAATATTAAGGAATTAATTGAAAATCGATAAAAATAATTGAAAATTAAAAAATAAAATATTTCAGAATTGTAGAAAATAATTAAAAATTGAAGAAATAAATGGCAAATTAAAGAATTAAATGAAAATTTGAAGAAAATAATTATATATTGACGAAAATAATCAAATGTTTAAAAAAAATAATTAACAATTAGAAAATAATCTAAAAATGGTGAGAATAATCTCCATTCCAACAAAAAAATTTAAATTAATGAATAATCATAAAATTGAATTAGAAGAATAAATTGTCAATTGAAAACTGATGAAAATTATGGAAAAAATTGTAGAAAATAAATTAACTTGCTTTCACTTTTTAACTTAAATGTACCAAGGATCTCCGCGAGCTACTATTTTCCGTTTAAAATATGCTTACCAAAATCATCTCTAAAGAACCAGGCACCTATTTATAGAATTTTAAAATGTATAAACTTTTTATTTGTAAAAAGCCCCATGTTAATAAGATTGTTTGACATTAAGAAAGAAAAGTTTTATGAGACCTTATATAATTTATTCTTTAAATTGCCTTGAACTTATTTTCTACCACAATGTACACTATGTGATTTAGATTCATATATTTTTGTATTTTTACTGAATGATATTATTTTATAAACATGTTGTGCCCTATAATAATCTTTGTATTCTGGGCTACTTTTTTCATCAAATTGAAAAAAAAAAATTGAAAAACAAAGAATGCAATTAAAAATTGAAGAAAATAATTAAAAATTAAAGAAATAAATTAAACATTAAAGAATTCAATTGAAATTTTAAGAAAATAGTTAATAATTGCAAGAAAAATTACAAAATGACTAAAATAATTAAATATTAAAGAAAATAGTTGAGAAATGAGGAAACAGTCGAAAGGAAAATTTGAAATCTGGCAAGAATAATGGACAAAAAGAAAGTTTCTGAAAAGTTTTGAATCCTTTAAAGGACACTGGAATTTTTTTTTCTTATAGCCTGTATTTAACCGAGAGATATACCTTAATTTTTTTGTTTAATGTTAAATTATTAAGTGTACAATTTCTATTATTTACATCTATCAAATAGATAAATAATTTTAAAATAGAATAAGTTAAGAAAATGACTTTTTATTCTAAAAATAAATATTTTTGCACACAGGTCGCGAGCAGAGATTCAAAAAAGCCGAAATTGCTAGGCGATCTACGACAAAAAAGTCGCTAACAGAACTAACTGATAGTGGTGTTAGTGTTCTTAGTGAAGCATCGTCCTTACCTCGAGACAGGCGTCTCCTTTCCTGGCTCAAAGAAAGTGACAAAGGAACGGATGTCAAGTATGTCAGACAGCAGCTAAATCTTTATGGTTCTCGAAGTGGATCATTGGAAAGATCAAATCAAGACATGCTGGCTCCTGCTCAACCATTTGTCGCTGATCCGGGAATGCCACCTCTTCCTCAACCTCACACTGTAAGATTTAATTCATTACTTACATAATTTATTTGAATTTCAATCATTTAAGAAGGTTCTCTTCATATACATAACCTCAAACTAAAAAATGGCTTTTCCTACTAAATAATAATATATCACTAAATTTTGAAAGACCCTGTTGTACATTTTTCAGAAAAAATTTGGTTAAGCTGCTTTCTCTTTAAATCTAATTAAAATCTGTGATATTCATTAAATTTTAACAGAAAGGTAAATGTACCAGTTATCGTCACTGCTTTAGTTATTGGCACTTTTTAAAAAAATTCATAAAATATTTTTAAAAAACAGTTTTTTAATGTTTTGCTAGTGCAGAGAAGATCATTTTAACGTAAAATTATTTTAAAATATTTTTATAATTGAATAAATATATTAAAAATTAAGAACAAACACCTGCTGATCACTTAAAAAAAACCTTTACAATTTTTATTGTTGGATTTTGTTAAAGAAAAAAAATTAAAAGTTATTAAACAAATAAAATTTGGCTTTATTTATTGTTTAAACAAAATTATACTTAACAAAATCTAACAAATAAAATTGCAGAGAATGTTTCAACTCGAAAAATGAATTTGTTAAAATTGGACGAAAATTACAGATTTCAACTGAATAGAAAGGAGAAACATAAAATGTAAAGTAATTACTTATTATTGGACAACAAATTTTAGCTCAAACTAATTTTTTCTGAAAAATGTACAACAGGGTCTTTCAAAATTTAGTGAAATTAATTTGAATAATATTTTTATTTGATGTAAAAAACTATTTTCCAGTTTGAGGTTATGTGAATGGAGAGAATCTCCTTAAATTTTTATTCAAATTTAAAACTACCCGAATTTCCATTTACTGACATTTTTATCGATTTTAGTTTCAATTCATCAAAAATCCAAATTTTACCTGATTTAAGTTCCAATTTATTCAAATTTTAATTGATTGAATATATTTAAATTTTTGATTATCAGATTGTAATTGAAAACTTTTTTTTACAGGATACACAATTAGAAGAAGCAAAACGAAGGTTACTTCCTTTAATGGAAGATGATAGAGGACGAAGTGGCAATAGGCAAAGATATCCTAGCAGTAAACAAGTTTACGAGTCGTCGTCACAAAATCCATCTTGTTCTTATTCAAATCAGTCAACATTGAGGAAAACGAAACAAGAAGAGAAAGATTTTACCACGGTTGTGTTCAATTTCTGCGACGAGCAATATCCGTACAGAACCAAAATACCTGGACGAAATATTACTTTAAAACAATTTAAGGAGATTCTTCATAAGAAAGGCAGCTATAGGTATGTCAAAGCATTAATCGAAAATTTAAAAAGTTTATTAAGATTTTTCATTAATTTAATTAATAGTAAATAAGTGATGATCATTTATTTAATCTGTGAAATTAAAAAAAAAATTGTTTTCTTTTACAGGTATTTCTTTAAGACAGAATGTGAAGATTTAGACGTGAAAGTAATTCAAGAAGAGATCACTGACGACGCGGAAATTTTACCTTTGTGGGAAGGCAAAATAATGGCTGAAGTAAAATCTCTGGAATAGAACAAGATAAGTGAGAAACGCGCAAACTTTTTTACTAGTTTAAAAATATTGTGAGTTTCAAAATTCTTGTGACTATCAAAAAAACAAATGGTATTTTTACATTATCTGACGAATTAAAAATAAAAAAATCTTTTTCTATATTTTACGCATTGTAAAATAATGATAAAACGAGCCAAGAAAATCAGTGTATGAACTAATTTTTGTGAATAGGATTCATTTGTACAATTTGCGCAATTCTGATAATTAGCACTAGAAACAATTACAAGTTCGATCTGAATTCATCGCTTGAGTGTAAAGAGATATTTTTTATCTTGTTTTTTTTTCATTTTTTATTTACAGACTTTGTACTATGATTGTAGTAGGAGATTTTTTAGTAAGGGTATATATGAGTATCTGCGCAATGAAATAATTGTTAATTTTTCAAAGGAAGCAAAGAATTATTCAAGACTTGACTGTACATAATTGTAATAGCAATTTTCATAAAGAATCTTCGTCTGAGCGGAGAATTAATGAAAGACTGGTTGTGCGACTGTTGATGTGCGGTCGCTCGGAGCAGTTTTAAAACATTTTAAAAGAAATTTTTCTTCCTTTCGAAGACTTCCCAATAGTTTTCCAAACCATCTGTACAAAACGCCTGAGTAGTTTACCGCCTTAATAAGGTCTGAGTAGACCCTAGACTTACATAAATTAAGTTTCCATTGTTCAGAGTTAAAACACGAATTCGATGAGTCTCGTGACCAATCTGTACGACGGTACTTGAATATAGAAAAATTATTATTACAAATTAGTTTCTAAGAATAATGATATTATGTATATTATATATATTATCTGGTTCTTATATAAATATAATATGTATAATATAGTATATATACATATATTATATATATAAAACGAGAGATAATTATTGAAAAAAAATGTAACTTACGATTCATCGTGCCGCCAATCATCGTTGACATTGTAAAATATAATCATTGCACACATAAACTCGTATTTGATACGAATAGACTGAAGATACATGAACATGGAATTTGCGTTAGAGAAACCGAGACGAATACCGCGGAGGAGGCATTAGCATTTAGAACTTAACAATGTTTTATCAGGTGCGGAAAATTGTGCCTTTTTAGTGGAGTAAGGTTGAATTAAGCCTAATGAATCAAGTCTGTTGTGACTTGATACTCTGAAAATTTGAGGGGGTCCGTAACCGAGAGGCCAGCCGTGATGACGCATAAATTATTTGAGAATTTTTCTTGCTGTCAATGTAACTCTTTTTTGTATTCTAAAACTAATTTAACAGAAAAGACTTGTCTAATTTATAAAAAAAAAAAGTCAAAAGTTTGACGAAACTCGTAAAAAGTCTTAACAAATTTATACACAGCAACGAGTATCTATAAATATATTCTAGTATTACAGAATGGAGCAGCAAAGCTACTCTATTTTTGTTTAGTTTTAAGAATGCTAGATCTTTGAATTTGCTGGAGCGCATAATTACGCTAGGCTTCAGATGCGATGTAATTATTTATTGTTGGACGACTTCTCTTTTATCATTGACATCGGAAACACTGACTATTATACTTTTTCTGTGTAACACCATTTTTTGTAAAAAAAAAAAGCGAGTATTTCACGGAAGTCGGCACAATTTCTCGAGCGGTCTCTCCGTGAATGGTATTTTGTTAAAACGACACTAATGTCCGCCTCCTTAAAAAAAGAGCACTGAATTTTTTAATGATTCAAAATCAATTTAATGATGTATTATTGTTTTGTAATGTGTATAAACGTTTTTTAACAAACTTTTGTTGTAGATTTTGAAACAAGTTTTAATAAGGAGGCGGTGCACTGCAAATAATTGATCTTTTTTAATCGTAATTGATTATGATTAATTAATAAAGTGTTCCTGTACCTAATTATTATTATTGTATATCAAAAAGTATTCAAAATAATAACGCGATTTTCACTGGATTTCAGACATTGTTTTATTTCAATACACATCCTAATTGAGAAGTTTTTAGTTTTAAGAAGAATTTCTTGAATCTGTTTAAAAATCGTAAAATAAGTTAATCCATATTTACATTTTTTCTGGATTTTAATTTTTTCGATTCCGAGACAAACTTTAATTACAGCTAATTTCAAGAGATTCATATTCATTAAATTTGCATCTTAAGCTAAATAACGTGAAATTAGGTGCAATTACTTATGTCTGTTTATGTAAGATTATTTTTTAGGTTTCCGCAGATAAATTTTTTTCATTTTAATTTCCAAAATTTGCCTCCTGCCAAATGGCAAATAATTATAATACAGAATTTAAACAAGCTTTAAGAGAAATATCCCAGCGGGTGTCACATTTTGATTCACCAAAAGGTAATATCCTAATTAAATTTCTTTTTAATCTTATTTATGAAGAAATTGAACAGATAATTTTATTTGAAATAACAAACAAAATTATTTTTATTTCATTTAAAACAATAAATTTAATTAACGAATATTTTTTGTACTTTTTTAGATCGCGTAAGAATTTGTGAATGGTGCCGCCGCTTGAATGGAATTCCCAATGATACAATGAACGAGTCCAAAAAAAGAAATGAATACATTCAGCTTTTGAAGATAATGACTCGAGGGGGACAATTACATGGAGTTTTTTTGAAACCTCCACCTAAAGGTGAGATTTTGCCTTTGGCAGAAGCAATTATGAATTTTCTGCGTAACACAATTCCCAGTTTGTCAAAAACTGGTCCAGTTGAACCGATTATTTCACGAAAAACACCTGACGGATGTGCTTATATTGCTTTTCGTAAAATTCCAGAAAAAGGAATTTTATGTTACATGGCCGTTAGTCCAGACGGACTTGATTTTTAAAATATGAATAAAATAAGAAATAACTCTCTTGGTTTTTCAAAATTCAACATTTCGTTAATTTTCTTTTTTTTCCTTTTTCCTAATTTTTTTTATAAAAGTGATTCTACTTGAGAACAAATCAAGTCGAGAAGCCGACTTTATTATGAAAATAAGAAACAATTTGTACAGTTTTTAAAAAGTAATTTAAATTTTATTACCTTTTTTAAACAGAAATTAAAATCCCTGCATTTGTGTATCTCTGAATATTCAAATTTAAAATTTAAATAATAGGCGGTAATTGAAAATTTATAATTATAAAATTATTAAAATGAATCATTTGAATATTCTCTGATTTATCGACATTTGACAATTTAATGCTTATGATAATGATATTTTTTTCTTTTTCAATCAAAAGCAAAAATCATTTTGCAAAATAAAAAAAAAATTCCTTTGCAAATAACAGTTTTACTGACAAGCCTTTTTTACGTATAATTGAAATATTAAAGATACGTGAAATCATATGACTTGCAATATTTTTTTTCAGAATAATTGAATTCTTGACAGATAATTTGTTGAACTTACGACACGCGCTGTAGTCTATTAATTGATTCTGCATTTAAACGTTAATTATACACTAAATTAACAGTTTTCGTTAATAGAGACATTAATAACTTGTTTTTCTAGTTTTTTTTCTCATTTTCCTCATTGTATTGACACTTAGATCACCAGAGATTTTTATTACAGTGGCTCACTTTTTCAGCAAAAAATAAAACCAATCAAGATTATGTTTTATACTGTCTCGAGTAATTTTTCTTAATAAAAGAAGTTATAAAATTATAAAGAAGTTATTAATAAAATAAAATACCTATCTAAATTTGCAAAACGTTTCAGTGAAAGGGTAAATCATTTTATTTTTAACATTTTGATCAATTCAGAGTTGCATTTGAATAAAAATTACAATTTTCTGCTTATTCGAAAAGATTTGGATAAACTAACCTAAAATTTGACAATTGTTTCCAATAAACAGAAAATTGCATTATTCAAATGTAACTTTGAGTTGATCAGAATGTTGAAAGGAAAATTATTTACCCTTCCACAAAAACACTTTTCAAATTAGGATCTTTTTTAAATAAAAGTATACGAAAATATAGAGTTGGACTAAATTTCTCTCCGACTGTTTGTCCGATTCCGTCTTAATAATAATTTTAATATTTGAAAAATTGAACAATATTGTCGCTTATCTCGACATTCATGGGGAAAAAATTTTATGTTTTACGGCATTGAGACATTACAATTTCTGTGATAAAGATAATATTTGTTCATTTATTTAATGTTAATGTGAAATGTTTGTAAAAATATTTATGACACAAATTGAGCAATCTAGAAAGGTAATTGACAGGTTCATAAAAGAGACCTTTTAACGTGACTGTTAAAAGGAAAAAAAAATATTTAAAAAGTAAACCGTTTAATAGCTATTAAATGATATTTGATAATAATGAAATCTTGACTTATCAATTTGGAATGCCTTTGGCTTTTTGTATTAACAGCACGTGACACAATACAATTGGGTTCATTTGATCTCTGTGCCCTGCTTAACATTGCCGCTTCTTTAAACTGGAAGATATCTTGAAAGTCTCATCACGTGCTTTCTGTTGACAGTTTCGAGAAACGCTACTCGATTCACAATTTATTTACTCCCATTTCTTATTTTAATGTTTTTATATATTCATTTTTATTAATAAACATCACTAAATAACGGTTAAATGAGTATTTAAAAATTTCTAATGAATAAATTCATAAATAAAATAATTTGCAATTTTAAGTAATAGGTATATAAAATAATTCATAAAATAAAATTTTTAAGTGAACAGTCTCTGATAAATTAGTAATAAATTAATAATAAACAAATTTACAAATAAACAATTTTATCAATAAAGATTCAAAAATGTTTGAATTTATAAAAAGTATAATTTTAACCGACAATTAAAAGATGAGCGAATCAAGGTAAAAATAAAAGAAATTGAATTTTGCTCCAGTTTAATTGAAAGACGTGATAATGGTAACGTCCCTAGTCATGTGCTTTTCATCTACACGAAATTTGTTTTAATTGTCAGTTAACATGTTTATAAGCAATACCTTATGTTCGCAAATCACATGACTGAAGACTGAACGAAGCGAAATTAATTTATTATTGTTCCTAGTAGAAAGTAAACATTGAATTAACGTTAAGTGATCTCACGTACAAATGACTCACAAGTGAAAAATATTTTTCGAAATTCTTCGAGATTTTGCAATTATTCTTCCATGACTTTTAATTGCAAATGACAAGTTCATTGAATCTCCTTGAAAAGTAGATGACGATACTTGATACAGACCTGAAAAAAAAAGAAGGTAATTATATTATTTTCTCATTCTTCATTTCCTGCAATTTATGATTTTTATGCAGTAAATACAAATTTCTGTTTTTACGTATTTCTTTTAAAAAGTATTGTATTAATTTTTTTGGAAAATTAGTTTTCTGAAAGTGCGTCATCAGAAAACAATGTTGATATTGATAATGGTCCAAGGACAAAAATTAAATATATACATTAAAATCAATTCGAATAATTATTATTTCATTTAAAATAATGTCGTTTTAAATTGGTTTATTTATTTATTTTGTTAACACAAAATCTTGAATATGTGTCTCTTAGAAAAGGAAATTATTTGATTTAAAGTTTTCCTGGTTCAAGGAACAGAGTTGCCTTCTCTGCATGTAAAATGTTTTTAGAATCATGTGATTTTCTATTTTTCTTAATCGTGTGATTTCTAGGATTTCTAAAAAGGAAATTCTGCGTGTTTAAAATATATCATTATTATCCAAGTTTTCTAGCTCTGCTAATAATATTTCCTTCTTCAATAAATTCTATATTAATCATTCTCAAATCACAGAATTAAAAAAAGTATTTTTAATTCAAAATAACATTAAAAATAAAATAAATTTAGAAACAGATAATTTCGAGCAAAGGCATTGAAATATTTTCAGTTAATAAAATTCATTTTTACAAAATCAACTTTTGAGATTCGCGTTTTTACCACGTAATAAAAAATTAATGTTAATTGCAAACGATACAAATTAAAAATTGAAATTTTTAGCTACGTCTACAAATCTACGGTTGAATTTTCCAATTAGGAGATTTAGTTTGAAAAAATGGTTTTCCAATTATAATTAAACTTGAACTAGAATTACCTGTCATGTAAATTAAATGAGACACGGTTTAATTAACCCAGAGATTGAAGATAAGACGGAATAAGTGTCTATAGTAAGTATGACACTTTATTACATTACTGTTTGTAACACATGTGCTTTTAAACTTAAGCGTTAAATGATTCATTGTTTATGTTCATCCACCTTTTGTTATCTCACCTGGATAATTTGAACAGTATTAATCTAGCCAAAAATCATGTTTTTTTCAAAATTAAACCAAATAAGAAATTTTATTTTATGATGAGTAAACAGAATCACAGTTTTTCTTTAGGACGGTGAAAATAAATTTTAACAACACAATTAAAATTTGTTTGTTTAAATAAAAAAGTCACGAGGTGAATTAAATTCTACATACTGAATTATAAGCATTATTTCATAGCTATAAAGATATAAATGATTAAAATGAGATTATGATTAGAAATTATACGTAGAAAAGAAACAATTTTTTTTATGTATAGAAATAATTTGAGTTTAGATAAATGTAAAAATAAGCTTTTTTTAATTTATGTAAAATTGGAAAAACCACCTATAAATTATAAAATAATAATAAATCTTTGGATCTTTTTCCTTAATAGTTTTCAGCTTTTTAAATCGACGTATTCTGCTTCCTAAGAAAAGATTATTTTGTACATTTTTTTTTTTGGTTAAAAAGAACTCGTATAGTAATTATTTGGTTTAGTCATGCTTTAGTATAAATAATAAAAATGCGTCTAATCTACCAGCAGTAGGCAGGAAATGAATGAAATCATCTTAAGATTCGTATTAAAAAAATTAAACGGATATCTGCAATTTGTTTTGATTTCAATAAAAAAAATGTAATTGAAATTATCAGTATCATGTTAATTATTAACAATAAATTAACCTTGTTTTGAATTCAATTAATAAAAACCTATTTTATTATTTAAATAATTTTTTAAAAAGCTAAATTTAAATTCTAGTAAAATTCTTTTATTGTTTCTTTTGTTTTGATTAAATGTTGATATTTAGATTTCATCGAAAGTACAATGTAATTTTTTTGAATCGATCAAATGTGGGATTTCCATAAAACTTGTTTGGAGAGTTTCCTTGTATTAAAATGTTGTTTTTTAAACTAATTATAAGAATTTTCCGTAATTATAGGAATTTTATTATATAAGATAATTAATATGAAATATTATGAAAAATAGCATGAACTCAAATATTTTTTATGATTAAAAATTGAAGTAAGAATATACGAACTGGGATGAAAATCATTTATAAGAGAATTTAATAACTGGATAAACCACCTGTCACTGACCCTACTATACAATCATTAAAACTCACATGACTGTATGCATTGATTAATAATTTACCTTATTTTAATTAATCGAAAACTGTATTTTTTTCTAACTTATTTTTTTTCAATTAAAGGATTATTATTTCAGTTTTAATATTTGTTCCGATTCTTTGAGTTTTAACTTAAAAAGACTGAAATTTCAAGTAAAGAAAATTGTTTCTTACTTTTAAATTGTCAAACAATCATTTAATTAAAATTTTAATCGACTCGGATTTTAATTTAAATCCAAATTTTAAATAATCAAAATTTAATTTATACAAATTTTAAACAAACTAAATTCAATTTATCGAAATCTTAAACGATATAAATTTAGAATTATTCTACTTTTCATCAATCTCAAATTTAGTTGATTTTAATTTTTCTGAATTTTGGTGAAATTAATTTTAAACGTACCTATCTGAATTTCGATCGTATTAAATTTCAATTAATCTAAATTTTGATTGTTCCAAACTTAAATCAATTTTTCAATTTTAAGCGGTTTTTTTTCGAAACTTTTGAATTATTAATATTTATTTATTTAATTCTTAAATTTAAATTAATCTCAGATTTTAATCTCAAATTTTAATTGTTCGAAATTTAAATCAGTTTTCAAATTTTTAGTCGTTTTTCGAAACTTTTAAATTATTAATAATAATTTATCTAATTCTTTAAATGTGAATTGAACTCAGATTCCATGGAACTTCAAATCATTCAATTTGCAATCAAATTAAATTTCAATTAATAAAAATTCCAATTTTTCTAAATTTTAATCAATTTTAATTTTAATCAATTTAAAATTACGTTTTAATAATTTAATTTAAATATTATTTAATTAATATCAATTACCTAATTCATTATCTTACTTTAAAATTCTCCAAACATTCATTTAATTAAAAATTTAATCGACTCGGATTTTAATTTAAATCAAAATTTTAAAAAAATCGAAATTTAATTTATACAAATATTAAACAAACTAAATTCAATTTATCGAAATCTTAAATGATATAAATTTAGAATTATTCTACTTTTCATCAATCTCAAATTTAGTTGATTTTAATTTTTCTGAATTTTGGTGGAATTAAATTTAAACGTATCTGAATTTCGATCGTATTAAATTTCAATTAAAAATTTTAATTGTTCCAAATTTAAATCAATTTTTAATTTTTTAGTTGTTTTTCGAAACTTTTGAATTATTAATAATAATTTATTGAATTCTTTAAATTTAAATTGAACTCAGATTTTAATCTCAAATTTTAATTGTTCCAAATTTAAATCAATTTTCAAATTTTTAGTCGTTTTTCGAAACTTTTGAATTATTAATAATAATTTATCTAATTCTTTAAATTTGAATTGAACTCAGATTTCATGGAACTTTAAATCATTCAATTTGCAATCAAATTAAATTTCATTTAATAAAAATTCCAATTTTTCCAAATTTTAATCAATTTTAATTTTAATCAATTTAAAATTACGTTTTAATAATTTAATTTAAATATTATTTAATTAATATCAATTACCTAATTCATTACCTTACTTTAAAATTTTTCAAACATTCATTTAATTAAAAATTTAATCGATTTGGATTTTAATTTAAATCAAAATTTTAAAAAATCGAAATTTAATTTATACAAATATTAAACAAACTAAATTCAGTTTATCGAAATCTGAAACGATATAAATTTAGAATTATTCTACTTTTCATCAATTTCAAATTTAGTTGATTTTAATTTTTCTGAATTTTGGTGGAATTAAATTTAAACGTATCTGAATTTCGATCGTATAAAATTTCAATTAATCTTAATTTTAATTGTTCGAAACTTAAATCAATTTTTCAATTTTAAGCGGTTTTTATTCAAAACTTTTGAATTATTAATATTTATTTATTTAAATTTAAATTGATCTCAGATTCTATCTCTCGGAACTTCAAGTTATCCAATTTGAAATCAAATTAAATATCAATTAATCAAAATTTTAATTGTTCGAAATTTAAATCAATTCTAATTTTTGTGGACTAAATTCTTGTTATAAATTTAATTCAATTTAAAATTACTTTTCAATAATTTAATTGAAATATTATTTAATTAATATTATTAATTACCTTATTTATTATTTAAAATTAGTTTGAATATTAACTTAATTTAATTTAATGTTTGTAATTATTTAATAATTTATCGACAAAAAAATAAGGTAAAGAAATTTATTTTTTGTCATCAGTTTCAAAGTTCAAGGCCGGTTATAGAGCTTAATTTTGTAATTCAGTTTTTTGGCGTTTAATAAGTGATAATAAGAGTAATAATTAGATGAAAACAGCAAATTATGTAAATAAGACAAACGAGTCGTCGTCCTGATTGGCGTATTTGCCGATGACGACAACATGTGGGGGTTGCCCGAGTGATTTGTTCAAAGAGAACTAAGAAGATAGGGAAATACTGGAGAAACCTGCTGCTCGGTACCATTTATATGACAAGCTGCTCACCCGCGTCAACTCAGTCTTATTTTCGTTTCGGCTTGAAAAGCAAGCGTAAACTCATCGTGCTTTTTTTAACCCTCTTCCTTATAATTCAAGAACAAGACATCCGCGAAGTTTTTTGTGAATGTCGATACCAGTTTTTCTTCACGTGCGATTAAAACGGAGCCGCTTTGGAGAACGTTTGTTCCTTTCTCGGTGAAATTTTCTGTTTTTATTTTCCCTATAAAAAGAAGAGAAAAATGATTAAAAAGTGGAGAAGATAGAGGCGAAGATTCATAAAAACTGGAGATTTTATTTACAAGATTTATTAATTAAAAAATAAGGTAAGAATTTCAATTTTTCGGTTTTAATTACAAAATTAGAAAATAATTTCAATCTTGTGCTTTTATAATTTTTAGTTTTTTTTTTTTTTTTTTTTTTGGGAAATTTTGGAAAGTAATTGTTGGAATTTTTTCAAAACCTCAACTGAATATAGGTCGATGTTATCTTTTTCAATACATTTTTCGACATTAAAAAACTTTTTTACGTTAGCAGAAGATTGTTATTATTAAAAAACACGGATGTAAAAATAACAAATATTAAAAGAAACATTTTGTGAATAAAAAGATTAAAAAGTGCTCATTCTGAAAGTGGTTTTTTCTCAAATAATGTTTAGCCAATTTAAAATGTTAAATTTCAGTCACGAGGATAAATAGCAAGATTATTATAAAAATATTTTTTACTGTCAAAAACTCTTTTTTTGGGAAAAAAGTTTCACCTGTCAAATTAGTCGGATTGAATACGTTTTCTGTTAAAACCAGATTAATCATCAGATTCAATAAGTGGTAATAATAAAAACTTGTTCTGTTTCCGGACATTCACCTATTATCCAATTACAGTTTACGATAATTCCTTTTATTCGTAGAAAGAAGAAAACAATAAATCCCTTGTTTTTTAAATCTAATTTATCAATAAAATAAATCAAACCAAATTCTATTCATATTGAAGGTACTTAATATTTCATTATATTTTGAAATAAATAAATAAATAAATATAAATAAACAAAAGAAATCTGTTTAGAAATATTCTAAGGAACGAAGGATTCAAATGTGAATCTTGATTGAAGATGATTTAAATTTTTATCAATCCAAGACAGAAATACCAATTAGTTTAAATGATTCATTTAATGTCAGAGCCATCGTCTACGAAACTATCAACAATCTATAGTAAAGTACAATTATATTGATTTTTAAAATACTTATAATGAAGTGAATGGAAAATTTGGATTCATATTGAATTGGGACCCTGGAATTGAAAAATAATTAAAAAGCCATTAATGTCGTGATAAACATTTGCTCCTTAATATTCAAGAAATGAAAACAGAAAAAACTAAATAAAAAACTTTCATGGCCTTTATCTACTTATCAGTATTCGCAGACAGTTAAATCTATGAAATTTAAAAAATTGAAAATGGAAAAAAGTTTTTTAAACAATAAATTTTGAAAACAATTTTTTAGAAAAAGAAAGAGTGGATAAGATATTATCACTAAATAATTTCTGTCCTAATTTTGAAAAATGTAAATTTATTGCTAAATAATAAATTTTTTATTAAAAACAAATTCTAAAAAATTAATAATAATGTTTATTTTCCAATCCTACAAGTAAAAATTGTAATTATTTTAATTCGAATGATCTTCGGCTTCTGGCTCGATCCTATGTCTGACTAAACACGAACCGTAATCACTTGCTTAATAACGATCTCATCTACACCCTAATTTTTTTAGACACCTTTAAAAATCTACCCTTTCTAAAAAATACAAATTCGTTAAATGACAAATACTTTTTAGGAATTATAAATTATTTTTGTGACAATTTTCAATTAAAAAGATGTTTAATCGTTAAGTTAAGTTGTTTTTAAATATCTACATTTTGTTTTTAACAATGAGAAATATTTATAAAAACTACTTTTTTCATTATAATTAATATTTATAAACACAATTTATTTTTCTTTGACGAGTCATTCATTTTGATTCATCCAGAATTATCGAGCTTTGGTAGAAATTAGTACAAGTGGATACGATTGGCTGGCGTCATGCTTATATTGATTGTTTTATTGATAGCCATCACATGTGGATCCTTTTGTTGTTTTAAAAAAAAATTCCTTTTCGATATTTAGGAAACATTTTTTAAATCTACCAAAAAATGTAAAATATTTCTGAATATTTTTTAAATAATAACAAATTACAATTTATATACTAATTAAACTATGTTAATTGATTTGGAAAATAAATTTTTTTTAGTATTTTTTAAGTTTTTTTAATTTTAAACCAAATTAGTTTATATTATTTTTTTTTGTGGAAAACTTAAGGCGACTGCAAATTTTGACTTGTTTATTTGGAATCACGATACAGAAAAATTTTAAAAAATCACAAATAAATAAAACGCATGACCGACTTTCAAATTTCGATTTTTAGAAATATTTGGATCGTTATTAATTTCCCATTTGAGATGAAAAGTTCTATTATAACACGACAAACAATAACACTTTTTACTCTTAATTATTATTTAATTATCTGATTAAATTTCAAATTAAAGACAAATTCGCTACAGCGCGATACAATTTGGAAACAAAAAATGTTAACTTAATTGAATAAAATGTTTATTTGATTCAGTGAAACGATTTTCTGAGTATGGAACAATATCCTCTACACATGACTTATCGAAATTCGAATGACTCGTTGCGCGTGTAAGATGGTATTGATCGTCCTTTCCGCGATAAAATGTAAAAGTTATGAAACCGTTTTGCAATCTTACATAAAATAGATACTGGGGACATTTTAATACCCGCAAACGAATACTCACGTAACATCTGATACATGGATACAGACACTTGCATATTTGCCCACTGCTCTAGTGTTATGCACGCCTTCTTCTTTTGGTCTGTCTTCAAATTTTTATCCCCAATCTGTCAGCGTATTTCACCTAAAATGCACAAAATTATTAATTTTCCAGTTCGAACTTCGTAAAATTTCTAATAATTAAATTTATAAAAAAAAAGCATTTGATTTTGTAAGAATATTAAAAATCAATTTCTAAAAAATGTTAATAATTAATTTTGTAAAAGTAGTGTTATTTAATCGATATAAATTCGGACGAAATTGTAGACGAATTTTTATCACAGAGAATTTCCATTTAACCGAATATGCATTTTATTCAAATTTTAGTTTATTATGTATGAATTTCATTTTTTGACTCTGCTGTTAATAGAATGGCAAATGTAGTGAAATCTTATTTAATTAACTTGTAATAAATTTATTTAAAGATAATTCTTAATTGTCAGAATAATTAATTAACAAAAATTTGAGGTTATATGTAATGTTCACTGGAGAAATTCTGTATTTAATGATTTTTAAAGTGTATAAATATAAACAATGGAGAATTCATAACCTCAAATATCTGTTCATTAAATATTATTCTATGATTATTCTTTTACCATTTAAATAAATTTTTTTCTTTAAATGAGTTTCGTACAAGTTAAATGTCTGCTAAATAAAATTTCACTGTCCTTTTAATAGCAGAGTCGAAAAAATGTGATTCATTACTTATAAATAAAAACCATAAAAACACGAGAATTAAAATTTGAATAAATGAATATTCAGTTAGAATGTTAAAAATTCGTCTACAATTTTGAATTCATTTTTGAGCTATTTAGACTAAAAATTCGTATTAATAGTTTCTTAGGAAAAATTAATGAGGAGAAATTGAACCGAGAGTTAAAAAAAAGGGAAAAAAGATAGAATAACGAAAAGAGAAATTTTAAAGTTAAAAGTTGAACAAATGATTTTTAATAAATAATAGATTGCCGGTGTATCAATATCATTAATAGCTTATTAACTGGTTGTTTACAGGTGGGTCATGTGATTTTCGAAAACAGGTATTTTTTTCCGGTCACATGTGTCTCAAGGCTCACACCTGTAGAATGCTGATTAAAATGATATATTTCTCACATGACTTGGTCACGAGACCAAGTTAAATACACACACGCACAATTATAAGTAAACTCGCACTTTATATCCGTGAGAGCACGTGCTCTTGTTTACGAGGCACGATAATTTCAGTGCGTTGACAAATGCCAACAAGCCCATTAAAGTTCGAAATAAATATTAATTTACATCAATTGTTCTTTCAGCGGTGAATCTCTCGGCGCACCTTTCACGACATAAATTTATATTTTTACGCAAAACCTTGGACAATATTTGAATCCACGAAAAAAAAATAAGAATAAATAAATTATTTAAAATTTGAAATCCGCCGGGATCCGAACTCGGGATGATTGGTAATTTAAAATAGTTTGACGTCATAATTTTGGGAAAATTTTAAAAATAAATAAATAAATTAATAAACTATTCGTTCTTCTCGTGTATTCTTAAAATCAAACAAAGTCTGTAAATATTCGTTTAAAATACATTGTACCTAGAAATTCTTCCTTGAATAGCTGACCACATTTTTCGCCTGAATACATAATGAGACGTTTTTAATGGCAATTTTCATTTCATGAATCATTTATAACATCATATGAGCTCTTTAATTATACAGTTATTGATTTAATTAAACATTTTTTTAATTCGGTTTTTGTAAAATTAGCATTCTTGCAGGAAATTGCGGTTTTCTGTAGAATAGGAAAAGAAATTCTGTCTAAATATCCTTTGTCAATGTTCCTAAAACAAAGAAATTTATTAAATTATCCCTGAAAAAACAAAATTATTTAATAAAACCTCTAGTAAATCGGAGTTTTTAAAAAAGCAGATTAATGATTGACATTCTGAATAGTTTTGATTCGGAGTTATTTTTAACAAGCTATTTCCGATATTAATACAAAATTTATGGAATCGGTTTTGACAATTTATGAATCGGTTTGGAAAATTTTCAGGTTAGATTGTCATATTTTATATAAAATTTGGAATTTTTAATTAATTGAGCTACTAATGAAATTTCATCACTGAAAAAATATTCTATTAATTTGATAAAAAAAAATTCCTTTACGATTAGAAATAAAATGTAACAAAAATAATATTATAAATTAACTACTTTATGTAGAATTAGAATGAAAATTTAAATTTTTTGCAAAAAATTTGTCGAAAAATTTAATTGAATGCAATTTATTTACTCGGTATCGGTGTATCGAGACGGGAATAACTTAAAATGATAAGAGTTCTTTTCAAGGATAAGCAAGCTCTTTAGATACATATTAATAACGTGAATCCATTTGCAAAGGAAAACGATTTTAAAGTTGACAAATAGACGAAGTGCTCGATTTTTTATTAAAATTGCCAAGATCTATGATTCGTTTCTGTGATCGATTGCAGGTTATTTAGCATACCTAACTGACAAAAATGTTTATTAATGAAATTTACTGTAGGTTTTTTATGCTTATTAGCAAAAATGAATGATATAACAGCAGAAGGGCACGTGATACAGTGTTGTGCAATTATTAAGAATATAAGTAATTTATTGCGCATATTGGTTCAATTTTTTTTTTCTATTTCTGACGAATCAGTCAGTTAAAAGTCCTGAAAATTAATCTATTGCGCAGATTCTCCTTCCGGCGTGAATTACTTTTTGCCAATTTTAATTTGCCATCTTTGTAGATAATAAATGCTCACTGGGATAATTAAGATTTTAAATGATAATGTATGGATTGATGTAATTCTTGTTTTGTCCTGAAAGATTGAGTAATGAGTTTTTTTTTACTAACTGTATTAAAAACAGAGTCATTAATAATGATATAATTAATAATTAATATTATGCAACAGTTAATATAAAAAAATAAATAAAGAATTGCTCGATATTATTTGTTTAAGGAGCAATCAGACAAAGTTCGGAATTTTTTAAATAAAAAAAATTAATGTTAAAAGGGTAAAAGATTTTTAAAAATATTTTTACCAATTTAAAGTTGCATTTGAATAAAAAGTACAATTTTCTGTTTATTGGAAACATTGGAAACGGTTTAGATAAAATATAACCTAAAATTTGAAACTCGTTCCCAATAATAAAAAATTAATGTTTATTTAAATGCAACTTTGAATTGATCGAATGATTGAAAATAAAATTGCTCGCCTTTTATCTAAAATGCAAATAGTTTTTTCTTTTACTATAAATATATGAAAATATGTAGTTAGACTAACTTTCTTTTCAATTTTTTAACCGATTTCTCCTTAAAATCTTTATAAAATATTATTTTAATATGAAAATACTTTTGTTTCAGGATGAAGGGAGATAATAGTGATGAAAAAATTGGGAAGATCGGAGGAGCGTATATAAATCATGCTCTGAGTGGTTCTGGTGCAAGTTTAAACCTCGTGCAAGCAAATGGCTCATCCCAAATTCTTCAAAATTCGCACAAAGTTCATCCTGAGATACAGGGTTCATCCGATTTCATCTGTAAGTTCCTTGTCTGTCTTCCAAATTGTCCTGAGAAAATTATAAATTGTTTAGAAAATGAACATAATATAATATATAATATACTAATATAATGTGATATAATATAGTAAAATATAAAATAAAAAAAGATAGAAGTAGTAAATATAACAAATTTTTCATTTATTAGCGAAATCTCAAAAAATTACTTTTATCATGTTTTGTCAAATCGAGTAAATTAAATAAAACTCATCAAACACGGAAATCTTTTGATTGCAAGTAATAAGAGTTTAGCTTGAATTTCCGCCTGAATTAATAACAAAACAATAGGGAAGATGCGTCAGATAAAAATTTTAAATTTTAACAATTCAAGGAAATAATTTGTTTTCCACTTTTCCTCGTTAATTAAACCAAATCCAGTGACAATTGAGATTAAAAATTCCTGAAATAAATTTGAACATTTAGAAATTAATTACTATTAAAATATTAAATATAAATTAATTATTATAGGGGAGAATCGACAGATTTATCAATTTTCTGATAAATTATTTAAAAAAAAAAACTTTAAATTTACATTTCTTTAGATAAAGAATTTGATGTTGGCTCTCCCTTAGAATAAATAAATAAAAAGAAAACAAATTTATGCTAATAATGATCATATAACACATTGATTTCTGTCACATGCCACGAGGATGCCACAATAGTAAGTAATTCCCAGAATGTCAAAAATGAGAAATTTATTGAATTTTTTTTTCTTCTTTATTTTTCTTTTTACGAGGCAGTAAAATGTCAACTATAATCTGCCTTGTGTGACATTGGCCTCCATAAAAAGTGCATTTATCTTGAGAAAGGTCGAAAGATTTTTAAGCATACGAAAACTGTTGTAGAATTAATTTATGAAATTAAAATATTTGAGAAAACTTTGAATGTAAAATATTTTCAGAATATAATAATTCAGACAGATATATTAATTTACGACTCATAAACTCTATTTTTTACAATTGATATTGTGAATTGATATGCATGAATCGTCGAAGGAAATTGAGCGAAAATTGAACAAAAATATGTTGGCATTGTGTAATTCAAGGTTGACAGCACGATGTAAATAAATTATTATTTTTGGGCTACATTTCAGAAAATTGAGGCTCGTGAATTTTATTTAACGAGTCAGGTTCACCTTCCTCTTTCAAAAATACTTTCTTTACAAAAATATTAGCTCAACGTGTAAATTATTATGAATTTTCTCAAATTAAAAATAATACTACCAATGAAAATAATTTATTAAATTTAGTTTATTAACTTTAATTTATATTTTATAGTATCATGGTTATAAGAATTAAAATTAATTAAGATTGAAGAATATTATTATTGATTAGGAATTAAATTTTTTAGTGGTGGAAGAGCCCGGTGATGATGAGAGCAGCCCGAAGAAAAATGTCTGCAGATCAGCAGCAGAATATACAAAAAGACGTGCAAGAGCGATTTGCACCAAAAAAACCCTTCACAAAAAATTACCAATTTTGCGATGGCTTCCAAGGTATAATGCACAAGATGCGTTTGGTGACCTTGTGGCAGGCATCACAGTCGGTTTGACTGTAATTCCTCAATCTTTAGCTTATTCACGCGTTGCAGGATTAGGAACAGAGGTTAGTTTATTTTGTTTATTTAAAAGTTATTCATACCTAAAATTATATTTAGAATTATTTCCTAGACTGGTTAGAAATTAGCAGGGTTGTTATGAATTTAAATAATTGGGGAATTTGCATTAAAATCATGATTTAAATCAAAAATGAATATAAAAATAATATTTATAACTAATAATATATAAATATTTATAATATTTATATATTAATATAAAATTATGCAAAAAATAGTATTAAATTTTTATATCTTTAAGTCATTATAATTGAAATAAATTCCAAACGTTAATTAACTCGTATTCCAGTTTGTTCCAACTTTTGAATTTCAATTAATTTAAATTTAAATGAATATTAATTATTTTCCATATTCACAATAACAGGGATCACAGTTGCTACCCTTTTCTCCCCCTTATTTAAAAAACTAGGTGAAAATTCAATTTCATAGACATTTCGTTTCCACTTTAAGCAAAATAATTTGCTTCCTCATAGAATTAGCAATAAATTAATAATATAAAAGAAATATATAAATTCATTAAATCAATATAAAAGTCAATTCAAGAAGTTATTAAAAAAAAGAATTTTAAATGCAAAAAAATTAAAAAACATGAATTATTTTACGAGTTTTTGATCAATTGATCAATTTTATATAGTTTAATCGATTCTTTTTAAATAAGGAATATAATTTTTGTATTGAATAAGTTGTATTTTTAGCATGAATATTTTCAAAAATCCTTGTGTTCAAATTTAGATATTCATGAGGTTAATAAGTCATCCAAATTTTATTGAAAATCTTTATTTATTGATAAATTTATTGATCTCTCCCCTTTTCACCTTTTTCCAATAAATTTCTAATTTTTTTCCACAATCATAGTGAAAGTCAAAGTTATTAATTATTATTAACTACTTTTTTTATAATTTTTATATAACAATCTACTTATTTTTTAATCAATAATTTACTTCTTGAAACGTAAGAAGTATATGTTAATTCTTTTTTATTAATCGACGAGGAACAATTTTTTTGAAAAAACTTATAAGAAATTCTTACAAAATGTTCCAACAAATTTCTGCCAAATTCCAGAAAAACATGAAAAAAAAAAAGAAAATTCTATTAAAATTTCGTATTGGACTTTATAGGAAAATTTTGTAGCAATTTTGAAAGAAAATTTGTTGGAATTTCTTGAAAGTTATTTTTTTTATATTATAGATATTTACTAAAAGTTATTGTAATTCTAAGAAAATCTATACTTGAAAGAAATAGTTTTGCCAAAACTTTATTTAGATACTTCTAAATATACAGGTATTCAAAAAACTGGAGTTTTCAAAGTTCCATAAAAATGCAAATCATATCTGAAATAATAAACATAATTTTATGTTCTTAGGTTTATTTCAAAATTCATATCTTATAAAACCGAAATATGAAACTTGTTAATAATTTTCGGGCAAGTTTTCTAAAATACTTTTATTTGAAATTTATAAATTACTTTTATATCCTTAATCTTTAATAAATGTCATAAAAATATCCTAATGTTTTAAAAACAAATTTTGCAATGTTGCATCTTTTATTTCTTTCAGTTATTTGTCTAAAAATTTAATTACCTTTTAAGCAAAAAAAAAAAAGAAAATTAAGATATTTTTTATTATTTACGCTTGAAAAAGTTTTGCATTAGTAAAAAAAATTGTGTGTACTGATAATTATGTTTGTAAATAGTTTATGAATATGTTAAAAAACTTGTTCTAATGTTTTTTTTCTTGATTTCCAAATCCCCTTTTTTAAAAACAAATTCCCCTTTTTAGCCTAAAATTAAACAAAAAAACCAAATTGATCCCTGCAAAGTTCCTTTTTTTAAATCTTACAATATTTCTAAGAAATTTCACTATTTCGAAACTGTTCGATTTTGTATTACAATTTCTTATCTTTACAAAATTTTAAGATTTTTTCTCCTTTTACTTTTGATAACATTTTTGTATTTGTCGTTTTATTTTAGGATTTTCTTTAATTTTCTTCTTTTTATGCAAATTATTTTATATTATTTTACACAATTTTGTTACTATAACGTTCACCAAACTTTTTATTTCGTTGATTTTCATAATTATCTAAAAAATAATTATAATTTTATAATAAAAAAATGTATAATTATCTAAAAATAAATAAACTCATTTTTTGGTAAATTTATTCAATTTGTTTTCACATTTTGACTACTTTTTAGGAGATTTTTTGCAAACTTTCTTATTCTTCCATAAAATTTTTAAATTCTCTTTATTTTTCTAAATTTATTGTTGGACTCGTTTTAAGGTTAATAATATTATAAAAATGTTTTTGATTTAATTTGCTTAACCTTTTTTGTTTTTAAAAAAATTTTTATTTCTTATGTGCAGTTTTTGTTTATCTTGATATCTACATTTTTATTTTTTATTTTTATTAATTCTAATTTTTTAGTAGATTCTAACCGAATTTGATTTTTTTTTACTTTATACATTTTTTTACAGTTTTTTAGATTAAGGAAAAAAACAGTTTTTTCTCCACTTTCTTCCTATTCATTTAATTTTCTTGATGTTTCACTACTTTTTTAGACCTTTCTTAAGTTTTCATTAATTTTTTAATTTTTGTAAGCTTTTATTCTTTTATTGTATATTATTTAAATTTAATATTGTACTAAATATTCTCATTTGAACATCGTTCTTCTATTTCTTAAAATTTCTTTTATTTACATTTTTTTTTAAAAATTCAAAAATTTTATTCATTTTTATTTTACTCAATTTGTCAAATAATTCGCTAATTTTTCTAATTTTAAAATTTTGTTCTCTTTTGCACGTTTTGTTAACTATCATCTTACTTATTATTTTAAAATAAAAAAAATGTCCGTAAACAGTTTAATTTTTTGAAAAGAGTTTCTACTGTTTTATATATTTCTATGTCACTGTTTCATTCTTGTGTTTTTTCTTTAATTTTTTCTTCATTTATTTAATAAATTACTTAAAAATAAACATTTAGAGATTTTATCTACTGATTATATTTTTAAAAATTCAATTTTTGATATTTTTAAAAAAATCATGATTTTTATCAGCCCTGGAAATTGGGTTTTTTAAAAAATTAAGTATATATTGGACCGGGGTTAAAAAGAACGATTATAACTTTAATTCACTAATTCAGTGTGAGTGATAATTTAATATTAAATTAATTAAGCTTAATTTTAAAACAATTATAGAAAATCAAAACATTTTGGATCAAAAGCCTTGCAAATCTATGAAAATTGAATAATTTATATTGAAGTTAATTTTAAAAACAGCAAATAGAGAAGATAAACAAAAGAAGGAAAATTTTGATTCGAATGTAAAAGACAAATATTTTTTTCTATTGAGAATCCCATTGCAAACACGCTCCCAAAGAAAGATTTTTTAATTAAGTTTTACATTAATGCTTCATTGTTACTAAAATAGTTTTTGTTTTCGATTAATCTTGCATCATGAACTTAAATATTTAATGAGTCTAAATTCTCAGCAAAACAAATCTCAGATAACAAAATCTGTACACAATAAAAAATTACTCTGAATGAATTTAAATACGTATGTGACTAATTGCTGATTTCATGTACAATAAAAGTCTTGTCATGTTTTTAGATCCAGATAAGAGCGTTGTTTAAAAAACGCTACAAATCTCTAGTAATTATAATTAGAAATGGAACTAGGCTTTAAAGTGTTAAATCTACGTTTAAGTGGAATTAGTTGAAGACTACAATATACGAATAAATGTAAATTAATTCCGATTTGAAAAATATTTACAAGAGTTTTAACAAATATATTTTAAAGATTTACAAAGCTTTGTAAGATTTTAGAATAAAAATTGTTAATTAGAATTGAATTTTTATTTTTTTCAGTACGGACTCTACGGCAGTTTTCTAGGATGTTTTATTTATATTATATTTGGATCTTGTAAGGATATTCCTATGGGTCCCACTGCCATCGTTTCATTACTAACTTACCAAACAGTAGCTCATTTACAAAATCCAGCAGCTCATGCCATACTTTTGTGCTTCATATCGGGCATCATCGAATTATTTATGGGAATCTTTGGACTAGGTAAATATTCATTTTATATTCCTAAAAGAAAAAAGAGAGAGAATTATTAATTTAACAAGTAAAATATAAATAAAATCAAAATTTATAAAATATAAAAATAAAGTATTAACAAGAAATGAAATTCATTTGTTTAGGTTTCCTCATAAACTTCGTATCCGGTCCAGTTAGTTCAGGATTTACATCTGCAGTAGCTTTAATTATTGTTTCGTCTCAAATTAAAGACATTTTAGGAATTACAGCGAAAGGATCGACATTTCTCCAAATATGGTCCAATTTGGCGGGAAAAATGCATCAAACTAAATTTGCGGATGCTGCTCTCGGTGTCTCCTGCATCGTTCTTTTACTTGTTCTTAGGGTGAGAAAATTTTGATGATTAAAAATGTTATCTTGATTCTTCTTCTTCATTGCATAGAAATATGCAATAAAAATTGTACTATTTGGTGATAATATTTATTATATTAATTATACTATTTGAAGAAATAATTAAACGATGTATTTAATAAAATACATTTAATAAATACTGTGAATTAGATTCCGTGGGATTTAATCTTATAAAAATCATTACAGATGATAACGTCGTTAAGCATAGGATCTAAAGAAGAAGAACTTAGGACAAAAAGGCAAAAAGTGATCAACAAAATAATCTGGTTGACTGGCACTTCAAGAAATGCTCTATTAGTCATAATTTGTGGTGTCTTAGGTTACATCTTTTCCAAAGAAAATCCCAAAGATTCACCCTTTGAATTAATCGGTAAAATATCTCATATTTTAAAATTATAATTTCTATTTCTTTTCGAAACTTTGCATTTTTATAGACTTTCGAATCTTTTATCCTACTATCAAACTTGTTTCGAAAATTAATTAAAAAATCTCGATTTTCATTTCTTTCAATTTAATTCTAATTCTTTTATAGGTGACATTTCTGGCGGTATGCCTTCGGTACAACTACCACCTTTTGGTTTCACAAAAGATAACACGACATTGTCCTTCGTCGAGATGTGTACAAATTTAGGAAGTGGAATTCTTGTTCTACCTCTTATATCTCTAATGGAGGATGTGGCCGTTTGCAAAGCCTTTGGTAAAAAAAACTGCTTAATAGATTTAATTAATCGTTTAGAGATTCTATTTATTGCAAATAAAAAATTTAGTTTAGAATAAATTGGAGATTAAGTTAAAATAAATTAGAAAACCAATAAAAATAAATTAAAGATGAAATTAAAGTAAATTAAAATTGAAATTTTGAAATTTCAGCCAACGGAAAAACCGTGGATGCCACTCAAGAACTGATAGCAATCGGAATGGCGAATATAGGAAATTCTTTTGTGCAAGCTTTTCCTGGAACCGGCTCACTAAGTCGAAGTGCAGTTAACAACGCTTCTGGAGTGAGAACACCTCTTGGCGGACTTTACACCGGTGCGCATTTAAAATATTATATTTTTAACTACACTAAAGCTTCATTTATTTTAATCCGGTCCACGCAAATCCATGAGAAATGTCGCACTTATTTTAACTTCCACGTAGTTATAGAGAAAAGAGAACTTCTCTGATTGGCTGGTCCAATTCGTAGCAACCAATGAAAATGTTAGTTAGTTTTGATTGGTCGCCAAGTTAAAATAAGTGAGACTTCGAATTGTTAAAGTAAATGCGACTTCAAATAAGCGAGACTTTAAATAAGTGAAGTTTCAGTGTATAATGATATTTAAAAACTAATTAAATCCATTGGTACGAGACTAAAATTGTTTTATCTGTTTAGGTATCCTGGTTATTTTGGCCCTCATGTTCCTCACGCCTTATTTTTCCTACATACCAAAAGCATCTTTAGCTGCGATTATTATAGCTGCCGTAATTTTCATGGTGGAAGTCAAGGTCGTCAGGCCTATGTGGAGGACAAAAAGTAAGTGTTTTAGGAAAATTAATTAATTTTTGCAATAAAGAAAAAAATACGCAAAAATCACAAAAAAATACATCAGAAAAAAAATTTAAGAAAATGACATCAAGTCTTTCTGACAATATTTTTAAGAATGTTGTACATTGCACGTGACATAGTCACGCTTAAAACGTCATAGTAAGATATCAAAAATTTTATTACTATTATATAAAATAAACTTTTTGATATCAAAAGATAAAAGAAAAAAGAAATTGTGATTAACAAAATAAGAAATGATAATTTACAAAAAAAAAATGTTAAAATTAAAAAAAAAAAGATTTTTATTAAGACAACTAGAGAAAATGTTATAACAAAGGAGAAAAAATAATAAATAAAGAGCAAAGGAGAAAAAATCTTTTAAAATTAGAAAAATGTTTTAGAAAATTACTGAATACATTTTTTGAAAAAATATTAAATTATAAAAAAATAATATTCCCAACGGGACATTAAAAATCAGGGCTGATAAAAATCTTGATTTTTTTTTTATTTAAATCGGACTTTTTGATTTAAATCAAACATTGATTATTTTAAAATATATAAATCATTTAATAAGAAATAGCAAAGAATGAAACATTTAAATTAGAAAATTTCAAAAAAATATTTCCAAATTCATATACCTAATTGCAAAATTAAGAAAATTAGGTAAAAGCAACGAAAAAATAATAAATTATAAAAAAAACATAAAAAAGTAAAAGGAAAAGAAAACAGCCTATTAAGAAAAATAAGGAAATTCTTTTAAATAAAAGAAGTTGTTGACATTATTAACGAAATAAAGAAAAATTGAATAAAAAAACACAAGAATAAAACAGTGACATAAACATATACATATAAAAGAGTAGAAACTCTTTTCGAAAAATTAAATTATTTATAGACATTTTTTTAAAATAAAAAAAATAAATAAGAAGATAGTTTAAAAAATTTTAAATTTGGAAAATAAGAGAATTATTTTACAAAGAATTGAAGAAAAAAAGAATGGATAAAATTTTGGAAAATTAAAAAAATTCTATGAAATAGAAGAAGGATTTTAAAATGAGAATATTTATAGTACAAGATTAAATTTAAATAATATAAATTATAAGAATAAAAGTCTTCAATAAAAGTAAAAAAAAATGAGAAATTTAAAAAGTGTAGATAAAAGCATTGAATAAATGTTACAAAAATTCTTAGTTACAAGACAAAAATTAACGATTTAAAAGAAGGAAAAACATTTCTAAGAAATAGAAAAATGATAACAAAAATTATAGAATTCATTAAAATGCTAGGAAATACTAAGAATATTGTAAAACAACAAGAAAATTAGATAAATAGGAAGAAAATTGAGAAATGTTTTTTTCTTAATCTGACAAACTGTAGAAAATGTAAAAAGTGCAAAAAATAAACAAAGTTGATAAGAATCTACTAAAAAATTAGAATTAATAAATTAAAAATCCTTTAAAAATAAAAAAGTTTAGGAAAATTAAACCAACAATATTTTTATAATATTACATACACTTAAAACGAGTCCAACAATAAATTTATAAAAATAAAGAAAATCTAAAAATTTTATGAAAGAATAAGAAAGTTTATAAAAAATGGACAAAATGTGAAAACAAATTGAATAAATTTACAAAAAAATGAGAGTATTTATCTTTGAAAATATGGAAATAATTATGAAAATCAACGAAATAAAAAGTTTAGTAACTATTATAATAACAAAATTATGTAAAATAATATTAAATAATTTGCATAAAAAGAGGAAAATTAAAGAGAATCCTAAAATAAAAAGACAAAAAGAAATATCAGAAGTAAAAGAAGAAAAAATCTTTAATTTTTGTAAAAATAAGAAATTATAAGATAAAAATTAAACAGTTTCGAAAAAGTGAAATCCGAGGTGAAATCTATAAAAAATCTTGTAATAATAATACAATTTTTTAAATTTTATAAAGAATAAAATATTAAAATTGAAATTTTCAAGATTTATCCACAAAAGTTTGGTTTTTTTTATGATTTGCGATTTTTTACATGCAGTATTAGACAACCAGAGAATCGTGAAGTTGTTTTTATTTAAATCATGATTTTAATCAGAGTGATTTAAATCAATTACAGCCCTGATTTTAAGAAAGAGAAACTAAGAAATAGAATATTTAGTAAAACGTCTTTAATGTTTAAAAATTAAATTTTTTTTTTAATTTAAAATCTAAATTTGATTTAAATTAAAGTGACTTTAATCAAATACAGCCCTGATTTTGAGAAAGAGAAATTAAGAAATAGAATATTTAGTAAAACGTCAAAAAGTGATACAAAATAATTGAAAAACAAAAAAATGAAAAAATTATAAACAAATAAAAAATGTCTACAAGAACCTAAACGACTTTGAAAAAAAAGTGAAAACAATCGTTAATTACTTCATTATAATACTCTCGATATGACGTTTTACGTGTGTCATAACTTTTCTGAAAGTATTTCGCAAAATATATAATATACATAATTAAATAAAATACATTCAATTTTATAATCCTTTTGGGATCATGAATATTCCATAAAATTCATTAGTGCAATTTTTCATTTTATAGAATTTAATCAAATTTCTTTTTAGCCGAATTTTTAATTTTTGAATTTATTTAACAAAATATCTATTTTTTAGAATTTCTCTTTAACTAACTTATTTTTCAGAGTTCTAATTGAACCGAATTTAAATTTAGCAGAATTTTCTTTTAAACGAATTTTAAGTCAGTCGAATTTTAAAATATCATAAATTCCATTTGCCCGAATTGATATTTAATAGAATTCTTAAATCGACGCATTTTTAATTGACTGAAATTGGAAATGTTCGAAGAACAACAACAATAAATTGATGAATCACAACTTTCTTGATAATACCCCATTGGTCAATTTTAAAATTTTCGCGGAAATATTCTTGTTCGACCATTTGTGATTTCGATAAATTGAAAATTCTGTGTTTTAAAAATTCTATCAAACATTAATTCGCGCAAATAGAAATTCTATAAAATGAAAATGCTATTAAACAAAGGTTTAGTGATCTAAAGATTCTTTTCAGTCAAAAGTATGATTAATTTAATTTTAATTAAAAAAATAACGAAAAATTAAAACTAAGCAATAAAGAAATTCTATTAAATGAATATTTTAACTAAAATGAGTTTTATGGAATATTCTTGCACCCCAATATTTCCCTTTTTTTCAATTAAAATCTGTATTAAGTAAATTAAGTTATGATAATTATTAAGCATTTTCACTGACCTGAATGAAATCTTTTTTCTGGTAGAATCCGATTTAATACCAGGTATTGGTACTTTTATCGCCTGTCTGATTTTGCAACTGGAAGTGGGAATTCTCTGTGGAATCGGATTGAACGTTCTTTTTATTCTTTATCACGCAGCCAGGCCAAAGATTTCTGTGGAAAAATTGACGGTAAGTTTCAAGAAAATAGGTGTCAAACTAAATAAATAAAATAAAATAAACATATTTTTTAAATTAAATTTTGTTTCATAATTATTTAATTTTTGCAGAGTCGTCATGGAATTGAGTACCTTATGCTAACTCCTGATAGATGTTTGATTTTTCCGTCAGTCGACTATGTGAGAAATCTGGTGACAAAATACAGTTGTCGTGGTTCAAGTGTCCTGACTCCAGTTGTTATCGACTGTTCGCACATTTATGGAGCTGATTTTACAGCCGCGACTGTAATTGAAACTCTGACAAAAGACTTTGCTGCGAGAGGACAGCCGCTGTTGTTTTATAATTTAAAGCCTTCAGTTCACGCTGTTTTTGAAGGCGTCTCACCGACGGATTTCGTCGTTTATTACACTAAAGAAGCCCTCGATGATCTCCTCAAGGAAAAGGGTTATCTTACACAAATCAAGCATGACATTCCCTTAATCTGAAAAAAAATAAGACTTTCGATTAATAGTGTGTTTTTGAAAACGGAGAAATTATTTCTAGAACAATTTCTCCAAAACCAGTTGAAAGAAGAATTAATTCTTTAAATTCTAGGACTGTTAATGTTGAAAATTTAAAAACAAGATTTTTAATGAAAAAACGAAAACTGGAAAAAAAAATTAGTTAAACGAATGTTAAATGATTGTAGAAATATTTTAAAATCGCGATAATTTAGGTTTTACTTTAATATTTTGTACCAATGTGTAAAAAAGTAATAATTTAATTTTATCATAATTTAAAACAAATTGTAAGTATTGTTTTTCCTACGATTAAAATTAAATTCAAATAGGTATTTAAATCAATTTTGACGTCGCATAGAAGTGTAATTGTTATGCACCGGAAACAGTATTGTCGAATGTTACTGCCGAGCGATTAAAAGATATTGTTTGTAGTATTCTAAAGATATTTAAAAAAAAATTATTTATAATTATTAATTTTTTAAAAATATAGTACTTACGTATTTTAATAATTTTAGACAGCAGTGGCTACTTAATTAGCGCTAATATTATTTTTTCAACACACTTTAACAGTCACAAGCACAACACAAAACTGTAATCTATTTCATGATTTTGAAGAAATCTTGAAATGATTAAAAATTAAAAGCCTATGGCTAATAATATAGAGTAGAATTAAAAGTATTTTTTCGCTTTAATCGGGCAGTGCGTGTGTAAATAGATTAAGTTTTTAAAAAATACTGTGATAATTTTTTAAGAAATAAAAGAAAAGTATGAATTGTATTATAATATGAAAGTATAAAATGTATTATAATATTAAAATACAAAATGTATTATAATATTTAAGTATAAAATGTATTATAAAAGTATGAAATGTATAAAAGTAGTGAAAGTAGTATTATATTTTAGGGCCTAGTACATAATCACAAAACAAAATTAGTGCACTTTCTGCCATTTAGAAATAATTCATCTATATATTCTCTATAACGAAAGAAATCAGGAAAGAAAATTATGTTAAATATAAAATGCTAAAAGAAATGTAAAATAATCTTGTAGTTCCTGTGATTATACGGATGTAATACATAGTTGAAAGATAAAAGAGTTTAAAAGACGGGAATTTCCCACTATCAAATTATAATCGTTAATATTAATATATTTATAAATCACGCTAAAGCTTTAATCATTTCAATCCTCTTTTTTCCCTTATCCAGAAACTTACATAGATTTAAAAAAAAATACAAGGAAAAATATGAAATTATTATAAATTAATATGAAAAACTTAATAAAAAGGTACATGAGAAAGTAGTTGGTTTGAAAAATACACCAAAATATGGTACATAAACTTTATTTAACAATTTAATTTTTGAAACGCAAAAATATTAAGTAACAAATCTTGAACGAAGATAAGATCATCTTAAATAAAATAGATTATCTTATGTCTTATTATTCTTAATTAGAAATGGACTGAAAATATTTATAAATGTAACAATTAAAAATATGTATTGAAGAATTCATGGAGAAAACTGTCCATTTCTAGATAAGAAAAATGAGTAAATTTCGTAAACACATAATTTAACTGTAAATAAATAACTATTTGAAATTAAACTAAATCTTTAAAAAATTTAATAACATTTATGATTCACTTATAATATAATATAAATATATTTGAGCAAAAGCATCATGCTAATTTTTTTTTCTTTGTGCATTTTCCTTATGTTTCGAAGATATGAAACTTATATCTCTACAATTTTCACTTTATCGAACAATATAATTTAAAGTGACTGTTCCTTTTTTAAAGTAATTTTTCGTTTATATTAAAATATTTAATTTAAAATTTGTATCTAATCCTTTTTTCAATCTAGTATTTGTTAGAATATACAGAAAAAAAGGAAAAGATTAATTTATTAATTTATTAAATTTAATAATTGTAATTTTTTAAACTTACAATTAATAATAATAAATTTCAGAGAAAATCAAGTGTAAAGAATTTATAAAAGTAATTTGTTATTAAAAATATTTTTAATTCTAAAAAGTCATCCTCTTAATACTGACAATTAATTAAATTAAATATTATGTTGTATGAAAGACCCTGACTTAGATTTACGTATATTTGTTTGTCAAGTGATATGCTTTCTTCTTTCGATTTACTTTTCTCTTATTATAAATTTAGACTCTAAATTCTCACATTTTTTCTCTCTTCTTCAAAAGAAGTTTCAAACTTCCTTGCATATTTAATTTATGTAATTTCTACCTGAATTATTCAACTACGGATGAAAGTAAACAATGTTTGCATATCTTTTCCTTAAACTTATCGTTTTGTACATGCATTTTATAAATATAATCACTTGAGAAGTGCTAATCACAACTGTTACCATATTGCACATTGCTACTCAAAATTAATTATTCATAACAAAGAATACATTTTATGTACATGAGATTTATCTAAAAAAAAGTTGTTACTTTTATTTCAAAATAAATTTATCTATAAAAAAGAAAAAAAAAATTGAAAAAATTGACTTGTTTCATAAGAATTGAAAATTCTTAGCAAAATGAACAATTTTTTAAGGGTAACTTTTGAACACTATTCTCATTTGTAAATCTACTTGAAATTGACCAAGTTTCTTTATATTCTACTTACGATATGTCTCTCTATTGTTTACAGAATTGTTACCTTTAAAGCCAACCAAAGTCCATTCCAGTGAGCTGATAAAAACGTTGATTAAACGGCCTGTAAAAATCTCTCAGGCGCTCAATTGCTACAGGATCTATGTATGGATGACTGCGGCCTTTATTTTTCCCTAAAATTCAAATTTATAATAATAATAATAATCTAGTAATATGATCCTATTTTTCTATCGTCCTCTAGACAGGGCTGCAATTGATTTAAATCATTGGGCATTTGCATTCAAATCATGATTTAAATAAAAAAAAAAACTTCACAATTTTCCGGATGTCTAATATTGCATGCAAAAAATCGCAAAACATAAAAAATCCGAATTTGTGGATAAATCTTGAAAATTTCAATATTTTATTCTTTATAAAATTTAAAAAATTGTGCTATGATGATCAAAATACCTACGATCTAAAAATTTGTAGTATGAAGATAACAAAAAATAGTATTAAATTTGTATATCTTTAAGTCATTATAATTTAAATAAATTCCACACGTCAATTAACTCATATTCATGTTTCTGAAGTTCTGAACGTTCATTTGAACGAAACTTTTTTTCCAGGGAAATATTTTCGAAAATAACTTTAGCAACTTGAAATATAAAAAGGTTATTCAATTCTTATAATATTCCAATTAATTTGTTGGTATTTAAAACATTATTTTTCGTCAAATTTAAAGTAAAAAAATGTCCAAACAATAATTTCGTTCATTTGAACATTCAGAATTTAAAGTTCATTATATTCCAATTTATTCGAACTTTTAAATTTCAATTATTTCAAATTTAAATGCATATTAATTAAATATTATTAATTATTTTCCAAATTCATAATAATCATTTCTTTAATTCTTTCAAGATTTCTACAAGATTTCACTTTTTTGAAACTGTTTAATTTTTATCTTATTTATTTTTTCCTCCTTTGCTTTTTATATATTTTTTTTTTTTTGTATTTGTCTTTTTATTTTAGAATTTTCTTCAACTTCCTTCTTTTTATGCAAATTATTTAATATTATTTTACACTATTTTGTTATTATAACATTCACTAAACTTTTTATTTCGTTGATTTTCTTTCAATTTGTTTTTACATTTTGTCTATTTTTTGTAAACTTACTTATTCTTTCATAAAATTTTTAGATTTTCTATACTTTTCTAAATTTGTTGTTGGACTCGTTTTAAGGTTAATAATATTATAAAAATGTTTTTGGTTTAATTTCCTTAAACTTCTTTATTTTTAAAGGATTAAAACATTTTTTTGTGGACTCTTTATTTATTTTGATATAGGTATACCTAAATTTTTTTATTTTATTTTTATTAATTCTAATTTTTTAGTAGATTCTTAGCAATTTTTTTTTATTTTTTGCACTTTTTACAGTTTTTACAGTTTGTCAGATTAAGAGAAATACAATTCTCAATTTTATTTTTATTTACTTAGCTTTGTGATCGTTAAGATAAATATCTAAATTTGGACAGAGGGATTTTTTTCATCGAAAAAAATTGTTTTTTGCCAATTTTTTTCCATGCTAGAAATACAACTTAATAAATATGAAAATCATATTCCTTATTTCAAAACGAATCGATTAAACGATATAAAGTTGATCAAAAAATTGTAAAATAATTCATGTTTTTTCATTTTGTTGCATTTAAAATTTTTATTATTATTAATTATTAATATTATTATTATTAATTTATTGCTTCCTCTATGAGAAAGAAAATTATTTTGCTTACTTGGCAAGCGAAATGTCCATAAAATGAACATAATTTTCATCTAGTTTTCTCATTTATTTATTTATTTATTTATTTATTTATTTACATATATACGGGCACTATTTATGCCCATTTGTACAGGGTACTATTAATAATAACAATAGTGTATGGTACATAATTGACCGCATTTCTAGAAGTTTTTCTTTAAATTTCAGTAATTTTTTTCATTCTTTGGTTATTTTTCAACAATTTTTAGTTATTTTTTCATGTTCAATTTATTTTGATTTGATCTGAATTGTTTATTAATACTTTTCAAAATTATTCTTTATTTTCATTTTTTTTAATTTTAAGTTATTTTGACAAAATTTTTTCTATTTCTTCCTTTTAAATAGTCTTTTAAACGTTTTCCTAAATTTATAGAAAATGTTTTCTTCTTCTAGTTATTCTGCTTGTTTTACAATTTTTTAGTCCTTCCTAACAATTTAATTAATTCTTTAATTTTTGTCATCATTTTTCTATTTCTTAGAAACGTTTTTCCTTTTTTTAAATTGTTTAGTTTTTATCTTGAAATAACGAATTTTTGAAAAAACATTTTTAGATGCCTTTATATACGCTTTTTAAATTTCTTATTTTTTTTTATTTTTTTGAAGAATTTTATTCTTTTATTTTATATTATGTAAATTTAATCTTGTACCTATTCTCATTTTGTTTCTTTTTTCTTCTTTTTAAATTTTCCAAAATTTTATTCATTCTTTTTTTCTTCAATTCATTGTAAAATAATTATCTAATTTTTCTAATTTAAAATATTGTTAATTATCTTATTTATTTTTTTAATTTAAAAAAAATATCGGTAAATAGTTTTATTTTTTGAGATGTGTATCTACTTTTTTATATATTTTTATGTCACTGTTTCATTCTTGTGTTGTTTATTTTTTAATTTTTCTTTATTTTGTTAATAAAGTCCATAACTTCTTTTACTTAAAAGAATTTTCTTTTTATGTATATATATATATCATTCTTTTTTCGTTGCTCTTACCTATTTTTCTTAATTTTGCAACAATTATATGAATTTGAAAATATTTTTTTCAAATTTTCTCATTTATTCGTCATAATTTATTTTTTGATTAAATGTTTTATTCTTCATAATTTCTTATTAAATGTTCTCAGTTTAAAAATACAATACTTACAAACAAACATTTGGAAATTTTATATACTGATTATCTTAAAAAAAAATCAATTGTTTTTAAATCATGTTTTTTATCATCCCTGATAATAATAATAGTAATAATTTACCAAGACAGTGAGGAGTGGCTCTTTCCTCGGACTTTAAAAGACAGGGAAAACCCTTCGTTGCATTAAAATAGAAATGCTTCTCGCAAATTACTCTCTTGATTCCAAGAAAATCTTGAACTCGAGTTACTTCTGTGACAGGATCAGCAATAAGTCGTTCTCCAGAGACAAAAAGAAGTTGCGACAAAGGGAAATATTGAAGCCATCGTTCTAGATGTCTTGCGTAAACTCCAATCTTCAGAGGAGCCCAATTCATGTCAACAACTTGCGATCCGTTTATAAATGCCATATCTTCAAATTTCAGCATATTTACACGTTTACTTTTCACCTGCGTGTAATCAGAAATTGCCCTCGTCACTGGATCTCGCACAACGACAATTAATTTTGTTCCAGGATTCATGTGCTGAACTCTTCTTGGAGCCTCTGGAGTCACAAAGTACGATGGTGTTTTTTCCATTGTAATTTGACCTTCCAAAGTTGGGGGCATTTTGCGTCTGTAAAAAATAAAAAATTAGGAAAATTAAAAAAATTTTTAATCAGGAAAGATGGGAATTCTAAAGATTATAGGGAAGTTAAAAATTAGGAACGTTAGAAAATTTAGAAATTAAGAAAGTTGAAGATTGCAAAAAGCACGAAAGAGAAAAATGTAATAAATATATTAATTTTTACATATAAACTTACCTATACCAATGAAAGCCTTTGGTATAATAATGATCGAAAAAATGAACTTCCGAGCCAGCTGCTCGAATGTCTGGATGAAGTCTCAAAAATTCAAGAAGAGCTCTTGTTCCTCCTTTTTTGACGCCAATTATAAGAGCAGTTGGAAGTTGTCTATTCGGCATTAATCCTTGCTGTCGAAGGATTTTGTATTTTGGAGATATGTCGATAATATCCTGAAAAATATGAACAATTTAATATTTAGGTTATAATAATAAAAATTATTTGACCTCTGTTTTGGCCTATACGACTTTTTTATTATTAAATAAGCGTTTTACGCGTTTCGACGCAAAATATAAACAGAGGTCAAATAATTTTTATTATTATAACCTAAATATTAATTCACGACTTATATATAAGGTGAAACCTTTTGTTTTTAAATTAACAATTTAATTTTAAGTACTCTATCTATTTTTACCAGTTAAAATACAATATTGTAAATAAAAATATTTACTAATTTTAATACCTTGAAACTTTCATTACTGGTTAAAAGCGGAATAACTTGAACTTTTGTAATTTTATAATTTATATTAGTAAAGTCATCAAGAGGAATTTCTTCAACTTTTATGTGTTCCGAAACTCTTCTTAAAAATTGATTCGATGCCGATGTTAACCTGATTCTGTGTAGAGCAATTCTTCGAGAAAGGCCTCCAAATAGGCAAGATTTCTCATTTAAAATTATCCACAAAAGTAATACTAAAAAACAACTTATGACTAGAGTTTTTTTAATCCACGAAGAAGATTTCTTAACTTCCATTGTGCTTTTTTCTTTGTTTTTCTTTCATAATTTTATACATGGTTACTGTACATTATACATATTTTGTCAGTATTCGAACAATTTTAATGTTTTTTTTCATTCTCCTGTACAGAAAAATAAAAAGTTATAATAATAATTAATCAATATCGTACAGATATAAACAGCAGTTCAAATAAATAATATAATTGACACGTTGAATAAAGACATATAAAAAATACCTTTTTTATAGAAATGCTTATACGGATTATACAAACCTTTTTCAAAAATATTTCCAATGATTAGGAAAGTGAAGTTATTTTCGGAAATACCGGCATTTTTATAGAATAAAGAGATTTCTTTCGTTGGAGAAAATAAGTCGGCACAAATTGGATTAAATCGTTTAAAGAGCATGACAAACGAAGAATATTCGTTGTGTATAGTTTTATATGATTACAATTGACGTTTGTTGACATACAGAATTCGTTATTTTCTTTCTTTGTTGACAAATCCGGACGAGAAGTTAAAGAAGCCAATTATCCTCGAGTTGTTTAAGATTCGTATAATTTCTTATTTCGAGACATTGGCAAATGATAAAATGGCACTGAGAAACTTCTAAAACAAGTGTTACATCCGATTACCAGAAAAAGAGACGACATTTTTCATAATTTATTAAAATGTAATTGTTTTTTTGGTTTTTGTAAATTGACTCTAGCCATTGCTGTCTAGTTAACTAATAGTAGATTATGTTTTTACCGACTAATCATGACGTCACATGAAAATACTCTAGATCTGCTTTCCGTTTTTAGGTTCGCGTTATCGGACATTTTTTACAGGATAGTTATACAAGCTGTGATATTGAAAAATTGTCAATTGTATCAATAATACTTTAAACCTAAGAAGGCTTAATTCCAATTTGTCAACCAACACCAATAAATTATTTTAAATTAGTGCGCCAGATAGTCGCAGTGCTCCCCAGTGATGCCACGGACCCTCTACAAACGCATCTGCGCAAGTCTTTGAAAAGTTGTTTGATTGGTCGAAATGAGCGGGGTGGTTTGAAACTCTTTTAATTAAACGATTTCAAACCACCCCGCTCCTTTCGACCAATCACACAACTTTTCAAAGACTTGCGCAGATGTGTTTGTAGAGGGTCCGTGGCATCTCTGGTGCTCCCTCTAGGTTTCTAGGGAATAAGAAAATCACTATAAAATCCCTATAAATCTTATTGACATTTGTGTTTTTGATGTTTCAAATATAAATGGTTTTTCGACATTAATATCTTAATTGATGTAAAATAAAAAACTAGAGTCTTTTGTTAATTGAAAGTTAAGTTATTTTGTAATGAAGGTTTTTTCAAAACAGGTAACTACTAATTTGTATACGTCAACTTTTGACACCTAACCTCAAAAGTGATGACATCTTTTGCTGTCATTTATATTTTTCAACAAAATAATGTTAGTTTTCTTGTTTATAAAAATAAGAAATATAATTTTACTTTTTGCATACATTTTTTTTATCAACTTTGTGTATATTTTGAAAGTGAGAATTATATACGCATTAAATTTGACAAAATTAGTTGTTAAACATTGAAACTTTTTAGGAAAAGGATTTTTAATTATTATTCTTTATTATTTAGAAAAGATGAAATATTCAACTTCACCTCCAATGAGTAGGTGTACTTCCCCTATGTCAATGAGATCATCTTCATCATTACCAATACCTGCCACTTACAGGTAGCTTTATTTTTCTTTAACTTGATTGTATTTTTAATTAATTCTTTCTATTTTTATGACTGGACAAAGCAAGAAAAGTTGGATATCAAAATTAATCATATTTTTCAGGCAAGAATGTTTTGGTGCACCAACAAAATTTTACAAATATTTGCGAAAGCTTTTAAAGTTCGAGCAAATGGATTTCGAATTTGCTGCATGGCAAATGGTGTATCTTTTCACTAATCCTCAAAAGGTGTACAGAAATTTCAGAAGTAGAAAACGTAAGTATTATAATAAAAGTAGCATAATCAATATGCAAATTATAAATCTAAAAAACTATCGTTGCAGAAACAAAGTCACAATTTGCTCGAGATGATCCAGCTTTTCTTGTCCTATTGACGTTCTGGCTGTTTATTTCTTCGATTGGCTTTACCATTGTTCTAGGTTTAGGATTTCTTCAATTCTTCAAATTTTTGTTTTATGTAATTATAGTAGACTGCATTGGAATCGGGGTTCTAGTCGCTTCCATATTTTGGTAAAGAAACTAAATTTAACCATTTAATAAAATTATTAAATTACTTGATTTGCAGGCCTCGAATTGAGTCAAAAAATTTAATTTCTTTTAAAAAAGTTAACTTTTTACAGGTTTGCGACAAATCGCTATTTGCGAGTAGACAAAACTCAAGATGTTGAATGGGGTTATTGCTTTGATATTCACTTGAACGCATTTTTCCCACCCTTTATCATTCTCCATTTTGTTCAACTATTTTTATACAATGGTAAGCAACACTTATAACCTTTAGCTGAAAACAATTTTTTTTTTTTAATTTCAATTCATAAAATATTTAATTAAAAGCGTGCTTTTAGTATGTAGTATATCAATAAATCAGGGCTGCAAGTAACTTACTTTTATTAAAATCGATCACTACTACTCACTTTTAAAAAAAAAACACGCATTTCTCACTTTTTTAGTAAAATGTTTATTCCAAGTACATAGTAAATTTTTTAATTACAGTCTACAAATACTCAACTTCTACAGATCTTTTCAATTATTTTTGTCACTTTCAAAGTACTTTTATTAATTTTAAAGCCTTCTTGTCAATTTGCAAGTATTTTCGCGATTTTTAATTGCTTTTTCTCAATTATCAATTATTTTCTCCAGTCTTCAAATTATTGTCATGAATATTTAAATTTATTACACCAGTTTTCATGCATTTTTGTCATTTTTCAATTATTTTCTTAAAATTTCAATTATGTTCTTCAATCTTTAAATTATTGTCAGAAATATTAAAATCTTTTCTATACAAGTTTCAATTCCTTTTGTTATTGTTCAATTATTTTCTTCAAATTTCAATTACTTTTGTCATACGTCAATTACTTTCTTCAACTTTCAACTATTTTTCTCAAACTTTTAATATTTTTCCAACTTTTCAATTATTGTCTATAAATTTTTAATTTTTGAACATACTTTCAATGATTTATTCCATTAGTTTCTTAATATTTCAATTGTTTTATCAATTTTTAAAGTATTGTCATCAAATTGTTGATTTTTTACACCAGTTATCAATTATTTTTGTTATTTCTCAATTTTTTTGTTCAAATTACAATTAATTTTGACATTTTGGAATTATTTTTTTTAATTGCCATTTTATTCAATCTTTTTATTAATGTCGTGAATTTTTAAATTTTTTACACCAGTTTTCAATCGCTTTCTTTAAATTTTAATCGTTTTCGTCATTCTTATTATTATTGTCATGAATTTATAAATTTTTTACACATTTTTAAAAATTATTTTACACTTTTCTTAATTATTTTGTACAAATATCAATTATTTTCTTCAAATTTTATTTACTTTCATCATTATTCAAGTATTTTTGTTATTTTCCAATTATTTTCTTCATATTTCTATTATTTTTGCCATTTTAGAATTATTTTCTACAAATTTCAATTATTTCATTCAATTCTTTTTTATTGACATGAATTTTTAAATTTCTTACGCCAGTTTTCAATTATTTTCTTTAAATACTAATCATTTTCTTCATTTTTTTTTTATTATTGTTACGAATTTATTAATTTTTTACACCTTTTTCAATCATTTTCTACAAATTTCAATTATTGTCAGCAAATTTTAATTACTTTCTTCATATTTAAATATTTTTGACATTCTTGAATTATTCTCTTCAAATTTCAATTTTTTTCTTCAAAGTTCAATTAATTTCTTCAACGTTCAGTTATTTTCCTCAAACTTCTAATATTTCTTTCAATTTTTCAATTGTTCTCTATAAATCTTTAATTTTAACATCAGCTTTCCATTATTTATATCATTATTCAATTATTTTTTTAACGTTTTAATTATTTCTTCAAATTTTCATTTTTTTTACACCAGTTGTAATTTATTTTTTAATCTTTTCAATTATTTTCCTCAAATTTGAATAATATTGTTTCAATTTTTGTCTTCATTTTTTTATTTTAAATCAATTTTTCAATTAGTTTTGTCATTTTACAATGTTTTTTTTTTTCATGTTTGAATTATTTTATTGACAGGCCCAAATTAATATCAGTAACTCACTTTTTTCTTTCAAAAACTTACTATTTTACCCACTTTTTTTACTTAAAAACTCACTTTTTTTACTATTTTTAATCTGCAAGTCCGCTGGCAGCCCTGAATAATCAATAAAAATTAATTTCAGGCATCATTAGTCATGATGGTTTTTCTTCTCGACTACTTGGAAATACTTTTTGGATGGTTGCTGTCGGTTATTATATCTACATAACATTCTTAGGATATGCCAGTAAGTTATTAAAATTAAAAAAACTAATTGAAAGAAAAAAGCAATAATAATTTTCATTTCAGATGTTGAAATTCTCTCCAGAACGCACGTTATTTTATCAGTGTTACCAATAGCGTTTCTACTCTATATTACTACTTTGGCTGGAGGAATAAATATTTCTAGGATGATTATGAACTTTTACCGTGATAGAGTCGTGTAGTTACTGTAAATAAACAACATATTTTGAGACTAAAGTATCCATTCAATTTAATTGATAAATAAAAAGTTAAATTAACAAATTAATGGCAAAATTCATAAATAAATATCTAAATTGAAAGATTAAAAACTAAATAAACGAAATTTTGTTAACATATCATTTAAATAAAGTCAGTAAAAAGAACACGTATGATTTCAATTTGTCAAATATTTCATGTATTTCTTGTTAAACATACTTTTGAATATTATAAAAAATTTTGTATTGAACTTACAATCAATGTGTATAACGTTTTGTTTAATAATGTTAAAAATACGTTTCTCAATTTTCTTTTAAATAGACAATTAAATGCGTTATTTATAACAGCGTGTAAATATTTCGATATCATAATTTTAATATATAATTTTTACTATGTAAATGTTTGATATAAAGTGAATTCTTATCAAATTACATCTCGCTTTGAATTTTTTTTTACTAATATCACTACTGCCTTTTTATTTACAAGATGCTAATGATACATATCTTTGTCATAAACAAGATCAGTTATTAATAGTTTTACAAATTAGATATTAATATTAATGATTTAGGGATTTGATTAATTTGTTAAAAACGCAATTTAATCCAATTTTCCAAATACCAGATTATATATTAACCTTCTTCTACAATTAGTGAAAATAAAAGAAATTTTTGAACGGTACAATAAATATTTTGTATAATATTGTAAATCACGTATCTACATGAAATTTGCAAAAGAAATTAGTCAATATGAAAACATTTACCCAAATATAATTAGGCAGTAAACTCACTTAATTCCGATATGCAAATTAATATCACAAGATATCATGCATACAGTAGATTTATAACACTAGAAACTCATACTTTTTTTAACAATTGCAAAAAAGGCAGAATTGTAATTTAAAACCTAGAATAAACCTAATTGATTAAATTTTAAACCACTCTCGCTTAATATGAATCAGTTAAAAATAACTGAAAAATTTGTCGACTAAATCAATTAACAGAAGCTTTAGTTATTTTTCACAGACAACTAATTACTTTTGACAGAAAAATCAAAAGAAAAATTGCTATTGAATCATTGTTTAACTGATTCATATTTAGAGAGTTGATTCTTAAAATCCTATATTAAGATTTTATTTCAAAATTGAAAATTTGTAAATACTGTTTTCACTTACTACTTACAAACATACAATCCATCCCCTGACAAGTAGAAAAATTATCTTTCTTTTTAATACTATATGAATCAGAAAGCAAACAACGTTTATTAATATTAAATACGTAAATTTTTATCTAGAAATAATTAAATTGATTTAATTTTACAATTTCGATGATAAAAGAAAGCACCTTTTGTGATTAAGGCGTTTAACATTGTATAAAAATACTTTTTAATATTGTTTAACAGCGAAAAAATTACAGAGTTTGAAAAACAAAAGAGTGTTAAAAATTTAAAATACACAAAAGTGTTTAAAAATATTAAAAAGACAAATACATTTTTAACATTATATCTACAATTATATTTTTAATTTGTCGTTGATAAAAAATAAATAAATTTTTTATGGCAAGTCTGATGAAAAAACATTAACACAGCTTCAATTACATAATTTTGGAAAAAAAGATCGAAAAATTGACTATAAATTTCCCTTTTTTCTTATATTCATAAACAATGGCAATTGAAAATATCATAATTATAACATTATATATAATTGACCATTGAACATTAAAAAATATTCTTGTCGAATAAAGCATTCAATCTTTATAGCTTTTTTGCTATGAATTATAAGGCCTCGTCATCAATTTAGTACCGTTAAGCTACACTACAGATTTTTAAACTTTTAAGGTTTAAATTTTCATCTCAACTCACTTTTCTATTTAAATCCAGTTGTACATTTTTTAAATCTGTGTAAGATTTACAAACCTTAGTAAATATCCTGTGAGTTGAGTAAAAAACTTAGACTTTAAATAATATTTAATTTTGACAATTTCATGTTTTAAATCTATTTGAAAGTTTATTATTTGAGTACTTAAACATTTTTTCATTTATTACTTTTACATGCTTGAAATATATTTAAAAATACCTTAAAATTACCTGTAAATGTTACAACGTAAAAACCCAGATAGATAATTGTTTAATAGTTACTTTAAATAATAAACTTTAAAATGGATTTAAAGACAAAAATTTTCCTCATTAAATCTACGCATTACACAAATGACTTATATGTACAAATAAGACATTGCAAATAACTCAGATTTCAATTTTTATAAAATTCTTGGTAAATAATTGCATAACTGCTAAGTAGTTTATATATACATTTTATAAATTGTTATTAGTGCTCAACTTATTGAAATTCCAAGACTATAAAGCGTAATGTAATGTAAACACGTGTGCGTGTTCAAAAATTTAATTGAGATTAGGCATTTAATCAGAAAATTATAAACTACTCAGTGTACACTACATTACACTTTATTAAAACAACAATTAACATGTTAGAAACCGCAAAAAATAAAGAAAAAAATATATAATATAGAAATCGATTTTGTTTTAATTAATTTTGATTTAAAATAAGTGTTAATTCTTGTGTATAAATAAAAAAGACTTTCAACAATGTCAAAAATTAACAATTGTCAAAATTCATGATTAAATAATCTAAAATGCAGAATTTGCTAAAATAAAAGTAGATGAACATGAAGACACGTTAATCAAATCATAAATTACAGGATAAAATTAATTTTTCCTAAAATAAAATGTCAAAGAAGACAAATTAATTTCCTAAATATTTAAACCTTGTTAGCAAATTTGTTAATTTTCTATTAAAAAAAAAATAAAATAAAATAAATTATCTAAGGATGACTCGTCCTTAAACTGTCGCAATTATTAAAACTAGTTTCTGTTTTAATTTAAAGAGGTTCGTAATTTCATGTCATTGAACGAAAATTGGAAGAAACTAAATTTCTAAACTACCTACTTTTTTGGTGAATTGAGTAATCTTTCGCGTTCCTTTTCTTCTTCAGAGAAGTGAATCCTTGTGATTACTATATCACCAGTGCTGAGAGTTTGACACGCAACTTCTTTATTTTCTTGTGGAACACTTTGTGATTGATCTAAGATTCTATTTGCTTGGCACATACACGTACACTTTGAAGGGGACGCTGAGGTTATCGAATCCGAAGTATCCGCTTCATTAGAAGAGCCAGTGACTGCAGACAGAATTGCCTCGAGTCGCTCAATCTTCTCAAATCGGTCCATTTGCACGTCAGAAAGAATTTCGTCCATCATATGCATCGATTCGGTTAAACTTGGCGCTTCGTAATTTCGAGGAGATACTATACCACCTGAAAAATAGAAAAAATAATAAATCTTCTATAATAATAATCCGCAAGATTAATTCATTCTGTCCACACCTAAAGTTTGGCACATAAATATTTTTTGTTTTAAATCAGACAGTAGTTTTTAAAAAATACATTTAATTAAAATTGTAATTTATAAATATCAGTTCAAATCATTTTAATTTCATTAAGGTAGTATTATAGTTTGTATGCAGTCAGAAATTACTTTAAACAACAATTATTTTCTCGGTGATAATTTTATTTAAAGCAATGAAACTTTTTGAATCATATTATTTGAAATTTTTGCATGTCAATAAAAAAAATATATTGCGCCTTTTTTATCACTGGAGGACGCCAAAATCAAGATAAAAAACGATAAATCGGCGGAAAAGCTACAGCCTCATAGAAACATCCCCCCTAGCCGGGATAAAAAATATTAAAAAATAAAAAAATGTCTCCAATATAAAACAAAAAACGGGTATTTTTTAAAAACATTTTTGAGTCGTAAAAAAAAAAAGTAGACAACCAAATGTAGGGGGGATGCTTGAAGGGTTTCATAACGAAGAAGTTGATCTAAGGTTTTTTTAAAATCGATTAAAAAGAACTCGAGTTATGCTGTCCGCCAGTTTAAAAAACATGGTTTTGAGAAAAATGCGTTTAAAGTTTTGTGTTTAAAAAGAACCGCTGTAAATATATGTAACATTTTTATTTCTTCTAATTTTAATCTGCAATTTGGAAATTAAATTCTTGAGGTTATTTAGACCACAAACATAAAAAAATAAAAATATCGAATTTTTGATCGATATAAATAATTATAATACTACCTTAATAAATAAATATATAATTATTTCTATAATTTTGAACAGTTTTCAATATACAATTATTCTCTGTAAATTCTATACATTATTCTTTAATTTTTTAAAATAATTTATTTCCGTTGTCGATTATTCTCTACACTTTTCGAATTTTATTTTCAAATGCCAATTATTTCCTTAAATATTTAATTCCTTTAGTCACTTTGTAATTTTTCTTTTAATTATCAACTATTTTTTTAAAATTTCTATTTAATTCTTTATTCAGTTACTACTTTCTTCTTCAATTTATTTCTTTAATTTTCAATTATTTTCTTCAATTTTCAATTGCATTCTTTATTTTTTAATTATTTTATTAAAAATTCAATAATTCTCGCATTTCCTCAATTATCAAATATTTTATTGAAATTTCAATACAATTCTTTAATTTAAAATTATTGATTTCTTTAATTTTCATTTATTTTCTATAATTTTTTCCATTATTTTCATCATTTTTCAATTGACAATTTATTATTCTCCTTTAATTTTATGATTATTCATCAAATTAACAATTATTTTTTTGTTTCAATACCGATTATAACCATTTTTCGAATTTTTTTTCAATTGTTCAACGACTTTAAAAAATTGTTAATTATTTTTTCTAATATATAATTATTTTCGTCAATATTTAATTATTTTCGTCGTATTGTGATTTTTCTTTTAATTATCAATTCTTTTCTTGAAATTTGCATCTAATACTTTAATTTCCAATTTATTTCTTCAATTTTTAATTATTTTCTTCAATTCTCAAATATTTTTTTTAATATTCAATCATTTTTATCGATTTTCAATTAATTCCTTAATATTCAATAATTCTCAGATTTTTTCAATGATTGTTTTTACTCATAAAAATTGCTTTAAAATTTCAATTCAATTATTAAATTCTAGGACAATTCTCTAAAATTCTAAGTTATTTTCTTCATATTTAAATTCCACTTTTCAATTTTCAATTATTTTCTTTATAATTAAAAAATTATAGCCTTTTTCTATTTTTTTAATTTTTATTATTAATAAGTTTCTTTAATTTTAAAAACAATTGTTCAATTATTTTCTTTAATTTTTAATTACATTCTTCAATTTTTATTTCCAATTTTCAATTCTTTTCTTCTTTATTAATAATTCACGACTTTTTTCAATTTCAATCCAATTTTTAAACGTGCAATTATTTCTAAGAATTATTCCTATAATTTTTTTTAATTTCTCAATTTGCAATTATAATATTCTATTAATTTAATATTTCTTATTTAATTTTTAGAATTATTTTTTCATTTGTCTACTAATCTTGTCATTTTTTGAATTTTATTTCCAACTGACAATTATTTTCGTCGTTTTTCATATATTTTCTTCAATTTTTCAATCACTCTCGCCATTTTTCAAATATTCCCGTTAATTATTCATTATTTTCCGCAATTTTTAAATATTTCCTACAATTTTTTCAATTTTTAAATATATTATTATCTTAAAATTTTATAATTAATCTTTGAATTTTCAATTTATTTTGTTCGGTTATGTATTAATCTAGCCATTTGTTGAATTTTATTTTCAACTATCAATTATTTTCGTCATTGTGTAATTTTTTTTTATATCAATTATTTTCCCAAATTTTAATTTAATTCTTAAATTTTCAATTTATTTCCTCAATTTTTTATTATTGTCTTTACTTTCAATTTTTTTTTCGATTTTCAATCCAGTTGTTCACTTTGCAATTTTTGCAACACTTATTCCTACAATTTTCCAACTATTTTGTTTAAATTTAATATTCATTGTTTAATTTTTTAAATTACTTTATTCGGTTGTGTATTAATCTAGACATTTTTCGAATTTTATTTTCAACTATTAATTATTTTCTTCATTTTTCAGATATATTCTTCATTTTCGTAAGTTTATAGTATATAGATTTTAAAATTTCTTGGATTTTTATTCTAGGTCTTAAACTTTTAGAGAAAACTTCCCTCCCGTTTTGGTCTATAAAAAAATAGGCGTTTTTAAATATAGAATCTACCGCTGTCATTCTGTAGTAAAATTTCAAATACAATTTTTTTTTACACTTCAATATGTAGATATTTAATAAACCCTTAAAAAATAAATCCTAGTTTTTTTCTCGTTTTCCCAAAATATATCATCAAAATTTAAATTACCACTTAACTATAACGAAAATGTGATATTACCTGAATGAGAAGTCTCAGAATCTAAACTAGGATATTCTGCGTCATCATTTTTATCCTCGTCGTCTTCATCATCGCTAGATTCACCTTTATCTTGTCCCATGCTTTCCAGTTTCTCCAATTTTCTCGCAACTTTATAACTTCCTTTCAATTTTTCTTTCTCATCTTCAGTAAGAGACAAATAGCGTAAAAGTCGAATTTCACGATTGCTGAGAACGATATTTCTTCCAGTCGTTTCCTCCATTCTTTTCCGAAGATCAGCTACTTCTGTTTCAACTTTGCGTTGCTTTTTCCGTGCCTTTACTTCTAAAGGCTTTATGTGCATTTGCACCTGTTCCTCGCATAATTCCTTGAAAAGTGTACACATTTCGGGTTTGATGAGTCTAAAAAAACAGTACCATTAGTATTTTTTCATACGAATATTAAAATTTTAACAATATTTTTATAAAATTCACCTTGACATGGCGTTATAAATCTGAGGAACGAGACTAAGGACATCGCTACTCGCATAAATTAACATATCTCGGGTCATAGGACGTCTGGACCAGTATCTTTGATCTCTGCGATAAATATTTTTTAGCTGCTCCTTCAACAGATTACTCGGTGCGCCGTAGAGTTCACAAAGTGCATTCAAGTTGACATTTTTCACCTTGTAGACAGGCTTCCCAGTTTCTTGAAATTGAAGAATCGCATGAGCCGCCTAAAATACAAAAATGGTTTTAAAAAAAATCCTTCATTTAAAATTAAACAAGAAAAAAAGTTTACTTACTTGGGTATCGAAAACATTATTTAGAATGATTCCAAACTGAATGTAAAGATTGACACTGTCGTTTCTGCAATCGTGAATTACCTAAAAAAATAAAATGTTAAATAATACTTCTAATTTTTGATAAATCAGGGGATGTCCAGCGACTTTTGAAAAAACAATTCAAGACATTTTCAAGATCGGTAATAAATTAAAATAATATCGTAGTTGAATAATTTTAAAAATTTAGAATTAAAGAAAATAATGGACAAATTACAGGGATGCCAGCGAACTTGCAGATTGAAAATAGTAAAATTTGGGGCCTGTCAGCAGGGATATAATTAATCAGGGCTACCCAATATAAAAAAAATATGACAAAAATAATTCAAAATTAAAAAAAAAATTGCAAAGCTTAAAAAATAATTGAAGAATGACATAAATAATTAAAAGCTGGTGTAAAAATTAAACTTTTTAGACAATAGTTGAAACATTATTGAAAAAAATAATAGAAGTTTTAAGAAAATATTATAATAAAAAAAAAAGATCATTCTCTCCGAGTCAAATAAAAAGCACAATTTTTGAATAATGTTTCCACAATATATGATAAATAAATATGTGATAAATTCATCTACATATTATTTTAGGAAAATAATTAAAAAATGTCAAAAAAAATTTATTTATGTAGAAAACAGTTGAAAAATGACAAAAATAACTGAAATTTGGAAAAAAAATTAATGAAAAATGAGAAATATAATTTAAAAATGGAGTAAAAAATTAAAAACTTAATATATTAATTGAAAAATTGTATAAAATAATTGAAAAATTAACGATATATTTGAAATGTGAAGAAACCAATTGAATAAGGACATAAATAATTAAAAACTGGTGTAAAAGCTAATTAAATCATGACAATAATAAAAAGCTTGAAAAAAATGACATTTAAAGAAAATAAGTTCAAAATGTCAAAAATATTCCAATAATGACAAAAATAATTATAATTTGCAGAAAATAATTGAGAATTGGCAAAAATACTTCAATAATGACAAAATTAAGTGAAATTTGAAAAAAAATAATTGAAAAAATATCGAAACAAATGAAATATTAAAAAACGAATTGAATAATGATATAAATAATTGAAAGCTGGTGTAAAAATTAAAAATTTATAGAAAATATTTATAAGTTAGAATAATTATTAGAAGTTTGAGGAAAATAATTAATAGTTGAAAAAAATTAATTGAAGTATGAAAAAAAGAATTAAAATTTGAAGAGAATAATTCAGAAATGTTAGAAAAATTTAAATAAGAGGAAAGTAATTAAAATTTGAAGATAATAATTGATATTTGTATGAAATAATTGAGAAAGGTATAAAATAATTAAAATATGTGTAAAAAATTTATAACAAATTCATAAATATATAATATATAAAAAATTCATGACAATAATAAAAAGAATGAAGAAAATGATTAAAATTTGAAGAAAGTGATTAAAAACTGGTGTAAAAAATTTAAAAATACACGACATTAATAAAAAAATTGAATAAAATGAAAATTGAAAACAATAATTCGAAAAACATATTTGAGAAATGACAAAAATAATTGATAACTGGTATAAGAAATTAAAAATTAGAAGACAATACTTGAAAAATTGACGAAAAAATTGAAATATTAAGAAACTAATTGAATAATGACATAAATAATTAAAAACTGATGTAAAAATTAAAAATTTATAGAAAATAATTGAAAAATTGGAAAAAATATTAGAAGAAAATAATTGAAAGTTGAAGAAATTAATTAACGTATGAAGAAAATAATTGGAATTTGAAGAGAAAAATTCAAAAATGTCAAATAAATTCTAATATGAAGAAAGTGATACAAGTTTGATGAAAATAATTGAAATTTGTAGAAAATAATTGAAAAAGGTGTTTAAAAATTAATAAATTCATGACAAAAATAAAAAGAATGAAGAAAATGATTGTAATTTGAAAGAAGTGCTTGAAAACTGGTGTAAAAAATTTAAAAAGTTATGTTTTTAAATTTTTTTTAAAAAAATAATTGAAATTTGTAGAAAACAATTCTAAAATGGCAAAAATAATAGAAATATGAAGAAAATAATTGGAAAATTACAAAAATACTTGAATAATGACAAAAGTAATTGAATCTTGAAGAAAATAATTCTTAATTAACAAAAGTTAATTGAAACTTTTATTTATTTATTTATTTGAGAACATGAACGGGCAAAAAGCCCTTTACAAAAAAAATATATAGAATTAACAATTCACAATGAATCATTTACAATAACTCATTATAAATAATTAACATTTATAAATTATAAACTTGTGTATAAAATTTAAATATTCCTGACAATAATTTAAAGACTGAAGAAAATAATTGATATTTGAAAAAATTAAATTCAAAATCGCAAAAATATTTTTTTTTTCAGTTTTAAATACTTTAAAAATGAGAAAAATAATTAAAAAGAGGTGTAGAAATTTAATATTTGTAGACTATAGTTAAAAAATTGACGATGTAATTGGAATATGAACAAACTAATTAATTTATGAGATAAATTATTATTAATTAGGCAATTTATAAAATTTAAGTTCGATCAAATTTAAATTAATCCGAATTTTTACTAAGTGGAATTTTTAAGTCACCGAACTCATATTTAACATAAATTTTATTTTACAGAATTTCTGTTCAATAGAATGTTAATTCAGCCGAATTTTTAAGTCGCAGAATGTCCATTTGGCAGAATTTTCATTTGTCCGAATTTCGATTTACCTAAAGTAATACTTTATAGAATCCTTAAAACACCGAATTTTTATTTGACCGAAAAAGCAAATGTTCAAAAAACCATCCGTCAGAAAGACTTTGGCGCTAATTTGAAAATTAACGAATCAGAAATTATCAAAAAAATTGTGATTGGTTAATTTTCAAATTCGCGCCAAAGTCTTTCTGACGGATGGTTTTTTGGACATTTGCTTTTTTGGTCAAATGAAAATTCGGCGTTTTAAGGATTCTATGAAGTATTACTTTGTGTAATCGAAATTCGGCTGAATGGACATTCTATCACTTAAAAATTTGGCTAAGTTAACATTCTGTTAAACAGAAATTCTATAAAGTGAAATTTAAGTTAAATATTAGTTCGGTGACTTGAAAACTCTACTTGGTGAACATTCGGATTAACTTACATTCGATTGAAATCAAATTCTATAAAATAAACATTCGACTTCATGAAAGTTCTGTTTAATGAAATGTTGCCAATTGAAAGTTCGAACTAATGAGTTTTAGAACATATTCATGCGTCCCCAGGGTGTCTACTAATTTCGTCCCACAAAATTCCCGGTCATTTCCCGGTTTTTGTTCCTATTTTTCCCGGTTTTTTCTCTTGTTAACTTAAAATATATTTCAAGTATAAATAGACCTACAAATGGCTACACAAATTGAATATAACAGTTGATAATTGAAGAAAATAATTGAAATTCAAAAAAAATAATTGAGCATTAAAGAATTAAATAATAAACTTTACAAAAAATAATAATTAGGAATTAAAAGAAATAATTAATAATGGAAAGAAATAATTGAACAATGACAAAGATATTTGACAATTAGAAACAAAATTTAAAAAAAAGTAAATATTAATCTACAATTGAACAATAATTGAAAAAATTAAACAATGGTTATTTAATTCAAAGAATATAATTGAAAATTGGTCAACTAGATAGAAAATCCAAAAAAATAATTTAAAATTTAAGTTAATAATTCAAAACTAAAGAAATAAATTGAAAATTAAATAATGAAATTGAAATCGGAAAAACACAGAATTATTGAATATTAAAAAAAAAAACAATTGAAAATTGAGAAATAAAATTGAAATTCGAATACAATAATTGAGAATTAAAGAAAACTACTGAACAATTGGATTGAAAAAAAAAAGAAAATAATTTATAATTAAAAAAAATGGAAAATGACAGGAATTATTTAATATTGAAGAAAACATTAAAAATTGAAGAATAGAATAGTTATTTAAAGAAATTAAATTAGAATTGAAAAAAATAATTGAACAATTGAACAATTAAATTGCAAATGGAAGAAAATTATTGAAAATTGAAGGAGGTTTTGAAACATGAAATAAATAACTGATAATTGAAAAAAGTCGAGATTACTGAATATTGAAACAAACAATTGAAAATTGAACAAAATAATTTAAAATTAAAGAAAATAATTGAAAATTAAACAAAATAATTAAAAATTAAAGAAAATAATTGAAAATTGAAGAAAATAATTAAAAATTGAAAAAAGTACTTTAAAATTACATACAATATTTAGAAACAGCAGAAAAATTTAGAAATCGACGGAAATAATTGCGAATTGATGAAAATAATTTAAAAATTCTTAATTTAAATAAAAATTGAAAGAAAAACATAATTTAAAAAAGCTGAGAATTGTTAAATATTGAAGAAAATTGAGAAGAAGTTGTAAATTGAAAGAAATTGAGAAACTGAAAGAAATATGAAAAAATAATTGAAAATTGAAGAAAATAATTGAAATTTAAGAAAAAAATTGGAATTTGAAGAAAATAATTGAGAATTAAAAAAAAATAATTGTAAAAAGCCTAGAGTTATTGAATATTAAAAAAAAAATTAAAAATTAAAGAATGGAATTGAATGTCGAAAATTATAATTGAGAATTAAAGAAAATAATTCAAGAATTGAACAATGGGATTGAAAGCAGAAGAAAATAGGTGATAATTGAAGAAAAAAGAAATTGAACAATCCAGGAAATATAGAATTTGAAAAAAACAATAAAAAATGAACAATGTAATTGTAATTTGAAGAAATTACTTAAAAAATGTAGAATATAATTTGAAAATGAAGAAAATGTGATTTTATGAAAATTGTTGAATAATAATTGATGAATTGAATTCAAGTTTCAAAAACATAATTCATAATTGAAAAAAATATTGAAAAAAGCCGAGAATTATTGATTATAGAAGAAAATAATTGAAAAATAGAGGAGTTATTGAGAAGTGAAATAAATAATTGATAATTGAAAAAAATAGTTGAAAAAAGTCGAAAATTATTGAATATTTAATTAAAAAATTAAAAATTGAAGGAAATAGTTGAGATCTGAAGAAAATAATTAAAAATTGATGAAAATAATTAAAAATTAAAGAAAATAATTGAAAATTAAATCAAATAATTGGCAATTTAAAAAAAATAATTTATAGTTGAAGAAAATAATTAAAAATTGATTAAAATAATTGAAAATCGTAGAAAATATTTCAGAATTAAATAAATTTATTAGAAATTGATGAAAATAATTGAAAATTAAAGAAAATAATTGAAAATTAAACAAAATAATTAAAAATTAAAGAAAATAATTGAAAATTGAAGAAAATAATTAAAAATTGAAAAAAGTACTTTAAAATTACATACAATATTTAGAAACAGCAGAAAAATTTAGAAATCGACGGAAATAATTGCGAATTGATGAAAATAATTTAAAAATTCTTAATTTAAATAAAAATTGAAAGAAAAACATAATTTAAAAAAGCTGAGAATTGTTAAATATTGAAGAAAATTGAGAAGAAGTTGTAAATTGAAAGAAATTGAGAAACTGAAAGAAATATGAAAAAATAATTGAAAATTGAAGAAAATAATTGAAATTTAAGAAAAAAATTGGAATTTGAAGAAAATAATTGAGAATTAAAAAAAAATAATTGTAAAAAGCCTAGAGTTATTGAATATTAAAAAAAAAAATTGAAAATTAAAGAATGGAATTGAATGTCGAAAATTATAATTGAGAATTAAAGAAAATAATTCAAGAATTGAACAATGGGATTGAAAGCAGAAGAAAATAGGTGATAATTGAAGAAAAAAGAAATTGAACAATCCAGGAAATATAGAATTTGAAAAAAACAATAAAAAATGAACAATGTAATTGTAATTTGAAGAAATTACTTAAAAAATGTAGAATATAATTTGAAAATGAAGAAAATGTGATTTTATGAAAATTGTTGAATAATAATTGATGAATTGAATTCAAGTTTCAAAAACATAATTCATAATTGAAAAAAATATTGAAAAAAGCCGAGAATTATTGATTATAGAAGAAAATAATTGAAAAATAGAGGAGTTATTGAGAAGTGAAATAAATAATTGATAATTGAAAAAAATAGTTGAAAAAAGTCGAAAATTATTGAATATTTAATTAAAAAATTAAAAATTGAAGGAAATAGTTGAGATCTGAAGAAAATAATTAAAAATTGATGAAAATAATTAAAAATTAAAGAAAATAATTGAAAATTAAATCAAATAATTGGCAATTTAAAAAAAATAATTTATAGTTGAAGAAAATAATTAAAAATTGATTAAAATAATTGAAAATCGTAGAAAATATTTCAGAATTAAATAAATTTATTAGAAATTGATGAAAATAATTGAAAATTAAAGAAAGTAATTGGCAATTGAAGAAAATAGTAGAAAATCGAAGAAAATAATTAAGAAATGAAGAAATAATTTTAAATTAATGAAAATAATTCAAAATGGAAGAAAATAATTGTGAATTGCAGAAAAGAATTAGAAATTGAAGAAAATAATTGACAATTGAACAGAATTTATTATCCCAGAAAAAAAATTCCCGGTTTGACGTAAAATTCCCAGTTTTTCCCGGTCAATTTAAATTCCCGGTTATTTCCCGGTTACCCCCCAATTTTGTTATTTGGCAAAAAATATGAGATACGTATTTTTTTATTTTTTTATTTTTTAATATTAACCCGTGCCGCAAAGCCCTTGAAAATTACCATTGAATTCCCATAGGAGAAATGCACTTTTTCGTAAATTTGATATAAAATCGTGAAAAATTGACCTTTTTCTTTCTGTAAACGATATTTTTGTTCATGAATGTCCAAATAATAAAAATCTGTCGTATATTTATTAAATAAATTATTTCAATTATTTTTTATATGACTGTAAACAAACCCCATAAACGTAAAAAAACCTGGAATTTATTAAAAAAAATATTAATTATTATTTTAAATGCTTTTTCTTCATTCATTGATGTTATTATCAAAATATATATTATTGTTTATGTTTGACCATGTTAGATATTTTGTTTAAACAATTTATTGTTGTTATTTCTTTACAAAATGACAAATAAATCGAGCGTTTTTGCAATTTTCTTAAACTTTCTAACTTTAGACGCCTAATAAAAACATAAATTTATATATATATTTATGTTATATAAATATTTATTATCAAATTAAGACGCTAACAATTGTTTAAACAAATTATTGTTGTTATTAATTAACTTTTTCAGAACTGCTTAAAAAGAGTTGTAGTTTTTTCTTAATTTTGCAACTCGCTTTTCTTGAATCAACCACATTTTAATAAAATAAAAAAAAATTATTATTATAAAAATTATTTAAACAAATTATTGTTGTTATTTATTAACTTTTTCAAAAATGCTTATAAAGAGTTGTAGTTTTTTTTTTAATTTTGCAAATTGATTTTCTTTAACCAACCACATGTTAATAAACTAAATAAAATTATTATAAAAACAATTATTTAAACAAATTATCGTTGTTATTTATAATTTTTTCAAAAATGCTTATAAAGAGTTGTAGTTTTTTCTCAATTTTGCAAATTGATTTTATTAAACCAGCCACATGTAAATAAACATAATAAAATTATTATTTTAACAAATATTCAAACAAATTATTGTTGTTATTTATTAACTTTTTCAAAAATGTTTACACTGAGTTGTAGTTTTTTCTCAATTTTGCAAATTGATTTTATTAAACCAACGACATGTTAATAAAATTATTATAACAATTAAACAACTTATTGTTGTTATTTATTAACTTTTTTAAAAATGCATTAAAAGAGTTATAATTTATTCTTAATTTCGCAAATTACTTTTCTTAAGTCAACCACAATTTAAAAAAATTGATAAATTTTTAACATAACAAATTTTTAAACAAACTGTTTAACTCTTTATTTAGCATTTATTAAAAATTTTATAAATAACAACAATAATTTGTTTAAATATTTGTTAGAATAATAATTTTAATAATTTTATTAACATGTGGTTGGTTTAATAAAATCAATTTGCAAAATTGAGAAAAAACTACAACTCTTTATGAGCATTTTTGAAAATGTTAAAAAATAACAACAATAATTTGTTTAAATAATTGTTATAATAATAATTTTTATTTATTTTATTAAAATGTGGTTGATTCAAGAAAAGCAAGTTGCAAAATTAAGAAAAAACTACAACTCTTTTTAAGCAATTCTGAAAAAGTTAATTAATAACAACAATAATTTGTTTCAACAATTGTTAGCGTCTTAATTTGATAATAAATATTTATATAACATAAATATATATAAATTTATGTTTTTATTAGGCGTCTAAAGTTAGAAAGTTTAAGAAAATTGCAAAAACGCTCGATTTATTTGTCATTTTGTAAAGAAATAACAACAATAAATTGTTTAAACAAATTATCTAACATGGTCAAACATAAACAATAATATATATTTTGATAATAACATCAATGAATGAAGAAAAAGCATTTAAAATAATAATTAATATTTTTTTAAATAAATTCCAGGTTTTTTTACGTTTATGGGGTTTGTTTACAGTCATATAAAAATAATTGAAATAATTTATTTAATAAATATACGACAGATTTTTATTATTTGGACATTCATGAACAAAAATATCGTTTACAGAAAGAAAAAGGTCAATTTTTCACGATTTTATGTCAAATTTACGAAAAAGTTCATTTTTCCTATGGGAATTCAATGGTAATTTTCAAGGGCTTTGCGGCGCGGGTTAATATTAAAAAATAAAAAAATAAAAAAATACGTATCTCATATTTTTCGCCAAAGAACAAAATTGGGGGGTAAGGTTTATGAAAATTGAAATTTTTTTTTTTTGGGCCACTCTAGTAGACACCCTGGTCTCGTATTGAATAAAAATTAGTATTTTATGCTTTAAACTGTAACTTACTTTAATTACGTTTTCACTTTCTAAAAGCCTGTGCAGTCCTCCAGCTTGAATCAGATTTGGACAAGTGCACAAATCAAAAAGATACGCCTGTCCACTCATGGTTCCAATCTGAATAAGAGTCAGTTGTCCCTTCAAGCCAAGATTAACTCCTTCACAATCGAAAGAAATGACAATTTTACCATCAGGCGGAGGTCTTCTTGGACTCATTATATCTTCTACAATTCGAAGGCACTCTCTGGTATTAACAATGACCGTAGATTGCTGTATAATCTTTAATTTCCAAGCATCACCCATCTGCACACTTTGCAAACTTCGATCTCTCTCCGTATTATCCGCCAAAGTTTTCATCACAAGTGTATTAATTCTCTGCTTTAGACTCTGCTGCTGTAAACTAACCGGAGGAGAATTATTATTACTTTCCGTTGGCGAATTGAACGTATTTTGCAGAGAATTCGGCTGAGAACTTGAGCTATTAGACACAATACTGTCAGGCTGATTATTATGCAAATTCTGGAACACGGATTGAGTTGGAATTTGACTCGGACTCTGATTCTGAGTGGGACTTTGATTAGGACTCTGATTCTGAGTAGGACTCTGATTCTTATTATTATTTTGATTTTTAGCATTCTCCTTCTTCACCTTTCCATCGGTAAAAGTTTTAGGTCGTCCGATTAAAGTGATCAGATTGCTCTGTACGTGAAATGCGTCGGAGAACATTTTCAGAAAAGTGGACAAATCCTGGTGGGTTTGAAAAATCGTGTCCTGCGGAAATTTTTCATTCACCATTAGAAACAATTGATCGACAGTGATGACTCCCTTTTGTTCGATTGATATGGCAAAAAAGTCTAATAATCTCGCTGTGACTTCTGGATCTATTGAAATATCGGGTTCCAATTCGCGGAAGGGTTCAGCCTTCATGCCCTCGTATTGTTTTAGAATAACGCTGTCTTCATTCACGACAAAAGCGTCCGGGTGTTTTTGAAGAAAACTTTGAAATTCTTTATAGTGCTGTCCAGAAATATGTCGAACCTCTGGCGACGCTTGTGAACGATGTCCAAGAAGACTTTTAATCGGCACTTCAGTTCCGGCTCCGTACTGTATTAATTTGTTGGAAAAATATTCTACTGCTTCTCTGGCATAGTCACGCTTTCCGCTGCTTTTAGAACCACTGTCTTCCTCAATTATAGTCTGAAATGTGTTTACGGAAACGTAGTCGTCATCTATGAGAAAAAGAGATGGATACTGTGCCAAAAATTTTTTAAGACCACTCTGAGAGCCTCCGGCTATTTGACGCATTTCCTTGGTGAAACCTTTGGCTCCAAACTGACAACTTAAATCGTGCAGAGTTCGTGGACCGCCTTTATCCATGAGACGTTCGAAGAAAAAGAGCAGTGTCAGATTTCGAACTAATTCATATTCGGAACTGTCCATTTTTTGGTGAATTTGGTGCTTTTTCTCTAGATAGCAGTCTAGAAGGAAAAGAGAAAATATTAAAAAACCTGACACTGTGTAATTAAATTTAAATAAAAAATGTCTGTTTTAAAAAGTAACTGAAGAAATTTCTATTAAACTCTAATAAGGGAACGGAGATTTATAATAATAAAAAGAAAATTTCACATACTTGTAGCATTTACACATTTGCTCTCAAGCAATCCTAATAAGTAATCTCATTAAAATAATAGGGTCACACGTAGAGAGGTTAGAATTTTAAATAAAAATATTGAAGAAAAATACGAAAAATTCGAAATTTTAAGTAGTTAAATTACAGTTTAGAACTAAATGGCGAATTAAAATCGTGTTTCTTGAATATTTAGAGAACAGGGTAAATAACAGAATAATAATTACTAGTTGCTAATGTCTATTGAACGAGATATAAAGTCATTAACATTCCGAGGACAGATGACAAAGATAAAAGTAAACTGTGCAACAGATGAATTATTAACAATTACACGAGTTGTTTATACAAGAATTGTTGATAATTAAATTAAATTACTTAGAAACTAATGATTAACAACGATTGTTATAACTATTCCCATAACAAAAATGTCTGACGAGAAATAAAAAGAAACTTAATTAAGATAAAATGTAAAATTTGCCATTCTCAGCAGGAGTAAAAGGAAACCTCTCCTGCATGGACTAAGACACTTGAACCATGATCTAATATAAAGAAAAGTATGAACTATGTTGAGCTACATACCTTAGAATTAAATAGGTCTAATGAAGTGGTGCAGGTCGGAACCGAATCTGCGGATGACTGTGATCAAAAAATAAAGAGAGTCAAACATTTATCTCCTCTATTTTCCATTGAAGGAGCTTTCACTACATATTCACCAATATTCACTTTATGTTCACAAGTCATCGGGGGACAGGACAGTGAACTTCATTAGTTCGACAGGTCGACCGTGGTCGACCATGAGGTCTTTGATGTCGTGTGACGAATCTACACGAATCTACTAAATCTCGGAAATGGTTTCTCACATTCTAACCTCAAAATTAATATCCCTAGGAACTGTTTTCCCTCTTAATTAGAGTGAAACTGAAAATTTTCTCCTTAATTAAGTAAATTTGAACTTACAAAAACATATTAAATGATTTTAAACAAGAAAATTCGTTGATTATAACGATTTTTCGGACTTTTTTGAAAACACTCCTAGGGTTTAAAAACCCGTTTCCAAAGAACAAGTATATCGTCAAGGTTAACAATTAACAAGTCTATTTACTTTTCTCAATAAAATTTTTTTATGTAATAGTTTTTTTTTCTTTCCAGTTTCATACCATTAATTAATTAACATAAACGTGAAATATGTATTAAACTGTTACGTGTCATGTGTGTTTATTTTAAAATAGGGACTTTAATTTATAAAAACACTAGCACCTGTCTAAAAAATCCCAAAAGTTGACGCATTTCCGATTTCCGGTTAAAAGAAAATGCAGTTGAATTTCGGCAAAATTTTGGAAATAGAAGTGAACAGAAGTTGACGAGAAATTGTGAAAAAAAAAGTTAATTGGGCGTTGCATCATTTTTTGTTGAACAATTAAAAATTGTTGAGTTTTGAAAACGCCGGTAACAACAGGTAAATCACTCTTTTTTCAAACAATTGAAGTAAATAAAATATTTTTCATTCTTAAATTTAAACCTGCTATGTTCTGTACAAATCTGTTAATTGTAAATTCTAATTTTCTTAACGTGGATTGTTAAAAAGATTAAGAAAATAAAGAAAGAAAAGCTTTAAGGTTAAAATCCAAAAATTATTTTTTTATTACATATTTAATTACTAAACTACGATATTTTTAATAAAAATACATGTCATAATTTTGCTATTTTTAATTTTATTATTTTCAAGATTAAAATGACGAATGAACTATCGGAAAAGATTTTAGAACATTTATCAAAATGTGATAAAGTGAATTCTCTCGATTTGGCAAATATTTTTAACGAGGATCATCAAAAGGTGATAGGAGCTATCAAAAGTCTCCAAACGATTGGTAATGTAAGTTTAAAACATTGTGTGTATTATATCAATTTTATAATTCAATAATTTATAATTTATATCAAATTTATTTCACCTAACCTATAAAAAGTCAGGTATCCGGGTTCACCTTTTTACCTGTTTCACCTTTTCAAATTTTGTCACCTATTTCATCAATTTTGCTAATTTTTTACCTGTTTATACAAAATTAATTCAATAATTGATAAAAAATTTAATAAATCCAAATTTTAATCAGTTAATATCTAAATATTTAAATTTATAAATTTTTATTAGAAATTACTATTTCTAAAATTAATTCATTTAAACTGTAAAATACCAACTTTTTCACATTTTTTAATTTTCAGATAATAAATGTTGAACAAATAAGTGCCAAAAAATGGGAGCTTACAGAGGAAGGTCAGCACGTTTTGAAATTTGGAAGTCACGAAGCTGCAATTTACAATGCAGTTTCCGAGGACGGTGCAGCAAAAGCTGATTTAATGAAAACTGTACCTTACGCAAAAGTAGGACTTTCTAAAGCTCTGGCAGCTGGATGGATTGAAATAGATCAAAATAACAAGTCTTTAATTAAAAGAAAGGTACCTTCTATTATCGATGTTGCTCAGAATTACTTAATGAACCTAGCGGATGCGCCAGATAATGTCAAACAAGATTATAAGAAGAGAAAACTTCTTCAAGAAGTGTAATTATAAAATCAATTTATTATTATTGCTATTATTTATCCTATTTTTATTTCAATTTTTTTTTTTTTTTTATTTAATTTCTTTATTTAATTAAGTTCTATTTAATTAACTTATTTTCTATTTGCAGAGTCATAAAGAGTGTATTATTGAGTAAAGGCGAATCCTTTTGTACAAAAATTCAAAAACAAGAGGCTGATCTCACAACTGATTTATTAGTTAACGATGCATGGAAAGAGAAAACTTTTAAACCGTACAATTTCGATGCTTTGGGTTCAGCCCTTGATATTGGTCACCTTCATCCTTTATTAAAAGTTCGTAGTGAATTTAGAAAAATATTTTTAGAAATGGGGTGCGTAAAACTTGCTTTGATAGATTAGTGTAAAAGTAAAACGTGTATTAAAAGCTACTTTTTTAGATTTACCGAGATGCCAACAAATAACTACATCGAGAGTTCTTTCTGGAATTTCGATGCACTTTTTCAACCTCAACAACATCCTGCTAGAGATGCTCACGACACGTTTTTCATATCTGGTAATTCTTCTATTTACTTTTTACAATATGTTTCACAATTTCATGGAACATAGTTCCTCCCCCTTTTTAAAAAAAAATCACATAAAACACCTAAAATCAATATTTTTATCCCATTTTTTTTCTTCAAGAAATCACCTAAAACCCTCTATAAAATCGAGATTTTTAAAAATCTAGTTTTAAGGATGTTCAACCCATTTACATATCCTTAAACTAGAAAGTGGGTTTTCACATAAAAGAAAATATTATTAAAATTGATTTTACCCAATTTTGGAAGACACAGTTGTACGTTTTTTAAAAAAAATTAAGTTGAACCAAAATTTGTTAATAAATAATAATTATTTAACATTTTGTGTTTTTTCTTTTAAGTTTGTGAATAAATATAATTTTCATTCAATTTTGACAAATAATGGCTCATTTTACTCATTGATACATTTTCTACAAGTTTGTTTTTTGGATTTTGTTAATATTTTGTTAAAAAATTATTAAATAAATAACATTTTATTATTATATATTTTTTAAACAAAAATTTTTTAATAAAATCCAACGAACAGACTTGTAGAGAATGTTTCAAAAATTAAAATGAGCTATTATTTGTCAATAAAAGTGAATGTAAATTAGAATAAATTATTCATAAATTTTAAAGAAAAAACACAAAATGTTAAATAATTATTATTTGATAACAAATTTGTACTCAACCTAATTTTTTAAAAAAGTGTAATTTGCGTCTTTCAAAATTGGGTGAAAAAAATTTTAATAACCTACTAAACCTACAAAATATAATATATCAGAACTTACTAGAAATATAAACCTCTTTATTCTAAACGTAGAAAAGATGGATTGATTATAAAAATTAATTTCTTTAAAATGATACTCTAATCTAATTTAACAAATTTGTACTTGTAAAAAATTTCACTATTTCTTTGAGCTTATAACTTTTTTGTAGATTTTCCTAAAAATGTGAAGTTTTGAATATAATTTAATAATAATATAATCTTCTTGCCTTTAAAATTTGAAGAAAGTGTGTTGCTTCGTTTAAGAAATTTTAAGTTTTAACAATTTTTACTTAAAAAAAGGTTAATTTTGAAATTTAAAGTAAAAATAGCAACTTTACATCGCTCGATTTAAATTCAATTTGTATAATTAAACTCAGAAAAATAATAAAATTTCGTACAAGTATAAATTTTTCAAAATAGAGTATCATTTTAAAATAAAAATTTGTTATATTAAATTTATCTTTTCTACATTTAGAACAAAGTGGTTTATATTTCTGATAAGTTCTGATATATTATATTATATAAGTTTAGAATTATAACATCTTAAAAAAAAGTGCCAGATTTAAAGTTACGAAATAGTCGTAAAACTCCTACTTTTGATTAATAATAACACGAAAAGAAATGAAAATTATACCATAATAATTTGCTTAGGTACTAAATGCAGAAAATTTTTTTAAAAGATTTTTTCACGGTGATATGTACTTTAAGGAGGAATCAGATAAACAATCGGAACAAAAGTTAGTCCAAATGAATAATTCTGATTTTTGATATAGAAGACACATAAGTTAATGAAATTTTTTTTAGTGGAAGTGTGGACATTTGTATTTTTTACAAAATGAGCCCTTAATAGTTGCAATTTGATGAAAATTAAACAAAATTGACGTTGGAAACGATTATGTGTCTTCTATATCAAAAATCAAAATTATTCATTTGGACTAACTTTTGTTCCGATTGTTCGTCCGATTCCTCCTTAAACTTCTAAAGAAACAATAAAATTTCGTAAAAGAAACCTTTTAATATTAATATAATTATTCTTTTACTAATTTTAAAATTACTCTTTTATGAACCAAAATCCCCCTTTTTAAAAAAAAAATCCCCTTTTTACCTAAATGGTGTCTAGCAAACTGGCAGTTTTAAATTCCCGGATCTTAGAGGACAAATTTCCCGGATTTTTAAAAATGAAAATTATAGATTAAAATTTTGAAATAATATATTACAAAGTACTTAAGCAGCGTTTTTAATGTTTTTATTAGGTTTCATTTTGTTACATAAGAAATTGATTTCAAATATTAAGAATTATTTATTAATCAATTTTAAGATCGTTTCTTGTCTTTTCAATTATTTTCTTCAATTTGGAATTACTTTTTTCCAATTCTGAATTATTTTCTTCAAACTTCAATTATATTTTTCTATTTTTTATTAATTTTCCTTCATTTTTCGATTATTTTCTCAATTTAAAATTATTTTCTCCGAACTTAAGTTATATATTCAGTTTTTCCAGATCTGAATTATGTTTCTAAATTTAAAAATTTTAAATTTCTTTTATTCTAAATTATTATTTTCAAGTTTCATTAACATTTTACAATTTTTAAAAATAAATTCTTTACTTTTTAATTATTTCTTCAATTCTTAATTATTTGCTTGAATTTGTAATTATTTTCTGGATTTTACAATTATTTTCTTCAGTTTTAAACTATTAACTTTATTTAAAATTTTTTTTTCCTTATTGCTTATTATTTTGTTCTTAAATTTTTTGTTAGATTCTTTAAGTGATGTAATTATATTCTGTAATTTGAATTGTACTACCTTTTTATAATTATTTTATTCTCTACTCTTTTTTACTTTCGTGTTATTTTCTTCAAATTAAAATAATGTTCTCTTAAATTAAAATAATTTTCTTTAAATTTCAATTATTTTCGGGATTATCAATTGTTTTCTTAAAATCTCAATTATTTTTTTATCATTGCAATCGAATTCTTCACGTGTTTAGCAATTTCTTTGCAATTTTCAATTATTTTCCTAATATCTTGATTTTTTTTTAAATTTAAATATTTTGTTGAATTTACAGTTATTTTATTTAATTTTTCTAATTGATATTTACAAGCTCCCTTATCTATATTTATGTACTTTCTGCGATTCCACTTAAACTTTATTTACACTTGTTTTTTTTTTTTAATTTACATTATTTTTGTCATTTTCCAATAGCTCTTTCAATTTTCAATTATTTTTTTTGAATTTTCAATTATTTCCTTCATGTTTCAGTCATACTCTTCTATTTTTAATTATTCATAATTATATTAATCCTTTTTCAATAATTTCCTTCAAAATTTCAATTATTTTAGTCAATTCAATTGCTTCCTTAAATTTTGAATTGTAAATTTAAAATTTTCTCAAAATTGCAGTTACATTCATAAATTTATTGATCATTTTCTTCAGCTTCGTTTATTTTCTTATTTTTCAAATTATTTCGACGGCCCCCGTTGATAAAATATTTATTGAAAATCCAGTGGAATAAAATGCTAATTCAAAAGAGCGTGCTATATAATTCTTATTTAATTGTTTGTGTAATAAAATGACAACTGATGTTCAGTGCAACAAAATGCTGTCTTAAAAAATTCATTTTATATGCAAATATAAATGTAATTTTCATTTTTATACCATCAGATACATGTTATTTATTATAAATTACATCTTACATACAATACGAAGTTAACTTGCAGTTAAAAATAATGACATTTATGTTTAAATAATTTTCCAGAGATAACGTTTTTTTGTACTCAAAATCAGTTGGCATTTTATTACACAACCAATTGAATAAGAATTATATAGCACGCTCTTTTGAATTAGCATTTTATTCCACTGGCTTTTCAATAAACATTTTATCAACGGGGGCCATCGATTTACTTTAACCTTAAAATATTTTCTTGGGCTTAGTTTACCCGAAGTCTATCCGAGCTAAAAAGCTCTAGATCGTGCCACTTTTTAAAACCTTTAAAGTACACTATATTATATTCTCTCGACATTCCCAAAATATTCCCCGATCTATTTACAAATTTCCGGGTTTTTTCACGAAATATTAAATTTCCGAATTTCTTGGATTGCTAGACACCCTGCAATGTCTTATAAATTTGTTTCATTAATCGATATTTAATTTTATAAATTTTTAGAACCGAAATTAAGTACTCGCTTTCCCGAAAATTACTTGGAAAAGGTCAAGAAAGTACACAGCGTTGGTGGTTATGGATCTCAAGGTTATAGATATGATTGGAAAATTGAGGAAGCTCAGAAGAATCTTCTTCGTACTCATACAACAGCCGTGAGTGCACGAATGCTGCACAAATTAATGGAGAGCGGTGAATTTAAGCCAGTCAAGTATTTTAGTATCGACAGAGTATTTAGAAACGAAACTTTGGATGCAACTCATCTCGCGGAATTTCATCAGATTGAAGGCGTTGTGGCTGATTATAATCTCTCTTTGGGTGACTTAATTGGCACAATCTACGAATTTTTCCGTAAACTTGGCATCACGCAACTTGAATTTAAACCTGCCTATAATCCATACACTGAGCCAAGTATGGAAATATTTTGTTTTCACAATGGTTTAGGAAAATGGATTGAAATTGGAAATAGTGGCATGTTCCGGCCTGAAATGTTACTTCCCATGGGATTACCCGAGAATGTCAACGTAATTGCCTGGGGTTTATCTTTAGAAAGGTACTGAGAGATTTCAATTAAAAAATTAAGAAATTCATTTAAAAGAATAAATTCATGCTTTTCAATTTTAAACATCGTTTAATTTTAAATTCTAAAAAGAGCTTTAATTTCAGGCCGACGATGATCAAGTACGGATTGAATAACATAAGGGATTTGGTGGGACCGAAAGTAGATCTGCAAATGGTGCACGATAATCCTTTCTGCAGATTAGAAAAGTAAATAAGTATTAAAAGTTTATTAATTTAGGTTTCGTTTATTTATGTTTGTTTACTTAATAAAGTATTTCAGATTTCTATTTGCACTGATGTTTTTTTAAATGTCTTTCTATTTGCCTGCATTTTCAAACAATAATCAGACAATTAAAAACTAAATTTAACTTTCAAATTGACAGAAACGATTCCAGATCTGTAGAAAAGTGCGAGAAAAAACCCGAGGGATTTTTGACTCATACAACTCAGCAAAACACAGAAATTTGCACTCAAGACAATTCGAAAAAAGAGTTCGTTATCTATTGTGATCCTGAATATCCGCCATATTCTTTTGAGTCCATTTTACCATTTTTAAGGCACGAATTTTCCATTTCTGTGTCAGTGCATTTACATTCTTCGGTTGATAAACTTCCAACTGATTTAAATAATTTTTGTTCGGAATTTAAAATAATTAACGAAAATGTCGATCTTGCAATTACTCTAATTTGGAGGAAAGTGGGACTTTATTCTCGAATGAAAATTAGCATCTCGCAAGAAATTCTAGGAGAAATTAATATTATTCGTTATTTGAATCGATTACTCGAGAGAAGGAATCCGGGTCTTTTGATATACGAAAAAATGGGAGCGAATTACGCATATGAAATTGACAGAATTCTTGATCGAATTAGTGTAGCTTTGCGTAGCTCAGACGTTAAAAAGAATTTGAATAAATTAACTTTTCTGAATTCAACACGAAGATTCCCTTTTCTGGGAGATAATCTCTCAATAGCAGATTTTGTTTATCAATCGGTTTGTCGACAACTTGGAAAAGACACTACATTCGTTTCGGCAAATTTAGTAGTAAACTTTTAACTTGACTGAACTTCATTTTTTAATTACATTAATTTAAATCGTCGAAATTATTTTCAAAGCAATTTTAATAACCTACTTGACAAAACCATTAAAAATTGGCTATTTTTCAAATTTTTATCATTAGAAATTAAATTCCAAAATCCAGTTTAAAAATTCTAAATTAATACATTTTTTTATGTTTTTATTACAACTTTACCATGAGAAAAATATGTTATGGCAGAAACAGTTTATATTTATATCTTGCTAAAGACAATAAAAGAAATCAATATTTTGTAAATTTGCGTTTTATTTCCAGAAATCATAATTTAAACCATTTTCCTCAATAGTTCGTTAATTTTGTCTTCCCTGTTTCCAAAGTCACCACCTTCAACGTAGTGATTGGTCTTTTTTCTCCATCCTCCAGTTGGAGTATTGAGCTGTGAAAGAAAACATAACATGATTAAACAAAAAATAGTAGATTATACTTTGAGCATAAATCGTTAACTTTTTATGAATACTTGTGCGAGAAATTCTAAAACTTTACAAAAATAAGTAAAGAAATCAAGAATATCTCGTATTGCTCTCCAACATAAAAGGAAGTAATAGATAATCAAGTATCAATCACAATGCCTATGTTGGATAAAGGAGAGGGATGCCAGAGGACTTACAGATTTGAAAATAGTGAAAAAAGTGACTTTAATTTAATAATAATTGAATAAGTAGTGAGTTCTTCAGTAAAAAAAAGTCAGTAAATAGTGAGTTTTTAAATAAAAGAAGTGAGTAAGTAATAATGAGTTTGATAATACTGATACTAAATTGGGGCCCGACAGCAGAGAAAAACATTCAGATTTGGGGAAAATAATTCGAATACGGCAAAAATTAGAAAAAACATTTTATAATGACAAAATTAATTGAAAAATTGAATAAAATTCAATAAATGAAGACAAAAATTGAAACGAAATAATTGGAAATTAAAGTTAATAAAAAGTTTAAAAAATAATTGAAGAATGACAAAAATAATTAAAATTTGAAAAAAAGAAGACTAGTGTAAAAAATAAAAATATTGCGTACATAATAATTGAGATATTGACGAAATAATTAAAGTATGGAGAAACTAATTGATTAATGACATAAATAATTGCAAGCTGATGGAAAATTAAACTTTTTAGACAATAATTGAAAAATTGAAAAAAATAATAGAAGTCTCAAGAAAATAATTGAAACTTGACGAAAATAATTCAAAAATGGAAAAAACAATTTATTTATGTAGAAAACAATTGAAAAATGACAAAAATAAATTGAAAATTAACGATATAATTTTAATTTGAAGAAACTAATTGAATAATGACATAAATAATTGAAAACTGGTGTAAAAGTTAATAAATTCATGACAACAATAAAATGATTGAAGAAAATGAAATTTAAAGAAAATAATTCCAAAATGTCAAAGATATTAGAATAATGAGAAAAATAATTGTAATTTGAAAAAAAAATTGAAACTTGAAGAGAATAATTCAAAAATAACAACAACAAAAAATTAAAAATGAAGAAAGTAATTAAATTTTGAAGAAAAAAAATTGAAATTTTTAGAAAATAATTCTAAAATGGTCAAAATAATAAAAACATGAAGAAAATAATTGGGAAATGACGAAAATAATTGAAAGTTATAGAAAAAAATTGAAAAATAACAAAAGTGAATTGAAACTTGAGTAAAAAATTTGGATATTCCTGACAATAATTTGAAGTTACACTGGTGCATAAAATATAACTGGTGCATAAAATTAAAAATTTGAAGACAATACTTGAAAAACTGATGAAACAATTGAAATTTTAAGAAACTAATTGAATAATGACATAAATAATTGAAAGATGGTGTAAAAATAAAAAATTTATAGAGAATAATTGAAGTTTGAAGAAAATAATTTAAATTTGTAAAAAATAATTGAAAAAAGTGTACAAAATTAATAAATTAATGACAATAATAATAAAAATAATGAAGAAAATGATCGAAATTTGCAGAAAATAATTGAAAACTAATCTAAGAAATTTAAAAATTCATGGGGAAAAAATTGAATAAAATAATTGAAATTTGTAGAAAATAATTCTAAACTAGCAAAAATAATAAAAATATGAAGAAAATAATCGAAAAATGACAAAAATACTTGAATAATGACACAAGTAATTAAAATTTGAAGAAAATTATTGATAATTAACAAAAGAAGAATAAAAACGTGTGTAGAGAATTTAAATATTCCTGGCAATAATTTAAAGATTAAAGAAAATAATTGAAATTTTAAGAAAAAAAAATTAATATTTGTAGACTAATTAAAGAATTGACCATGTAATTAGAATATGAACAAACTGAGTTTTTTTTTAAAAAAAAGTGACTAATAGTGAGTGATTTTAAAAAAAGTGAGTAAAAGTAAGTCACTGGCAGCCCTGAAAAGATTTTCAAATAAAATGATCTTTACCTTAAATGGCCAAAGGAAGTTACTGGCGTACTTGAATTTCGATCCAACAGTGAAGATTTCGTGGATTAAATCTTCAGTACAGATGATATTTGACTTGCCTATGAAACAAAATTTTCAAATTATTAAATAAATTCCAATTATTTAAAATTCTTTATAAACACTTTGTTTTAAACTTGTATTTTTTATCGACAGAAACAAAGTGGTGTATGAACTTATGTCTAACCCAGTATTAGAAATCAGACCGGGCGTTTTTCAAACTCAATTGATTTTTGACAAGATGGAAGAGAGTCTCTTAAGAAAACAGATGACTTTTATGGACTTGTCAAATAATAGATTTCAGCTTTTATTTGAACCTATTAATTTAAAAGTCGAATGAATTAAACTTCGAACTGATTAAAATTTCAATTAATAAATATTTTGACCAAAAACAAATTTAAAATTTAGATAAATTAAATTTTGTATCGATTAAAAATTTAAATTCTCAAATACGAGCACTAACCTAATTGGCTTTCAATAATGGAGTTTGACGTGATTGGGATTCGCTGTCTGTTAATTTTGGCAAAACCTCTCTTGTAGATTAATTCCCTGACAGATTTCAAGTTGGGATATCCCCATGTAATGTAAGGATCAACAAGACGCAACATATTAACAGTTGCTTTGTTTAACTTTACAAATACTCCATTGTTAATCTGTAGAAGGCGGAAAAGTTTCAAGACCTTACGAACTTTCGGAGCAACTTGGTTTACACTAAAATTGAAATAAACGAAAAAAAGTAATTAGAATTCAATTAAATATGTTTCTTCAATATCCAATTTTTCATTAAATTAATTTACCCTCGAATTCGAATGACGAATGCTAAACGAGCCTCTCCGGGAATGTAGTAATTTCCTCGATTTTTCGCTTGTCTTTTTAGCCTAATTTCGTCCCTTTCTTTCATTCGGTATTCCTTTACATACTGTTCAGCTCTTTTAAATACTTCCTTGCGCTTTTTGTAGTGCTCTTGACGCTTCTGAAAATGATAAAGAGAAAAAAATTATTATTCAAATTTAACTTTTAATTGTTTCTTTTTTCTCGCATCTAAATTTCAAGGGATTTTTCTTTTATATCGCGGAGCTAAATCGATATTTTAGGATTGTAGAAATCCGGTGTTGTTGTTAAAACGATATTTTATTAAAAATTATTTTAGAATAAAAAATTACCTTAATAGAAGTCTGTAACCGAACAGCTTTAGCGGTATCACGCCGTTTTCTTCTTTTCAGTACCGATTCTGGTACTGCGGGTAACTTTTTAGACAAAGTTTCTTTTTTTCTGTAAAATAAGAATCAAGAAATTAGTTTAAATTTTTAAGTTAAAGAAAAGTTGCTTCACAAAGAAAATTTAATTAATCTCGGTAACAATTAAAACTCTTAACTTCATTTGTTTATCTACTTTAGTTATAAATGTTACACATGTATTTTATTTAATTTTTATATAAAATTCAAAAATACCATGATAAATAATAAATAAATCAGATTTTTTTTACAAATAAAACTCAATTTTCAACAGCTAAAGGCAAATTTGAGAATAGAATTTTAGACATGTACAAAATGGGATGTCAATTTATTACTACTCAACCAATAATACTTATCAACAATTTTTAGTTTAGTTAATTTTCACGTTTTATTAATTTGAAGAAAAAAAACTGATAACACGTGCATATTTTGAGTAATTATTAGAATATTGTATTTTTAGGTTAGATTCAAGATAACACTGTTATTAATAATACACAGTAAATTAGAGTAAAACATTTCTTGTAAAACGTAAAAGACATTTTACTTAATCTTTTTCAGAACGAGTTAAATAGTAAAATTGGCTCAGAATAATAGGTTTTTTAATAAAATTTCTAATGTACTCACGCGTCCGCCATGTTTTTGCCTGGAAAGAAAAATAAATACAAACCGCCTGAAGTTGTCTTCGTAATTTTCCCCTAGAATTGCGAACATTGCGACCAACACAAAAAGTATAAAAGTACTAAATCAGCGGCAATTTTTAAAAATTATTGAAATTATTATTTTAAAAAAGAAAAAAAATTGTATAAAATAAACATTATCAAAAAGAAAAAAAATTGTATAAAATAAACATTATCAAAAAGAAAAATTACGTTAAGTGAAGATATGGGCAAAATAAGAAGCCTGTTTATTAAATATTCTATTAACTGAAAGTAATATTAAATAAAAAAAAAAAACAATTTCTTGTGTTTATTGAAAATATAATTAGGTAAATGGAACGTATGATTAAATTCTAAAATTAATTATTTAGAAAATTAATTTTATAGAATGTTATTAGGAAAAATATTCTTTTAGTCGAAATTTCACAATTTTTAATGTTTTCACTCGAACATAAATTAATCCGAATTTTGACTTACCAGAATTTTTAGATCATCGAACTCATATTTAACAGAATTTTCATTCTACAGATTTAAAAGAATTCCAATTTAAACGAATTTTAATTTAGAAGAATTTTTATTTTACAGAATTTTAGGTTAATCAAAATTTTAAATACCAGAATATTCATTTGACAGAATCTTCATTTATACGAAATTCTACTAGTACGAATTGACATTTGATAGAAAACTTAAAATGCAGAATGATCATTTGTCTGAAATTGCAAATGGCCGAAAAAGTATCCGACGACAGAAATATTTTGTCGAGAATTTTGAAATTTACCAATTGCAATTTTTTTTCATATTTTCTGATTGGTCAATTTCAAAATTCTCGACAAAATATTTCTGTCGTCGGATACTTTTTCGGCCATTTGCAATTTCGGACAAATGAACATTCTGCATTTTAAGTTTTCTATCAAATATCAATTCGTATTAATACAATTTCGAACGAATTAAGATTCTGTCAAATGAATATTCTGGTATTTAAAAATTCGATTAACCTAAAATTCTGTAAAATAAAATTTCTTCTAAATTAAAATTCGGTTAAATTGGAAGTCTTTTAAATGAAAAGTTGGTAAAAAGGATTTGTGTAAAATAAAAATTCTGTTAAATATGAATTCGGTGACCTAAAATTTCTGTTAGGTAAAAATTCGGATTAATTTACGTTCGATTGAAAACGTATTCGAAAAAAATTCTATAAAATAAATTTTCTAAATAGTTAATTTTAGAACATACCTAATTACACGTCCCAAATAAATTATGTTGAATAGAAATTGAAAAAATAAAAATTATAAAAATCAATAGTGTCAATAATCAGCTCAATAAAATTTGAGGTTAATAATTATTAGGTTATTAGATTAATTTTACATAGTTCAATCAATTTAATTTAAATGGAAATCTATGCAACCTAAAAAGTTAATTAAGTTAAATATTGAGTAAATTGGAATTTAAATAAATTGAAATTTCAGTGGAGTAAAATTATATTAAACTTAAATTTTAAGAAATTGAAACTTAAATCAATTAAAATTTGAATCATGTGAGATTTGAATCCTTTATTGGACAGATTGAAATTTTACTAATATTCCAAGTTTAGGTGGATTAAATTTGAGTTTAATTGAAATTAGAATCGATATAAATTCCAATTATTAAATATTTCGATCTATAAAAATTTAGAAGAAATCAAAACTTTTTTCGAATAGAGGTTATTGTTTAAATGTTACTTTTTTAAATAAAAAGACTGAATGTAATTTTTTTGTAGACAAGTAGCAAATTCAATGGTTCATTTTTTTAAAATTAAATTTTCCACCTTTCGTCTAAAGAAATGACATTAAAAATTAATTACTTAGTTTTAAATAAGTAATAAAAAATACAATAAAAATTGTGAAGAAAGTTAAAAAAGATAAATTTGAAATGATAGAGCAGGGTAAGTTTTTAATAATATTAACGATATTATTGCTATATACACACTTTAATAACCAAAAACAAACATATTACAATAATAATATTGTTATTAATATAATATTATGTAATAATAGAATTGTTTATCAATCGTAGTGTAAACACTAAAAATCTTGCTTTTCTCGTATTGGAAAGAACGATGTACTTTTCCTTTCATTTTTAATAATAATATTCATTCATAATTTTCATCGGCGATTGCATTCTCGTAGCTCTCGATTGAGTGGTTTTTTTTTTTTTTACAAATAGACATTCTCGTTTCTATAATTGTACATTTTTTAAATTGATATTTTCCATATGTTACACAGGGAAAGGTGCCTCACAAATATTCTTAAGGGCTATTCTGATTGCTATGCCTGCGGATCAAGACTTTTTTTTTACAATTGTCTTAATAAAATGTTGTCTACTTTATACGATTTCGTGAGCCACGAGTTTACAGTCGTCATGATTGTTATCTTAGAATAATAAACGTTACAGTGCAATATCTAAAAAATCTGTCTTTTTTATGCAACTTACACATTCAAATACAGTGTACTCGAAATTTACAATGTTATTGCCCTTACAAACATTAAATTACTATCGAGCGGTAGCAATCTGCGATCTTTTTTTTTTTTATTATTTATTTATTTGTTTCCTTTCACCGGTAAAACAACATATGCTGTGTATTTTTATAATATTAAAATGATATAGCTGTCAAGAGCGCAACGTCTTCTCAAGACAGTTTCTGTGTTATTGTAAGTATATCTGTGTAAAAGTGTGAGTGTTTCGAGTTTAATTATCTTCTTTATTTCTCGATCAATTGCGAATAACACAATCAATCTCTTGCATTCATTATTGGTCGGGAAATGAAGTTTTTTTTTTTTTTTTACACCGACGAAACAAAAAATTGTTTTATACAGTACGAATTTGTTTTTTTTTTCTCTCTAGGCGTTTAAACAACGCCGACAATAAATTATGACGCTTTTTTCTTTACTATTTACAAGTGATCAATCGAGTAAACAAATACGTCACTAATTTTTTTTTTAGAAACCATTGATTATAAAAGCGAAGGAGAAAAATTGATGATTTATTAAAACATGTAACAAATATAAGAAATTTGTTGTTTTTCTTTTTGATAAATTGCAATAAATAATTGGACTAGGACAAAATGGAAATAATTACACACTAAGTAACAGTTTTGTGTATTTCAAAATGCATCGATTTCTATTTTTCTCGTTCGCTTTAATGCAATGCGGTCTACGTCGAATTTATTCTAAAAGGATTTGACTTTTTGAATAAAAATTGGCTTACGTATACTGTAGCTAGACTAAATAATAATAATCAATAAAGGAGAATACTTTGCGAAGAAAAAAAAAAGGCAAATGTAATGAAGCGGTTTGACCTCGATGCTAAAATCCCCGACTAATTACTTCCTATTAATTAACACTCGGGGGTTTTTTACAAGGAGTTTAAAGCATTATTTGTTAACGCAAAGTATTCTCCACGAATTTCTCTGACGAGAAATGCTTTGAGCAAATAAAAGTCGTAAAAAATTAAAAGAACAATCGAGTCGATAACCTCAGATCGGAAGGATTTATTAAAAAATTCAGTTAATTGAATTGTTTTTTTTTATTCATAAAAAACAGCTTTCCTATGAGGAATTGAAAAATAAATAGCAGATTTAAAAAAATCCCTTCCGATCTTTACAACTACATCTTAATGTCTGATATAGCAACTAATCAACAATTTACGCTTACATAAAGTATAATCAATATATAAATACGCAACAATATCGCGGGAGAATTTCGCAGATTAAATATGCAACATATCATAATGCAATTTAAATACAGAGATGATAATAATATAATTAATATTAAAATTTATTTGAGAGTTCGCTGCAGAAGAACGTCCACTCAATTGCACGTTTCGCATCGTTCGTTCCTCCGAACATTTAAAAAATTTTTTTTAGTCTTATATCACAATTGTTCACGAAATTGATACAGAGATTTAAAACGAAGACATTTGCAAGGAAGAATACATTCAAGATTTATGGAGAAGATGACGAAGACAACGTGGAATCGACCGGCTTAAAAATGTTCATTTTTCTCTTATGAAAGGATTTCTCGTCTTTTTTTTTATTTAATGCAAAGAAATAATTAACTTGGTTTACTTCAAAGTGTGGATAAATTGGAATCAAAAGCTGGTTTTTTGTCTTTTAGATTATTTATATAAAAATTAGGAAATTTATCATTTTCTAAAGGCTCAGGAAAGTCTTTAAATATTGATATCAAATTTGAGGTGAACTTTGTCGAAACTTTGATACTTTCAAAGTTTGTGCCCATTTTGGAAAATCAATATTTGATATTTCTAAACTTGCAGATATCCAAACTTGCTACTTCCTAATATTGAACATTTCTTGCAGTTATATATTAAAGCCATTGAAATAAATTTGTAATAAAATTTATATAAAATCTTAAAATCACATTTTTCAGTAATTATAAACCGCCAAATAACTATTTCTTCACAAAATCAATTATAACGAAATGCTTTTGTTTCCTTTGCTAATCTTCATCGAATTACATAATCCGTGATATCAAAAGGATATTCTAAATTGCAAACAGTTTCAAAGTGAAAATTTATCTCTATGAATCTCACCAAAGGAAAGAAAATTAACAAATCTCTTTAAGCTCTCCCGGTAAGAAGGTGTTGAATTAAACAAATTACAAGTTGACGTAAAATTGTATAAAATTTGATTAAAATCAAGAGGAATAAAAAAAAAAGGTAAAAACGTACTTTTAATTTAAAGTAGTGAAACACGGTTAATATAAAATAGTAAATTATATAAAAAATATACCGAATGAAATTGAACTAGTTTTAATTCACATCTTCTTGCCGAGTTTTGCTTGTCTTTTTATTCAGCGACGTAACAATGCATTTTTGTCAGTGATATGGATTTTTTTTTATTAATGTAATTTAGTGTTTAGGAGCGTAGTGATTAGTAGTAGTATACAGTAGTAATAATAGTGGTATAAGTAATGTATTTCCTACAAGAGTGGTAGAATATTAATATTAAATACTTATCAGCTTAAAGCTGATTGGAGATTATTAGGGAAAAGTTTGGAGAACAAGGTTAGGATGAAAAAGATCATTATCAATGATCAATTTAAAAAAAACGGTTATCAATCAGTGAAAAAAAATAGTTTCGGTATTAATTTACGTCTGATATGTAGACTGACATTGGACACAGGTTTCCTATAAGTTCATTTAGGATCTATACACACGGTTCCTACGTGACACAATTTCTTGATTGACTTTCAATCGAAAGGTGCAGAATTTAAAAATTTATTTTAACGCACCGATCGAATTAAAATCATCGAATTGCTTTTCAGAGATATGTAACGCATACTACATTACTTCTAAATTAAAGCACTTTTCCACGTCAGCCGATTTATAATCACGGTTCAAATTTCAAGCTACACATTTTCAATATTGGAAAATTGTAATATTGTATCTTTTCAATATACAGTTTTGAATATAATATTACATTTTCAATATAATATTACACTTTCAATTTAATAAACTATATTTTTTAAAATATATTAAAATTTCCCGGTAGAATGACAATTCTTGACATAACCTCAAATTTAGGGTGAAGAAATATAAAGTATTTATTCAACATTTTGTACTTTTTCTTTAAATTTAATAAACAATTGTAATGTAATTGTTTGAGGTTATGTTAATTAAAAAACATTACATCTACATTTTCACATTACAATTTTCCATTTTGCATTCGAGTATAATTTACATACCGAAATATTATTTTCGTAATAATTTCTGTTAAAAAATGAAACACACGAGTATTATTGATTTTTGTAAACGAATACGATTTTGAAAATCGTAATCCTGATAATAACCGCTTTTATAATTCGTGTCCTCAGGGATATTAAGAGTATTTGTGTAATTGTGTATTTATGAGTGTATATAATTATTTTAATTTTTGTCTTCCTTACAGCATTCGCTAATTGTTTTTTTTTTGTTTAATTAATAATTATATGTATAATTGTTACAAGTTTTCATACCTCTCTACACTTTAAAAGTGCTGCTTTAAATCTTTTTATGTTACATAAATATTGAGTACGAGACAATTTTACAAAAACTATTTCTTTACCCTGGAGTAATGTACTTTTGCCATTCCGCAGACGATTAATCGTTCATGGAAGACCCACGAAACGATTTGCGCTTTTAAAAAAGTTAACAAGAAAAAAAAATAAGAACATAAAGGAAAAATGGTAGAACTCGAGGCTTTGGGATTATAAACGCCAGCAAAAGATTAGAATCATTTCTTTTTTCTTCTTTAACGCACTTAACCTCAAATTTTTATCTCAGAAAAATTACAAATTTCTTGTCAATATACTTATAAATTTTTTTGTAAATTGTAAGAAAACAATTCGAGATGTGTCTATAATTGAAAAGAGATATTTTTCTAATCTTCATGCGATTTCACACCAAAAGCCCATTAAAGCTTAAAGCATTCTAAAAATGCTTGCAAAGTTCTACCCAAAATTTTTTTTTATCGCGATTCGCTTCGTTTTAACGCACTCAGTGCACACTACTATGTTAACATTGTGTTTTCCTCTTGTCTTTCCTCACTAAAAATTTAATACTCATTATTATAATCGTAAGTATTTTAATGACCCTGTTTCTTAAAGGCTTCGTAACATAAGTTGGTTTCGGCCGAAGAATATACATATTATACTTTACACGCATGTACAAGACGAAAGAGCACGGACGAAGGATCTTGAAAATAGGGGAGAAGCCGAAGAAAGATTCCAGAGAGGGAAAGAAGAAAAAAAAAAAATATATCAATTCAGTGAAAAAATTCGGGGGTAAGGGAGAGTTGAGATTCCAGACTATATTTATATATATATATATATGAAAACTGAGAGCGCCCTTAAAATTCCTCTTTCCTGGATATTGCCCCTTGGAAAGAGATAAGATTTCTTGCGCAAGCTTTGGATAAAAAGAAAGGAAGAAAAACAGAAAGGGTGTAAGTGCGCCTAGGAAGAAGATGAATACACATTTACAAAGACGTCGCGCACTCCATCCCTGTTTTTTTTTTATTAAATTTGTTCTTTCATTCGACACGTGGGTCTACGAACCTGTACGAGCTTCAATTAATTAATCTCAATACACCAATCAAGTTGCACTAAAAAGGCGACGAGACAAAAATCTCTCCCCCTATCATGAGAATTTTTTTTTCTTCTTTATTTTATACATTTTTGCTTTTCCTATTATAACCTAATAATTTTATTAGTATTTCTTGTTAAAGGGGAAATTCAACTTTAACCGGAAACCGACCTCGACGCCTTTTCAGACTTATAAGATCATCAACAAGACAAACGCCTGATGCAATCCGCAAAAGGTGGATGATTTTGGCACGCTTTTAATACCATTATTTTGGCACGTGTTTGAGCCGCTTGAATTAAGAATCTCGATATCGATTTGGCACAGTCTGCGGTCCCTCTCGCGTACTTTTTGTTTTTTCACTTTTTTTTTTATACATAAAATCTTGCCACCGAGTACAAAAAATATGCCTCCAAAATCTAGTGTTCGCCCAATTAGAAGAGAGATTAGAAAAAACTTGGTTTCTCGTAACCATACTCCCCAATTTGTTTTATTCTTTATCCTTAATAGCTGCTTTATTAATTTTTTTTTTTTGACGTTCTAACGTGTTAAATTTAAAAATTCTTCGAGCCCGAAGAAGGGCGAGGGCGATTCAATATTCTATAAAAACTAAGTTATACTTATTAGCTGATTGCCTTGCGTTACGATAAGGTCGGGTGTCAGTCCGATCACGACGATCTGGATCAAGATTTAATGATCCAATCAATAATTTTTCTTGAGATGATTTTTTAAAAAAGAAAGAAAGAAAGAAAGAGATCGAAGTAGATCACGACAGACCCCTCGCAGTAAGGATAAGGCCCCTGCACTAACAGATTGCTCTACGCCACAACATAATGCTCGTTTTTCATTTCTAAATCCAGATTTGTCGATTTCAAAGCGAGAAACAAGATTTTTTTTTTTTTGTTCATTATAATTTATCTGGGTACATTTGTGACTTATTGTAATTCTACTTGTTTATTGCACACGATAGAAATACAGTCAATATTAATATTAGATTATTAGAAATCTACAGTAGGTATTGTAATAGTAGAACTATACTCCCTCTCGAAAAATTTTGAATGATTTTATTGTATTTAATCACTATAGAAAACTTGAGTCTATGATAATCTGAGCTGAGCAATATCGTTAATTACTAGTCCCATTGGTACTTAACATTCTATACATTATTATTATTATTATTTTACAATATACCCTCCTAAAACATATAACTACGTCAACATTCTAAATGTCGAAAAATTGATATTCTATTTTCATGTTCTTTTCCAGGCATTGATTGATAATTATATAAAACGGGCAATTTAATTGAAAAGGAAAATTTTTGTTTAAGAGAAAATTCAGTTGAAGAAAAATTTTAGGTAAAAAGAATAACAATCAATGTTTACAAAAATGCAATAAAAAGTACGATTTGTAAAGTTCCGAATTTTAAGGTAGAATCAGACAATTAATCGGAAAAAAGTTAGTCCAGTTCTATATTTTTGTATATTTTAAATCAAAAATCCATCTCAATTTTAAAGGCGTTTTGGTGGAATAAATAATATTTGTCAATTCAAATTTGAATAAAAATTACTATTTCTTGTTAATTGAAATCGTTTGTCAAATTTTAGGTTATTTCATCTACAACATTTCCAATAACGGAAAATTGTAATTTTTATTTAAATGCAATTTTAAATTGATCAAAATGTTTAAAATGCGCATTATTTTTTAATTTCGCCAATAATTTGTGATTCTGAATATATTAAAAAAAAATTATGGAGTTGGACTAACTTTTTTTCTTTTGTCTTATTTCTCAAAGTCAAAACTTGAAAGAATGGGTTTTTCTTAAAATTAATTTGCTCACGCTTTGAAATCGATATATTCTTTTTTAATTTCGTTTTTTTTTCATTTATTGAATGAGAGCGAATAAAAGCGATTTGGAAATTTGGAAATTTAAAGCATAACATAACCGTAAACTAAGCTTTTTAATCCAAACAAAAATATATTCAAAATTAATTTGAAATATCTAGTTGTACAATTTTCGGAAAAATAGGTTGAACCAAAAAAGTCATAAAAATTGTTAAACATTTTATGTTTTTTTTCAACTTAGTTTTCTAAAGGTAAATTCACAGCTCCTGGCTGCCTGCAGGTTACCATGGCAACGTATGAGAGTGAGCAAGAGAGAGAATATGTTGACATTTTGAGTTTTTTTTCAGCTTAGACACGTTTACTTTTAAAATATTCTCTATAAAATCGTCATTATTCCAATTAAAAGTACTTTGTTAAAAAATTGTTTAATAAATAAAATTTAATTATTTATATTTTTTAACAAACAACTTAAAATGAGACCTATTTTAGAGAATATATTTGAAGAATAAACACAAAACGTTAAATAATTTTAACAAATTTTAGCTTAATTTATTTTTCCGAAAATTGCACAAGCTTTCAAAATAATTGTTGTAAATTAAGATTGATTATACTTTTGTTTGTGTTAAAAAAGCATTTCTTAGTTTGAGGTTATGTAACGATTTGTTATTATAGAAAACATTTGCTTGTCAGCTTAAATTTGTCAAATACTTTTAAAAATTCAATTGCAATTTACTTTTTAAGATTCAATTTTCATTTTGCGATATATATTTTTAATAAAAAATTATTTCGGGCATTATTTCAATTCAATTTCTTTCTCTTTCTGCGTAAAGTACCGAAGAGAAATTTTAGCATCTCCGGATCTTGACGAACATTATTTTAACAAGACGCTACGAAATACATGTATACCAATCTTAACACACAATTTTACGAAGAACCTTAGAAATTACAAATTACAAATGATGCAAAGAGTGTACTTAGTAGCTACGACTCCTACGAGAATCGATCTTTCGAAAGTATTCCTAGAATAAATATATTTATGGTATTAGTAACGTTCCAAGTACAATGATCGATTTCAGCGAAGTTTAAATTCATCTCATCATTAATTACGATTTGAGTAAGTGTTTTATCTATCAATTGTGAATATTGGAGCAAAAAGATACATTTTAATCATATGTGTTATCGGATATGCTTCAGGAATATACTTCACGCTGTTCCTTTTTCTTTTATGTTATCTTCATTAGTTTAATTAGACGATTAGAATGGAAACGATCCATTTAATCTTCAACCCTAATAGGTATACATGAATTTAACTCTTTGAGGCTTTCGTGCTGATCGTCATTATTCGCGATGATTCAATTATCTTTAATTTATCTTCAATTATTATAATCAAATTTGTGAAATGGAAAAATTACTTTTATAGTTTAAAAAACAAAAAACAAAAAATGAGTATCATGTTTACGATTTTATTTTTTTTCAACTCGCTGATCATTTGATTTATATTACGTAAATTTTAATGTTTTTTTTTGTTTCAATAAGACTCTTATCGTATCAGCGCCGACTCTGGGATAAAACGAATAATTTTTCCCACTAGTGAAGGAAATGGTCTTTTTCTTACTAGTGACGGAAATGATAATTTTCCCAACTAGTCTCGAAACGACCATTGTTCCCACTAGTGCCAAAAAGGTTGTTTTTTATACTAGTGATAGAAATGGTAATTTTTCCACCAGTTAAAGAAGATAGGACCGGCGCTGTATCGTATTTTCCGGGGTTAAAATAATAAGCAAATTCGAAACAAAAATATAAGTAGACTAGAAACACGAAAAGTCAATAAGTTCCTATTTGGTTTAATAGGCAGTTTTTTCAACTGAATCTTGATAAATATCGGAATATTTCAAATATATTTCTATTTAAACAATTCCGACGAATAAGATATTTAAATTCGAAAAGCAGTCTACTTAGAAATTTCCATAAAATCAGTCTTTCTACAGCGTTGCAATAAAAAAAAAACTTTCGAAATTTTAACGCCGATTGTTTTTCAGTAATAATTTAATTAATGAATAACTATAAGCTAAAAGCTTTAAAAAATAAGTAAAATATCCCCCTCAGATAGAATTATGTTTTATTGAAAAATGTTGTGTCTATCAGTCTTTTCAAAGAATCGTGAATTTCGGATCACATAAACTTGTGTCGATTAAGGACGATCAGAGTCGCAAATTCCCAAAGTACACATTATACACTTAATAGATCAGGAAAATCCACACCTGATTTGCAAGCTCACTGAATGCTTGTCTTTTTTTTTTACAAATTATAATTTTATTTTATTCGCTTCTCTTCGGCACGTTAAATTCCCTCTCTGATTTACAACTTCTCTAAATTTCGTGCCCCCAATCTGAACCCCGTTCTTTCCGTTGTTTACCTAAAAATTGGCCTTAATTACTACACTATAATCAATTCTAATCACAGCAATATTTATTGTTGATATACACAATCATACAGCGTCTCTCACTACAGCTCAGTGTCTGTGTTTGCTTTTTCAAACTTTTTGTCCCTTATAGAAGAGGCTACTCCTTTTTTTTAAAATATTCATATTCCCTAAAAAATAACCAGCTTGTTAAATTGCAATTTAGAAAAATAGGATTCTATTTAAAGTGAGATTCCACTTTGAGTAGAATTCCATTTAAAATTCATTTTAATTTATTTAAAACAATACTCAATTTAGAATTTGCGCCCAATTGATTTAATTCTGAGCTTATAAAAAGAAGAAGAAAAAAAAAAAGATTCATGGGCTTTTCACGGATTTAATGATTCGAGAGCTGTCTCAATTGTGATTAATAATAATCTTTGAAATTTCAAAATCGTCATATCTTGTTCAGAGCTGATTAAATCCTAGAGAGACCCATGGGCTTTTTATGTTCTGCTGGTTTTTCTTCAATGGGATTTTATCTATCGAGAGGATTAAAAGGGGTCAAGGGTGGGTAGATCGTTTAAAAGAGATAGAGAAAGGTTTTTGATACGTGAAAGACGAAGACGTTTGAAAGCGTCAAGGGAATTGAAAAGCTGACTCCAGACGAGAGAGAGAGAATCGATTGGTAATCGCATCGACGAAAGCTCAGCGGTGAAAATTAATTGGGATTATAAAGAACAAAGAAAAAAAATAATAATAATAATTTTGTATTGTCCTCGAAATTAATTTGCAGATTCTTGGGCTCTTATGACAAATCGTATATTATAAATCCGACTAAAATATAAATATTGAAACAAAAACAAAAAAAATACATTTACAATTTCAAATATAATTTTTTTATCACACTTGATTTTAAAAATCAAGAATTTATGATGGAAGATTATTGGTGTTAAATGTCCATTGTATTAATAAATCCTCTATAAATTTAATGTAGGATTAAAATTATCAATGATACATTTGGGAAGCTTATTTACTGGGTATGGAAGCCATTGGTACGTGAGAATTTTGGTAAAATAATACCTTTTTTTTTTAATATTGTTGTTTTTTTTCTCCATTTTCTTCTCTTAAAAAAGAGACGAAATGCACGACGAGAGGAACGTACTGGGGTTTAACGATTTGAGCGTTTTCCAAATAACTTTTCTGAAAGATCCATTAAAAATTTTATGTGCTTAAAATTTTTTTCAGGAAATTGGAAAGTCGATTAAATATCGTCTTATTGGGAAGCGCGAAGGTTTACGATTTACGTATGTGATTTTTTTTTCAAGTTGGCACGTACCGGAAGTGCTCGAGTACGATTCGAAGATATGTCAGGTTATTTTTATTTATTTGTTGAACGATGTTCAGGATCTTTTTAAATATATTCACGGTTTATTGAATATTGTATTTTGCTTGTAGAATTCGTCGCCACTTACACGCTCTAGAATTTATTATCGACAAATGGACCCTTAACTATATCGAGTAAATCAGTGTTCGATGTTTCTTTTTTTTTGAAAATGATTTTCTTATAAAATTGAAAATAGATGCCAGAATTTTTTTTGTGGGTTTTTTTTTTTGCTTGATATGTGAGAACATTACGTGGGTTTTGAAATAAATTCGAATCGAAACAGGAAGTCCTAGGATAAATGTATTATAAAATATTGCAGCAATTATTTTCCAAAGTAATTTTTTATCAAACTTGTAATCGAACACTGAATTTCAGATACTGAATCCTTTTCGCTGAAAAATGCGCGACAGGTACAAAATCGCGAATTTGTGATTTTAATTGATAATTCGCGAATTTATTAATAAATAGATATGGTGAAAGGGGATTTTTAAAGAATTGACGAAACAATCATTTAATCGCGATATTTACGAGGTCGTGTAAGCAACATTTTTGGGGATGGACCCTCACGTTTCAAGGATGGAAATGAGATCGATGTTGCAACGGACCAGAAATCGAACACGATTTTCAACAAACGTGAAACAAAAAAAAATTTACAAATTCGTTATTTCTAAACATCACTTGTTTTGAAAATCATTCTTTATATAATTCTAATTTTTAAAAGACTTATCAACTATGAAATCTTAAATAAATCTAATAATCAAATTTTATCCAAGCGTATCTTTACTTAATAATTATCGTCATTAAGAGTATTATTGTACTTTTTAAAACATTTCGCCACGCTTAGAATTTCGTAACTAAAAATAAAATTTCGAGAAATATCAATTTTGCAAATTGATAAAATAACAAATAATTTAAAAATATAATTTTTTTTTTTTTACATAACAAAACAATAAAAAAATCAATTTTCAATTCCTAAAATTGAATTAAAGCTGTTTGCCTAATAAATAAAAATCTCAGAATTCTAAAATAAAATTTGTTATAAAATTTTAAATCGACTAATTAAAATTAATCGATTGTCAGTCCGTTGACAGTGTTTTTGGATTTTTTAGGAGGGAGAAAAAAGGGGTCGAGGGAAGGAGGACGCCTCCTATTAATCAAAGCAAGAAGCTTTGATCTCGCACCTTCATTGCTCTATCTCCTCTAATTAATTTGTTTTAATCGTATAATAAATATATATTGTATATATACTATATATCGTTATTTATTTATAATTCACGTAATAATTTTCTTTTCATTCTTTTTTTTTTCTTTCTTTCAACAGAAGCCACTTTAATCGCGTCCGAATCCGGAATGATCATTTCACAATTTTCTTCGATATTTTTGTTTTTAATTTTATTTCAAAAAATTCTGATTGATCGTTATACCGGAAGCAATAACCGGACATACAAGACGCCTCGCAGGTGATAAAAAAATTTAGGCAGTAACAACCCAAGAAATATTTTAATTCTTAATTAATTTCTTAAAAAGAAAAAAAAATTGTATGATTAATGATATAAATGGATAATAATAATAATAATGAGAATAATAGTAATAATAATGACAATAAAAATGATAATAGAGATGATATAAATGAATAATGACAAATAAATAATTAGAAAAATGTACAAAATGAAAAGTGTCAATAGAATAAAATATATATAAATACATAACAATTTTATCAGTCCTATTTAAAATTGTCTAGAGTCGTTACTGCTCACGATTAAAATCACCTGCTTTCGTGTATTTTTAAAAAAGTAATTGATCCTGAAAACGTAGTGTTTTCAACACATAATTTCGCACGTATAATAAATGTCAGACGACGAGGATCGTTAAATTCGAAATAATCTTTAGAATCGCGTCCTCGCAAAGAATCTGCGCGATTGACTCGCTTTAAAAAAAAAAAAAGTAAACCGAAATGTATTATCAATACTCCCCTTTTACTTTTTCTCTATTCTTTTCACAAGCGCTCCTTGTGCGTTGAGCTCACGAGAAAAATGCCCCTTTAATTGGGAAATTTGTCCCACCCCTTTTCACAATAATTTTACTTTTGTTCGTTCCTCTACTCGCTAGAAAGTATAAAATAGAATAGAAAATAAATATATTCAATTATAAGCTCCGATGAGTATCACAAAATGATTTCTCGTGTGCCGCTAACGCGCCAAAATTTTAACCACGTGACATTTACTTTTTTTTTTTGTCTTTCTTTATAATAATATTAAGAAAAAAAGAAAACAAAATAAAATTACTACAACGTTGCGTGGCGCGAAATTAAAAAATAATGCCGGTGTTTTTGTTTTATTTCTTTTTTTTTTTTTAAATTTGGAAAATCTCGCGCACGCGCCCACGAATTTTATTCGTGAAATGCCTATGAAACACACGACAATAAAAAACGCTAATAACCGGTCTAAAAGTATCGACTTTCGTACTAGTAGTAATGATAATAATAATAATAATATTATTAATAATAATCATAATAATAATAATAGTACAATAATAGGCAATAATTAATTAGTTAATTAATAATAATAATTCTTTTGTTTCATTTTCATCCTCTCGTTAAATATAAAAATGAAAACTAACGTATCTTTGGCTTGTTCCCTTTACCAATCGGCAGCAGCTTGACGCTGCAGCGTGCTTTTTTTTGTACAGTTTTGTACACTCGAGTGTCCGCGAGACGCGTTTTAAAAGCGCGTCTCGTGTGTTTGCGTTTAATGTGTGTTTTCTTGTGTGTTCAATAGTTACCTAGTGACTGTCATGTGTATGGTATATATTTTTTTTTCTCATATCATTTTATAGCAAGCTGGTTGAACACAGTATGCGGCTAAGTCCCAGATGCCAATGACAGCTTCGTCGCGACACTGCGTCCTTTGATGGTGTCCCGCGAATGTGACAATTCCACTCTAGTGAATGGGGGACTTGACGATATGATTTGGCGTGATGTACTGAAAAGCTGGAATCGCCATGCCGCCAGTCTCTAATGATATCCTGAAACAGAAGCAAATTTATTTCAGAGACTTGTACAATTAGCCAATCCTACTGCCCATTTATTTGTTTTATTGATTTTTCCTCTTATCGTTCCTTTGGGCTGTTTTTTTTTTTACTTTTTTAATGAGAAATGATAAAGTTGAAGAAAATAATGAAAAGTTGTGTTTAAACGAGAAGTTTTGACTTTATGTTTCAAGTGAAAATAGAAAAGATTATTTTCTTTTAGGAAAAAATTGAAAATTCTAAGTAAAAAGAGAAAACTAATTTTTTCTGGAAAATAAACTAATGGATCTTTGAAAATGTGGTGAAATGAATTGTAACAAAATTTTTATTTGGAGTGCAGAATCAGTTTCTAAATAAAATTAGACCGAATCTATTTCAATTCGAAAAATAAAAAGACACGTATTTTTTTAAATTTTCATAACATTTTTTTTTAATTTTTACTATTTTTGAAAGATTCTAACCAAAAAAATCACTGAGTAAAAAGTTTTCTTTTGCCAAGGATAAAAATATGTTTACATTGATTGCCTTGAAAGAAATCACACTTCTGCTTGTTCCAAGAATATTTCAAGTTTGTGAGAAGGAAAAGATATTTGTCGTTAACTTTAGTCTGCTTCTGTCATGCGCAAAACAGCTTAACATAACCTCAAATTCTTGAGTCTTTAATATTTTGTAACTAGAAACGATTATAAGCATAATTCATACTTGATGCAATGCTTTCTTGCATTGAGACAAGAAAAGTTTTTTATCAATTTTTTCTTGAAAATCTCGTAATTTACACATTTTTCAAACTTTTTAGTTGTTCCTTGGCTCATTTTGAATGCTTTTTAAACATTCATTAAGAAAAGGCAAAAATATTGATAAAGAAAAACAATACTTTGATTTTTTGAAAAAAACTAAAAAAAAATTTCATTATAAAAAGGCCACCTTTGTTTTCTTAAATTTTTTAGGGTTTATAGTTAATTAAGTGTACTACTGTTATGAAAATTAAAAAAATACATGTTTCTTTATTTTTTGAGGAGAAAAACATACTTTCATATGAAGTTAATTCTTGATGCAGCATCGGACTGCCAGCATGATTTGAAATGGATTCGGTCATTATATAAATAATTAGAATTAAATGCAGGCTTCACAGTGACAATGAAGAATATTTATGGGGAATAAAAATAAAAAAGAAATTACTAAATAGACAAAATGTAAAAAAAATTACATAAATTTACATAAAAAACAAATTAACCTAAAAATAATCAGATAAATAAAGAAAAATTGTATGCCCCTACTGCCTTAAATTATCAAATTAAATAAGAAAATCAATAGAAAAATTAATTCATTACTAATTTATCAAACAATGATAAAAATTATCAAGGAAGAAAAGAATTTATACCTAATAAAGTTAGAAATTGTTTAAAATATCGGAAAGATTTAAATTAAAGTGGTTCTCTAAATTGACATAACCTTTAACTAAAAAATGACTGTTTCCAACAATTAAAACCACTAAAACTGTTATTAAATTTAATTTCACCAGATTTCGAAAGATTCAGTTATACATTTTTCAGAAAAAATTAGGTTTAGCTAAAATTTGTTGATGTTTTTTATCTAAATTTAATGAACTGCAATTGTCATCCAATTCTGATATAAATAATAGCTTTTTTTTCACGTTTTAACATTTTCTACAATTTTATTTGTTAGATTTTCTTAAATACTATTTTGTTTATGCAATAAATAAAAAACAAATTTTATTTGTCTAATAGCTTTTAAACAAATAATTCTTTATCAAAATCTAACAAATAAAATGTCTCAACGAGAAAAATGAGCTATTATTTGTCAAAATTTGATAAAAAATACAGATTTTAACTAGATTTAAAGAAAAAGCATAAAATGTTAAAAAAATAATATTTATTAACAAATTTTGTCTCTAACTAATTTTTTCTTTTTTAATGTAGGAACAACTGGAACATCCAAAATTTTGTAAAATTAATTTTAATAATAGTTTTATTTGGGATGAAAAGCGACTTTCTAGTTCGAGGTTACGTAAATGGAGAGAACCTCCTTAAGTTAAAATGAATAAAAAAATAATGAATTTTTGACTTTTAATTGTTAAATTTTGAAATAATTGTAACTTAAAACTTAGAATAAATTAAAGTTTGGGACTAAATGTTTAAAAAATTTTTTTTTTATACAAATTTCCAGTTTTTGTGAAAAATAGGGAATATTAGGGACAAATTTTCAAAATAAGAGACGCCTGTGAAGCCTGTTATTAATAGGAATTTTCGAATATTAATTTTAGTTGAAATGAAAATATTTATATTCAGGTTAAGCCAATTATTTATAAAAAACTATTTCTTATTAACCTCAAATTATTAAATTGTCAAGAAAATAATAAATATTTAAAATTTTAAAAACCAACAATTGAAAAAAAATCTACTGAAAGTTATTTCACCATTGAGCAAAACATCAATAAACTTTTTATTATTCATGAAATTTTTATGACTGAAAGTGCGCAGAATACTAACAAGAGATAAAAAGTCATTAAAAACAGAATCTGGACGGCATTATAACCAAAAACTATTTTAAAAAATACTACAATAGGTAGATAATTCATCAGCAAAAGTTAATTTTAAAAAACGAAGCATTGTTATTACATTCATTTATCGATGAAATTGTTTGTAATAAAAAATAAACGAATGGTAAAAATATATTCTGCATACAGCACTTTTCAGGCAAATGCTATTTTATTGATACGACAAGTTTTGAATATCAAATTGAGTTCCACTCGTCAGAATACCAAGTTTCAGCTGTTAAATGTTAAAATTTATTTCTATTTTTTAAAAACTTTTCACTAAAATCATTAAAAAACTTAAAATTGAGACGAATTCGCCAAATTGATAGAAACTATTTATAACAGAAAATGAATCGAATATAGTAAAATTTTCAATATTGTAACATAAAGTCAAATCAGACAAAATAACACCAAATATTTTTAAAAAAGTTTCTAAAATTAAAATTTTTATTAAATTTTTTCGAATGAACATGAAGTATGAAAATAATTTATAAATGAAGAGTTTTTAAGGAGGTTCTCTCCATTTACATAACCTCAAATTAGAAAGTCGTTTTTCACCGCAAATAAATATATTATTGAACTTAATTTTATCAAATTTTGAAAGATCTAGTTTTTCCTTTTTTTAGAAAAAACAACGTTGAACTAAAATTTGTCGTCAAATACTTATTAAAAAAAATTTTTTTCTTTAATTCTAATTAAAATCTGTAATTTTCACCAAATTTTGACAAATAGTAGCTCATTTTTCTCGTTGGAACATTCTCTACAATTTTATTTGTTGGATTTCGTTAAAGAATATTTTGTTTGAAAGTTATTAAACAAATAAAATTTGTTTTTCACGTATTGTTTAAACAATACAACATTTAAAAAAATCTAACAAATAAAATTGTAGAGAATGTTTTAAAGAGAAAAATAAACTATTATTTGTTCAAATTGGTTAAAAATCACAGATTTCAACTAGATTTAAAGAAAAAGCATTGAGGGTTAATTATTATTTAAGAACAAATTTTAGCTCAACCTAATTTTTCCTGAAAACTGTAAAACTGGGTCTTTTAAAATTTAGTGAAATTAATTTTAATAACATTTTTATTTGGTGGAAATTTTTTAGTTTTATTTTTTAGTTTGAGGTTATGTAAATGGAGGAGACCTCCTTAAGGAGAAATTTCAGAACAAACGGAAAAAGTTACTTTTACCCCATATTTTCGTATATTTTAAATAAATAAAAAAATAAAATAACAAAATGTTAAAAGCGTTTTGGCCGTAAGCAATTTTGTCTTAAACATTTGATTACTTCAAACCTGTATTTAAAACAAAAATAAAAATTTTCCGTTCATTGGAAACGTTCTAGATAAACTCACCTAAAATTTATCGTTTCTCATCAACAGAAAATAGTAATTTTTATTCAAAACCAAATTTGAATTGATAAAGATGTTAAAAATAAAATTGTTTACTCTTCCACAGAAACTCGTTTACTATTTAGATAGTTTTTTAATTAAAAATACACTAAAACTTCACTTATTTTCACTTGGCGACCAATCAAAACTAACATTTTCATTGGTTGCTGCGAATTGAACCAGCCAATCAGAGATGTTTTCTATAACTACTTGGAAGGTAAAATAAGTGCGACTTTTCTCATGGATTTGCGTCGACCGGGTTAAAATAAATGAAGCTTTAGTGTATACGAAAATATGAAGTTGGACTGATCTTTTTTTCCGATTGTTTAACTGATCCCTCCATATAAAGTGTAATGATTGGACAAATGTGTGATTATTACAAGAGGAAGGCGCGTATTGTACATATTATGATTTTAATTAAAAATAATATTTTAACGAAAATTGTTTGTAAGAGAAACGGTCAAACGGGATAAGTAGTTTAAGAGGACTACAAAGGAGCGGATGGTGCTTACCGAAGACGGGCAGGAGCCTGGGTCAAGTTGGTTGGATGGATACATCTTCTCTCTCTCCCTTTCTCTCTCTACATCTCTCTGAATGTGTCTCCACTCTTCGGCGTGTATGTATTGTACGTATATACGCAGTATGTTTTATATTTTCATATCTCAGAACACATATTATTGTTAAATTAATAAATTTACAGTTTACATCTAAAGCCACTAACATCTGCTTATACTACTCTCTTCAAATTTTCTTTTTCAAAAAATATCGTTCGTCTCTATCCTGATTTTAATCTATGATGAATCTAATTCAAGTTATTTGAATTTTAATACTAATTTGAATTCTATTTGAAATTTGAAGTCTAATTTGAATTCTAAATAAAATTTGAATCCTAATTTTAAAATACTAATTTGAATTATAGAAATTACTCGGGTGGTTACACTGACTACTTTATATTATACGCAACTTTCGAAAAAATACCTTTTAATAAATAAGGTTATGTTATTGCGCCTGCGCAGAAGTAAGTTGTCATGGCGACGAACTTCTGCGCAGACGCAGTAACATAACCTAACTTATCACAAGGTACTTTTTTGAAAGTTACGTACCTTAAGGTAGGCGATGCAACCAACAATAAAACTTAAAAAATCTCAACACTAGACACTAAAATCTATAAAAGCTGACTTTTTAAAAATACCCAACTGCAAATTAAACTTAATTTCTATTGAAATTTCACGACAGCAAAAAGTTTTTTTTTATAAGAATCAAAGACTTCCATTTTTTTTTTAATATTAAACACGCCTAGCTTTATTCAACAGTGTAATACATGATAGCAAAGATTTTTGCTAAAGCACACGATGTATACGGTTTTGACTTGGTATCAAAGATTGCGAAGAATCCAAACAGCGCCGACTAAATATTACTTGAATGAAACGTTAGAAATGAAGCCTTCCCCAAGTTCGAGCTTACCTTCCTTATTACATTAGTCTTCTTAAAAAATAAAAAAATATCAAGGCGCTGCTTAAATACTAACGCGTTCACTGATACTGCTATTTCTATGTATATACAGATACAGAATCCTGCGTAAAACCTCTGGGTTCTCTTTTCATCATCCGAGAACAAGTTTTCTAAATACATACAGCATGCATTCTCTAATTTTCAATTTCAACAGAGAAACCGGAGGTTCAAGTCGAGCTTCTTCACGAGATGATCTTACAATAATCATCATTCAAAATTCGGATCCAAAAACCAATTGTTCAATTTGCAAAATCTAGAGCATTTCAGAATTACAATCAAAATTATAATTCAATTCTTTTGTCTTTGATAAAAAGCTTTTTCGTTCAATTTGATTTGATAATAATATTTTCCCTTTAATGTGAAGAAATGGCGATTTTGATTGAACAGTTGATTTTAATAGAAACATTGTAAAAGTAATATTCCTCCTACTAAAAATCAGCGAATAATGCTGTGGAGGATTGACGCTTCGCGACTATAATAGTCTCGTTGCTACGAGTCGCTATTGAGCACATGAAATCGATATTGAACCTACACATAACTAAGTTGACTGCAAGTCCTTAATTATTGCTGCCGTCATGAAAAATTGACTGTCTTTTACATTCAGATGTATATCAGTGAACGAATCCTCGAATCTTGATCGAAGATCGAATGGTCCTTAAAAACAAGACTCTTAAAAATGAAAAATCACTCGAGTCTGGACTTTATAAATCAGTTACAATCTAAGTCCTTACAAAAACATTTCATTTCAGTTCCTCGCAAACATTCTTCTTTATTAAAGAGACTTCCATTTAAGTTCAATTGTTACCGTTTTACACTTGATTTTAAATTAAAAAATGAAAATTCACATGAAAATTATTTTAATTGAATATACATTTATTTTGAATTAAAATAATTTCATATGAAAAATTATTTTAAATTAAACATGATATCATATGAAAATTAGTTCAAAACAAGATTGATTTCAACATACACGATGTATTACAAAGTAAAGTGAATTCACGTGTCGAGCTTGGGGGAGATACAAATTGATTATTGGGATATACTTTGCGCAATTACGATTACAATATAATATTATGAATATTATTTTTATTATATTTCTAGAGTAAATTGTATGTATATCTAGAGATTATTCTACGTAACGATATTCTAATCGCCCACTCACGACAATGAAATCTTATTTTTAATCGTATATGATAATAAGCTCTCCTGTTTCCCAATCGAGGGTACGACACCATCATTCAAACGAGAGTACAAATCAATAATCATTATTCTCTTCGATCTTGATCCCGATTAACCAAACAAAAAATGCTTTACTTTTTTTTACCAACAAGAAAGATAATTCCAATTTTTTTATAAAACTTAATTTAAAACGACAATTAGCCAATTTTCGTCATGAAATAATAATTTGAGATTGTTAGTCAAATTTGTTTTAATTATTTTGTCCTTGTCAAAATCACATTATTTATTGTTATTCTTTCGGCGAGAAAAAAAAACTACTTCGTTCTATGACAAATTACTACAAATTTTTAAAAACTACTTTTTTTTCGTTACCTTTCTATTTCCTTCTGTCACACAATTTCTTATTTACCTCTTCGTTCACTCGCACTTTTTCGCAAAAAACGCTCGACTATCACAAAAAGGATTTTATACCAGAATACAGTAAATCTAATAAAAAATGATTGAGAAAAGTTAATTGTATCTCTTAATTATAATAATATAAAAAAGACTCATCTTGCAAGGAGCCGGGCACGAGTTTCTTTTATAAGGAGTAAAATCCTTAACAAAAAGTTTCTAAAAAAAATGTCCACTTGACTAAGAATTATTTTCTTTTTAGAGAATGAGGTTAAGAACTTGATTCTCTACAAAAAAACAAAACGGAAAAAATAGAAATACAAAACTTTGAGTAAATTTTCTTCATGAGAAAATTGTTTAAATAAATCTGTATCAAACTGCGTAAAAACTAAACAAACTTTTCCTCTGTATTTTTTTCGGGTAAAAATAATTTTCATAATTACAAAATATTATTACAAAAACAATATACATAAATCTGATGAATCCAGAAAGTTTCCTCATTATTAACATTATTTCTTTTGGCATTAAAAAAAAATAATAATAAATAACCACATTCTGTGGGAATTGAGCTCAATTCTCGTAAAAAAAATTCAAAAATAACATTTTATCGTGATACCCTTGTGGCTCCTGGAGGCAAAAATTCTGCCGATTAACATGTGCAGATGTTTGTTGAGTATAACTTATATATATCGTACAAATTTATTGTAGCGGAAGCTCGACACGCTGTCTACACTGACGACGAAGCTTCATTCCCTGTTTTTTTAGTTTCAAAGACAGACTTACGCATTTTTACTTACGCATGCATTAAACGCAAAGAAAGTAACTCTGCTGTCAAAGCACAAAAAAGTACAATTTACGAAACAGCTCAAGCTGTTTATTACATAATTTAAATTTATTTGATTCTAGGGAATGATTATTTAGATTAATTTTCAAAATCAAAGTTACAAGAGTAACGGAATTTACAAATAAGTTTTCGATCGAAACTTTTTTAAAAAAGTTGTCTATTTTAAATTGTTTTACTAAAAAAAAAAAATAAATCTTGCGTACATTTTACAAATGAAGGGACCAATTTTGGTTTTCTGTAAACAGCTCACGATCAAATATCTGGACCACTTTTTTCTCCCGATGTATGATTGAAAATAATTACAAAATTTGTAAATACTTTTAAATTGACATAGAAATTTTACATAAATATTTAAATGTTGAAACTTTTGAAAATAATAATAATTTTTTCGCAATTTTGGATAAATTAATTCACGAAATTCAAATGAACAGAACGTGACTTTAGGCAAAATTTTTGGATCTGATTACTCGAAATTAACAAAATTTAATGAATGTTCTTTTCTTGGAAAATATAATATATTTACATTAAATTTGCCTTCATGTTGTAAGAAAACTATAATTTAACAAATGTAGATAATGTGACTTTAGACAATTCTTATTTTACAATTTATTTTTTAATCAATAAAAAATAATTTTAGTTAGTGGAGAACAAATTGTTAATATTCCCTTGGTTGTCGTTAGTTATGAAAAATTAAATTTATGTAATATTAAAAAAGCAAATTGTAAAATAAGAATTGACTAAAGTCACGTCTTCCAATTACGTGTAATCCGTCTAAAAAAAGGTTGTCTAAAGTCCCGGCGAACCTATGCCCTTAATTCTGAATATAAACTAAAAAACATTAACTACAGTCACGGCTATCAAATTTTCTTGTGGAAGACGTGACTTTAGACAATTCGAACTTTTCAAATTACTCGTTAAATACCAGAAGAAAGGAAAAACTTAAAAATACTATGTAAAATTAATTTGAATTATCAATTAACAAATGAATTGAAAAATACAAATTGTCTAATATCACGTATTCCTCATGCCCGTAAAATATCGCATTTCTTCAAGCGCATGTGAAGACGTGATTTTAGCCAATTCGTACATTGCAATTTATTCATTATAAAATCATTCAAGCTAATTTTTCGTGGTAGAGGACAATTTGTAAATAATCTCTTAATTGCTATCTAATTCGGAAAATTAATTTCAGTGATTATTTAACGAGTATATTGTAAAATAAAACTTGTCTAAAGTCACGTATTTTACATATTCTTAAAGGTACGTGATTACCTTGGTTTTAGCCAGTGTTTTTAGTCGAATTACTCAAAATTAACAAGATTAGTTCATTTTTGTTACTTTCGAGCGATCCTAAAATTTATGGCCGTGACTCTAGACAATTGTTTTAGAAGGAATTCAAAAACTGTAAAATATACATTTTTTCCTATACTAGAGGGACCTATAAGGTAAACGCCTTTACGTCCCAAATTATAATTTGCAGCTTTTGAGTACTCGCTTTGAAAATATTAGTCTAAAGTAACGGCTAATTGTCTAAAGTCACTTCTTCCTCGTGCCCTTAAGGTTAGACGACAGCCGTGGCTTTAGACAGATACTGTCAAAGGCATTTATTCAAAATATAATTTACTTTCCACAACAGGGGGTCATTTATTGCCTTTACGAGTAAATTGAAAAATACCAATTATCTAAAGTCACTACTTTCTCGTGCCCTTAAAGTTAGACGACAGCCGTGACTTTAGACAAATACTGTCAAAGACACTATTCAAAACATAATTTATTTCCCATTTACTATCTTAATGTCTCTGTAGTCTGGAAACTGTCTTCTAATTTGCACTTTTTGAATAATCCCTTTGAAAATATTTGTCTAAAGTCACGGTCAGCGCATGCCCTTAAGAAACCTAGTGGTCCCTTTTGTACGTACACATTTGTTTACTAAACAAACAAATTTTAATTGACTGAATTGATTTCACGATTATTTGAGATTTGAGCAAGCAGAGCTACTTTCGATTAAGTGTTTAACTGTGGCGTTTTGCAAATGGTCTTAATAGCGTCGTCATTGTCCAGATTCTCGTGGATATTTCAGTAAGGATTGTACTTGGTTCGCTCGGATTTAAATTTGCCGCTGTCAGTTGGTCCTGGTGCACTTGGACTTCTTAATCTTGGAGTGAAGGGTTTATGCGAGCGATGTACCCCAGTTGTTTGAACTGGTAAAGCGGTAGCTGCAGCTCCTGCAGCACCACCTAGCAATTCCGAGAGTCCACCAAGAGCTGTGAGACTCGAAAGGGCATTCAGGGCACCTGGCTTGCTTAGCAGCTGAGCCAATGGGATGGCGCTGGCCAAAGGAGAGGCTGTGGTAGTGTTGGACGGGGAAGCACTGGCCCCGGATGCCCCGGGAGTGGTACCGCTGCCAGGGGTTTGGGTATTTTGGGCCTCTAGATTGGCTTTCTGCAGTTCGACACTGAGGAACAGACACAAATTGTAAAAGGTCAGGGCAGGATGTAATCAGTTTAGTGAAATTTAACAGAGAGAGAGAAAAACTGGATTCAGATGATAGATTCAAAAGACAACAAAAAAGAAAAGAAAAAAAGGAATACTATTTAAAAAAACAAGAATATGTAATAAAATAAATATTATATTAAAGAAATTGAATAAATAAAGTATATTGCAGATAAAAGATATAAAAATTAAGATATTAAACAAAATACATAAGTAAAAGGTATTATAAACAATATTGACAAATAACTGAAAGGTATAATAAACAAAATATATGATTAGTATGATATAAATAAAATACATAAGTAAAATATAAGAATAAATAAAATATATGATAAAAGAATTTTTTATACACAAAAAATTTTTGACTGAAATAATGAAAATCTCAAAAGAATGGTTAAAATTTCTCTGCATTTTAGTTACAATTTTTTCTCGAAAATAGCTGAAATTTTAACTGTTTCTGTAAAAACATTCGATATTTCAGGTCAATAGGTTTTTTACGTGTATAAGATACAGTAAAAAAATAATGAAAAATTAATAAAACTTTATGCAAAAAGAAATAACTATTCAATGTGCAATGTGATCTGGTCACGTGCGCTGGGGAGCGTGACGATGGCTATGGGATTTACGGTAATAGGAAACGGCATCACTTTATCACAAACTGAGCACAATAATTTAAAAACAAATTCTTCGAAATATATTTTAAGCTAATTTCAATTATTAAATTACAGTTTTCACTTAAATTTTAAATTATGTAATAGCAATTTTTATTTATTTAAAATGATTTCACAATTTTGTACAATATTTATAATTAATGTACTAGATGGTTTCTATAATTATTTTATCATTCAATTTATGGCACAATTAAAAATAATAAACAAATTATAAAGCATCGTGACTTTAATGAAAAAATGAAACTTTAAAAAGATGTTTTATTAAATTGATTATCTTCAGTTTGTGTGTTTATCGCTAAAAAAGCGACGAGGAGGCAAGGATGCGGCTCTCATGGAATAAAAATATTCTCTTGCGGAATAAAAGGTAATATCGAGGATTTTTTCAATGTTAATTACTACCAAGCATGTTTATTTATTAGCAATTTCGCGAGTTCTTTATTTTTTTTCTGGAAAAAATAAAAAAAAACGAAGCCAGATCCCTGCCGTGCAAAAAGTGGGGATTAAAGTAAATAAAGCATGAAGTGCACTCTGCCGGAAATTATAATCTGTCAACAAAAAGTCGTTTCCGAAATTGTAACAATAAAGTAGTTTACATCGGAAAATTTACAGCGCGTTTTTGTTCAATATATATTTTTTTAAAGACATGTTTGAAGACTATTTTTTTAAAAGACTTTTTTGAAAACTACTTTTTAAAGAATGTTTTTAAAACACTATTTGTAAAAAACTATTTGTAAAAAACTATTTTAAAAAGACTTTTTAAAAAACTATTTTTAAGACTTTTTTAAACAACTTTTTTAAAAAGACGATTTTTAAAAGCCTATTTTTTAAAAGGCATTTTCACCTTTTACAGTTACCGTTTTTTAAGAGGTGAAATATCCGATTGAAGAAACGTTTATTCTTGTTAGAAAAAGCTCAATGTTATGAATTTAAAATGAACACTTTGTGGAAGGACAGATTGGTGATCGGACAGAGTGCAAGTCATGCGATGGGAGTGCTGGGACAATATGTAATTATACAATGATAAAAAAGTTATGGTAAATAGAAATATCGGGATGATGGCGTTCATTCGCAGTTATGCAGTAGTAATGTGAGTGACAATCTGGAATAAAATATATAATGGATTATAATTATAACGTGGATAGTGTGCTGTAGTATGGGAATTGGTCCTTTGCTTTTGTGAAATGATTTTAGTGCGATTTTTTTTTTCAATGTGATTTTTCTCTCTGATTCTCTCTCTCTCTCCCTCATACTTTTCGGAAATTAAATTATTAACAAAAGCGTGGAAAGGGTTTATAAAGATGTACATGAATGTGTTATGGATATTTTAAGAAAAGAAACAAAAATTTTATCAAAATTAAAAAAAAAATTGTTAATTTTCAAAATTTTATTTTTAACAAGAATTTAATTATTAAACTGAAATTGTTTCAACCAGTTAAATGGTAAATTAGTTAAAAAATTCTAAAGGTGATTAAAATAACAAAAAAGGTGATTCAAAAAAAAAAAAAAAACTAATATGGATAATTTAAATAATCATAAAGCATGATATAAACTATTTTTAAAATTGAATTTGAGCTTCTGGCAAGTTTCAACATAATAATTTGAAAAAGCGTTTTAAAAAACAATGTGAAAAAGCAACAAGAGGCCACCACGATGGGAAACGACCCGGGAGGTTAATCTACAAGCTTTTTCTTTACGATCAAGTTACGACCGTTTTGTGTCAGGCCAAGGCAAAACAAACATTCAAGAAAAAGTAGCTAAACACCTGTTCATCTCCCCAGTTAACAATTTATTTCACTGCAAATATTACAAGCAAACAATTATAACTGCATTTTTTTCAAGCTAATCAGTATGGTTGAGTTTTTTTTTTCACAAGATGTTAATTAAAATCAAATAACACTTTTGTCATTTGATGTTTAAAAAATAAAATTATTTTTAACAAAGTGCAGTTTATTTTAAATATTTAATACTGAACATTATTTTCTTTAAAATTGTGAATTTGTATTAAACAGACTGATTTGATGCAAGTCTCTTGAAGGGGAAAACCAAACCAATTAATAGGAGAGGAAATTTGTGATTTGCTTGGGACGAATTTTAGTTTAGAAGAGAGTGTACGAGGGGGAGAAGAGAGAGAGAGAGTAAGAGAGTGAGAGAGATAATACAAAGTCAGAAATATTTGTCAATAATTTAAGAAAATTTTGCATGATCTTGAATCTTTTATTACGTAAATAAAATATCGAGATTTATATGAGAAAGTAAAATAAAACAGGCATTTTTAAATAACTAGATTGAAAGTAGGACATGGTAATTATTTTAAAAAGAGACATTTTAAAATAAACTTTTAATAAACTGTTTAATAACTTTGAATAAACTGTTTAATAATCTTTAATAAATTGTAATAAATTTGAATAAAGTTTTAAAATAAAACTTGTTAATAATAAATATTTCTGACTTAAAAATCGATTGTTTCATCACTTGAAAGGACAGCCAGCGGCATTTGGGAACAGATGTTGAACGGAGTTGAATCTGCAGGATACTCAAGGTACTGGACCTGGAAAGCAGGACCTGGAAACAAAGGATTAAGAATTGATCCTCTTGAGTCCCAGTCGGACTAAATTTCGTGCTCCCTTTTTCTTGGTGACGTTGGTAGCTGCTTTTGTAAATGTGACTTCTCTTCGGCTGAATTAATTTTCATCTTAGAATTAAGATCCTCACCTGCTTTATTTAATATTTATAGAGTGGCATGATACCCACATCAATGCTCTGTCATACATCACATTACGTAGGGTCATTTTTTATTAACCAATATTGACGAAATGCCGTTCGAGAGAAATGTCAGTTATGCGAATTATTTATAAATCAAACAAGAAAGTTTCCTGCTTACTGTTTGTCAACAGTTCTCTAAAATTATACAATTTTCAGGCAATTACAAAATCATAAAATGAAAATTAATTATAGTATATTGAAAACATTATTTAAAAATATATTCAATAATTTGTGCATTAACACTTATTTTATTGATACTATTATTGAAACTTGTATTATTATAACTACTGTAATTATAAAAATGATAAAACAGCCAAGAAATTTAAATCTATCTAAGTTTACGTTTCTTCCGGTGTGCAAATCGTCAAAAATCTCACGCAAAGATGAAACTAACCTGTTGATTTGATTGGACGTGTATCTTTGTTTTTTTTTTTTACAACAATTCATCTGACTGAAAGATTATTAAAATCGAGAGACAAAAAGAAAATAAATAAGAAGGAACACGTCGAATCAAATCATCATCTCGAGGGCGCACGCAATCCGGTTTCATACACACTTTTGGAGAAGTAAAAGTCGTCGCTTTGTGTATAAGGTACGTTTGACATAAAATGAGATTGAAAAAGAATTTGTCAATTCAGGAATTGACTTTGGGTAGCAGAGACGGAGCAGAAGTAGAAAGAGATATATATACCTGTGCTTCGTTCTCAAAGGGGAGAACGAAAGACTTTGTTTGCATGAGAAAACTGACCTATCAGAAATAATGGGATTTCTGACGGTCAATTTTCAGAGCCAAAGCGTTTTCGCAAACGGATATTATTAAATACATATATACGTAAGGTTTAATTATGGAGAAAAGTAGAAAAAAAAACGGAAAGAAAAAAGAATCGACTTTTTTTTAAAAAGTTTATAACAGAGACAAAGGGAAAAAAATTATTTGAAAAACTTACCTCATATTGATGAGATATTGTGCCAGGGCTACTGAATCTGGATTTCCGGTGATTGTGATCGTACGATCTGTAGCTCCACCTTCTCTCTCCTCGCAGTTGCTGATTCTGATCATTGCTCCGGAGATTTGACGTATCTCTGCGATCTTGGTTCCAGCTTTTCCAATGATACAGCCAATCAATTCATTGGGCACAGTCATCTCGTGCGTTTGGTTGTTAGCTGCTGGCTGTTGTCTGTTTGTATTACTGGTTCGCAACTGACTACCGGCTAAAGCCGCCAGCGCTGTAAAAATTCATTAAAGAAAAAATATTAAAAATGAGAAATATATTTTTGTTTTATTTGTTTTTCAATTTTATTCACTTAACTTTTTTTTTTATTCACTACTTGGTTGTTTATTTATTGCTATTAGCCATAGAAAAGCGGAAATTAAAAAAATCACTTTAAAGATATTAGATTTGTGAAAAAAAGCAAAATTTGTAGAGGAGACTGTTTTACAGTGGATAAAGATTCTCAAAGTAAACTTTATATAATGAGAAATTGTCTTTTTATGTCACTAGGGAGAAAACTATCCATTTCCGTGACCAATGGGAAAAGCGATCATTTCTGTCACTTGTGCGGAAATGGACCATTTCCGTTACTAGGGTGGAAATGGACCATTTCCGTCACCGATGTGGAAATCGATCATTTCCATCACTGGTGTGGAAATCAATCATTTCTATCAACGGTGGGAAAATGACAATTTTGTCCCTAGTAAGAAAAATAACCAATTTAGTCACTAGTGGGGAAAATAACCACTACAGTCACCAATTTAAAAAATGACAATTTTCTTCACCAATCGAGGAAATCAAACAAATTATGAAAGAATAAGTAAGTTTGCGAAAAAAAAATAGTGAAAACAAATTAAAAAAATTTACGAAAAAATGAGCGAATCTAAAACAAATCAGCAAATATAAATCCCTTAAAAACATCAATAAAAGAAAAATATTTAAAAAACGAGAAAAATTAAGTAATTTTGAACAAAATATTGAATAAATTTCTTGAGAAATTAAGAAATTATGAGAAAAAATGGAAGACTATCGAAAAAGAGTAATTTCTTTAAAAGTTTTAAAAATAGAAAAAGTATTCTTTTTACGGTGCAAAATAACTTATTTTTTATTATCAAAATTTTAATTAAATGCAATTTGACAGTTGGGACAAATTAAAATATGAATTAAATTAATTACAATGATTTAGAGATATTTAAACTTAATATTATTTTTTACTTTCTCATTACCTAACATTTTTAGATACTAAACAAAACATCCTAGTTCAATTTTTTAAACTTAAGGAGGTTCTCTTTATTTACATAACCTCAAACTAGAAAGTCAATTTTCATACCAAATAAAAATATTCTTGGAATCAATTTCACTAAATCTTGAAAGATCCAGTTTGCACATTTTTCACAAAAAAGTAGGTTGAACTAAAATTTGTTGCCAAATAATAATTATTTTACATTTTTTGCTTTTTCTTTCTATCCAGTTAAAATCTGTCATTTTTCTCCAATTTTAACAAATAATGAGCTCATTTTGCTTGTTAAAACATTCTCTACAATTTTATTTGTTAGATTTTGTTAAATATTATTTTGTTTAAATAATACGTAAAAAACAGATTTTATTGGTCTAATAACGTTCAAACAAAATATTCTTTAACAAAATCTAACAAATAAAATTGTAGACAATGTTTCAACGAGAAAAATGAGCTTTATTTGTTAAAGTTGAATGAAAATTACAGATTTTAAACTAGATTTAAAGAAAAAAAAAATTGTTAAATAATTATTATATGACAACAAATTTTAACTCGTCCTATTTTTTTTTCTGAAAAATGGGTCTTTCAAAATTTAGTGAAATTGATTTCAAGAATATTTTTATTTGGGATGAAAATTGACTTTCTAATTTGAGGTTATGTAAATGGAGAGAACCTCCTTAAGGAGGAACACAAATTCGAGAAGAGGTTATATTTGAAATCATTAGCCTACTTCTTAGAACAGAAAAACCAACTCTTATTGTAATTTTATTTAGAAATAATATGAAAAATATAATTTCAAACAAAATAAATGAGTAAAACTCACAATTGAATAAAAATTAAAGATTTTTTAGATTCAGAAACGTTTTAGAGGAACTACAAATTTGTTTCTGAATCTCAAAAATCTTCAATTTTCATCCAATTATGAGTTTTAATGGTTTATTTTGTTTTAAATTACATTTACCTCCCTTCGTATAAAAAATGCAGCAGAAGTTAGATTTTTTATTTTAATAAGCAAAATAATGACTTTAAACATAACCTCTTTAATTTCTCTTTAAAGAAAACTATATTGAAATTTTCGAAATTTATTTACGAATTCCTGGTAATTCTTGCAAATTAGCTGCTTTTTCTTTAAGAATTCTCGGTTTTTTTCATATTTTACTAAGTTCCCGACAATTTCCTGAATCGCGAGACATTTTGAACCACTAGTAGCAAAATGACAAAATTAGCGCTGTTTGCTGGTGGCACCCAGACGATTTTAAAAGCTAACACTTTTAAAATAAGTAAACTCTTTTAAAATTAGATTCTTTTACAAGTAAACTATTTAAAATTTAACTTTTAAAATGAAATAATTTTAAAATCAAGGTCGTCACAAAATTCCATTTTCAAAATTCCCTGATTTTTCCTGACTAATTTTTCATTTTCCCTGACCACGAATTTTACAGATTTTTTAAATCTTACTTTGTTTATTAGAAACTTTGAATTGTGGTTCCTTTAAGAAAAAAATCCCTGATTTTTAAAGATTCTTTTTTGGAAAATCCCTGACTTTTCCCTTATTTACAGTTTTTCCCTGACTTGCGGTTACTCTGTAACATTAAACTCTTTTAAAAGTAAACTATTTTAAAATTGAACTTTTTTAAAAATAAACTATTTTAAAATTGGACTTTTTTAAAAGTAAACTATTTTAAAATCGCACTATTCTAAAACTGAACTATTTAATCAATTATCCTTTGTGCATCAGTCTCCTCTAATTGAAAAGTGATTGAAATTTCATCCAATTTCTAAAAGTGTGATCTCCGCAGTTGACAAAACTTCTAAAATTCATTGCCAAAAGTTAAAATCAAAATTAGAAAATAGTAATAATAAACAATTTAAACTAAAGTCAAATGACAAACTTAAATCAAAGGAGAAAAAAATCTAAAATTGAAAAAAAAACTTACCAGCTGGATTCAGTCCACCAGTGTTAGCGGGTGCTGCTAAACCTCCAAGACCCAAAGCTGCTAATCCGGCTAAAGGACTGCTTCCAAGTTTGCCCATCTGAAACAAATACGAACATGTCCACGGCTCAGCACACACCTTTTAGGTGTCTTTAACAATTTGAGGAAATTGACCTACATTATCCTGCCTGCTTTCTCGCTTGCCACTTTATTTAATCATCGACAATTAAATCTTTCAATGACACAAGGAACAATTCTCGAATAATGACTACTTTTCTCTCGCTCGTGTCGTCTCACGATCGATAAGGTTAGCAGTCTGTTTTATTAAGGCTATTTTTAATTTAATCGTATAATAAATCTCTGCTAAAATACGAATTTTCAATATACATTTTTTAATATTTATCTCCAATAATAAAATTAATATAAATAACATATTATTGAGATTTTATTGGTATTTATTGAGCAGTATTTTTTCTTTCGTTAAAAATTAAAAAAAAACTTTCTTCCATTGAAAAATACATTTTTTACATTAACTGCTGATATAAAATATAAAAATGCCAGTTAAGTTTATAAAAATAGAGATAAACTAGGTTTTTATAGTTGTATTAAAAACTTGGGGCATTTTTTGCTCTAACAGAAGTTAAGAAAAAGTTTCGATTGCCAAAGTCTCGAAGACAGATACTTGAGAACGTTTACGATCCGAAGCAATCGGAAACTTCTTTAACAAGAGCACTTCCTTTTCTTTAGACATTAATTTAACGCTTAGCAAGATTTCTTTAGGTCGATGGCTATTTAATTAACTAACAAAATTTTATTGCTACATTCAAAAACTTGCTAGAATCATAATTAAATACAAAAAAAAAACCAGTTGACAAATTCCAAAAACCAATTGACAAATTCAAAATTATTGCTATAATTTAATTAATAATTGCATTGAAATTAAAATCATTAGAAAGTGCCATCTACATTAAAATTTACAAATAATTAAATTCAAATCCACCACAATTCAAAAACAAATTTATTTCCAACCATTTACTATTTTCGATTTCATATTCTAGAAATTCTTTTTATAAAAAATAACAACAACTTTTATTACTCTTCTTATGGTAATCGTTAAAGAGGAAAATAAGGAAAACTTTTACTGCCTTCCTTTTTATAGTTTAGCTTTTTTGAGACACTAAGCTGCCCTTCATTTTCCAAGGCTTATATTTTCAGCAGATTATTTATGATTTTCTAGAAAGAAGGAAAAAAAAATAAAAATAAAAAATACGATGCTGTCCTTTGTCAATAATGCAGAGAGCCATCAAGATTTTACTGACTTGAAAACGCGGCAGTTTCGAGACCGCCATTAATAAAACAGATGCCCTGGTGGTGATCTCCTACCCAGTTTTCGTTCTCGAGGATGCGAGAGTGAATTTTCGTTTTTCTCTCCGGGGCCTCAAACATATTTTTTCTACTACACTCACTTTTTGCCATTCAAGTATAATGCTCGCAAAAGAAAACTGAGAAAAGACTTGAGCTCGAATCCTCGATTAAATTAGCGTTGAATTTACATTTTCAGGAAAAGGATGTTACTTCTTGCTACCTGTCGCCAATGAAACACGACAGTTAATTGTAACTTTATTACAGAAGAAAACTATTAAAAAAAAAAAAAGAGTATAAATTACTTTGTTCAGTGTGTGGTTTTTTTTTTTATAAGAAAAATTCCAGCTCATCTTCTGGCGACTATTTTGGATCTCTTACTTGGAGGAAACTGGTGAAAGGATTTTTAGGACCTTCATTATCTAAAGAAAAAAGTCAATTAAATATAAATCTTCGATCCATACCAGTCCTTTTTGATTTTTTTTTTAAATTCTGTTTTTTCTGCTTTGTCTACTATTTTTTGTAAAACTATAACTGTTTATTACTCACATTTCTCTGATTATAAAAACCAAATTTTAATTTACCCTTTTTTTAAAATTTACGATAATTTGGAACTTGATCTCTTCTGAGAAATTAGAAACAAATCAAAGAGATTTTTATTTAAGAGTAGGATCTTATTTCAAATAACTTGAAGAAAAAAGAAATTTAAAAAATCGTATTTCAAAGGTTGGGAAAAATTAATTAGATTTTGAAGGTGGTTTTTAAATGTAAGAAAATTTAATTAAAGCTTGTTTTTAGAAATGTTTTGAAAAAGTTAAACCAATTTTGAAACTCGCGCATCTACATCGTGCGCGTTGTGCTAAAAGTGGGCTATCGATCATTTGACTAAGCTTGGCCCTATGGTCTCGTCAGCAGTTTTCAGTGATGCATGACCTCCGAATAAACATATTTTTAGTTTACGTGACTAAATATCGGTTAACTGAAAATTCAATTTTCTCTAAAAGTGTCAATTCTACAAACTTTTATTGCTGCTATTTTTAAAGCCTTAAACCTTTTAATTTAATTTCGTACTTTTTATTCTATTTCTTATTTTGATTCTATTTCTTATTACTAATTTACTTCTTTTTAATTTATTTCTTCGTTTCATTTTAGTCTCAAATTATTTAAAATCACAGTTAATAAAAATAATTTTAAAAAGAACCAATCAAAAATTCTAAACACTTTTTTTTTAAATCTCCAGAGTGGACCAAATTCCAAAAAATCTATAAAAAGTAATTATTTTTTATAATTTACTTCCCTATATTCTAAAAATACAATTAATTTGCATTTATTCTTGTAAATGTCAATGATTATAATTGAACAAAACTGATGAATTTAATTAGAAATGAAATTGAGAAAAATCAGAGAAAAAGAGCCAGAATAATAAATTTCATTTTATTCCGACGATGATATTCATTTGCGACAAATTAATTAAACTTGTAATAGAAAAAAAAATCAATACGAACCATAATTAAAGGAACTTAATTTCTTTTAAAAATTTCTCTTTGAATTTATAGTATGATTGAAATAAAAACGAGTAGAACTCTTCAGAAAACTAACACAAAAAAAAAAAATTAATAAATTGTAAATTAATTTTGTCCGTCTAAATTCGTTTTTAACGAGAAAGCTATAGGTTATTACAAAGTAAATTAAATTAATTTGTTAACACTGTCATTATAAATCACTAATTGACTTGCATCTACTTTGATTAAATTCCAAAAGTTTATTATAGAGCGTGTCCTAAAAGAGTAAAATATAATTAAAACTTTATTGCTCGTTTGCTCTGAATTAGAACGAAATGAGGTGAATGATAAAGTGAAGGGAAAATCGCAGATCTAAAAAATAAAACGAGATTGAAATTATTAATTTATGTGTAAGCACTGGTTTGCTTCATTATATTACATTAAAAATAAATAAAAAAATACTTTATTTCTACTTTTTTATTTTTTAGATCCTTGAAAGGTCCAATGAATTAAATTATCAAATTATTGACTCGAATATTAAATAATAAACTTATGGCTGCTGTTTCTAATCTAAAAATAACCTAAGTAACTAATTAAAAATTGTCTTAATTAGGAATTAATTTTATATACATGGGTTTGTGTTTCTATAGAACCGTCTTGTGAGTTTGGTGACAAGACGTGATTTTGTTATTGTCACTAAAAAAAACTTTTTATTTATCAAGGGCAGCCCACCCTCGCGCAAACTCCTCGCTAATCGATGCTAAGTGACAAAAGCCATGCCAGTAAGGTTTCTAAGGTGTAATTGGAAAACTCAGAATAATTGTAAGAAACAATCTATAGAGAGTCTAAAAAGAAAGAAAGATAGATAATAGATAGAAATAGAGAAAAAAGCGAATTCAATGTGGATCTATAATTTTGAAGAATCTTGCAGTATAGAAAATTGAAAAAATTGTGCTTTCAATTGAAATAAAAGATTATTTCAATATTCCAATTATAAATTTAGTTCAATAGTTGAGCCAAAAACTTTTGCAATTACAAAATAACAAATATCCTACTTTTAGATGATTAACAGCTCGTTTTCGTTTCTGGCTTTGATTACTCATTCAATTAATTAGCTATACTAATTAATTAAACTGAAGCACGCCAGCTCACAGTCACAGTTTGAAATGTAAATTTCCATTCATGTGTAAATAAATATACATACAGAGAAAATAATTGATATTGTCGAAAAGAAGAAAAAAAAAACAAAAAAGACTGAACTTTTGATATTGCCACAATTGTTTCAACCATCAGGAAAAAGGGTAGCTCTATCGAAAATAAAAAATTTATTTTTTTAAGCTAAGCTTGCATGTGCATAGACTTTATAGAACTACGCCGAATTGTGTGTTTTGTTTATTAAATCATTTAACGTGCGTTTCCTAAGTGGTTTGACTTCAGGAAATGAATGACTGAATGTTGATGAATTTTGACGGGGAATATAGCGATTCATGATTTGCGATTTGATTATTATAATTTGTCATTCATTGTTTCAAAAATACCAATTCACATGAAAATTGCTGGATTGTTGTTCCTTTAAACAAGTAAAACAAAATTGCAAAAAAGACTTTTGTTTTATTTAAAAGACAAATTTTGATGTTTGAAAAAAATTCCATTTAAAAAAAATATTCTATTTTAAAAAGCAGACACATACTTTTACGTCAAATGGTTACTAATTAAATTATGAACCATAATATTTTATTATTAAAAATTATTATTTATTAAAAAAGCTTATTTATGTAGAAATCTGTTTTTTACAAGTAGGCAACATAAAAGCGGGATGAATTGAAAAGGACACAAAATGGCCAACAAATCAAGAATTTCGATTGTGGAAATGTTAATTGATTTTGTTGTCCAGTTCCTTTAAAAAAAAAAAAAAACAAAAGCCTAATGGATATTTTTGTTTTTACTGCTGAGCTTTTGCGATGAAAAGTTTTGGCATTTAGTTTCACTTAGTATAAAGTTAACTGCCACTGGGCGAGGAAAATGAGGATTCAATTTTTTGGAAGTGCCAGAAGAGTACGAAGAAAGTTAAAGCTGAGAAAAAAGGATAAGCATCTAGTTTCAAAGACGTTGTATTTTCCAAACGTTGAACATCTTTGAAACTTAAAATTGTACCCAAATTTGTTAAAATATAATAAGTGAGTTAAGTGGCACCTTGAGTTTTATACAACTTATATTATTTTCAAAAATAGCGTTATTGATAACTAGATTTTTTTAAAAAGCAATATTTTGTCATCTTGAACAAAAAATAGGTATCCTAAATAAAATTCTAGTTTAAAGCTTTTATATTCTCAAGATTTAGTTTATATTCGTCAAAACTTGAAACTATTAAGTTCTGAAAAATAGAAAATAAATACAAAATTTTTTTTAGAAGGATTTTAATATTTAAACAAATTTATTTAAATAAATTCAAAGAATATTTTGAATCCTAGCTGTAAAATTGGTTGAATTTACCGATTTTATTTCTATCAGATATCGCATTAAGTAAAATCGAAAAGTGTTCTTCAGAAAAGTTTTTGCAATTTGGTTAAAAAAATAAATAAAGATAAAAAGCTCATACCTAAAGCTACCTTTCCTCGTGCCATGCATCATATTTGATTACATACCGAGTCAACCTTTTACCTCTTTTTATTCGAGTAGTTTTGGAAAAAAGTGCTTTTTTCTTCTCATTTAATGTAAAACATTTAAGGAATGGAGTACGAGTGGATTTTAAAAGTTTGTTGATGTTTATTTCTGTTGAAATAACACTTTCAGTTAAACTCTCGTGTATTGAAACTACACTCTCAAGCTCTTTTCTAAATTTAAACTGAATTTCCAAAAGAGAATATTTAATTCTATTTACTTTTCTTGCAAATTGTAAGAATTCAGTAACTACAAAAATCTGTAAAAATAAATAGAAAAAGTAAGCAGTCGAAACAACGATAAAATACAGGAAATTAAATGTTTTTAAATACAAAAGATTAAATAATTAAAGAATAAAAAACAAATATATTATTGATAAAATTACTTTTTTTTGTTTTTTGTTTTTTAACAATTTCTAAAAAAAAAACCTGAATTATTAGTTAACGGGGATTTTATTTATATTATAATTTTTATAGAACCAAAGTTTTATTTGAGTCTAATATTATAATTTTCTCTCTATGACAAAAAAAAAGAAGAAACAATTTTCTTAATTGCAGAGATCACAGTACCTATTTTTCATAAAATAAGTGAAAAGGTTTTGAAATTTTTTTCGAAAATTGGCGATAAAAATATTACACAAAATAAATCTATATCTACAATAACAGAAACTTTTACCTATTGATATTTGTATTAATTAATGTTTGGATGGATTGAGGATTGGTTTGTTAATAAATTTAGATTAAAAAAATTTTAAATTTGCATCAAATAAGATTGAAATTTACACCCTTGAAAGTTTATACAACTTAACATTAGAAACGTTTAAATTTGAGATTGATTAATTAAAATTTTATATCGTTTCAATTTTGAATGAATTATAGGTATAACCGATTAAAAATGAAATAAATTGAAACTTGGGGATGATTTAATTTATAATTAATTGAAACTAAAGTCTGACTAACTTTTGCGAGAATTAAATTCAGAATCGGTAGCATTTTTCGGGAATGAAAATTATAATTGACCGAAATTTGGATTAATTAAAATATAAATTGCTTAAAATTTCAATTAATTAAAATTTGATTTGATTGAATTTAAGGTTAATTAAAAGTAGTTAAGCCGAATTTTAATCTCTTTATTCGAACGAAATTAATATTGACCATTTAGAATTTGATTGATTTAAAAAGTTAAAAATTAAGAGATTTAAAAAGTCTTAAAATTTTTAAATGAAAAAAAGATTAGAATAATAATAATGAAATAAAATTAAAATCTGATTAAAATTTGAATGAATTAAATTTAGAAATAATTGAAATTTTTACTAATAAAAATTAGAATTTACTGAAACTTGAATAAGTTGAAATCTCGATTAATTGGAATTCGAAATCGAATAATTTAATTATTTATTGACTTTTTACTTTTAAATCCACAAGAATAGATTTTAAATTTAGAACACGGCTAATTGTTAACCGTCATTTAAAACAAGTGACAATTTTATAATTTAGTTAGATAAAACATAAGAATTGATTATTTCTATTTTTCGAAAAAGAATAATAAAAATTAACTTAATTTCTGTTAATTTCAGGCGCTGGTTTTAAAACAATCGATAAAATTCTACCCCTTATCGTTTAAAGAAAATCTTAATCACTCTCAGTAAATTTGAATAAAAATCCCTACAATGAACCTAAAATGTACACTCGCGCTAATTTTTTTGACCCAGACGCTTTGAACAAATCCCACTCTTTTCAATAATTCAAAGTGCAAACTCCCGCAACACGGCAACTTGTTCCCATGAGTGTTTGTTTTTGAGATTCGGTATTTCCCCGATATTTGTACAAAAAGAATAGCTAATTAGTAAACAATTCAAGATTAATGTTTGGAAAAAATGTTTAAAAATCCACTCGTACATGTAATAATAATTTTTTTGTTAAATTTTAAATTAAATTAAAATAATTTTTTAATTTTACAATTAATCTAATTTGTACAAATTTTACATTACGTATTCTATTTTTTTTTTTTTCGAGAGTTTCGGTTGAGTCGATTGTAAATCAAGAAATTGATAAAAAATAGAATAATCTGAGGATTTTAAAAGCTTGTTAGAGACTTTTATCGTTGGCGATTTTCAAGTTCCCTAACCGATCAGACGACATCTTGCGATGGAAATTTGTCATTGTGCGACTCGTGAGTAAGCATTCATGCTAAGCAGGTTTTGTATCAATTCCTCAACGATATAGAACATTAAAGGACAATTAACAGTGGATTCTTTAATCCGCAAAGGCCGAAGTCTCGACGATTATTAAGTCAATTTGCAATGTTAGAGAATTTAAATCTTCTTAAGAAAGGAGATAGAAAGAGGAAAAATTAACTAGGAATATCACCGAGACGACAACCGCGGTTTAACGCACAGATTGATCAAATACACAACAGGAAAGATGCAATTGAGGATTAATATTCAATTTTATCCAATAAACAGTAATTTAGAGATTTTAAATTATTAGCCAAGAGATTCCATTTATCGCTAGGTTATATTGATTATTAGTTGTGTCGTAATTTAAATATAATTTAGGAAAAATTAATTAAAAATAATCAAGATTGTCGAGGTTATTAAATTAGTAAATAACAGGCTTCACAGTGACAATGGAGAATATTTTAGGGGAAATAGGGGACAATATATAAAAAAATAAGGGACTTTTAGGGTATTTTGAAAAGTATATAAATAAAGATAAAGAAACTATATATTCTAAAAAGATAAACAATTCTCAAAAAAATTGTAATCCACTGAATGTAATAAAATTTGAATAAATTGAAATTCTGATAAATTTACGACTGGATTAGTAAATTTGAATCAAATAATATTTAAGGAAATAAAATAAAAAGATATACAAAAAAATAAAATATAAACGATATAAAGCAATATATTGAAAAATGAGAGAAAATCTTCAAAGAAGAAAACTATGAAAAAAGTAGATAAATACAAAAATAGCGAAAAATGAACTAAAAAATAAAAAAAAAGTAAGAATAAAATACGGAAATGTGAAAATTGAATAAACAGAATGACAAATTCCTTTAAAAATGAAAATATTTAGAAATTTATTCACAAATTGGCGAAAATTTAGAAAGTAATATGTAAATAAATTTAAAAAATGAAAGAAACAAATTTTTAAACAATTTTAATAAAAAAAATTTGTTTAAAAAATCCTGGAATATAAAAATTTTATGAAAGGATAAATAAATTTGCGAAAAAATAGACAAAATGTAAAGAAAATTAAATGAATTGACATAAAAAACTAGTTAATCTAAAAATAATCAGATAAATGAACAAAATTGTACTCCTCTCGCCCCATAAAATTATCAAATTAAATAAGAAAATCAATAAAAGAAATTAATACATTTTTCGAAATGTTATAAAACAAAAATGTATAAAATAACCTAAAATACTTTGCGTAAAAAGAAGAAAATCTATAAGACAAAAAATATTAGAAGTAAATAAAATAAAAATCTTCAAAATGTAAGAAATTGTATAAAAATACAAAATAGATAATAATAATAATAAAATACTGACATTTTTTTTAAAAATAAGAAATTATCTATAAGAAAAAAATTTAATTTCTTCATAAATAGTTAAATAAATACTTAAAATTTCAAAGATATTTCCCAACAAATAAAACTATTATTAAAATTAATAACTAATATATTAATAATTAATAATTTCACCAAATTTTGAAAGATCCAGTTGTACATTTTCCAGAAAAAATTAGGAAAGCAGAAAAACGTAGTTTTATTAAACTGACTTTGTCTGGAGACTACGTTGTTTTGCTTTATTGATATTATTTCTCAGACGTAAAAAAATATTTTGGATTATTAAAAAAATATTAGTTTTACAATTTGTTGTTAAATAATAATTATTTAACATTTTATGTTGTTTTTAAATTGAATGAACTGCAATTTTCATTCAATTCTGTTAAATAATAGCTCACGTTTCACGTTTGAACATTCTCTACAATTTTATTTGCTGGGATTTGTTAAATAATATTTTATTTAAAAATTATTAAACAAAGAAAATTTGTTCTTGACGTATTTTCTAAACTGCATATTTTTTAAAAAAATTTACCAAATAAAATTGTAGAGAATATTTCAACGTGAATAATGAGCTATTATTTGTCAGAATTCGATGAAAACATGAAAATTGCAGTTGTTCATTAAATTGAAAGAAAAAACATAAAATGCTAAATAACTATTAAAATTTTAATTAACTGAAATTTGACGGTTGGGAAGAGTAAAATATGAATTAATTAAATTATAATGATTTTTTACTTTCTTTTTACCTAAAATTTTTAGATAATAAACTAAACTTCCTGGTTCAATTTTTCAAACTTAAGGAGGTTCCCCCTCCATTTACATAACCTCAAACTGTAAAATCGTTTTTCATCCTAAATGAAAATATTTTTGAATTTAATTCCAGAAAATTTTGAAAGATCCAGTTGCACGTTTTTCAGAAAAAACTACGTTGAGCTAAAATTTGTTGTCAAATAATAATTATTTTACATTTTAAGTTTTTTCTTTCAATCCAATTAAAATCTGTAATTTTCGTCCAATTTCGACAAATAATAGCTCATTTTTCTCGTTGGAACATTCTTTACAATTTTATTTATTAGATTTTTTTAAATAATACTCCATTTTAAAAATACGTAAAAAAGAAATTTTATTTGTCTAATAACTTTAAACTAAATACTCTTACAATTTTATTTGTGGGGTTTTGGTAAATAATATTTTGTTCAAAAGTTATTAAACAAATAAAATTTGTTCTTTACGTATTTTTTAAATGGAGTATTATTTAAGAAAATCTAACAAATAAAATTGTAGATAATGTTCCAACGAGAAAAATGAGCTATTTCTTAAAATTGGATGAAAATTACAGATTTTCTTTAGATTGAAAGGAAAAACCTAAGATGTAAAGAAATTATTATTTGACAACAAATTTTAGCTCAAACTAATTTTCTCTAAAAAATGTACAACTGGATCTTTCAAAACGAATCACAAAATAATGAATCTTTGAACTTTAACTGTTAAATTTTGAAATAATTGTACTGTAAAACTTTGAATAAATTAAAGTTTGGGATTAAAAGTTTTTTTTTTTTACAAATTCCTCGCTTTCTTGAGGAATAGGGGATATTACACAGAAAGAAATATAATTATAAATGTTATAAAAGAGTTTTACAATTTAGGAAAAAATAATCAAAAAGAGAAAATTTCCAATTTATAATTTCAAACTTTAAAAAAATTATATTAAATTTGCCACAGACTATATTAAAGTTTAAAATTACGTAGTAATGATTCGGATGGTTTTTCTAAAGTTTAAAACTCCTTGTTTGAAATTTTCCCTTTCTGGAACTTTTTCCCTTGATTATAAAACATTTTAATTAAATTTATAATTAATTTTCGTTCCGTGTAGGGGCAAATTTTAAAAATAGGGGATTTTAGTGGGAATAGTGGACGTCTGTGAAGCTTGTAAATAACATAAAAATTCAATAATTCTCGTGAAATTGATTAAAAGCAGTATTCAAGAAAAGTAGAAACCTGGACAATTTTTTTTTCAGAATCTTTTATGCTCAAGAGCAGCGATGAGACATTTCCTAGCGATAAATGGTGCTCTCTTTCGTCAGAGGCAACGAACGAAAGGAAGGAAGGCAAAAAGAAAGTGATAGAGAAAAAAAGCTTCGAATGGGTCGTGCTGCATTCTCTTTTCTTGCATCGTTCTTTGATATCTGAGGAAGAACAAGGGGGAAAAAGGAAGAGTAAAGGGAAATAGCAAAGGGAAAATTGAGAAAAAAAAAAGAGTGGAGAGAAAAGGAAGAAGCCGATCGGTGATCGGGATAACAAAAATAGGCAGGTACTCGTTCTGGCTGCTCGCATTTTTTCTTGGCGTGCTTATCGCGGTCGCGTTTTCCTTGCATTCTTTTCCTGACATGCATTGGATTCCTGTGTCCATTCGATAGGATGAGCGGGTTCTTTTTTTTTTTTACTACAAAAGAAAAACTCTAGCCTTTGGAACGTTATTTTTCTTTTTGTTTGAAAGTGTCTAAGACAATAGGTATTAGCATTGGTATCACATGTGAAAAACAGAAAGAGACAGAAAACATTTACAATCGTGCAGACATGTTAAAAGTAAAAGCAATGTGACATAACTTATTATCATAAACTGATTGCAATATGACACGGATTTTTTATTCAAAGCTCATTTTCATTAAATACTTTCAAGTATAGATTGTGAAATTTTGTCCAGATAAAAAAAAAGGATGTATAAGTCAACAACAATGTGAGAAGAAAGTTTAAGCAAATTGTGTTTCTTGAATAAAAGTAAATATTAAAATCCTAAATAGAATTTTTTAATCAAGGTATCTAGCAAAATATCATTTTCAATTTCCTGGATTTTCCGGATCGTGTAATGCAATTTTACCGGATTTGCTCTTTTCATGATTAAATAATAACTGCACTGCGAAATATAAAAATAGAAGAAAATTTCAAGAATTATTTAAAAATTTTAATGAATAAAAAAAAAAAAATAAATAAATAAAGTTGAGGGAAATTGAGTAAAAATTGAGAAAATAAATTAGCAACGTGTAAAAAGATAAATAAAAATGTTATAAATAGAAGAATTATGTGATAAAATAAGTTTTTTCAGAATGGAAAACTAAAATTGAAATTTTCGATTTTTTTTCTACATTTATTAAGGGGGTTCTCTTCACTTTCATCACCTCGAACTTAAAAATCATTTTTCACCCAAAATAAAAATATTATTTAATATTTTTAAACTTAATTAAATATTTTTATTTTTAGTTTTTTTTTAAAGATCCAGTTGTACATTTTTTAGAAAAAATTAGATTGAGCTAAAATTTTTCTGCCAAATAGTAATAATTATTCAACATTTTATGTTTTCTCTAAATCTAGTTAAAATTTGTTGTTTTCATCCAATTTTGACTAATCTCATTTTTCTCATTAAAATATTTTCTAAAATTTTGTTTGGTGGGTTTTGTTAAATAATATTTTTTGTAAAAGTTATTGAACTAATTTCATTTGTTTAATAACTTTTACACAAATTATTATTTAACAAAACCCACCAAACAAAATTTTAGAGAATGTTTCAATGCACCAAAATTTGAATTAACAGAATTTTCATTTTACGAAATTTCTCTGTTTTTTTTTTTAGAATGAAGTTGAATTTAACCGAATTTAATTAATCAGAATTATTACTATGAAACAAACTCTTTAAATTTCAGAATTGTCATTTTATTCAATCTTCATTTGTCCGAATTGATATTTACGGAGGTACAATTTTATTTGTTGGGGTTTGTTAAATAATATTCTGTTTAAAAAATACACAAAGAACAAATTTTATTTATTTAATAATATTTAAACAAAATATTAATTAACAAACCCCAACAAATAAAATTGTAGAGAATGTTTAAACGTGCAAAATGAGCTATTATTAGTCAAAATTGGTTGAAAATAACAGATTTTAACTTGATTTAAAGAAAAAAACATCAAATATTAAATAATTATTATTTGGTAACAAATTTTAGCTTAATCTAATTTTTTCTAAAAAATGTACAACTGGATTTTTTAAAATTTGGTGACATTAATTTTAATAATATTTGTATTTGATGATAAAAACAATATTTTAGTTTGAAGTTATGTCAATGGAGAGAACCTCCTTAAAGTTCCAGATTTCCCAGATCACTAGACACCCTGTTAAACTATAAACAAGTTATTTTATTCCTATAAAAGAAATTATATTCACATAAAATAATTACTTTAGCCAATTTTATGTATATTAAAAAATATAAAACTTAATAATCGAGAATAAGTTTCTACCCATTAACAAAGAACAAGACATTTACCTTAATTTAAAAACTTTTAAAAGCTAAACTTTAATCTGATTGTCGTAATTTACTTTTATAATTATATAAGATGAATAAATTTTAACAACTTTGATATTAAGAGCTTAGAAATAGTGTTACGACTGCAATCTGTTCTTAGTGATTGTGCTTGAAATGTCACGCGATTACAGAGGAAAGCGATTAACGGACAGATAAAGAGTGGCTCAGGCATCTTCCGGGAAGGCGACGATTACCAGAGATAATAATTCGTGAAAAGAAGGTACATTAAAGTGTGATAAATCGTCGCGTTTCGGGACGATTCCCTCAAAATCGGAAAGAGTATTATCGAGCACAAAGCAAGGAAATTCTGGGGGAGGGGGAGTGGGTTGGGGAGAGGGGGGGTTGTGTTGCATACGTAAAAAGTGGTAGTAGAGATCTTGAGGAAGAGTCTGGAGAAGAGATAGATAGAAGTATAAGGGGTTTTGGTGAGAAAGATAGCCTTTAAAAACTCAAGACTATCTTCATTCTCTTGGAATATTTCACGTGATATTGCCAATCTCAATGCTCAATAAAGATCTTTAATTGTAAAGAGGTACTTGAAACTTCATCTCAAGTCAGACTCATTGCTATTTTAACAACTACTCAGTATAAGTGTAAAATTTAATTCTACTTAATTATTTGCATTTTCAACTCGTAAGATTAAGTAATTTTAATTTGAAATTAAATCACAATTTATTTCTCTAAACTTTAATTGACTTTCTTTTTAAAAATTGAAAAAAAAAATTTGATAAATTAGAAAAATTTTAAATGAAAGGTTCAAGATTCAAAATAGAGGATGCAATTTTTAAATAAGGCTTAAACTTGTCCAAAACTTAGGATTTTAATACTTTTCTTTCTTCTTTTTTAAAAATTTTCAAATTTTCAGTAATTTTAGAGATGTTTAGTAAACATTTTTTGTTGAAACACAAAATGTAAAATAATTAATAAACAACAAATTTTGTCCAATCTGTTTTTTATGAAAATTGTACAAGATTTTTCAAAATTATTTGAAATTAATTTTGGAGCGACTGATTATTCCGTTAAACTCGTTTTTTATAATTTTGATTTTATATTATTTCACTAGAAAGATTTTTATACTAACCCAAATTTTTATTTTTTCGGACTTTTTTCAATCGAACTTAAACTAAAATCCCGACTTTTTACTCAACATCACCAAAATTTGAATTAAAAAAATTTTTATTTTACGGAATTTCTTTGCTTTTATTTAAATGATTACCCAAATTTAATTTATCAGAATTGTTACCATGAAACAAAATCTTTAAATTCCAGAATTTTCAGTTTATTGAATCTTCATTTGTCCGAATTGATATTTAAGGAGGTTCTCTCCATTTACTTAACCTCAAACTAGAAAGTCGTTTTTCACCCAAAATCTTTTATGTTTTTTCTTTCAATCTAGTTAAAATCTGTAATTTTCATCAAATTTTCACAAACAGCTCGTTTTTCTCCTTAAAACATTCTCTACAATTTTATATGTTAGGTTTTCTTAAATAATATTGCGTTGAAAAAATACGCAAAGAACAATTTTTTGTTTGTTTAATAACTTCTAAAAAAATATTCTTCATCAAAAACCAACAAATAAAATTATAGAGAATGTTTCAACGAAAAAAAAGTTGTTATTTGTTGAAATTGGATGAAAATCACAAATTTTAACTAAATTCAAAGAAGAAGCATAAAATATTTAATAATTATTACTTAACAACAAAATTTAGCTTAACCGATTTTTTTCTGATTATTCATGTAAGTAATTAATCAATAAAAATAATAAATGTTTTACAAAATGTTAAATTAACAAAAGTTTTTGTTCTTGTAACTTATAATTCATTACCACACATTTTATAAAAACTGTATGAAGGTTCATAATTATATTTCATTTCCAAGTTTTTCTTTTTGACTATTTCCCGATTAGTAGTCACCCTCTTAAAACGCCGAATTTTCGTTTAACCGAAATTGCAAATTTCATAGAAATTCTGTAAAATTTAAATTTTGTTAATTACCAGATTAGCATCCTAAAGAATAAGCTAAGTAATTATTCACGTCAATTTAAATTCAATTGAAAAAAATTCGAAAATTCAAAATCCAGTTTGACAGAATGTGGAATAGACCGAAATTTATTTATCCGAATATTTAAATTCCCGAAACTTTATTTGTCGAAATATTTAATTTCCCAAATATATGCATTTTTCAGAAATTGTATTTATCAGATTTACTTTTTGTCTGAATATTTAAAAATCTATTTGTCAGAAATGGTATTTATCAAATTTATCATTTTTCCTCATATTTAATTTACCCGAAAATTCATTTTTCAGATCATTTGTCTTCCCAAATACAAAAATTCCAGAATGTGCATTTGCCCGACACTCAGAATGTAGAGTTTCTAAAGGAGCTATCTGATTGGCTGGTAATCTTACCGGAAATATTACCGGCCAATCATGGGGCTTTTTTAGAAATTCTACATTCCGTGTGTCGGGCAAATGCACATTCTGGAATTTTTGTATTCGGGAAGTTCAGGACTCTGATAAATAAATTTTCGGTTAGTTAAATGTTCGGACAAAAACTAATTCCGATAAATACCATTTCTGGAAAACGCATATTCCCAAAGTTAAATATTTCGACAAATAAAGTTTCGGCAATTTAAATATGCAGATAAATAATTTTCGGTCTATTGCACATTCTGTCAATTGAGTTTTGTTTAAAATATCGGCTTCCCGAAAAAAAGTATCTAATAAAAATCAATGAAATAAAAATTCGAAGTAGTTGCTTTAACGAAATTATCACGCAACCTTTAGTTTTAATTTTACTTTTAATAGCATTATAGTTTGAGGTTATATTGAGTCACTACCCTCTTTAAAATTCAATAATCTAATTTCTTTTTTTTAGCATCATTTTTCTTTAAAATTCCTTATACAAAAGAAAACAAACAAAAGTGTCAATTTCGAAAAAGCACCGTATAACACTTCCTTATGTCCCTTAAGTTAGCGCTTGCGCAGAAACTCGTTGCCATGACGACGAACTTCTGCGCAGTCGCAGCAACATAAGCCAGAGTATCATAACCTCCTTTTTCAAAAGTTCCGGGTAGGCCTCATTATTCGAATTTACAATTACAATTATTATTCAAAATTACGAGATGAAGAGTTGGGCAATAATCACGTGAATAAAAATCTTGAAATTTGGGATTAATAAGAGAAACATGGACACGGTGCTCACGTGTTTGCTTGGACAAATGTGTTTCTGATAGTGAAAAGAATATTGGGGGGGTGGTGGTGGTGGTTTGATGGAACATGGGGTTTGAGGGGGTGATTGGGGGGTGGATCACGAAAAACAAAAGACTTACGGCGTCTGCCACGAGGTGTGCGGGCGGGAGGGCTGCCTGCAAGTGTCCACTCTTCAGCAGGGGGTCGGCGAGGCCTGCCACGCTGGCGTGTAGGGGTTGAAGGGGATGATGGGGATTTAGATGGGTCGGTAGGAGAGGATGCCCGTGAGAAGCAGCGAAGGGCGAGGAGGGGTGAGCCGCGAAGGGCGAAACTGTCAAATTATGGCTGTTCAGCGAGGGTGGGGGTACGTGCCCGATAGCGGGGGCAGCGGGCATTTGCATTACTGTACTTACGTCCGAGTGGGCGGGCACCGCGTAATTACCCTGGATGGTGAAAGCTTGCCCACCAGCCAGGATCACTGGCCCACCAACTTGGGGTTTAGGGCGATAAGGGATCGTGGCACCTTTAGGAGGGGACTGAAACAAAAATAAAATCACACATTAGAAAATCATGTACTGTTATTAAAAAGCAATTTTTTTAATTAAGGGACTAATAAATTGTCAGAAAATTTCTTCACAAACATTCCAATATTTCTTTTTCTTTAAATTTAATCAAATTAGTTATGTTGATGAACACGCATTTTGTTTAATGGACGGGAAAAGTAATTTTTGTTTTGTTTAATTATACAGACCGACACTGATTTAGCCCTAAAGATGTTATTTGTTACTTTCGATTAGTTTTTTCGCGCTGATTACCAATCTGGAAGGAATATTGCTCTATCGGGTCTAGTTTTTTGAGAAAATTGGTGTCGTTTATCGTAATTAAATAAAATTCTCCCTAGATGAAACTGTAGCTTAAAGTTCAAACTTTCATCTGAATCTAGGAACAAGATTTTAGCAACTTTAGTTCTCTTTTTATTCAAAATCAAATATGGGTCAAAGACACTTTTTTTTTTACTTTTGACACTAGTTTTTTCAAAAACTAGACGTGCCAGAGTATTTTGCTTTTTTTTCGTAATCAACGTGAAAAAATACAAACATCTTTGGGGCAGAAAAAGGGTTAATTTTTATCGGGCAAATATGTATATAATGGAATAGATTATTATAATCTGTTAAGATAATTCAATTGTGAAGAAATTTTCTGAGGAATGAGAAATAGAAAATGGAAAAATCTAAGATTTGAATTTTCGCTTGAGTTAGGGGAATTATATGTACTGGTTCAATGAAACATGCAAATTTACAAGATCTTACGTTGATAATTTTTTGAATTGTTGATTATTAACTGCTCTTAAATATGTTCTCGGTGAATTAGATTTTGTTTGAATTTGAAATGATATAAACGCAAGATCTATGTAACTTTGAAAACAACCTATCAGCGTCTTTAAGATAGTAGGTTCAAGTAGCAAACTCTAAGATAAACAGGGCAGACTAATGAATATTAATAACTTAATCGTAATGGAAATTGCTTCTAAATTTGTTTTTGTAAAAGGTTTTTTTTTTAAAAAGAATTTTCAAAGTTTTCTTAAAATCCGGAAATTACTGCTAAGGCAGTCAACAAATATTTACAAATGAAACATTAAAACAGTTAATAAGATGTAATTTTAAAAACTTAAAATAACGAATACTGTAAATAATAAAGATTGAAAAGTTTTTTTCAGTCAACACCGGTTATAAAAATGAAGAGTATCAATAACTAATTGAACCAAGGCTTAGAACGCTGATCGGTTTTCAAGTCGATAACAGGACTAATGAACATATCTAAAATTATCTAAGGTTTCAATTACAGTGAGATACTAATAACATACTGTGTTCAATAATTATTTTATAATATGGCATATAGAAATTAAAGTTTGCCTTTTTTTTGTTCCAACAAATGAATCTAAAAGAACATCTTTTTAAACTGTCTACAGCGTAGTTTGAAACCATATAATATTAGATCAAGTTCTTGTTTTTGTAAAGGGTGGAGAAAAATGCAGTGTCAATATTATTTTCTATAAAAACAGAAAATAATAAAATTCTGAATTAATTTCGCATTGATGCGACGCAACGAACGTGATTAGGTGTCGACTCTGCACTGTTTCATAAAATCTCTCTGGAATATTAATGAACCAATAACAATTCTTATACAAAACTCTTTCTTTTTAATAACAAATATTTTTTTTGCGTAAAATCGTTTTAATTTTAAGATATTTATTTTAAATTGTAAATGTTTACTTATTAATTTTTCTTTTTTTAATATTACTCTAATTATTTTCCAAACACAAATTGTTTTCTTATCCAAATAAAATATTTTTCCCACAACCACAAATCGTTAATTTTTAATTAATTGTAAATTAACACCGCGAGTGTATTTAGCAATTAAAAAGTGCCAAACAAAATAGTTCATTCCAAAAGCATCCCCGGAGGATGATTAAAGTATCATAGAGGATGATGTACCTTCTTAAACTTTAGAATTCTCAGAGAGATTCATGTGCAGAGTCGAGCTTCACGCTTGTAAGGATAAAAGGTTTGCAGGCTGCAGTAATGGTTGTACGAGGGATATAAAGCCGTTCTGTTCTCTACCGAGTCATTCAAAAGGGGACTTTGGATGTAAAATAAAGACAAAATGAGAAAGAAAAATAGAGACAACACACGGTTTACAAAGGAGAACAAGTTTGTTCAAGCTTCTGTTCTAAGGCTACGGGGGATCACTCCAGTATTTTTACTCAAGGCAGTGTTTCTTAAATATTGAATAATTTTGCAAATTTTTCTACATCTCTTCTCAAATAAACTTGACAAAGTAACCACTTTAATGTTATTTTCATTTAAAAAAATTCAACAAACTCGAGGAAACACTGTGAATATTTTTCTCCATCACTGAAGATTGTTTAAATTAAACTCTAGTTTACATCAATTTATAAACAAATACTGAATTTAATTCCAAAAAAAATGGGCTTTTCTTTTAGGAATAAGAGAAAACTTCAGTGTTGGATAAATTCAAGGGATCGATTGGCAAATAAATGTTTTGTATTTCTACGGGGTCGAGAACAATCGTTGTTACGGACTCGTACGTAGCATTGGTCGGAATACGGATCACCATTACTGTGCCGTCCTGGGCTTCGATGCGGTTGTTGATTCGCGTCGCAACGTTACGACGTACCTCTAGCATGACGCAGCATATGTGATATATGCACTGCGTGATCGCCTCGCTGGTGCCAGATATGGTGACTGCACGTTCTGTCGAATTAGGCAGCATCTCCGATGCAACCTGAATTGACGCACCGGTCACTTCTCTGATTTCCTTGATTTTAGATCCGCCTTTTCCGATGAGCGAACCGCACTGAGATGCAGGCACGATAAGTCTCAGGGTGATAGGTGGTCTCGGAACGCCACCACCACCTCCGGCTCCGCCGCCTTGGATATCGTGAAATTGCGAACACCATTCCTCAAACTTCTTGCATATCAACGTGAACGCCTTGAAAATCGAGTTTGTGGGCCCTGTTACCGTCACTATTCTCTCGGGACATGTTCCATCCGAGATCAAAATCTTTGCACCAGACTGAAAAACAAACAGACAAACAAAATTAACAATCAGAGAAATTGAATATTAACAATTAAATAATGCCCACCACTAGCTTTAATTTAACATTCCCTGACAAAAAGAAAATATTATCCCTGACTTTTTACAAGTGCAGGGGTGCCAGCGGACTTAAAGCTGGAAAATAGTAAAAAAAAAGTGACTTTATAACTTTGACAAAAAAACGAAGATAAAAAAATGTACCTGAAGTTCCGGACGTCCGCACGGACGAAATGTTAAAAAAATATTTTTCAACTTTTGCCGACGACGCAATTTCTTTTAAAATACTTGAAAAATATGGTTTACGTGTAAAAAATTATTTATTTTGTATTTGTAGGGGATAAAAGCACCCCCAGAAAATAATTTAAAGAATTTTTTTTTAAATTTCGTCCGTGCGGACGTCCGGAACTTCAGATACATGATAAAAAAAGTTTTTTTTTAATAAGGGGTGGTTTTGATGAACCCTTAAAATAAGGAGTAATATTTTAGATAATATTGATTCACTTGTCGTTGATTTGGTGTACATTTTTTATTTTGTATTTCGTAAATTTGTGTTTAAATAAATAAATAAATTTGAATTTATATAAATAAAAAATTTGAAAAGTTTTAAAAGTAATTGCAATTACAAGAAAATAATTGAAAAATTATAAAAACAATTGAAATTTAGGAGAAAATTATTGGAGACTGGTGTAAAAAAATAAAAATTTGAATACTATAATAAAGATATTGGCGAAATAATTAAAATGTGAAGAAACTAATTCAATAATGAGATAAATAATTGAAAAATCACAAAAATAAATGAAAATTGATGAACAAAATTTAAAAATTCATGACAATAATTGAAAAATTGTAGAAAATAATTAAACAATGACAAAAATAAAAAAGTTTACAAAAATTGTGAAACGACAGAACTAATTTAAAAATGGAGTATAAATAAAAAACAGATTTGAACAAAATAATTGAAAAATCAACGATATAATTGAAATGTGAAGAAAATAATTTCAAAATGGTAAAAATAATTTAAATATCAATAAAGTTGATGATCGAGCCAGTATCATTTTGACACATGACTTAATTTAAGATTGTTATATTGTACAGAATGAGAATGTTATTTTGTACAAATGCTAAATGTTATTTTGTACTATTTTAAAAAATGAATTTGTATTTTGTACAAGTATTTAAAAACTGGATTTAATTGTGATCCCAAAGGTTTTTAGCTTCTTTAAAAAATTGTACAAAATAACAAATTCATTTTTCAAAATTGTACAAAATAACATTTAGCAGTTGTACAAAATAACATTTCCATTCTGTACAATATAACAATTTTAAATTAAGTCATGTGTCAAAATGATACTGGCTCATTGAACAATGACAACAACAAAAAAAAATTGGCGTAAAAAATTTAGAAATTCATAACAATTTTAAAATCGAAGACAATAGATGAAAAATGAAACAAAAATTGTAAAACGATAGAACTAATTAAAAAATGGAGTATAAATAAAAAGTTTGAAGAAAATATTTGAAAAGTTTTAAAAATAATAGAAATTACAAGAGAATAATTGAAAAATTACAAAAATAATTGAAATTTAAGAAAAAAATATTATTGGAGACTGATGTAAAAAATTAAAAATTTGAATACAATAATTATGATATTGACGAAATAATTAAAATGTGAGGAAACAAATTGAATAATGACATAAATAATTGAAAAATAATAGAAATTTGAAGAAAATAATTTAAATACGTGGAAAGTAGTTGAAAAATCACAAAAATAAATTAAAATTGGCGCACAAATTTTAAAAATTCATGACATTAATTGAAATATGAATAAAATAATTAAAAAATGACAAAAATAACTGAAATTTGAAAAAAAAAAATTAATGAAAAAACTAATTCTAAAGTGGAGGAAAAGATAACAAATTTAAGACATTCATTGAAAAATTGTAAAAAATATTTGCAAATTGACAAAAATAATAAAATTTTGAAGAAAATAATTGAAAAATAATTAAAGATATAATTAAAAAGTGGTGTAAAAAATTTAGAAATTCATGACAATAAAAAACAAGTTTGAACAAAATAATTCAAATTTGAACAAAATAATTCTAAAATGGCAAAAATAATAGAAATATGAAGAAAATAATTGGAAAATGACAAAAATACTCGAATTTCAAAAATTATTGAAATAAAGGTTGCGTTATATAATGGGAAAACTGTCCATTTTCGAAATCGACCACTAATGTAGAAATAGACAATTTCTGTCACCGGTTAGAAAATAATCATTTTGTCACTAGTGTCGAAAAAACTGTTTTAATCACTAGTTAAAAAATGACTTCTTTCTTTACCAGGGTGTTTAAGATAAAGTAGGTATAGTAAAATAAAGGTAAAAACTATTCAATTAATAAAATAAAACATGAGTTTTACACGATTAGACGATCTATTTTTATCAGAATGTAGAACGAATTATATTTAAATTTACGACAAGTATATCGGATTTGCTTTTTTAATAATTAATAACTTAAACTATAACCTATTTAAATATAGGAAAATTTAAAAGAAACATTAAGAAAAGAGATTTTAAGCTCAAAAAGCCTCATAAATCAGAGGAAGAGAAAACATTTAATAAAAAATACTGAAATGAAATTGGAAAAAAGCAGAGAAATTTTTTTTAAAGAACTAACAAATTATGAGAAAATAAGAAAAAATTATAAAATATATTAAAAGCTTAATGAATGAATGCAAAGATTAAAAAATCGGGAAAACTATATTATAAAATATGAGAAAATGCAACAATAAAATAAGAAAAGTTAAAAGCTTACAAAATGAATAAAGAAATTGATTAAAAATAAAAAAAAAGTTGAAGAAATTATTCAAAAAAAGAAAAAATAAATTAAAAATTTTTTCACCATTGACTTAACCTCAAACTAGAAAGTGTTTTTTTTACATCAACTCAAGAATCTTTTAAATCGATTTCACCGAATGTTCAAATATCTAGTTGTACAATTTTCAGCAAATATCAAATTTTTTCGAAATTTGTTGTCATATAATAATTATTTAACACTTTTTATTATTTCTTTAAATTGAACGACCAATTCTAATGTTTATCCAATTTTTACAAAACAAAAGTTTGATAAAATCTTTGGGAACTTTTTTTGAGATTATTGTTTTTATTCTTTATTTTTGATGTATTTATTTTTAAACTTGTTTTTTATTCGTATTGTAAATAAAAAAATGGCTTTTTTTTATTATTTTGTAAATTTATGAATATAATTTTTAAAATAAATTCCAATTATTCTAAATTACTAAATACAAAAGTGAAATTGAAATTCTCAAGATGTTTCTACAAATTCCCGGGTTAAAAAAAATATATATCTTGTAATAAAAATAATCAAATTCCCTGAGTTTACCCGATTGGTGGGCACTTTGTAATAATCACAGATAAAAGCATTTAAAGACTCCTCCCTCTAAAGAATTATATCTCTTGCATTATTTATAAGAAAGAATAAACTTTAACTTTTTTATAGTGGCCAAGCTTTAAATAATGAAAATCCTGATCATTAAAATGTGTAAGATCCTTATTCGAGGAAATTACCAACTGTGTTTAATTCAGAGGGAGTAAACCTTTTTTGCAATTAAGGTTAAAAAATGTACTGAAAGAAGAAGAAGAAGATAATTACCTCTTCGCGGAACCTCTTGACAATCTCTCCTTTTTTACCAATGATACTTCCGACTTCCTGAAACAAAGAATATTCTTATTTAATAATAAAGCTTTTATTAAGTAAAAGAAACAAGTAGCCTTAAGTAAGAGAATAGAGAAAAAGTTTCAGGTCTTGTAGATACTTAATATTAATTTTTGGTGGCTAATTTTCTAAGCGCTAAAAAATCTCCATTATTTCTTCAAATTTCAGATAAAATGTATACAGACCAATTGGTTCGTTTCTTAATCTTTAACATTTTTTAAAAAAAACTATGATTATAAAACAAAAATTTTAGAAGTTATAATAAAAGTGTAAATTCAAAAATAAAAAAAAACTTAAGAATCATTAATTAATGTACGAATTTTTGGTGTATTATATATTTTACATAGGTCAATTAATTCGTATTGAAACAAGGAATATGACTTTTTTATTCATAAAGTAACATTTGTGACGCGATATGAAGAAAGGGGCCTAAGAAGGAAACAAATTTAGGTTATGTTTGTGATTTTTTGGAATGAAAATACACAAAGAGGATCAACTCTATACACCCAGAGAAATAATATATTTGTCTCACAGCCAAGTAAATTTTTATTTGTCTCAAATAAATTTTTATTTGTGTCAAATAAAATTTTATTTGATTCAAATAAATTTTTTTATTTGAAACAAATAAAAAAGTTACTAGGCTGTGAGACAAATGTATTTTTATTTGGCACAAATAACATATCTTTGAGTCAAATATATCAATTCTCTGGGTGTATACCAATTATTGATAAGCCTTCATTCCATCCGAAATATTCAATAAAAAATTGTTTCGATTTCACATAATTCAAAAGGAAATTTTAATGAGGGTTTAATTTAATTTTTAAACTATCACAGAACATAATCTAAACATTTTTTTTCTGTTTTCCTTCTTTCTTTTCCTTTCTTAATAATTATCGCGTCACATTTTTAAGCATGAAAAACAATTTTATCGAAAAGTGATAGTTTTTAATAAAAAAAAAAAAAAAGAAGACTAAAAAAATTTATTTGAGTATTTTTAAAAGTCCTGTGTCAAAATTGAGATATTTATGAGTTTGATAAACCTACGAAATACGTTCTCTAAATATCCTGTCGACAAAAAAAAGTGACACACACGTACACACACACAACTGGACCTTAGCTCAAAAAATGAAAATTCACGCATTTTAGATAAAAATGAGTCGATTAAACCTATTTAAGGTGGTTTAGGTATATACATTTTTTATGAAATTGTATTCCCGGTTTTTCCTGGACAATTTTTTTCATTTGCCGGTCACAAATTCTTGAATTAAAACAGTAATTTTAATTTTGCAAAATTTGAGTTTATTTTTTAGGGTTTCGTGGTTTAGGACCAAAACTCTTACCAGACTGAAGTGGGAAACGTTTGTGGGTAATGAATGAAAATTTATTTTTTTAAGCATTTTTTTTAGGGGTTGCGACCCTTAAATGTACTATTGAATGTTTTTTTAAGCGTTTTTTAACTTAATTGTGCCTTTGTAACAAAAAAAATGTGAAAAAAGAAAGAAAAAAAAAAAGAAAATTTTTCATTCGTTACTCAGAAACGTTTCCCACTTCAATATGGTAAACTCTTATGTGGAATTATGTGGTTCTAGAGGTAGAAGAAAGTTACGTGGTTTTTGAGGTAGGAGGAAGTTACGTGATTCTACAGGTAGGAACACGTTACGTGGGGTCAAACTTTCCGACTCAGCGGCAGCGGCGAAATTTTTTTATATAATAGGGAGTGATATTATAAAGGGGGAGGAGGAGAAGGCTAAAATTGTAAAATTTAAAATAAAAAAATAGATGTTTTTTTTATACAAGTTTTTTAAGCATTTCCGATTGTGTGTGTGAGAGAGAATTAATATATATTTTTTCAGAATTTTTAGATCAGCGAAGAAATTCCCAGTTTAGAAACAATTTTTCCGGTTTTCCTGTTAAGTAGTCACTCTGACCACGTCACGCTTTTGAGATGGGGGGGGGGGGGGGATTAACTAACTGCAAAAAAAATTGTTTTTGTAATGTTAGGAAAGGGGAGAAGGTGTAAAAAAGGTGAAAATGAGCGTTACATAATTTATAAACAGCTCCTATTTGAAAAATCGAAAATCTTAACCATCACAATAGCTTTCTCTTTGCGGAAGCAACAACAACAAAAATTCGTCATTGTCCAGGTGTTGTAGACATTATACAAATTTGCTAGTTTTCAAGTTTGTTGAAAAGTATGTATTGTTGACACATATTTTAAGAAGCAATAATGCAGTAACTGTTTTACTACGATGAGACAAATGCTGATAGATCGCGGACGGGAACCCCGCCACGTAAAACTATAATTAGGTATCTCTCTAGTCACTTTTGTCCAGAGCCAGGTCTCGAGTCTTCTCTCTGACTTGGTTTGACCTCCCGATAATGTCAGAGCTACAAACTCAGTGGTGCATTAGGTATGCGCCACTTCTAAACATAGATTGGTGTCCACATTCTGGTCAAATCGAAATGGCAAGTAGGGTGTTTGATCGTGTACTATTTCTTTTCTTTTTTCTTTTCCTTCTGCCAGTGACTCACAAAAAGCGTTTAATGTATTTTCTTCACACTCAAGCCATTTCCAATACTCTTGCAATGCAAGCATTTTCAAGACGTCCGGTCTTTCGTCAATGACTTTTTATATATATTTATTACTTTAGCTCTGCTCAAGACACCAATTGCCAAAGAACAATAAAAATTGCAACGTATTGTCATTTGGATCGATATTAACGAGACTCGATATCTTGGCGGCTAAAAAGGCGATTTGAAGTCTTAAAAAATGCACTGACAAATGAAAGAATTTCAAAATTGACAAGAAGCAAAAGATAAATAACGCAAAATTAAATGTCAACTTAGGGCCAGTTTCAATTTTTGTTACAAGATCAATTAATTAGAGCAAGATCAGATATAACTTAACAGCAATGAATGTTCTGACACAATATTAATTCAAAAGCTCGGTGAATTGGAGGTCTCGTGAGAATATAGTTGCCAAATAAAAAGCTTAATTTGATTCGAGAGTATTTTGCGATTCCAAACCCGCGCAAGGGGACAAAGATAGATTTGAATGAGGTCAAAGTGGTTTACATTGTTTGCTGACGATTTGCGTTTTCCGAACTACACAACTAGTCACATATCGATTTTAAACAAAAGATTAAGACCTATCTGGTTTTGATTGGAATTGGCTGATTGTGATAAAATCGGTTTTAAGTGTCATCAAATTTTCATCAACATCTGTGTGGCGTCTTTTATTAATGATTCGACTGTATAAAAAAATCTTTTCAACAATGAATCAATATATTGGTTTAATTTATGATTAATTCACAAGGTGTCTGGCGAATTATCACTTTTAAATTCCTCGATCGCATACTGCAATTTATCTCGACTTGTTTTTTTAAATGATTAATGACTGTACTGTTATTAAAACATAATAAAGAAATGTTCTAAAAAAGGAGTAAGTTTGCAAAAATATGGGCTAATTAAAAGAGAAAACAGAAATTTGAAGCAAACCTGAAAACTTCTTAATTGACACAAAAATGAGAAGAATTGAAATCTTTTACAAAAAATGGTAAGATTTAGATCAAATTTATGAAAAGAACTTAAAAGGGCAAAAAAAATCTTAATAGGGTTTGCCCATTGACATAATCTCAAAAAGTGGTTTTTTACACAAAATAAAACTATTATTACAATTGATTCCATTAAATTTAAAAAAAGATCCAATTGTACATATTTCGGAATAAATTTTATTAAACCCTTTAAACAATTTTGTTAAATGTTAAACCTTCAAGATTTTTCAGAAAAAGATTGAGCTAAATTTTCTAAACTTAAAGAAAAAATATAAAAAGAATTAAAACCTCGAGATAATCTACGAAAAATGGTAAAATTTAGTAAAAAAATATTTGAAAAGAACTTAAAAGGGCAAAAAAAAAATCTTAATAGGATTTGGCCGATTGACAGAACCTCAAACAAGAAAGTGGTTTTTTTACATCAAACGAAGCACCAAATGAAAATATTATTACAATTCATTTCATCGATTTAAGAAAAACCCAACTGTATATTTTTCAGATTAAAATTAGGTTCAGATAAATTTTCTAAATTTAAAGAAAAAACATTATAATTCGGTAATTGACAACAAATTCTTGGTCTTAATAATTCTCTTTCAATTGTTAGTCATTAACAAATAATTATATAAAATATAAACTTGCCCCTTCAACATTTAGTAAAATCTTTTTAATTACAGTTCCATTCATTAGTTTGAAGTTATGTCAAAACATGCTTCTACGAATTCCCCTCTCTTTTATAAAATTTCCGGTTTCTTTTCAAAATGTATTAAATTCTTGGAAAATTCTCGGATCTCTATACACTGTAAATTTACTAATTTGAGATAAAATTAAGGTATTTCGAACAAATTCAGTTCATTTACCCATTTATTAAGAAAATTTCAAAATATAAAATTCACAAAGTGAGTATACTTTTAAGTGGATTTACTGAAAGAATAGCAAATTTTAGATAATTTCCAACGATTAGTGTAGACATAATGTTATATTTTTAGTGTGACTAGTTTCGTAGAATTTCTGGAGAGGCTGATTTCCAGTTTGAACAAGAATGTTCGTTGATATATACCGTTTGGTTAATGGTTACTCATTACTATATCGTAATAATAAAGATGTGGTTGTCGAAAATTTCAACTACCAGACGAGCAAATCTTTCAGTAATGATTATGTTTCTTCACCTACATCTTTGAGACGTGCCAAAGATGTATTCTCCGAAAGAGAACAATAGTATCTCTTCAGATCATCATTCAAAGCCTGTCTACAGGTTGCATTCTTGTCAAAATATTTCACAACATTATTTTTCCTCATTGTCTACATTTTTTCAAAGATTCACCAAACTCTTGAGATTGTGTACAAGTTTGGAATTATGTACAACTTTCCATTTGTAAGCAATTTTAAATCAACTGTTTTCAATTTTTCGAACAATTATCAATTTTGAACAGAGGAACAAGCTTAATATCTAAATTTTAAAAAATTGAACAAAGAGAAAATGTTTCCAATTGATCATGAGTTTAAGAAAAAAATTTAAAGTTTACCAAACCGATTTGGAGTAATTTAGAAATTTTTCCGATTCGCGGGCTAATGTTTTAAGGATTATTGTAGGCAGTAAATTGGATAAAGATCGGGGTACGCAACGTCTACAGTGAGAACAAATTTAGTCGAAACAAGAAGACGCCTAAGTAACGAAGGAAAGTGGCCCGAGTCCAAACTACTTTACCTAGAGAAATTTACGAGATTGCGATGTTATTTTTGCAGAGATTCCAGTCTCGTTACGGAACGATAACTTGTTATCAAAGCCTTTGGAGTGCATAAGATAAAATAAATTAGAATAAATTGAAAAGTAGGATTTTGCAGTGAGCAGGTTGATTTTTGATACACCAATTGTGCGGGAAACTTGACCAGCTTCGAATTATGAGGAACAAGAGCGTGCTTTAATACAAGAGGGGATGACCGGTTGGCATCTGTCCATAATTTTGCCGCGGACCATACCACTCGAATTCATAAGATTGTGAATAGTCGAGAGACTAATGAAGAAGTACAATGCAAAAAAACAATGAAAAAGTTTTTTCTTTTTCTTTTCTAATTGACAATAACTTTCTTTTATTGACAATCACTGTCCTATTTTCAACAAGCAACTATTTCCAAGTGTAAAATCCTTATAAAGTGCAAAGAATATAATTTCAAATTGCTTCTAAATTATTTTAACCGACCAAAGAAGCCAAGAACAACGAAAACTAGTTTCAAATTCCAATTATATGTAGAGGCACACTTAACTGTTTTAAAAGAATTGCACTTTGAATTCTCGTGGGAATGAACCTCACTCCAGACATTTCTCTAAAGTTCTCTTTTCATCTCTGTCACTGAGTACAGTCTACTTTCCCGTAAGAAATTGTTTTTGCTTCAAAAACTGTCGACCCGTGAAGATTAAAATTTAATTCCATTAAAACCGCTGAATGATTAATTATAAATTAACAAAATTGAAACAATGAATTGTTTAAATATGAGTCTGGCGCTTGATTAATTATCGGCTATTTGAAGTGGATAATGCGGGACTGCCTCTAAAACCAGAAAATATAAAAATTCTTTAGAAATGCGTTGTCTGGGTTCTGTTTCTGGTTGTTATAACATTATTAAATCGGTTATTATTGTATTATTAATAATACACTGATCGTTATTACATTAATATCGTAATCAATATTTGAAATGAATTCGTCAGATAGAAAACGGTTAAAAATAAAGAAAATAGTTTGCTAATCCGTCTCCGCTTTACCTCGATTTCGCGATACGCCAATCGACATGACAATATGCAGTTGAAAACTCGGTATAAAATTCCAAGGTTTTTGTAATTGAAACGATAACAAAATTGCGATTCGCATCGAACCGTATTGGCCAGTGTCCCTGGCCAGAGTCCAGTCTCTCCCAGTAGCAATGGAAGTTTTCCCCGAGACATAATGCTACCAGCCAAAAACTCGGACAGACGTATTAATCCCCTTTCCTCCTTTCTCAAAATCCAAGGGTATATTGCTCCTCTGCTCTCATTGTGATCTATCTATCTATCTATCTAAACTGCCTCTAACGTAACTTTAACTAAAATCGACATTATATAAAAAAAATCCAAATTTACTAGATGCTTAAATTTAGTTAATGCATCTATTATAATAGTTCCTTTTAATGACATATTACTCGAAAATTATGCGTATTTCATTGTTTTGATAAATATTTGTTATCTGTTAGTGATGGGACACGGCGAATGACAAGGACGATATTTTCTTTTTAATGTATTGTAGCAAAAAATGAAGGGATAATGCAATGTTTGAGGATTTGATTAAAAATCGTAAGTATCATGAGTTGACCAAAGTGATTATTTTATCAGTTTGAAATGTTGATGTTAAAGAGATTAACAACAGAATTTGATAGAGTACTTGGTAAAAGAACAGAACGTAATAATGTAATGCAAAATCTCAGTATTAATGAAGATTTGTGTAATGGAACTCGATTAAAGTAATAAAACTTGCTAACAATGTTTTCAGGTGTCGGAATTAAGCAGACCACGAAGATGAGAAAATTGTATTTATTCATCGAATAACATTGTGTATTCCGAGAATGTTTATCCCTTCATTTTTTAAACCAAGACAATTGTCTATTAAATTAGCATTTGCGATGACTAAAAATAAAACTACAACATTTTTAAAAAATTGTGTCACGTTTCGTTTATTTAAGTTTGTCAAGAATGTACGGTCATCAATGCACAAAAAATAGATAATTTAGAGAGAGGGGATTTTTTCTAATGTTACTTCCTGTGACAAGAGGAAGGGAGGGGGTTAAAAATAGGCTAAAAACCTGTTACGTAATTAGTGAACGAAACCTTGTAATAAGAATTACAATTTTTTTATGTAGATAAATTATTCACGGATGGATACCATCAACTAAATATATAATATCCATTACCGAATAAATCGCTTACTGGATAAATGATTTAAATTACAAAATAAATGTTTTATATAGAATTAAAGATTTAAAGAATTGGTCATCCGCAGGATACATTATTCACAACAAAAATGACCGACCGCTATATAATTGGATGGACTGGGTAATTAAAATTGAATTGATCTTTTGAAGTTATAAGCTGAAAATTTGATTTAGTGAATTAAACGCCTAATCGTACCAATGGATTAAACATTTGCAAGTTACTAAAACAGAAGCTGTTCGCTTACAGAGATGGAAAATGGGAATTGATTTTCAACGCATTACGTTATTGTAAAGGAACATCACTGGCACAAATGACAGCAATACGATTATCCTTTCTATGAAACGTACACGATTCATTTACCGCGTATTATTCATACAGCACAAGTAGCCTCAGGATGAATTTGCTGTTTCAGTAGTTTAATACTTTTTGATAAAACAATGCCTATATCTTTATTTTTGAATATTTACGATATTTCCAACAAAATGAAAACGACGTAAATCCAAGATAACATTATTGCTGTTTTTAGTTTGCAATGTTCATATGATTTCAATATATAATGCTTTCGTGTTATTACAAGCGGAAATGTATCTTCAATTACATTAAACATAATTCAGAGTTTACATTAACATAAATCAGAGTTTACATTAAAGGAGAGTTCAATTTTCAGGCAGAATTCATATTAAATTCTCAAGCAGAGTTTGTCATAAATCAAGATGACAATTTCTTCTTTTTTTTTTTTCGTGAAAAGTAACAGTTTACGAATGGAAATAATAGTACAATTTATTCCAACAGAAAGAGTAGAGGAGCGTTTTCTTATAAATATCTTATGATAAAAGCTCTTTTAAAAGCACAAACTGTTTCAGTAATATTTTTCAAGTGAAGCAAGAAAGCGGATGCATTCTCTTTTGTCATTCTCCAACACAAATAGCTAATTATAATGGAAAGAAGTTTAAACTACTTGTTCCATTTTAAGTACATATTCACTTTATGAGAATCTTCAATCAATTATTTTTTTCAATTTTCTTTCATTATCTTGCTCTGAAGATATTAAATTCCTTTATTTCATTGTTATTAAAAAACAAAGAAGTTCCTTATTGTTTATAAAGAAAACGTTCCTCATTTATTCCTTTGTAAGCAACCTATTCAATTTTCTTAACAAACGATTTAATTAGAAATCTTGTCAGTAAAGTAATTTATTATTTTGAGATTAATATTTTCATTTACCTAAAAGTTTAGAACTCTTGGAATATACACATGGGGCATTCCACGTTCTACCTGTCAAAAGAATAGTGTACAGAGGATTTTTCAAATAGATTTAATTAAATTAGAACTACATTAAATTAAAAATGTAATAAACGTGTTTGAAAGAGAATTTCTTGAGCTTTGGTAATAAGCTTTTTTGAAAATATTTTGATTACATGCAATAGTGATTCGAGTTGGAAAATTTAAAACGTTAATATTTTAAAAAATATCTCTCTATATACTATTTTCTCAGTTAAAAACGCACCTTTCAGGAAATACGGAAATAAAAATTAAAATCGTTTGATTATAACTGACAGAAACATTCTTAAAAAAATAAATCAAGTGATTTTTAACGTGAGGTTGGTTTTATTCTGATTTTATGTCAGATTTAATGAAACGATTTTATAATTTAATTCTTATCTTCAAATTCTCTGAAAAGTGCATTTAGATTAATTGTGGTTTTGGGGATTCAACATCATTTTCTCTAAAATTGAACTGATAGAATATGCAATAGATCAAAATTTATTTGTCTAAATATTTAAATTCCCGAAGCTTCGTTTGTCAAAATGTCTCGAGTATAAATTTGTCAGAATTTGTATTTATCAGATTGACCATTTGTCCGAATATTTAAGTTTTATTTTATTTTAACCGAATATTTTAGGTTTTGTCGGAATAATAAACTTCCCGAATTTGCGTTCGTCAGAAATTGCATTAATGAGATAAACAATTTGTCCGAATATTTAACTTCCTAAAACTTAATTTGGCAGAACATTAATCTTCTCCAATTAAATAATAATAATTTCCGTAAACTCCTGAAGTTAGTTAATATTTATATTTATTCATCTTTTTCTGCCCACGTTTTAAAGTCTGAAGTGAAGTTAGTTAGTTAGTATTAACATTTATTCATCTTTTTCTGTCCACGTTTTAAAAACTGAAGTGAAGTTAGTCTCTGTTATTTTATTGATTTTGACTCTCTTTATCAGGAAATATTTTGAAATTTGAATTGAAAGAATAAGGTAACCTTTTTCGTTAGTGTCATGTTGTGCTGGTTTTTAATTGTCTTTTGTGTAAAAAAAAAAAGTTTCGAAAAATGCTTTAAAAATTTATTACGGTTTTTGAAAAAGTTTAAAATATATACACATGCTATTAATTTCCTAAATTTTCAGTTATTATCTCAAATTTAGATTATTGTCATCAATTTTCCATTATATAACGATTTTTCAATTACTTTCTTTTGCTTAAAAATAAATTCTGCAATTTTTCTTGATTTTCATCAATTTATAATTGTATTCATTATTTTGGCATTACTTTTAAAAATTTCAATTATTTATCCAATATTGCAATTATTTTCATCAATTTTCGTTATTTCTGCGATTTTTTAAATATTCTCTTGAATTAAAAATTGTTAAGTAATTTTGTAATTATTTTTGTTTTAAACATATATTATATGATTTTTTTCAGTTATTTCTCTCAAATTTTATTGAATGTTTTCAATTTTTAACACTTATATTATTTTCATCATAATTCAATTTTATTTTTTAATCTTAAATTATTTTTAGCATATTTTAATTATTTTTTTCTATTTTGAATTAATTTTATCATTTTTCAATTATTTTCCTCAATTTTTAATTATTATTCTCATTTTCTAAAATTATTTTCTAAGATTTTTAAGTATTTTTCTGAAAATTCAAATATTTTCTTCAATTTTTAATTATTTTCATTTGTTATCAGACTTTCAAACTTTTTTTTATTAATTATCGTAAATTTCAATTATTTTTAGCTTTCTTCCAGACTTTTCTCCAATTTTTAGTTTCTCTCATTTTATAAAATTAATTTCTAAAATTTTAAAGTATTTTTCTCAAATTTCTATTATTTTCTTCACAATTTTTAATTATTTTTATTTGTTTTCATAATTTCCAAAAATGTTTATTAATTATCGTAAATTTCAATTATTTTTAGCTTTCTTCCAGACTTTTTCCAATTTTTAGTTTCTCTCATTTTATAAAATTAATTTATAAAATTTTAAAGTATTTTCCTCAAATTTCTATTATTAACTATCGTAAAGTTCAATTACTTTTAGCTTATTTCTTCAATTCTTTTTTCCAATTTTTAGTTATTTTCTTTTTTTTTTAAATTGATTTCTAAGATCTGCATGTATTTTTTTTTTAATTTCAATTATTTTTTCTTTATTTAAAAAAAATCTGTAATTTTTTCAATTATCACACTTAAATGTCATTTATTTTTTACAACTTATCATTGTTTGTATCATATTTTAATTATTTGCGTCAAGTTTTAAAATTTAAAAACATTTTTCAATTATTTTCCAAAATTTATTTTCTTCAATTTTCAATTCTTTACATTTGTTTCATAATTTCAAAATTTTTTAACTATTTATCTGACTTTTCAATTATTTCATTATTTAAATTATTTTTTATATTATCTTCTTCAATTTTCAATTACTTTCGTTCTTTTTCATAACTGCCAAAAAGTTTTTACTTATTTCTCTTTAATTAAAACTTGTTCTGTTCAATTTTAAATTATGTTTATCTTTTTTCATTTATTTTCTCTAATTTTTAATTATTTTCTTTTATTTTAATGAATTTCTGAAAGTTTTAAGTATTTTTCTGAAATTTTCTTTAACTTTATTTACAATATTTTATCTAATTTTTTCAATTATTTTCTCAAATTTGAATTATTTTTTTTAATTTTAATTTATTTATCTCAGTTTTTAATAATGTTTTTTCAATTTTCAATTATTTTCTCTCATTTTGCATATTATTCAATTTTGTTTTAATTTATTTTTAAGATTCTCAAGTATTTTTTTCAAATTTAAATTATTTTCTTCATGTTTAAAACATTTTTATGATTGTTTAAATTACTTTCCCCAATTTTTAATTGATTTCATTATTTTTTTTCAATTAATTTGTAATATTTGCAATTGTTTTGTTTAGTTTCAATTATTTTTTGCAATTCTTTTTAATTCTAAAATATTATAAATTTTGTCCTAAATGAATATTTATTTTATTTATATTAATTGATTTTTAAATATTATATTTAAAATATTTATTTCTTCTTATGAGATGAATATTATTTACCGATTTGCTATGTTTATTATTGTATTTTATAATTTCTAAAAGGTATGAAAAACCAATCGCGTTTTATTTTGCTAGTATTATTATAACTACCTGAATACTCAGTTAACAGAATGTACATTTGCCCAAAACAATCAATCTAGAATTTTTAAAAGAGCCTTCTGATTGGCTGGTAATATTTCCGGAAAGATTACCAGCCAATCAGAAAGCCTTTTTAGAAATTCTACATTCCTTGTTTCAGTCAAATTCGGTTAGTTAAGTATTTGGTCAAACGCCGAATCTGATAAATACAGTTTCTGACAAATGTTAAATCTGATCAATGCAAATTATGACAAATTCCAGAAGATTAATATTCCGACAAATGGAGTTTAGGGAATTTAAATATTCGGAGAAATAAATTTCCGTCTATTACATATTGTCAACTAATTTTTAGAGAAAATAACAGCGACCCAAAAGCAGAAGGATAAAAATCTTTAAAAAATAATAAAAACAAAGAAATTATGAAAAAGAACCTGAAGTAAAAAACTACTCTCCCTATTTTTGAGCTTTCCCCCAATTAATTCGAGGCCAGTGAATTTTAGCGAGAAAGAATTGAAGAACTGGGGAACCAAGAAGTAAGTAGAGATCTAGGAAGCCCCATAGTTGTCGCCAGAGCGTAAAAACGTGGCTATAATGAGATTTGACATGGAAGCACTTCGCACGATAGATGGCTTGGGAGGGATGAAGAAGAGAGACAGCGGAGAAGTTTGAAAAAGGGTGAAAAAGAAGTGAAGGAAGTGGGAATCCCTCTAACCGTCTCTGACGGTCGCACATTCTAAGGGGTGACAGAATAAAGGGTGGTAAAAACGAGGTACAGGAGCCACTGTGATACAAGAGTATCATTGAGATGTGCACAAACGTGCAATAATCTCTGTATCATACTTTAGCGTGGATACTTATGCACAAGTCTAGTAGGACGTGTCGGATGTCACGTGTTTCCTTCAACATTTTGCTCCTGACATTGATTTCGCTTCAAATTTCCGTCTATGGCGAGGAAATGAATCTTTGATTACAATCCAAGATTTCCATTATCCTCTACGACCTGAATCTCGATATTAGGTTTTCAAAGTCAGATCATTTGAAATCTAAATTGTCCGATCAATATTAGATGATCTCAATCTCTCATTTTTATTGTACAGAATCCCCGTTACATCCGAGAAATAATAATCTACAAAATTTTGCAAAGGATATTAAGTTTCAGGTGAACAAAAGACAAATTTTAATTGGCTTGTCAATTTCATTGATTATAGAATGTGCTTGCTTGAGAGACAAAAGCTACTAAATGGGTCATTGAATTATAGAATAGATTTTCTTTAAATTGAAACTCGTAAGCGATAAAATTTTTATTTTAGCTGTAAATAAAGCCATAAAAGAGAAAAATTGAATAACTTTGAAATTAAAATGTTTTCAGTTTCAAAAACAATAAAACTGATGACGATTTGATTCGAATAAAATGTAAAAAAGACATTTTATTGCTCACGTACTTTTTCCATTTTATGATTCGACGTCTTTTACATAAAACTACTGATTGTGAATCACATTTGACGAACTAAGATAGTGAAATTCGCCAGAATGGATTCAATTTCTTTTTATGGCTTGAAATTTCATTTCATTTCTACTTTTGTTTAATGTGTCATTTTTAACAATGCGGAAAATAGATTAAGACGGGTATAAAAAAACTAGCAACACACAGAAAAAAAAACAAATAAATAAATAAGTAAAATTTAATTTCTTAAAAGAAAGGTAAAATTTGAATCGCAAGCTTTTTAAAATGGAGTAAAAGCCCGTTTTAAATACCGAACAATTCCCTCTAATCTTGATTAAATTCAAGAAATTCCTCAAGGCAACAAGATATAAAATTGCATTTAATTCTTTGCAAGGAACGTTGATACCCGGAAGCTGTTTGCGGTCAGCTTTTTCTCCACACACACGCAGGTATGGAACGTCGCGTATCCATGACCCGAGTCAATAATAAATCCGTTGGTTCAGATGCGTGCCAAGAGGAACGTACTTCTGAATCATCAGGTTTATTTCGTACTTTTCGATGCCGTCAACTCAAAGCGGCCCTTTTCAGTTGAAACATATAAAATGTATCGACAGAAAGAAAAGCAAATCTGACTTCTAAATTCTACAAAGAGCCGTATTTCTTCGTGAGGATTCAATTTCGTACGAATGGAACGATAAAGTGTTCTGACGTGCTATTTTATATATCGATGCTTTTTCTTCTGGTCAACAATTCAGCATCCGACTTTCCTACAATCGAAACTGTTACTCGATATAATTTCATTGTGTTTGACAAATCCTCCTTTCGGGGAAGATTTTTCTCCTTTTATTTAATAGGATCTTTTTCAAATGAAATAAAACGATTGGGTATGGAAAAGAAGCTTTTATAATGAGAAGTTTTGATTTCAATCAGCCAATCTTTTATGAAATGAAGTCTATGAAAACGGTACAAAAAGAATTGGATTTAAGAAGAATAGAATAGATTATAAAAACCAGGGTGTCTACTAATTTCGTCCCACAAAATTCCCGGTCATTTCCCGGTTTTTCCCGGTTTTGGTTCCTATTTTTCCCGGTTTTTTCTCTTGTTAACTTAAAATTTATTTTAAGTATAAATAGACCTACAAATGGTTACAAAAATTGAATAAAACAGTTGATAATTGAAGAAAATAATTGAAATTTAAAGAAAATAATTGAGAATTAAAGAATTAAATATTAAACTTTACAAAAAAAATAATTAAGAATTAAAAGAAACAATTAATATTGAAAAGAAATAATTAATAATGGAAAAAAATAATTGAACAATGACAAAGATATTTGACAATTAGAAACAAAATTTTAAAAAAAGTAAATATTGATCTACAATTGAACAATAATAAAAAAAAAATGAACAATGGTAATTAAATTTAAAGAATATAATTGAAAATTGGTCAACTAGATAGAAAATCCAAAAAAAAATAAATTAAAATTTATATTAATAATTCAAAATTGAAGAAATAAATTGAAAATTAAATAATCAAATTGAAATCAGAAGAACACAGAATTATTGAATATTAAAAAAAAAATGGAAAATTGAGAAATAAAATTGAAATTCGAATAGAATAATTAAGAATTAAAGAAAATTACTGAACAATTGGATTGAAAAAAGAAGAAAATAATTTATAATTAAAAAAATGGGAAATGACAGGAATTATTTAATATTGAAGAAAACATTAAAAATTGAAGAATAGAATTGTTATGTAAAGAAAATAATTAAGAATTGAAAAAAATAATTGAACAATTGAACAATTAAATTGAAAATAAAAGAAAATTATTGAAAATTGAAGGAGGAATTGAAACGTGAAATGAATAACTGATAATTGAAAAAAAAAAATAATTATAAAAAGTCGAGATTACTGATTATTGAAACAAACAATTGAAAATTGAAAAAAATAATTAAAAATTAAAGAAAATAATTGAAAATTGAAGAAAATAATTAAAAATTGAAAAAAGTACTTAAAAATTAAATACAATATTTGAAAACAGCAGAAAAATTTAGAAATCGACGTAAATAATTGCGAATTGATGAAAATAATTTAAAAATTCTCAATTTAAATAAAAATTGAAAGAAAAACATAATTAAAAAAAGCTGAGAATTGTTAAATATTGAAGAAAATTGAGAAGAAATTGAAAATTGAAAGAAATTGAGAAACTGAAAGAAATATGAAAGAATAATTGGAAATTGAAGAAAATAATTGAAATTTAAGAAAAAAATTGAAATTTGAAGAAATTAATTGAGAATTTAAAAAAAAATCATTGTAAAAAGCCTAGAGTTACTGAATATTAAAAAAAAATTGAAAATTAAAGAATGGAACAATGGGATTGAAAGTAGAAGAAAATAAGTGATAATTGAAGAAAAAAGAAATTGAACAACCCAGGAATTATAGAATTTGAAAAAAACAATAAAAATATGACGAATGTAATTGTAATTTGAAGAAATTAATTAAAAATTGTAGAAAATGTGATTTTATGAAAATTGTTGAATAATAATTGATGAATTGAATTCAAGTATCAAAAACATAATTGATAATTGAAAAAAATATTGAAAAAGCCGAGAATGATTGCAGGGATCACAGTGGTTACTTCGCTCAATTTTAGGTAAAAAAGGGGATTTTCTTTAATAAAAAGGGGATTTTGAAAATTAAGAAAAAAGGGTTATATTAATAATTCAAATTTTCTTTTAATTTCTTTTTTTCTAAACAGTTTTATTAATTAATTTAGTCTTTTTTTGTTCAACTTGTTTATGAAAATTTCAAAAGAAAGTGCACTCTCGGATTACATAAATTTATCTTTTAATAGGTTGTCTGTTCAATGACGAGAATATGGTTGTTGCAATTAAATATTTTTAAAAATAATTTTGAACTTCAAATGGTTTTTTAAATTATTTATTTAATAATTTAAAAATTAGATTTTAAACAGGAAACATAAAAATCTGTGATGTGAAATGTTCTGATATAATGTTAAAGAAATTAAATTAAAAATCTTTCAGCAAAATATGACAAAATAAATTCAAATTATTTTTATTAATCTTTTTTATTGTATTTTTATATTTTGTAATTAAAAACAATTAATTTTTGTTTAAAATAAGTAAATATATTTCATAAACAATTTTTTTCATCCAATAAAATAAATTTAATGTATTTCAGCAAGAAAACATGGTTTTATTTTATGATGCAAAACTAGTAATATTTGTTTAAAACGAGTATAAAATATTTAATAAACAATTGTTTATCCAATAAATTAATTTGCTTTAATTAATTAAGAATACGTGGTAATAAGAAAATTATATAACTTTTTAAAATAATTTTATTTTAATTATGTTTTTCTCATGTTTCCTGTTTAAAATCTAAATAAATTCAATAAATAATAATAAAAAACCATTTTAAGTTAAAAATTATTTTTAAACATTTAAATTCAATAAAATGATAAATTTTTGCATTTCCGAAAGTGGAAAATAGAAACTTTTTGAAAAAAAAAGAAGGTTAAAGAAGAGAAAAATGTTGATTTTAGGTGTTTTAGGTGATTTTTCTAAAAAAAGGGGAAAATAAGGGGATAAGGGGAAAAAAAGGGGATTAGGTGAAAAAGTGGAGAGACTGTGATCCCTGTGATTGATTATAGAAGAAAATAATTGAAAAATGGAAGAGTTATTGAGATGTGAAATAAATAAATGATAATTGAAAAAAATAATTGAAAAAAGTCGAGAATTATTGAATATTAAATTAAATAATTAAAAATTAAAGGAAATAGTTGAGATCTGAAGAAAATAATTAAAAATTGATGACAATGATTGAAAAACGTAGAAAATAATTGAAAATTGAAGAAGTTAATTAGAAATTGATGAAAATAATTGAAAATTGAAGAAAATAATTGGCAATTGAAGAAAATACTAGTAAATCGAAGAAAATAATTGAGAAATGAAGAAATAATTTTAAATTAATGAAAATAATTCCAAATGGAAGAAAATAATTGAGAATTGTAGAAAATAATTGGAAATTAAATAAAATAATTGAAAATTGAAAAGAATTTATTATTCCAGAAAAAAAATTCCCGGTTTGACTGAAAATTCCCGGTTATTTCCCAGTTTCCCCGGTTAGTAGACACCTTGAAAAACAGAATAAAAATAATAGCGATTTAGTTTAAGCAAATCTCTATATTATTCTGTTAAAGTCGTTTCATTTTATTAAGTTTCTCGATTAAAATAATGTTTTGCCAACGTTCAAATTAAATTTGTGTACACTGGTTCTCGTCCAATCACTAAAGTTAAGCAATTTTAAGCGTGATCAGTACTTAGATTAAAGTAATGCTTTTCTTTGGTTTGTTATCTCCTTTTCATAACCTCGAAATGCATAAGTCTAGGTAGAGTTTTATTTTCTGTAAAACGTCTTTAATCACAATTTAAAAAATCATGAACTCATGTAAACTCATAAAAAAACTCATGAAGACTCATCAACTCATGTAAACTCATGAAAAATAAAAAAGCAACGTAATCTCCAGACAAAAGTCAGTCAATTTATTTCAACGCATATGGTATCGTCCAAAATAAACAATGTCGACGTTTCGCATTACACATATGTAGGCTTCTTCAGAACAACATCTAAAAATGACAAAAAACATATTTTTTATACAAATACAAATAAAAGAACAATGAATTGTTATGGGCAAAAATTGAATTAATTCAAAACATAATTGTAATATTTCGTTTGATGGATTGAAAGTGCTCGAGTCAAAATTTGTTCAATAATATTGTTTTAAATACAGCTTTTTTAAAATAAATTCCATTTAATAAACTCATTCAAAATAAATTTTTCTGTTCGATGTATAATATTGATAATTACAGAAATAAAAATTTTGACTTTGTTAATAGATTATTTAACCTCTAAATTCAAAAATTGTAATTATTGTTTTTTTTTACTATAATTAAATTTAATATGTATCCCGGCGAAAATGATCAATTTATTAATTACCTTAATAAGTCAAACATCATCATCATTAAATATTTCTCTATGATCATTTTTCTTGTTACAGATCAATTTATCAAGAAACTAGTCATGAAAACAGTAAATAAAATGGTATTTTTCTTGCTTTTTAGGAAAAGATGAAATAATTATTTTTATAAGTGTATAATAAAGATTGTAGATACATTCTAAACAGGCCTCTCTCTCTGATCCCATTTAGTGATCTGCAACAGGCTGTGTGCGTCAATTAGCAGCCTCGTGGAAAATGAATGTGTGACACTATTACACTTATTCACATGGAAAGGCGTGTATAACGCTTCACTTCCATCGAAAAGAGGCAAAGACGAGGTCTTACAAGGGTGACCCGTAATGGATTTGCCTTTGAACATCTACACCTTGCCGTTAGAAGGGAAGAAAAAGTCTGTGTGGAGAGGAAAAAAAAAAAATAATAATATTCATCAGCTTACCTTGCCCTGCATAATCAAGCGAATGGTCAACGTGACCGACGGGTCATCGTTCAACACCGGCTTGTTGTTATCCATGCCGTCCATGGCTGCTTTTATGTCGAGGTCGCGGATACGATTGCAGTGGGATGAGTTTTTAGTGGAATTTGTGGGAGGACAGGATTCGGAGGAGGACAAGGAGGATAAGGGAGAGGTTAGGCGAGTGATTTTGGCTGGAAGGATTTCTGGGGTAGGTGCTCCTTAAGCGCTTCCAGGTAGTTTCAGTCTTGGCACTGCAAAAAATAAAGCAAACAAACATTTTAGACTTATTGAATTTGGTTTTTTAAAATAACAATTTTTCAATAATCTTTCAATAGTAAGCATAACTTAAGAGAAAACGTTGTTTAAACGTTTTGTTTTACACTTTGCATTTCAAATCTTGTTAAAGGACATTTTACGAGGCTTTTTATTTTTCGAAGTAATAATGAGATGTAAATTTTGAAATCCTCTATTTATTTTGAGGCGACATGTTTCGACACACACATTGTATCCTCAACAGGTCACTTATAAATAACAGATTTTAAGAGATTTTAAATAACAATTTTTAAGAATAACAGTGGTTAAGAAGACCTCCTTCTGGGGTTAACATTATAAACCATAAATCAAGATATGACATGTGACTTTTTAATAAGAGGTTATGTGTTTTCTCCTTTTAAAAAAGGAAGAAATTCGGTTCTGAAAGTACCATTACATCGCATTAGTAAATATCAACGATCGTTTGTCGTCAGAGGTAGGCGTTTATGGAACAAAGTTACAGTTTTTTAAAGATGCGTCCTCAAAGCAGCTTTTTAAGTTGCATTTTTTCAAATTTTTAAGTACGATGTCTAACTCTGTTTTCAAAATTTCATACTGGTAATTGTTACGTATGATTATAAGATTTTTTCCCTATGGTTGTTTGAAAGGATGTATAGTTTGTCTATCTGTCTTTTCTATATTTTGTTATATTGATTCTTATCTTTTTTAATCATTATTGTATTCTTAAATAATTTGTTTGATGGCCTGTACTGGTACATTAATTCTGTAAGATCTGTTCCATTAAGGGCTTACTAACTTTCTTTGAAATACAAAATTATACTTTCATATCATTGGAAATATTTTGTACTATTTTTAAGGCTATTTTTAGCTTTTCCAATTTAAAAAAACCAGAGTGGGAAATGGAATGTAAAGAGCTGGATTTGAAGTGACGATTAGCCAAGTTGAAGAATTGAAAATGTGCATACATTGCCTGCAGACGGTTTCAAGTTTTCGAGACTAGTATTTCAAATGCGATAAGCTGGTTGATGGTAAGACGAGGGGAAAATATCGAGAATTAACGGTATCGTACCGAGTGCAAACTAGAAAGGATTGTAAAAGAATCTTTAAGTCGACATCCCGTACACTGAATCATTAGCGAACCTGTTACGAGTCGACATTTTCTCGAGATAAATTCTCAGCGGCACTTACAAAAGTTAAGAAACTCTGGGTAGTTTCGCAGGGACCTTGAGATATTTTTCTTTCCAATGCGCAAATAAAGTGTCGCTCTGTGTTTGGAATGAAAGGAAAGCAGTTTATGGCACTTCTTTCAAAGCAAATTGTCTCATGTCGTAAAGTAATATTAAACACTCAAGGAGCATTGTATTTTTAAAATGTTGTTAACTAGTAAAAATGCAATTTAATCGGGGGGAAAATGTAATCTAAAAAAATGTAAATTAACTAGAAAAAACCTAATTTAACTAGGAAAATTGCAAGAAAATACAAAAATTTCGCAGATTAAAAAAACATAGTATCGTGAATTCAACGGACTTTCAAACCATTGATATTTAGAAAAAAATGAAGTGACTTTTTGAAATCAGGTTGTTTCTTGAATAAGAAAGTTACTTATTTCACGCTAGAAGGCATATCATGGTCCAATTTCATTGGTTGATATTTAGCGTTTACTGGGGCAAATCACACCTGGATTATAGCAAACGAAGCAAGACATTTTATACTTTAAGAATACAGTTGAGTTCGAGGGGGAATTTTCTGGTTGAAAAAGCGATCCCTATTACGCTATTACTCTTTAAATCTGAATCAGTGAAAAATCGTTTACTAATTCAAAACATTTTTACCAATTTTTAGTTGAATTTCACTATTTAATTACTAATTTTCAACTTTTAATTAAAGTTCCAGTGAAACTTGACAAAAACTAGATATTTCTACTAATTTAAATCAGTAAGACTTTTTACTAATTCAGATTTGTAGAAGGTTTCAAAAGAGTTTGAGAAATCACTACACAAAAAAGTCACTGCCACATTCGGCGTTGAGAAAAAGTCACTCGTTCATTTTTACACAATTAAATAGTTTTATCTTTAACTAAAAGTTTTCTATCATTTATTCTTAGCTTTATAAACCTTTTAATACGAAAATAGCAATTATACAGATAAAATTTATGGAAAGATATACTAAATTATTAGCGGACAATATTTATTTACTTGTGCAGTGGACTACGCAAGTAAATTCCCCCTCGGTTAAATCTGAAATTTCATATAAATGCTTTCCGTTTAAGATTATTATTATTATTCTGTATACTGTATAGATTAACGTGATCTGGTTGGAAATGAATAATAATTTCAGAGATAATAATAAGTAGTTTAAGAATATCTGAATTTAATCTGAATCCTTTCAAAGAGAGCAATAAGGAATAATTAATTATAATCTGAAATTAATTTTCTCTTTGATAATTTTACATCTGTACTTTTCACATTCAGATGTTATTTTTACAAAATCTTTAACGAATTATTTTTCACTTTTATATTAGATTGACATTTGCGATTATTATCTCAAGCTTAAACGGGAAATGCATTAAAAAAGGAAAGGTTTGTATAGACCGAAAAATAACTGAAACTAATAAGTGTTTATAAAAAAAATTTTGATCGGCGGCAAAAATTATAAAAATGAAAATAATGTTTGGAAATAACTTTTTGTTATGATTGTAATAATAATAATATAAAAATCAGTCAATATTTACTTGGATTTAAAGCAGACAGAAATTTTTCTGAACATATTTTAATTGAAACAAAATTGTGATAAGTTTCACAACGTTTTGGTTTGGTGTTATCTTCAGGTCTAGGATAAATAAAAATTATAACAAATATTATTTTTCAAAGGTTAACATAACCTAAATATTTGCCATCTTACAAAAATAGCATTCTCATGGTCTCACCAAAAAAAATTTAACAAATAATAAAAAATTTAAAATATAAGATCGACGCCTCCCGTTGATAAAATGCTTATTCAATTGTCAAAAATATATAATTCTAATTTAAAGCTCAGTTCAATATGAAGCCAGTTCATTGTCCGTGTAATATGATTCCAATTCAATGTTCAGAATAATAAAATGCTAACTCAAAATTTCGTTTAAAATAATTATAATTTAATTTTATGTACAATAAATATTAAAATACCAATTAAACTATTATATTATTTTATGCTTTTTCATTTTTAGGTGTGAAAGTAATAAAAATTTTCCAACTATAATTAATAATTTAATTACTCATATTTTTAGTTTATAAACAAGTAACATAAAATTAAGGTCTTAAACATTTAGATTTATGATTTTTTTTAGAAAAACTAACTAGTTTTTTTATTCTTTTAATTAAAAATAACAACATTTTAGGCAGATTTTTGTATAATTAATAATTAATTGTAGATTATTATAAATATTTTAAATGCTTGATATTGAAAATATAATTTTTAGTAATTCTTTATAAATGATAAACAAATGTAAGATTAATAATAAATTTTATTAATTATAGAAATTAAATTTTAAATATCAAGCATTTAAAGTATTTATAACCTAGAACAATAATACTAAGAAATATCTAAAATGTTGATATTTTTAAAAACTTGTTTATAAACTAGAAATATCATTAATTACATTATTGATAATAATTGGAAAATTTTTATTACTTTTGCACCTAAAAATGAAAAAGCATAAAATAATATAACAGTTCAATTGATATTTTAAATTTTATTGTACGAAAATTTGAACTATAATTATTTTAAACGAAATTTTGAGTTAGCATTATATTATTCTAAACATTGAATAGGAATCATATTACACGGACCATGAACTAGCTTCATATAGAACTGAGCTTTGAATTAGAATTATATATTTTTGACAATTGAATAAGCATTTTATCAACGGGAGGCGTCGAGATATAATGTCTCCTTAAAAACATTTATATACATTTTTTTTATAAAATTTCAGAAAAAACGTATGATTGTAAACAACGTTCATAACATCATAATCCATATAAAGATGCTTTCATACCATTAGTTAAATTTAAGGTCAATATCACAACTGTCCCAAAAATACAAGATAATTTAAATCACATTACAATAATAATAACATACAAATTAAAATAAGGTTATTTTAAAATTCCAAGCCGTGTAATTGTGGATACAATTAAAAATTGGCCTTAACGGGTCAAAATTTAAAATATTAATTGAAAAAGAAGTGATTTAAAAAACAAGTTGGGGTAAGGAACACACGTGGTGAACAAATAAGAATTCCCCCTTCATATCCGTCACTGAGGGGGAACTACGGATTGCCGGTTGGTCCGTTACAGAGGCAGAGAATGTTCTGTAAAGAGCGTATATGTACTTATATGAAGATACAATGCACTTGCTATGTGTGGAAGTATGCTGTCTGGAAATTGCAAGTAAAGAATGATTCCCATCCTGCATTTGCTCTTGCTCCAAAAGACAGGGAGATGACCTGCCTACAAAGTGCAAGCTCCCGGCAAACATCTGGTCTATTGTACATAACACTCATACAAAATAAGATTCAGCTAAAAAATAAAAAGCATCACTAGCTATTTTTCACAAATGACATTTATAAAAAAAAAAAAATGAGAACAGACAGAACAACTGCAATTCACACACTGGGATCAAGTGACTTGCTTTTAAGAAACTAAGGTTGTTTTGTTATTTTACATAACTCGAGTGTTTTAGGGTAAATGAGAATCGCGACATTAAAAAAATTTATAACTTGTATTCTAATCTAGAAATTTAATAATAAATCTTAATTTGTTGTTTCTTATTTTAAAATAATAACTAATTTAATTGATGTCGGTAAATTATTTAAATTTACAATAAATAACACGTAAAATTCAGATTGATCAAAATAATAAAAAATGTAAAAAGATCGGAATGAAATTAAAAAACTCGACGTTTTGTTACAAAGATGTGCACACAACTAGAAAAGAATAACAAATAGAAAAAGAATAAAATAAAATAGAATTTTGAACATTGATCTCGAAATTTGAGCTTCTGATAAATTACTAGCTCCGGATAATTAACAAGGAGAACAAGGGGATATAACATTTCACTCTTACCGAAATAGAATATCTTTTCTTCTATCAAACATGTCTTGTATCTTTCATCAAACAATGCACAATTTCATGACAAAATAAAAGAAAAATCAGACTCGTTTGTTGTACGAATCTTTCGATAAATTTGCTTTTTTGAATGAAAATCAGTTTGATTCAAATCGAAACATAATTGGAATTATAACATATTATATTATTATAATATAAATTATAATACAAGCTAAATAATAACTACAATTACATGAAAACATAATCCAGGGGAAAAATTCAACATAAATGCCAAGGAAATAAAATACACGTTTTTTCAACCTAGAAAAATCCCTTTAACATGTCATTATTATAATTCCCCACTCTTTTTAACTGCTGTTTTGTTTCACTTTAGGGTCAGATAACAAAACGGATGCCAAATACTAGCGTAGTACCTACGTAGAATAAATTATCTACGCACAAGATAACGAGTTCCACACGAATCTTTGCCGTGAAAGTTTGCCTTTTCGATTTTTTACCCCATTTTTCCCCGATAGAAATGAACAATTTTCTCAAATAAAAATTTCTCAATAAAATTTCCGTACCAAAGTTTGATAAAATCAAGAACGAAAGTCTTTTGATAATGAGATTCTCACAATTTTACAAATCACAAAGCACATTGAAAACTCAATTTTCTATTTAAACGAATCTAACCTAGAAAAAAATACCTGTCAACGAATTTATTTTAGATGGCGTCCAAGTTTTTCTTGCAAAATTTCCGGTTAGTCACTTTGCCTTTAGCACGAGCGTCATTACGAGGGAAAAATGTGAAATGAATAGGGAAGTAAAAATGGGATAATTTTTCAAAAAACGTAAAATTAACAGTGGGCGTTGTTTTTTTGGGGATAGTTTGGGTGATAAGTGGCAAGGGAAAAGGTAAATTTATTCGATCCAAGCCCGAAGATTCACACGCGATGCCGGCGGCGTGGAAATGAGAGTTATGGAGGCAACACCGGGCTTCTAATGTCGGTCGATTTCACCAAAGTATGAGATTTTTGTTGAATATTACCTAAAGGCACTCCTTAATCATCGGTGTGATATTTGGTATCGCTGCATGGGCACTTCACACAAAGGGTGAATGTAGAGAAAAGCACTACACTCTACACGACACAGGAAAAACTGCACCACTTTATGGAACAAGTACGAATTTACCTTGTTCCTCGTCGCGACTCGATGTTTTTTGCTCGCCTGTTCGATACGCCAACTAATGGAGGCGCCACCTGTCAAGCGCGCAATGAATTCTGGGCGCGCATGCGTACTATCAACACGCGCCAATATTTAAATATGAATTTAAATTCGATTTTGTTGAAACTAACATTTTTTCATTAAAAACTGACATTTTTATTAAATTGAATTGTGGAATAAAATAACACAAATATTGCATTGTGATTCTAATTAAAAACTTGTTAGTGATACACAAGGAGCATAAACAAAGTGAGCGACAGATCAATTGGGGAAGTAAATCCGTTTTAAACTTTCACGAATGTTGAAGTACATCTATTGAAAGTTCTATTATTGTATTTTGAAACTCGTTTCGAAGGTATTACAACTTTTGCTTCATTTCGAAGGTCAGTTGAAATGTTTGTAAAGTGTAACAAACACTGGATTCGAAACTGTTTAATTTTTAAATGTTTAAAATGTTTTTTTAAAAAATCTCTTTGATAATGTTTTTTTTTTATATAATGCTTCGCTATAAATACGATTATTTAGTGATCCTAAAACAAAATTAAATTAATTTCCATACTTCTGAATGTATAATAATAGACGATTTGGATTAATAACAATTACTGGATTTGTAATAAACTGCCTTTATCTTTTAATTACAAAATGAATATTTGGTCGATATGTGAAATTTCATGGTAGTTGATTAAATTAATTACGCAGACGATCCAGTTTCTCAAATTAAATATTGTCAGTTATTTTGGAATTGGACATTGGACACTATATGGTCGATATTTAAATTATAACGAACTATCGGTATGATGTTTACTTAAGAGTAATTGACAGTAAATTTTCCCCATATCAAGTGTAATCAATATCAAATCGTGATCAGTTTTCTAATATTATTCAATTCAAATGAAAATTATCCTATTCCCCGAATTTAAATTTTGCATTTTGTAAATATAAAATAATATTATTTATTATAGATGGTATTAAAATTCTTAAAAATTAAAATTGGTCAATTATTTATATGCGACAGAAAATAATTAAATAAACATATTTGTTTACTATTTTCCGTTTCAACCAAAGAACCTGCTTTTTTCTCTCTAAATCTGAATTAGTGAAAAACTACTAATGAAATGATGAAAAGTCGTCCACAAAATGAATTAGTAAAAATTTCTACTAAGGACTAGTGAAATATTACTAAATTTTAGTAAAAAAAAAAAAACAAATTATGTAGAAATAATTTAACATATAATTCTGGAAAAAAAAATTTTTTTTTTGGTTTTTCCGAGTTTTCAGCAATTTTTGAGTTTATCTCAATAATTTAAGCCAAACTGATTATTTTGACTTCGGATTCGGATTCAGACGAGAAAAATTCTTAGAAATAATCTTGCATATTGTCCCAAACAAAAACAAAAAATTTTTTAGTTTTTTTGTTTTTGAGCAATTGTTTGAAAATATCTAACAAAACTTGGCCAATCTGGTTATTCTGACTTCAAATTTAAATTTAGCAACAATAAAAAATATATGTCAGAATAATCAACCATTTTGTCCCAAACAAAAAAAATTTTTTTTAGTTTTTTTCGTGTTTTTGAGCAATTGTTTGAAAATATCTAACAAAATTTGTCCAATCTGGTTAATCAAATTTAAAATTCGGATTCAACGAAGAAAAATACGTAGAAATAATTTAGCATATTGTCATGGACAAAAAAATTTATTTTTGTTTTTTTTCGGGATTTTGAGCAAATTTTTTTTAGATTACCTCATCAATTTTAGCCAAACTAGATATTCTGACTTCGGATTCGGATTCAGACGAGAAAAATTCGTAGAAATAATCTTGCATATTGTCCCAAACAAAAAAAAAATTTTTCTTAAGATATTTTCGGGTTTTTGAGCAATTTTTTGAGATTACCTCAACAATTTTAGCCAAACTGGTTATTTTGACTTCGAATTCAGATTCAGACAAGAAAAATTCGTAGAAATAATCTTGCATATTATCCCAAAAAAAAAAAAATTATTTTAGATTATTTTCGGGTTCTTGAGCAATTTTTTTAGATTATCTCAACAAATTTAGCCAAACTAGTTATTCTAATTTCGGACACGGATTAAGTGGAGAAAAAAACGTAAAAATAATCTACCATATAATTCTGGACAAAAATTTTTTTTTTTGGGTTTTTCCGTGTTTTCGGCAATTTTTGAGATTGTCTAAACAAATTTGGCCAATTTAATTATCCTGATTTCGAATTTGGATTGAACAATAACAAAAAAATATGTAAGAATAATTTAGCATTTTGTCTCGGACAAAATAAAATTTTTTTAAAAATATTTTCGGGGTTTTGAGCAATTTTTTGAGATTATTTCAACAATTTTAGCCAAACTGGTTATTCTGACTTCGGATTTTCCTGGTCAAAAAAAAATTTTTTTTTTGTGTTTTTGATCAATTTTTTGAGATTATCTAAAAAACTATCTAAAAAAATTGAGCCAATATGGTAATTCTGACTTCAAATTCAGATTTAGCGGATAAAATTACGTAGCTATACAATCTAGTATACTGTCCCGGACAAAATACTTTTTTTTTAGGGTTTTTCGAGTTTTTGAGCAATTTTGTTAGAGCATTTCGACAATTTTAGACAATGTAGTTATTTTAACTTCGAAAACGGATTTAGCGGAAAAAAAATACGTAGGAGTAATCTAACATTTTGTGCCGGACAAAAAAAAAAATTATTTTCGGGTTTTTGAGCATTTTTTTTTTTTTTTTGAAATTATCTCAACAGTTTTAGTTAATCTGGTTATTTTGACTTCAGGATTCAGCGGAGAAAACTTAGTAGAAATAAAGTAACATTTTATCTTAATAAAAAAATTGTTTTTTTGTTTTTGAGCATTTTTGAATTTATTTTAAAAAATTTGCCCAAACTGGTTATTTTGACTTCAGATTCGAATTCAGCAGAGAAAACTACGTAGAAATATACTAGCATATTGTCCTGGTCAAAAAAAATTTGTTTTTGGTTTTTCTCGTTTTTTTTAATCAATTTTTTGAGATTATCTCAACAATTTTAGCCAATTTGGTTACTTTGACTTCGGATTCGGATTCAGCGGAGAAAAATATGTAAAAATAATCTAGCATATTGAGCGGACAAAAAAAATTTTTTTAAGGTTTTTTTTTCCGGGTTTTGAGCAATGTTTTGAAATTATCTCAACAATTTCAGCCAATTTGGTTATTTTAACTCCGGATTTGGATTCAGCGTCCAAAACTTAGTAGAAATACACTAGCATTTTATCATAATAAAAAAAAAATGTTTTTTGTTTTTCATGTTTTTGAGCTATTTTTTGAGATTATCTAAAAAAATTTGGCCAAGCTTGTTATTCCGACTTCGAATTCGAATTCAGCGGAAAAAATGTACAGGAATATTTTAGCATTTTGTCCCAAACAAAAAATAATTTTTTTTAGTTTTTTTCGGGTTTTTGAGCAATTTTTTTTAAAATAATTTAAACAATTTTAGCCAAACTGTTTATTTTGACTTTAGATTTGGATTCAGGGAAGAAAAAGACATAGGAATACACGTGCTTTTTGTCCCGAAAAGAAGAAAACCTTTTTTTTTGTTTTGATTTGTGTTTTTAAATTCTTTTTTGAGATTCTTAATAGAAATTGTTACTAATTTATTTTGTAGGCGACTTTCATCAATTAATTAGTACTTTTTCACTAATTCAGATTTAGAGAGTTCTTTAACCATTTTTACAGCTAATAAAATTTTTAAAAGAAAAACCCAACATGTAAAAAAGGATCTACATTTAGTTAAAAAAAAAATTGTCACATTTTTCAATTGTTATTTGAGAGTTATACATGGAAAGAGAAGAACAATACATGATACACATATCAGATGTAATTTAATACTTTGAACTTGTATGTGAATTATGCAAAATTGAGAGAGGTTGATATGGCCTAAGACACATATATGCGTGCACATAATGCACCTTTAGATATACAGAAAGAGCGTTAGTAATAAATCGATAAACCGATGAGCAATAGTCAAAGTGAATTCGCTTAGAACCCTATTTCTTCTTCTTTTTTTTTCTCTGCACTGCTCTTATATTTTTCCATCATATATACTTCCAAGAGGAAAAGCATTTCAGAATTCTATTTTCTTCCTTTTATTTATTATTTTATTTTTTACTCATATATTCCGCCTACATCGTGAAATTGAAACCACGCACGTGCATCTCAACGCATCCAAGATTTCATAAGCGGTTGAATCGGTTACATACCAAGTAGGTAGTACATATGAACATTATCCACTATAATTCAAACAGTAATCTGTGATCGAATAAAGGAGATTTAACTAAATTGAAGCGAATTATCTCAAGCACAATTATTACGGATTAAATTATTAAAATATCTCTCTCGAATTCATCTGACGCGGCTATTTCAAACGTTTTTAAAGTATGACTGACATATTAAAATGTAATTTAATTAAAACTAATTAATATTAATTTTCATTTATTTGTTTAATTAAGTTAAAATTTATTCAACAAATGGTTCAAATTAATATTGAATATAATTTGATATAAAATGTGTTTAATATTTATAAATATCTTATAAATAGAAGTTTGTTTGGTCACAACAAATAGAAACAAAGTTTTAGAAAAATATTCTCCTGTGTAAACATAAAGATACGAGAACGCAGTGAAACAATGTTTTATTTGATTCAATTATAAAATGGACAAACAAAATATGCATTGAATTAAACTAAATATTGATTCAACTGTTTCGTCGGAATAAAAATTCTATTAAATAAACAAACCTAGTTTCAACAAATTTCATTGTTACGCAAAAAATTGAGAGGTATCAAACTGAGACGACAAAATGCATAAAATCATCGTTTTTATATTAATTAATTAATATATTTTATTTTTAAAAATCAATCACTATACTGTACTTTTATTAATACTTAGGTATATCACTTTAACCCTTATATTCGCATTTTCATATATCTCTCTTTTATTCCACTCTTTATTGTTTTACTTTGTTATTTATTTATTCATTTATTTATCCATGCATAGACAAGCAAAATATATAAATATATAATAATATCAAATTATTATTTTTATTTTTATGATCTCTATAAATATGTAAACAGTTTAAAAGAAGCTACAACGTATTTATACAATATTATTATTATTATTATTATTATTATTATTACTAAACAATTTTTCTATTCTTCTTTTAGACGCAAATCCATTTAATATTATCGAGCAATTTCGACAGTTAAACAGGACCAAAATCATATTTATACTATTAAGTCATAGAATATCAAGCAGACAATAACGTAGACATTTAAATGTCACAGCAATATCAGAGTCTGACATCTCTAACGTGAGAGCTGTGTATCATGGTCTATGTCTACTTTATATAGACCGATAATAGCCTTGAGGACATAATAATGGTATAAATTTTCCAAAATATTTTTAAATTTAATTTAACGTCCATCAAATTTCCAATATAGACGACAAATCAATTCTAGCAATCATCGAAACCAATAATAAACGAAAAAAACAATTTTTCGAGAAAGTAAAGTTTCATTTCTTTCTCCAAAGTTCAATTTCAATTTTTCTTATTAAAGACTTCAGTCCTCCATTTTTATGTTCAAAGTTCAAAAAAATTCTCGGCTTCATAAATTTATTTTATGAGAAAAAGAAGTATTTATGGACATCGATCTGAACATCTCAGGCTTTTAACTTGACCTATAAAGGCGAAACTTGCAAAAATGTCGACTTTCTGCATTTCTGGAATAAATTCGAGCAAATTTTGTGCAGGTTTAATTAATTTTTTGTCAGCTATACTTCTTTTTTTTGTAATGTTGTGTTTTTGGTGATGTTATGCTTTTGATAATATTATGTTAATTACGTATTAATAATTGCATTCCTAGTTACTAATTTATGATAATTTTATATATTATAATTTTATTTTTGTATATATATTATAATTTTATATATTATCTTGAGAATAATATACCATTTCCAGCTAATTTCTCATCCTTAACTTTATACAATATTCATTCGAGAATTTAACTTTATCAAATTTAATATAAATTCTATAATTTTCACATAGTTCGTTTCAAATTAGACTGCATTATTCTAGTTTATAATTAAAATTTTCAACTGAGATTTTCTGACGATAAATCACTGACTCTCCATCGTCTCAGTTACGGTCGTGAACTCCATTATGACAGCACGACGTGATGCAGAAACACACTGCTTTAGTTGCTAGGAAGCCGGCAATTTAATTATCATTTTAGATGTCGTGGACGGCAATTATCGGAAATTTAGTTTGTCCTTTGGTCAGCGAAACGCCTTCAACCACCAAGTTTCATATATTCTATATTTATCGCGTTCATAACGCCAAAAGGAAGCTTTTCTCTTTTAAACAATATTTCATGTTTTTCACATTTTTCCCTTAGGTACCTATACCAATTTCGACTTTCAAATTAGTGTTTACAATTTTACTGGAAGATGTTCTTAATAAGATTTGATAACATACTTCTTATAGATTCCGAGTTAAAATCAATGGGGTGGTCCTAAAATGTACAGTAAAAAAAAAAATTTGGAATGTTTTGCTCCCCCAAAAAGTACCAAAATTGAAAACGTACCTCTATTATTTTAAAAATCGGACAATATTTAAGGGTGACTCGCAAACCACTTGAAATTTTCCGTTAATTTTACATGGGAAATTTTCTCTTTTTCGTAAATTCGCTACAAAATTATTAATATTAATAACAATTTTTTATAGGGTTGTAAACAATCCTCATAATTTTTTTAAATTATTAATTAATAGATAAATTAATATAAATTAATTATAAATTAATTAATTTCTTTAGAATTTTTCGACGAAATTGTTACATATCGACAATTTATGTATGTTTAGGTTTACAGATATTTTTATGCAATTTTAATTTGTTTAAACAATTTATGTTAATTCATAGCTATGATCTAAATAAACCTAGCGAATTGTAGTTTTTCTGACTTAACTACTTTTTATATTTAAAATTAAAAGAAGTATTTAGTAAAATTAACCACAACAACCATTTGTAATTGTTTAAACAAATTATTGTTAATAATTATTAATTCTTTGCAAATGCATCTAGAAAGACACAAGTTTTTCTTAATTTTACAAATTAATGGTCTCTGGTTAGAATAAGACAAATTATTAACTGTAATTTTTTTTCTACTTTGTTTAAACAATTTATTAACAACAAAGCAAATAAATAAAAAAATTACTCTGTTTAAACAATTAACATAAACAATTTACAACAAAACAAATAAATGACAAAAAAATACTTTGTCTAAACAATTTATTAACAACAAAACAAATACAAATTATCAATAGTTAATTTATAACTTTTATTTTAAAACACTTAGCGAGTTTTTTTACGAAAATTTTATATAAAAAAATAATAAAAGGATAAAAAATAAATAAATTAGAAAAACATTGCGTAGTTAAAGATAAATTTTGAAAAAGGAATTATAACAGCAACTATTTATTTAAATAATTTAAAAATAATAATTTACAGTCAATAATTTTAATATTTCTAACCAGAGCTCACTAATTTGCAAAATTAGAAAAAAATTGTGTCTTTCTTGGTTTATTTGTAAATAATGAATAATTATTAATAATAATTTGTTTAAACAATTAAAAATGGTATTTAAAGTTAATTTTGCTGAATATCAAATGGTATTTAAATATAAACAATTTATAGATTAAAAAAAGTTACAACTTGCTAGGTGTTTCTGGTTAAAAGTTATAAATTGACAGTAATAAATTTATTTATTTAAATAATTTAAAAATAATAATTTATAGTCAATAATTTGAATATTTCTAACCAGAGCCTACTAATTTGCAAAATTAATAAAATTTGTGTCTTTCTTGGTTTATTTGTAAATAATTAATAATTATTAACAATAATTTATTTAAACAATTATTGAAATTGGTTTTTGTGGTTTTGTCATGAAACTTAGTAGAATTACTTAAAATGTCATTAGCAAGGTCTCTCAGACCAATTTTAAGAGAAAAGTTACGGACAAATTTTGCCTATACCAGTGACGTCATGATCCATCACATGCCCTTACATAAAGAATAATTAAGTCAGAAAAAACTACATATCGCAAGGTTAATTTGGATAACAGTTACAAATTAACAATAATAAATTGTTTAAACAAAGTAAAAATAATAAATTATAGTCAATAATTTGTCTTATTCTAATCAGAGACTATTAATTTGTAAAATTAGGAAATAGTTGTGTTTTTTTAAGGTGCATTTGTAAAGAATTAATAATTATTAACAATAATTTGTTTAAACAATTACACTTGCTTGTTGTGGTTTAATTTACTGAATACTTTTTTTAATATTGAATATAAAAAATTGTTAAGTCAGAAAAAAATACTACTCGCTAGAATTATTTGATTAATATTAGTTACGAGTTATCGCAATAACTAATTGTTTAAACAAATGAAAAATACATAAAAATATCTGTAAACATTCGTAAATTGACGATAAGTAACAATATTGTTGAAACATTCTAAAGAAACTATTAATTAGTAATTAAAAACAAATCATTTTTTTGCATTTTTTGGGGGGTTGTTTATAACCCTATAAAAAATAGTTGATATTGATAAATTATTAAATAAATTATAGAATATTGTTGTTTAAGGACTTTTCAAGATGTAATTCGCTGTATTGATGTTCTGAGTCATTTTTGAGGATTTTGTAGCGAATTTACGAAAAAATGCGTTTTTCACATGTAAAATCAATTAGAAATTTTAAGGGGTTTAAGCAATCCCTAAATATTGTCCGATTTGAAAAAAATAGGGATATTTTCTTTTTGGATTTTGAAACTTTTTGGGAGGTAGGAGCAAAACATTTTAGACTTTCATCTTTATGGACCACCCTGATGTGTATCAATTTAAAAACTCTTTAGTTTAACATCTAATTGCTAACATTTATGTATGCCTTAATTTTGATGAAATTGATGATTGATCGTTTTGATTATTTTGATAATTTAGAAAGTGATTATTTATAGAAAAAATTATCTCATATTTAAAAGTACAATATAATGGTTAGTATTAACCCCGTTTCTATCATCTAAAATAAAACCGTGCAAAAAATAAAGCTTTCATAAAATCTACTCTGTCAGCTGAAAATAGCTTAAATTAGTACTTTATTCTAACAAGACAAGTGAGACGTGTTTACTTAGGGTTAAAAGTTGCAAGGAGCAATCCCATTGGAACAATTTCGCTTCGAAAGCATGAATAAAATATTCGACTTCTCCCAAGGTATCACTATGACGGTATTTATGCCCGGAATGTGATCTTATCATTTCTGCATTTCATAATATTTATAAAAAAAAATGTACACACCATAAATATTGAATAGCTTTTTAGTTGTTGTTGCCAATACACAATATCATAATTTTATTACTTTTATAGTCCTTGTGCACTTAAAGATGAGAGAAAGAAAAATTCTAAAAGTCGGGTTATTTTGAAACGTGTAGGAAATTTCAATACATTATCAAATGTCGTATTATGCGAGATAAAAGCAATTGATTAAGGTGTCAGTTTAAAAGTGCTAGAAAGCAATGTCCTTCTGTTTTTATTTCAATTCATGCGACTAATTGTGCATGTGCAAGTATCCAAGAGAGAAGAACAAAGTACCTCGGGGGCTTTCATCTATGAGGCATTGTTCTCTGACCTCTTAGTCTTTCTCTTTCTATCTTCAACAAGCCACCCCTTTTTCCCCTCGTCTGGGCCCTCAACCCACCCCACATACACACTCTATTATATACATGCATTTATACATATATACATATATATAGTTGCATATATGCGACTAGAAATCTCCTAGGACAAGAAGAGCACATTGTTTAATCAAGCCTTGTTAAATAATGTGAGGTGGTTGCCCTAGGTTGCCCCTCTTATGAATTGTAAATGCCTTTATCTTTAGAAAATGCAAAAAATCAGCTATTTTAAACGACCTTTTCATTCCGCACTTGAAGCAAAAATTGAATTTTTTCTCCATCTTGAAATGCTCTTTAAATTATTTGTCGCTGCTTTGAAACACAGATGGGAGAAGTAGCTTATAAAAGTGATGACAAAAGTTACCAAAGTAAAAAATGTTGTGTTTTTAACATATTTCACAGGCCCTAAACAAAAAAAGTCAGAATCTAACCTCACATCATTTTCATCGGTAATTTTAAATTTAATGCCATGTCAAAAAAAATACTCACAATAAAGCGATTTTTATTGAATAAAAACAATTAAATTAGATATTGAAACATTTTTAAAAAGTCTAATCAGTATGCCTTTTTTGCACAAAAACTTCATATATACCTATTCAGGGTTGATAAATTTTTGCCCAAACTCTTTATTGTATTCAAACATAATAACTATGAAAAATAAATACTCTTCTTCGATTCACTCCATGTCATTTAATTATAAACAAGACAAAAATATTAGAAAAATATTATCACAATGAAATTAAAATGTCAAGTTTGAAATAGGCTCGGCGGTTACGAAAATTTATAACCGATTTTAGATTTTCTAAACCGGTTTTCGGTATAATAACTTTAACAGGTTATAACCGGTTCTTAAAAAAAAGTCCAACATATTAAACATAACCTAAAACTTTTTGCTATTAAGATACCTTTTTTCGGAGCGCGAAGTAAACACATTTAGGTTTTGTTACTTTATTTCAACAATTAATTAATTAATTATTAATTATTAATTAAATAATAATAATCTCCGTAAACTCCTGAAGTTAGTTACTTTTTATATTTATTCATTTTTTCTGTCCACGTTTTAAAGTCTGAAGTGAAGTTAGTTAGTATTAATATTTATTCATCTTTTTCTGTCTATGTTTTAAAAACTGAAGTGAAGTTAGTCATACTCCCTGTTATTTTATTGATTTTGACTCTCTTTATCAGGAAATATTTTGAAATTTGAATTGAAAGAATAAGGTAACCTTTTTCGTTAGTGTCGTGTTTTACTGGTTTTTAATTGTCATTTGTGTAAACAAAAAGTTTCGAAAAATGCTTTAAAAATTTATTATGGTTTTTGAAGAAGTTTAAAATATACACATGCAATTAATTTCCTAAATTTTCAGTTATTATCTCAAATTTAGATTATTGTCATCAATTTTCCATTATATAACAATTTTTTAATTATTGTCTTTTGCTTAAAAATAAATTCTGCAATTTTTTTTTATTTTCATCAATTTATAATTATTCATTATTTTGGCATTACTATTAAAATTTTCAATTATTTATCCGATATTGCAATTATTTTCATCAATTTTCGATTATTTCTGCGATTTTTTAATTATTCTCTTCAATTAAAAATTTTTAAGTAATTTTGTAATTATTTTTTTTTTTAAACATATATTCTATTTTTCAGTTATTTCTCTCAAATATTATTGAATATTTTCAAGTTTTTATATTATTTAAATTATTTTCATCATAATTCAATTTTCTTTCTCAATCTTAAATTATTTTCAGCATATTTCAATTATTTTTGTCAATTTTTAATTAATTTTATCATTTTTCAATTATTTTTTTTCGATTTTTAATTATTATACTCATTTTCTAAAATTATTTTCTAAGATCTTTAAGTATTTTTCTGAAAATTCAAACATTTTCTTCAATTTCTAATTATTTTTCTTTGTTTTCATAATTTCTAAAAAAAATTTACTAATTATCGTAAATTTTAATTATTTTTAGCATTCTTCCAGTCTTTTTTCCAATTTTTAGTTATTCTCATTTTCTAAGATTTTTAAGAATTTTTCTAAAATTTCAATTGTTTTCTTTAATTTTAATTATTTTTCTTTGTTTTCATAATTTCCAAAAAATTTTATTAAGTATCGTAAATTTCAATTATTTTTAGCATTCTTCCAGTCTTTTCTCCAATTTTTAGTTATTCTCATTTTCTAAGATTTTTAAGAATTTTTCTAAAATTTCAATTGTTTTCTTTAATTTTTAATTATTTTTCTTTGTTTTCATAATTTCAAAATTTGTTTATTAATTATCGTAAATTCCAATTACTTTTAGCTTAGTTCTTCAATTCTTTTCTCCAATTTTTAGTTTTTTTTTTTTTCATTGAATTCTAAGATCTTCATGTATTTTTTTCAAATTTCAATTATTTTTTTTATTTATTTAAATAATTTAAATGAATGATATTTTAATTATTTTCTTTTATTTCAATGAACTTCTGAAAGTTTTAAGTATTTTTCTCAAATTTTGCTTAACTTTCTTTTATTTAAAATATTTTATGTAATTATGTTTAATTATTTTCCTAAATTTTAATTATTTCTTTTAGTTTTAATTTATTTATCTCAATTGTTAACCATGTTTTTTCAATTATTTTCTCTAATTTTTCATTATTCAATTTTGTTTTAATTTACTTTTAAGATTCTCAAGTATTTTTCTCAAATTTAAATTATTTTCTTTATGTTTAAAACATTTTTATGATTGTTTAAATTACTTTCCCCAATTTTTAATTGTTTTCATTATTTTTTTCAATTAATTTGCAGAATTTGCAATTATTTTGTTTAATTTCAATTATTTTTTGCAATTTTTTTTAATTCTAAAATATTATAAATTTTGTCCTAAATAAATATTTATTTTATTTATATTAATTGATTTTTAAATATTATATTTAAAATATTTATTTCTTCGTATTAGATAAATATTATTTACCGATTTGTTATATTTTTTATTGTATTTTATAATTTCTAAATGGTATGAAAAACTAATCACGCGCTCACTGTAAAAACAGGTGTCTTACAAGTGTCTAATTTTAAGACATAAGACGTTTAGAAAGCGTCTTACAGGCATTTTTAAGACACTATTTTAATGGTTTAATATTAAGACACCCCAAAATGTCTTAAAAGTGAGGACAAAATAAGACACTTGTTTTTAGAGTGCTGGCGCGCGTTTTATTTCGCAATATTATTGTTATATTATTAATATTATTATATTATTAATTATCGTAAATTTCAATTATTTTTAGCATTCTTCCAGTTTTTTCTCCTATTTTTAGTTATTTTCTTTTTTTAAATTGAATTCTAAGATCTTCATGTATTTTTTTTCGAATTTCAATTATTTTTTCTTTATTTATTTAAATAATTTAAATAATTTAAATGTATCATATTTTAATTATTTTCGTCAAGTTATAAAATTTAAAAACATTTTTCAATTATTTTCCAAAATTTATTTCCTTTAATTTTCAATTATTTACATTTGTTTCGTAATTAAAAATATTTTTAACTTTTTATCTCACTTTACAATTATTTCATTATTCATATTATTTTCTTCAATTTTCAATTACTTTCGTTTTTTTCTTGTTCTTTTTCATAATTGCCAAAAAGTTTTTACTTATTTCTCTTGAATTAAAATTTGTTCTGTTCAATTTTCAATTATGTTTATTTTTTTTTCTTTACTCTAATTTTTAATTATTTTCTTTTATTTCAATAAATTTCTGAAAGTTTTAAGCATTTTTCTCAAATTTTGTTTATCTTTCCTTTATTTAAAATACTTTATGTAATTTGTTTAATTATTTTCTTAAATTTTAATTTATTTATCTCAATTTTTAACCATGTTTTTTCAATTTTTAATTATTTTCTCTAATTTTTCATTATTCAATTTTGTTTTAATTTATTTTTAAGATTCTGAAGTCTTTTTCTCAAATTTAAATTATTTTCTTTATGTTTAAAACGTTTTTATGATTGTTTTAAGTACCTTCCTCAATTTTTAATTGATTTCATTTTTTTTTAAATTAATTTGCAAAATTTGCAATCATTTTGTTTAATTTCAATTATTTTTTGCAATTTTTTTTAATTTTAAAATATTATAAATTTTGTCCTAAATAAATATTTATTTTATTTATGTTAATTGATTTTTAAATATTATATTTAAAATATTTATTTCTTCTTATTAGATAAATATTATTTACCGATTTGTTATATTTATTATTGTATTTTATAATTTCCAAAATGTATGAAAAATTAATTGCGCACTGGCGCGCGTTTTATTTTGCTAGTTATTAAAAACTCTTAATTTTGTAATGATTCAAAGCAACAAAAAATTATATTATGTATTGATTCGAATCCCGAATAAATTTAAAATATCTTTTATTAACACATTATTATTGTCACAATAAATATGTTAAATTTACATTATTTGAAAATGTTACAAATATAATACAAAAAAAATTTAACAAGAACCGTTTTCTACACAAGTACACAAAATTTCTTACTGTGATAAAACTTCTATCATTATAATTTAGAAACATCATAATTTTTGTAAACCAAAAATGTGTTTTTTTTTTTAAATTTGAGGTTAAACTCGTTATCATTTTGAGAGTGAAATTGAGGAAGTGGGGAATAGAGATCAAAAATGAGGAAGGAAAAGTTTGCCAGATTGAAATAGAGTGGAGAAAAGTTAATGAAAAATGGGTAATTTCCAGTTTATAGATCGTGTTTGTTTCCACATTTCCAGCAACTGGAAATAGTTCTTGAGATCTTATCGCTTCTCGGTCCAGACCGTCTCATTTCCGTCGACCCTCCTGGCAGGATTTGTCGAGTGGAAAGGATCCTTGCAAAGCTCGAGGGGAGTGTCTACTTTGTCGAGTCAGGGACGGGACGCATCTGAAAGCTTCACGTGTGTATCTACAAACTCATATTTCATTTTGCCTGTGCAAGCCTTTCACATATGTACGAATGAACTGTAGAGATGCACTTACTCTCTGGAAAACTAGACGAAAAAAAAAAGAAAAGGTCTCGATTAAGTTTTAAAAACGCTTTTAAAAGTTCGAAAAAATTACATTTAGAGAAATAAATTTAAAATAAATAAATATGATGATAGTCGCGAATCCAAGTTGAGGAAATTTAAAATGGCGGACGGTTTATAAGAAACTTTTATAAAAAAAAAGTAAATAATAGGTTTATACAATTTTGTTATTAAAAAAGGTTGATTTATGTTATTCTACTTCGAGCCATGATAAATATGTTGCACTTTTAAAATTGTACTCAATAGTGATATTGACAGACGGTAAAATACTGTAGGTGTGAATTTAAATTTGAGTACATAAAATAATTTCCAGATATTAAAAAAAAGTTGATGAATAATTTATAAATTGTTTCCGTGAACAATTATTAAAATCGTATTATTTGATGAAAGTGATTTAACGTTTCGAATTTTTATTTGTGAGAATGTTTAAATTTCGGATATACATTTTTCGGAAATTGTATTTATTAGGTTCATTATTTATCTGAACATTTAACTAAGCGAAATTTTATTTATCAGAGTCTCAAACTCCACAAATACAAAAATTCCAGAATGTGCAATTGCCCGATATAAGGAATGTAGAGTTCCTAAAGGAGCTATCTGATTGGCTGGTAATCTTTAAGGAAATATTACCGGCCAATCAGCGAGCTCTTTTAGAAATTCTACATTCCGAGTGTCGGGCAAATGCACATTCTGGAATTTCTGTATTCGGAAAGTTTAAGACTCTGATAAATGAAGTTTTGATTAATTAAATATTCCGACAAATAAAGTTTCGGGAAGTTAAATATTCTGATAAATCAAGTTTCGGGAATTTAAATATTCGGATAAATAAATTTCGGCACATTGTGTTTTGGTCAAAATGTCTGCTTCCCAAAAGTATAATTTCAGGTACTTTTAATTAATAAATATAAAATATCACCAATTTTTAAAAGTTTAATTAACAAACATAATTTTCAATTTTACTCAAGCATTTTACTATATCTGTCATCATTACTTCGCGTCGCAAAGACAAACGACATTTGCAATTAAAACAGAGCTATTATAAGTCGAAAGACGAACTTTCTGAAGAGCGTTAGAGCGACAGAAGAAGACTCATTAATACACATGAAATATGCCTCATTCCTAACAAAATTTCTCGAAGTATTTACACGTTTGTAAATACGTTTGTGAATGATAATGATGTATATATGTTTACGTGCCCAAATATGTATATATATATATTATACGCAAATGCTAATTGCCAACCCACAATACAACGAAAATTAACTTCACTTTAATTACTATCCTGGAGAGATTCATCTCTCGGAAGTGCTCGGGGATACTCGGATTATCCGTCGCACATGTACATCCTGCAGGATATGTATTTGCATGCCAATGTAGATTAACGATGCAACCCATTATATTGCACATGTGTAAAGTTTGACTTTTCCCTCGAATCTCTACTAATTAATCACCTTTTTTTTTATAATCCAAGAAATAGAAACATTTTTCATTTTGAAATATGTAGAAATATTCATTGAAATTGAGTCTGTTTAGTCAGTAGCGTAATTTGGATTTGAGCCCCCCCCCCCCCCACAGAAAAAAAAATTTGGCCTAACTTTCTTAGAAAATTTAAAATGAAATTTTAAGCGACCCTACTCGCAATCAATTTTATTTTGTATTTATGAGGAAAGTTGTTCCTTCCGATTTTAATTTTTTAAAAATATATATTAATTAATATGATTTGAACTTCACTTTAAAGACAGAAGTTTTAAATTGAAGAAGGAACAACTAAAATTTAAGAACGAAAAAATTCATTTTAAAATAAGGAAAAAATTTAAATTTAAGAGATTTATTTAAAAACACAAAAATAATTGAAAATAAAACCAATATTGTAAAATTGAAGAAATTCGTTTGCGAAAAATATTAAAAATAATTAAAAATTATAAGCTACAAGTTAGATTTGTAGAAAATACAATGCAATCTGAATTGCCGCGAACTTAGTAAACAGAAAAGATTCTAGTGTAATTGAAAAAGAAGAAACTTATTAAAAAAAATTAAAAGTAATTTAAATTAAAGACAAAATAGTTCTAATTTAATGAAAAGAAATGAAAAACGAAGAAATTTATTTAAAAATATTATAATAAACAGAAATTTGAAAAAAGTCCATAAGAAATGAGTGAATTTGTAAAGGATTAAAATTAAAAATTGAAGAAATTCCTTAAAAAATATTTAAAAATTAAAAACTATAAGTTAAGATATGCGAAAATAATTATTAAAACGTGAGAAGTAGACGAAATTTGGAAAAATTAATTTAAAAATGAGAAAATTAATTGAAATTGAAGACAATAATTTAAATTGAAAGCAAAACCCCAGAATGCTAAAGAAATTGAAGATAAAAGAAAAAAATTCAAGATTGTAATTAAAATTTGAAGAAGATAATTGAAATTTGAAGAAAACTATTTAACTATGACTAAAATACCTAACTGTAAATTAAAGAAAATAATTTAAAAAAGAAGTTAATAATTATGTAAGGACAAAAAAATGATATTGAAAACAATAATTTCGAAATGAAAGAAAAAAATAGAGAAATGAAGAAATTCATTAAAAAATCATAAAAATAATTAAATGTTATTGATTACAAGTTAAATTTAAAAAAAATAACAAAAAATGACAGAATATCTTAAAAAATTTTTTTTTTTTAATTTTAAAATGAGAAAAATAATTAAAATATAAACAGTAATTGAAAATTGAAGAAAGATTATATAAATTGAAGTCATTAACTAAAAAGTGACAAAAATAAATTAAGATTTTAGGCTATCTGTGAAAATTGAAGATATTTTTGAAAAATTAAGCATCATATTGATGAAATTGATAAAAAATTTTAAAAAATTGTTAACTGTTAGAAAATATAAAATAATACGAATTTAAGATAAGGAACAAAAAGAACTAAAATTTCAAATAAGATATTGAAAAATATAGAAAATCTTTAGAAAAAAGTAATTGGAAATTAAAGAAAAATATTTTAAAATATTAAGAATGTAATTGAAATTTAGAATTTCTGGAAATTCTAAATCTAATCCGAAATTGAATAAAATTATTGAATATTTAAGACAATAATTAAAAATTGAAGACAGAAATTGAAAGTTGGAGAAATCCTCTAAAAAAGAGTAAAAATAATTGAAAACTGTAGACTTTAAGTTAAAAGTGAAAAAGATAATTGCATGAAGAAGAAATACATGAAAAAATGTCAAAAGTAATTATGTTTTAAGATAACAGTTTAAAACTGAAGAAAGAAAAAGTAAAAATTTAAGAAAATAATTTTGAAAAAAGAAAAAAATCATTTTAAAATGACGAGAAATTAAAATTTAAAATTGAAGAAATTTGTTTGATTAAAAAAATATAGAAAATACAAGTTCGAAATTGAAGGAAATAACCGAAAATATAAGAAAATTATTTCAAAATGGGAAAAACAATTCGAATTGAAGACTATCATTAATCAATAACAAACAAAATTGCAGAATTTCATGTAAAAATTTAAAAAAATAATTAAGAGTTGAAGAAAAACATCGAAAATTGAAGATAAATATTTTAAAAATTACAAGTGTAATTGAAAATGAAGGCAATTCTCTTAAATATTGAACAAAGTAAATGAAAATTTAAGAAAGTAAATGAAAAACATTGCAGTTATTTTAAAAATTACGAAAAAAATTAATTGAAGACAAAAATTTATAAATGGCGAAAAATAGCTGAAAATTGAAGACATTCAATAAAATAAATACCAAAAATAATCGAAAACTGAGAAGAAACATTTAAAAATGAGAAAAATAACTGAAATTGAAGACAATATTTAAGAATTGAGAAAGTACATTTTTAATTGAAAAAATTCGTTATAAAATGATCAAAATATTTAAAAATTATAAGCTTTAAATTTGTAGAAAATAATTTAAAATGAATAAACTTATTTAAAAATATATTAAAAGTCATTTAAATTGCAGACAAAATAGTTTTTAATTAAAGAAAGAAATGAGAAACAAAGAAATTGCATTGAAACAAATTTAGACTATTTTTGGAAAATCGTAAATCTTTAATTTTTCAATTATTTCATATAATTTTTCAATTAATGTATTTAATTTTTTTTTACTCTGTTTTTGAATTATATTTCTTATTATTCATTAATTTTTTTCAATAATTTCAGTTATTTTTGTCATTTTTTAACTGTTCTCTACATATATAAATGTTTTTGCCATTTTTTCTTCCTTATAGAGGAAACTTTGTGATCGTTAACCATATAATTGAAATGTGAAAAAAATAATTGAATAATAAAATAAATGATAAATAATTGAAAACTATTGTAAAAGTTAATAAATTCATGACAATAATAAAAAGATTAAAGAAAATTACATTTAAAGAAAATAATTCCAAAATGTCAAAAATATTTGAATAATGACAAAAATAATCGATAACTGATGAAAATAGATTTATAAACAATAATTGGAAAATTGAAAAACATTAGAAGTTTGAGGAAAATAATTGCAAGGTGAAGAAATTAATTGAAGTTTCAAAAAAATAATTGAAATTTGAAGAAAATAATTGAAATTTGAAGAGAATAATTCAATAATAACAAACAGAATTTAAATATGAAGAAAATAATTGGAATTTGTAGAAAATAATTTAAAAAGGTGTAAAAAATTAATAAATTCATGTCAATAATAAAGAGAATGAAGAAAATGATTGAAATTTGAAGAAAATAATGGAAAACTGGTGTACGAAATTTAAAAGTTCATGACAAAAAAAATTGAATAAAATAATTGAAATTTGTAGAAAATAATTCTAAAATGTCAAAAATAATAGATATATGAAGAAAGTAATTGGTAGATGACAAAAAAAACTTGAATATTGACAAAAATAATTGAAATTTGTAGAAAATAATTGAAAAATAACAAAAGTAAATTGAAACTTGTGCAGAGAATTTAAATAGTCCTGACAATAATTTAAAGATTGAAGATGAAGAACACAATTGAAATTTTAAGAAAATAATTAAAAAATGACAAAAATAAATGAAAACTTGTGTAATAAATTTAAATATTCCTGACAATAATTTAAAGACTGAAGAAAATAATTGATATTTTAAAAAATTAAATTCAAAATCGCAAAAATACTACATACTTGAAAATTGACAAAAGTACTTTAAAAATGACAAAAATAATTGAAAAGAGTTGTAGAAATTATATATTTGTAGATTGTAATTAAAAAATTAACGATGTAATTGGAATATGAACAAACTAATTGATTTATAAGGTAAATTATTAATCTGGCACCCAATATTAGAAGATATTGGGTTCTCCACATTTGGAATAGATATTTTACTAAAAAAGTGGGAAAAGTGATTTTTTTAAAATAATAATAATAATAATAATAATAATGTAATATAAAATAATGATATTCACACAATAAATTCCAAGTTTTATGCAATTAGATGTTACAAATTCATTGTACAAAGATCAAGAAGGTTTCCCTATATATTCTTGAAGTTTAACTTGAAACTGTCTCACTTGTACAGAACTGCAACTGCTTTAGAGAAAAGGAAAAAAAATGGAAACTTTCACAACGAAAATTTAAAGTTTTTGTATTTTACAAAGGAAGACAAATATCGTGCAGCAAGAAATAATGTTCTATTAGAATGATTTCATTTCAGGGTCATAATTTCTGAAAAAGTTTTGTCTAGAAAAGCACAACTTTAGTAATAATACGTACTTATGGGAATAAAGAAAGTTGAATTGAAAAACTGAAAATGCAAACTTTTTATTAAAAAAAAAATACGTACACCCTTGCACGTTTACGATTCCATTACGTCTTCCCGGTGAACTTTATTGTTCTAGAGCAAAAAAATGCAAGAGCATATAGAGAAGCTTCTCCAATACTTTTGCACCCGTGCTTATATACGCAGAAATATATTTATTAATAACTGCGCTTTTTCGCATTTGTTAAAAAGTTTTAAAAAAAAGTCTAATGAAAAATGGTAAGTTAAAAATAGTTTATCTTCTTGTCGTCATATAAATAATAATATTTTTTAATCACTCACGGAAATTTTTCATGGGAACAGAAATTGGTCGGAAATGAAGCTCACCTGAAACAAAGAAAATAATTTTTATCTTTTCTTCGATCATCGATTATTTTTTATTCTCATTTTTTATATTTATTTTATCTTTTATTTTAATTCTTTTCAACTTATATTCACAGCATGTTACTATTTAAAAGCAACCTGTTTAGAAGCCAATATATTCTCAATTTGAGTCGAAAAATTGCAGACAATAACTCTTGGAAATACCTAATAACCGACTGTGAAAACTTTAAAATAGATCAATGAGACACTTTAACGACAATAAATCTTGACATAATAAGAATATAATAAATTTAGTTAACCGATTTTGAAATATTCTTCGACTTATGTAAATGTACTATCTCCATTGGCAAGTGTTCCATATACACTTTACAATTTTCAAATATTTAAATAAACGACAAATAAAATAAAAACATAATCTGATGTTTTTTTCTATGTTACACAGTACGTATTCACAAAAAAAATATATTGACAAAAAAGTCAATCTGTTTATCTATACAATACATCTATATACAATCTATACAATACAGGCAAAAATGTCACATGAAAACCTATATATCAAGATGTCAATATTTTACAAATAAACGTACTTTTTAAAAGGTGTTTCGTTATTTAGAGATTGTCTCTCATGCTATACATAAACTTTATTATTGATGTGCAGTTATTGTAGGAAATAATTAACTTTAGTTAATATTCTACAATTGCTCAAGGGCACGAAATAATGAGGAAAAGTAGGGAGTGAATATTTTTTCTAAGAAGAACCAATGTTGAGAGGGCAAAAATGGGTTGAGGTGAAGAATTTTTTGTAAGTTCTTTTTACTTGTAGCCGGAGGGATTTGAGTCCCTTTCGCAGTGCTTTGGCTTGGATAACGTCACAGGTGACAGTTTATCCTTCGTTGGAGCCAAGACTGCAATGGAAATCGAAATTTAGGAAAATGAAATGCCTCGGGTGTTATGGTAATAAGCTGCGAAGATGTCAGAATGACATTGATCGTTGACAGGGAAAGAAATTCGTTGGTTTCGACGGTTGTGAAACTAAATCAAGAACGATATTTGAATAATTCTTAAAGGAGAAATGTACTCGTACTAAGCTGTTAAAATCTTAAAATCATCCAAAAATCATTCATTGCTAATTTAATTAAAGATGTATCTGGTGGAATTAAGGATGTTTAACATTGACATAACCACAAACTAGAAAACGGTTTTCCAGATAAAATTAAAGATTATTAAAATTTATTTTACCCAATTTTGAAAGGGCAAGTTATACATTTTTAAGAAAAATTGATTGAGACTAAGTTTGTTATCAAATAGTAATTATTTTTAACATTTTGTGTTTTTTTTAAAGTTTGTAAATAATTTTAATTTTATGTTTTAAAATTGTTCGAAGACATATCCTTATTAAATAATATATAATAATCCAAATGTGATACAAATGTACTGGAATGATATAAAACTGGTCACTTAGGACCTTAGATGTTCTACAGTGACCTTAAATAAATAAAAAAAAAAAATTTAATTTTTTGCCAATTTTGAAAGTTTATAACTTATTTTAATCTTTGAAACATTCTCTACAAGTTTAATCGTTGGATTTTGTTAAAACACTTTTGTTTAAGGGGTTTTGTAACTTTTTTAGGACTAAAATAGAAGGTTTTTAAAAAGATTCATACTTATAAATTATAAAATGTAATTGATCAAAAGTTTCTACATGCACTGAGAAAATAAGCCTCTAGCCAAGCAGCTTTATTTCTAGGTTAGGGTTCCTCGGGACAAAACAAACAAAACACCGGCGATGACAATCAAACTTCTAGGATACCGGAGCATATGCTCTGCTAAAATCAGTCAATTGCTTTGCAGGTGCTATATCAACAACCTCTCTCTGCTAAATTTAATCAAAAATTGGTTGTATTTAGTCAACTTATTTTCTCAGTGTGTTATTAAAAAAAAGACGATTTAATACAGATCTTAAACCTCGAATTACTTAAAAAATAAAAAGTTCAAAAAAATCTGAAAAACACCATTATTTTTACCTTAAATCATTCACAAAAGATTTAAAAGTAAATATTATTAGTATATTAAAGGTTATTCATTGTAATATTCATTCCAAAGATTCGAATGCAACAAGAAATTTTGAAATCAGTCAAACGGTTTTTGAGTTTTAGTGGTAACCATTTTGAAAAATAGTGTTTTGAGAAAAATGCGTTTAAAGTTTTGATTTTGTTAAATAACTTAAGTTTTTCAAGAAATAACGATCTAATATTTTAACCACATATTCTGGACAGATTTTCCTAAGGAAAAATGAGAAGACAATTTTTTTTTAAATGTTTGACCCAAAAAAGTTACAAAACTCCTTAAAAATGTATACAATACCTAGTAAAATTTTATTTATTTAATATTTTTTTAAAAAAAAAATATTATTTACTAAATTCAACAGACAGACTTGTAACTTATAACAATTTTAATTTCTTCGAACTTTACTTTATTAATTTAAAATTTCATTGATTAAAAATTTAATTAATCCACGATCTGCGAATAGTAAATTTGAAATTATTTAAAAATTTCTTTAATTTTTAACAACTCTTTTCTATTATGATTTCAATTATTTGCTACAATTTTAAACTATTTTTATCATTTTTCAAAAATTTTCATTATTTTTCAATTTTTCCCCTGAATTTCAATTTCTTTCGTCATTTTTCAATTATTTTGACAAAATATATGATTTTTGTTTTACAAATTGTAATTTTTTTCTTCAAATTACAATTAATTTCTTCAATATCGAATTATTAATATCAAACTGTAATGTCAATTAAATAATGGTAGGACATAAATCATCAAATTTGTTAATTTAATTATAAGTTTTACTATTTTAATAGTTTTCCAATTTTCATAATCATTTTTCAAATATTATTTAATATTTTTTAATATTAAAAAACCTGTTTCATGCTTCATCAAATTTTATTAAAAAAACTAAATTATTAAATTTTTATTTTAAAATTTCAGTTGTATTTTTCAAGTATTTAAATAATGTTCTTCGATTTTCAATCACTTTCTTTTATACCAAATAAATTTCGTAATTTTCTCATTTTTTTTAAAACTTCCACAATTATCTTTAATTTCTAATTATTTTTATCATTTTTAATGTAATCTTGTTTATTTTAAATATATTCTGTAATGTTTTAAATAATTTTTTTTACAAATTTTTATTATTTTCTTAAGTTTCCAATTATTTCTATCATTTTTCAATTATACTTTTTGTCATTTTTAATTATTTTTTAATTAAATTTCTAATTTTTTTATTATTTATGCCAAATTCCAGTTACTTTTTCAGTTTATAATTATTTTTATCATTTTGCAATTATTTTTTTTTTATTACAAATATATGTCGTATTTTTTCAATTTCATTTTTCACAAATTCAAATTATTTTCTTCAGTTTTTAACTATTTTTATTACTTTGCAACGATTTTCTCAAATTTTTTATTATTTTAATTATTCTTCAACTAATTTCCTGAATTTTCAAATATTTTTCGCAAATTTACATTATTTGCATCATTTTTCAAGTAGTCTTGTTTACCTCAAATAACCTCAATAATATTCTGCTCTCTAAAACTGAATCAGTGAAATTTTCACTGATTTGAAATCAGTGAACAACTTTTCGTTGTTGAATCAGTGAAATTCACTGAAAATCAGTCATTTTCACTGATTCAGCAAAGAGAAGTTGTTCACTGATTCCAAATCAGTGAAAATTTCACTGATTCAGTTTTAGAGAGTGTTATGTTTTCAATTATTTTTTACAAATTTTTATTATTTTCTTCAGTTTTCAAATATTTCTATCATTTTTCAATTACCTTTATTTGTCATTTTAATTATTTTTTAATTAATTTTCTAGTTTTTGTTATTATTTATCTCAAATTCCAGTTAATTTTTCAATTTATAATTATTCTTATCATTCTGCATTTTTTTTTTATTACAAATATATGTGGTAATTTTTTCAATTATTTTCCACAAATTAAAATTATTGTCTTTAATTTTTTATCGTTTTTATTACTTTGCAAACATTTTCTCGAATTTGTTATCATTTTCATTATTCTTTAATCTATTTCCTAGATTTTAAAATATTTTTCTAATTTTTTAATTATTTTTTCATTTTTTTGTAATTATTTTCTCCACCTTTTAATTAAATTAATTATTTTTTAATTAATTTCTTATATTTTCATTTAATTTCTCAAATTCAAGTTATTGTATCCACTTTTCAATGTTTTAATCATTTTTCAATTATTTTTCTCAAATTTCACTTACGTTCGTCAATTTTTAATCTTTTATTTTTTAATAAACAACGATTTTCACAAATTTTATATTATTTAAAAAAAAATTCTCTATAAGTTTAAAACTATCTAAATTTTGAATGAAATGAGCCCAGGATAAAGACATTTTTTAAATTTTTAAAGCATATATTTTGAAAAAATTGAAAATAGAAGTGTTTTCTTTAATTGCAAATTAAATAACTTTTGAAATAATAAATATTTTTTAATGTTCTTGATGTGATTTAAAAAATAATTGTCTATAGAATTTAAAAAATGTATCATTATTATTGCACAATTTTTTCCTTAGATTTTGCAAAAGTTCCAACATGACTTGAAAAAATGCAAAAAATCTAAATGTTATAATTAGTGAGAAAAATATTTTTTAAAATTATAATAAATTAATTTTTTCAAAGTTTTTGGAAAAATCTTTTTAAAATATTGGTCTATTCAATTAATGTTACTTTTTCAGATCGGTAAAATGACATTCAATTTTTTAAGTATTTTCATTCTCACTTTAGCTTCCGGCAAAATGTAAGAAAAAAATTGTGCAACAGTCGTGATAAATTTTTTAAATTCCACAGAAAATTATCTTTTAAATCACCCCAAGGTTATTAACACATCTCTACTATTTCAAAAGTTATTTGAAATTAAAGAAAACACTGCAATTTACATTTTTTTCGCAAATGCTTTAAAAATAATGTTAAATAATTATTATTTAGTAGCAAACTTTGGATCAATCTAGTTTTTTTTTAAATGTACAACTGTTTCTTTCAAAATTGTGTGAAATCAATTCCAAAAATATTTTTCTTTTATATGTGAAAATCCATTTTTTAGTTTAAGTTTACGTCAAAAGATAGAACATCCTTAAAGATTATGGAATCATTATTTCCATGGCGCTTATTTTGAAGTAATTATATTTTTTATTTATATTATACTTTTCTTGTCGTTATCTCTTTATTATAATTTAATTGGATCAAGTTCTGCGGAAAATTGTTCAACAAACAAAGAAACGTGATTGAATGTTGAGGAAGGTTCAGATATCAAGTTCTATTTTCTGAGAAATAAAACTTTTTTCTAACTTTAGACAGGAACATCATAAAACAGTTCACTTCTCGGATTCTTTGATCCAATCAAACTTTTCGTATAAGTTCTCTGTAACAATCAATATTTTAGATTGTTCAACTCGACTTGTGTAGAACACGCACAACACATGTAACAGAGTGAATAAAAGTTTAAAAAGGTAAATGCTAATAAAACAAAAAACTATCTAAAAATTCTCCAGACATTTCTTTCGAGCTTTTCAATCTCAAGGCATAAATGTCCTGCATTAATAACAACTTGGAAAACGGATCGAATGTTCGAATCTTGGTTAGGAAACTTCATTTGTCAGTTGAGTCAAATGACCGAAACAGACTGGAACGTTTAATCAATGCAAATTGGAATTAAACGCTTAATTAACACTTGACAGATGCGCGAATGGAATTCTCAAATCCATTTCGCTAAATTTGCCTTAGTACCGTGAAACATTGCCCTCTTTCTGGAATAACTAATTGACTCTTAACTAAGCTCTTATAGCTTTTAATTAAAATTTCCGTGACTTCTTTTGTGGGAAAATTGGACGCAAGGTTTTTTTTTGTCCCCCAGTTGTTACTCCATTCCTTTTAATTTTATCCAAGAATGTTGTACATGTGCAGGAATGATTTTTGAACTGAAGAAGAACTAGCAGAAATTCAAGAATTAATCTAGTTTTTTAATGAATCTCTTTCTAAAATATTGTACATGTCAAGCTTACAGCTCTTATCTATTCTTTAGTCAATCTTAAACTACCTACTTTTAAAGCTATTCAAGCGGATATCAGCCTCTTCATTTCGTTTTAGTCCTTCCTATCTGAGAGAAAGATCGATTTTGTCGCATAATTCAAGTGCCAGAAAACCTTTCTGTTCTTGTAGTCACGTAATTAGATCTCCATGGATCCCTTTAGGAAATATTACACCAACTTATTCTCTTTTATCCTTAATAAAAAGACTGAAGAATCCTATTCTGTTAATTATCGCACTCAGAGTATCTTCACCTTTCGAAAAATGTTCAAGTCTATTTCATTTAATGTATCTTTTAACATTCATTATTAACTCGTTTAATGTCTCGGGAGTATTTTTTAATATCTATTTTTATAGTGTATATTCGTTTTATTTCAATAAAAGGAAAAAATAAGAAAAGGAAAATAAGAAAATAATTACACTACCGGACAGAATTATGACCACTTACAAAAATGGGATTAAAAACATGACTGTTTTAAAATGTTGATAACTCTGTCAGATATTAGTAAATTGGAATTTTTCATAGACCATTGGAAAGCTTATAAAATTTGCTGTTAAATGATCCTATTTTAAAGCTTTTTCGATTTATGGAAACGGACATTCAATGTGATAAAGATAGATGAATTTTTCATTTTTGTGAATTTTCATTCTTTAAGTTTGGTGGGATGTAGTTTCTAGAAAAGCAGTGGGAAAAATTTGAAATTAAGCTTATTAAAACCTGGGATTTTTAACTTTAAAATAAGCCAAAGAACATTAAAATATCTTCACTGGTTCAAAAGTTATAAGTAAATGTGTATAATTTAGACGCAACAATTCTTTTGTTTCCTCCCTTCTCGGCGAGGGGGTATTTTCTTGCGTATTGGAGTGTACACTTCTCTGGTAATAGCCATGTATTACTCGTAATAGAGCGTAATAGTCAGTAATATTGCGTATTGATAGGTAATAGTTATGCAATAGTAAGTAATATCGTGTAATAGTCCCGTAATAGTGCGTAATAGTAACTGTTCTTTGCATAGCTTAAGTCATTAAATGATTAATAAATTAGAAAAGAATATATTGCACTTCCAATTGATTATATTTGGATTTGAATTAGGCGCGAATACAAGCTAATACTACTACACTGTAAAATAATTCGTTGTATTTTTCTCGTTCGTTTTATACATTTTTATTCTTGTAAATTAATGAAAATTTTTCATTTCGTCCTACGTGAGTTATTTATTTATTTAATGTAAATAATAATATGTTCTTATGACTACTGTGTTCATTAAGCTTGATTTTAAATGTTTCGTCAAGTGTTTGGTAATTTTTAATAAACTGTTCTCGTTCGTTTTATACAACGTGTTAATTCGAGAAAAAAAACCGAAAATTGGTTCGATTTATCATCTTCCTAAAGAAGGAAATTTTCAGGTATTTAAAAAAAATTATCTAAAATGAAAAGAATTAAGTTTTTTTTATAGTATTTGACTTTAATTTGTCAATTTTTCATCATAGAAATAGTCATTTAAAACAAGGAACTAACCATGTTCTCAGGGCTGTTATTGATTTAAATCACTTTGATTTAAATCGTGATTTAAATCATGATTTAAATCATTGGAAAATTGGCATTAAAATCATGATTTAAATCCAAAGTTTACAATTCTCCGGTGCATGTAAAACATCACAAACCATAAACAAAACCCACAAATTTGTAGATAAATTTTAAAAATTTTAATATTTTAATCTTTATAAAATTTAAAAAATTGTGCTAATACAGATGATCAAAATACCTACGATTTACAAATCTTTGGTATGAAGATAGCAAAAAAAGTATTACAATTTTATATCTTCATATTATATAAATTCCAATTAAGTCATATTCCAATTTGATCAAACTTTTAAATTTCAATTAATTCAAATTTGAATGGATATTAATTAATGCAAAATAATTAAATAATATTAATACTTTTTTATATTCACAATAATCCTTTTTTTTAATATTCTTACAAGATTTCCAAGAGATTTTAATTTTTTTAAACTATTTATATTAATTTTTATCTTATAATTTCTTATTTTAACAAAATTTTAAGTTTTTTTCTACTTTTACTTTTGATATTTTTAATATTTCTTATTCGTCTTTTTATTTTTGGATTTTCTTTAATTTTTCTCTTTTTATGCAAATTATTTAATATTATTTTAAACAATTCCGTTATTATAACATTCACGAAACTTTTTATTTCGTTGATTTTCATAATTATTTAAATATTTTTAAAAATAAATACCCTTATTTTTTTGGTAAGTTTATTCAATTTTTTTTAAGAATAAAATCTTGTCTAATCTTTGCGAGATTTTTTGCAAACTTACTTATTCTTCCATAAAGTTTTTAGATTTTCTTTATTTTTGTAAATTTATTTGTTGGACTTATTTTAAGTGTAATATTATAAAATTGGGTTTGGTTTAATTTGCTTAAACTTTTCTTATTTTTAAAGGATTTTTAAGTTTCTTTTGTCGACTTTCTTTTTATTTATCTTGATATTGTATACATTTTTTAATTTTATTTTTTGTACTTTTTACATTTTTTTAGTTTGTTAGATTAAGGAAAAAAACATTTCTATATTTTCTTCCTATTTATTTAATTTTCTTAAAGTTTCACTATTTTTTTAGTTCTTTTTTGCGTTTTAATTAATTCTCTAATTTTTGTTATCATTTTTCTATTTCTAAGAAGCATTTTTCCTTCTTTTCAATTGTTTACACCGAAAAAAATGAATAGGCGATTTGACTATGCTCCTAGTTACGAGAGGAGCCCACTAGGAATTCAGAGTTACTTTAACTAGGGATCCTGGTTAAGATATCCAGGATCCTAGTTAATGTGACTCTGAATTCCTAGTGGGCTCCTCTCGTAACTAGGAGCATAGTCAAATCGCCTATTCATTTTTTTCGGTGTATTTTTTATCTTATATGTAATTACGAATTTTTGAAAACATTTATTTGGTGCTTTTTTTTACATTTTTAAATTTGCCAATTTTCTACTTTTTTGATTTTCCATTCAATTTATAAAATAATTCTCTAATTTTTCTAAACTTAAAATTTTGTTCTCTTTAGTAATATATTTTAACGTTTTCTTAATTATCTTCTTATTTATTATTTTAATTTTAAAAAAATGTCCGTAAATAGTTTAATTTTTTGAAAAGAGTTTCTACTTTTTTTATATAATTATGTCACTGTTTCATTCTTGTGTTATTTTTTAATTTTTTCTTTAATTAACTACTTACAAATAAACATTTGGAGATTTTAAATACTGATTATATTTTTAAAAAAGTCAATTTTTGACTTAAATCAAAAAAATCCGATTTAAATCAAATAAATCCGATTTTTTTTTAAATCATGATTTTTATCAGCCCTGCATGTTCTATTTCACCCGGACAATTTCATCTCTCTCGGAATTGTCTTTTTTTTAATAATTTTTTATAAACTGAGAAAAAATGAAAGAAAATTAAAACGGCTTCACAAGCCAATGTATATGGATGTTAATTAATATTAAAGTATTTTACAAAAATTCAAAAAAGCTATTCCAACTCTTCCGGACTTACTCTTAATTAAGTTTATTTCGTTCTATATGTGAGTTATTTATTGTAGATTTAAAGTAAATATGTTCTTATGACTAAATTTTTAGTATTTATTTATTTATTTCATTGAAAATATTTAATATTACACCTGTAATATTGTGTAATACTCATGTAATGTACCGTAATATACCGTAATATATCGTATTATTTTTGTAATATAGCGTATTGGCGTAATACTAGCGTAATAGGCGTATTAGATACGTATTAGTCGTAATATACGTAATAGGGATTACTCTGTACGTCTTTTTTTAAAGAAAATACCCCCTCGCTTCTCGGCCTATTTGCGTTTTTTCGTATAACTTTTGAACCAGAAAAGATATTTTTATGTTCTTTGGCTTATTTTAAAGTTAAAAGTTAAAAATGTTATTTACCATAATTTCAAATTTTCTAATTACTTTTCTAGAAAAGGCATCCTACCAAACTTAAACAATGAAAATTCACGAAGAACGAAAAATTCACTTGTCTTTATCACATTAAATATCCGTTTCTATTAATCAAAAAAACTTTAAAATAGGATCATTCAATGGAAAATTTTATAAGCTTTCCAATGGTTTAGGAAAATTTTCATTACGCTAACATCTGACAGAGTTATCAACATTTTAAGACGGGCATGTTTTTAATCCCATTTTTGTAAGTGGTCCCACAATTTTGGCCGGTAGTGTACATACGAAAAAATTGAACAGAATGAGAGGTATAAAATTCAGAATATTTTTTTCCAATGCCAAGAAAGTTCTTGGAATTGCCAAAGACTTGGCGTTTGAAAGGATTTAAAACTCTGCTAATAAATATGCGCGCATTCATATATAAAAATGTAGTTCAGTATCATATAGATAAAAACTGAAGAATACGAAATTGCTCCTTAAGTTCCTTCATAATAGAAGCTACAGAACTGAATGGCTCCCCTTGCTCTTTATTCACAATGCAATAGCCTGCCCATTCAGAGATGCATCAGATTTATGATCTCTAAAGCTGGGGACATATTTGTCTTTTTATTATTAATGCAGCACTGTGGACTTTAGGACATATTCAATTCGCATATAAACTACTCATTTTAGCAATTTGACTAAAATTGAACACTAGCTTAATTGAAATTTTGAAGATTCTGTATTTCAAAATTTGAATAAACGCAGGATGGACACTTTTTTCATAAAATTAAATTCAGTTTTTTGGATTTTCCGGTAACAAATTTTCGAACAATTAAAACAGTATTTTTAATTTTTCGAAATTCGGCTTTATATTTAAAATATAACTTTATACTTAAATTTTAAATTTACACATTCTTGTAATCTTATTAATTATAATTAAAGGTTAAAAAGTTGTATTATTACAAAATATTAAAATCTACATTTTTGGACAATGATTTACCTTAAACTTTTAAAAAGAATGACGAATTATAATTTCACTAAGAACATTAACGACAAACTTTGCATTGTTGTTGGTCATATAAAACTATAAATTGTTGTAAATTCAAATAATGAAAATTACGAAATTGAAGAAAATATGTGAAAAACGACGAAAATAATTGGCAGTTGAAAACAAAATTCAAAAAATGACTAGATTAATAGACAACTGAAAGAAGTAACTGACAAAATTAAACAAGAAATATTAAATTTAAAGAAAATATTTGTAAATTGAAAAATTAAGAAATATGTAGGAATAATTGTTGGAAATAATTGCACATTTAACATCTGGATTAAAAATCGAAAAAATAATTGAAAATTAAAGAATGAAAATAGAAAATTTAAAGTATACAATATACTTAAAAATTGAAAAAAATTAATTGAAAAAAACCGAGAATTAATAAATATAGAAGAAAACAATTGAAAACTGAAGAATGGAATTAAAGATTAAAGAAAATAATTGAACAATTGTATCTGAAATTAAAGAAACTTAATGATAATCGAAAAAAAATAATAGAAAGAAGGCGATAAATTTTAATATTAAAGAAAATAATTGATAATTGAAAAGTGGAATTAAAACTTAAAGAAAATAACTGAGAATTGAAGAGAATAGTTCTAGAATTCAATAATTGATGTGAAATTTTAAAACAATTTTTATGAGTGAAAATGTTTGAGAATTCAAAAAAATTACAATCTGACGAAAATAATTCACAATTAAAAACAAAATTAAAAAAATAACTAGAATAATACACAACCGATCAAAATAAAAAAATCAAAGAATAATTATAAAACTTTAAGATAATAATTAAAAATTGAAAAAATTGTAGGAAATAATTGAAAATTTCTGAACATAATTAATAATTGAAAGAAATAGTTCAAAAATGACCTAAATAATTGTCAATTGAAAACAACATTTAAAAAAATTACTCAATTAATAGACAACTAAAAAAATAATTGAAAAAATTAATTATTTCTTATTAGAAATATTAAATTTACAGAAAAAAATAACTGAAAGAAATAACTGAAAAAATTAAACAAGAAATATTAAATTTATAGAAAATAATTGCAAATTGAAAAATTAGGAAATATGTAGGAATAATTGTTGGAAATAATTGCACATTTAACAACTGGATTGAAAATCGTAGAAAATAATTAAAATTGAAAAAAATAATTCAAAATTGAAGAATGGAATAGAAAATTTAAAGAATATACTTAAAAATTGAAAAAAAGTAATTGAAAAAAGCCGAGAATTAATGAACATAGAAGAAAATAATTGAAAACTTAAAAATGTAATAAAAATTGAAGAATGGAATTGAAAAGTAAAGAATATAATTGAAAAATTGTATTTAAAATTAAAGAAACTTAATGATAATTGAAAAAAAAATAAAAAAAAGGTAATCAATTTTTAATATTAAACAAAATAATTGAAAACTTAAGAGTGGAATTTAAATTTGAAGAAAATAATAAAGAATTGAAGAAATAAATTGGAAATTAAAGAATTAAATGGAATTTGCAAGAAAATAAATGATAATTAAAAGAAAATTTACAATAAGACGATAAAAATTGAATATTGATGAAAGTAATTAAATATTAAAAAAAAAATTAGCAATTGAAAAAAAATCGAAAAATTGTGAGAATAATCGACATTCGAACAAAAAAATTTGTAAAATTAATTAATTGAAGGAGAATAATGAATTGTCAATTGAAAACTGCTCTCTAAATCAGAATTAGTTAAAAATAACTAATAATTAGGAAAATCGTGCCTGAGTTTTTATTTCATCAATTAGTTAAAAATAACTAATTATTAGTCAAAACATGACTAATTATTAGTAAAAACATAACTAAAAAATAGTTATAATTTGACTAATTAAATTAGTAAACAGAATTTTACTAACATAATAGTTATTTTGACATAACCTAAAAATGAATTTGACTAATCATTAGTTATTTTTTACTAAATGATTAGTAGAAATATAACTATTTGAATTAGTGTCTGAGTTTTTGCTTTCAAATTAGTTATTTTTAAATTTTAACTAATTCAGATTTAGAGAGATGATGAAAATTATGAAAAAAGTTGTAGAAAATGAATAAAAATTGAAGAAATCAATTGGAAATTGAAGAATTGTATTGAAATTTTAAGAAAATAATTGATAATTGAGAAAATGCGAGAATTGTTGAATATATAATTAAATAATTAAAAAACGAAGAATGCAATTGAAAATTAAAGAAAAGAATTCAAAATTGAAGACAATAATTAGAAATTAAAGAAATAAATTGAAGTTTAAAAAATTAAATTGAAATTTTAAGAAAATAATTGATTTAATTGAAAGAAAAATTACAAAATGACTAAAATAATTAAATATTAAGGAAAATAATTGAGAAATGAGGAAAATAATTTACAATCGAAAGAAAATTTCGAAAACTGTCGAGAATAATCGACAACAGAACAAAATAATTAAAAAACTCTCTAAATCTGAATTAGTTATTTTCTACTAATGAATTAGCGAGAAATCAGTTACTATTAAATAGTGAAAAATTTTATATTTTTTAGTATAAAACTACTAATTAACAGTAGAAAATTACTAGTTTTAAAGTGAAATATCTATTAATGGTAACAGTGAAAGTATCCTTTTTAATTAGTAGATATTTCACTTTCAAATTAGTAGTTTTCTATTAAAAAATAGTGAAATTTTTCACTATTTAATAGTAACCGACTTCTCGCTAATTTATTAGTAGAAAATCACTAATTCAAATTTAAAGAGAAAATTAAAGAATAATTATAAAATTTAAAGAGAATAATAATTGTATTTTAAAATCTGTTGAAAATTATAGAAAAAATTACAGATTCATTTATTAATGAAATTAAAATTATTTGAACTGATATTTATAAATTAAAATTTTAATCAATTTAAATGCTTTTTCTAAAAAAAGTATCCAAAAAATATCTATGTGCCAAACTTTGGGTGTGACCAGACAAAAAATGAATGAAGGATTGAAAGAACTTGCGGATGATTATTATTAATATTTAACTATTATAAATTTGTGATGTATGAAAAAAAATTGATTTTCGATTAAATTTATCAAGACTTTTAGATCCACAAAAAAATCCCGGTTTAGTAACAAATTTCCCGGTCAAGTGGCCACCCTGATAAAGTTTTTTTAGTTTAAAAATGTATATAGTTTCCAAAATATATATGCTTTCAAAAACGTATTGCTTGTTTTAAAAAACTTCATATACACCGAAAAAAATGAATAGGCGATTTGACTATGCTCCTAGTTACGAGAGGAGCCCACTAGGAATTCAGAGTCACATTAACTAGGATCCTGGATATCTTAACCAGGATTCCTAGTTAAAGTAACTCTGAATTCCTAGTGGGCTCCTCTCGTAACTAGGAGCATAGTCAAATCGCCTATTCATTTTTTTCGGTGTAGGATTTCGAAAGAGTTGATCTTTGATTGAAAATGTTTGATCTAAAAATCCAAACTGCCGTTATTCGAGAAAATTGTGATTTTCAAAAAGAGCAGTGTTTTTGTCAGTATAGAGGAATTATTTTGACAGAGGTGCAAGCATATAAATGAAAAGTCGTTTTAGTAGAAAAGCGCGGATTTTGTAGAAAAATTCAGATTCATACGCTCTCGCCTTTATGGGAATTGAAATGGCAGAAGAGTAATCATTTGCTATTGATCTGTAAATCCTGCTATTTTAGCTTCTGTATCGGAAAACGGCTATACAGTGGATGCGCAACATGTACATATATATAATAATAATGCGCCATTGTCTTTTTCTTCATTGTTATTATTTTTCCTTTGTGCATTCAATATTACAAGATTCAATATAAAATATGGAATATTCTGTTGAAAAATTAACAATCAGTCTTGTTTCAAGATAATGTATTTTCTTTACTCTTCGAATAAAATGCAAACGAAAAAAGAGAATAACATTAAAGGATTTTAGAAGAAATGAAAACATTTTGTTTCTCAGTTATAGAAAATATAAATAATATATATTAATAAATTCTTGACTTTAAAGAGTCGAAAAAGCTTTCATTCGAAAGCAAAACTTTTAGAGTATTTAAATATAAAATTCTTTTAAAATGTAATTGTAAAGTACTTTGAAGTTACCCATCACTGCACTCTTTCCATCTTTTATTTATGCACATTGCTTGCACATAAAAGAAACTTGTCAACAAATTACGGCTTTTGAATTTCATGAAGAAGGCGAGTGCTCGAAAGACAGAACTTCAACGAATCGCATTTATACGATGTTTTACGATAAATAATGTAAATCTTCAATTTCAATTTTTATGAGAATGTTGAAAATTTAATCAATAGATGAGTATCATTTAGAACCAAATTGAGACATGAGCGATATTAAAACAAACGAATGATACTAATAATTAACTAAATTACGTTTTAGACAGATTAATTATGGTTCGTCATTGTAATAAACACATTTTAAAAACCCTTGGCAAGTAATTTTCACTTTGAAATCTGATGTAGTCACTGATACGAATTTCCAAGTAAATTTTGCAGTGAGCAGGGATTCTTCAACTAAAGAGCTTTTCACTCAAATTGGGTTAAAAGCTTGGATTCTGGTTCCGAGGTTCAATTTCAACATAAAGGCTTATATTCAGAAAAATCCACTCATTAATTGAAAAAGCCTCCAAATTTTCCGTAATTACAAGTGCAGTGTTAACATTGAAAATCTTCATTTTATATTGAACGGGTCGGAATTTAAAACTTGAAAGTTATATATAACAAATGTATATTCTGATCATAGAGAAAAGTCTCGTTACTTTTATTCAACGTAAAAAGCAATAAAAAAATTCTTATACGCAGCACTTTAATTTGACCTTCCGTGATATTTTATAACAACATCTAAAAGTTTTGCGACGAGTTGGAATGACAATTTTCTTACTTTATATTATCTGATTTTCTGTTATGATAACAATGAGCGTGCGAGAATAAAACTCTCTTTTAACTTGGAATTTGCAATTTAGTCAGGGCACATCGTTTTTCCTCATCCAAACAAATTCGAACTTGCACAAGTGGATTCGTTCAGTAAATAGCATTTTGCGATACTAGTACAGCCTATAAGCGAGGATGCAGAAGTTCAAAGTCTAACTTGTTTCCTTTTCTCAAATACTCTTGATTGCCTCGAGAGTATATTCTTTGGAAAAAAATGCATCTTTCAATATTTGCCCTTAAAAAATTATTTTCAAGCTTTCATTTTCAAAATAAGGTGCATGAATTATATTCAAACAGTGTCCAAAAAAAAACACAGTAGCTCTAAAATTCGAATTTGGAAAGCTGTAACTTTACTGAAGTTGCGCTTTATAAATGAAAAGTTTATTATGAGAAAATGAGGTTAGAAGCTTCAAAATGAAATTTACTGAATACTATAATCATGGCTTTAAATGGAACTTTTGAGTCATATGAAAGTCCCTGGACATAACTTTTGCGCCCAGGCAAACATCACTTCTAATTCTCTGTCGGAAATGACAGCAATTTTCAAGCAAATTAAACAAAGTCTGTCTGTCCCAATGGAAAGGAGTTGTAACGAAACCGGCACCTTGGGAAGGAGTTTATTCAACTAATAAGCGCGCTGGGGAATTTGAATTCCAAGTCCTACTTTTCATTAATATTACTCCCACTCTTGGCAATTCCTTGACTAATATAACCTCTTCTCAAGACACCATTTAAATCATCTGCTTGCTTCATTAACTGCTGGTCATTACCCAACGTTAACTGAAAATTTACCCTATATATTTCGCATCCTTTTCCAAATAAGTTTATCTTTTCATTTCTATTCTTGAAATGGATTTTTTCAAAAAATTATTTAAGAAAATTGTTTAAGGTATAGTCTATACCGTATAGATCTCGGATAAAATGCATGATATCAAAAAGAAAAATTCTAGTGTCCTTTCAAGCAGGGCTTTGATTTCAATCATTGGGGCATTTGCATTAAAATCATGATTTCAATAAAAAAAAAATTTCACAATTCTCTAAATGTCTAATATTTGATGCAAGTAAAAATTGCAAACCATAAAAAAACCCAGAAATTTGTGGATAAATCTTGAAAATTTCATTTTTGATATTTTATACTTTAATAGAATTAAAAAAATTGTGTCAATGCCGATGATAAAAAAACCTACGATTTTTGAATTTTTTTTTACCTGAAATTTTTGAAAAAAAAGAAAACATTTTTTTTCTTTCTTTTTATTGGTATATAGGTAGTTTTAAAGATAGTGAAAAAATAGTATTAAATTTTTATATCATTACTGAAGTCATAATTTAAATAAATTCCAAAATATTTAATTTCAATTAATTCAATTTTAAATACATATTAATTAATTCACAACACTGTAAAAAGAGAATCTTAATTTAAGACGTGTCTTAAATTGAGCAAGCACCTTTTTAAATTTATTAGTACTTCACATTTTTATGCAAATTTAAAGTTATTAATAATTATTTTTTGTCGAAGTTTAAAGCAAAAGAAGAATCTGTAAAATAAGCAAGAGCTGTCTTCAAAATGTTGCATCTTAAAACAAGATAGGTTTTCTGCCTTAAAATAACACTGAAAAACGATATTCTTACTTTAAGATTTATTCTTGGTGCCTATTTAAGAATAAAATATTTTTATATTATAAAAGATATAATATTTTCAAAATAAAAAGAATGTTCTTAAAATAAGAAGCACATTCTTAAACTGACAATCATATTCTTAAGTTAAGAAAATTTTATTATGTTCTTAAGAATATGCTTCTTAATTTAAGAATGTGCTTTTTATTATAAGAATATAATCTTCTTAGCTTAGAAATTTTATATCCTTCATATAAATATAAGTATTATATATAAGTATTATATATTATATATATATTATATATAAATAACTTATATTATAATATAATTATATTTTATTCTTAAATAGGCTCCAAGAATAATTCTTAAGGGCATCACTCTAAAAACAAGTGTCTTATTTTGTCCTCACTTTTAAGACATTTTGAGGTGTCTTAATTTTAAACCATTGAGATAGTGTCATAAAAATGCCTGTAAGACGCTTTCTAAACGTCTTATGTCTTAAAATTAGACACTTGTAAGACACCTGTTTTTACAGTGATGTGATAAAGAATGACGTCACTAGTATAGGCAAAATTTGTCCGTAAACTTTCTCTTATAATAATAAATATTTTGACACCAAACTTTGTAGAATTACTTAAGAAGGTCTCTCTGATCCAAGTTTGTTTAAATTTTGCCTTAAAATTAATTTTTTTAATCCTCCGAAAATCAGATAATTTTTTAAAAAGTTAATTTTAAAGCCAAATTTAAACAAACTGTGGTCAGAGAGACCTTCTTAATGATATTTTAAGTAATCCCACAAAGTTTGATGTCAAAATATTAATTATTTTAAAAAAAAGTTTACGGACCAATTTTGCCTATACCAGTGACGTCATTTTTCATCACATGCCCTTAAAGTAAGAATCCCGTTTTTTTAGTGAAGACTTTCTTTTTGTATAGATAATTAAACAGTATTAATTATTTCCCATATTCACAATTATCCTTTTTTTAATTCTTATAAACTAACTCTCTAAATCTGAATTAGTAGTTTTCTACTAAGAATTAGTAGTTTTCTACTATGAATTAGTCAAATTCATGGCTCATTTTTCTCTAATTCATATAGTAGAAAACTACTAATTGATTTAGTGAAACTTTACTTTTCAAAAAAGTAGATTTTTTTACTAATTTAATTAGTAGTTTTCTACTACAAGATTAGTAGTTTTCTACTAATTCTTAGTAGTTTTCTACTAAAAATTAGTCAAATTCTTACTATTTTAATAGTAGCTCACTTTTCGCTAATTCATTAGTAGAAAACCACTAATTCATATTTAGAGAACAATTTAATATTTACATATAATTGAACAATTTTACATATTGTTTTTTTTTTTTTTGCAAACTTACCTATTCTTTCATAAAATTTTCAGATTCTCTTTATTTTTCTAAATTTATTGTTGAACTTGTTTTAACTGTAATATTATAAAAATGTTTTTGGTTTAATTTTCCTAAACTTTTTTTACTTTCTTAAATTGTTAAGTTTCTATCTTGTACTTAAGAATTTTTGAAAACATTTATTCAACGCTTTTATCTACATTTTTAAAATTCCTAATTTACTACTTTTTTACAGCTATATGAATATATATTTATATATTTCTTTTATTTTGTAAATGTTGTACTAAATATTCTCATTTTAACATCGTTCTTTCATTTGATAGAATTTTCTTTCTTTTCCAAAATTGTATTTATTTTTTTTTCTTCAGTTTGTAAAATAATTCTCTAATTTTTCTAATTTTAAAATTTTTTACTCTTTAGTTCTATATTTTAACGTTTTTATAATTACCTTGTTATTTATTTTCTTAATTTAAGACAAAATGACCGTAAATAGTTTAATTTTTTGAAAAGAGTTTCCACTTTTTTATACATTTCTATGTCACTGTTTCATTCTCCATGACTTTTTTTTACTTACCTAAAAGAATTTTCTCACTTTTGTAATTAATTTTGCGATCATGACATAATTTGCTTGATTTTCATTAAATGTTTTATTCTTCATTATTTCTTATTAAATGCTTTCAGTTTAAGAAATAAACTACTTACAAATAGACATTTCGAAATTTTATATACTGATTTTATATATTTAAAAAAAAATCAATTTTTGATTTATATAAAAAAATCATCATTTTTATCAGTCCCGCTTTGAAAGATTCAAAACTTTTCGGATACTATTTTTTTGGGAAGAAAAAACGTCTTTTTTGGAATTTTCTCTCACGTCGCTTCTTTACAAATTTTTAAAATTGATTCGATTTTGATTTATAATATCTCATTTTCTTCAGAATTAGATTATCTACAAATTCATGGAGGCGTATTTTCAAAAAACTGCACCATTTTTCAAATATGATTACTTATTTAACAAATGAAGTGCAATTTTTTTAAAAAACCAATAATTATATTTGAAAAACGGTGCAGTTTTTTGAAAATTCGCATTCGTGAATTTGTAGATAATCTATATTTCTAAAGAAAATGAGCTATTATAAATCAAACTCGCATCAATTTGAAAAATTTGTAAAGAAGCGATGTGAGAGAAAAGTTCAATTGCCTAAAAATGTGTGTAAATAAACCATTTTTAACATTACAATGTCTTTTTCCCCTAAAAAAGGACGTTTTTCTTCCCAAAAATATAGTTTCCGAAAAGTTTTGAATCCTTTAAAGGACACTGGGATTTGTTTTCTGACAGTCTCTTTTTACCCGAGAGACATATCTAAAGAAAATTGTTAAAAATGTTTAATAAACTGCAGTACCAATTTTATCAAAATAATTAAAATTGCGGTTTCTCGAAATTTACATTGATAGAAATTTTGAACGACCTCAATTTCAATTAAATCCGTTATTAAAATTCAATCCAAATTTCAATCATGTTTGAAATTTGGATCCATGCATGTTTGGACCAGTTCAACTTAGTAGATAGAAATTGGAATTAAATGAAATTTGCGCATAAATTAAAGGCGTATGATCGAATGAAATCATCAAGACCAATTAAAGTTTTAATTAATCGAGAAATTCGTGTCTACCTACTGCAATTCGAAATATCTCAAATTTAGCTTCATTGAATTTAAAATGTGATAAAATTTGGGTAGTTTGAAATTATAATAATTTATTTTAACAGAATACAGTTCATTTGACAAATTGTATACTTTTTGAACTAAACATGTTGCTCTTAAATCCGAATTTCTATTTTCCCGGATCAAAAAAGTGAAGATTTAATGGATTATTTAATACATTCTATTACATCACATCTCTGCCCTTCAGTGATCTTATAATATTGAAAAATATGAAGGGAATGGAAAATGAATACACATGTGCAAGCTTTCATAAAATGTGTAAAGAAATTCACGTCTTACATCATCCAATAATATTACTTTTATATAGGGTATTTTATTTTAAAAAATGTCTTAAAATTGGAAGCGGAAGGTGGTTAATAATCTCTGGAATTCCAAGGTGAGAGGGTTGAAGCTTGAGGCATGATATGCAACCCTCGATCTAACTATTGGTCAGCCTTCTGGGATTCCATTAACTGATTGATATGTGTCAAACTCGCCATGCGTCACTGCTAGTTTCAAATACCTTGGCTTTGCTCCTATCAAACAAATTGCATTATAAGCCAACAATCAGATTTCACTATAATTGCGACCAATGATACAATTATAAGAAACCTTCACATAATTATATTTCACTCAAATATAATAAAAAATGGAATATAAAAACTTGCGGAAGAAAAGATGATTTTTTTTCGAAAATTGCAAATAAATACGGAATTATTAAATATAGTTTTTGTTCAATGCATAAAGTGTTGTATAATAAAAAAAGTGACAGAAAAGAAATTTCAAAATAATGAGAATGCAAAGAGGAATACAAATATTTATTTAGTTAATAAAATTTCTATAGTATTTTTCCTTAATCAAAGACGAAAATTAATTTTCTTTGAAAGCAAAGATGAAATGTTTCCTCTTGCTTGAGAAACTTTTAACAAAAATGCTCTATTACTTTAAAGACGTTAAGAGGGATTTAGCATAAATTCGCTATAACCGTGAACAAAGTCCAGAGAGAAAATTTGTTCTGCTTTCGACGTATAAAGTGACAGAGTAAAAGCATCTTTTGAATTCACGCCTTTCTAAATTCAATTATCAGTTCTTAGAGAGACAATTTAAAACAAAAAAGAAACAAATTTATTTTAACAAAAAATATAGCAGCTTTCGATTAGAAATAGATTAAACAAGTAGCAACAATAAATAGTTTCGGCAAATCTCCGGAAACTTTAACTTTTGGATTAAAATTCTTTTTAAAACTTTATTTGCAAGCACTTATTTTATATTTAAGCTGTTGCATTTTGAACCCAAATAAGATTAAAATTATATTCTTTAGTATATCCGTTTTTTGGTTGCCCTCTGTTTTAGAATAACAAATTTATGTAGTGAAAATATCGAGGTTATCACAAATTTATCATTTATATATCAATTCACAATAAATAGATATTTGGTGCTTTTTTTAAAGTAAAAAGTACCTATATGAGGGAAAAAGTTCCAGAGATTTGTTCACAGATAAAATACAATTCTAGAAATGCAAAAATAATATTCTTTTTAAAATCCTTGGCAAAAGGTGCAAACGTAAAGTTCTCTGCTGTGAGATTATGAAAGTAAAAATAAAAACTAGTAAAAATTAAAACTAGAGTTACGGATATAACTGCAAAGTTTCTAAGTGCTTAATCCAGAAGACAACACAATTAATTGAAGAATATCAAGCTACTTAAGATAAATGCGGTTGTCATAGTACATCATTAAATAAGGGAAATTTCAGCTCCGATTACGAGATGGTTCGGTAATTTGCGGTTGGATGAGCGACGTGCGACATCAATGTTGAATTCAGAAACCTTTTAGATATAATGACGTACAATTCATGAAGATATAACTCGTGGTTTCCACATTCATATCGTGTTTGGTGACAACATCCGACAAACACGCGGTACACGTTGAATTTAATGAATTTCCCTGTGTATCAAAGTGGATAAAGCTCGGATCACAACAAGATATATGTAATTAAACCAATTTCAATGATAGAAACTAGATCAAATTTTTTTTTTTAAAAACCAGCAAAAAATCAATTTTCAAGTATTTTAAGCCACGTGTAAATACAAAATTCTGATTTTATTTATATATAGATATAAAATAGATATAAAAATAGATACTACAAATAAAAGAACAACAAGATTAAATTGATATAGGTAGAAACTGATAAACTCTTTCAAGAGTTAAACTGAATCAAAAAATTTATAATGCCAGCTTTTTTCCTTGAATAGAAAAGGAGATTTAATCGACGAGTGGAAATACATTGTTTCTTATGGCTGCTCAGCGGTGCAGACATTTAACGCACTTTTAATGCCCACTTGGAGCAACCTTTTTCTCTTACCACTTTCAAACTGCAGCTCAACGAGTCGACCATAAGTTGAATTGTAAAGCTCTACTTTTGTTGGGAAACGATTATCAGAGAAACGAAACTACCAACAATTCACGTAAAAATTGTAATCTAGTGTACAACAAAAGCGCAAAAGTGTTTCGAGAATTTAATTGTCCAAGGTTAATAAATAATCTAATTAAGCTCCCATTTAAAAAGTATAAAAGCAAAAGAGTTGTTAAAATTCAAAAGCATGCTTTTGTTGATGTGCAAAATTTTAATTTTCTTAATGTGTTTAAAATGATAATGGCATCAGTTTTTAGATGAGATGTCTTCTTTAATATTCTCAGAAGCACAATTTTCCCTCCTCGTATATAATAAAGAAAGAATTGTTTTTGTAAGTAGTTTTCTTTTAATGTAAAATATATACTCTGGTTAGAATTTATTATTTTATGTTATTTTATGTTTATTAGAATGGTCTATAAATACGAAAGTCTGAAATGTTTTGTTTTCTTTTTCAGAAATTTTTAAAAACTAATTCTATGGCAAAATTTAAGACAGTGGCGTAACTGGAGGGTGCAAGGGCCCTCGGGCAAAAAGGAAAATGGGGCCCCAATTATATATAATAATTTACGGCTGTTTCCATTTCAAATCATACAGGCCGTATATGTCCAAAATTCAAAAACATGTTTAACATGATTTTTATTATTTTTTAGGGCAAACAATGAGACGTATTTTTTTGTTTTGAGAAAAAATTTTTTTTCGCAGAGTTACAAGCATTTAAAAGTTTTAGGACAAAGAGTGATTTTTGAACGAAAACGCTAACAAATTTTTTTAAAGTCACTCTAGTTTCTTCAAAAATTGATATTTTTCAATTTTGTTTTCTGATTTTACTAATGTTTTAGGTGGTCTTTCTTAACAATTTTGAAAATTTGAAAAATTTTGAAAATTAACAAAATGTTGGTCATTTTCTGAAAAATAAAAAAAGTCGAATTTCTCAAAAATGTAATTTATTTTTTTAATTTTTTGTTTGTAGTTACTAGATAACAAAAATAATTTTTTCCAATAGGTTTAATGTGCGCTAAACACTGTGAAAGGCGCAAGATTTTTTGTTTAAATACTAAAAATCATTTCTTTGGCTAATCCATCGACATAAATTATTCCATTTTTTTTTATTTTAGTAATGTTTGAAATGCTTTTTCTTACAAATTAAGGAATTTTAACAATTTCTAAAGTGTCCATTTTTCAAGAATAAAAAGCTCAATTTTCTCAAAAACAATATTTATATTTCTTTAACATTTTTTTCTTTTTACTAGATAGAAAAAGAAATTAAAAATTACATTTCTCTAAATAAAAAATATTTATTTAAAAAGCAAATAAAAAATATTCCAGATGATTTTTCCAACTGAAAGATATCTTTGCATTAGCCAAAATAATGACTTTTTGTATTTTCAAAAAAAAAAAAAAAAAAATTCACGCCTTCCAGTGTTTAGCGCACATTAAACCTATTGGAAAAAATTCTTTTTATTATCTAGTAACTACAATAAAAATTTCAAAAAAATAAAAAATTACATTTTTGAGAAATTCGACTTTTTTGATTTTTCAAAAAATGACCAACATTTTGAAAACTTTAAAAATTTTGTAAATTTGTAAATTTTTCAAATTTTCAAAATTGCTAAGAAAGAGACATTAGTAAAATCAGAAAACAGAATTAAAAAATATCAATTTTTGAAAAAACTAGAGTGATTTTAAAAAAATTTGTTAGCGTTTTCGTTCAAAAATCACTCTTTGTCCCAAAAACTTGAAAATGCTCGTAAAATTTTTTTTTTTCGCAAAACAAAAAAATACGTGTCTCGTAATTCTCCCTAAAAAACAATAAAAATCATGTTAAACAGGATTTTGAATTTTGAACATATTCGGTCTGTATGATTTGAAATGGAAACAGCATTACAAGTTTAATTCATTCATTAATTTATTCTGTCCACACCAAATGTTTGATTAATAGTATTGATTAAAAGTTCAATTAATCCACGTTTCAAAAATACTGAAGTGATTTAAAAATTTCTTCATTTTTTAATCATTCTTTTCTATTATGATTTTAATTACTTAAAATACAATTTTGTACTATTTTCTATCATTTTTCAACTATTTTCTACAATTCACAATTAATTTAATTGTTTTTAAATTGATTCCCTAAATCTTAAATTTACCTTCCTCAAATTTCAAATATTTCATTTAGTTTTCTCAATCATTTTTTAATTTTAATTATTTTTGCCTTGACATTTAATCAATTTAATTATTTATTCCTTAATTTTATATTATTCATCGCAAATTTTAATTCACTTTTTTAACTTACCATTATTTTTGTCATTTTGTAATTATTATTTTCAATTTTTAATCATTTCCATAAATTTTGAATTACTTTACTGAACTTTCAAATATATATATCTCAATTTTTAATTCTCTTGTTCAATTTTCATTTCTTTTTATTACTTTGCAATTATTTTCTCCATCTATTAATATTTTCATTATTTTTTAATTACTTTCCTAAATTTTTAATTATTATCTCAAATTTAAATTATTGTCTTTAATTTTTTTAATTTTTTAAAAGATTTTTCAATTATTTCCCTTTGCTTAAAAATAAATTCTGTAATTTTACATTATTTTCTTAATTTTTTAATTATTTTCATTTTATTGACATAATTTTCAAAAATTCCAATCATTTGTCTGAAATTTCAATTATTATTTTCATCAATTTTCGATTATTTCTGCGATTTTTTAATCATTCTCTTTATTTAAAATTTTGATCTAATTTTGTAATTATTTTCCTTTTTTTAAACATATATTTTATGCTTTTTTCAATTATTTTACTCAAATGTTATTTACTTTTATCTTTCTTTCATATTTAAATTATTTTCATCATAAATTTCAATTATTTTTCTCAATCTTAAATTATTTTTAACATATTTAAATTATTTTTAAAATTTTGAATTAATTTTATTATTTTTCAATTATTTTCCTCAATTGTTAATTATTATTCTCATTGTCTACAATTATTTTCTAGAATATTCAAGTATTTTTCTCAAATTTCAATTATTTTCTTCAATTTTTTAATTATTTTTAATTGTTTTCATAATTTCCCTTTTTTTCTATTAATTATCGAAAATTTCATTTAATTTTAACTTTCTGCAGTTCTTTTCTCCAATTTTAAGTTATTCTCATTTTTTCAATTAATATGCAATTCATATATTTTTCTTAAATTTCAATGTTTTTCTTTTTATTTAAAAAAAAATTCTGTAATTTTTTCAAGTCAAATGTGATTTTTTTTAAAACTTATCATTGTTTTTATCATATTTCAATGATGTTCTTTAAGTTTCAAATAAAAAACTCATTTTTTCAATCATTTTCTCCATCCTTCAATATTTTCATTATATTTCAATTAATTTCCTAAATTTTCAGTTATTATCTCAAATTTAGATTGTCTTCAATTTTTAATTTTTTTAAACGGTTTTTCAATTATTTTGTTTTGCTTAGAAACAAATTCTGTAATTTTCTATTATTTTCTACGATTTTTAATTATTTTCATTCTTTTGGTATAATTTACAAAAATTGCAATTATTTATCTGAATTTCAATTATTATTTTCATCAATTTTCGATTATTTCTGCGAATTTTTAATTCTTCTCATTAATAAACATTTTTAAATAATTTTGTAAAGTTTTTGCTTTTATAAACATATATTCTATTAAACATATATTCTACGATTTTTTCAACTATTATTCTCAAATTTTATTTAATGTTTTCAATTTTTCATATTTGAATTACTTCTCTATAAATTTCAATTATATTCAGCATATTTGAATTATTTTTTTAATTTTGAATTAATTTTATCATTTTTTAATTATTTTTCTCTAATGTTGATTATTGTTCTCATTTTCTAAAATTATTTTATAACATTTTCAAGTATTTTTCTAAAATTTTAATTATTTTCATTTGTCTTCATAGTTTCCAAAATTTTTTTTATATATTTTTCTCAAATTTCAATTATTTTTTTTTATTTAAAAAAATTCTGTAATTTTTTCAATTATTTCACTCAAATGTGTTTTATTTTTTACAACTTATCAGTGTTTGTATCATGTTTCAATTATTTTCTTCAAGTTTCAAATTGTAAAATCTTTTTTCGATTATTTTCCAAAATTTATATCCTTCAATTTAAAATTTTTTTCATTTCTTTTATAATTTCAAAAATTTTAAACTATTTATCTCAGATTTTAATAATTTTATTCAATTTTCAATTATTCATAATATTTTTTTTATTTTTTTCAATTTTCAGTTACTTTTGATCTTTTTCGTAATTTCCAAAAAGTTTCTAATTATTTCTGTTTAATTAAAAATTATTCTCTTCAATTTTAAATTTTATCTTCTTTCATTTATTTTCTCTAATTTTTAATTATTTTCTTTTTTTTTCAATGAACTTCTCAAAGTTTTCAGTATTTTTCTGAAATTTTCTTTTACTTTCCTTCATTCAAAATATATTACGGAATTTTGTCAATTATTTTCTCAAATTTTAATTATTTTTTTCAATTTTGTATCATTTATCTCAATTTAAAATAATTTTTTTCAATTATTTTCCCTAATTTTTCATTATTCAATTTTTTTTCAATTTATTTTTAAGATTTTAAAGTAATTTTTTTAATTTTTAAATATTTTCTTTATTTTTAAAACATTTCTATGAGTTTTTAAATCACTTTCCCCAATTTTAAATTGATTTCATTTTTTTTTAATTCATTTGAAAAATCAGCAATTATTTTGTTTAATTTCAATTATTTCTTGCAATTTTTTTTAATTTTAAAATTTTATGAGTTTTGTCCTTAAAAAAAGGTTTTTTAGGGTTGACTGAGAGCCCCGGGGCACTGCCCGACTTTGAACCTTAATAGTTACGCCACTGGTCAGAGAGACCTTCCTGATAATATTTTAGATAATTTTACAAAGTTTTGTATCAAAAGATTCATTATTTTAAGAGAAAGTTTACGGACAAATTTTGCGTATACTCGTGACGTCATATTTTATCACATTCTCTTCAAGTACGGATAAGATGTGAAAAATGTATATATAGAAATTTGTCTGAAAGAAGTTCGATGACCGTATAATTGGATGTTCTGATGGGAGATAGTTTATAATAAATAACGGATAAATAGGAAAGTACTTGGTCGATTTCAATTTTCATTAACTAGAGCGTGGACTAATTAACCCTGTCATGAATAGCCGCTCGACAAACAATACGGCAAGGCTAAAGGGGGATTTCAGGGGTGCCCATACCGTAGATTGCTTGGAGGATGCTTTCGAGGAAAAATCACATCATGGAAAAGTGGGTGTCGAGCTGCACACATCCTATTCGATCACGTTTCCATTATCGAATTTTGCAGTTAATTATCTCACTGGTGAAAACATTTTAACTCCTTTAAGCTAACGTAATATCATTTTCGAAGTGATCTTTTCTCGAAGAAATAGATTAAGAATAACGGCCATTAATAATATTTCAAATTAAATCAATTTCTCGACAAATTTTAATTTTCAATCTTTACCAAATGTACAAATTACTTTTACTATGATAGAAATGATTCTTTCTAAATTCTAGTAAAATAATTAATAAATAAATTAAATTCGATTTTCCACAGGTCATGTTTTTTAAATCCTGACAGAACTTTTTAAAATATATAACTGATTTTTAAAACAAAATTTTCCTGCAAATTATAAGCTGAGGTTTATTTTATTAAAAGCGTTAAATTATTTTACAATTTCGAATTTTATGGCTTTCTTTGAACGGAAAGTTTTGTTTAATCATGTATAGCAAATGAATGCTGTTTTTTTTTAAATTGCAACTCGAACGCAAAATGGTAGCTTTTTTCTTTTTACCAGTATTTTTAAAATAAAGTATCACATTTTTTGTTCTTTTATAAATGAAAATTCGATATTTTCTATCCATTTAAAAAAGCTGGTATAATAGAGCATTTTCTGACATTTGAGTTTTTATAAATGTTTAAGTGATGATGGAAAATTCAGTTTGATTTCCAGGTCATATGTGTTTGAATAATTAATTGTAAAAGAAAAAGAGTTTACTGAAATGCTCAATTTTATTCTTCAATTGATTATCTATAAATTAAAATGTTTCCACAGACGTTCTTTTTCTGTTAATAATAAATAATTAAACAGTAGTCAAGCACACAATTTAATGAATCAAAAGCTGTATATATGAACAAGTTATTAAAGAAACAAGTAAATAAACATCATAATTTAATTATTTAATAAATAAGTAAACTAATAATAATATAAGCAAACAATTAAGTAAATTTAAAAATTAATAATTAAATTAGTAAATATTTTGCTTGGGGGCAGAAATTATTTAAGTTTTCCGTGTTCTGGAATTTAAACGTCTTTTCAATTTCCAACTTTTTGTTTTTAAACCAAGTTTTTATTTTACAATTTCCTAACTTGCGTTAAGCAAAAGATTTTTTCCCTTATTTTTAACAAGTGTTATGTTGCAATATGGTATTAAATTAGATAAAAAGGTTCAATGAAATGACAGGCCATTATTCTAAAAATGAGGAAATTGAAAAAATATGATTAATTTCAAAAGACTTTCAAAAAAACAGAAAAGTAGACAATTTTACAAAATTTAGGAAGAAATCCTAAAATTCTAAATTAAAAAAAGAAAATTAATAAATTATGCATTAATCTAAGAAAACAATGGTAAAATTAAAAAGAAAAAAAACGAATGAAAAAGATGCAGAAATGCTGAAAAAAATGACAAGAAATTTAAAAAAAAAATGTATAAAAAATATAAAATCTGAAAGAGTAATATAAGAAAATTACAATATATATATAAAATTTTATGAATGAATGCAAAAATAAGAAACTTGGATGAAATTTACTAGAAATTGAGAAAATAAAAAAGATACGTAAAAAATCTATAAAAAACTTGAAGATATTCGTAGAAAACAAGAAAATTTTTTGAAAAAATGAGGAAATAAAAAAATACGTATGAATTGAGTTTCAAGAAGTGAAAATTTGTTGAAATATAAAATTAATGCAAAAATGATCCAAAGACACTCATTTAAAAAACTTATAGAAGATGAGAAAAATTAGAGAATTTGAAAAAATTGTTTAAAATATAAATATATCAATGGATGCAAAATAATCGGTGAAAAAATGATACAAACAATAAAAAAATTTCAAGGAATAAGGAAACTATAGAAAATGTAAATATAGCGAAAATTCTCCATATTCATCTGGCTTTTTTTAATATCGAAATACTACCCCTAAATTAACAAAATCAAACTTTAGTGATAAAAAGTTGAAAAACAGATTGTCTTTTAAAACAGAACTAACCACACAGAAAAAAAATTGTCTTGAATATGTATTTCAGACTAATTTATTATTTAAACTAAAATTTATCCAATGACTAATTTCATGGGAAAATAGTCTTTTAAAATTAGTCATTAAAGTCTAAGTAAAAAAAACTAGTCCTTTAAATTTGCGTTTCTTTTGTATTGAGACAATTTAAATTTAAGTTTATTTATTTATTTTGTCATTGAAATAATACTTTTTTTTCTGTGGCATTTCTGCATTTTTGTCACAAAAACGCAAAAAGAAAGTCACAATTTCTCCATCACCCTCTAGTTTTTTTAAACTAAAAAACTACCCTTACATTAAAAAAACTAAACTTTACAGGAACCCGTGTGGAAAAGTTCCCAGTATTTCCCAGTTTCTAAGTGTGCGCCAGTTGGAGCCCACCTGGGGTAGGTGGGACAAGTGGGCGCCAGTTGGGCCCCACTTGGCTTTTCCACACGGGAAGAAGAATAAAATAATAGATTGTTTTTTAAATCAGAACCACACATCACTTTATTTTTTCCTTAAACAACTCAAAAACAAATTCCCCATTATACACTCTGGTTTATTTTTAATTGAAAAACTACCCTTAAATGGACAGAATCTAACTTTAGAAGTAAAAAATTTAAAAAATAGATTGTCTTTTAAAACAGAACAAATAACTTCTGTATTTTTTTTTTCAACAACGCAAAATCAAAGTACCAATTTTTCCATCACCCTCTGGCCTTTTTTTTTAATCAAAAAACTACCGTTAAATTAACACAACCAAACTTTAAAGGTAAAAAAAGTTAACATACAGGTACACTGCAAAAACAGGTGTCTTAAATTGTTCAAGAATGTCTTAATTTAAGACATTTTTCGTGTCTTAGACACCAAAAGTACACTGAAAAAACAGTCCGGTTAACTTAACCGGAATTCTGGTTAAGCCCTATTTAACATGATTTTCCGGTTATTGTAACCGGAAATTCTGGTAAAGCTAACCAGAATACTAGAAAATTAACCAGAATTCTGGTTAAAATAACCGGAAAATCATGTTAAATAGGGCTTAACCGGAATTCCGGTTAAGTTAACCGGACTGTTTTTTCAGTGTATCTTAGTTTAAGACATTTTTGTCCAATTTAAGACACCATGTTTTTGCAGTGTATGTATGGTTTTGTTTTAAAAACAAAAATCTGTTTTTTCAACTTTTTATCCTTAAAGTTTGATTTTGTTAATTGAGGAGTACTTTTTCAAAATTTGATAAATCCATAAAAAAAAAATTAATACATATGATTTCTGTATATTTCGAACTCAAGGAATATGATTATTTACCTTTGGTTCAGAATTTTACAAAATTTTTCAATTTGTTATCAAAACTACATAAAACTCTGCTTAATCTGTGATAATATTTGACCATACATGAACAAAAGTTGATAAATCCTAAAATCCACTAAAAACTACATTTTTTCAAAGTGTACGTATAATTATTATATTTATGAATGTACAAAATTATACCTAATAGAAGATTATTTGATAGATTTTAGTAGTTCAGAAACATTTCAACGCATTATATTTGTTCTGTTAATTTATTTCTGTATTTGAAAATCAGGTATACTTAAACAAAACTGAATAAATCCACTTTTGTTTTTTAAATAACGGAATAGTATATAATATAATTTTTTTTGTTATACTGTTTATTTATTTAGACGATCACTTCGATGCAAAATAATTTTCAACTCTCTCTCTCTCTCTCTCTCTCTAAATCTGAATTAGTAGTTTTCTACTATTTCAATTAGTATTTTTCAACTAAAAATTAGTAGTTATCTACTAAAAAATTAGTAAAATACTTACTATTTAATAATAGCTCACTTTTCGTTAATTCATTAGTAGAAAACCACTAATTCAGATTTAGAGAGCTTTTTTACCACTTCTGGTTATAAACATACAACGTTTATTACTTTTCTGAAAAACTATTTAGAATGTATTTATCAAGTTTTGAAAAAGTGCTCCTCAATATAAGGGTAGTTTTTGATTTAAAAAAACCAGATAGTTATGGAGAAATTTCGACTTCATTTTTGCATTGTTGGATCAAAAATACAGAAATGTATTTAAAAGATGCACTACATTCTGTTTTTTCAAACTATTACCTCGAAAGTTTGATTTTGTTAATTTAAGGGTAGTTTTTCGATTTAAATAAAAGACCAGAGGGTGATGAAAAAATTGTGAATTTTGTTTTTGCGTTGTTGAAAAAAAATACACAAAATGATTAGTTCTGTTTTAAAAGACAATCTGTTCTTTTTTTTAAATTTTTTACCTCTAAAGTTAGAATAGACTTTAGATTTGACTAATAATTAGTTATTTTTGCTTCCTCATAGAGGAAGCTTTGTGATCGTTAAAATTTTCGATTTTCCAAAAATAGTCTAAATCGACTCATTTTCATCTAAAAAGCGAAAATTTTCATTCCTAAGCAAATGTCCAGATGTATGTATGTGTGTGTGTGTATGTATGTATGTATGTGTGTGTGTGTGTGTATAGCGTTTTTTGTGTACAAGATATCTTGAGAACGCTTTAACGGATTCCAATAAAATTTGGATGACTTATTAAGCTCATGAATATCTAAATTTGGACACAAGGATTTTTGAAAATACCCAACCAAATTTTTTTGAGCACCTATTTTCATCGAAAAAATCGTTTTTTGCCAAAAAATTTTTTTATGCTAAAAATACAACTTAATGAATACAAAAATCATATTCCTTATCTCAAAACGAATCGATTGACCTATATAACTTTTGTAATTGATCAAGAATTCGTAAAATAATTCATATTTTGACATTTTTTTGCATTAAAATTTTTTTTTAACACTTCCCCAATTAACTTATATATTATTAATTTCTTGCTTCCTCTATGAGGAAGCAAATTATTTTGCTTACTTGGAAGCGAAATGTCCATGAAATGGACATAATTCTTACCTAGTTTACTAAATGATTAGTAAAAATATAACTATTTTATACAGTGACTAACTATTTACTTTTAAATAAGTTATTTTTAATTTCAACCAATTCAGATTTATAGAGAGAAGTAAGTCTTTATAAATATTACTGAAACATTGTGCAGTTAGAAAAGTAAAAGTGATAATCATAATAGAAGAATTAAAGAATTATAATTAAATAATTACATTTCTAATTTTTTAAATTTTGATAGAATTTTTCACTAGAATGCGATGTGTTTTTAAAATGCTATACAAATTGGATAAAATAATAACATAAATATAAAATTGTTGAAAAATCTGATTAGAAAAATGTTCAAAATGCGCTAAAAACGTTACATAAAATTGCACTAGGAGGTTCGCTAATATAAATCGGTGCGTTATCAAAAAATAAAACGAATAAAATATTAAAAATTGTAAACTTTTCACAAAAAATATAAAATTTTGCAAAAAATCGATTTTTAAACAATTTTTATATGTGAAAATTTCCTTGTCTGGTTTTTTTTTCAATTCCCTGACATTCCCCTGTATTTTTTATAACTGAAGGACACCCTAATCACTGATAACGGATCCACTGATAAAATTGTCATTATCTTAAGAATATCTTTACTTAAAAGCTCTGTCATGTCAAAAAGTTGACACGTCTTCTGTGTATCGAATGAAAGATCCACTTGAGCCTGTATAGACAATAAGAAGGGAGCTTAAAATAGGGAAGAAAGAAGAGTGTTCTTTCTCTTTGCGTAGATTTTAGGGGAGGTCCAAAAGAGGAGTAGGGAGAAAAGTAAAGTGCTTCCTAAGACTAAAATGCCTCGTCTTTCCTCTTCCTTTCACTCTTGTTCGCTTCTCGAGGCAAGTTTACCCCCTTTTTACTCTTTTATATATATATATATATGTACTTGTATATATGTCCTTTTTAGCCAGAAGGTGCTGGGGCTATGTTTGTACATGTTCTTGGAACGTTCGCAGATATAATATATTCTCTCAACGACTCACGAAACGTATGGAGTCATTTTCTGGGGTCTTGCGTCGACACATATTCTTTTATGCGAATGTAGAATTATCACATTTTAAATATGACTCGAGAATACTGCCAGTGAATGATGACATTGGATCCTCAAATGAGAAAAAGAAGACAAAAATTTCTCCTCGAGTTATACGGTATAAATGCCATAATTTCGCTCTGTAATACGAAAAAAGAAAAAAGGAGATATCCCAGAACAAGTCTTGAAAGAAATGCTCAATATGAATGCCACATGGTTTTAATTGAAAAATGTATATGGATCAATTAAAAAAAATTATAATAATAATAATAATAAATAACTAAAATACAAAAAACATGGAAACAGAAATAGAGATGATTAAGATTAACTCATAAGTAAACGTAAATGTACGATTATTATATTATACGAATTACATTACTAGCATAATTCGCCTCTTGGATGGGAATTAATGCTTAATTGAATTCATGAATAATTTAACTCACACTATGGGGTATAATTCAATACTAATTTCTAGAATTTCATCAATCTGCGCCTTTTAACGAAAACTATTTTACAATACTGATGTTTCAATTTATTTGTTATATTAAACAAGAGTACGCTTTATTGTTTTAATTTTCTCATCGTGCATTTGTATGTACAAAAATACACGTAAAGGCATTCAATTGATGTGAAATATGAGAAATTCTAATTACAATCCAATTACTAGATACTGTCCAATTCTCGAATTTCCGTGGTTAGCGTTTTATATACGGTTTCTTTTGACCATATATCGACCAAAGATAAAAAAGTTTATTACACTCGAATAAACGAGATCCCGCATTTATTTCCTTCCACGTTTTTGCGATATCGGACAGGTAAATAAATTGAAATTCCCAAATTCCAATGTTCATACATACATACAACAGGTAAAATCTGATACGCAATTTATTTAGAAAATTTTGCAAACTTGAGAACACGCGAATATAAGAGAGTAGTGATAATGGAGTGAAAAAATCGCGAAAAACTTTTAGGATAAAATCATAGTTGAATGCACTGTGTGGTTATTGATTGACTCGTCTGAAAAGCGAGTGTATTTCGCTATCCGCGAGAAGAAAATCGTGAAAACGAAATAAAGAGCAATCTCTGAAAAACCTGACTTCAAATGTCGACCTACCAAGAAACCAATGAGAAAAACGGATTTTCTTATAGAGGAACAGGGAAAGACTTTCTCTGTGTGTTGATAAGAGAAGCTTTACAGAATTCCCTTTAGATTATTTTCACAAACAGATTTTACACATTCTTTTAGGCAGTTTTGCAAAATAGAATAAACACGAATGCAATCAAAGCGACGATTAATAAAATTAATTTAAAAAAATACACTTACTTTTATTTAATGGAATTTAGTGTAACTATTAAGGGGCAAAGTCGGACAGTGCCCCGGGGCTCTCAGTCAACCCTAATAACCTTTTTTTAAGGACAAAACTTATAAAATTTTAGAATTAAAAAAAATTGCAAGAAATAATTGAAATCAAACAAAATAATTGCTGATTTTTCAAATTAATTGAAATAAATGAAATTAATTAAAAATTGGGAAAAGTAATTTAAAAACTCATAGAAATGTTTTAAAAATAAAGAATATATTTTAATATTAAAAAAATTACTTGAAAATCTTAAAAATAATTTGAAAAAAATTGAATAATGAAAAATTAGGGAAAATAATTGAAAAAAAATGATTTAAAATTGAGAAAAATAATAGAAAATTGAAAAAAATTCATTAAAGTTTTAGAAAATAATTGACAAAATTACATAATATATTTTAAATGAAGAAAAGTAAAAGAAAATTTCAGAAAAATACTTAACACTTTCAGAAGATCATTGAAAAAAAAGAAAATAATTAAAAATTGGAGAAAATAAATGAAACAAGATAAAAATAGTTTAAAACTGAAAAGAATAATTTTTAATTAAACAGAAATAATTAGAAACTTTTTGGAAAATGCGAAAAAGATCTAAAGTACCTGAAAATTGAAGAAAATAAAAAAAAAATAATATGAATAATTGAAAATTGAATGAAATTATTGAAATCTCAGATAAGTAGTTTCAAATTTTTGAAATTATAAAAGAACTGAAAAAAATTGAAAACTGACGGATATAAATTTTGGAAAATAATTGAAAAAAGATTTTACAATTTGAAAGTTGAAGAAAATAATTGAAACATGATAAAAACATTGATAAGTTGTAAAAAATAAATCCCATTTGAGTGAAATAATTGAAAAAATTGCAGAATTTTGTTAAATAAAAAAAAATAATTGAAATTTGCGAAAAATTCATAAAGTTCTTAGAAACCGCAATTGAAAAAAAAGAATAACTAAAAATTGGAGAATTCAAGTAAGCTAAAAATAAATTAAATTTACTATAATTATAAAAAAAATTTGGAAATTATGAAGACAAATGAAAATAATTAAAAATTGAAGAAAATAATTAAAATTTTAGAAAAACACTTAAAAATGTTAGAAAATAATTTTAGAAAATGAGAACAATAATTAACATTAGAGGAAAATAATTAAAAAATAATAAAATTAATTCAAAATTAAAAAAATTATTCAAATATGCTGAATATAATTGAAATTTATGGAGAAAGTAATTCAAATATGAAAGATTGAAATCATTAAATAAAATTTGAGAATAATAGTTGAAAAAATCGTAGAATACATGTTTAAAAATGCACTCTCTAAATCTGAATTTGTGGTTTTCTACTAATGAATTAGCGAAAAGTGAGTTACTATTAAAATAGTAAGAATTTGACTAATTCTTAGTAGAAAACTACTAATTTTGTAGTAGAAAACTACTAATTAAATTAGTAAAAAAATCTACTTGTGACGCGTCGCGAAGAAAAGCACCTATGAAGCAAATCATTTTAGGGTTATGTTTGTGTCAGTTTTGCGTTGATTTAACGTTTTTTATTGATTCTGTAACAGTAACATCAGTTTTTATTAAATACTTTGGATATAATGAAGATTTAAACATTAATAGTTTGTATTGAGAATTGATCCCTTTTGCACATTTTCATTTCAAAAATTACAAATATAACCTAACATTTTTGGCTGCTTAGGTGCTTTTCTTAGCGCCGCGTCACACTTTTTTAAAAGTAAAGTCTCACTATTTCAATTACTAGTTTTCTACTAAGAATTAGTAGTTTTTTACTAAGAATTAGTAGTTTTCTACTAAGAATTAGTAGTTTTCTACTATATGAATTAGAGAAAAATGAGCCATGAATTTGACTAATTCATAGTAGTAAACTATTAATTCTTAGTAGAAAACTACTAATTCAGATTTAGAGAGCAAAATAATTACAAAATTATTTAATAATTTTAATTAAAGAGAATAATTAAAAAATCGCAGAAATAATCGAAAATTGATGAAAATAATAATTGAAATTTCAGATAAATAATTGAAATTTTTGTAAATTATACCAAAAGAATGAAAATAATTAAAAATTGGAGAAAATAATAGAAAATTACAGAATTTGTTTTTAAGCAAAAGGAAATAATTGAAAATCCGTTTAAAATTTTTGAAATTATAAAAGAAATGAAAAAAATTGAAAATTGAAGGATATAAATTTTGGAAACTAATTGATAAAACATTTTACAATTTGAAAGTTGAAGAAAATAATTGAAACATGATACAAACAAATAAATTAAATTTACTATAATTATAAAAAAAATTTGGAAATTATGAAGACAAATGAAAATAATTAAAGATAAAAGAAAATAATTGAAAATTTAGAAAAATACTTAAAAATGTTAGAAAATAATTTTAGAAAATGAGAACAATAATTAACATTAGAGGAAAATAATTAAAAACTAATAAAATTAATTCAAAATTAAAAAAATAATTCAAATATGCTGAATTTAATTGAAATTTATGGAGAAAGTAATTCAAATATAAAAGATTGAAAACATTAAATAAAATTTGAGAATAATAGTTGAAAAAATCGTAGAATATAATATGTTTAAAAAAGCAAAATATTTACAAAATTATTTAAAAATTTTAATTAAAGAGAATAATTAAAAAATCGCAAGAATATAATCAAAAATTAATGAAAAAAATAATTAAAATTTCAGATAAATAATTGAAATTTTTAAAGATTATACCAAAAGAATGAAAATAATTAAAAACCGGAGAAAATAATAGAAAATTAGAGAATTTTTTTTAAGCAAAAGAAAAAAATTGAAAAAACGTTTTAAAAATTGAAAATTGAAGACAATAATCTAAATTTGGGATAATAACTGAATATTTAGGAAATTAATTGAAATATAATGAAAATATTAAAGGATGGAGAAAATGATTGAAAAAATGAGTTTTTAATTTGAAACTTAAAGAAAATCATTGAAATATGATAAAAACAATGATAAGTTTTAAAAAAATAAACACATTTGACTTGAAAAAATTACAGAATTTTTTTTAAATAAAAAGAAAATAATTGAAATTTAAGAAAAATATATGAATTGAATATCAATTGAAAAAAATGAGAATAACTTAAAATTGGAGAAAAGAACTGCAGAAAGATAAAATTAAATGAAATTTACGATAATTAAAAAAAAATGGGAAATTATTAAAACAACTGATAATAATTTAAAAATTGAAGAAAATAATTGAAATTTGAGAAAAATACTTAAAAATTCTAGAAAATAATTGTAGACAATGAAAATAATAATTAACAATCGAGGATAATAATTGAAAAAAATTAAAATTAATTCAAAATTCAAAAAATAATTCCAATATGCTAAAAATAATTTAAGATTGAGAAAAATAATTGGAATTTATGATGAAAATAATTTAAATATGAAACAATTAAAACAGTAAATAAAATTTGAGCAAAATAATTGAAAAAATTATAGAATATATGTTTAAAAAAGGAAAATAATTACGAAATTAGTTAAAAATTTTAATAAAAGGGAATAATTAAAAAATCGCAGAAATAATCGAAAATTGATGAAAATAATAATTGAAATTTCAGATAAATAATTGAAATTTTTAAAAATTATACCAAAAGAATGAAAATAATTAAAAATTGAACAAAAGAATTAAAAATTAAGATGTTTATTTGAAAGTTCAGTAAAGTAATTCAGAAACTATGGAAATGATAAAAAATTGAATATAATAATTGCAAAATGACAAAAATAATGGTAAGTTAAAAAAATAAATTTAAATTTGCGATGAATAATATAAAGTTAAGGAATAAATAATTAAATTGAATAAATGTCAAGGCAAAAATAATTAAAATTGAAAAAATGATTCAGAAAACTAAACGAAATAATTGAAACTTGAGGAAGATAAATTTAAGATTTAGGGAATCAATTAAAAACAATTAAATTAATTGTGGATGGTAGAAGATAGTTGAAAAATGATAAAAAATAGAACATTTTAAAAAGGTGAAATATGATTTAAAATTTTAAAAGAAAAAAATATCTAGTGACAAATATCAGGTGTGGACAGAATGCATGAATGCTTCACATTAACTTAAAATTTGAAGAAATTAAAATTGCCATAAATTTAAAATTTGAGAATATTTTAAAAAGGTGAAATATGATTTTAAGTTTTAAAAGAAAAAAATATGTAGTGACAAATATTAGGTGCAGACAGAATGATTGAATGAATGAATGAATTAAACTTGTAAATTACATATAATTGGGGCCCTATTTTCCTTTTTGCCCTAGGGCCCTTGCACCCCCAGTTACGCCACTGATGGATTTATTTTAATGAAAATTTGTTTATTAAAATTAAAGTAGGTACTCAAGTATTTCTTTTATTAACTTTTTCATTAAAATAATTGCAATTTTTTCATCAAAATTTATGTATTTTTTAAAATATATATCACTTTTGTCTCAAACAATTTTTCCTTGCTTTGATCCAATTACTTTTAATCAAAAACCCTCTATCTACATTTAAAATATTCATTAGAAGAAAGTTTTGCGATATTTTTATTAAATTCAAACGCAGTACCAAGTTTATTATTAAATTCAAATTATTATCAAAGTAGACTTTTTTAAAATATGAATTCTAGAATTTTATGTTTTTTACGAGTAATATTAAAATGATTCCCCATCTTTAATTAAACGTTTAAAAAGTCCGTATCTTTTTTACATCTTTAATATACATGCTTGGCTTAGTAAAATAAACTGCTGCTTTTATAGATAAAATGAAAAGTGATTTCATTTAATTTTTTAACGACCTGTCTCTTTTTTCTCTTAATTACAACGCAACGTAACTCAAACTCTAGTTTTAATAAATGAATATTTTTTTTTTTTTTTTTTTTTCATTTATTTATTTAAAAACGTCGCCTCAACTGCCAGGGTTATTAGCGACGGGAATACAGTACGTAAGATATTATTTTATTACAGATTATACTTTCGGAATTTAGTTAAATTTTATCAATGAAATCTACAGTATTTAGGAGAATAAGGACTTTTTTGAACATTTTGGGGTCATTTAGAAGAAGATTCAATTGACTTTTGAGTTGAAGTCTGTTTCGTAGCACATTATATTTCGGACAGTCCACTAATATATGTTGTATTGAAAGAGCAATTTGGCACTGATCACAGATGGTGGGGTCTTCTTTGGTTATGAGATGTTGATGAGTCAGGTGGGTGTGTCCAATTCGAAGACGAGTCAACGTTACTTGGTCCTTGCGGTTGTCCAGACTTATTTGGTGTTTCTCAAAAACGTTATTTTTTATTTCGTGTAGTTTTGTGTGAGGTTCGGCTTTCCATTTCTCATTCCAAATTTGAGACGTTTTTTCTTTAAATAATTTTTTGAGATCTTGTGGCTCATTCTTTGCTAGTTCGTCTACGTTTCCAAGGTCACATGCAGAGTTTGCGAGGGAATCCGCTTTTTCGTTCCCGGGTATACCTACGTGAGAAGGGATCCAGGCGATTGTGATCTTTTTTCCATCGTCAATTATTTTTGTTGCTACCTCTTGAATGAGTTGTGTGATGTGATCATATTTTCTGGTGTTCTGTATTGCTTTAATACCACTGAGGGAGTCTGAGAGTATAATGAAATTTCTTTCAGATGAGTTTTGAATGAAAAGTAGAGCCTTCAGAATTGCATATGTTTCACATCTAAAAATCGGATAAGTGTCCGGTAGTTTGAATTGAAGATTGATTTCAGCAGTGTGAATTGCGCATCCCGATCCAGAGGAACTTTTAGAGCCATCAGTGTATATGTGAAAATAATTTTTGAATTTTGATTTTAATTCTTCGAAAAGACTTTGATATATTGAAATTTCTGTTTGTTTTTTACTCAGGTTTTGTAAATCGAAATTTATTTCAGGTAGTGAAAGTTGCCAAGGAGGAAAATTATGTAGTCTGCTACGGGATATTTCAGGTACAGTGTAATTTATTGAGGATAGGTCCTCTTGAATTTGAAAGTAAAAAGGTCGTGGGTATCTAGGTATTTCATTATATTTCTCTATATAGCTTCCTTTGAAAATCGTGTCATAAGTGGGATTGTCTGGCGAGGAGGCTATTTTTATTGCTGTTATGAGCCGTAGATTTTGTCTTCTAATGTCTAAGGGGGGTTGGCCTGCTTCGCTTAGGATACTGTGAATTGGGCTGGAGCAAAAAGCTCCCAATGATATTCTGAGTCCTAAGTTGTGGACAGGTGATAATTTGTCTAGAACAGATTTATTTGCTGAGCTGTAGATTGTGCAGCAGTAATCGAGTTTTGATCTGATAATAGCGTTGTATGCGTTGATAAGTAGTTTCTGATCAGCACCCCAATTTCTTTTTGCTAGAGTTTTTATTATACCTAATTTCCTTTTGCAGCTATTTTTTAATTCTGTTATATGTGGTATCCATGTCAGGCGCTTATCGAAATTTAAACCAAGTATTTTTACATTGTCTGTGACAGGCAGCAGCTGGTTATTTAATTTGAGGATGGGATTTCTATTTACTGATTTTCCTTTTGAAAAAACTATACAAGTTGATTTTGTAGTTGAAAACTTATAACCAGTAGTCTCAGACCATTTTTGGAGAGAGTTCAAACTTTCTTGCATAGTATCTTCAGTTATATTAAGGTTTCTTCCTTTACAGTAAGCTGTAATGTCGTCAGCATATGTTTTGCACTTGACTGGGGAGGTAAAACATTTATTCACGTCATTGAAGGAGATTAAGAATAGAGTGACGCTGAGAACGGATCCTTGAGGAACTCCGTTTTCTAGTTTAACTTTATCAGAAAAATGACCATTTACTCGTACTTGTATGTATCGGGTTTGAAGAAAATTTCTAATAAAGACCAGAATTTTTCCTTTTATATTGTTGCTTGAAAGCACTCTAATGATGTGATTTCTCCACACCATTTCGTAGGCTTTCTCCACATCTAGGCATACTGCGAGGAGGTGCTGTTTGTTGATAAAGGCATCACAGATTGATGTATTGAGATTTATTAAGGGATCTATAGTACTTCTTTTTTCTCTGAAACCACTTTGATTTTTATCGAAAAATTTGTTTTTTTCTAGAAACCATCTTAGTCTTTTATTGACTATTTTTTCCAGAAGTTTACACAAATTACAGGTGAGAGCTATAGGTCGATAACTGGTTAATTGCCTTCTATCTTTTCCTGGCTTAGGAATAGGAACAATTATTGTTTCGGCCCAAGACGTGGGAAAAACGCCATTTATCCACATAATATTGTATAGCTGAAGAAGATACAAGAGAGTATTATGTGATAGGTTTTTTATAAGAATGTTTGGTATTTTATCGGGTCCTGGACTTGAATTTTTGCATTGTTTTAAAGCATTTTTTAGTTCTGCTAAAGTTATTGGTGAATTTAGTGGTGACAAACTGTTATCAGAGAGATTGGTATCAGGGTTATTATTTTTATATTTGTATTTTAAGAATTTTGCGTCATAATTGGAGTCACTTGAGTTTTGTTGGTAAACTGTTGCGAGAGCATTTGCAATATCGATGGGGTCTGATATAATTGATTTATCTTCTTTAAGTAAGGCATTTATTTTTAGTGTTGACGGTGATCCTTCAATGCTGTTTATTTTTTTCCATACCGTTGAAGTGGGGGTGTTTTGAGTTAAGGAGGAAATATATTCAGTCCATGATCGTCTTTTTTCAGCTTTACAAATTTTTCGTGCCAAGGCTCGAAGCTTTTTTAGGTTTATTTTGTTTTCTTCAGTTTTATGTTTTTTGTAAACGTTGTATGCATGATTTTTATCTTTTATAGCTTTTGCTACAGTTTCGTTCCACCACGGTACCTGCTTTTTGTAACATTTTTTTGTTTTTGTTTTTGGGATACAAAAATCAGCTGCTTGAATTATTAAATCGTTAAAGCTGGAAAGAAGTTCGTCTATTTCATTGGAATTTGCATCCGAAGGAGTGTTTAAGGATTTGATTTTTTTATCTAGAATTGTATGGAATTTTTCCCAATCTGCGTGTTTGAACTTCCAGGTTGGTTCATGAGAGTAGTTATTATTGTTTTTATTCTGGACATTGACAATAATGGGGAAGTGGTCACTGTTATAAAGATTATCGAGTACTTGCCATTTTAAAAGATGGCCTATGGATGCACTGCTGAGAGAAAGATCAATTGCACTGAAGCTTGCATTTGCTATACTAAAATGAGTTGGTTGAGTATTATTTAGTAGAATAATATTTTGATCTTCTAAGAGATTGTCTATTATTTTTCCTCTGGGATCGCTTTCGGAACATCCCCATAACTCGTTGTGACTATTAAAGTCGCCCAGTAGTATGAATGGTTTTGGTAGTTGGTTAATTAAGTGGTTTAATTCTTGAAGATCAAAGTTGTAACTATTTGGAATGTAAACATTGCAGATGCATATATTTATGTGACAGAGGATTGTTACTGCAACGGCTTCAAAATTGGTGGTTAATTTTATTTCTTCATTGTAGATATCATTTTTTATGTATATGGCCACCCCGCCGCTTGCACGTTCAGCATTTTCTCTGTTTTTGAAACAAACTGAAAAGTTTTTGAGATTTGCGTGTGAGGAATCTTTAAAGTTGGTTTCTTGTAAACATAAGATGTGTGGGTTTTGTTGATTCATTAATTGTTGTAAAAATTCAGATCTTTTTATAAAACCATTTAAATTCCATTGTAAGATATTTAGATCCATTTATTTTATTTTTATTTTATTTTATTTTTTTGATTATATTTTATCAGTTTCAGAACTAGAAGATATTATATCCTCATCTGTTACATCAATGTCTGTGTTTTGAAGGGCTTTTCTTAACTTGTTTATGATTTTTGTGTGTTTTGTTTTTGCGATAAATGAATATTGTCGAGAGCTAAATTTGAATTAGTGAAAAATGAGTGAGTAGTAGGAATGAAGTAAATAAAAATGTCCAATAATTCATTGAAAATGAATATATTTGAAAAAGATGATAAATAAATATATCCGAATGAATGAAATTGATCATGAATGAGATTAATTTCGAATAAACAAATGAATTCAAACGAATTAAAAAGTTTCACTAATATAAAAATTTACCCGAATTCGAGTGCCGTTTGCGTGAAATTTTATTTTGACTAAACTTATTTACTTCATCAGGGTGAATTAAGGGTAAAAAAGATTCAATATACCATGAGTACCACGCAGAGAGTGTGGATCTGACATATCATGTCACATGGGGATAGTGGATATTTATTAGGAAAATCGGTCCAAACAACATAAATTCAAATAATTGGATTTCTGTTAAATAGTTGAAAATTTTTCTATCTCTCTAAACGAGAATTTCAATTCTCTTATACTCAAATCTGAAAAAGTGAAAACTCGTCCATGTATAAAAATAAGTGCATATACCTATACACTTTCAATAATTGTATATTCACTTTTGAGTTTGCATTAATAAAAAAATTATTTAATGATATTTTTGGAAAATATAAACCATCACACAATAAAATAGAAACGTTTAAGAATCAAATAAAATAATTATTTAAAGAATTTTCTTCAGAAAATATAGAATATATTATTTTTAAAATATTTTGATTGAAATTCGCCATTTTTGATAAGTTCCGGGTGAGTTATCAAGACAAAAATAATGTATAAAAATGCGGATGAAAGTGAAGTAAAGTAATTAAAGTAAAATGCTTGATAAAAGAAACAAAAATTAAAAATATATATAAGAACTTTAAAAAATTTCGAGAGTAATTTCAAGTTTTGTAAAACATTAAAAATTCTACATTTTTAAACATATTTCAATGAAAAATTGATGAAATCACTTAACTCAGGTCTTATTTTCCTCAAAATTTCATCACATTTAAACAAATAAACACTGAATTTTTTTTAATAATTATACGGACATCCCCCAGTGCATTTTAATTTTCAAGATAGAAGACTTTATTATGGCTTAAAATTTTCGTCAATTTTGATGACAAAATTTTGAATTTTTGATGAAATTTTAATAAATAAATTTTTTTAGCGAATTCGCTGGCTTTAAAAATCTTTTAAAAAATATTTTGTTTACTTGTTTAAAAGAAAATATTTATGTTTTGGACTCAATATTAGAGGATGATACTAAAGGGGTTTTTTTATGCCGGTAGGGTAGGGTAGGGTTAGTTAATTCTAACTTCTTTAAGAATATTTGTCAACTTTTTTAAATTCATGTTTAGGGAATGATTTCTAAGGGTTGTTCCTTATTATAATGCTTGGTATAAAGTTTGATTATTTTTGTGAATGGGATTAACTATTTTATTAAAATTTCGTGGTTATTTAGACTAATAACTTTTAGTTTTTCGTTTATATTTTTCGCATAATTTTTATATTCTTTGGAGATTTTTAAGAGATTACGCGTGATATTTTTCAACCCTAAGGTGTAAATAAAAAACACCTTACGCTCTCTAAATCTGAATTAGTAATTTTCCTAATCACTATTAATTAGCGAGAAACCGGTTACTATTAAATAGTGAAAAAATTCACTAATATTTAGTAAAAAAAAACTATACTAATTAATAGTAGAAAACTACTAATTTGAAAGTGAAATATCTACTAATCAAAAAAGTAAACATTTACTATATTGCAACTAATAGATATTTCACTTTAAAATTATTAGTTTTGTACTATTAATTAGTAGTTTTCTACTAAAAAATATTGAAATTTTTCACTATTTAATAGTAATCAATTTCACGCTAATTCATTAGTAGAAAATCACTAATTCAGATTTAGAGAGCGACATCAAAAAATTGATGTTTTGACGAAAATTTTAAATAATAAATCTTTTTATCTTGAAAATTAAAATGCGTAGAGGGTATAGAATATATGTCCCACACTACTGCAAAAACATGATGTCTTAAATTGGACAAAAATGTCTTAAATTAAGATACTTTTTGCGTCTAAGACACGATAAATGTCTTAAGGTATTAGTCGAGTAAAATGATTTTCGTCAGATTTTTTTAAAACTTTGTATCTGTATTCATGAGGTATTTATCTATGAAATGAGATCTATCCTATTAATTTTGACCACTTCTGAGCTTCAAAATATTAATTCAAAGTTTATACCTTTTACATGCAATAGCACAAAATGCATGTAAAAAATGTCTCTTATATTCATTTATAAAAAAACAAGTCGTCAGTTTTTCAAATAAAACTACTAAGTTACACATTGAGATAAAATAAATCCTTTAAAAAAAAATTAACTTTATTGACCACACAGTATAAAAAATACAATAATTTAAAAATTCATAATTTTTCATTTTCACGTGGTTTCATTGAAAAATGTCGAAAACGTGTGAGCAATACATCACGATAACTTATAGTACCTGACTCAAAATCGTAAAAATTACATATATTACATTAGAAGAGGTCACAAGGAAGCAAGTGAGTTGATTTCAAAGTTTATTTATTGTTCTTTTTATTTTGCGGGAGTTTTGCGGGAGCATTTACGCGACTAATACCTTAATTTAAGACATTTTTGAACAAGTTAAGACATTGGTTTTGCAGTGCAAATATGAATGAAACTAAAAATATAAAAAGTATAAAAAAAAGATTCTATACCTGAAATCAATTACAGTTGGGAGAATTCCATTAACTCACTCGTATAATTAACGTATTAAATTATAATACTCTGTATGAAATGAAATTTACTTTCCCTTGTGAAATAGAGGATGAGACAAACAATAATCTGAATTCGTGTGAATAATATTCCACTTGTAAATTGATTTTATCCCTCGCACTTGTGTGTACCTAACAGAAATCCCATTTTATGGAATATTTCGAGAGATTCAGTCTCATCGGACTACTTTTTCTCGGCACGTGGTCTAGATTTCAATCGTGGTAACTTATTCTCACGCCAGACTGCTTCCTGTGAATTAGGCAGACGCTTTTCTCTAGATCAAATCTCGGAACAAGGGTTATAATTTATTTTTCTCGTGCAAGTTGAATTTGATTTGACTCTTGAGGAAACTGGTGAACTTGTGCATCAGAGTCTATTTAGCCGATATGCAATCCTATTAAGGGAGTCACCGATGAGAAAGGAAGGAGTCGAGAGACAGAGAGAGAGAGAGAGAAGAGAGAGAGAGAGACATGGAAGATGGGGGGCAAAAGTATTGATCACCAGTTTGTTCACGGAACTAGACTGGTGAATCTCTATTGAAATTCTCAACGCCGCATATTAATGCCACTGCATAAATCCCAGAGCCCGTCGATTCGCTCTCGATCCTCGATAACCGTTTATTTGGTTTATACAGTGATCCATTCGTCTTCCTGCTCCTTGCTTTTATCCCTATTTCCCCCTAGATACTTGCTCACTCTCTACTGCATATTACAAATCAAATATTAGAATCAAGCACGAACTTTGATGAATTTTTAATTCATACGTGTCTTATTCTTTACAGTATTTATAAGCCACTTGAATAATTTTGTTAAATTTCGTCTCTTGTTTTACAAATCTTCTTCACTTTTATACTGGCGCTCTCTAAATCTGAATTGGTGATATATTCTATATTAATGAATTAGCGAGAAATCGGTTACTATTAAATAGGGAAAATTTTCACTATTTTTAGTAGAAAACTACTAATTTGAAAGTGAAATATCTTCTCTCGAAATTTGAATAAGTGGTAATATTCACTTATTTTGTTATTTTAATGTCAAAAGTCTTCCACTTTTTCAATAAGTGCATATAGACTTACAAATAAGTGACATTTCACTCTATCATTGTAAAAACAACACGGAAAAAAATTTAATTGTAATGATTACAATAGTTGAATAGTACTGCTCGGATATGTGACCACTTTTTGTAATGATTAAAAAGCTTTTTTTGTTATCATTTCACAAGTTAAATGTACTTATTACGAATTTATATGAAATGAATACAAAACAAATGTTAGTGATTACTATAGTCTACGTTAAAAGGAAGTCAAAAAGTTCTATTTCACATTTACTAGCGATATATAGTTTTGATTCTCAAAGACTGTTGTAAACGGAAAAAGCACATTTTTATCTAATAAAAATAATACAAACTTTTTTATTTAGTTCGACTACTATACACAAATTAATTCACTCTTTACAAGACTCCCAACTTCAAACTTAATTACATTGTTACTCTAGACAACTGTATTATACCCTAATTATACATAATTTCGCTTATATATCTATACCTAACTTAAATACGATTTAAAACCTAAACGACGCATCACGCATTATCTATCACTTTTAACATGTTTACCATGACTTTTAGTCTTCTTATATACTAACTACTATAAAAGTTTTCCACTTTCGAGAAACACTAAAACTTGAAATATTAAAAAATTATTACCATATTTTTTTAAGCCATAATAGTAATGATTTATTTTTATCCTCAAATATTTTAAGGTCTATTTTGTACACTATTCTAACTATGAAAAAGGCAAAAAAAATTTCTTTAATTAAATTTACTTACTGAAATAAGTATGTTAAACAATTTTTTAAATATAATTTGACATAAAGCATATTTTCTAACAATAAAAACCGAAAATTTTCTTAAAATTTTTAGATATTATGCTTGAAAAAATTATTAAACGTTTTAAAATATTTTAAATATATTACTAAAATATGAATAAAACACGTTTAATGCCAATTTTTATTTAATTAAAAAGAAATAAATATTTTGAGAGACAGAACAATTAACTTTATTTATAAAAATTTAATTTAAATTTTTTAATTTCACTTTTCTGGATTTAAGACTTTAAGAAAGCTGTTTTTCGAAACTTTAAAAATTAAAACTATTCTTTTTTCCTATTCATGGATTTTAAATTATATTTATAACTTATCTCTTATATTATCAGTTAAAGTAAAACTTTTATTAATTGTTGTTTGTAAGTATCCTAAATCTTTAACTGCTTAACTTTCAATACATACAATCAAAAATTCAATTATTCGAATTCTTTTCTATGTATATTTCAGTTTGTCCAAATTTCATTCGATATACTTTTCAAGCGATCTTATATTTAATAAATTATAAATTATATTGGTCAAAACAATCGTAAGTTAAATTGTCAATCCATCCAAATTAAGTTTAAAAAAAATATCTATTAAGATTTTAATTTATTTTTTTAATATATTGAATTTATAATGTGCCCAAATGGCATTCGGTTTAAGTTTAAAACAATCCAACTTTCAACTAATCCTAATTTTTACTAATTATTCATATTAATTAATTAAATTTTTAATCGCTTATGCAAATTTAATTCGTTTAAATAGTAAATTTGTTCAAATTTTAATCGATGTAAATTTTAATTGATTCAAAATTAAATTTATCCAAATTTATTTTTATTTGAATTTTAAATTATGCAAATTTCATTCTAAACTTAATTCTTTTAATTTGTTAATTTATTTAAATTTTAATCAATTTAAAATTTAATTTTTCCAAATTCGATTTGTTTTTACTTTTAAATTTTACAAATTTCAATATATTAAAATTCGAATTTATTTTTTCAATTCATTTAAATTTTATTCAATTTAAGTTTCAAACAATCCAATTTTTAATCAATTCTACTTTTTATTGGTCAAAATAATCATTAATTTTATTTTTAATCCCTTCTAAATGTATATTATTCTAATATAATTAGTATCTTAATCAAATAACAAACATATTTATTTTTTTAAAATAATCTCTTTTTACTAAAAATTTAAATTGCAAAATAATTTTTAAATCATCGATATAAAGAATGAAATTCAAGGAAAAAGTCAAACTTTACAAGTCCGAACAGATGGACTGAAAAAAAAACAAAATTATAAAAAAAATAACTTCAATAATGCGAACATAGACGAACAGAATAACGTCAAATATGTATTATAGATAATATTCTATAAAAATATTAAAATTTTTATTTATTTTTATAATTTTTTTTTACTTTTTGTTAATTGTTTCTTTCAATTTAAAACTTTAAATCTATTATACGAAAATGATGAAAAGCTTTGCAAAGTAAATAATGTGTTGAAGACTGACGAATTAAAGATTCGGTTATCTTCGTTAGTCATCGGTAACCATCGGCGTTGAGCGGAGTGTGATATATATATATTTCAGGAGCCTTTACAAACGACTACAGTAATCATAACAAAGCAAATAGGAATCAGTATTAACAAAACTCTAATTTTCGTCGCCCTGTAGCACAATTCGTTTTTACTATAGACTACTGTAATCGTAACTATTTTATATGTGAACAAGTACAGTTTTTCTTTTAATCTATACATTTAGAAATGTAATGATTCCAAAAACTCAATTTTATCTCGAATAATGCAGTGCATGTACTCCTTACAAACTACTATAGTAATCGCTCCTGCTCAACTTTTTAATCATTAACACATTTTTTGTATTCATCGCAAAAAGTGGTCACATATCCGAGCTGTACTGTAGACTATAGTAATCATTACAATTAAATTTTTTTCCGTGAAGTGTCTTATTTTAAGACATTTTTGTCCTCACTTTTAAGACGTTTTAGAGTGTCTTAATTTTAAACCAATGAGAAAGCATCTTTCAAAATTATTAACCAATGAAATAGCTTGAAATAACCATAAGACGCTTTCTTAAGGGCATGTGATGGATTATGACGTCACTGGTATAGGCAAAATTTGTCCGTAACTTTTCTCTTATAATATTAAATATTTTTTCATAAAACTTGGTAGAATTACTTAAAATATCATCACGAAGGTCTCTCAGACCCAAATTTGTTTAAATTTTGGCCCAAACTTAATTTTTGGAAATTTTCAAAAAATTGCAAACTTTTTTAAAAATCAATTTTGAGACAAAATTCAAAGAAACTCGGGTCTGAGAGACATTCCTAATGACATTTTAAGTAATTCTACCAAGATTCATAAAAAAATATTCAATATTTTAAGAGAAAAGTTGCGGACAAATTTTGCCTATACCAGTGACGTCATAATCCATCACATGCCCTTAATATCTTCCCAAGTGCGAAAAATAAAATGACCCAGTACTGGCAAAATAGTTGCCGAAGTTTTAAAAGGTGTCTTAAATTGTTCAAAAATGTCTTAAATTAAGACATTTTTCGTGTCTTAGACACCAAAAGTATCTTAATTTAAGACATTTTTGTCCAATTTAGGACACCATGTTTTTGCTTTGTAATAGTGAATTATGTGATATTTGTTAAGAAAATGTTAAAAAGTGATTTTTAAAAAATGTTTATTATTTATAAAATGTTAATATAAATTATCCAAAGTAAAAATTTTTAATAAATGTTACTAAACATTAATTAGTAGGTTGAATTCATTTCAAATCATGCAGACCGACTAACTTCAAGTTGTAGATTTAACTGCCACTGAAATATGTTATTCTTTATGAAAAATAAAGACACTTGTATTTTTTTATTTTTGAAAAAAATTATTTTTAACGAAGTTATGCGTATTTGAATTTTGAACCAGAAAACTCAAAAGAACAGTAAAAAAAATTTGTTTCGCTTGTAATTTTTTGGCTAATTTATATAATCAAATTATTTTTCTTGGGTCTTTTGAGTGGTCTTGTATTCTTCAAAATCCTATTTGAAATTTGTAAAAAGTTTCAAAATTAACGAAATGGGGGGTGATTTTCTGAAAATAAATAAGGTCCATTTTCTCAAAAACCCCAGCTTTTTTTTGTCTCTGAATTTTACCATAAATTCTTACTAATATGACAACTAATTCCCATAAGTTTCAAGCTTGCTAAACCATACTGGCAGCCAGGAGAATTTTTTTTTGAAAAATATTTTTTTACTTGGTTTTGGATTTTTGGAGGGCAAGTTCAAAAACAAATGAAATGTTATGAATCAAACTGAAGTAAGTTTGTTTATAACCAACAATTATAGATTTAAGTAAAAGCATTTTCACAAAATTTCAAACTAATATTACCATAGGCTCGAACTGCAAAACATGATTTTGAAAAAATTAAATAAACGTATTTTAAATCATATATCAAATATATATCCAAAGTTCACTTAAAATAAATGTTTAATGTGCAATAAAAAAATTATTTTATTTTTTGAAATGTTATTTATATTAAATGCAAAAAATATATTTACAAAATTTACTGTATAAAAACGCTTCTTATTTTTACTCTCTAAAACTGAATCAGTGAAATTTTCACTGATTTGGAATCAGTGAACAACTTCTCTTTGCTGAATCAGTGAAAATGACTGATCTTCAGTGAATTTCACTGATTCAGCAACGAGAAGTTGTTCACTGATTTCAAATCAGTGAAAATTTCACTGATTCAGTTTTAGAGAGTAAATACTGAAAATTTTAAAACATTTATAAATTTGAATTAAAACACTTTTTAATACCTTAAAACGTACTTAAAATAAAATTTTAAATCTTTATTTCTTCAAATTGGAATTTATACAATATTAAGTCTATTGAAATATATAAATTATTTAATATTATAAATCCACAAGAATTAATATCATAATATTATCTGTTAGCAAAAACTTTTAAGTAATCTTTTAAATTAAAGTACCTTTAAAATATATTTTGTATGATAACAAATTGATTTTAAAGAAAATCTCGAAAGTACGCTCCCATTAGAATCGTAACATTTAAAAAACAATTTCTCTTCGAAGTTTTCTAAGAATTAAATATTAATTAGTTCTAATGATATTAAAATTAAGAAATTTTACAGGGTTTATTGTTTTAAACCTATGGTAATATTAGTTTGAAATTTTGTGAAAATGCTTTTACTTAAATCTATAATTGTTGGTTATAAACAAACTTACTTCAGTTTGATTCATAACATTTCATTTGTTTTTGAACTTGCCCTCCAAAAATCCAAAACCAAGTAAAAAAATATTTTTCAAAAAAAAATTCTCCTGGCTGCCAGTATGGTTTAGCAAGCTTGAAACTTATGGGAATTAGTTGTCATATTAGTAAGAAATTATGGTAAAATTTAGAGACAAAAAAAAGCTGGGGTTTTTGAGAAAATGGACCTTATTTATTTTCAGAAAATCACCCCCCATTTCGTTAATTTTGAAACTTTTTACAAATTTCAAATAGGATTTTGAAGAATACAAGACCACTCAAAAGACCCAAGAAAAATAATTTGATTATATAAATTATCCAAAAAATTACAAGCGAAACAAATTTTTTTTACTGTTCTTTTGAGTTTTCTGGTTCAAAATTCAAATGCGCATAACTTCGTTAAAAATAATTTTTTTCAAAAATAAAAAATACGAGTGTCTTTATTTTTCATAAAGAATAACATATTTCAGTGGCAGTTAAATCTACAACTTGAAGTTAGTCGGTCTGCATGATTTGAAATGGATTCAACCAGTAGAAAGTTACTAATTTAAAAGTGAAATATCTACTAATTGAAAAAGTAAACTTTCACTTTTTCAATTAGTAGATATTTCACATTCAAACTAGTAGTTTTCTACTAAAAATTAGTAAAAGTTTTTACTATTTAATAGTGACCGATTTTTCTCTAATTTATTAGTAGAAAATCACTAATTCAGAATTAGAGAGTAAGGTAAATGTCCCTATTACTGCACTACTAAGAATTTTGCTAAAATAAATAAAGAAAAAATTAGTTTTAAATTCTTCTATGAAAATATTTATTTGCATTGAAATGAAGCCAACCCTTTTCTAAATTGAAAATGATTTTAATTAAGGTTTTATTATCAAAATATAATAAATTATTGGTTTTTAGCGAAATAATGTTATTGTATCAATTTGTGAACATACATGAAAAATGCATTGTGATTGTCATATTTTTCTTGATCTGTCAAAACGAACGACACGGTCAAGGTTATTATTTAAATTTTCGTTTTCTAAGTAAACAAGAATCATGAAAACTAAATCAAGACAAAGTACATAAAAGGCAAAATTAAAAACATTTGTTTTTTTTATATTATTTTTATAATGTTTGGTTTTTATTTTAAACATTTAAACTCAGTTGTGCACAAATTGGTACGTGCACTGTTAAAAATTTGGGGAGTTAACGGTTGCTGGAGTTGGGAGTTGAGATTTTCGAGTTAAAAATCGACTCCCTAAGGTGAGTGAGTCACATACGCTCCATATTTAAGAAGAGTGGGGACTGAAGGATTAAGCATTAACTCTCTTTACTTCAACTCTTCAAGGCGTGCGACTTTTATAGAGTCCCGTAGGGAGTTAAATTTTAACTCCTTTTTTTAACAGTGTGTCTACAAATAGGGACATTTACCTTATACCTATCACGTTATACTATGCATCAAATGTTAATTAAAACTAAAAACATGTTAATTATAACATTAAAATTTTTTCTACTATTTAAAATAATTATTCAGTTCCTTTCATATTGAAAACAAGATGGTAAATGTTAACAAATTCAAATATTTGCCAGGAAGTGAAGAGCAGGAAACTAATACGTATTATCGTCTGAAATAATCACGGGGATGGAAACTGGATTGTCTTTGACTTGGAGATTTCTAGCATGAAACACAATAATGTTACAGTCGCAACACGCCATGCTGCGATTGCAAGCCCGCGAAAGCTTTTAATGCATTCGCGCACCAGACGCGTTATTCCATTTCTCGCTGAATAACGTTCTTTCTGCTTGTTGTTTTTTTCCTTTCTTCTTGTACCGGATCGTTATATCTTTCTCAACACGAGGTATACAGCCAACCCAGAGAGTGAAAAATAAATCTAACCGAATTTCTCATTCGCGGTATTTTTGATTTAAAGGTATGTATATTCTTTTCAAATTTTTACAAGCGGAAAATATTAAGACACTTGAAAATTTCAATAGTTAGTAAGTCGTTTAGTAAATTTTTATTAAGAAATGGAAATAGAGCATTAAATACTTGGACTTTTTTTAATTCCCTTCTTTTTCCTTTTTTTTTTAAGGAACGATAAAGAAATGCTTTTTTTTATTAACAGCAATTTTGAAAAATTGACAAAATTAATGGTTTTAATTTTAGTGGAAAATTGGTGTGAATGGAGTTGTCTGGGGCGTGAAATTTATGTAAGTTGGTTTCTAATTAAAAAGTTGCAATTTATCTACACGAAAGAAAATTCTTTCTCGAAGGCTTCAATTTATTGGAATTTATCGAGTGGGAACATCAGCTCTAGATCAAGATTAATCTGCTCTTGAAATTCTTTCTCAAAGTTGGAAGACGTTAAAAGTATAGAAGATATAAAGTTGAAAATGAAAGAAATAGATCGATCATATAGTTTTGTGTAACTTTGTATAAACTTTATTGAAAGACTTCATTGCAAAAAGTTGTTAATGTTGTGTTGATAAGAGTTTGAAATGTGCAAGCTATGAATAATGTAACAAACTTGAGGCAAGTTTAATATAAGTTTAAAAAACTTGTAAAAAGATAATATTGTATTCTTCAGAAAATAAATGTTGATGTTTAATTCTGCAAATTACAATTTTAGCAGTTTTAGTGTTGGTGTTTATTCCATCATCAAAATCAAAAGTATACTGGTTGTTATCAGTTTTATTATATGTAAGCTACTTTAAAGTGTGATGTTATATAAAATTGCTCACAAAAATAAAAGGATAGTAAAGCAGCATGGACAAAGGCAGACAAGATCAATAACTTCCAGTGCAATTAATCTGAAAAAATCAATGTTCCAGAGAAATCCCCCACATGTATATATATATTCCATGGAATTCATAGTTATGCAGATATACCAGAATGTACAAAGTTTATAACCATACAACATAGGAAAAGCATTAATGCGAGATGTGTGCTCATCGCTTACGAACGCCAATAAAGTTTCACCTGCATCATATGTGCGTGAAAATTTGCGTTCATGCGCTTTATTGTCAGAGGAAGAATACGAGAGCTGAATGGGTTAACCTGCGTTCCTGCTAGGGGAGTCTTCAATCCAATGTAGAAATTTACGACGAGTCATAAAATTTCTACTGCCCAGAAATGGATTCTACTTACTAAAAACTAAGTGTAACTAACAATCAAACGAGTCCTGAAATACCTGTCACATCCAACAACGTATCAATTTGAACAATACGTCTCATTCAAATGCCCACGCTGGCTTGCGTGTGCTATTAAATTTTAACGGCTTGGCTGTTAAAAGCAAGTAAATACCTTTAGAAATATTTTTAAAACACCCAAATGTTGCATTTTACACTGAAAGAAAATTTAAAATAAAATTTAAAATAAGATTATTGAAAAGAGACTATATTTAAGACCTACTGGAAAAAACTAATTGGTTTACTTTTTAAACTGTTGCAGTGAAGAAAAGAGAATTTAATAGTGACTATATTAAACACTAAAACGAAATTTTGAATATTATTATAGTCACTGTTAAATTTTCTTTTCGTCGATGTAACAGTTTAAAAGTGACCCAATTAGTTTTTTCCAGTAGATCTTGAATAATTTTCTTTCAATATATTTGATATTAATATTAATTTTTATATTAATTTTATGGTGTCATTTTTAAATATTATTTAAAATTTTTTTCAGTGTAGATAACCGCAAAATAGACGGAAAGTTAAATTTTAGAGGTATATTTATTATAGCTAAAATATATTTTGATATTTAATTAATTGATTGTACACAATTAAATTCGATTAACAAACAGATAAATATTTAAAAAATAAGATAAATTAAAAACCTGCATTTTGTCCATATTAGACTAGTGGCACAAAGTGGGCAAAAATGCTCTTTTTATGTCAAAATCATAGAACTTTTGATAGAAGTGACAAATTTTATTAAATCCAATGGAAAAAAAGATTATTTCCTGTACAGATTAAGGAAAAATATGGAAAAACCGAAAAAAAATTTCTAACTTATTAAAAATCACGATTAAGTTGAATTTTTCTGTGAAAATTTTAATTTTTCACCTACACGGCCAAGAAAAATGTCGGTAATAGCTAAATAACACAGCCTCACAAAAAAATAAAATTATCGTGGTTGAGATATAAGACTCATATATTTCTATGTATCTTGATGTCCTGAAGTTAAATCCGCTATCACAATTGGCCCAGCAAGTTTAGATTTGACCATAACCTCAAAAACACCTAAAATGTCTAAAATGGCACTTTCTGTCTACTAAGAACTAAACCCTTATATATTTTTGAAACGGGAGGGTACTTTTAGGGGTACTTTAAAAAGTTAATAAATAAAGATAAATAAGTTTTATATCCTAATTAATTTGCAAGACAAAAACATTTTTTAGTCCAAATTTTAAAAGAGTTACGATATTTCTTCTAATATTTTAAACTATTATAACTTTTATGATAAAAAATATTTTATCTATAAATACATACATGAAACAATAATAAGATTACATAGTCAGAATTGTGGGACTGCTTATTATTTAATGAATAAAAGCATCTTTCGACGTATAAAAGAAGTATTAAAACTAGTTTTTTTTCTTATTTCTTAAAAGCAGTAAACTATTCTCAAAAGATAATGAGAATTTGAATAGACTGAAATTTGAATGTAATAAAATTTGAATAGATTGAAATTCTGATCAATTTACGACTGGATTATTAGTAGTAAATTTGAATCAAATAATATTTAAAGAGATAAAATAAAAAAGAGAAAAAGAAACAAAGCAATATTTTGAAAGATGGGAGAAAATCTTCAAAAAAAAAAAAAAAAGTTAAACAAACTATGAAAAAATTCGAAAAAATATAAAAGTAGCGAAAAATCAGCAACAAAATAAGAAAATGTACAAATTGTAAACAGAATGACAAATTACTGTAAAAATGAAAAAATTTAGAAAATTATTCACAAATTAAAAAAAAACAAAAAAGAAACTTGTAATTATAAACTTAAAAAATAAAAGAAAGCAATTTTCAAACATTTTTAGCAACAAAAAATTTTTTTAAAAAAATCTAAAAATTTGCGAAAAAATCGACAAAATGTAAAGACAATTGAATAAATTTTGACATAAAAAAAGAGTTAACCTAAAAATAATCTGATAAATGAAAAAAATTGTACTCTTCCCTCCCCCTAATTTATCAAATTAAGTAAGAAAAAAAAAAATAATTAAATTTTTCGAAATTTTATAAAACCAAAATTATATTAAATAACCTGAAATACTTTGTGTAAAAAGAAGAAAATCTAAAATACAAAAAAAAAAAATTAGAAGCAAATAAAAGAAAAATTTTCAAAAATTGATTAGCATTAAGAAATTTAATAAAAATAGAAAAGAAATAATAATAATAATAATAAAATACTGACATTTTTTGTTTTGACTAATAAATAAGAAATTAATAATTATTATTATTAATAAAAAAAAATCGCTAACTTCATTCATTCTTTCATTCTATCCACACTTGAAGTTTGGCACTATAGATGTTTTTTTCTTTTAAATCAGTTACTTTTGAAAAAATGTATTTTTACATTAATTTAAAAATTTTTTTATTTAATTAATAATCCTCTTGAATCTAAAATTTAAATTAATTAACAAATTTATATTTTATTTTCAATAATAATGTTTTAAAATATAAACGCGGTTTATTAAAATCTACTTTGCCGATTTTAATGAAGATTCAAAAAACTTTAAACATAATACAGTAGTTAATGAATAATTTATAGAATAGTATTTCGAGCTTCTAAAAAATTATTACTTCTAAAAAATACAATTTAAAAAAGAATAAAGAATACAATATCATGAATTATATCATTGGAAAAAAGCGAGCACTGTTTTCAAATATTTTTTAAGGCTTTTAAATACTTTTTTTTTATAATTTATTCCTCTTTTAATAATTTTCGTTTCTGTTTTTTCTTTAATTTAAAACTTTCTTGCACTATTTTAAATAAAAATACATACCAAATTAAATTTTTCAAAATAAATGTTGCAGTTTTTATATCAAAATGATTATTTTTTATTGACTGAGTAAATTATTAAACTTATTTAATTTCTAATTATATTGTAGGTTTGAAATTAGGATCAATTTTAATTTTAATCAGTTAAATTGGATGAAAAAAAAAGATTGCCAAGCCCGTCCTTAAAATCAAGATCAAACACTGATCTCAAAAATCAAATACTTAAAAGAACTACATAAAATTAAAAAAGAATAAATATAAAATAATAATAATAAAAGAATAAACTTTTATTTTTTTGAGTAGACTAAACATTTGATAGATTAAAATTATTTAATTCGATTAATTTAAAAGTTCCTTAAAAGTTTATGCGCAGAAGTTTAAATTAATTGATATTTAGATTTTTGGAAATTAAGATCTTTAAATGTTTAAAATAATTTTTTATTAATTAATTTTGAAAAATGAAAATTTATATTGATAGAAATTTTGAAGAATGGTTTGTTATTAATTAAATTTCGTATTGTTTGAAGAAATTCTATGAATAAGGAATTATTAAATTAGAAAATCCATTATTATTAATATGTCAAACAATGATTAAAGAAAATTATTATCAAGGAAGAAAAGAATTTATAATAAAGTTAAAAAATGTTAAAATATCGGTAACATTTAAATTGAGTTAAATTGAAGACGCTGAAGTGCGCAACGTTTCTGAGAAACGAACAAAATTTTTGTAAATTATATTTAAAATTGTATGGGTAAATATGATTTATTATTCATTGAATTAGCTATATAATAGAACTAAAAACAATTTTAAAAGTTTATTTGGCCAGAAAAGTTTTAAAAATATTTTTTTTTCTAATTTATTCTTTTTGTTCGTTTCTCAGAAACGTTGCGCACTTCAGCGTCAGTTAAAATGAATCACAAAATAATTAATTTTGCTTCCTCATAGAGGAAGCTTTGTGATCGTTAAGATTTTTGATTTTCCAAAAATAGTCTAAATCAACTTATTTTTATCTAAAAAGCGTAAATTTTCATTCTTAAGCAAATGTCCAGATGTATGTGTGTGTGTGTGTGTGTGTGTATAGTGTTTTTTGTGTACAAGATATCTCGAGAACGCACTGTAAAAACAAGTGTCTTATTTTAAGACATTTTTGTCCTCACTTTTAAGACGTTTTGCAGTGTCTTAATTTTAAACCAATGAGAAAGCATTTTTCAAAATTATTAACCAATGAAATACCTTGAAATAACAGTAAGACGCTTTCTTAATGTCTTTGTGTCTTAAAATAAGACACTTAGAAGACAGCAGTTTTTGCAGTGCGCTTTAACGGATTCCAATAAAATTTGGATGACTTATTAAGCTCATAAATATCTAAATTTGGACACAAGGATTTTTGAAAATGCTCAACCAAATTTTTTTGAGCACCTTTTTTTATTGAAAAAAATCGTTTTTTACCAAAAATTCTTTTTATGCTAAAAATACAATTTAATGAATACAAAAATCACATTCCTTATCTTAAAACGAATTGATTGACCTATATAAAGTTTATAATTGATCAAGAATTCGTAAAACAAATCATGTTTTTACATTTTTTTGCATTTAAAATTTTTCATTTTTTAATAACTTCACCAATAAACTTATATATTATTAATTTTTTGCTTACTTGGAAGCGAAATGTCCATGAAATGGACATAATTCTGACCTATTTGAATTTTAACTGTTAAATTTTAAAATAATTGTAATTTATAGAACTTTGAATAAATTAAAGTTTGGGATCAAAAGTTCTTTTTACTCAATTTTGTGAAAAATAGGAGATATTAGGAAAAAAATTTCAAAATACTAATAAAATTATTACAAAGTTACATTACAAACATTGGTTTCGAAATGTAAGCAAAAATTCTAAGCTATAGATGCGAAAAATATAATCTCATCTTATTTAATCAATTTAAATATTTAATAACTCAAATAATATGCAATTTATGTTCAAAACTATAAAACTAACATTAGTTGATGAGGATTTTTTCCCTAAAGTGTTTTTTTTAAAGAATTTGCTATTTTAGACACTAGGCCATTTTAGACACATTTTCCCTAACCACAAAATAAACAAACACTTAAATTTTCAAATTACGATAGGTACGAAAAAATGATTAATTGAAGATGACAATTATAACTTAAAGTCAACTTATTAGATAAAATTTTGCTTTTGAAACATCTGGTTTCCTCTATGATGCTTTAGTTGGTCAAATTGCCAAATTATTGGCCAAGAGTGAAAACTAGTAGTTCGGACTTTAAAGGGATTTAATCATTACTCTCAACTGTGGGGTTTCATCCAATAAGGAGAAACCCTTTCACGGCAACGTTTGTTTGTGAAACGTATCACAGTATAAATTGCGCTTGTATGTGTTTTATAAAAGTTCGCTCTACATACACGAAATTGTATTATAATTTATAAATAAGTTGTAATAATAAATAGATTTTACACCAAATATCTTTTCCTTTTCACAAACTTGAAATATTCTTCGGACAAGCATAAGTATGATTTGTCTCTAAATTTTTCACATATTTTGAGTGAAATTTCACTTATTCAGATTTAGAGAGTTCTTTCAAAGCAATCAATGTAAACATATTTTTATCCTTGGCAAAAGAAATCTTTTCTCTCAGTGAAGCTTTCCATGTATACGAGATGCTATGACTTATTTATAAGACAAGTAAATGAATGATTATATGTGGATGTAATTCGAGTATCTAAAATGATGGAGAATTACAGATCTCCACTGTCAGGGTACCTAGTAACTGAATAATGACATTATTCATGTTTTATGATTCATGCGCCATATATTCTCACTATATCTAATCAGTGACATTTTCCCAGCGTTTCGTTAAAAGCTTCGACCCCTAACGAGGTATAGTGCTTGGCGTATGGTTAACTACTCAATTCAATTTTCAGGGAGCTTGCAAATTTCAAGTTCGAGAGAACACATGTTCATTATGTTGCTCTTGATTATTCGCGCAATTTTAAAAGGAAAAAAATGTATTCCATTTAATATGCGAAACTCGATTAAAACTACATTCATGTAAATATATTTTATTTTCATTATAATTAACCTCTTTTGAGCTTTTGAGTTTTAAACATCGAGTAAAGCAAAATACTGTCTGGGTTAAACTTTCATGTAAAAGTTTCTCAATGCTTCTCAACTGTTCGATGTTAAAGTTTTTGATGCTCTAATTTAATCAAATTTAGTTGTACTGAAAATAAATTTTCATTTTTCCTTCTGATTCAGGGTCAAATCACTGATTTTCGACCAAAGGTGGTCGAATTTTAATAAATAATAAATCACTTATTATATGATTTATTGAAGTGTTTAAAGTCAAGTTCTGAAGTTGTTTTAGTTGAATTTTTTATTTTGCAGTAGTAATACTTGTAATTGAAGTAGCAAGCGTCAAGAAAAAATGGTGCTTTTAATGCATATTTCAAATATTTTTTATTCAGAAAGAAAACATTTAGTTCCTATATTGTAAAGAAAATATATTTTTAATTAATAACCTAATATTTGTTTTATTTAACGAAGATACAGAAAATCTGTACGAATAGTCACGGCCTTTATTTAATATTATAATTTTGTATATAATGAAGAATATTAATAATAAAATCAATTTAAAGTTGATCAAAAATCGGTCATTCTTTACCATTTTTAAGGGTCCACTTTTTAGAAACCTACTTAATAAATTTTATTTAAACGTTCCATAATTATTAATTTATGCATTTTAATTATATTTTCGCTAATATTTATTTTATTACCAAATAATACCATCTTAAAATTTCGGAATTAATTCATAAACTGAACAAAATACCCTCGTGAAAATTTAATGTGTTGAAGATTTTTTAAAAACTTGGATATGGAAAAAGTGTGAATTTTTTAATTCACCCAAAAAAAAGCTACTGCAAGATTAAAAATGTGTGTTTTTGGAGTTAATTCCGAAATTTTCAGAATAATAATCCAAATAATATAAAATTTGTGAAAATCATTTCAAATTAAAAAAAGTAAAAATTGACGATTTTGATTGAAATTTGAGAAAAATAATTGAAAAATGATTAAAACATTGAAAAGTTAATACAATAACTTAGACTTGAAATAATAAATAAAAATTTAGGATATTAATATAGGATATATTAATAATATATCTAATTAAAAGGTGGACAAAATAATTGCAAAAAAATAAAAGAAAATTAAAATTAAAAAAAATAATTGAAAAATGAGATAAATAATTGAAAATTAAGGAATTTAATTGAGGAATGGTAAAAATAATAAAAAATTGAATAATTCATTGCAAATTAATTGAAAAAATAACTGGGATTTAAGTTAAATGATAAAAAAATTAGAGAATTTATTAAAAAATAATTGAAAATGACAAAAATTAATTGAAAAATGATAAAAATAATTGAAATTTGTAGATATTAATTGCAATTATAGAAAAATAGTTTTAAAAAATAAAGAATATTTGTGAAGTATAGGGAAAGTACCTTATTACAAAGGATTTCAAGAATTTAAAATCCAGGAAAATAATTACAACATTATAAAAATAATCGAAAATTTATTGAAGAAAATAATGGAAATTCAGATAAATAATTGAACTTTTTGGAATTAATCAACAAACATTCAAAATAATATAAGATTTGTGAAAATCATTGTAAATTAAAAAAAAAAACATTTAAATTGACGAAAGTAATTAAAAATTCAGAAAAATAATTGAAGAATTTTCTTATATTAATTTGGAAGGAAATTTATATTTTTCTACTGAAATGATTAAAACATTGAAAAGTTGATACAATAACTTAGATTTGAGATAATAAATAAAAATTTAGGATATTAATTGAAAAATAATAAATATATCTAATTAAAAGGTCGACAAAATAATTGCAACAAAAAAAAAATTAAAATTTTAAAAGAAAATTGTAAAATGAGATAAATAATTGAAAATTTAGGAATTTAATTAAGGAATAAAGTTTAAGAATAATTAAAAATTGAAGAAATTCATTGCAAAATGATAACAATAATAATTGAAAATTGAAGGAAATTATTAAAATTTGAGAAAAATATTTAAAAATCTAGAAAGTAAAATGAAGAATAATAAAAGTAATAAAAAATTTGGGAAATTAATTGCAAAGTAGGTAATAAAAATAATTAAAAATTGAAAAAAATAAATTTAGTTTGTTATAAATAATTGAAATAATTACAAAATATATTTGTAATAAAAAAGATAATTGCAGAATGACGGAAGTAATTTTAAATTGAAAGAATAACTAGAATTTGAGATAAATATTAAAAAAATTAGAGAATTAATTGAAAAATAAATTTAATAAAAAAATAATTGATAGAAATAATTGTTAATTAGAGAAAATAACAAAAATTTCTAAAAAATAATTGAAAGAATTACAGAATATATTTGAGATAACAAGATTACAATTATATATTATAATTCTTCGAACTTCAATTAATTTAAAATTTGATTGATTAAAAAATTCATAATTCCACGCTTTGAGAATAATAAGTATAAATTATTTTAAAATTTCTTCAATTTTTAACAATTCTTTTCCATTATGATTTCAATTATTTGCTACAATTTTCATCTATTTTTATCAAAAATTTTATATTATTTTGAATATTTGTTGATTAATTCCAAAAAGTTAAATTATTTATCTCAAATTTCCATTATTTTCTTCAATAAATTTTCGATTATTTTTATAATATGTTGTAATTATTTTCCTGAATTTAAAATTCTTGAAATCATTTTCTAAAAAGGTACTTTCTTTTACTCCACAAGTATTCTTTATTTTTTAAAATTATTTTTCTATAATTGCAATTATTATCTCCAAATTTCAACCATTTTTATCAGTTTTCAAAAATTTTTCTTCAATGATTCTCATTATTTTTCAATTTTTCCCCTAAACTTCAAATTCAATATTTCCACAAGTTTCAATTATTTTTTTTCATTTTGTCAAATAATACTTTTTCGGTTTAAATTATTTTCTTCAATAATTAGTTTCATTATTTATTAATTAAGTTTCTATTTCTTTTGTCAATTTTTAATTATTTTGCAAAATATGATTTTTGTTTTATAAAGTTCAATCTTTTTCCTCGAATTGTAAATTCATTTATCCACATTCTTATTAAGAACTTTTTTTTGTCTGTAATTCTGCCATATGGAATTCTACAGGGCAACTTTTTTGATTTATTTATTTGTTTAGTAATAAAATAAATATTTGATGTTTTTAATCTAGTGATTAAAGTTCTAGTTTGATTAAAGTGCATAAATAAATAATTATGGTAAGTTTCAATAAAATTGATTAAGTAGGTTTCTAAAAAATAGACCCTTAAAAATGGTAAAAAGTGACCGATTTTTGATCAAGTCAAAATTGAAATGTGCATTAAAAACGACATTTTTTCTTGACAGTTGGTTTGATCCTTCATCGATTTTGTATTTTACTTTCGGGTAATTATATAAATTAAGAAAAAAAATAAGATTCTGATTATTATTCTTGGTGAAAATTGTGAAAAAAAACTTTGCAACTTTTCAATGAGATGGAAATTGCACGACTAAATGGTACGATATGGTGTTGGTGTGTGTTTAGGATCAGGTTTGCAAATGTGCAACAGGCAAATAAATCCAGGCGGATAGGATACCTTTCCTAGAGTTTAACCATCTCGTAAGCTCGATAATTGCGAGACGGTAATCGAGTTGAAAACGTCCTTGCCGTCGGTCAATTTGGCCGAAATGCAGATCCTCTCGACGCATATTCTAATCTAATATGTATAATCGAATAAAATTATATTTATTAGTGACCGCCACTTTCGATCAAATCGAATAAACAACGATGTTTATTTGATTTTACATTTAACCAATTCTATCATGATTTCATTTTCATTATTTTATATACTATATACCTACGTAGAAAGAAAAATTATTAAAGCAAACTTTGAAAATACTTTTTAAAAACTTATCCCGAAAAAAGACGGATATTTTAAAGATTCTTTTAAACTTTTTTTAAAGAACCAAAAGTTTCGTGAAAGAGATGAAAATGGGAATTGAAATATGACTCTTGGGAGTTTAAAAGAAATTAAAAAATAAAAATTTTATTTTATGGTAAGAATCCCTATACTTTAATGCAAGTATTTAGATAAATGAGATTTTCTTGCGCTTGAGCGATGTGGCTATTTCACGCGCCTTGAGCACTTTTCACTAAATAAATCTGATTATATGGATCTAAGTAGAGCGTCAGCACTTTACTTTAACACATGTGTAAGTCAACCTTGAAGTTTCTATTAAAATGTTTTAACTGTAAAAATTTTATGAGTAAAGTGAATATATTCGATAAAAAATACAAAATCTGATAAAAATATCTCTCTAAATTTGAATTAGAGAAAAATCAGTAACTAATCCAAATTCATGAAAACTGTTGAAAATTTATAAATTTTATTTAAAAAATAGTATATATACTATTTTTTAATCATTTTTTACTAATAAAAATTAAAATCTACTAATTTAGATGGTGGAATTTTATACTAAAAATTAGTGGTAATTTTTACTAGACTTTTTTACTAATTAAATTTAGAGAGATATTCATTTATAATATGTGACCTAGACAGTGAAAAGGGGGCTTACGTGTCAAAAAAAAATTTTTTTTTGGTTTACACCACGTGAAAGAGCGTCAAAAAATCTATCAGAATCTGCAAAAAAATGAAAAACGATTTTTTGACACGTAAGCCCCCTTTTCACTGTCCAAGTCACATATATTAATAATGAAAATATGAAAAATTTCAAATAATAAATAAGTATAATAAATCTTGTCTAAATGAATTTAATGATTCTCAGATAACGAGAACGAAAAAACCGACTAAATCTGAACTACAAAAACGATCATTAAAAGAGATGAAAGAAGATGGATGGAAGATCTTATATATACTTTCATCTCTTTTAATGATTGTTTTTTGTGGTTAAGATTTTGTCGTGCTTGTGTCTTAAAAACTAATTGAAGTTTGAATTTATGAAATTAATAAATTAGGAAAATTCTATAGATATTTATATAGAATTGTAAACAAGAAATATGGGTAATGATCTTTTTATACTAATTTACAAAATTAATTAATACAAAATAATTATTAAAATGTAATAAGTAAATATTAATTTAATTTAATTTTGTATTATTACTAAATGGAGCTTGAATTGTTTAAAATTTGAAATGCAGAATAAAATTGACATAAATTGAAATTCGGATTTCAATTTCAATAATTCTGATTAAAATTCAGAGAAAGGGAGAAGAAGGTATCGATTTATTAAATTGTGTAAAATAGTTGGTAAATTTAAAAGAAAATAAATATGATAATGTAAATAGGTGACAACAATATTTGTCCTTTGCCATCAATATTTAAATGAAACAAAATTTATATTAAAAATAATAATTAATACAGAATTGATAAATTACCTTTACGCAAATATACTGCTCAATAGTAATGAAGTGTAACATACCTGAAACAGAAAAAATGTTTATTAAGAATTGATGATGATAAAATATTGCAAATATTAATTAATCTAGAATTGAACTATATAATAAAATATATAATCACAATATTCACTGCAAAAACTGCTGTCTTCTAAGTGTCTTATTTTAAGACATTTTGATGTCTTTTTTGTATCTAAGACGCAAAAAATGTCTCATTTTAAGACATTAATTGGGTCTTAGACACCAAAATGTCTTAAAATAAGACACTTAGTAGACATCAGTTTTTGCAGTGTTTTTGTTACCATAACCTAAATATTTGCTAACACAAAAAATAAATTGATCTCTAAATCTAAATTAGTGAAAATTTGGTTACTAACTCAAATTAGTAGAAATTTTCACTAATTCACTTTGTGGACGACTTTTCATCATTTCATTAGTAGTTTTTCACTAATTCACATTTAGAGAGCAAATTAGTAGAAATTTTCACTAATTTTTAGTCAAATTTCACTATTTGAATTAGTAGATTTAAAATTTGTACTATTATTTTAGTGAAAAGTGACTGAAAATTAGTAGAAATTTCCACTAATTTCAAGTCACTTGTCTTAGAAAATTTTTTGGTGTAATAAAAGAAAAAAAAAATTGTAGGCGCTAATTAAAAAATAATAAAAAAAAACTTTTTTCTCAGTGTACTCTTTTCAATTGATGAGAATCGAAAAAGAATCTTATGCAATCGCTTAAAATATCTAATAGGATCAGGAAGCCCGAGAGAATAAACGTTTGTATTATTAATTCAATTAAAATAGCCAGTGTATTAAGTTGAAAAAGGTTCCACTTGAGAAAGAATTACTCAAGTTCTCAATGCTCTTCTTTTCTTCTGTCTATAACGAAACTATATCATGTTTCCAAGACCCAGTAAATCTTTCTTAAGAAATTGAAAAAGGAACTTGGAAATCATGATATGTCTATTATAGGAGTTAATTAACGTGCTTTTTCTATACTGATGTTGCAGAAATAAATAACGAAATTTATAAAGAAATATTATAAAACTGTGTAATAATATCATTTGTAATAAAGTTTAATTGGCAGTCTATATAGCTCTAAATCAGAGGTAATGTTGATAATAATAATGATATTAATAACAACACAACAATAATAATAATTAATAACTAGCGTAACAACCCTCGCTCGCTAACGCTCGCTCGTTTTTTTATTTCTTTTATATATTTCTTTACTTTGTGTATTATTAAAAATATATATAAATCTATAAATATGTTTAGTACCCTTTTTTCTTTTTTTTTATTTCTATTAACTAATTATTATTTATGTATAATTTTTTTTTAGGTCAATACATTCTAGTTCACCTTAAGTCGTTGCGGCCTATTTTTAGAAGAATATGATAATTGAATAATTTAAAATGTAGTAAATTATAATATATATTATGTAATAATAATATATATTTTTAAAATTTTTTATAATTATTAATAAATTTTTATTAGAAATATAAAATTAATTTTTAAAATTTTATTTTTTTTATTTTAAAAATAACATCTAGTATTCTAAAAATATTGTTTTAAAAAAAATTGCCAGTAATAATGATAATAATACTAAATATTAATTAATAATAAATTATAAAAATAATTAATTAATATATTTATAATTAATCTATTATGTTATTTTTTGAAATTATTTATTTGTTTTTGTAATTAATATTATAGTTATAAATTTTTATTTTGAATTTTATAGAATTATTCAAAATAATGTTAAATATTTTAAGCTAAATTAAACAAATTTAATCAAGTTTCTCACAGACAGGAATACTTAAAAATATTTTAACTAATTTCATAATCTTGTATGTAAAAATATTTATTATTGCAATAGAAATTATTAGAAAAACTTTTTACTTTAATAGACACATCGTTGATCACCTATACATGCGCAAAAACTCCAAAAGGCAGTTACGCATGCGCAGTACTTTCCTATAAACAATACACATAAGCAGTTGTTACAATGACAAAGAAAAATGACTGTAAAAAAATTTAATTGTCAAAGCAAATGGAGAAACAAGTTAACAAAAAAGTTATATACATTGCGTAAAGTATATACTAATGCGCAATAGGTTCCTATGGCAGTTACGCATGCGCAGTAGTTTTATATGAACAAAAGACATGCGCAGTTGTAAAAATATGGAGTATAAATGACATTTTAACTATTCTAAACAAAAAAAATATAGAAAAACGTGTAAACAAAAAAGTTCAATATATTGCGTAAAACATATAATTTAAAAGAGTAAATTGCACAAAAAGCATTTAGTACATGGAAAAAAACGAAATTTTAATTTTCGTTGGACTTAAAAAAAATAAAAAAAAACACTGCGCATGTAAAATGTTTGTTTTGTAGTGCGCACGTTTACATAGCTGTGGTGCACTACTGCGCATGTGCAACAATATGTTGTGCATGAAAAAATGTTCAGTTTAACATGCTTGACACGAATAGTGCCAGTGCGCATTGTTACAAACTATAATAACATGGTAAAATGAACATTATTGTAAGTTCCCTATTGGAAAAAGTAGGTGAACTTTGAAGTGTGTACGACGATGAACGAAGTTTTCTCGGTATCGCATTAATATAATAGAAGATAATAATCGCAAACTTCATTCGTTCATTCATTCTTTCATTCTGCACACACCTGAAGTTTGTCACTATAATTTTTTTTGTTATATATTTTATTTTTAATAATATAGTGAATTAAAATGTAAATGTGTCTCATTAAAATCTGCTTTAAAGCTTTTAATAAATATTTAAAACACTTTAAACATAACATGTAAGTTAATGAAAAAGATGTATAAATAATTTAATGTTACCAATATTTCGAGGTTTTAATAAATTTTATAAAGTACAACATAATAAAAAGAAAAAATGAAATATCATGAAATTAAACTGAAAAAAGCGAGCACGTTTTCCTTTTGAATGCCTTCTTTATAGTTTGTTTATATTTTAATAATTTCTTTTTTTCATAACTTAAAACTTTCACTATTTTAAATAAAAATACCTTATAAATTAAATTTCTCCAAATAAATTGTATTTTTTATCTCAAATTGATTATTATTTATTACGAGAGTGAATTATTGAACTTATTTAATTTATTTTAATTATATATAATTGTAAAAAAAAATACATTTTCTTTTGGGTACACAAAAATGTTGGTACATTAAAATTATTTAATTCGATTGATATGAAAATTCCGTAAAAGTTTATGCGTAGAAATTAAAATTGATTGACATTTAGATTTTTGCAAATTAATATCTTAAAATGTTTGAATCTATTTGAAATTTCTAAATTTCTATAGATTAAAAATAATAATTTTCCAAGATTCAATTGGTTTCAATTTCCATTAATTCAAATTTTTATTGAAACAAATTTTAGTCAACATTTTAATAGTTGAATTTTCAATCATAAAATTTGGATTGATTGAAGTTTTGATACAAAGCAAATTTTTTATAATTTAAAGTTTATATATATATTGGTTGAAGTTTGACTTACCTAATACGTGAATTTTGTTAAAATTTTAAAATATTTCAAGCTTCTAATAATTTAAACATGTGTTGACTAAAATTTGAATCATTAGAAGTTTTAAATATAATAATTGAAGTTTATTATTATTATAATTGGAATAATTAATAGTTCATACTAATTAAAGTTTGAACCAATTTAAATCCGTATTAATATGTTAATAAAATCAAGTTTAAAGATTTTAATTAGTGAATATAAAAAACTGAAATATTTTTTGTTCCCACCATTAGAAATCAAAATAAACACGAGTTTCGAATATAAAAACTTTGGTAATATTGCAATTTTTATTAGTTGGAGTAGGAAATAATTTAAATTTAAATCGATAGAAGTTGGGAATTTATTATTTTGAAAAAATTAAAATTTATATTGATAGAAATTTTAGGAGAATAGTTTGTTGTTACACTGAGAAAATAAGCCTCTAGCCAAGCAGCTTTATTTCTAGGTTAGGGTTCCTCGGGACAAAACAAACAAAACACCGGCGATGACAATCAAACTTCTAGGATACCGGAGCATATGCTCTGCTAAAATCAGTCAATTGCTTTGCAGGTGCTATATCAACAACCTCTCTCTGCTAAATTTAATCAAAAATTGGTTGTATTTAGTCAACTTATTTTCTCAGTGTAATAGAATTTCATATTTTTTGAAGAAATTTTAAGAATAAGAAAATCATATCAATAGAAGTTTGAAATAAATGGAGTTTGTATAGAAGTTTAAAAATATTTTGTTCAAAAAACTAATCAAAAGGATATTTTAACTTATTTTTGTAACGTACTATAAAAATCTTTTATTTGCAACTCAAGAAGAAAATCTCATCTATTCTCTCAAATTTCTATGTATCTATTAATTTGTAACAAATTTTAATAAATAAAAATCAATTCACAAAATTTAATCTGATAACAATTAATTTAATCTAAATAAGTTGACAGTTTATTTTTTGTATTAAAACTATACTAGCCAATGAAAAAGGTAATTCTCACCGCGTATTTTTTGCTAGTAATAATAATATTAATAGTCATGACAATAATAGTAATGACAATAATAATGATGATAATAATACTAAGTTAATTAAAGACCTAATGAATGCAATTAATATGGAAGCGAGAGTTATAAATGTGGGTACTTTGTTTTGACAAGCGTGTATGAATTTGTTGGCATGGGTCGATTTATCTCACTTCCCCTTTTTGGTCTTGGCGAATTCATTCGAGTGTTCTGCCGGCTATTTAGTTTCAGTGTCAGAGTAAGGACGAATTCTACTCAAAATCCATCACCTTGAGCTTCCATCTTCCCAACTAAATTGACTACGTGAACGAAATATCCTATCCCGAGTTCCCACAGGACATCTCGAGTCCACAGCTAGGCTGCAAGATTAACGCTTCTGTCGAGAGAAGCAATCTTGAATTGTCCGTCGCTTTCAGTCAGTTTAGTGCCAGGATCATTGAAGTTGTTACGGTAAATACCTCTGCTATATTTGAAACAATGGCGATAGAAGCACTTCCCATTTCAAGAACCTGCTTTCTCAACCACTCAAATGAAAATACCTCAATTTTCCTCTAATACATTGTACAATGTACAGTCATGAACTTGACTATTAAGGAACTGTAATTCAGGACAGAAAGTCTCACTGATTTTAGTTACAAATCAATTCAAGATACTCATTTTTGATGCCTTTCAAATTGAGTTTTTGAGCGTAACTATCGGTCCTTGTTAGATTTTTTGAGTCAAAACTTAACATATTTCCTGCGTTGGTTCAATACGTCCTTTAACTTTCATTCGATTCTTGAATATAACTTCCAATTTCTTAGTAATAGCACTGTCATTTACATTTAATTTTTTGTTGTAAAACGTAAATTTTATATTGAAAATTTATTTTAATAATCAAAAGGTAAAGTTAAATACTAATTGAATAAAATTTACTCCTTAACACAATTATATTTTACTTCTGTCAAGCAGACGATAAACAAAACAACACAAATCCCTGTGTTAAAAATTAACACAAATTTTGAGTGGACCGCCTGGGACATGTGATTTATGTTAAATTTAACACAAAATTGTTAACTGTGTAGCTTTGAATACAAAAAAATAATCTTTTTATCATAAAACTAAAATTTCAATCCAAAACAGTTCTACAAAAAAGGAAATAAAATCTGTAACAAATAAATAAATCTTCTACAATTATAAAATAACTTACAAAAGTAAATTAAGCACTGTAATAAATTACAAAAATACCTGCTTCCTTTAAAATAACGTGAGTTTTAGAAAGAAAACCTAAAATTTGACATTCAATGCCAAATGTGACAGGTTAATCCGCCATGATTCTTTATAATCTGTTATAATCACGTAACTCTTCTGCGCATGCGCACTACATATGATTAATACCGGGCTTATTTAAAATTACGTTTTAAAAATATAGAGAAAATGATTCTGTAATGTACAATTATTATAATATAAATGCAATAATTAATATAATTAATTTGTTAAAACACTGATTTTCTATGCAGAAGCAGTAACAACTTGACATTTAGTTTCTACATGTAAATATACGTAAACCGAGAGATTTTCCGTATCGTACATATCTTGCTTCGAAATTTTACAGCAAGTAGTCAATTTAACCCCAGCAATTTACCCAAAACAGGAATTTAGAACTAGGTTAAAAATATTTAAAAACACTCAACAATTGCAAGAACCGATTCATTCTTAGTAAAAATATACTTAGTTATTTAAGGTCATGTGATGATAATGCAAAATTTGTCCGTAAACTTTCTTTTAAAGTACTAAATGTTTTGACACCAAACTTTGTAGAATTACTCAAAATACTATTAGGAAGGTCTCTCTTACCCAATTTTATGTCATTTTTGTTTTTAAAGTAATTTTTTTTCAAATTCACAAATTTTGGAAAATTTTGAAAAAACAGAGAATTTGAAAAATATTTAGTTTAAAGACAAAAATGAAACAAAATTGGGTCAGAGAGACCTTCCTAATGGTATTTTGAGTAATTCTATAAAGTTTAGTGTCAAAATATTTAGTACTTTATGAGAAAGTTTACGGACAAATTTTGCATTATCATCACATGCCCTTAAGATAAGAATTTTGTTCAAATATTACGTGAAATAGTAACTTTAACTTTCAGCAGTAGGGGAGACCGAGGAGGAAAGTATTTTGCTAATTCCATGTACTTTTACATGAAAAAAAATCTTTTTTTCGTAAATTTTCTATAAAATTGTTAAAATTAATATTTTTCAATGCACAAATGATATTTCTCTTCATAAATAAATAAAGATGATATCCTGATATTATTTATTACAGAAATTGTAGGAATTATTTTTTGAAGGTCTAGAAAAATCCCAAAAATTACAAAAAAGTTGTTACTTGGCGACCAAGTAAAAAATATAAAATTTCATTTAATAATTATACGATAAAGTTACACTACCGTCGGGAATTGTCGGTACGTCTCTTTTTTCTTTACTGCAAAAAGTCGGTTAGTTTTTAAAATATATTTATTAAATTTTTTTCTCCTTAAGTAGTTAAATACCTCTTAAAATTCTGCAAATAATTATCCCTAAACAAAAGGATTGGTTTAATTTTTAAATAAAATATCACAAAAATAATCAAATTTTCAATGTGTTCTTAAGATTAATATTATTTCTGCATTAATTAATATTTTTTCACGTTTTTGGGCTCATTTTAAAGGTAATTTTATATACAGTTACAACAAATTATTGCCATTAATGTGAATGGCAAAATAATGTTATTTGAACGTGTAAAATATTTATTTAAAATACAAGAATATGTTTTTAATTAAATTGTGTTTAAATATTATAAAATATTTATATAATTCATTTTTAATTTTATTTTCCTACTAATAAGAGGATTCACATTTTTGCACACTTTCTGCAAAATGTTTGACAACCTTGATTTTTAAGAGAAAAAGTTCCACATCAATGCTAATAAATTATTTTAATTGTATGGAAAAATTACCTTTAAAATAAGCCCAAGAACGTGAAAAAATATCAATTAATGCAGAAATAATATTAATCATAAGAACACATTGAAAATTTAATTATTTTTGTGATATTTTATTTAAAAATTAAACCAATCCTTTCGTTTAGGGATAATTATTTGCAGAATTTTAAGAGGTATTCAACTACTTAAGGAGAAACATATTTAATAAATATATTTTAAAAAATAACCGATTTTTTGTAGTCAAGAAAATAGGGCCCGACAGTAGAGTATATTCTTTGAACATATTTCGTCCTCAAGAAAATAATATTTTTTGCTGATTTTATAGCAGATTTACGAAGAAACAATTTTTCCATGTATTCTCACTGAAAATGACAAAAAGACAGATGTGAATAACGATTTTGTGAAGTTCTGAAAAACTCGGTTTGGGTTAAATCACAGCACGAGCATTGCATTGACTTTTTTTAATCACCCTATGTTTAATATATTAAAAGAAGGAGAGGGTCGCTTTGGCGTCGAGGTGAAGTGCATTAATATTCATTTGAAGAAGCCTCTAACGGACTTTCTTTTCTCCTCTTTCTCAACTCATTCTCTCTCGAATATAGTTTCCTTAAAACTAGGTTATTCGCGCCAAACATCGTCATTGTCAGAATTTATCGGATAAACGACTCTTGGTTGAAGAAAAAGAAATTCGCCAACTTTCTTATTTCTCTAACTTTCAGAAACTAAATCTCACTAATTTGAAAAACTTACTTATTATTCTACTAATTATTCAAACACGAGAAAAAAGGGACAACAATGAAAAATATTACAATTCTTGCACCTGGTATAATGAAAATAAATTTAAATTTGATTCAACGATTATAATCAGCAGTTTTATTTTATTTTGTGCAGAATTACAAAAAAATTTATACACAAAAGTGTATATAAGGGTGATTCTCGAGAAAAATTTATTTTTGTGCATTGGAGATGAAAAATTAATAAATACATTTTATGATCTCTAAAATTTATAAATATGTTAAGTATTAAATGATTTAACACCTCTATAACTTACACAATATTTCCCATTCTTAGAAAACTATTTAATATTATTAATTTCCTCCTGGACGTTAAACTACCTGTTTTGGATATTTATGGAGGATTGTAATAATTATTAATTTTTATTATTAATTATAATTAATTTTTAATTTGAGCTGAAAAAGCCTCAATTTATATTTTTTTTTACTTTAAATACTGCTATTTTTACAAAACCCACTAATCAAATTATTATTATAGGGATACAAATGTATTTAATAAGTACGAAAACACATTAATAACTCAACCCATATCAAAAATATCAAGACTGATAAAAATCATGATTTTTTTAAAAAAATCAAAAAATTCTGATTTATTTGATTTAAATCGGATTTTTTTGTAAATATATAAAATCAATAAAATAAATAATAATAAAAATAATAATAAAATTTAATAATAAAATAATAAACTAAATAAATAAAACTAATAATAAAATTTTCAAATGTTTATTTGTAAGTGGTTTATTTTTTAAACTGAGAACGTTTAACAAGAAATAATAACGATTGAAGCATTTAATCAAACACAAACAAATTATGACGAATAAATGAGAAAAATTCAAAAAAATATCTTTAAATTCATATATAATTATACAAAATTAAGAAAATAAGGTAAAAGAAACTAAAAAATAATAAATTGTATAAAAAAACATATAAGAACGTAAGAAGATAAAAAAACAGTGTATTAAAAAATGAGAAAATTCTCATAAATAAAAAAAGTAATGGACATTATTAAAGAAATAAAGAAAAATTTTCAAAAAATAACACAAGATTTAAACAGCGATATAAAAATATATAAATAAGTAGAAACTTTTTTCAAAAAATTAAACTATTTACGGACATTTTTTTTAAATTAAAAAAATAAAAAGAAGATAATTAAGAAAGGTTAAAAAATATTACATAAAAGAAATTGAATTATTAATTAATGAAATTAATTACCTAAAAATGAATAAAAAGTTTGTTTATAATTGAAAGAGCATATTAAAAATTAGGACCGAACACCTGCCAATTACTAAATTGAGAAATTTAAAAAATGTAAATAAAAGCATCGAATAAATGTTTTCAAAAATTCATAATTATAAGATCAAAACTAAACAATTAAATCGAAAGAAAAATGTTTCTAAGAAATAGAAAAATGATAACAAAAATTAAAGAATTAATTAAAATGCAAGGAAGGACTAAAAAAATTGTGAAACAATAAGAAAGTTAAATAAATAGAAGGAAAGTGGAAAATGTTTATTTTCTTTATCCAACAAACTGTAAAGAAATGTTAAAAGTAACAAAAATAAAGAAAATTCGTAAGAATCTACTAAAAACTTGGAATTAATAAAAATAAAATAAAAAAATGTATATAAAGATAAATAAAAATTCCACAAAAGAAATTTAAAAATATCAAAGATTAGAAAAATTAAAACAACATATTTTTATAACATTACACTTGAAACAAGTCCAACTTAGAAAATAAAGAAAATCTAATAACTTTATGAAAGAATAACTAAGGTTGATGATAAATAGACAAGATGTGAAAACGAACTAAATGAATTTACAAAAAAATGAGCTTATTTATTTTTAAAAATATAGAAATAATTAAGAAAATCAACAAAATGAAAATTTTAGTGAATGTTATAACAAAATTGTGTAAAATAATATTAAATAATTTGCATAAAAAGAAGAAAATCAAAGATAACCCTAAAATAAAAAGAAAAATACAACAACAACAAAATATCAAAAGTAAAAGAAGAAAAAATCTTTAAATTTTGTGAAAATAATAAAATTAAAAGATAAAAATTAAATAGGTTCGAAAAAGTCAAATCTCTTAGAAATCTCTTAGAAACAGGGGCTTTTTCATGGTTTTCGATAGACATCCGGAGAATTGTAAATTTTTTTTATTTAAATCATGATTTTAATGCCTATGATTTAAATCATATGTTTAAATCGTGATTTAAATTAATTACAACGCTGATAAATATTGAACAATATTCGACAAGCTAGAGGAATGATGCGAAACCAGAGAACAAAATTCATTTGTCATTTATGGAAAATCTATAAAATCTATTTACTATTTTATTTATACTTTATACAAATATTCTACAATTCCTTAGCTTCTAGAAAGTATTATTTTTCAAATATAAATAGTTGTTTTACGTTTCGAAAGAATGAAAAATTGCCATAGAACAGGTTAAAAAGCTAATTTTCAGTAGTTGAAATTACAACAAAAAAAAAAGTAAAATGAATAAATTCTTTTGCAGGGTTTTCAGAAAAAGTGGTATACTATTGACCTATAGAGAGGAATTGATATAAATTATTATAATTCTTGAGAAAATCTTAAGGACAAACAAAAGTAGTATTTCAGGAGAATAACCCATAAACATAAATCAATCAATCTTAAATGTAAATCATTCTTTAATATTATAAATTTTACCTTATTAATATGCATATCATTAATAAAACGAGGATCGCTCAAGAGAAGCTAACGCAGCGAATTGATAACTTTGGTGCAGAAGTTTCTCGCAATTAAGCACTATCATCTGGTTTAAGTTCGTTCAAGTTTAACCGAACCAATCAATGCCTTATAATCTATATTACCTATATATATACATCGAACACCCAATTTTCCAGGAATTTTATGGCGCAAAGAACGAGAGCTAAGAGCACGTAAATTGATGAAAAACACATAAAATATTGGATAAGTTCAAACAAGTATAGTATAGAAGAATTTGTAGCCTCTCTGGGATTTTAGGAGAATTTGGGAAGAATGGTTCGAGACGATATTTAGTAGAATGAGAAGAGTCCTGTAGTCCCCAAACAAACGATTCGAGTGGGAAGTTATGATTTTGCTGGAACCTTTTGTCTTTCGACAATGGACAACTTTGCGAATATCCTCATTCTGAGCTCTTCCTATTTTCCCAGTTAAATCCGTTTCCTTAGCATCCAAACCTTACCAGGGTCTGTCTAATGAATTTTCGGGTCGAATGCACCGGTTTAGATAAATTAGATTGTTGAGTGGAACCACTGAGTCCAAAGAAGCGACGAAATCAAGAAGGGAGTACACCAGATAGTGCTAATCCTATCAGGATTACGTTAATTATGTTAGGCAAGGTGTTGCTCATAGTTAGAAACTCAATGTACCTACACCCTTTGTGAACCGTTTAATGGTTAATGATTTAACTTTCTACTTCGTAGCTCATTTTCAGGACAAACTTTTTCTTCAGCCAAAAGAGGAAACTAACCTGCATTATATACATTTTAAGTTCTAAAAGTCACTTCGAGTCATAAAATGCTCGTAAAATATATTAGGCTAAAACTCTTTTATGGACAAGTTCATGTTTTATCTTTGATGTGCAAACTTCATTTACATACAACACTGTGGTTATTGAATCGAGTTTCTGAAAATAGAAGGTGTCTGGTGAACTTTAGGGCGTGTAAAAATGATACTGTTCTCTGAAAAATTCAGATTTTATTTATTTAACTAGCAAAATTGCATGGTTTCTGATCATTTACAAATATTTTCTGGAATAATAATTATAAGATTAATAAATTAATGAAATTTGTTATTCACGGAAAAAAATTAATATCTGAATTTGATATTTAATATGATATTTAAGCATAAACTATCTCTGAAAAGAAAAGTAAGATGTAATTAATTCTTTAAGATTAAAATATAGATTTATATCTGATTAAAAATATCTGCAATATGAAAAACACATATTCTTATGACTAAAAACGATATTAGAAATCTTTAATTCTGTGAAATATCACAGTTAAAAATTTTGTGTATATTTAACACAAATTAAATGTCCGAAACGGTCCACTCAAAATTTGGGTTAAAAGAACACAAAATATATGTTAATTTAACAGTTGTTCATGTTAAATCAACACAATCTTCATGTTAAATTAACACAATCTTTGTGTTAAATTTAACACAAAGAATATGTGGACCGTTTTTTACACAAAATTTTTAACTGTGTGGAAAATATACACTAATAAAAAACAAATGACACACGTATTTTATAATTATCTATTTTTTCAATTCTTTGGTGAAATTTTTTTAATAATATTAAAATAAGAAAGAAAGTATATTAATAAAAAAATGGATTTAAATTCAGTCAAATCTTCTTTATCTCTCACAAAACGAACTTTTTTAAATATTATATTTCCGAATAATAAGATACGTTTTAGCATAATCTTTTTATAGGTTTAAAGGTTGTCAAATGAACATATCTCTAAATTAGAGATTTCATAAAAATGTCATTCTCAGATATAAAGTTTTGCAATATAAAGCATAAATTGTTATAGAAAGTATAATTATAATGCTTAATTTAGATAAATTTTCGATTTTCTGTAATAATAAATTCAACTTATTTCAATTTTTGTGATTGATTTTTTTCCGTCTTCAAATAAAATTAATATTTTAGATAAAAATATAATTTTCATTCTATGCAAAGTAAAATCGCTACCTATCGACTTCAAGAAATATAAAAATAAATAAAAGTAAATAAAAAGAGTTTTAAAAAAGCACGAATTTTACAATCATGTATTTAAAAAAGGAAAAATAATAAACAAATAAATAAAAGGAAAAAATAGCGTTGGTAGGTACATTACAAAAAGTTGAAATATTTTTGTTGAAAGAATATTTTCATGGACAAAGTGTATTCAAACTTCTAATTTATACGAACTTCAATCGTTCCAAACTTCTATTGAGAAAAAAATTTCTATTCTTCAAAAGTTCTAACAACTCAAATTTTAAATTTTTCAAACTTAAAATAGTTCCAAACTTAAAACAGTTTCAACGAAATTTTGACTCAACTTTATTTGCTCTCTAAATCTGAATTAGTGGTTTTCTACTAATGAATTAGCGAAAAGTGAGCTACTATTAAAATAGTAAGAATTTTACTAATTTTTAGTAGAAAACTACTAAGAATTAGTAGAATACTACTAATCTTGTAGTAGAAAACTACTAATTAAATTAGTAAAAAATCTACTTTTTTGAAAAGTAAAGTTTCACTATTTCAATTAGTAGTTTTCTACTAAGAATTAGTAATTTTCTACTAAGAATTAGCAGTTTTCAACTAAGAATTAGTAGTTTTCTACTATATGAATTAGAGAAAAATGAGCCATGAATTTGACTAATTCATAGTAGAAAACTACTAATTCTTAGTAGAAAACTACTAATTCAGATTTAGAGAGTGAACTTCGATTAATTCAAATTTTTATATATTAAACTCTTAAGATTTAAATTTATTTTTTTTTTAAATACCTAATTATTTTCATCTCTTATATTTATAAAATAACATTTGTTTAGACGATTTTAAATTGTTTTAAACTTTAATTGAGGGGCCGGATTACAAGTATTTCATATTTATAAAATAATATTTATTTTAATTTATAATTATAATAATTTATTTCATATTTTATTCATATTTTAATATTAAGGAAGTTCTACCGTAAATCGATTAATCAAACAGATTTTGATAAGACTTAGTGTACTGATAAATAAAGTTTCTAAAATTTTGTAGTTAAACTTTTGAGACCTGTAGGTTCCTGGGAAAAAAGTTATGATCGATATATTTTTTCACTGTTTAACCTGTTTAACCATTGATTCTTATGAGAATTCATTACTCTGTCACATATATTTTCGTACTAAAAATTATTAAATGACCAGATAGTGATCAAAGTTTGTATAGTTAAACACAGATATGTAATGAACCGATATTGTATTTAAAAAAGGACAATAGGTTCCTGTGAGAGTTGCAATAAATTAATTTGTAAAAATATTTCACGTTTTACACGATACAGTTCAGACGTTCTGATATTTTAAAATGTTGATTTTGATCGCACATGAAAAATAGTCATATTTAAAAAGTAAATAAAGTTAATAAAGTTAATAAATACAATTGTTTAATTGTATATCAGTAAAATTAAATTTAAACCTAACCACAAAATAATGGTCTCTGTTTTGACTAGTATCGTCATACGGTAGAACCTCCTTAAATAAAAATGCAGTTATTTTAAACTTTTAATTCTTTAAATTTGAATTAATAAAAATTTGAATTATCATAAACTTTACATATTTTTAAAATCTGTAACAATGCATATTTAAATTATTTTAAACATTAACCGTTATATAAAAACGATATACACTCTCTAAATCTGAATTAGTAGTTTTCGACTATGAATTAGTCAAATTCATGGCTCACTTTTCTCTAATTCATTTAGTAGAAAACTACTAATTCAAATAGTGAAACTTTACTTTTAAAATAAGTAGATTTTTTTACTAATTTAATTAGTAGTTTTCTACTACAAAATTAGTAGTTTTCTACTAAAAACTAGTAAAATTCTTACTATTTAAATAGTAGCTCACTTTTCGCTAATTCATTAGTAGAAAACCATTAATTCAGACTTAGAAAGTAACTATATATAACTATTTAATATAACTAATTATATTAAAAAATTTCATTGTATATTAAAGTTTCAATTAGTTCAAATTTTGAAAATAATAATTTAGACTATAATTTGAATCAATGAAAATTGGGGCTAATGAAATTTGAAATTAAGTGAAATTTAAATTTAATAAAAAAGTAAATTTGTGAAAAGTTTGAATGTTTAGTTATTCTTATTAATATTCAGCATAATAAAACCGCCAGGATTGATTAAAATTTAGATAATTTAAAGCCTTTATAACCAATAAAAATTTAGATGAATTCAAACTTCAATAAATTAAAACTTAAATATATATCGATTCTTAACTACTTATTTAGATTTCCATTAAAAATAATTATTTCAAGATTTTAAAGAACTCAATTTCCAATTATCTAAATATCAAATAATTTAATCTTCTACGCACTCTCTAAATCTGAATTAGGCTAAAATAACTAATAATTAACAAATTCGTAAAATAATTCTTGTTTTTTCATTTCTGTTTTAAATTCTTTTTTTCATAACTTCTCCAATTAACTGTTATATTATTAATTAATTGCTTACTTGAAAACGAAATGTCCATGAAATGGACATAATTTTCACCTAGTTAATTTTGCAGTAACATCATTCAATTTTGACTTTATGAACATTTTTTCATTATTTTTTTCCTCGTTTTGATTATTTTGTCTGTTTTTTAATTTTTATGCATTTTTGCAATGCTAAGATAATTAATAGCGAAAAGTGAGCTACTATTAAATAGTAAGAATTTTACTATTTTTTAGTAGAAAACTACTAATTTTTAGTAGAAAATTACTCATTTTTAGTAGAAAAGTACTAATTAAATTAGTAAAAAAATCTACTTATTTTAAACGTAAAGTTTCACTATTTCAATTAGTAGTTTTCTACTAAAAATTTAGTCAAATTTTTGGCTCACTTTTCATTAATTCATAGTAGAAATTTACTAATTGATAGTAGAAAACTACTAACTCAGATTTAGAGAAAAGAGATTTAAATTAGCTTCAAAGTTGAAAAATAGATGAAAAAATGAAAATTTTTGATGATTTTTGGAAAAATGGCCATTTTTTATCTATATCTTTAGGAATTTAAATGATAATAAAACAATTCTTCTACAGCTTGGAAGCGTGTATTTTAAGTTTATAAACAAACAAAAAAAACTTTTTAATTCGGATAAAAAATAGCGAAGTTTCAAAATGTATGATGCACATGAATCTACCTGAAAACGTTTTTTTAGCTCTATAACAAAATTTTGAGGGTGTATCAGAGATTTAAGAAATACCATTCTTTTTAGTTTTTTATTACCTACAACCTCCACTAAGTCCGATATAAGAAGTTCTTTTCCTTTTTTTATTTTGCAACACAGTGTAATCTTCAAACTTTAAACTTTCTCAAGAAGCTGGATTTTGTATTCCATATTTTATCTTTTTTCGTAGTGAATGTTGAAAATTAAGCTGACAAACAAGGGAAAATAAATTGTAGGTAAATAAATCATTTTTGCAATTTTCTCTTTCTAACCCCCGACGACATTTCATAATAGAATGTCTTGAGAATTATTCTACTTTGTAAAGCAAAGTTATTTAAATTTCTTTCTCACAACAAAATTTCTTGCTTTATAACGAGTAAAATTAACTTGAATTTTAAAATTGGATATTCAGTTTTTAATTATAATTTTAAAGAAGGTCATTTTTATTATTTAAAATTCAATGGTATCAAAAGTATTTTATAAATAAATGTATAAATTATATTAAACTTCAGGAAATCGTGCACATTGTTATGTCGATGTTCGTCTATAAGTGTGATATAAGTCAAAGTCTTTTGGCTAAATTCCCAATCACCTCGTCGATCTAAGGAAGCACTTATTGCCCTGATTCATTGTAAAATAAGGATTGTTTTTGCTCGTGATAATTATAGCATGACCCGACCTACCACAGAGCTCATCTGCCGTTCATTATTCACTGGAGCGCATATTCACTATATATGTAGATAACGTTTATATGTATTTCATATACATAAAAAAATTGATTAAAACACACATACTATTCCATAATGAGTTGAATATTTATCCTTTAAATTCATAAATAGCAAAAAATAAAGTAATGTTATGAATAATAACTTAGTAAGGTATATACTCTTTATATGAAATATTCAACTTCTATAAATAAAAGCTCCTTCCAATGTATAGAATGAAAATAATATAGAGATAATAAAATATCAATAGCTCGTTTAAATTTAATGATAAATAAACTCATTATGCTATAGAATAAAATTTTAATAAATTATTATTCTTCTATATAGGCAACATGATTATAAATAAACATAATATCTTCCAGCTTTTAATATACTTCTTTACCTTCAGTATAATATTTCTAAATGGCATTAAAAAATCATTATTTATAATACAGGATTATTTATATAAATGAACCATAATTATTTCTAGAATATTAAATAACTTTATGATTAAAACGTGTAATTTAATATTATTTATTTATTATTTATATAAATAAATAATTATATGATTATTTAAAAAACCTGGGAGTAAACAATATGACAAAAAATAAAAAAAAACATTTGTCGCAGGATAAACGCGTAAATATAAGTAGTACGTTCAATTTTAGTCAGACGCGCAGTCTGGTCACATGAGTCTCTTAAAAGCAGTAGTAAAAGTTTCTCTGGAGCAGATTTAATTGCAAAACGTTTAACAAGACACAAAAGAGCTTTAATTATTGTTATCTTTAATTAGACTTCGATAATGAGTGAAATTTCTACAATGAGGGAAACAATTAAAAATATCTAACAATAAACACACTATATAGTTTCAAACAAACAGAAAGCAATTTTGAAGATATTTTAATATAAATTAACTTTCTATGCTGTTAATTTTAAAATAAAATCTAAAAATCTCTGAAAGACGTAAAATTTCCTCATTTTTAATCAAATTTCATTATTAAAATTGGTAGATTTTAATTTTTAACCAAAGTTTTAATAAAAAAAAAAAACCAAAAATTTTCACCAATTTTAATGAGATCGATTGTTTTTTCGTCCGATTTTATTTAAATTTAACCTCAAAATTCATTTTTAACCAGTACCGCAACTGGGAGTGCAAGGGCCCTGAGGCAAAAACGAAAATAAGGCCCCAATATAATAATTTACAAGTTTAATTAATTCATTCATTCGTTTATTCATTCATTCATTCTGTCCACACCTGAAATTTGTCACTAGATTTTTTTTCAATTTTATATCATATTTCACCTTTTTAAAATGTTCTAAAATTTTTAATTTATAGTAATTTTAATTTCTTCAAACTTCAGTTAATGTGAACTTGAATTGACTGAAAGTTTAATTAATCGACGTTTCAAATATACTAAATGTCAAGTGATTTAAATTTTTTTTAATTTTTAATCATTCTTCTCTATTAAGATTTCAATTATTTACTTTTTCCTTGAAATTCAATCAATTTAATTATTTATTCCTAAATTTTATATTATTCATTGGGAATTTAAATTAATTTTTTTAATTTGCTATTATTTTTGCAATTTTACAATTATTATTTTCAATTTTTAATCATTTTCATAATTTCTTAATTAATTTCCTGAACTTTCAAATATATATTTTAATTTACAAATATTTGGCACTCTTTTTATTTCTTTTTATTATTTTGTAATTATTTTCTCCATCTTTTTATTATTATTTTTTTAATATCTTTTATACTTTTTTTTAATTAATTTCCTAAATTTTCAGTTATTATCTCAAATTGAGATTATTGTCATCAATTTTCTATAATATAATGAATTTTCAATTATTTTCTTTTGCTTAAAAATAAATTCTACAATTTTTCTATTCTTTTCTTCAATTTATAATTATTTTGTCATTATTTTAATCATTTTGCTCAATTTTTGTTATTTCTGCGATTTTTTAATTATTCTCTTTAATTAAAAAATTTTAAGTACTTTTGTAATTATTATTTTTTTTTAATATGTATTCTATGATTTTTTCTCTTTATTTCTCTCGAATTTTATTTACTGTTTTCAATTTTTCATATTTAAATTATTTTCATCATATTTCAATTTTTGTTCTCAATATTAAATTATTTTAAGCATATTTTAATTATTTTTTTCAATTTTTAATTAATTTTATCAATTCTCAGTTATTTATCTCGATTGTTAATTATTGTTCTCATTTTATAAAATTAGTTTCTAAGATTTTTGAGTATTTTTCTAAAATTTCAATTATTTTTTTCAGTTTTTAATTTTTCTCATTTGTTTTCATAATTTCCAAAATTGTTTATTAATTATCGTAAATCTTATTTATTTTTAGCTTTCTTCAATTATTTTCTCCAATTTGTAGTTATTCTCTTTTTTTCAATCGATTTTTAAGATCTTCATGTGTTTTTCTCAAATTTCAATTATTTTTTCTTTATTTAAAACGAATTCAGTAATTTTTTCAGTTATCTGACTTGAATGTCATCTATATTTTACAACTTATCATTGTTTGCATCATATTTCAATTATTTTCTTCAAGTTTTAAAATTAAAAATCATTTTTCAATTATTTTCCAATATTTATTCCCTTTGATTTTTAATTCTTTACATTTGTTTTATAATTTCCAAAATTTTAAATAATATATCTGATATTTCAATTATTTTATTTATTTTTTAATTATTTATATTATTTTTTATATTATTTTCATCCATTTTCATCTATGGTTTCTAATTTTTAATTATTATCTTTTATTTTAATAAATTTTTGAAAGTTTTAAGTATTTTTCTGAAATTTTCTTTAACTTTCCTTTATTTAAAATATTTTATGTAATTTTTTCAATTATTTTCTCAAATTTTAATTAGTTTTTTAATTTTAATTTATTTACCTCAATTATCAATCTTTTTTTTTTTAATTTTTAATTATTTTCTCTAATATTTCATTATTCAATTTTTTTCAATTCACTTTTAAGATTTTCAAGTATTTTTCTCAAATTGAAATTGTTTTCTTCATTTTTAAAACATTTCTATGATTGTTTAAATTACTTTCCCCAATTTTTAATTAATTTAATTTTTTTTCAATTAATTTACAAAATTTGCAATTATTTTGTTGAATTTCAATTATTTTTTGCAATTCTTTTTAATTTCCAAAATATTATAAATTTTGTCCTAAATAAATATTTATTTTATTTATATAAATTGATTTTTTAATATTAGGTATATTTGAAATATGTGTAATTGTTGATAACACAGATGTAGAAACTATAAATTACTAAAATTAGTAAGGTTTTTGTATTTTTTTTAAAGGGTCTATTAGGGTTGACCAAGGGCCCCGGGGCACTGCCCCAATTTGCCCCTTAACAGTTACGCCACTGTTTTAAACCAAATTTTAAACAAAATGATTGATTTTCCAGTTATGACGTTCTTATAATAATTCTAAAAAATTTCACGAAAAAAGTGCATATTGACAAAATTTATCGACTTCTTAAAATTAAGTTATATTCAATTAAACGATAAATATTCACATCATCCTTTTTCTACAAGCTATAAATTCTTCTAATTCTTTTTCTATGGGAAAGTGATAATAAATATTTATTGGAAATTAAATGAATATAAAAATGAAGTGGAGGTGAAGCTAAAAAGAATATAAACGGAAATAAATAAAAAAAAAATGTATATTTTACTATGAACCAGAGACAGAATTATGTAGCCGCGGGGATTTTATTACCCACATTTTGCTTCCCATCACTTGAGTCTGAAAACATAATCGTGTTTCATTGGCGACGAAAATTGCTCGGTAACCACGATGAAAATTCCTTCGACGACGCGGAGGATGCCTGTCCGGGTGGACGAAACCAAGAGACGCATTGCCATGGTTACCTGACCTATTTTACCGATCAATCGCAAATTCAGGGAAATTCTGTCGTTTAGTTAAGTGTAAATTGATACCATTAGTTATCAATAGCTTTATTTCTTGTGAACGATCTTGCTTGACGCTTTGCCGGCGTTTTTTTATCAATACAAAACAAACAGAGCGAAGACTAAAGTGATACGATTTTACTTTATATAACAATTTTACTTGCTTATACTTTCTTATTTTGAAATTGTAAATAAATAAAGAGGCATTTTAATGATTATATATATTATTTTCATTACATTTTACATTATTAATTCTTTATTGAATTTCTTTAAATTAGTTCCTTGCTTACGTTTCACTATTACCGGGCTTTGTTCATATTTTAAATAAGGCAAGAAGCTTTTGTGCCTGACAATGTTCTCTTTTATAAGAATCGATACCAAACTCGTCGGGAGTGTCGATGAACAATTTTGGCAGAGTTTGAACCATTGCCAAATAGTGCTTCCTTGCCCTAAAGCACAACTGCTCAATAAGTCAGAAAGCAGTGAAAAAAGAGAAGAGAATATAAGCAAGTAGAAGAGAAACGGGACAAAATGGTAATTCAATGCTTTTTCGATATTTTAAATATTGCAAAAAAATATGATTTATAAATTTCTTCAAGCGGGAGCAATAAAGAAGAGTGAAAATTGAGCCAATCAGACTTAGACTCCACTCTCTAAATCTGAATTAGTAAAAAACTATACTATTTAGGGGTTAAAATCGTGAACGAGTTTTCTCCTTTTCAGTTAGTAAAAAATAACTAATTATTAGTAAAAAAAAACTACTAATTCAGTGGTTAAATTTAACTAATATAATAGTAAAAATAACTAATGTAATTAGTCAATAGAAATCTACTAATTCTTTTAGTAGTTTAACATAACCTAAAAATTACTTTGACTAATTAAATTAGTAGTTTTTTACGAAATTATTAGTAAAAAATTACTGTTTGACATGGTAAACGAGTTTTTACCCTTAAAATAGTAGTTTTTAACTAATTCAGATTTAGAGAGTAACATAGAGTGAAACCTCATGCACAAAGGGATATTTCAGTAACCTAATTAAACACCTACACAGAAGCCTTCCACCCTTCAAAAGGGCCTAACTGACACCTTTGGTACAGTAGATCAATGTTCAAAATTTCCAAAATTGTTTATTTCACTTTATTTCAGATTATGCAAAGGATATTTAAATAATTTTAATTGAACACTATGGACACGATATTGGATTTAGTAATGAAAAAAAAAATATTGAATTTAAAATTAACAATGGAGATTTGTATTCACAAGTTAAAGAAGATTGAAAAAATATTGAGTAAAATATTAACAAAATATTGAATATTAGATTGATTTAAAAATCTGCCTATTTGAGTTCAAAATAAATTAGTTAACAAATTTGGGGACCAAATCATGTGAAGATACAATAAGTTTAACGTATATCTTAAGAAACTGTGTAAAATACAAAAATATAAGAGGCAAACTATAAATTTAAAATTCTTCAAGTCAATTACTAGGTGATCCTACTCAAATCTCTAAAACAATTAAATTTCTAAAAGCAACGAATTTTCATTCACTAATCTGAAAATAATGTAACCAACGATACTTACTTCTATTTTATATAAGAATCATACTACCTTACACTGTAAAAACAAGTGTCTTATTTTAAGACATTTTTGTCCTCACTTTTAAGACGTTTTAAAGTGTCTTAATTTGAAACTAATGAGAAAGCATCTTTCAAAATTATTAACCAATGAAATAGCTTTAAATAACCGTAAGACGCTTTCTTAATGTCTTGTGTCTTAAAATAAGACACTTAGAAGACAGCAGTTTTTGCAGTGTAAATAATGTAAACTACCACTTAATTATATTTTGTTTTTTTCCGTCGCTAATTACCTTGATGTAGATGCGACGTTTAACTTTAAATAAAAAAAAAAAATTTAAATTTGCGGACCAGATTTGTAACATTCTTTAGAAAGAATCCAAACATTAAATTGTAATTTATAAAAATAAATTTTATAAAATGTATCTTACAAAGTCAAAAATATTTTACGCAGTTGTCACTTTCTTCATTTGAAATAAATTTAAGATTTTTCTAAATGTTTTATTCATTATGAGGTTACATAGGTTTCAAAGACCAAAAAAAAAGCATTTTTTGAATAATTTTTTTTTTACATAATCAACAAATTAATTTATTAAGCACTTTTATCACAATGTTATATGAAAGTACACGCTGAAAAAACGGTATTCTTCTTTTAAGAATTATTCTTGGCGCCTATTTAAGAATAAAATAATCTTAACATTTTTTAGAAAATATTCTTAATGGTGTGTTTTGATCGCTGTTGACAAAAATTAATCAAAATTATTAGAACCTGAAATTAAAACAATCCCAACACGGAAAAAAATTTATCGTGGCGAACCACCGAATTTGGAAATAAAGCTATAATAAGAAAATTTACTGTTAATTTGTATAAAAATTTCTGCTATTTTCAGAGAACTGTTTTAATAAATTGCTATTTCTTTTGTTATTGTTGAAATTCGAAATTTCGTATTTTAGTGAATTATGTATTCTTCTAAAATAACCAAAATAGAAAAACTTTTTAAATGTAACAGCGAAACGCACCGTCAGGTCAGCTATAGGTATAGTCAACTTTTTGATACGAACTTCAGTGATTTAGCGATAATGAAAATCTTCGAAACAAATAAGAAGTCAAAAACTGACAATTTCAGTCGCAAACATTCACGTGGTTATATTTATTTAACCTAATAATAATAATTGTTATTTTTATTTAAAAATTAATTCAATCAAAACATTTATCTGTTTATCTCTGAGTAAAATTAGTGAAAAGAAAAAAGAAGAAGAAATATAAAAAAGAAGAAATAAGTTATTATAAAATTACACTAATTATGTATTTATATTTATCTTTTTAAAACAATAAATACATTTTTTAACTATACTTAGTTTTATCAATTGCTATGAATTATTAATTAAAATTTAGATTAATATAATTTTTCATAATGTGCTAAATAGATTTTCTTATTTTCAAGTTTTTTAAAATAACCTTTAATTTTTGTTTGCAAACATAAAAGTGTTGTTAATTCTGTGAACAACGAATCACATGATTTAATTTTAAAAAATGACATTAATAATAAAGTATTCAAAGCAAAAAATTGATGTATTTAAATTAATTAATAGATTTAATATGAGTAAATAAGTTAATTAAGTTTAATAAGTTAATAAGTTTAATGAAGTAAATAAGTTTATTTAAAATTTTAATAACCCTACTTCCAATAAAAATAATTTAAATGAAACGAAAAATAACAAAAACTCCTTACCAAAATATTAGAAATCCATATTAATTTAAACTTAAATTACATATTAATGATGAAACTACTTATACATTTAAATTTATTTATTACCTAATTATTACCTAACCACGAAATATTTAAACTTGAAATTGTAAAAAAAAAAATATTTTGAAAGGTAGTGAGATGAGCAATTACTTTTTATAAACATAATTTTAAATAATCTTTTGTAAAATGAAGTATAATTGCACAAACAAATTCATTTGCTATTTTTTAACTATTTATCAAAATCAAGTCTCTAGCTATACATTTTGAATATTTGAATCTAAGAATTTCAATATCTTTCTTTTAAAATAACAAATGTATAAATTAATAATACAATTTCGTTAATATGGAAAAAATGAGCGACGATTTTCAATTTCGCTAAAACAGTGATATTGTCAATATCGCTCGTTCGTTTTTGACTAAATGTTATGCCATTATTGAGAAAAGTTTAACTGAAGCAGTTGTATTTTTTTCCGTGTGGTTCCATTACCTTAAGGAGGTTAGTTGAAAATCACTAATCGTCGGTACAAGTTTGAAATTTTCAGCAAAAATAATTAAAATATTAATGCACATTATTGTTAAACTTGAGATAATTTTACCGTATAGTTTCTGAGATCTTGTCTTTCAAAATTCACTATTTTTCTTAATATTTTGCATTTTTTTAATGGCCGACACGAAAAAAATTAGTGACTTGAAATATATAATTTAATAACTTTTGATGTACAATTAGGTTTTAATTCAAAATTAAAACAAAAATAATTCAATATTCAAGGATCATATTACTCTTGAAAGACCAAAAGATTTACCGTTTAGTTGTTGAGTATTATTTATCCTAAAATTAAAATGTTGCAAAAAAAATTTTTTTTATGTTGAAAACACAAAACAAGAGACTAAAAAAGTTGAATACCGCGAAGATTCGAATAAAACGACAAATTTTAAAACAAATTTTTTGGCCTGAAAGGGAAGTAACACAAAAAACTTCTAATAAAATATAAATTTATTTAGTTAAAGTTTCAATAACTGTTACTGAACAAAATATTTTTCAAATAATAGTCATAAACTTAAAATCGAAAATTCTGTAGCTGTCATTGAAATCATGGTTAGTTTGACAGATTTCTAAATGCTCTGCACTACGTTTTTCAAAAAATTACTATTTTTTTTTTAAATTTTATTACTTACATTTTTTAATGTCGGATCACAAGGAATATTGTTTAAAAATATAAAATTTAGTTTTACATAGAACTTTTTATTTCACATTTGGCATTTTAGAAAAAAAAAATTTTACCTTGACTAGCTCATTCAAACTATCCTCCTTAATATTAATTTTCAGAAATGTTTCTATTGATGACTTTTTAAACTAAAGTCTCAAAGATAAAAAAGAATATTAGAAAAGAAAATAAAAATATGAACGTCTAAATTTGAAGATGAGTGATGCTATACCAAAGCATTACTTTTGCATGTCCTCACGTCTTTCTCTATAATTATAATAATTTATGTTAGTTTCCCTCTATAGAACAATAATTTACCGCACTTTTTCTACAAACATTGCCAAAAATTTTTTTAATTTAAGAATTTATTGTACTTTTTTAAAATTTAAACTACTAAAAGTCAGTTTTCTAACCAGTCCTATGACTGTTTTTCATTCTTTATTCAACACGTAAAACAGCTATTTAAATTTTGAAAAACAGTATTTTATGTATATTTTCTGGAAGCTATGGGAATGTAAAATATTCCTCTAAAATATAAATAAAATAGATCTCATAGATTTTTCACAAATGAAAAATAAATTTTGTCCTCTGGTTTCGCGTCTTAAAAATAGAATGATAATAGATAAAGAGTTTTTGCAATTTTTTTACAATAAAAAGTAAAAATATGTAAAGATGCTAAGGCAATTCAAGTTAAGAAAAATTACTAAATTTTAAATTACATTTAAAAAATGTTGAAATCATCATTCCTCTGGATCAAATTTAAAATTAATATGAATATCAATTGTTTGAAAACTGTCAGTTAAAAATTAAGCTACAAAAATGTTATAAATAATTCTTAGTAGTCAAAATATTTTTGGCCAGTGTTTTAAAAACAATAATAATAATAATATAAATAAATTTTTAATAAATGCAAAAATCTGTGGCTGAAAGGCATTTTCATAGTTTTGAGATAAACGAGTTTCAATATTCTCTTAGTTCCATAAAATCGAAAAATCAACAAATATTTTTGGTTTTTGTCATTTAGTCTTATTATTTAACATACTTTTAAAGTATAATGTATCAAATTTAATAAAACGCACAGATTTTTAATAAATTAAATATTTTTTCATATCTTGTTGGAGTTATCTTATTTCGCCGTTTTTTTTAATATGGAACTAACTTTAAGAACTTTAAGTTGTTTTTAAATATCATTTTAAAAATCATGGATTTGATTAACACGTGCAAATCAGATTTAGAATCTAAATTTTTAAATGATAAAGCAGAAAAAATGTTTGCGAGAAAGGTAAAAAGAATAAACATTTATTACTTATATTATATTATTATTTATTATCTATAGATAATAATGTAATTAAAAAAATAAATTTGTATAAATAGTAGGTTATAAAATTGGTTTAGTTTTATTTTTAGTATTTTAGTATTACCAAAGTGCTTTTACTTTACTTAACACTTTATTCAATATACGAATGAAAACATTGAATTTTAAGTTTAAAAATTATTATTTTTATGAATATATGTTTTCAATTATTTTCAGAGCATGCAAATAACTTTAAAACAAAAATAAAATCTTTTATTTAAATAAGAGATTATATTATGTATGAACTTATGTATTTATATTAATTAAAACTTAGTGATGTTTGTAGTAGTCTCTATGAGGAAGCAATGTTTTCAAAAAATGAATACCAAAAATTACACACACCAAATAAATACTTGTGATACAACGTGGCAGAGATTTTTTTTAATTCATTTATAATATATTATAATCATTAAATATTATAATAAGTTAATTTAATATATTGCAAATAAATTTTCTGCAGGATTTTTGAATTTTTAAAAGCTTTAATTTCTTTTTAATCTTCAATCGAGTTAGGCTGTTTTACCATTTTTTTTACCATAAATTTCAAAATAAAAATCTTTTTTAAAATCTACAAATTAGCATGACCAAGATATAAAGATATATCTTTCAAAGCTAAACATGTTTCTGAGTCTTAAAAATCAAAAAATGATTTACTATTTTTACATTTTCCAAGCACATAAAGGAACCTTTCTGGAAAACCACCCAGATACGAGTCTATGTGATTTTATAGTATAGCAGTGTGTTAACTTTCTATATATGCTTAGAACATGTATTTTTCCGGATTTAGTTTACTAGGTTTGTTGAAATGAAAAAATCGTATCAAAGTTAGAGATCCTTTATTGATACTTTCTATCACATTTGGTGAATGGGTGACAAATATTACAAACATCCCAACACAGAATATATACTTATGAATACTACACCTCAAAATACTTATATAATACGACACGATAATAATAATACAAGAGATTCTGAAAAGTCGGAAAAAGATGACGTTATCAATTGACGAAAATGGAATACAACAAAAGTGAAGAGCGCCTCCCGTATAGCAACTTGACATATCAATCAGTGGAACCCTATTATCACAAATAATACGGTATTTGTGGTTCTCTGTTAGACACGTGCATGTTCGTGAAATCGTGCTGTTTACACGTATTTGCTATACTCGTAGCTAGCTTCTCGCAATCGGCAAATCGCAATGGGTTCCTTTGCAGTGAATCCACAAACCCACACGCTTTATTCATCAGCTCACACAATATGGACACAACATCTATATATGCATACACGTATCATTTTTCTTTTTCGTTCGTTTTTTTTTTTACTGACAAACGAATATACACGGGAAAGAGAAAAAAAATGAAAGAGAATGTAGAATTACGGTTCTAGTTAGTAACATCATTTTTTAATAGATGCAGCTCTCATCTGCTTCTCTTCCTCGGGCAGATTCCCTCTCTCATCTCCTTCATTCACTCTCTGTTGCCACACATATACAATGCAAATACAAAACAACCCTCCTGCCGTCTCTCCCACCCTCAGTTCACTCCTTATGTTTGCAGCATCTATCTCGGTCTGACAGACGCAAAGTTTTGACGTGTCACAGAAGAACAATACACTCAGTGCATCGCAACGATAATATGACGCGATTGTATTGCGCGAAGCGCGTCATCATCAACAGAAAGAGAAATTGTTTATTAAACAAGAGAATTCTACGATTGGTTGTCCGAAAACAAAACATTGCAAACTAGCAGGGCTTTGAAGGTTTTTTTTTTGCAAATATTATGCAAAAATAATTGTACAAAATTGATATATTGTTTTTCAGGTGCATTCAGTGCTGGAAATGAGCATTGTTGTGAAAAGTTAAAGATAATGCAGACAAAGAAAAACATTTGCGGATTTGCATTGTTGAGTTGGATTTCTGTAATAATAATATAAGCAGTGCGCAGAAAATGAACAAAAAGCTCTTTTAGTGAATTATAATTATTACGGATTAAACCCTCTAGTTTCGAAATCACTCGAATTCGCGCATTTCATAATATAGAGAACTAAAAGCAGATTTCTATAATGCGTTGTTGTAAAAAATTCATGGATTTTCTAGTTGCCACATGTGCGAAATAATTCAAGGTATTATTAAATTATAAAATGGAGAAATCGTTAGATAAGATTTAAGTTCCTTTTGACGTATTTCAAAATGCATGAATAAAAGAGCGACTAGGAACGATGGCACTCTATTCGGTAATAATGTGGCTTTGATGAATTTTTTTCCGACAAAAGATTGAGGAATGAAGTAGCTAGATTCTTTTCAAAGAACTTTTATCTAACAGTTCCCAGACCTTTGTCTTTTTCTAAAGATTCCTTGACTATTCTTTTCTCAAGGGACTTTTTAGTTTGTTTTTTTACCTTTTTTTAACCTTTTTTGTTTTACTTTTTTTACCTTTTTTTTTTGCCTTACATTAGCTTTATCAGATAGAATAACAAAATAAACCGGTATATACGACAAATTTGATAAATAATGCATTCTAAGCTGAGAATACAAAAAGAACATATAACCTTTAAATTGAATTCACGTGAAATGGTAAACTTTAAAGATTGTTTCAAGAAATGTTGCACGATTCAAGTTATTCGCTCCATTAAACAACACCAACTTGAAACGAAAATCATTATTCAAATGGAAAAGGAAAACGTTCCCTGAGGCACTTTTGAACATTAAGTACTGGATTCGAGAAACGATAAACTTTCAATTTCGATATGTTTCAACTGTCCTTTCTTAAATCTTGCGAGAGACGCGAGAGATCTCTTCGCATCGGATTACAATGATTTATGCAGTCTTGGCGGTGAGGAAATTCGATTCTAAAGGGTCGTTTAAATAACTTAGGTTGATTTAGGATTTTTCGCAAAAAAGCAGAATGTCTTTTCTGAGTCAATACCAAATAAGACATTGAAGATCCATTTAGAATCTCTATGATTCTAATCATTCAAAATCTTTTCCGATATTATAAAAAAAAGCGAATTAAATTTTTTGAAAAACGACCTGATTATAAAGAAACATCACATTTCTTAGCCTCCAAAAAGATTGACAATGAACACATGTTTGCTCTTTTCATAGTAATTCGGTGTCTCTCAAATTTTCGTCGAAAATGCCAAGAAACTGTCATTTCAAGCATTCATTCCACAATATTTTGAGACACCTGGAAAAGTAATTTTACCAACAAGAATTTACTATAACATTGTGTAATGTGGGAAAAATTTGATTACTTTTTGGCAGACTCGGTACAAAAGACTTGGAACAATGTCATGTTGATTCATCGCAATTGTCAGAATAAGAAAAAGTATTTGTTTACACTTTAAGTGATAAATTATTTGACAAGAAAATAGAGTAAAAAAATGTAGAAAATGACATTAGAAAAAAAGACAGAAGATATATCTATCTTTCTCTCATTTTTAAGAACTGACGATTTCGCGATTTGAGACATAAAATTTCATTCCATTTTGAAATTTGTTTTTTTTCAATTTCATTTCTTTGTTATTTTTTTAATAACTTCTTATTTTTTAAATTATTTTCTTCTATTTTCAGTTATTTTAGTCATAGTTAAATTGTTTTCTTAAAATTCCCATTCTTTTCTTTAAATTTCAATTACAATAATTAAAAAATTAATTTATCCAAATTTCGTCTATTCCTCATCTTTCAATTATTTTCTTATATTTTAACTTATAGTCTTTAATTTTCAATTATTTTTTAAGGAGTTTTTTTAATTTCTAATGTTAATGCTATAAATTAAATTACTCTTGTCATTTTTTATTAACTTTTTTCAAATTTCAATTATTGTCTTAAATTTTAATTTTTTAAAATATGTTTAAATGCAATTTCTTCGTTTTCCAATTATTTTCTTCGTATCTCATTTCTTTCTTTAATTTAAAACTGTTTTGGCTGCAATTTAAATTACTTTTAATATTTTTAAACAATTTTCTTCTTTTTCAAAATATTTTCTACAAATTTAACTTGTAGCTTATATTGCTTTCTCATAGAGGAAGCTTTGTGAACGTTAAGATTTTCGATTTTCCAAAAATAGTCTGAATCGACTGATTTTCATCTAAAAGGCGTAAATTTCCATTTTACGCTTCAACGGATTTCAATAAAATTTATGGAAGACTTATTAATCTCATGAATATCTAAATTTGGACACAGGAATTTTTAAAAAAGCTCAATCAAATTTTTTCAGCACCTTCTTTCATGAAAAAAATCGTTTTTTGACAAAATTTTTTTCCATGCTAAAAATTCAATTTAATTAATACAAATATCATATTCCTTATCTCAAAACAAATCGATTGACCTATATAACGTTTATAATTGATCAAAAATTCGTGAAATAATTAATCTTTTTTCATTTTTTTTCCATTCAGAATTTTTTTTTTTTGTAACTTCTCCAATTAACTTTTATATTATTAATTGATTGCGTCATCTATGAGGAAACAAATTATTTTGTTTACTTGTTTTTAAATATTTTGATTATTTTATAACGGATTTCTTAAATTAAAATTTTACTTTTTCAATTCTAAATTACTGTTTTTAATTTCATTTATTTTTCTCATTTTTAAATGTATCTTCTGAATTTTCGATTATTTTTCTTCTTTCAATTATTTTCGGAATTTTTATTGAATGTCTTCAATTTTCAACTATTTTTTACAATTTATAAATTTTTGTCTTCAATTAAAATTTTTTGTAGTTTTAAAATTAATTGCAGTGTTTTTCATTTACTTTCTTCAATTTTCATTTACTTTGTTCGATTTAAGAAAATTGCCTTTATTTTGAATTACACTTCTATTTTCACATTTTCAATAATTTTCTTCTACTCTCAATTATTTTTTTGAATTTTTACATGAAATATAAATTTTGCAAATAAAATTGTTAATAATTAATTATAAACTTCAATTCGAATTGTTTTTCCAATTTTGAAATAATTTTCGTATCTTTTCGGTTATTTCCTTTAATTTCGAACTTGTGGCCTACACTCAGAGAAAAAATATATTAACACAGCCATCTAACTTTTTTATTTGAATAAAATAAATTTTTTTTTGTGTCAAATAAAATTTTATTTGAAACAAATAAAAAGTTAGTTGTCTGTGAGACAAAGATATATTTATTTAGCACAAATATCTTATCTTTGTGTCAAATATATCACTTCTCTGGGTGTATAGTTTTCAATTATTTTTTATATTTTTAGTCAAACGAATTTCTTCAACTTTATAAAATTGTTTTTAATTTCAATCATTTTTGTGTTTTTAAATGAATTTCTTGAATCTAAATTTTTCTCTTCATTTCAAAATGAATTTTTTCCTTTTTCAAAATTATTTCCTTAAATTTTCAGTTTTTCTTTCTGCAATACAAAACCGTTGTCTTAAATTCCAATTACTTTTGTCATTTTCTCATGTATTTCTTCTTCAATTATTTTCTTTACCTTTAACTTGAAGCCTACAATTTTCAATTATGTTTGCTATTTTTAACAAATTTCTTCAACTTTCAATTTCTGTCTTTAATTTTTAATTATTGTCTTAAATATTGAATTATTATATTCAATTTCATATTATTTATCAATTTTTTTTTAATTTTTAATAAAGATGTATTTTTATCGATTTCAAAGCATTTTTTTTGTTTTTTGTTTTGATATTTTAATTGTTTTCTAGCTGATTCTAAAATGCCAATTACATTCTAAATATTTAAAAATATTTTCCTTTAATTTTCAATTATTTTTTTCTAAAGTTTTTCTAAATTTTTCAATATTTTACTTGAAATTTTAAATCGTTTTGTTCTTAATCTTTTATTGGTATCATTTTATATTTTCTAACAATTAAAAATTTCTTTCAATTTTTATCAATTTTATCAATATGATTCTTAATTTTTGAAAAATATCTTTAATTTTTACAGGTAGCCGAAAATGTTAATTTATTTTTGTCACTTTTTAGTTAATGGCTTCAATTTATAAAATCTTTCTTTAATTTTAAATTATTAGTTATATTCTAATTATTTTTCTTATTTTTAAGTTAAAAAAAATTTTTTTAAGATTAATATTCTTTCATTTTTTGTTATTTTCTTAAATTTTACATATAATCAATAATCTTTAATTATACCTATTTGTGATTTTCTAATGAATATCTTCAATTCTCTATTTTTTTCTTTTATTTTGAAACTTTTGTTTTCAATATCATTTTTTGTCATTTCTTAATTATTAACTTCTTTTTTTAAATTATTTTCTCCAATCTTCAGTTATTTGATTCATAGTTAGTTTTCTTCCAAATTTTAATTATTTTCTTCAAATTTCAATTACAATTTTGAATTTTTTATTTTGTCTTCAATTTCTTTAGGAATTTTGGTTTTCTATTTAAATTTTAATTACTGTCTTTAATTTAAATTATTTTTCTCATTTTTAAATTAACTTTTCCAAATTTCGTCTACTTCTCATTTTTCAGTCATTAATTTCGTATATTTTAACTTATAGTTTATAATTTTCAATTATTTTTTAAATGATTTCTTCAATTTTTAATTTTAATCCTTTAAATTCCATCACTTTTTATTAATTTTTTTTAGTTTCTGTTTATTATAAATATGTTTAAATTAATTTCTTTGTTTCTCATTTCTGTCTCTAATTTAAAACTACTCTCTAAATCAAAATTAGTTAAAAATAACTAATAATTAGTCAAATCTTGGCTGAGTTTTTATTTTATCAATTAGTTAAAAATAACTAATTATTAGTAAAAACATAACTAAAAAATAATTAAAATTTCACTAATTGAATTAGTAAACAGATTTTCACTAAAATAGTCGTTATTTTGACATAACCTAAAAATGAATTTGACTAATAATTAGTTTTTTTAACTAAATGATTAGTAGAAATATAACTATTTTAATAAGTGACTGAGTTTTTGCTTTCAAATTGGTTATTTTTAACTAATTCAGATTTAGAGAGTATTTTGTCTACAATTTAAATTACTTTTAATATTTTAAAATAAATTTCTACTTTTTCAATTACACTAGAATTTTTATTGAGGGTACTCCATCCCCAAGAACTCCCCTCAATTCAGATTCGAGTGTATTTTCTACTAAATTCTAGCTTATAATTTTTCATTATTTTTTATATTTTTGTCAAACGAATTTCTTCAATTTTACAATCTTGTTTTTATTTTCAATTATTTTTGTGTTTTTAACCAAGTTTCTTTCTTTCCAAGAAAGAAGGGCCCAATTTTTTTTTCTGCTGGGGGCCTTAAAATCCAAGTCACGCCACTGCTAAAAGTTTCATTATTACAAGATTTGAATCGTAAAAGATATTTCCAGATTTTTCAGGTATTGTAGACAGAGTAGATGACAGTATTTGAAAACAAATAAAAAATAAAATAAAAATAAAAAGAAGATAAAAATACCTTATTCTCAAATTAGGGATGATAATGTAAAAACAAATAATTTCATAAAAATAGATAGTTCATTAATTGCTTAAATTTTTTATCGGACAATACCTTTACAGGGTCGAGGCTTGTCAGAAAATCTATTATTGTTTAGAGACGCCAAGCCTTGGTACGAATGCGTCGAGATGTTAATAACTTGCGTGTACCGAAAATAGCATGTGTAGGCATGCCGTCAATTGTGACAATGTTTTACGCTAAAACATTCTGAAGTATCATTTATCCAAATTTGTCTACAAAAGGTTCAACAAATTGTTTTTTTTTTACTATACAGGTCTTATAATTGCGACACTTTGGTACGTAATGCAAAGAGAAAAAAATTAAAGTTAAATGTAGCTAATGTTTTCTTTTGGTTTTGCATGCCTATAGAAGTAGGGTATGAAGTTTGCCACCTAAAGCTAATTCTGGATGCAAATTTCTTGGAATCAATTTATGCACTGGTCAATGGACAAAGAGATATTATTATCTAAAAGAAATTATAATTTAAATTTTAACTAGAAGAACACAAAGAAATGATTTCTTTGTTAAAAATATTTATCTTTGTTAAAAAGTATTTTTTTTTTTGTTAAAAATGATAATGTTAAAAAAATATCTATTTTTCAAAGAAAATTTGTTCAAAGGAGGAAAAAAAATCTTTTTCATTTATTCCAACTTCAAAGAGTTTTTTCTTTTGAAAAAGACATAGAGAAAAATGGATGTTTAAATTATTTGTGCAGTTTAACAAAGGGAAAGTATATACAATTTTAAACAGAAGCAACCGGATAATATAACAATTCATCATCTCAATTTAGAATTGTAAAAATATTCAGCTTTAACATTAAGATGTTTATGTTGAACATTTCAGATACTTGTTCTTATATGTTAAACATTCATTTTTCTCCGCGTGAAAAAACGATACAAGCAAACATAAACACAAATGTTTAAAGGAGACAAAATGCACGATTTTTCTTTTCTGTATCTCTTTGCATGTCTTTCCTTCTTTTATTCTTTATTTATTCAAACAATTCAAAAAGGAAAAAACAATTCAAATAAAAATAAATGATAACTAAAATACATATAATGAATTAAAAGTTCGGAAACAATTTAATGTAATGAATGTTTTGAAACATTGTAAACAATGTAATACGGTAAATGTAATTAATAAAATGAGAGTTTACAAAATACGAGAAGTTACTCCTCGCTTTCATTAATTATAGAGAATGTTACGATCAAATATATGCACCACGATAATTTTAATGTTACCTTAGGGAAATAAAATCAGAGTATATATTTCCTGAATTCCTGCTAATTTTGGTGAAAAGTTAAATTATCATCGAGAAGTTAAATAACGAGAGAAAACATTTTTATTTTTTATTACTTTATACTGATTTTTATGATCGAGAATCATTGAAAAATGACACAGTCATAAAGTTGAAAATGAAACTTATAAGATTATATTTTACTGTTGAAGCACGTTCAGCAATATGCCGGCATTGCAGTTTAATAATTTTTGATAGCGTGCACAGGTGAAGTTAAGGATGAACTTAGAGCCTTTAAACGATAGATCCGCTTAGATTATTTTATCTCGCCTCATAAAATGTTCAGCGCGTGATGATATTGTTATTCGCCAGAAGGTTGCACTTACTCTAATCCCTGAAAACCTTATAGAGCTGTGCCTGAGGGCTTTTGTAAAATATAAGACACACAGAGGAAAAACCAAAGACAAGGTATATTTTGAAACCTTAAAAATACAATGATAAATATATGTATAAAAGAAAATAATTTTTGTACCAAGAAAAGTTATTCACAAACTATTTTCATGAGAATTAAAATTACCAATCTGTTTACTAGTAATTAGACGCCTCTCACTTTAATACAAAACTCTGTCTAACTCGGCGTGAAATAATTACTAATTTACTTTAGCCGCAGAATTAAATTTAACTCACTAGTTTCCACTCATTGGTATTAATCTCTTTGGGAATTGGTTATTCTACACTAAAAAGTGGTTGATAAATCATTTGTTAAGTAAAAGGGGAACTGGTTCATTAGACTAAAAGGTCTATTTATGTTTCAGTGAAAACAGAAAATCACTTGATTTATCTATTTCTCCAATAAATTAATTAATAAGAGTAAAGAGAGAATAAATTGTGGTCCGAGCATTGAAAATAATTTTAGATGGTGCAAATGAAAAAATGAAATGTGCGATTAAAATTCGACTGGTCGTTAAAGTGTCAAGTAGATGCTTTGGAGATTTAGTGGCATGCAATAGAGCTTGGCTCAAGTGAATTTTCGATTCTGGTGATGTATCGAGCACGAGGATTCTTTTTGGCACGAATGATCTCCTAAAGAGCTTACATTGGACGTATCACCACTTGGATTTTCAAGTCTGACAAAGATCAAGTACAAACATGAATTTCGTTTTACTCTGAATGTTCATTAGGGGGAGCATCACTCTGTCGTTGAAAGACCATGATTTGATCAAAACTAATGACCAGCACGAGACAATAGTATGTTTTTCCTGATTCTATATTTAATGAGAGTTTAACACTTATTTGTTTTCAGCTGGTTTAAAAATTTCAACAAGTTTAGTTTTTTTTTCGCTATGGTTTCACTTTTTATAACAAGTTTCAAAATATAAATGTCCAATTTAAAATATGGAATTGAAAGGAAAGTACGAGAAACTAGAACAGAATTATCCTGAAAAGCTTTGCTTCTAAAGAGCTTTCTGTATCTAATTGATATCACGTGAAGAGAAAACACATGTTTACGTTTACGACTGTCAATGAACGTCCTGACAAACGGCTGTGTTAAGCTCATCGATCAACTAATGCGTTTCACTTCTAGTCTGATAAATCCAGCGAATTCCGAGCTTAGCTATCAATCATTGGAATATACTCGTTTGTCTGAGTTAATTACAGATACAGCTACGTGAATAAAAACATTTTTGGATTAATCACTATGACGTCAAAACTATGGAAAAAAAGTAATGAGGTATCCTACTAGAAAAATAAATTCTATTCTCTACATAGGAAAAAAAAAGTATTGTTTCAATGTCAAAAAGCGATTAGTTTTTAGGTGAAATGTAAAAAAGACCTATCGGAATAAAAAACTAGCTGATGATAGAAATCTTTAAACAAATCTGAAATCTAACTTGAGTCGTAAAATTAGTCCTAAAAAAATGAATTAAGTTTTGATATACCTAGGATCAAACACATCGATGAACTTAGTTTATAAAAAAGTTAATTGAATTATATTAAATAATAATTTTTAAAAATACACAACATTTTACATTAAAATCTGTACAATTTTACAGATAATCATTACTAATGAAATTCGTCTTTTGATTGTCATGCTTTTGTAATTGTCACTGCTTCACAGAAAAAAAAGTATTATTTCAATGTCAAAAAGCGACTAATTTTTAGCTGAAATATAAAATAGACCTATTGGAATAAAAATTAGCAGATGATAGAAATCTTTAAAAACAAATCTAACTTGAGTCGTGAAACTAGTCCTAAAGAAAACTGAAATTAAGCTTTGAGTCAAAATATAAACTTAAATTTAAATTGTCTTAAAACAAGACAATAGCTATTTTAAGAACCAGTTTGTTTTCTTAGACTTTAATGACTAACTTTAATCAAAACAAGACAATAGCCATTTATAAAGACTAATTTTTTTTCTTAGATTTTAATGACCAATTTTAAAACACTATTTTCTAGTGAAATTAGTCTTTGGATAAATTTTAGTTTAAATAATAAATAAGTCTGAATTACATTCAAGACATTTTATTTCTGTGTCATGTCATAATGGAATTGATATGACATGATGTTATAATAGTGCTTTTGTCAATTCTTTTAAATAAATAAAAGTTATGACAAATGATAATTCAAGTAAAAAAATGCATGGAATATTAATTGGAAGTAGAATTTATGTCAAATGGAAATTGAAACAGGCAGAAATTATGTCAATTTATGTTTCGGATCAATATGAAAATTATGACAAAACATGATTCAGATAAATAAACATTAAATCAATTAGCACTTTGAACAAACCAAATTTATAATTCAGGACAATGTGGATAAATAATTATTATGATAAAAGCTACTTTGTATCAATAGAAATTATTACAAATACATATTCGAATAAGTAGAACTTATTGCAGTTGGTTTTTTGAACCACTTTATAATGATTTGACGTGTTATTCATTTAGCAGATTTTAGTGAACTGATGATGGAGACGAACCAAGCCATCGAAACGTTGCCAAATAAAAAGTAAATGCAGTTTTTATTCACCTTTTTCTCTATTTCCAATAATCGAGAAAGAATACTCTATTACTTGACATAATAATGGAAGAAAAACAAATTATTATTAATTAGGGAAACTGATGTTTTGGATAAACAAAAAAGGCAATTCGATAAAGAAAATTTGAAACAAAATTAAATTTTTGAAAAATTTATTTCTTTATGAAAAAGAAATTAGCCATTGTAGTTTTTATGTTAACTTTATGTTTTTACGTTAACTTACTAAATATATTAGTAGATTTTTGTCTGCTTAAAAGTTAGTGATAAGAGCGTGATATTTTGTATACCCTTTCCCCCATTAAAATAGCGGGGAGGGTAAACAAACATCCCATAAAGATTTATTATTATTATTATTTTATTATCACATGATACGATGGCCCTTTTTTAATTAAGGTCAATGATAAGAGAAAAATTTTCTTAATCTAAGGCAAAACTATATTAAATATTGTAGACATTCTTAGAATTGCTAGAATTCTAGAATAATTATTTTTAAGACAAGAATATTTGAGCCAAGAATAATTATTCTAGATACAATTCTAAGAACTTATTTAACGGGTTTTCATAATTGAAATATATAAAATAGCAAGCTTTTAATTATCATATTATGAAATATGCATAGAAAAGAGTTCTGTTTATATAAAATATATAAAATATCAAGCTTTTAATTATCATACTATGAAATATGCATCAAAAAGAGTTCTGTTTATTTAACGGTAAATAAACTGAAATTCACTTCATTTATGAATATTAATGAGTAAAAATGTATACCTAATGAAATGATTAAAATAACGTTATCTATGGCACAAATCTGGATAATATATAATACACAATTTATACAAATCTGATATTCAATTTGAGGGTATAATTATTTTAGTAGAATCCAATGAGACGGATTATAAAATTTTGTAATTTTGTGAAACTATTTCATTTATTGATATTAAAAGCTTTTATAGGGTGACTGCATCAGTGAATGAATAATTAGTCCCTGTCCTTTGTATAAAAAAAGTTATAATTATAGGTTCAACATTAATGTTTTTGAAATCATGTTCATCATCTGGTTAATCATTTCAAAGGGTGCTTTTACTAAATAGGAAAAAGTTGCTTAATTTGATCAGTTTTCTAATTTGATTTTATTAATATGTATTTAATAGACGGTTTATTTTGTAAACCCGTATCACTTTGATACAAAATTTTCCGGAGCACATGTTATTTTGTTCAACCCAGGAAAATGTTAGTTTGTACTTCTATTAAAATCGTATGATTTTTAAATTTTAATTATTGAATAATTGAATTTTGCTTATTGAGTTTTTTAATATTAATATTAATTTAAAATATTAAAATCAATTATTTAGTAAATAAGACTTAAAAATCTTTGATTTTAGTAGGGGTACAAAATAACATTTTCTTAGGTTGAACAAACATGTGCTACGAAAAATTTTGTGTCAAAATGATACGGGCCGTATTTTGTCTGTAAATATATCTTTTGATTTCGATATTAATAAGTAAACATCTTTGGATTTTTTATAAACTTGAAGTTCTGAACGTTCAAATAAACGAAATTATTCAACATTTTGGAAATCCAAATTTACCCAAAAATAATAGTCTGCATACCAAAAAATTCATTTGGATATTTAAAAGATTGATTTACTTTTTATATTTTGTCCTGAAAACGTTATTTTCAAAAATACTTCCAAGGGGTAAAAATCGTTCAAATAAACGTTCAGAACTTCAGATTTTTTAATTCTTTGGGTATCATTGCCACAGAAAAAACACAGTAAAAACCCCGTAATTGTTGATGATAGCTTTTTTGCATTATCTAAATTAGTCTAAAGTATCCTAGTGATAAAAATTGATTCACATTATTGCCGATTCATGACAAAAAGTATAATTTTTTCAAAAAAAGAAATCTGTTTGTTTTCCCTGTGTAACGGCAAGCATGACAAAACACATGATTTCATAGGTTTTGATTCCCAAAGGATCAAATGTTACAAAAGATACACCAAATTGAATTTTAAAGGAAATTGATGAATTGAAAGAAGAGGATAAACAATGTCCACAAAACAATTAAAAGCACTTCCGGTAAAGATTGTGATTGATGACGGAACACGCGCACGTTGATAATATAAGAAAAAACGTGATCATGGACTTGCCGGTAAAAGGTATCCTAATGTTTGATGATCGACGTTGATACACGCTGCTTCGTCGATCGATCGGATCTGCAACTCAAGGGTGTCGGATGATCGAGCCAGGTTGGTCGATGGATCGGTTATTGGTCGGTGGTAGAGAAAAAGAGAGAGCAGGTAGGTCTGGATGGTACCTGGAAAGTACGTGGTGTTGCAGGGTCGGGTGCTGACGCGACACTGATCCCGACGTGACCAAGATGTTGATCACGCGCAATGTGCACGCGCATCCGGCCCTCGCAACAGTATATAGATATATGCACCTACACCCGGAAGCGAGATAAGGGTGCAACGGCAACGAAAGATAGAGAGAGATCATCAACAAGAAAGAAATAGAAGAACGCGCCTGAGATTAGGGAAGAATCGGAACGGACGTGGACCAAAAGGTCACGTGCTAACTTCGACATCCACTTCCGGTCCATTGCAACAGGTCAGGTTTCTCCAAACATTTGAGTAATCCAACACTTTCTGAGAATCAATTGGTCGGGGTAAAAACATCATTATACAATTTAAACAAAGCTACACAGTAGTGAGCAGGGTGGACACTTTTTTTATGAAATTAAATTCCCGGGTTTTCCCGGTCACAAATTCTCGAACAATTAAAACTGTAGTTTTCATTTTGCGAAATTTGACTTTATATTTAAAATATACCATTAGAAAGGTCCCAATGACCCAATTTTATTTCACACTGAAAAAAAAGAATAATTAAATTTACTTGGAGGAGTGTCAAACGTAACAATATTTCAATGTCAACTATAGGACAGCACTCTATTGTATGAAGGTTATTATCTTCAGAGTGTCAAATTTGTTTTATACTTCTGGAGAATTAACTTTACACTCTAGAAGGGTAAACTACAATGTTTTACAGGATTAACTTATTTTTTAAAAAAAGGATGCTGTTATTAGAAAATATTTATTTAAAAATTTAAAAATATTTAATTTAAGATCAACCATTGAGTCCCATTTGGATAGAAAAAATAATTCAAATATTCCAAAATATTGTATTTACGTGATACAATGTTATTCAGTTTTAGGAAAGATAGTTCCTAATTTATTTGCAATTCCTATTTATTTTCCTAATATATTTATTTATTTTATTTAGTTTAACAATTATTTGAATCGGGTTTTTATACAAAATTTACCTTTATAGTTACCATCTATAAATTTTGTGTGCATATCTGTATTCCAGAATTTAAAATAAAATTTAAAATATCTAAAAATAAAATAATATAAAAAGTTTAAAAAAAAATAGAACTCTTTTAAATTACAGAAAGCATAATGTAATTAAAAGCATCAGGATCTTTGAGATCAATGAGAATCCTTTTGATATAATTTCATCACCTAGGAGGATAATAATATCCAAGTTATTTATTTACTCATTAATGAACATATTAGGAAAAAATTTTAACCCTTCAAACTGACAAATTGTATTTATCGTTATTCATTTATTATTGAAAACTCTGTTACATTCACATATTATATAATTGAACATCCAACTCGTCAGTTTGACTTTCCGGAGTGTAAAAGAAATTATGAACTCTGAGTAACTTTTACAAAAAAGAAAATATAGTAGAGTGTAAGTGCTATTACGTGCAATGTCTGATTGATAAAATAACTTGTTAACTACGAGAATTTAACACTCCAGTTTTCTCAGTGCATTTTTGTCTTTAAACTAATTTTTTGTTCAATTTCACGGATTTTGGAAAATTTTTAAAATTTAGTGAATTTAGACAAAAATTTAGTTTAAAGACGAAAATGAAACAAAATTGGGTCAGAGAGACTTTTCTAATGGTATTTTGAGTAATTCTACAAAATTTGGTACCAAAACATTCAGTATTTTAAGGGAAAGTTTATGGACAAATTTTGTAATATCACGCAGAAAAATCGAGTTTAAAAAAACGGTACTGAGTCCTTTTAGCGTAGCAATTCATTTCCATCACGAATTATAGAAAGACAGTGCTGTATATTTGGAACTCATTACAGTTAAAAAACACTGAATTATATACCACTTGCGCTCAAAGGTGAAAAGTTTGGGACTCACTCCTAGTCCGCACATGTATGATTTCGGGAACGTTGTGATGGAAATGAATTGCTCCACTACACGGAAAGAAGAAATCTTAAAAATATCTTAATACTGTCTTAAAATAAAATACCAACTGGCTGATTTGTAATATTTATTAGACTTTCAAAATTAATTTTAAGATTTCTAAAGACTTTTTTAATAAATATAAAATAAATTACTATACTTATTAAAAAAGTCTTTAGAAATCTTAAAATTAATTTTGAAAGTCTCATAAATATTACAAATTAGCCAGTTGGTATTTTATTTTAAGACAGTATTAAGATATTTTTAAGATTTCTTCTTTCCGTGTACTAGGACTCAGTCCAGTATAACAGGAGTCATTCGAGTATATAACAGTACTGGGTCTAGTTAACCAACTATTTACTGCAATTAATTTAGGTTTCAATATAACTCTCAAATTCTCGATTTTTCTGCGTGTATCATCACATGCCCTTAGATTACAAATTTACACATTCTTATAATCTTATTAATTAATAATTACAATTGAAGATTAAAAAGTCTTATTATCACAAAATATTAAAATCTAAATTTTTCGACCATAATTTATCGCATAAGCATTCTAAAAAAATACATATTATAATTCTACTAGCAAAACGCGCGACAGACTTGCGCTGATACTGGCCATTAAAAACTATACATTTTTGCAAATTTAAATAATGAAAATTACGAACTTGAAGAATACATCTAAAAAATGACAAAAAAAAATCGAAAAAATAATTGAAATTGAAGAAAATAATTAAAAATTGAGGAAATAGATGAAAAATTGAAGAATTAAATTAAAATTTGAAATAAAAATTATAAAATGATGAAAATAATTAAAAATTGAAAACAAAATTAAAAAAATGGCTAGATTAATACGCAACCAAACAAAATAATTTAAAAAATCAAAGAATAGTTATAAAATTGTAAAATAATAATTGAAAATTGAAAAAATTATATGAAATAATTTAAAGTTGCGTAAAATAATTAATAATTAAAGAAAATAATTGAAAATGACGAGAATAATTGAAAAATTGAAGAAAATGTGTGAAAAATGACTACAATTATTATCATTTGAAACCAAAATTCGAAAAATGACTAGACTAATAATTGAAAATTGAGAAAATAATAGGAATAATAGTTGGAAATAATTTTACATATAACAATTAGATTGAAAATGAAAAAAAAAATATTAAAATTGAAGAAAGCAATTAAAAATTGAAGAATGGAATTGGAAGTTAAAGAATATACTTAAAAATTGAAAGAAAGTAATTGGAAAAAGCCGAGAATTAATGAATATACACTGTTAAAAATTTGGGGAGTTAACGGTTGCTGGAGTTGGGAGTTGAGATTTTAGAGTTAAAAATCGACTCTCCAAGGTGAGTGAGTCTCATACGCTCCATGTTTAAGAAGAGTGGGGACTGAAGGATTAAGCGTTAACTCTCTTTACTTCAACTCTTCAAGGCGTGCGACTTTTATAGAGTCCCGTAGGGAGTTAAATTTCAACTCCTTTTTTTAACAGTGTAGAATTGAAGAAAGGAATTAAAAATCAAAGAAAATTATAGGACAATTTTTTTTTAATTAAAGAAACTTAATGATAATCGAAAAAAATAATAGATAAAAGACAATAATTTTTAAAATTAAAGAAAATAATTAAAAATTAAAAAATGAAATTTAAATTTGAAGAAAATAACTGGGAATTGAAGAGAATATTGAATTGAGTAAAAAAAATAATTTAAAAAACGAGAGAAATATTTAATATTGAGGTATTAATTGAAAATAGATAAAAATAATTGGAAATTAAAGAAAATATTTGAGAATTGAAAAAAATAATTAAAAATTGAAAACAAAATTCAGAAAATGAATAGACTAATAAACAAGCAAACCGTATAATTTAAAAACTCAAAATAATTATAAAATCTTAAGATAATAATTGAAAATTAAAAAAATTGTAGTAAATAATTGAAAATAACGGTAAATAATTAATAATTGAAGAAAATAGTTGAAAAATGACGAGAATAATTGAAAAATTGAAGAAAATATGTGAAAATGAAGAAAATAATTATTGTCAATTAAAAACAAAATTTAAAAATGACTAGATTAACAAACAACTGAAAAAAATAATTGAGAAAAATAAACAAGAAATATTGAATGTAAAGAAAATAATTGCAAATTGAAATGAAAATTGAAAAATTGAAATGAAATGAAAAAAAAATTATCTGAAAAAAGCCGAGAATTAATGAGTATAATAGAAAACATTTGAGAATTAAGAATGTAAATAAAAATTAAAGAATAAAATTAAAAATTAAAGAAAATAATTGAACAATTGTATCTGAAATTAAAGAAACTTAATGATAATCGAAAAAAATAATATAAAAAGGCGATAATTTTTAAACTTAAAGAAAATAATTGGAAATTGAAAATTGAAATTTAGATCTGAAGAGAATAACTGAGAATTGATGAGAATCAATAGTTCTAGAATTGAATAATTGATTTGAAATATTTAATGAATTTTTATGAGTGGAATAGTAATTGAAAAAATCCGGGAATTACTGAATATTAAGGAATTAAATGAAAATCGATAGAAACAATTGAAAATTAAAGAAAATATTTGAGAATTGAAGAACATAATTAAAAATTGACGAAATTAGTTAGAAAATAAAGAATCAAATGAAAATTTCAAAAAAATAATTGACAATTAAAAGAAAAATTACAATATGACGAAAATCATTAAATATTGACAAAAATAATTAAGCATTAAAAAAAAAATTATTAACAATTGAAGAAAAAATCGAAAAATGGTGAGAATAATAGGCATTCGAACAAAAAAATTTGTAAAATTAATGAATAATCATCAAATCAAAGGAGAATAATAATTTGCCAATAGAAAACTAATGAAAATTATGGGAAAAATTGTCGAAATTAAATGATAATTTAAGAAATCAATTAATAATTGGTGAACTGTATTGAAATTTCGTGAAAATAATTAATATTTGAGAAAATGTGAGACTTATTGAATATTGAATAAAATAATTGAAAAACGAAGAATGCAATTGAAACTTGAAGAAAACAATTGAGAATTGAAGAAAATAATAAAAAATTAAAGAAATAAATTGAAGTTTGAAAAATTTAATTGAAATTTTAAGAAAATAGTTGATTATTGAAAAAAAAATACAAAATGACTAAAATAATTAAATATTAAAGAAAATAATTGAGAAATGAGGGAAATAATTGACAATCGAAAGAAAAATTCGAAAACTGTCGAGAATAATCGACAACAGAACAAAATAACTTAAAAAAATTAAAGAATAATTATAAAATTTAAAGAGAATAATTGTATATTGAAAACTGTTGAAAATTATAGAAAAAATTATAGATTTATTTATTAATGAAATTAAAATTATTTGAACTGATTTTTATAAATTTTAATCAATTTAAATGCATTTTTTTAAAAAGTATTTGATTTAAAACAAAAAATGAATCTGTGTGACAAACTTCAGGTGTGAACAGGCAAAAAATGAATGAAGGAATGAAAGAACTTGCGGATTATTATTATTATTATAATTATAGATTTGTGATATACGAAAAAAATTGATTTTCGATAAAATTTCTCAGAACTTTTAGATCCAAGAAGAAATTCACGGTTTAGTAACAAATTTCCTGGTCATTTCCCGGTTTTTTGGTCAAGTTGCCAATGCTAATCTAGCATTTTATTTTTACAGTGACATGTTAAAAAATACCGATAAGTAATATTTTTGAATTGACATAGGCCACTTAACAAAAGAGCGTATTCTTAAGTAACGTATATTTGTACTATGTAATGTTCACTTTTATAAAATAACAAAAGAAGATATAATAAGGCTTCTAGGCGTGAAATTCAGGATGATATTTAAAGTACTCTCTAAATCTGAATTAGTTTCACGCTTCTAGGCGTGAAATTCAGGATGATATTTAAAGTACTCTCTAAATCTGAATTACTATGAATTAGTCAAATTCATGGCTCATTTTTCTCTAATTCATATAGTAGAAAACTACTAATTCTTAGTAGAAAACTACAAATTCTTAGTAAAAAACTACTAATTCTTAGTAGAAAACTACTAATTGAAATAGTGAAACTTTACTTTTAAAAAAAGTAGATTTTTTTACTAATTTAATTAGTAGTTTTCTACTATTTCTTAGTAGTTTTCTTTTAAGAATTAGTAAAATTCTTACTATTTTAATAGTAGCTCACTTTTCGCTAATTCATTAGTAGAAAACCACTAATTCAGATTTAGAGAGTAATAAAAGATAATGACTGCGGCATGATAATATTCTTTAGTGTATAGTAATAAAAGTATATTATCATATAGTCATAAGGGTAAAAATTTCTGAAGTGGCCCCCTGATTTGCAAACATGTAATGAAATTTGAAATTAATGTTATATTCCTATACTACTAAATGAGAGATAGTTTGCATATAAATAGTTTTTTTTAATTTAAATAATGTCAAAAGTTATAAACAAATGAAAATTTTTGCATCATTTTATTTGAAAATTCATATCTTTTTTTATATTATTGAAAATTAATAAAATTTGTATGACTTGTGTACAAAAGTATAAACTTTAAGATAAAAATAATTTCGATCACGTGCATTTATTTTTTAATGCAAAATTAATGATTTTTTATAAACAATTAAAAAAAACATGTTCTGGACCTGCTAACAAATTATTTTAAAAACGTATTGATTCAGTATGTACCTGAAGTTCCGGACGTCCGCACGGACGAAATGTTAAAAAAATATTTTTCAACTTTTGCCGACGACGCAATTTCTTTTAAAATACTTGAAAAATATGGTTTACGTGTAAAAAATTATTTATTTTGTATTTGTAGGGGATAAAAGCACCCCCAGAAAATAATTTAAAGAATTTTTTTTTAAATTTCGTCCGTGCGGACGTCCGGAACTTCAGATACATTGATTCAGTATGAATTGAGGTTTATTATACAAAAATAAAAATTTGGTTAGGTTTATATTTAACAGAATAGCGTTAATTTGTTTATAACGCTCCGGAAACAATATCAAGCGGCACTGGCACTGGTTCGTTCGCAACTGCGCCTTCCGTAGTCCCTCCTATAATAAGATATGAAATAATTATGAAGTTAAATCAAGTCAAATGATTTAGTTGAACATAATAAAAATCACTTTTTTCATTTATTTATATAAAAAAACAATATGTAATTAATTAAATACGCAATAATGTTAAAGTACACTATCATTAATACTAATAACTAATAACGTTAATAATAAAGTTAAAAAGCTTAATTTTTTGTACTCTATTGTCGTGGATTTTTTGTGACCTTATGAGTCTTTATTTTTGAATCCTCTGAAAATATTTTGCATATTAGCTGATCTTTTTCAGTTGGCTGAAACGAATGGTACTGTCGTGTACAACTAACAGTTTTTGCACATGTATTTCGAGGCGCTAAATTATTTTCGTTAATCGCATGTTCCTCTTCTGTGCAAAAGCCAAATTTAATTTTGTGGAAAAATTGTGCTGCCCATTCAAACAAACTTTTTGGTGATGTGATATATTTCCCATCTACAAGAACTTGTAGATAATATCAATATATATGATATTATATTTCCCATCTACAAGAACTTGTAGATGGGAAATATATTACATCACCAAAAAGTTTGTTTGAATGGGCAGCACAATTTTTCCACAAAATTAAATTTGGCTTTTGCACAGAAGAGGAACATGCGATTAACGAAAATAATTTAGCGCCTCGAAATGCATGTGCAAAAACTGTTAGTTGTACACGACAGTACCATTCGTTTCAGCCAACTGAAAAAGATCAGCTAATATCCCGGCAAGAAGGGTGGAATAACCTAGAATTAATTTTATTAATTCTACTTAATACTTGAATTTCCCTTCATTTTATGATTCTGCATTATGAATTAAAAATAACAAAATTCTATTCCTTATAATTCAGTTTTTGAAAAAATTTTAATAAATATAAGAATCGATCCCCAATTTTTATGTTACAAGTCCACGAAAGTAACCACTGAGCTACAGGTGACTTGAAAATACAAACATAAATGAACCTTTTGACTCAAATCAGAAGAAATTATTGGGAATAGAAAAATCATGAATGCGTATGCTGTTTTACAGAATAGAAGAAGTTTCTGGAATTAAAAACATTTTAATTCTATTCTGATGCATGGAATACAAAATCATTTTAGAATAAAGGAGAATCAATTTCAAAAATATTCTTTTCTATTTCTGGAAGTAAGTATTTGAGGGAAATTCAAGTATTTAATATAAAAAAAATTATTGCGATTTAGAGTAAATATCAAATAAATGTAATTCTTTTCTTTTTAAGGCTTCTTGCCGGGATGCAAAATATTTTCTGAGGATTCAAAAATAAAGACTCATAAGGTCACAAAAAATCCACGACAATAGAGTACAAAAAATTAAGCTTTTTAACTTTATTATTAACGTTATTAGTTATTAGTATTAATGATAGTGTACTTTAACATTATTGCGTATTTAATTAATTACATATTGTTTTTTTATATAAATAAATGAAAAAAGTGATTTTTATTATGTTCAACTAAATCATTTGACTTAATTTAACTTCATAATTATTTCATATCTTATTATAGGAGGGACTGCGGAAGGCGCAGTTGCGAACGAACCAGTGCCAGTGCCGCTTGATATATACCTAACCAAATTTTTATTTTTGTATAATAAACCTAAATTCATACTGAATCAATACGTTTTTAAAAAAATTTGTTAGCAGGTGCAGAACATGTTTTTTTTTAATTGTTTATAAAAAATCTTTAATTTTGCATTAAAAAATAAATGCACGTGATCAAAATTATTTTTATCTTAAAGTTTACACTTTTGTACACAAGTCATACAAATTTTATTAATTTTCAATAATATAAAAAAAAGATATGAATTTTCAAATAAAATGATGCAAAAATTTTCATTTGTTTATAACTTTTGACATTATTTAAATTAAAAAAAACTATTTATATGCAAACTATCTCTCATTGAGTAGTATAGGAATATACCATTAATTTCAAATTTCATTACATGTTTGCAAATCAGGGGGCTACTTCAGAAATTTTTACCCATAACAGTATAGTAATAATAGTACAGTCATTACAGTTTAGTGATAATAGTAATACATTATGTACATGAAACATCACCATTCTTTTGCTATTTGAACCAATTTTTGTAATACATAAAATACCCGATTTAAAGATTTTAAAATTCCTTTTATGATGAAGATGAGTAAAAACAGAATGATCGTTTTATGAGTATATATATTGGCAACAGGTGAGAATGGACGCGAAAAGACTCCCTAACTTTCCTCAGAAAGCGTCGTCTGCCTCGAACGTGTGAAGCTTTCTTCATGCTTCGCAAAGCTTGAAGTTTCCAAACGTGAGCAACATGAAATTTCCCCCTGTTGGTAAACTACCCGATTCAATGATCAAACATGGAAATTCTATTGAATAAATTTCCCTCCTGAATACAGTTTATCATTTCTAGACAATTTTCGAAACAAACTATTTATTTTTTTCTACTTAATTTCATTTTCATGATTTTATCATTATTCTTTAGAACTAGTTTCAAGATTATTGTGAGATAATAAGAAATGCAAACGTCTATTGTTGATCAAAATTGACCAAGTTTTAGAAGATAATTAACACTTCTCAGATTAATATATTATCAAATGATTAAATTTATGATATAAAAAGCATGCAATAATAGTACCATAAGAACGAATTTGCCAAAATAAAAAGAATAGCATTCTTTTCTATTTATCGTCGTAATCTACTCTTGGCAACACACATGCATATGCAAAGATTTGATCTTGTACATGTATTTGAGAGTATTTGGAGGCGTGAGAGTGCGATGCTTGACATAAAGAGCCTCTCGCAATATCGGCTCTCGGTCTGGCAGGACCTAGAGGACACAGAGAGTGTAATGTAAACTAATTAGCAGTGGAGTCTGCGGCAATTAAGGCCGTCGGAGTGTCTCGCTTTGACACTCTTGCCTTTCTCTATAGTTGGCAGCACAATATTGCATGAAAACTGCGGCATTTCAATCATAATTGCATTTGTTCTAAATTCTTGACTCAATTCTGCGAAAATTTCTTTCGAAACGAGCGTTTTCAAATTTTACGCATTATCATAATTTTTCAACTGGTAGAGAAACTGCTGGATCTAAAGCGTTCGGAGTATAATTTTAAGGGAGAAGAAAGAAGGGTATATTTTTTATAAAGTAATTATGATGAAATTGTGATAATCTGCATTAATTTTTATCACTTGGGGGCCGTACATAAATTAAGTTACACTCTATCCCTGTTTTTTTAACCCCCCTCACCCCATTGTTACAACTTTTGACATATTTTTCAACACCCTTTAAACATTTTCTTGACCCCCCACCCTATTTTATATCACGTTGAAAAAATAGCATTTAAATTTTTCTATTGCACTCTTTAGAGTGTTGAAAAATTTTATCTAATCATTTAACACATAAAAAGCATATAAATTGTGTGATAGCACACTACAGCCAACCCACCTCCTTTTCTTTTTGTCACAAAATTTGCAATACCTCCCCCCTAACTTGTAACGCAATTTATAGGCGACCTCTTGACATATTTCTTACTACTTTAGAGGTAGCCCTCTGACTTAGGAGGGAGGGAGTCACAAAAAAAAACTAAATAACCTGATTATAAATTAGAAGGGCACAACGACGCAGATTACCTTCATAAAGAACATAACTAAGTGCTCAGATATCAATTATGTTCTCAGTATAACAGAATGCCAAGTCCTCAGAGACCAAAATACAAAAAATTTTATGACAGAATAGACCCTCCTAAATTATGTTGCCAACATAACAGAATGCTTAGTACTCAAAGATCAATATACAAAAAATTTAATTTCCGCCATAACACCTCCTTCGCTAAACTCGCGCATAACCGTAGTTGCTCAGAGATCAAATTACAAAACATTTTACAACAATTCACTGCAAAAACTCCTGTCTTCTAAGTGTCTTATTTTAAGACAGAAGACATTAACAAAGCGTCTTATGGTTATTTCAAGCAATTTCATTGGTCAATAATTTTGAAAGACTCTTTCTCATTGGTTTAAAATTAACACACCCTAAAACGTCTTAAAAGTGAGGACAAAAATGTCTTAAAATAAGACACTTGTTTTTACAGTGAAAATAAGCGTTTCCTCAATTATGTTACTAGCATAACAGAATGCTATAAGTGCTCAGAGACCAGAATGTTAAGTGTTCAGAGACTAAATTACAAAAAATTGTATGCTACAAATAGGCGATTCTTTAATTGTTACAAAAAAAGAAAAAAAACAGAATGCTAAGTACTTAGAGACCAAATTGCAAAAAAAATTAATTACCGCCGTGACATCCCCTTCGCTAAACTTGCGCATATCCAACATAGCAGAATGGTAGTTGCTCAGAGATCAAATTACAAAACATTTTACAACAAAGTAGTCGTTTTCTTAATTATGTTATCAGCATAAGAGAATGCTGTAAGTGTTCAGAGACCAAAATAAACAAAAATTTATGACAGAATAGCCGCTCCTAAATTATGTTGCCAACATAACAAAATGCTAAGTGCCCAGAGACTAAATTACAAAAAAATTTATGGTAGAATAGGCGATTCTTTAATTGTTGCAAAAAAAAAACATAACAAAATGCTAAGTGCTCAGAGACTAAATTACAAAAAAATTTATGGTAGAATAGGCGATTCTTTAATTGTTGCAAAAAAAAAAAACATAATGCCAAGTGCTCGGAGACCAAGTTTCAAAAAATTTAATTACCGCCGAGACACTTCTTTCGCTAAACTTGCGCATAACCAAAATAGCAGAATGGTAGTTGCTCAGAGACCAAAGTATAAAAAATTTTATGACATAATGGACGCTCCTAAATTATTTTGTGAAAATAACAGAATGGTAAGTGCTCAGAGATCAAATTATAAAACATTTTATAAAAAATAGGCGTTTCCTCAATTATGTCATCAGCATAACAGAATGTTATGTGCTCAGAGTCCACATTACAAAAAGTTTTATGTCAGAATAGGCCTTTCCTTAAGGAAGCTACCAACATAATAGAATGCTAAATGCTCAGAGCCCCAATTACAAAAACATTTATGTCAGAATAGGTGTCCTCAATTAAGTTACCAACATAACAGCATGTTCAGAGACCAAAATGCGAAACATTTTATGGTAAAGTAGGCGATTTCTTAATTATGTGTTTAACATCAGGTGCGTCTTCAGTCTTTTAAAAAAGGGGGGGGGGGATAGCTAAGTTATAACCTCTGATTTGGTAGAGGGTCACAAGAAGAAACTAAGTTATCTTTCTATAAATTCAAAGCTCTTAAGGGGGTCCTGATCCCTGTGTCTCTCCCCCTGAATGCGCACATGTTTTATTTTGCTTTATCTAAAAGTAAAAAGGATCGTAATTAATTACCATCCTTACATTTTACCTTGTGTTATTTGTATTTATTCTCATAAGTGAAAAATAATATTTAATCTTTCTATTTCAGATCCAATCTTTAGTAAAAGAAAACATGTAATTTTGAAGCAGAATCTGTTTTTCGATTTAAAAAATTGTAGCAGCTTCTATGTAAGCGTACACTGTAAAAAATTTCGGAATTTTCTCCGATGAATTAGTAGGAAATTATTCCGAAACTGGTAGGTAACACATGTTTCCGAATATTTTGTAGGAAAAATTTCCGAAAAGAGGAGGAAAAATACTTTATCCACAGAAAACCGGAAATTATTCCACAAACTTCGGAAAAATTTCCAATCAAAACGGATTTTTAGCCTATAGTAGTAGGAAATATTTCCGGATAGAGTCGGAAAAATACTTTTTTCCTATACAACCGGAAATTATTCCACAAACTTTGGAAAAATTTCCAAGCAAAACGGATTTTTAACCTACAGTAGTAGGAAATATTTCCGAATGGAATGGGAAAAATACATTTTCCACAAAAAACCGGAATTTATTCCTTATACTTCGGGAAAATTTCCAATAAAATGGGATTTTTATCCTATGGTAGTAGGAAATATTTCCGAATGGAGTCGGAATAATACTTTTCTCACATAAAACCGGAAATTATTCCACAAACTTCGAAAAATTTCTAAACAAAACGGATTTTTAACCTATAGTAAAAGGAAATATTTCCGAATGCAGTCGGAAAAATACATTTTCCACAAAAAACCGGAAATTATTCTTCAAACTTCGGAAAAATTTCCAAACAAAACGGGTTTTTAACCTATAGTAAAAGGAAATATTTCCTAATGCAGTCGGAAAAATACATTTTCCACAAAAAACCGGAAATTATTCCTCAAACTTCGGAAAAATTTCCAAACAAAACGGATTTTTTACCTATAGTAAAAGGAAATATTTCCGAATGCAGTCGGAAAAATACATTTTCCACAAAAAACCGGAAATTATTTCTCAAACTTCAGAAAAATTTCCAAACTAAACGGATTTTTAACTTGTGCATATTATATTGCTCAATCTAAGAAAATTTTATTTTGTACTCCTACTAAAAGAAACTCCTAGGTTTATTTTTTTAAAAATAAAAATCACTTAATTAGTTTCTCATAATTATTTTATTTATTATAGTTATGAAAAATTTATTTATGTGAAGAACAAATGTTATTTTGTACTCCTACTAAAAGGAACTCCTAGTTTCATTTTTTAAAAAATACAAATGACTTTATTAGTTTCTTCTAATTATTTTATTTATTATAATTATGAAAAATTTATTTATGTGAAGAACAAAAATTTTACTAAAAGATTGTTGATACAGAACTAATAGATCTAACATGTTTTTGTTATAAAAATTTTGTTTTACATATTTATTACTATTATATTTTAATATTTAATTCTTCTGTTTAATTTATAAAAAAAAAATTGTTTTTGGCAATGTTTGCATTTTAAAAATATTACTTTTATTAATATAAATAAATGAAATTGTTTAAAACGTTAATCAATTTATTTGTATTCATTTTATTGAAGTTAATCAATTTGTTTGTATTCATTTTATTGATAATCTGTATCCGAGCCTGTATTCTTTTATCATTTTTAAATATCGATTAATTATTGTTCTCAATTATTTTTCCTAATACATATAATTTAATTTTAAACTATTTTGTTTGAACCAGTTAATATTGTTAAGAATGTTTACTTATTTAATTTATTGGTAATTATTTGGATAAGATTCTAAAAAATCTTCTCCAAAAAAATGTCTTAATCTTTAAAATAATGGATTCACAAAAAATTTGTCGAAAGGAATTTATTGCCATTCTCCTTTTGGTGAAAATATGTGTGAGTGTCACATGCCAGTAATGCTAACTAAACTCTAGGACCAAAATTTATGAGAGTCTATTGTTGACGGGCGATGCCATTGCGGGGGTTCATCTGCACGTGGCGACCAAACGAAACTTGAGATCACCAAGTTCTTTGAAAAGAGAATTTCATAGCCAAGATGGCTCAATGGTTAGGTGCTCGTATCGTAATATGCGTATTTGCGTTTAGCGTTAGGGTTAGTGCGTTCGAATCTCAGTGTCGCTAGGATTTTTCAAAAATTTCGTATGTATGCGTTTAGTTGCGTTTAAGGTATAAATAAAATGTTAATTAATAATCAAATGTAATTTCAGCACAGCACAACAATTGAATTAAATAAGTATGTAAAAACAAACCCAAATCCCATACTGTAAAATATAAATTTCCTTAATGTTTTAAATCTGTTGATTTGATTTTTATTATTGAATAATCAATGGGATTTTTTGTATCAGGATAAACATATTTCTTTATTACAACTGTACATGTAATGTTTCATATATGAGTTGGGTCAGGCCATATAATAGTCAACCACCCACTTTGGTTAGAAACGAATTTTCGTTTGTTTATTAAACCCAACCCTTTTTTTCCGTGTACAAAATTTGAATAATTTCCGGTAATTTTGGAAAAAATTCCAACTTAATGTCAGGACAAATATCCGACGTATTCGGAAAAATGTCCAACTTCATATGCGAAAAAATTTCCGATAATTTCGGAAAAAATTCCTCTTCATCAGTAGGAAAAGTTTCCGAAAAAGTTGGAAATAAAACCAATTTTTTTTTCGGAAAAATTTCCACCGTCTGGGGTTCCGTGCTGTCCGAATTTTTTCGGAAAAATTTCCGAAAAATTTTTTACAGTGTATATATACATATAAGGTTGAGCGCTGAACCGCTTAAATTCAATGTTAATAAGGAGTTCATTATACTTCCGCGATCCTAGTAGCAAGGAGATTGCAAATCATTTTCAGATTATGCTTGAAAATTATGTAACACTTCATTTTTTTCTTTAATCATAGTAAGAGCATTTTTATATTGCCATGTTTTAATTTTTTTATATAAACTAGTTAGTTAATTAAACGACACAAAAACTTAATTAAACTTTCCTAATTACATCGAAGTAGTTTCATTTTAAAGTCGTAACACATTTTAGAAAATTTCACAGATTCTTTGAAATGTCAAAATAAAAATATAACGCAGTGGACTTCAAAGCAGATAGCATATTCAGTCCAGCTGCGAAATTGATATCAACCAACGGAAAAAGACTTTTAGAAGGCGATAAAAAACAAATAGAGTGGTTTATTGTCAGCTATTGATGGTTTGGAAAATGATTTAAACCTTTATTGTTTTTTCTTCCTAGGTATGAAAGTGATTAAAATCAATTAATTAACAATTTAGAAATTGATAAATAAACCAGAATTAAATTATCAATTTAGAAATTGATTTTTTGTATAATTCCGCTTTGATATTTTATTCTTGATATTCCATGGGCAAAAATATGATGTTTTAGATTCATTAAAAATATTTTAAACTAAAATGCTTTAATATATTAAAAAGTTTTTGGGGCAAAAATTCTGTCTTTACTTCAATCTTCAAATAGGCGACTTTATTTTTAAGCATACTAGAAAAAATGCGCGCGCCTAATTGCTTAATAAGTTAAATCATATTTCTTGGGGAACCAATAAATGTTGAATGCAATACACCCAATCTCCCAATATCAGTATCCATTTCATTAGCTCGATGTTGTAAATGCTCCATTAAATTTTTATAAGATTCTGCTCTTATTGTCGATTGACTGTCTCGAAAATACTGTAATCTATCCTTTTCCATTTTAACATAATTATCCTCTAACCATTGCTGAAACAACTTTCCACACAATAAATAATAAGATACTTTAAACAATCTGTTCTAGTAATTCTTGTTTTCTTTAACCCATTGTTTTTAACAATCCTTGTCTCAAAACCTTTGGACCCGAAAGGATGAAATATAGAATAGGTCCAAGGTTCAACATTAGTATTCCTCACGACTGAATATGCAATGATTTCTTATTGTAGATTGTAACATAAGATTCTGTCACTTCACCTTTAGAATTAGTATTAAAAATCGCTACTACCTCATTTGTCTTCTGAAAATTAAATCGATTACGATCCATTCCATTTTTTAATGTAAAGAGCAATTCTTTACTTCTCTTCCTTACTACTTTACTTCTTTTCTTCTGTAATTCTGTACTCACTTCATTTTTTCCCATATCTAAATTTTCTTCCATCTTTAAGGTCAATTCAAGTATTACATAAGCATTAAGGAGAGAGGGTGTCCCAAAATGCTGACACTCTACACAAAATTGTTTTTTTATCCATTGAAAAATGCTGACAGGGTGGTCAAAAACCTCTTAAAATATGCTTACGTAATATTTGAATAGTCCCTTATAAGCTTTGGCATCATCTTATACAATTTCGCGAGAATATAAAAATTTCTCATAGTTGTTTCAATGAGAGTTAAGATTTCAATATCATGTTTATTATTGTGATTCGATATTTCGATCAATAATCAACTGCTTCATCAGCATCATAAATAAACAGAAAGGAGAGAAGGAAGAAGTAAATATAAATACAGAGAACAAGAAACTAAATCCAAGGATACACAAAATTTATCTAATTCTACAGGTGTCATACAATAATTGCATCTTCAGTGGAATCATAAACACTAAAGTTGAGTTTTAGCGTAGTTTATAGGAAGGGTGTCGATACCGTAAGAAGAAGGGTAAGGGAGGCGTCGGCTGGCGTCGTAGGGCGACGTGAATATACTGGGATAGTCTGTGCAAGAAGGAGGAAAAGAACAGGGAAGTGCAGCAGAAGTGGAGGAGTGTCACAATAGTCTGCAGATTGGAGGCAGACGTACAGTCTGTGTCGCGCTTATCTCGTGCAAAAAAGCGAGGAACGTGAACTGTCCCGACCAGAAAGTATTCCATCTCATCTTCCATTCACTTCTGCTGCCCGACCGAATGCAAATATTACTACTTAGTCAAACATCTGCAGTGATTCTCATCTTTATTATACTTTCTTAACACCTAATTATAAAAAAAGCGTGTAATGTAATCTCAAAAAATTACTGTCATACAAAACAGATAATAATCTACAATCCAAAAAAATAACTAAATTTTAATTAAGAAAGAAAATTCCCAAAAAATAAAAATTTTGCAACGTGGTCGAATATATAGAAAAGTCATTTTTGAATAACAGGCTTGGGGTAGATTAATTACGTCACACATTAAGGGGGGAGGGGTTGAAGCTTTTAATACTTAAACTAAATTCTTATGAAAAAATTTGCATCCTTAAACAACCTACAAATAAAGATTCAAGATTACATGTGTTAATACTGATATCTTTTTACTAAATAAAACCCGAAATAATAAACCAAATACTTTTAAAAACAATTGTATATATACGTGGATTCTAGATTCATTTTAAATAATGTAGCAACCGGGCCTACGCGATTATTTTTAGAATGGTCCTAAAAATAATTAACAATTTATAAAACTAATGAAAAAATAATTTAACATTAGTGATAACAATTGAAAAAAATGATTAAAATAATAGAAAAATTGGAGAAAATAATTGCAATTTGATAAAAATAATTGAAAAAGAATAAAAATAATTAAAAAGTGGAGAAAACAGTTTAAAAAAATAATGAAAATAATTAACAATTCATGAAATAAACGAAAAAAATAATGAAAAAATTAAAAATTGTGGAAAAAAATTGAAAAATGATAAAAGTAATAAAAGAATAAATTACTAACAAAATTAAAAATGAAGGCAAATAATTGTAAAATGATTTTAGAATATGAAAATCAAAGAAAATATAATTAAAATGCGACGTGAGTTATTGGAAATTTATGACATTAATTGAAAAAAATAGAAATAATATTTTAAAAATTTCTAATGACACTTTCGGACAAGTCGGTTATTAAATATGTATTTTTATTAAACAGATAAAAACACTACATTAGTCCGACGTTTCGAGAATAAACCATTCTCATTTTCAAGGACTGTAAAAAATATAATAGCAATGAGTTAATAACCGACTTGTCCGAAAGTGTCATTAAAAATTTTTAAAATTTAACCAAACCTCGGACATTAAAGAAATAATATAAAATTGAAGAAATTAATTTAAAAATGATAAAAACGATTGAAAATTGAAGAAAATAATTAAGAAATTTAAAAATGGGACAATAAATTTAAAAATGATAAAAATAATTAACAATTCAAAAAATTGAAAAAAAATTTAAATAATGAAAAAATTAGGAATTGAGACAAATATTTGAAAAATGATAAAAATAATTAGCAATCCATGAAATTAATGGAAAGATAATAAAAAAATTAAAAATTGGAGAAATAATTTGGAAAATTATGTTAAAAATTGAAATTTAAAGTAAATAATTGATATGTGACATAAATAATTGGAAGTTTAAGAAATTAATTAAAAAATAGTGAAAATAATTTAAAATTGGAGATTATATTGAAAAATTATTAAAATAATTGAAAATTAGAGAAAAAATTGAATAATAAGAAAAATGAATAACAATTGATGATTATAATGAAAAAATTATGAACAAAATTAAAAATGAAGGAAAATAATTGAAAAATGAGTTTAAAAAATGAAAATTAATGAATATACCTATACATAATTGAAATTTGACATAAATAATTGGTAAGAAATTAATTAAGAAATAATGAAAATAATTTAAAATTGGAGATTATATTGAAAAAATAAAATAATTGAAAATGAGAGAGAAAATTGAATAATAATAAAAATTAATAACAATTGATAATTTTAATGAAAAAATTATGAACAAAATTAAAAATGAAGACAAATAATTGAAAAATGAGTTTAAAAATGAAAATTAAAGAAAATACCTAATTGAAATTTGACAGAAATATTTGGAAGTTTATGACATTAATTGAAAAATAATTAAAATAATTTAAACTTGTAAAAATTAATTTAAAAAAAGGATACAAACAATTGAAAATTGAAAAATTTAAATTTAAAACTTAAAAAAATAAGGAACAATTCATGAAATTAAGTTTGAAATTAAGTTTTGATTACGTTAATCAAATGAATGGCAGAATATAATAAATATGTAATTTAAAGCAATTATTTTTCAATTTATGAAAATAATTGATGATGAAAAATGAAAATGAAAATAAATGAGAATATTTTTAATAAATAAAATAAAGAATCTAGTTCATTATTGAGAAAAAAATGCAATAGTATAAAAAGAAATAATTTAAAAAATATATATATATATAATTTATTGAAACTGAGTTTTGAAATTGGGTAAAAAATTGAAAAATAATGAAAATAATGATTAAAAATTAAGAAAATAATTTAAAAATATCTTAAAAAGTTGATAATTATTGTAATAAATAAAAAAGATGACAATAGAAAATATTAGGAATTTCAAAATGATTATTGATTTAGTAAAATTTACTCTTGCTTAAGGTATTTCTCCGATGGGCAGTCCCTGACAAAAGTTGATATTTCAGTTAATAATCAGACATCGACCAATAGTTTTTAATCAAAATGTTTTAAAAATTAACAAAAGTTGCTAAATTTTTAACGTTTTTCAAAGATACCTTTTTTACAAGTTTATATTTTCTTAATTTTTTTTAAAAAATGGTACAATTTCAGTAAATAATAGCTCATTTTCTTGAGAAAAACAAATTCTACAACTTTATCTCGTAAGATTTTTGAAAAAGTGGATCATTCTTTAAATACAGTAATTTAATTACAAACATATTTCTAAATATTTATAAACAAACTGCTTAATTTAAAAAATAATCCACTTTTTCAAAAATTTTGAAAGGTGAAGTTGTAGAGTTTTTTCTCAAGAAAATGAGCTATTATTTACTTCAAATGTATAAATTTTAACAAAAATTTAAGAAAATATAGACTTGTAAGAAACGTATCTTTGAAAAACATTAAAAATTTAGCAACATTTGTTCATTTTTAAAACATTTTCACTAAAGAACTATTGGTTGATGTCTGATTAACTATCAATTGTAAATAATAAGTTAAATGGGGATGATTATATATAAAGCTCAGCTCAGAGGGTGCCACAATTGCAGGTTTCTTTTGGCGCAATATTTTTAATATAAAAAATTAATTCTTTTAATTTTATAAAAACAAAAAGTAGAATTTGATAAAATTAATTAAATGTAGGCTGATTAATGTAATTTCAACTCATACACCACAACTTTCAAATCTTTTCTTCAAGTCATTAAAATTTGTTTTACATAACCTAAAAATGTCCAAATTGGTAAACGAAAAATTAAATTAGAAAAGATTGATTATTTATACAATTGTATGAGACATCATAATTATTTATGTATTAATATACTTATTGTACTTTCTAACTTTTTAAAATTTTCATTTTGCAACAAAAATTATTCAAAATTTTGCGCCACAAAATCTTGCACTGGTGTTGTTACCTACTAAAATAGTTTGGCAGTGACCGTCCCGATTAATAATCGCTATTAATAAAAAAAAAAAAAAAAATTCACTAATAATTTTTCAACACGATATATAATAGCAGGGGGGGGGGGGGTCAAGAAAATGGGAAGTAATTTTAAAAACAAAAAGTTTGTTTTGTTTTTTTTTGGTATCTGTTAGTAAATTCTTTAAGTTTATGCAAAATCATCATAATTTTACCCCCCTTTTAAAAGGGGGTGTACAAATATGTGTCAAGTTGTGACAAGGGAGAAGGGGGGTAGGGGGGGGGGTCGAAAAAAGGAAAACAAAGGTGTAACGTAATTTATGGACGGACCCTTAAGGTTCATTTTGATTGACACTGCCATGGCCAACTACGGGGAAAACTCTCTTTTAAATAGATTTATCAAAGATGCAAACTTCTTCTATAATCAATTAGATTTCTTTGTACTTCCTCTTAACCAGTTTATCATTGTCTTAAAAAAGGTTATATATCTGCTCATTTTGGTTATCAAATTTAGATTTAAGATTTATTAGTATCTTATGTACAAATGGGCATTTTTGTATTCTGCTAGTCCGTCGAATTATTTAAATAAAATATTTTTTATTCTTGAAGGTCTGATAGTGTTTTTTTGCAATCTAAGGAATGAGTCGAAGGTGCACCTTCTCCGAAGAGAATTCGTGAATTCTTTTTGAAGAAGTTGGGTCTAGGAGGAAGTTGGAGAGGATCATAGATGAAGTGAATAATCAGAAGATGTGACCTGATTCGATGGCATATCACTGATAAAGGTTCTTCCTCGGAAATTGCGAAAACTTGGAACCGCAAGTCTGGGCAGGAAGAAGTCCGTTCGTCTCGGGGTCGGCGTTTGGATGCCGTTGCTCAGGGGCGTACTATTGATCATGACGTGGGTGGGGGTGTCTGCACCCTCCCCTGCACTCGAGACCCCAACCACCTACACCGACGACTCACCCCCCTTAGGGGAACCAGCTGAAGCGTTGCAACGGACCCACTGCCATACCGGGTGGTCGTTAATTTACCCAACCTTGCCTTCATCAACCTTTTTTTTTCTTTTTTTTTTATCGAATATTAGAAAAATTTCAATCTAAAAATGTCTCTCCCTTTATTTTGCAATTTCGTGTCAAGGCAAGAATGAATAAAATGTATAAAGTTGCTTGAAGACAACGGAAGAATTGCCAAGTCAAAAGTAGCGCGCAAGATCTTAAAATTTATTGCATACATGTATTACTCGATGTATTATGAAGAAGGAAAGTTATGCGAGGAATGTTTGAAATACAAATTCCAGTGACGTATATAGTACAACTCAAGTTTTAATGGTCTTGTCTCATGTGGCGGAGGTTTCAAGGTTTATAGATCAGATCACGAGTTTGTAATAGTTTAGGGATTTTTGGAAGTTGATGGTTGAGAGATTGATTAGGTGATGGAAAATTGATTATGATATATAATAAATTGATTAGAAAATGTCTACTTTAGATTGTACGGCAAAAAATATTGGATGGATAATTTAAAACAATTATTAAAAAAAGTTATTTTAAAATTTATTGGATGCTTATTTATCAAAATGAATCACGCAACCGAAAGGATCTAAACGTCAGTTATGTAAATACAAGAAATAATATTAGTTGAAATTTTCATGTCTGTAACTGGATGTAAATTTAAGTTTAACTTTCTCGCCACTTATTCGCATTGCCTTGTTCCTGTTTTGATATTCGATTATTCACAAAGGTACATGTACATTAGGAACATTAAGTCGGCTGCCCGGATTAGTCTGAGAGGGACCAAAACAAGATGGTGAAATGCTATTTGTAAACTTCGTTAGCGTCGGTTTTGCAACCAACAATGTGACTTCGTGATACTCAACTGATGTATACAATTGCATACAGTCAACTTCCTTTTTAATGAAAAGTTTCCTATAATTTCATTTTGTGTGTTGTTTATAATAACTCGAGCATCAAGTGAATTTTATTTAAACTTTATTCAAATTTCCTACTTTCTAAACTAATAATTAATAGCCTTTTACAGTTAAAACATACACACAAAAAAGTATACAAAAATAATATTTGAAATACATCTTGTCTAATTAAAAGAAGGACATTCGTTAAAAAAGTTTCTGAATTGATGATTTCAAGATGAACATTAGTATAATAATTTATGAAAACATTATCTAGATAAATTAATCTTAATAAATTTGGGTAACAAGTATTTTACTTTTTAATGATATTAGGTTTTTAATTCCTAATAGAATAAAATCATAAAATTAATAGATAATTAAAAGTGAAGCTGAAAATTGTTTAATATCAAGGAAGTGGGAATGTAATGCTATATTGTATTTTTTGTACTGATGACGGTATATTGTTTTTTTCAAACACTGTCTGCGTACATCGGCGGTGGATGTGTAAAAGAGAAGAGGGTTTCTGTCTGTGTGAGTGTGTACAAAAAATACTCTTTTGGATGAGGTGTATATGGGGTGTAGAAAAGCCGTCTGGCTTAAAGAGTCGCACTTCGGATCAACTCTTGGAATATTTTATTTTTTTAATGGCTTTCTTTAAAAACGTAATACTATTTTAAATAAACATCTTTGCGTCAATATTTTTAAACAAAAATTTGAAAATGTTATCTAAATAAAAATCAGAAAATATTTTATTAAGTGTTCAATTACGTTTTACTTAAAATTATTTGTTTTATACAGGAGTTAATTACATTTTTTTCTCAGTCAAATTCAAAACATTGTTTGAATTTTCAACTTATTAAACTACAAGCAATGTAATTACAAAATGAATGAAATTCTGAAGCTAAAAAGTTTCACGTTAACAATCACATATTTACGATATTTTTCACGAAAGAGAATTAATTTGTTTATCAATTACTGTATTGGATTGATGCGCGCATTTCAAACTGGTTGAAAATTTAATATTCATCACACGCATAATCTGAGTGGACATATCTCGGATGACTACCGTTTTAGAGATTTGCATGATTACAGGTTTTTCGTTAGTCGTGTATAGAAAAAAAAAACTTCATGTGAAAACAATTTTCGAGACTTTTAAATGACCACAAAGAATTACCAAAACAACTCCAATATTGAATTTTAATTTTATGAGAGAACTTTTTTCTTAATCCAATGTAAATATAAAAGATGCATTGGATAAAAAATGAGTTATGCTTGGAATCGGATTTAGTATAATTTTTAAAAAATCCCTCGTGAATTCTTATTAATTAATTATAATAAAATTCTTATAAGTAACTTTAATATTTTACTAAATTAAAATTTTGTAAAATAAACAATTTACTGAAATTGGAAGAAATTCTACTCATATATACATATAGGTGTCTATATGAGGGTCTAGAACAGATGGAAGATAAAACATTTAGGTCGCAAGTGAAAGAGGTATTTCCAATTATATGACATTCCATATTACTTCGCAGTATTTCATTAATTTAGATTATATTTTTACTCATATATTCTAAAGGATGCAAGGTTAGAAGCATCTATATATTTAAAATAGTAACTGACGATTAAAGTCTTATATAGCAATGGAACCGTATTTTTAATCCTTTTTACTCGAAAAGGGTTAAATATGATTGAGTCGTAAAAGATAGTTTGAGACAGACGCTAATAAAAAATTGCATATCCCTCTAAAATGGTTTAGAAACTTTAAAAATCGTCATTTCTATGATTAATTATTTCAAAAGAAAATATCATTTAATTTAACAAAAGAATAAACTTACTATTAAACAAAATTTCTATTTATTAAATAAAAATATAATTTTAATAATTTATGTATCATCCTTCAGCGCAATGTTTCAATGCATTTTTCCTTCCTCACATCTTTTACTCACAATTTTATCGTCATACCAAAAGAATAAAAAAAAAATTACAGAGGAAATTCTCATGAAACACTGAATGAAAGGTTTTTTTTATACTGCAAACATCGAGCTTTTCAAAAGCGCGTATCCTATTACGGTATGAAGTTTAAACATAAAATAGTTTCATACATACAGTTCTGTTTTCACATTAAAAAAACATTACAATAGGTAGCTATATTTTATCATTTTGTAAAATTTGATTGTCGTATGAAAACATTTTCAAGAACCGAGAATAACTTTATTTCCATTTCAAATTTTTTTGTTTATTTTCATTATCATGAAAGTTCTGACTCTACTATAGAGATATAAAATTCTAGTTTCATTTGATGTTTTTAATTAATGTTAATGGAATAGCAAAGCATGGTTTTTCTCATAAATTCATATTATTTTTTTTTTTAATAAATTGACATTTTTCTGAATGGTATATTTTTTTCAAATTCGTGATATTTGGTTTGAATTTTATATATATTTTATTTCCCGTAAATTCATATTTTCTTGTTTTATGCGTATTTTTCTATCTAAACAAGTAAACAGGTTTATCATCCATATCCAAATATAACCCAGTTTTGATCATACTAAAAATAAAAAATAAAATATTAAGAAAGAAACTTTATATAGAGGAAATTTAATTCACAAGAAGAAAGATTCTAAAGATTTTTATGAGACGTGGGGGGATAAAGTTTGAGAGTAGTTTTCGGGACTGTTTCTGAAGGTCGTTAAAGTAAATCCGGACATTCCGCACACGCACGAGGCATTTTTACAGGATAATGTTCAGCCATTAATTAGATTGCTTGAGCCCAACTCAAGTTCCCACTTAGCCAGGCTCAGAGCTTTTTCAAGCAAGTATAAAAAGATTTTAACTAGCTAAATACATAAATGGTATAAACTCATTTTCTTAGGAAGCATTTATATTTTTTGTCTTATTCTTTTTCTTTCCCTTTTCAATCTTCTCTCTTTGCGTATTTCGTTCTACTTCTTCTTTGACTAGATGAGTTTTTGGAAGTTTTCACTCTAAATTGAATTTTTACATTGCCCTAAAATTCAAATACTTCAAAATTGCAAGACTTTGGAATTTTGGAATTTGTATTTCTAAATTGTCATTTGTTTCTTAAAACAAAACAATAAAGAATGCTGGTGATTTTTTATGATCGTTTTTGAAAATAGCAGGGCTGCCAGCGGACTTGCAGAATGAAAATAGTAAAAAAGTGACTTTTAATTGAAAAAAGTGAGTAAACAATAATGGGTTTGCCATTTCGAAAATGGAACAAATAATTAAAATATGAAGAAAATAATTGAAAAAAGAACAAAAATAATTCATATTGAAAAAAATTGTAAAATGACAAAACTCATTGAAAAATTGATTAAAAATCAAAAAATGAAGAGAAAAATTCAAAAAAAGAATAACTGCAATTTGAAAAAAAAAAGTTAAAAAATTAACGATATAATAATAAAACTGGTGTAAAAGTTAATAAATTCATGAAAATAATAAACAAATAAAAGACAATGAAAATTAAAGAAAATAATTTTAGAATGTTAAAAAAAATTGAATAATAACAAAAATAATTGATAACTGGTGTAAAAGATCAAAAACTTGAAGACAATAGTTGAAAAATTGACAAAACAATTAAAACATTAAGAAATGACAATGACAATGACAATGACATAAATAATTGAAAACTGGTGTAAAAGTTAATAAATTCATGAAAATACTTGAAAAAAATATTAGGAATTTGAGGATAATAATTAAAAGTTGAAGAAATTAATTGGCGTTCGAAGAAAGAAATCGAAATTTGGAGAGAATAATTCAAAAATTAGAAAAAAATATCACTATTATAAGAAAGTAATTAAAGTTTGAAGGAAACAATTGCAGTTTATAGAAAATAATTAAAATGGGCACAGTAAATGGATAAAATAAAATAAAAAAAATAAAAAAAAAAGGTTTAAAAAATTTTAATAAATTCATGACAACAAATAATAATATTGAAAAAAATTATTGAAATTTTAAGAAAATTATCGAAAACTGGGGTAAGAAAATGATAAATTCATGACAATAAACAAAAATTGAATAAAATAATTGAAATTTGTAGAAAATAATTGAAAAATAGCAAAAAAATTGAAATTAAGAACGTAATTAAAGTTTGAAGAAAATAATTGAAATTTGTAGAAAATAATTGAAAACTGGTGTAAGGAATTTAAAATTCCATGACAATAAATAAAAAGTGAAAAAAATAATTAAAATTTGTAAAAAACAATTCTAAAATGGAAAAAAATTATATATTAAGAAAGTAATTATAGTTTAAAGAAAATAATTTAAATTAGTAGAAAATAATTCTAAAAATAATAATTCTAAAATAATAATTCTGAAAATGACAAAAGTACTTTAATAATGACAAAATTAATTGAAATTTATCCACAATAATTGAAAAACAGAAAAAAATATTAGAAATTTGAGAAAAAGAATTGAAACTTGAAATAATCAATTAAAGTTTGAAGAAAATATTTGAAATTTCAAGAGAATAATTCAAAAATGATAAAAAAAATAGAATTATTATAAAGTAATTAAAGTTTGATGAAAATAATTGCAATTTGTAGATAATAATTGAAACAAGTGTAAAAAAATTAATAGCTTTATGACAATATACTGAAGAAAATGATTGAAATTTGAAGAAAATAATTGAAAACTGGTGTATGAAATTTAAAAATTCATACCAATAAAAAAAATTGAATAAAATAATCTTAAAATGACAAAAATGATTAATTAATGACTAATGACAAAAGTAATTAAAATTAATATACAATAATTGAAAAATTGAAAAAATATTAGAAATTTGAGAAAAATAATTGAAACTGTAAGAAATTAATTAAAGTTTGAAGAAAATAATTGAAATTTGTAAATAATTAAAGACTGGTGTAAGAAATTTAATAATTCATGACAATAAATAAAAACTGAATAAAACAATTGAAATTTGTAAAAAAAACAATGCTAAAATGTAAAAAATTAAATATTAGAAAGTAATTAAAGTTTAAAGAAAATAATTGAAATTAGTAAAAAATAATTCTAAAATGGCAAAGATAATAGAAATATGAAGAAAATAATCTGAAAATGACAAAAGTGCTTTAATAATGACAAAAGTAATTGGAATTTATCCACAATAATTTGAAAAACAGAAAAAATATTAGAAAGTTGAGAAAAAGAATTAAAACTTGAAGAAATTAAATAAATTTGAAGAAAATAATTGAAATTTGAAGAGAATAATTGAACAATGAGAAAAAATAATATTAAGAAATTAATTAAAGTTTGGAGAAAATAATTGCAATTTATAGAAAATAATACGAAATTATGGCAAAAATAATAGAAATATGAAGAAAATAATCTGAAAATGACAAAAATACTTAAATAGTGACTAATGACAAAAGTAATTAAAATTTATAGACAATAATTAAAAAATTAAAACAAATATTAGAAATTTGAGAAAAATAATTGGATTAAAGTTGGAGAAAATAATTGCAATTTATAGAAAATCATTCTAAAATGGCAAAAATAATAGAAATATGAAGAAAATAATTAAAGCTTGAAGAAAATAGTTGAAATTTAAAGAAAATAATTGAAATTTGTAGAAAATAATTGAAAAAGGTGTAAGAAATTAATAAATTCAGGACAATTATAAATATACTAAAGAAAATGATTGAAATTTGAACAAAATAATTGAAAACTGGTGTATGAAATTTATAAATTCATGACAATAAAAAAAATTAAATAAAATAATTTAAATTTAGGAAAATTAGTCGATGTAGGAAGGTAAAAAATATAAACACATAAGTTACATGTGTAATGACGACGTTTCGATGGTTAGATTCACCATCATCTTCAGGCCACTTTATTAAAAACAAAAAATAACACTAATTTTTAACAAAATAAATTTTCTAATAATAAGATTTTTCTTTTTTTAAACAAAAAATTAAATTTAAAAACACAAAAATATAAACACACATACCTCACGAATTTACACGAAGTTACAAAAATAACATGTCAAAAAATAAAAAACTTTTTTTTTATATTTGTGATGAAAAAATTTTTTTTGTACAATATAAAAAGGCGTCAACTGAATAAAATTTTCTAATCATTGTCAAAACGACGAATGATTTTGTCAAACTGAAGGTTCGGGGTGAGTGTAATTCATTTATAAATAATACGATAACAATTGAATGATTTCAAAACAGTGAGGTATAGTAATTAGAAATTAAGCCTTCCCAATAATGGAAAATATCTATTACTTAGAAAACAAATATCTTTCTTCTTATTTATAGTATTATTGTAACCTTTAATATGTATCATCTCTGAGATGAGTCTTTTTCTATAATGTGGTTCGAAATCAACAATTTTTACGTCATCAAAGTCAAATGTGTGATGTGATTTTGATTGGTGTTCTTCTACAACAGAATCGGGACCTTCTCCCTTTTTATGTTCGCGAATTCTTTCTTTTAAAGTTCGTTTAGTTTCTCCGATGTAAGTTGCGGGACAATTTTTGCAATTAAATTTATAAACAATATTAGTCTTTGACTAATATTCTACAAATTAAATTTGTAGAAAATAATTCTTAAATGGCAATAATAATAGAAACATTAAGAAAACAATCGGAAAATGACAAAAATACTTGAATAATGACAAAGTAGGTAATTGAATTTGCAGAAAATAATTGAAAAATCAAAAATAGCAAAAGTAAGTTCAAACTAGAGTAGAAAATTTAAATATTCCTGACAATAATTTAAAGGTTGAAGAACATAATTCAAATTTTAAGAGAAGAATTGAAAAATGACAAAAATAAATTATTTTCTTGTGTAATAAATTAAAATATTCATGAAAATAATTTAAAGACTGGAAAAAATAATTGATATTTATAAAAATTATGTTTAAAATTGCAAAAATACTTGAAAATTGACAAAAGTATTTTAAAAATGAAAAAATAATTAAAAAGAGGCGTAGAAATTAATTATTTGCAGACTGTAATTACAAAATTGACAATGTTATTAAACTATGAACAATCTAATTAATTTTTAAGGGAAATTATTAATCAGGCACCCAATATCAAAAGACCCCCTTTCCGCAGCTGGAATAGACATTTTACTAAAAAAGTAAGAAAAGTGAGTTTTTTAAAAAAAGGGAATAATAGTCAGCGATTTTAAAAAAAGTGAGTAAAAGTGAAAAAAGTGACTCACTGGCAGCCCTGAAATATTTAAAGACGGTCTGAAGTAAAGAGGTACTAAAATTGGCTTTCTTTATTAAAAATTGTTTATTCGATAAAGGAAAGTTTGAAAAATTCGTAAAGAAGAGAAGTAGGCCCTTAAGTTTAATAAGTTTAAAAACTTAAGGATTTCTGCTGCTGACAGAGAGGGGAAGAAATGGTAAGTGTAATTGAAAAGGAAGAGCAACTCGAAACCTTCCAACTTGTCGTAACATCGTCGTAATCTTTCGATTACGAGTCCTACAATAGCGTCCGTCATTTTCAGAGAAACGCTTCCGAGGCTGAGGTAAAATGTACTCCGGACAAAATCTCAACTTTCAGTCGTCAAACAGAATTCTCTCTATACCCCTGTTTCGCCGCAAGAGCACGACATGTTTTATGTATTTGAAATCCGTTTATTCTTTCTAAATAACTTTCACTTTTCAAGTAGCAAGATAAAGAGTATAGCAAAATAAAAAGAAACAAATAAAAGAAATTGAAAATAAGATGAGATAAATATTGAATCTCACTTATCCAAAAAGTTTTAAACAAAATGTCTTTGAAAATCGAATAGGATCGTATTTCTGTTTCAAAATTCAAACACTACTGAATCTCAATGGTCTAAAATTTAAATGTTTCGAAATTCGTAGGTCAGTTTCTGAAAAGATTTATGAAGCTTTTTCAAGTACTTCGCTTCAATACATATCAAGAATCTTTTTTTTTCCAAGAGATGAGAAAATATGAGAAAAAGCGGCACATTTTTCAGCCGACCACGTGTTGTTTCGGGTAAAGGTGTGAAAAACTCACACTTTAACAACAGCGTGATGGAAGTAGCAACATGCCAGAAAGAGCACTCACCTATTATTAACCTACTTAGATGAAATTCTTCTAGACCTGACGATCGCTAAGAGAGGTTACCAACCCAATTTCTTTTATCACATAAAAATAAAATCAAAGGAAAACGAAATTCAACATGAAAAATAAAGTTGAAACAGGGAAGATAACTTTTACGATGTATTTACACGAAATAAACCATTTTTTTCAGTGAATGTTTAAAGAATTTGATTATGATGATAATTTCACTTACAATTTGAAAACATATTTTAAAAGGGCATGAAAAGGGCTCACTTTGGAATTATTAGACTTATTCTTTATTAATTATTATTTTTTTTATTATTATTATTACCATATTCTTTATTAAATTTCGAAAATTTTAAGAGCTCTTCGATTCTTTAAAATTAAAAATTAGTTACAAGCATTCAAAGTTAGTAGTGTCAAAACCCTAGTTTTGAGAAAAACGAGTTTAAAGTTCAAGATTACCATTAGCGCACATGTATTTTAAAAATTAAAAATAAGATTATTTTGTATTTTTAATTACGATAAAGTTATGCTAAACGCATAATTCGACGTGGGACAATATGAAGTTTGTTTTTCAGAAATAAATAAAAATTCGAAAATTAAAACCTTCTTTAGAAAAATGCGAATATCACGGAAAATAAAATCGATAAATTGAGCCTTTTTCATTCGAACTTACACTTATTAAGAAAATTAAAATTGACTATAAAATAATGATAATCATTCACAAAGAGAATAAAAAAATTGATACATTTTTGGTGGTACATTGAATGTGTGAAATAACTAGATTGTGATTTCTAAGCTTCACAGGTATCAACTCTATAAATTTCTTGATGTCAGTTCCTTCTAACGTCCGACCACACATATCTTTCTCCCCTGTGGAGTTGCAGTTTTCCTAAGTGGATTAAAAGGTTTGTGGTCAGACAACTACTTACGGTCTGACCGTAATATACTTTTATCTCCTTGAGCGTTTTCTTGCAGTATTAATCTTTAAATAATTACACAAAATTATTAACATTTTAAGAACGGTTTTTCAAATTTTTTCAACTTTTCTGAATAAGTAATCGAAGTTTTAGTACTTTTATAAACTAAAATTTCCGGTTTTAAAAACTTTTCCAGGATTTTTTAAAGTTAAAATAGCATAGTTAAAGGGGAGGTTTGGACTACATTTTCACAGCATCGAAATTTATTTACTTATTTCAAAGGTGCCAATTTCTTTTCAAGAATAATTTAGAACCTAAAAGTAACATATTAAGTAAAAAAAAATTAATATTTTAATCATTAGTTTAAAATTTTTAATCCAGACAAAATACAAATTTTTAAAATTGAACTTTCATTCACAATTTTTGTATTTTCTATCGCCAATTTGTTTTCTCAGTTTTTAAATAATTTTCCACAATATAGCGGATGGATTATAAAAAAAATTAATTCTGGAAGTATCAACAAATTTTTTTATTTTTATTTTTGATAATAAAGCATAATTCTATAGATTCAAAACTAAGCGAGGAAAAAAATTGGCACACTTGAGCATCTGGTTGAAATTCCACTTTTCTCTCCCTTTAAGAATGCTTAACCCATTAACCTAACCTCAAACTAGAAAATACTTTTTTATATAAAATAAAAATATTATTAAAATAGATTTCATCCATTGTTGAAAGAGGCAGTTGCACATTTAAAAAAAAGTAAGTTGAGACAAAATTTGTTATTATATAATAATTATTTAACATTTTACTTTTTTTTCTTTAAAAAAAAGATCTTTAAAATGATCTTTGAAACATTCTCTATAAGTTTCTTCTTTGGATTATGTTAAAATATTTCCCGTTTAAAAAATATATAATAGAAAAATGTTATCTGGTTTAAACGTTACTGAACTTTGACAAAAACGACTTCACAATATTAAAAAAAAGAAACTAGGACACAAATTTCCGGATTTTAAAATAAATTTTCGATTTTTTTCCCCAATTCCCGGTAGGCTAGACACCCTGAGTATATTTTTCCAATTCAAAGCAATTTTTCATTTTCATTTTATTCAAGCGTCACATTGAAGTGGATTAAGGTACTAACGGACTTAAAGCATTAAATAAAAAGTCCAACTCTACTTTTCAAATGCTGAAAAAACCTCGATTTCCAAAAGCCGTTAATTTAATTCAATAACTTTTCTAGATACAACAACAAACATTTTAATTTAAACAAATTTAAAAAATATTTTTAAAAAAAAATTTACATTTTTGAAGACTTTTGATACATATAAATTGAAGTGAATTTAATGCGACGGAGAAAAAAATGAAGCTTCAATCTCTTAGTGTGTGAATAGTTTATTCAAGGTTTATTCAGTGAAGTAACATCTATGGATCTTTAACAATCGATTATCGAAGACGAACGGAAGCATTTCCGAGCGGCTGAATAATCTGCAAGCCGTTTTCCCCACCCATGTACCTTCCAGCAAACATATTCAAAGTGACAGAATAGAGCATCGTGGTTTATCCGCAAACAATGACATGGGACCGCGAGAATCATGTCCCAGAGTGGAGTGCTGTCAAAAGTTATATCTCTATTGAATTACACTGGAGACTTGCTTGCAAGCTGCAGGTCTGCTTTCCAACTGTACGCGCAACTATACGATGTCCACCTTTGCCCTTTTCAAACTCAAAAGAACGCTTATGCTCTTTTAAACAAAGCAAATTTATTCAAAAGCCTACTTTATGAAAAGTTTATTGTTTATACGAAAAGATTATACTTTTTTTCTAAAGACAATTATCTAGACTAACACAATTCTCCTCTGCACATAATGAAAAGTCAACGAACCCGATTATAAGTCCTTCTTTTTATAAAGTTTATTCATTTACGCAAAAATCATAACAATCTTATGAAAAATAAAATCTAAAAACTACTAAAATGATCTCTCTAAATCTGAATTAGTTAAAAATAACTAATTTGAAAGCAAAAACTCAGTCACTAATTGAAATAGTTATATTTTTACTAACCATTTAGTAAAAAATAACTAATTATTAGTCAAATTCATTTTGCTTCCTCATAGAGGAAGCGTTGTGATCGTTAAGATTTTCGATTTTCCAAAAATAGTGTAAATCGACTCAGTTTCATCTGAAAAGTTCAAATTTTCATTCCTGAGAAAATGTCCGGATGTGTGTGTGTATGTGTGTGTGTATGTGGTAAATTTTTTGTCACCAGGATATCTCGAGAACGCTTCAACGGATTTTAATAAAATTTGGATGACATATGAAGCTCACAAATATCTAAATTTGGACACAGGGATTTTTGAAAATACCCAATCAAATTTTTTTGAGCACCTTTTTTCATCGAAAATTTTGTTTTTTGGTAAAAAATTTTTTCATGCTGAAAATTCAGACAAATGAATGAAAAAATCATATTCCTTGTTTCAAAACGAATCGATTGACCTATATAAAGTATATAATTGACCAAAAACTCACGTAAAAAATCATGATTTTTCAGTTTTTTTCATCAAAAAATCTCGTTTTTGGAAATTTAAAAAAAAAAAAAATTTTTTCATGATAAAAATTCAACCAAACGAATTACAAAATCATACACTGTTAAAAATATCTATGTGAATTTTCAATAACTTGTAAGTGAAGTTATTTACAATACGTGCTATTGAATTTTCAATAACACGGTTTTGAAAATTCAAATATAAAATTTTTTTAAAAGAAAATAAAAATTCCCGAGTCGGGAATCGAACCAGGATTTTCCGGATCGTTGTTTACGCCTTAAGTACCTCGGCCATCTTGGACTGTTGAAATTTATTACTTTCATTAGGTACTTATTTGACAATGACAAATTATATCTTTGGAATGACTGCGAACTATCCGTTATTTTAAAAAATACATACATTATTGACAATAATAATTTTTTAAATGTTATTTTAATGTCCATAAACTTTTTTTTATTAAATTGTTCTGTCTACAACTGACAAGAAAAAAATAGGTTATGTTTAAGTAACAGTATATGTATGTTCAATTACATGTTCTTTGATTTTACACGTCCTTGAATTTTCAATAACAATATGAATTTTCAATTACTTGTTCTTGAATTTTCAATAACAATACGAATTTTCAATTACGTGTTGTTGAATTTTAATTCAAGCCTGAATTTAATGTGAATTCAATAACTCATGTAATTGAAAAATGCATGAATTTTCAAGTCTTTTCTAACAGTGTATTCCTTGTCTCAAAACGAATCGATTGACCTATATAAAGTATATAATTGACTAAAAACCCACGTAATAATACTTATTTGCATAAAAATAAATAATAATTAATTTAAAATTAAATTATTATTTTTTATATTATAAATAAATTTATTGCTTCCTCTATGAGGAAGCAAATTATCTTGCTTCCTTGGAAGCGAAGTGTCCATGAAATGGACAGAATTCACACCTAGTTTATGTTATGTCAGAATTACTAATATTTTAGTAAAATTCTGTTTATTAGTTTAAGTAGTCAAATTTTTACTATTTTTAGTTATATTTTTACTAATAATTAGTCATATTTGACTAATAATTAGTTATTTTTAACTAATTGAAGAAACAAAAACTCAGCCACGATTTTACTAATAATTAGTTGTTTTTAACTAATTCAAATTTAGAGAGATGATTTTAGATTGGACGAGCACTTTTGTGAAAGTTAATATAAATCCATATTTTGTTATTTCGTGAAAATTAAGGATGTTAAACTCATTGATACTCTCTAAATTTAAATTAGTTAAAAATAGCTAATTATTAGTAAAATCCTGCCTGAGTTTTTGTTTCTCCAATTAGTTAAAAATAACTAATTATTAGTAAAAATATAACTAAAAAATAGTTAAAATTTAACTAATTTAATTAGTAAACAGAGTTTTACAAAAATATTAGTAAGTTTGACATAACCTAAAAATGAATTTGACTAAAAATTAGTTATTTTTTACTAAAAGATTAGTAGAAATATAACTATTATTCAATTAGTGACTGAGTTTTTGCTTTCAAATGAGTTATTTTTAACTAATTCAGATTTAGAGAGATATATAACCTTAAATTAGAAAATGGTTTCTCAGAAAAAATATAAATATTATTAAAATTGATTTCGACCAATTTTGAAAGACACTGTTGTATATTTTCTTTAAAAAATAAGGTTAATACAAAATTTGTAAAAATAATAATTATTTAACATTTTGTGTTTTTTCTTTGAGTTTTGTAATTTTTATCCTATTTTGACAAATAGTAGCTCATTTTAATCTTTGAAACATTCTCTACAGATCTGTTCGTTCTGTTAGTAATATTTTGTTAAATAATCATTAAACAAATACAATTTTTCTACTAACAATTTTTTAAACGGTAAATTTTTCAACTAAATTGAACAAACAGACTTATAGAAAATGTTTTAAAGATTAAAATGAGCAATTATTATTAAAATTAGATGAAAATTACAATTGTTCACAAACTTTAAAGAAAAAACACAAAATGGTAGATAATATTACTATTTCATAACAAATTTTGTCTCAACCTAATTTCTTTTAAAAAGTGTACAGCTGGGTCTTTCAAAAGTGGGTGAAATTAATTTCAATAATATTTTTATTTTATGTGAAAGGTTTTTTCGACTTAAGGCGATTTGGTTTTAATTAAAGTTTACCATAATTAAGAAATATAGAGATTATTGTAATTTTTACTCGGAAACAAAATTTTAAATCATCCTGGTTAAGTCAAGAATTTTTTAAATTGAAAATTCTTTACTAATAAAATTTTATCTTAAATTTGACAGAAAGAGATTGATTTTATAAGGTTCTTGTCAGTGGCGTAACTAGAAGAGCAGGGGCCCTGGGACAAAAAGGAAAATGGGTCCCCAATTATAAATAATAATTTACAAGTTTAATTAATTCATTCATTTATTGTGTATTCTGTCCAAACCTGAAATTTGTCACTAGATGTTTTTTCTTTTCAAATTTTAAATTGCCTTGTCATTACATCAATTTAATTATTTATTCCTAAATTTTATATATTATTCATCGTAAACTTAAATTAATTTACTAAATTTTACATTATTTTTGTCATTTTGCAATTATTATTTTCAATTTTTAATCATTTTCATAATTTCTGAATAAATTTACTGAACTTTCAAATATAAGTGTATCTTAATTTTCAGTTATTTTGTTCAATTTTCATTTCTATTTATTATTTTGCAATTATTTTCTCCATTCTTTAATATATTTATTATTTTTCAATTAATTTCCTGAATTTTCATTTATTATTTCGAATTTCGATTATTGTCTTCAATTTTCAATTTATTAAACGATTTTTAAATTATTTTCTTTCGCTTAAAATCAATTTCTGTAATTTTATATTATTTTCCACGATTTTCCATTATTTTCTTTCTTTTGGCATAATTTTCAAAAATTTCAATTATTTATCTGAAATTTCAATAATTCTTTTTATTAATTTTCGATTATTTCTGAGATTTTTTAATTATTCTTTTTAATTAAAATTTTAAAGTAATTTTGTAATTATTTTCTTTTTTTAAACATATAGTCTATGGTTTTTTCAATTATTTCTCTCCAATTTTATTTATTGTTTTCAATCTTTCCTATTTAAATTATTTTCATCATTTTTCAATTATTTTTCTCAATCTTAAATTATTTTTAGCATATTTCATCTATTTTTTTCCATTTTGAATTAATTTTATCATTTTTCAATTATTTTCCTCGATTGTTAATTTTTATTCTTATTTTCTAAAATTTTTAAGTATTTTTCTAAAATTTCAATTATTTTCTTCAATTTTCAATTACTTTCGTTCTTTTTCGTAATTTCCAAAAAGTCTTTCATTACTTCTGTTTAATGAAAAGTCAATTCAATTTTAAATTATGTTTATCTTGTTTTATTTATTTTCTCTAATTTTATATTATTTATCTCAATTTTCAATCATTTTTTAAAATTTTCAATTATCTTTCCTAATTTTTCATTATTCAATTTTTTTCAATTTATTTTTAAGATTTTTAATTTTCCCAAGTTTAAATTATTTTCTTTATTTTTAAAACATTTCTATGATGTTTAAATTACTTTCTCCAATTTTTAATTGATTTCATTTTTTTTTCAATTAATTTGAAAAATTTGTGTTTATATCTCTACTTTTTTCAAAAATGGATTTATCAATTTTTGAAAAAATGCTCCTCACTTGTGATAATCTCAATCAATTTTTATTACTCAACTCAAGGTACAGCTTTAAATAAATGCACAGTAAAAAAATTACCAGCATCGAATTTTTCATTGTCTTTTCTGTGTTTAATCCGGAATAAAGTTACAATGTTGTAGGTACAACAATTTTCAGAGGCTTTGTTTTATACGTTTGCTGACACATGGAAAATTTCAACCCCATTATTTCTAAAAATAAATATACAAATACTGCGGATTTTAATTTTCCTGTATTTTTTCTTTTTATTTTTTTCAAATTACTAAAGTATAGAGTTATTTCTAAAATTGATTTGTGTAGTGACCTTTTATTACATCGAAACCATGCAATATAAACTGTATTGTTGCACTTTTTTTCCGAACTAAAAAAATATCAAGTCGACATCTACGCTGAACACTGTTTCGTCAAAATGAAATTCTATCAGAAAAGTTTCACGACCAGGGGGTTTTTCCTATATTCGTCGATCATATACAGCACTTAGGTATGTGCACTATATGATCACTTGATATCTGCTAACAAATACATCAACATTTGTTTTCGAGGCTCGGATTGAGTGGAAATATTCACTGAATTGGGAAGAGAATATTTTACTTTACGTAAAATCAGAAGTAAAGCTTTCCCTCACAATAAAATCAATTTCTCCAATATATGTGTCTGCATACGTCGAAATATTTGATTCATTTAAAAAGTTGTAAATATCTAAATTTTCTACAAAAAAAAGGTTGTAATTATAAGAAGAATTAATTGAAAAAGAATAATAATAACAAGCTTCAGTTAATTTGTTCATTTTCGAAAAATTCTGAAAAAACACTTGTCTAACAATAAGAGAACTTTTGAAATCTAATGTTATTGGTTCACAAGCATACACTGTAAAATTTATAGCATTTTAGTTAAAACTAGAGCAGTACCTACCATAAATTTTGAAGCAGAAAAAAGTCTAGAACGTATTTCAGTCTAGTTTTTTATTTGGAGTAAAATTTAGTCTATGACTAATATTCTTTCTAAATAATGTCTAGAAAATAGTTCATGTATTTGTTGGCCATAAAAAAAGAAATATATGATTTTAATTTGTTTCAAATCGTTTTTAGCGAATTTTCATTTTTTGACTTGTTTTTTTATCGAATTTTTAAAACACGAAGTTTTAGTTAATCGAATTTACCTTGGAATTTACAGATCATTGAATTTATATTGAACAGAATTTTTATTTTATAGAATTTCTTATTGTAACAAACACCTTATTTGAAACAATTCGATATTTAAACGAATTGTAACCGAATTTTAATTTAGCACAATTCTCATTAACAGAATTTTAAATATTAAATGTCAAATATCCATTTTACCGAATTTTCATTTGTTAGAATTTTTATTTGGTTTCGTAGCTACACTAAAATAAAAGAAAATTTGCTTTCAAGACAAAAATGCGCATGTAAAACTAATGTTTTGTATTTAAAAAACTGAAAAATATTTTAGGGGAAATAGGGGACTTTTAGGGTACTTTAAAAAGTTAGTAAATAAAGATAAATAAATTATATATCCTAAAATTGCAAGATAAAAACATTTTCTAGTCCAAATTTTAAAAGTGTTATTGATATTTCTTCTAATATTATTAAATTCTTAACTTTTATGATAAAAAAAATTTTATTTATAAATACGTACATGAAACAATAAGACTGCATAGTCAGAATTGTGGTACTATTATGAAATGAATAAAAACATCTTTAAACGTAAGAAATATGAAAACTAATTTTTTTTTATTTCTTAAAAGCGAAACAGTTCTCAAAAGAATGAACATTTGAATTAACTGAAATTTGAATGTAATAAAAATTAAACAGATTGAAATTCTGATAAAACGATTATAGTCAATTTGAAACAAATAATATTAAAAGAGATTAAAAAAAAAGGAAAAGAAACAAATCAATATATTTAAAAATGGGAGGAAATCTTCAAAAAAAAAAAAAAAAGTGTAACAAACTATAAAAAAAGTAGAAAAAATATAAAAATAACGAAAAACGAACTACAAAATAAAAAACAGTAAGAATAAATTAAGAAAATGTAAGAATTGTATAAACAGAGTGACAAATTCCTTTTGAAATGAAAAAATTTTAAATCTTGAAATTTTTTGAAATGGTAAATAAATTTACGAAAAAATAGAAACAATGTAAAGAAAATTGAATAAATTTACATAAAAAACGAGTTAATCTTAAAGTAATCAGAGACATTAAAAAAAGCGTACTTTCCACCCCTTTAAATTATCAAATTAAATAAGAAATTCTATAAAAAAAATTAATAAGTTTTTCGAAATATAATAAACCCAAAATTATATAAAATAGCCTGTACTTTGCGTAAAAAGAAAAAATTTACAAAAAAAATATTAAAAGCAAATAAAATACAAATCTTCAAAAAGTGATTATCATTATAAGAAATTGTATAAAATTACAAAAGAAATAAAAATAAAAAAATATGGACATTTATTTTTTTAAGAATAAGAAATTATAAGAAAAAATTGAATTTTTTGATAAAATTATATATAAGTAGTTAAAATTTCAAATAAATAAAAATATGATTATTAAAATTATTAAATTCATTATGAATAAGTCAAACAATGATAATAGAAAATTATTAAGGAAGGAAAGAATTTTAAATGAAGTTAGAAAAACTATAAAATATCAGAAAGATTTTAATAATTGAAATTAAGAAGGTTCTCTTCACTTACATAACCTCAAATTAGAAAGTCCATTTTCAACATAAATAAAAATATTATTAAAATTAATTTCACCAAATTTTGAAAAATCCAGTTGTACATTTTTCAGAAAAAAAGTAGGTTGAGCTAAAATTTGTTCTCAAATAATAATTATTTAACATCTTATATTTTTTCTTTAAATTTTATAAACTGCAAATTTCATCCAATTTTGACAAATAATAGCTGATTTTTCTAGTTGAAACTTTCTCTACTATTTCGTTTGGTGGGTTTTTTTAAAGAATATATTTTTTTAAAGTTATTAGACAAATAAACATTTTTTTAAATGTATTTTTCAAACAGAATATTATTTAACAAAATCTAATAAATGGAATTGTAGAGAATGTTTCAACGGGAAAAATGAGCTATTATTTGTCAAAATTGGATAAAAGTTACAGATTATAACTGGATTTAAAGAAAAAACATAAAATGTAAAAATTTGATGAAATTAATTTTAATAATATTTTTATTTGGAGTGAAAAACAACTTTCTAGTTTGAGGTTATGTAAATGGAGAGAACCTTATTAAAAGTTAAAATGAATCACAAAATAATTCATTTTTGGATTTTGACTTCTAAAATTTAAAATAATTGTAATTTAAAACTTTGAATAAATTAAAGTTTGGAATCAAACCTTTTTTAAAGTTTTTTTTACAAATTCCCAGTTTGTGTGAAAATTTTCTAAATTCAACAAATTGCCGGAGTAAAGATAATAATCAAAATATCTTTAATATTTATGAATTATCAAAACTTTCTTCTGTACACAAATCTTCATTTATATCGGAGAAATGATATTATAAAGAAAAAATGTTTAATTTCAATTTTAATCAATAAATTTTATTAATAAACTGTTTTAGACAGAAAGCAATAAAAAATTGAGTTTCCATTATAGTATGTTTCTAGGAAATTAATAAAGGTTAACTTCCTAAAAGTTTTATGTTCTATTAAACTAAACATCCACCTATCATATTTTCATAGATTTGAAATTGGATTCAACATTTAAATATATTAAATTTAAAATATAAAAAGACTTGACGTTTGAGGTAATGGTAATAACTAAAAATAATAGTTTGTTGGTAATGTAGAAATCCTACCTATCTATTATAGGTTAACATTCAACGTATGTTAACGTTATTTTGGAATGGTTTTAAAGAGTTTATATTATTAACTCCGTTTAAGTAAGTAAGTAAGCCAATTAAAATTTAATATTTTTAAAATTCTAAAGACACATGTTTTGATGGAAAATTTGATGTTTTTTGGCGAAATTAATGAATAGTTAAAAAGTATACGATTCACATGGTTATATAAACATTTATACGTCAAGCAGACTTCAGATGTTTTTTTTTCAAATGTAATGCTAAATCACCCATTTCACTATTTTTAATGAAAATTACTGTAAATATACCACAAATTATGTTTTATATATACTTTTTTACTGCTTTAGATAACATGGAATTACAATACAAAAAAATAATCTCCAAAAGATTTGCACTTTCAGAAAAAATAGCCTTATTACTTTTGCTTTTTGTTCAAAACATTCCACAGCCTCTACTTGTTGATCGGTTTTCAACTTTTTTTTTTAATAATCAGAACAAAATTCTGAACAAATCTGTGATTTTCGATTTTTTTTAATGAATATTTGGGCCATTCTATTTAAAACCGTTGCACCTACAAAAGACGATCGCAAAAAAGCTTATTTTAAAATAATATTAATTTAATGAAAAATAATACATTGATAATATGTTATGCACTATTTTGAAAAAGAATTTAATGCCCTTTCGATTGGTCTTTAAGTTTTTAAAAAGTTTTCTCAATTTCATAAAGAAATTCTTATTTGAAATTTAAAATTCTTGATATCTCAAAACGCCCCTACTCAAATTTTCTTAAAACCTATGTGAAAAGAAAGCTAAGGTTTTATAGTTTCTAATCCCTTTGAATTTATTATGAACATTTTAGAAGATTTATAGATTAAAGTAATAGAAAAATGTGTGTTTTTGAAAAATCTGACATAAAGTAAAGTTGAATTTACCTAAGCCAGAGTCGAATTTGGTTGTCTTTTGTTTTTAAATTTTGAAAGAAAATACAATTATTAAAAAGAGTTTTCAGAAAAGAATAATTATTCGTTATATTAGTAGTATAGAATATACTTTAAAGTGATTCTAACAAATGAATTTCCAAGTTATTTTTCAAAAAAGAAAATAAATTACAAGAAAAATACATTTTGTACATTTTTTCAAAATTAAAGACAAAATACAACGAATCTGGCTTAGGTAAATTCAACTTTACTTTATGTCAGATTTTTCAAAAACACACATTTTATATTATTTTTATCCATAAATTCTCTAAAATGTCCATAATAAATTCAAAGGGATTAGAAACTATAAAACCTTAGCTTTCTTTTCACATAGGTTTTAAAAAAATTTTAGTAGGGGTGTTTTGAGATATCAAGAATTTTAGATTTCAAACAAGAATTTCTTTATGAAATTGAGAAAACTTTTTAAAAACTTAAAGATCAATCGAAAGAGCATTAAATTCTTTTTCAAAATAGTGCATAACATATTATCAATGCAAATAATAAATAGAATGGCCCATTTATTGTTTATTTACAACATTAAAAAAAAGATGCAATAAAATTTTATGTCTTTCTAAATTTATCAATTTATAACTAAAATTTAATTTATCTAAATCAATTTATTATTTTATATATAATCAATTTATAAACAAATATTTGTTGTTAATTATTACAATTTGTTTCTAATGCAGCTAGAAGACTTTTTTTATTTTGTAATTCAACAAATTTTTATATGTTAGTCAGTGCAGGTTCATCAATTTATTATTATTTAAATATTAAAAAAAAATCGAAGATCACAGATTTGTTCAGAATTTTGTTTCGATTATTTTTTAAAAAATAAGTTAAAAATCGATCAACAATTAGAGGTTGTGGAATTTTTTGAACAGTAAATTCCACTTTTTCCCCACTGTGCGGTCTCCCCTACATTATTTTTTTAAAAAAAGTGTCTTTCAGTAGCTTTTGACCAAAAATAGTAGTCAAAAAGTGTACATGCCCAAAAAAGTGTCAAAAAAGTGTAGCACTTCGAAGCTTGAAATGGAGATAACCTTCTTAAATCAATTTAAGAATTCTTTTTTCAAAGTTACAATATTTCAAACAAATGTGTCATTTGCCTAATGTAAACTACTCAAAAAATGTTCTTGTTTTTCTGCCTTAAAACTTCTGATGCAAGATTTAAAAATAAAATGCAAAGATAGCGTTAAATTTTGTTCCTTTAGGCAAATTGAAAAAAAAAAGTAAAGTGATATATAAAAGCATTTGGCGCTAATTAAATTATGTCCCCCCCGGTCAGAATCTACGCCGGACGGAGATGAAAAATGAGATGACAAAATTGGGAAAATGTTAGCAGGTATTTTCGGAAACGACGGACAATTCGTCATATTCGATCGGGCGTTCGAGAGTCGAAAAGCCCAGAAGCTGCCAACATTGTAGAGAGAGAGACATGACGCGTGGTATCACGTGGGGTATTGATCGCCGCCATTCTGGCTGCCAACCTTCTCTACCTACCCCAAGCCAAGCCGAGGCACTACGGCCCCTTTTGCCGTCCTATCCCGCCCTTCTTCGTTGCCGCCACTTTCCGCGACTCTTGCAACAAAACCACTCCCGAGTTTTCTCTCTCAGACCCCCAGACATCCGTGCACCCTGTCAGACATCCATCACCATGTATCTAGCCGGTTAATTATTAAATGCATCCTACCCACCGCGTAAATGGCACGAGAGAAAAAAGGGGGGGCGGGGGACAGGACCAAAATAAGAGGCAAGAAAAACTCTCCGTCAACGACTATACTATATATTTTCGGAGCTGGATGTCAAAGCTCATGAAAAACTCCAGTCTTTGTTTTCGAATATTGCTATTCAGAGAAACATAAATCGCTTTAACTCGACAAAAAACTCTAACATTCATATTTTCAAATGAATATCAATTTCCCTGGATTTGATTTGTAACTTCATTTCATGAATACGTGAGTTTACGTATACCCAGGTCTTAAATGAAAGGGAATGATTTAAATTCATGAATTTTTAAAATTCGTGTGTTTCAGGTATATGGGGAGAAAATTTTGAATTATGTTTGAGTTTTGAATCTTGAGTAAGGAGAATATTCTTTACACCCAAAGAAAATTCTTAATATGAAGGGATTCCGCTTGATTTGATGCAAATTTTCCTCTCATATATAGAGATATTAAAGTATTCCTCTTTAATTGAATGGATTTTACTCTACTTTGAAAAGAAATATTCTTAAATAAAATGTAATTTTGTCAAATGCAGAGCAACTTCAGAAAGTATCAAGTTTATGTATGTTAAGCTTTTTTACTTATTGCTTAAAATAAAAATTATACGTTTAATAAACTCTTTGATTATTTAAATAAAAATAATTATATTTTTGGTAAGCAATCAGAAATCGACTCACTCAAATGAATATAATGAAATAAACCATGTATTTTTAAAGAAAAATGATGTACCTATGTATTAGATTATAATCTTCAAACGCTCTTTGAAATTTTTGATTTTCCATTAGTTTATTATTTTCGTTTTCATTTAAATTAATTAAACATAAGTGTAATTTTAGGGTTACATTATATTATAATAGAAAATACAATAAATTTTACCTAGATAAAAATATGCAGGGATCACAGTTTCTCCCCTTTTTCACCTAAATCCCCTTTTTCCCCTTGTTTTCCCCTGTTTTTAGAAAAACCACCTAAAATCAACATTTTTCTCTTCTTTAACCTTCTTTTTTTCAAAAAGTTTCTATTTTTCCACTTTCGGAAATGCAAAAATTTATCCTTTTTTAGGGTGTCTGTACAATGATGAGTTGATGAGAAATTAGTTATTGACTTTAAATGTTTAAAAATAATTTTAAACTTGAAATGGTTTTTTATTATTATATTTATTGAATTTATTTAGATTTTAAACAGGAAAAATGAAAAAAAAACATAATTAAAATAAAATTATTTTTAAAAGTTATATAATTTTCTTATTACCATGTATTCTTAATTTTTTACAGCAAATTAATTTATTGGATAAAAAAATTTTTTATTAAATATTTTTTACTCGTTTTAAACAAATATTACTAGTTTTGGATCATAAAATAAAACCATGTTTTCTTGCTGAAATACATCAAATTTATTTTATTGGATGAAAAAAAATTGTTTATGAAATATATTTATTTACTTATGTCAAACAAAAATTAATTGTTTTGAATTAGAAAATATAAAAATACAATAAAAGAGATTAATATAAAAATAATTTAAATTGATTTTGTGATATTTCGCTAAAAGATTTTTAATTGAATTTCTTTAACATTATATCAGAACATTTTACATCACAGATTTTTTTAATTTCTGTTTAAAATCTAATTATTAAATAAAATATTTAAAAAACCATTTAAAATTAAAAATTATTTTTAAAAATATTTAATTGCAACAACCATCTTCTCGTCATTGAACAGACAACCTATTAAAAAATAAATTTTTGTATTTCCGAAAATGCTCTTTCTTTTGAAATTTTCATAAACAAATTGAACAAAAAAATACTAAATTAATTAATAAAACTGTTTTGAAAAAAAGAAACAATAAAATTTTGTAAAAGAAAACTTGAATTATTAATATAACCCTTTTTTCTTAATTTCCAAAATCCCCTTTTTTGAAAACCGAAATCCCCTTTTTCACCTAAAATTGAACGAAGAAACCACTGTGATCCCTGAAATATGTTATATTAAAATAAATACATATTGGGCATTTCATTTAAAACCGACTGACCTGCTTTTGTTTTTAAAAATAAGGCATTTTTTAAGTTTTGATATTTCTTTTAAAAATACAATAAATAAATAAAGATATGAGTGTTTTTTGTAGTAAATTTAATGATCTTTTATTTGGTATAAACAATTTTTAAACCGACCATATTTAAAATATTTGACAGTAGCTTTAAATGAGGCGCATGAATATTCCCTAAATCTCATTTAGCGTAAATCCCATTGAGCCTAAAATCACAAAGCCTAAAATGCATTTAGCCTAAATTCCATTTAACCTAAATCTCATTAAACCTAACATCCATTCAACCTAAATTCCATTTAACCTAAATTACATTTAACCTAAAATTCATTCAGCCTAAATCCCATTTAACCTAATATGCATTCAGCCTAAATCCCATTTAACCTAAAACGCATATAGTCTAAATTCCATTTAACCTAAATTCCACTTAACCTAAATCCCATTAAACCTAAAACGCATTTAGTCTAAATTCCATTTTACCTAAAATACATTCAGCCTAAAACCCATTTAACCTAAAACGCATTTAGTCTAAATTCACTTAACCTAAATCCCATTTAACCTAAAACGCATTTAGTCGAAATTCTATTTAACCTAAAATGCATTCAGCCTAAATCTCACTTAACCTAAATCCCATTTAACCTAAATCTCATTTAACCTTAATTCCACTTAACCTAAATCCCATTTAACCTAAATCCTACTTAACCTAAATTCCATTTAACCTAAATTCCATTTAACCTAAATCCCATTAAACCTAAATTCCATTTAACCTAAAGCCCATTTAACCTAAATTCCGTTTAACCTAAATTTCATTTAACCTAAACTCCATTTAACCTAAATCCCATTTAACCTAAATTGCATTTAGTCTAAATTCCATTTAACCTAAAATGCATTCAGCCTAAATCTCACTTCACCTAAATCCCATTTAACCTAAATCTCATTTAACCTAAATTCCACTTAACCTAAATCCCATTTAACCTAAATTCCATTAAACCTAAAACTTTTTTTAATTTAAGGATAAATATAGTTGAATCAAGAAAAGTTTTAGGTTAAATGGAATTTAGGTTAAATGGGATTTAGGTGAAGTGAGATTTAGGCTGAATGAATTTTAGGTTAAATGGAATTTAGACTAAATGCGTTTTGGGTTAAATGGGATTTAGGTTAGGTGGAATTTAGGTTAAATGGGATTTAGGTTAAGTGGAATTTAGGTTAAATGAGATTTAGGTTAAATGGGATTTAGGTGACGTGAGATTTAGGCTGAATGCATTTTAGGTTAAATGAAATTTAGACTAAATGCGTTTTAGGTTAAATGGGATTTAGGTTAAGTGGAATTTAGGTTAAATGAGATTTAGGTTAAATGGGATTTAGGTGAAGTGAGATTTAGGCTGAATAGCTATTTAATTTAAAATCCGGTGAAGTTTTTTATAAAAAACTGTAGCTTTTGTAAATTAATGACTAACAGTTTTCGATACTAACTACTATGTTCGTGATAAGTGAAATGGTAAAAACAATAGGAAAAAAGCTTTAAATTTTTTAAATTATTTTTTAAAATTCTAAAAAATGTTCCATAGTATAAATATTATTATATATTTATCATTATTTATTATCAATATTATATCATCAGGTGTTTTTGGGGTTGCTGATTACAAATCCGTTATCAGTTTTTCAAAACTCAAAATGTCGGATCCAATATGGCGGACGAACTTTTTTAGGCTTATAAAAAATAATCTTAAAATTTCAAATATTTTAAATATGGTCGGTATCAAAGAAAAATAAACTTCAAGTTTTCAATTCCATTTTTCTTAATAAAACCTAATTCAATTTTAAAAATTGATTATACCATATAAGAGATCATTAAATTTACTACAAAAAACAATCAGAGCTTTATTCATTTATTGTATTTTTGAAAGAAATATAAAAACTTAAATAGTTCCTTATTTTTAAAAACCAATTAACTAACTAACTCTTAATTAATTTTTATTTATAAAATAATATGGTTGAGATTAATAATAAAATGACAATATTATGAAATATAAAATTATTAAAATTTCTACAAAGGTTAATTTTAATCACTTAATATTTTCTTTAATTCTATTTTCCATAATGACACTGAATGATGTTTGATGATATTTCTCAAATAGTTTGAACTTGATTAAATGCAAAAATAAAATAATTGCGAGCAACTTCAAGAATCTGTTTGTACAGAGAAAAAGTCTTCATTTTAAAGAAATAATCTTAACTATAAAGGAATAAGTTCAATCAGAAAGGTTAACTTAAAAGTAATGCTTTGGATAACATATTCTCAGGTTAATAGTAGTAGATTTTTGATAACCATCGAGTCCTCGACTCGGGAGAAATAGATAAATATAACCGAATTTAAGTTAAAAAAAATATTGTTAAATTATGAATAGTTATACACAAATGGAAGAAATGTAATATAATTACTTGATGTAAATAATATATCAGATTGTATAGTTTGTTTAATTTTAAAGACTAATGGCCATGTTGCGCATTTAAGTGTCACTGGGTCAAATATTTTTAGGTTATAAATGTGAACACTTCGTGGCTTTAATTTCGTGGCTTTAGTTATTGAAACTATCGATATTGGCGCCACTGTCAAAATAGCGGTGAATTTAAAAAATCATTAATTGTTTCATTATTTTTTTTATGTAACGCGATATGAAGAAACCTAATCAGGAAAAAATGTTGGATTATATTCAGTGATAGTTTTACCTTGATTATAAGTTGCTGTTTAATGTTGCATAATCAAAATCAGTTTCCGTTGAATATTATTGGATGTAATAAAGAGTTAAACACCAATAATTTGCATTGGGCGTTGATCGTATTTGTGTATTTTCATCTCAAAAATCACAAATATAACCTAAATTTTTTTTCCTCTTAGATCCCTTTCTTCATATCGTGTCACATATATCATTTACTTTATGTTAAAAAGCGATAACATAAATTAAATTGTGACGAATCAATTTAAAACTCTAAAAAAGGTAATTAATGTTAACCTAATTTGGAACTTTATCTTAGACATTTTTGAAACATTTTCTAATCGTTGACGTGTTGATGATAAAAAAATAACAGGTTTATTTTTCTGTGTCAGTTTGAATAATTTCGATTATCCTGTATCAACTAATTTTTATTTTCACATTTTTCTGCGAATGTTTTTTCAAGTCAGTGAACTTTATTTTTTAAAAAAGCTTTAAAAATCTGTTTTATATTTATGAAAAGCTTATTTAGCGTTGGAAAGTTTATTTCAACAGGATTAGTTCAGTGTACCCGTGACTCTCGATGGTTGGTTACATGTTACACATTTTACTAGCCTTGGTTCTTTTATGGTTGCTCATTTCACGCAGTTTAATTTGCCAAGAGTCAGCAGAACAAAAGTTGCAATCTAGGTTCTTTAAGGAGCGAATTAAATACAAAAATAAACGCCATATTGTAACTATAGTTACAACTAATAAGATAAGATAAGTTATTACTCATAAAATCGCTTGTTTCAATGCTGATTTTAATTTGGATTGATAAAATTTGCAATATATATTGGAATTAGAATCTAACTGATTTTAAAATTAATTGGAACTAAAATGATAATCTATTCTCTTTGAAATTCTAGTAATACTTTTTAATAGCTACTAAAAGAAATACAAAGTAAAGGTAAAATACAAATTTCCCTGAGTAGCTCGATTTATTGCCATGAATATAAACGTTTCTTTGATTTTCACATTGTTCGAGAAAAGCAAATTTATTACATGTAAATTGTATTCAGAAAATATGAATGCAAGTAACCGTGTAATCTTTCAGTAGAAAGCTTAATTCGAATTTCTCTTTTAGAAGACGGGGGGATCAGAAAACAAAGAGGGCGTTTTGCGATCGAGCTGTCGAGAATCGTGAGATAAATGAGATATCGATACTTCGGATGATGTTCTCTTTCCCTTTGAATATATCTACCCAACAAAATCGATCAGTCCACGCTCGTAAAATTCCAGAAATCCAGCTAAAATATGAGAGGAATGTTTAACACACAAATATTTTAAGTTCAACTTTTGCACCCTACAGTTCGTTACAGCATAAAAACGGTTTGGTATCCACTTGATTAACCATTATTTTATATAATTAAAACCAATATAGGTTCGGCTAACATTTTATTAAAAGTAAATAATAATTATATCGCGGTAATTTTTACTCTTCTGGGATGATTTTTAAAATCATTTGAGAACAGACTTAAATGATTAAAGAAACCATTTACGACCAATTCGCGGACGAAAAATATAGATAATTAGGATAGAAGTATTAAAAAGACGTATTTTGGCCGAATTTGGAGAAATTTAATATATCTGAGATTTTAATTATATTTTTATTTCCATAATGTCTAAATTTCGAAACTCTGATTTAGCCTCCGAGAGTAAACTGTTTGCATCATGTGCAAACACAAAGTCAATTTCACAACCATCTTGAACCGGAAAGAGGAAGAAGAAATGAAACAAGGGAAGGCCAAGAAGGAAAGTCTGGTGGCGTTCAAGGTACTCGGTCAACAATACGTTTTCAACGTCTCTTGTGTAAAAGGGAAATAAACTGCTTCCTTCAACACAGATGTTGCATCCTTAACTCTGCTCATCCCTTTTGTATATCACTTATTCTACCCTTATCCTGACTCTTTCCACCTTCATCGACTATTTCTAAATGAGTGACTCGTTTAGCACTTCAAAATTTGCTTCCTTAATCTCAAAATTAATTCACAAATTGTTAATAACGCCGTTCGACTCAATTTTGCAACCATTAAAAAATCAAGTATTTTCGGAAAAGAGAGCCAAAAAAATACACCCGTCCGTTTTGCAAAATCAATTATTTTTTTTGCTGTCTTAATTTTCGAAACTGCCTTCAGATTCTTAATCAGAAACCTCAAAAACTCTTAGATATTGAGTTTCATAAATATTGAATAATTTTTTTAAAATTCATCCGCCATAATATATAGGTTAAGTTACTCGTAAAAACCATAAACGAATTGATCTAGAAAAACGTAATAATATAAAATATCTACATTCTCTCTAAATTTGAATTAGTCATATTTTTACTAATTTAATAAAAAACACAGACCCACTATAGTGATGCTTGTCCCGATTTTCGATTCAAAATCCGAGAATCTCGTATTTGAGAATATGATAAATAACAATCGAGCAAGACTTTTATAAATTTATGCAATTAAAGCATTAGGCTATGACAAAAACATAGGCAAATTTAGTTTAACTTAAAATTAACATTCAAAATGTTAATTTTAAATTTCCATTTTTAATCATTTTCCATATAAAATTCAAATTATGAATCTGAATATCTCAATTTTTAGCAAGATAAAGGGTACTTAAATTTTAACCAGATTGAAGGAACATATAAAACAATTTTTTTTTTACACAATTTAAAGAAAATCCTAAGAAAATCGATATTTCAAGTATAATAGCCGGTGAAATACCTTAATATAAATTATGAAAACTATAAAAAAATTCTTTTTAACAAGTTTTATAAAAGGGAAAATTCAAGGATTGTTTTTACTATTTTCAAAAATTTTTATATGAATAATTAATAATCTAGGTTTAACTTAAGCATGTTATAATTAGTTATACGTTTTAAAATAAATAAGAAAAGTATTAAGTAAAATAATTTTTTTGTCTCTTCGTGTATTTCTTTATGAAAACTTTTAAAATGTCTCATTATTCCACTCGTATTACTATATTTCATTTTTATATTTCGCTCTTTGCCATCTGATCGAAAACATAATTTATACATTTTGCGATTTTTTCATTTTCGTCATCGACTCCATATTCAAGGTATTCTTTTAATTTCTCAAATCTTTCTATTTTACTCCTCTCCTGTTCTTGTAACCTGCCATACGAATATCAAAATTAAAATTTAATTTTCACATATATTGCTTCCTCATAGGAAGTATTTCTTTTTAAAGCAGGTAAATTTATTATAATGTTAAGGTAAATTAACCCACTGTGTAGTATTTAATAAATAATATATTAGATCGACCTGAGTCAAAATAATAACACAATAATTATATTATTATCATTCTATAAGTAAATATATATTTTAGATTTAAAAAAAAATATAATATAATATAATTAATTTAATAACTAAATTCCGCAGAAAAAAATGCTACTAAAAGTATATAATCACTAGATTTCTCTTAAAAATTCAATATTGATTCTATATCTATATATCTAAAATCTATATATCTATACTTAATAGAATTCATCTCTTTGGGTGGCCTTTTAGAGCTTCTTTGATTACTTGAAATTTTTGAGATTATCTCAAAAAGTAGAACCAATATAGCAATTCTAACTTCGGATTCGGATTCAGAAAAGAAAAATACGTAAAAATATTTTAGTGTAGTGTTTCAGACAAAAAAGTTTTTTCTTTTGGGCTGTGTAATTAAATACTTGACAAATCTGGTTTTAAAATATTTCTTCCAAGATCTTTAACGTGTTCTTGTGTCTTCATTCTAATTTGAAATTTCAGTAGAGAAGAAAAGTAAATAATTAACAAAAACTATGAGGTTTAATTTTAATACTAAAACACTGTAAAAACAGGTGTCTTACAAGTGTCTAATTTTAAGACATAAGACGTTTAGAAAGCGTCTTACAAGCATTTTTAAGACACTATCTCAATGGTTTAAAATTAAGACACCTGAAAATGTCTTAAAAGTGAGGACAAAATAAGACACTTGTTTTTAGAGTGAATTGATTAAAATAAGATACAATACTTTAATAGCTTTCCAATAGCGTGAAACTTTTTGTCTCACTCTTTTCAGTATAATTGACGTTAGAAAAAAATTTTATCCTATTGGAAGCACACTGTAATCCTATAAAATGGATTATTTTAATCTTTATTGGTTTAAATTTAATCTAGTGCAATGAATTTTAATACCTCATATAGTTTTATGTACTCGTTTGAAATTTGCAACGGTTAAACTTTTGATCGATTGAGATTATGGAAAAGATTTGTTTTAATTAATTTAATGGCAACGATAAATAGTTTTAAAATGTTAAAAACTGTTTCAAAATAGATAAGAGCTGATTAGAACTAGTTTAAAATTGTTTAAAACTTAATAAAAAATGTGCTTTAAAACAATTTAGAACTACTTAAAATTATCTAAAACTGTTTAAAACCACTGAAAACTGTTTAAAAATAGTTTAAAGTTATTTGGATTGTTTTTAAACTGTTTAGAATTTATTGGAAGCTGTTAGGACTGGTTTTAAACAGTTTGGAACTACTTAAACTTATTTAAATCTAATAATAATAATAATAATAATAATAATAATAATAAACTAAATAGTAAACTATCTGAAACATTTTATAACATGTTAAAACCTTTTAGAACTTAAAACTATTTAGAACTGTTTTAAAACTGTTCAGAACTGTATAAAATTATCTGTAATAATTTTAAAACTTGCTTGAGATCGTTAAAAGTGACTTTAAACTGTTCGGAACTTGTTTCAAGCTTCTAAAACTATTTAAAAACTTTTTTGAATTACTTAAAAAATTTTTAATTCTTGGTTAAAGCTTTTAGAATAAATTCTAGATTCTTTAGAAATACTTTAAATTGTTAAGAACTTATTTAAATCTGTTGGAACTAGTTTTAAAATTTAAACTGTTCGAACCACTTGAAACTTTAGGAAACTTGTTTGAACTAGTTAGGACTAGTTTTAAACTATTTTGTTCGATTTTAAATTGTTTAAATCTTGTTTAAATTAAAAATTTGTAATTAGTTTTAAATTGTTCAAAGCTACTTAAAACTGTTTAGAACTAGTTTTAGATTTGTTAAGTCATATTTTAAAATAAAGAATAACAATTTTTAAAAAGTTATGTAAAGAAATACCTATATTTTGGACAATATATATATGTGTAACTTTATATAGAGGAAGTTCATTCAGACCTATCATCCTTTAATTTAAATCACAAATCAACTAAAGTTCAACTAGAATCTTTCTTTATTCGACTTTTCTCTTTCACTTTGTCTCGTTTTATTCGGCAGCTTTAAAAAAATTTAATTGGAAAATCTAATTCCCTTCGGAACAATAGTAGAAGACTGGTGACGGTTTAACAAGCAAGAATGGATCCCGCGAGATATCAAAAATAATGAAGAGCTAGAGGCCAACACTGAACGAAAACGTCAGAATTGTGAGAGGGGGTAAAAGGTAGATTATTTCATGGGTAAATAAGTTTTAGAAGGATTAAATTACGAGAACTGTATTATTTCCTACTATCGCTCTTTTTCAAATTATAACTTAACTTGGGCACTGAATCAACGTTATAACTTTTTATTGTATACAATTTAAGCAAAAAAACAAATAAAAAGGCTATAATTCTATCTAGGAATTCTTTTTTCAGAATTTATAATTAAATGTGAAATAATTTAGTTGGAGCGTTCACGTCTAAATAATTAAAGTTCTAGTTTAATAACTCAATCTAAATTTTAACTATAATCTAATTATCTCTTTGTCTAATTTCATAAAATGTTATATTGCAACCGCAATACTTTGGATTTTCGGTAATGAAATCATAGTTGAGAGAAACTAATTATTGAAATTAAAAACTTTTAATTTAGAAGGTTCAGTTGTAACAAATTTTTAAAAAAAAATCCTAAAACTTGTCTTATTTTTACCCAAAAAAGTATAGAGCTTAACTTTCACAACTTTGAACATTTTTAAAAACTAACCAATTTTCTCTGTGTTAAGTTCACTTTTGGATTTTTCGTTCATATTTTTTATATAATAAAAATAAAAAGATGATGGACACATAAAAACGAAATATGTATACTCGTTAAAAGTTTATAAAACTGACCTTTTGTGTTGCAATATAATAGGTAATGACTTAATGAGTGACAATAGACACCTGCGAGAATCTAGATCTGAGAGAAATAAAAAATAAAACATTAATTAAAAACAATAACGACTAAACAAATAATTGAAAAAATATAAAATTTGGCAATAGAGTCATTAATACAAATTCCTAAATAAAATTAACTATCATTATATTAAGTTAGGCTTATCAGTATGTTTACAGAAACATTTGATTTGAAAGGTTAATTCCAACAAGTGTTTAACCCTCTTAGTGATTATTATATCGCACCCCTGTGGTTCGACAATAGAATTCACCCTAAACATTCGCTGTGATGAATTCATTTAAGGCTTGATCTAAACTCTAGAACGCACTGGTCAGTGATTTCAGAACAAATTTATACGATTAGCAGCTTTGTGCAATTTGATTCAAATTCGTTTGTCTTCTCCGACAGTTTTTAAAAATAAACTTCAAGTCATAAACTTAAAGTGATATACCAGAAGTTAAAGTAACAATAGTATGTCATAACAATTAGAGGCTAAAAAAAAGAGTTGTTTAAATTAATTCTAATCTATAATATTAGTCAGTTTAAAAAATACGATGCTTTCTTCACGAGGAAGCAAAAGTTTTCAATATTTTTGTTGTTACAATAAACGAAGTTTATGCAAATGTGTTTTAAATCTCTTCAGGGATTGTAATGTTTATGCACTAGCAATATTATTCCACTGGGAATAAAGATAATTGTTCCAGAATCAACAAAGTAACATAATTCCAGAAACTTAGAACACATTACTCAGTTCAACCTAATGTTATTTATAACATAGAAGTAGCGTTCCCAAAGGAATAAGAGCGCTGATGCTTTTTTAACTCAAAGGGCTTATAAACATGACGAGCATAATTCTTAGGTGTATTTGCACATTTTTAGAATGACCAGCATTATTTAGTTTCCTTCATTGCAATTTTTATAGTAAGAAAATAATTACAACTATATGCTTATAATATATATATATGAAATTAAATGAAGCAGTATCTATAAAATAAACATTGAAAAACGATTAATAAGATTGTCGGGGAGAACCGGACAAAATTGTGTAAAAGTTTGGAGTAAAAAAAAATTATTTAATGATATTTTTGGAAAATATAAACCATCGCACATTAAAATAAAAACCTTTGAGAATTAAATAAGATAATTATTTAAAGAATTTATTTAAGATAATATAGAATAAATTATTTTTAAAATATCTTGATTGAGATACGATATTTTCAATCAGTTCCGGGCAAGTTGCTGAGACAAAAATAATGTATAAAATGTGATTAAAAGTGAAAAAATTCCATTTATTTGTTTTCTGAAATCAATCATCTGATTAATATTATAAAGAGAATTACCTTTTAATGCAGGAATTATAAAGATATACATAGAAAAACGGTGATTCATAAAGGGGAAAAAATACTATAAAAAATATATAAAGCTACTGAGATTGAAATAACTTGTAAAGTTGAGTTTCTGACACTCTAATAGATTAGATAAATACCTGCTTGCTTCGAAAAAGCAAAAAAGTTTTAAAAAGAAAATCTAAAATTTGATATTCAATACCAAATGTGACAGGTTAATCCGTCACGATTCTTTAATTACGTTACTCACGTAACTTTCGCACTCATACGCATTTTCTGCGCATGCGCACTTCTTTTGATTAATCCCGCGCTTATTTCAAATTATGTTTTAAAAATATAGAAAAATTATTCTTCAATATACAAGTATTATAATTATTATTAATATAAATGCAATAATTAATATAATTAATTTGATAAACACTGATTTTTATGGAGAAGCAGTAACAACTTGATTTTTAGTTTCTATAAAACAAACGTAAACTGTGAAAAAGTTTATAGTATTAATCAAACCTAAAAATTATGTACAAATAATTGCACACGAAAGTGTTTTTAAATTTCTGAATTTATTTATCATTAATCATTCATTTAATTAATAAGTTATTTTTATACTGAAAACTAGATTTTTATTTTTATTATTTAGGTTTTAAACTTGAGATCTTTTTTTGTTTTAAATTTTTACATCATATTTCACCATTTGAAAATATTTTCAAATTTTTGTTAATAAATTTAAACATGAACAACTATTTTCAACTATTTTTATCATTTTGCAATTTATTGTTTTCTCCATATTTTAATTATTTTTATCATTTTTAAATTAATTTCCTAAATTTTCGGTTATTATCTCAAATTTAGATTATTGTCTTCAATTTTCAAAATTTTTAAACGATTTTTCAATTATTTTCTTTTGCTTAAAAATAAATTCTGTACTTTTTCGATTATTTTCTCTAATTTCTAATTATTTTCATTCTTTTGGCATAATTTTCCAAATTTTAGATTTTTTTTTAATTAAAAAAATTTCTGTTATTTTACCAATTATTTACTTCAAATTGCATTAATATTTCTTTTGTTTTTATTATATTTCAATTATTTTCTTCAAGTTTCAAATTTTAAAATCATTTTTCTTCAATTTTTAATTATTTTCAATTCTGTTTTATAATTTCCAAAATTTTAAACTATTTATCTGATATTTCAATTATTTAATTAAATTTTTAATTATTAATTTGTATTATTTTTTATTATTTCTTCAATTTTCAATTACTTACGTTCTTTTTCATAATTTTGAATAAGGTTTTAATCATTTATCTGAAATTTTCATTATTTTATTCAATTTTAAATTATTTATATTATTTTTTCATTATTTTCTTCAATTTTTAATCATTTTCATTATTTCTGAATTAGTTTCCTAAACTTTTAATTATCTATCTCAATTTCAATTATTTTTTTAAACTATCAATTATTTTCTCCATTTTTTCATTATTCTAATTTTTTTCAAATTATTTTCAAGATTTTTCAGTATTTTTCCAAATTTAAATTGTTTATTTATTTACTCCAGCAAAGATTAAGCTAAATTAAATAAATGTTATTTTTTGACCTGGACAGTCGAGGAATTTTGCCTTATATGGGTTATTCAGAAATTTTCTCGTACCAAGCTTAAAAGATACTTTTTTGCAACATTTGCCCTGAAATTAATTTCTGTCTGTCAAAATGTTGTTCAAAAATGTCTGTATGCTTATTAATTATAAAATTGTCTGTCTCCTAATAAGTAAAAGTTCACGCAAAAATATGCAAAAGTAAGGTTATATATTCAAAAACAAAAACAAGGCAGTTGTCTGCTAGTTTCAATAAAAATCACTCTTTTTTGCTATTTTTATTTTTACGTGTTCATAATATACCCCCAAATTATAACATAATATTAATACTAATAAAACAATAATAGAAAAATTGTTTTTACTTCTGCAAAATCACAAAATATTTTAAATTTGCATTTTTACCATTTTTGTAAGGGTTTACCAGTAATTACTGGAAATTACCAGTAAGATAATTACTTATCACTTTCGTGATTCACATGACAGATTTTCTATATCGTACGTATCTTGTTTAGAATTTTCATAGCAATAAGAAGGCAAATTACCCAGGTAACTTTCCCAAAAATTAATTTTTAAACTCATTTTTTTTAATTTTGAAATTCATTTGTATAAATTTATTCAAGGTATTTACAAAGTTTAAATGTTTAAAAGTTAAATGTTTAAGGAGTAATGAAAAAAAAGTTATACACGTCTGTGAGATAGAAGTGCATATTTTCTAAAATTCAAAAATGAAAAAAATACCTTTGCAAAACATCAATTTCACAATTATTTAATAAATTCTTTAATAATAAACTGATAAGCATGAAACTTTATAGAAACCATCTTTACCGTAATATACTTTATTTCTAAAAACAATTATGTTTAATATTTATTTTTGGCCAAAGTTATTAACGATTGCCAATTTACCCAAATAGGCATTTTACCCGGTTCTCCTCTACATAAAAGAAGTTGGACCAGAAATATTTGTATCAATAGGATAAATATTGGCTTCTGACAGGGAGAAAATCCTATATTTAAATCCTATATTCGCCAGAGGAAAGTAAATTGGAGCTTTAAGTGCATCGACTTGACGACAATGCTTCTCCTATTCCCTTCTCTCATCGAGACACAAGCAGAGGAAAAACAAAGACACAGAGAGATGTTATTTTCGAAACGGGTCCTAGTTTGGCAATGATTCTGGTAACGGTCAATTTACTATATTAAACTCTCCGTTTCATTTACAAGAATTTCATGAAATAAATCAGATTCTTATGGTTCAAAAATCTCAAGGTCAAGTTTTTAACTCTTTGATTAAATCGAATCTAATATTACAATACAGAAAAGAGAAATTGAGTCTGAATTCAGAATAATCAAAGAGTAAAAATAAGCGATAATTTAGAACTGAATCTGGACCACTAATTGCTTTAAATCTGGTTCCAAAATGAAAAATGCAATTCTATACAGTCCTCGTAGTAAGTTTATAACACTGAAAAGAGTAAAACAAGTTTTTTTTAATTCGCATCCCATGAGACGAAATTCGTGGCCGAGTGCCAAGTAGACACCGCAATTTTATTTCGTTTCTTCCGCACGACTACTCTTCATGATAGCTTTTCTTATGCCCGTGCACTTCAAGTACTTGAACAAGATTTATATATTTTAAAATTACTTGAAAAAAATTGTATCTATTAAAAAAAATATACTTACTGTGAACTGTATTATTAAAAAAAAACCGATAGAAAGATATGAAAAAAATCTAATAAGTACTTATACACAATGTCAATATCCAGACAGTCAAGACGCTTTCAAGCCGTGAAAAGATTTCATCGATAAAGCATCACGGTGGGATGAATTGTCCTATAAGCGTGACACAAGTTAGGGCATTAAAAGTAGAGCTCAAGCAAGTTTTAGTTTAAAAAAAAATGACAGGAAATATAGCTGAACAGCGAATAGACTAAAAGAGGCAGCGTTTATTGGACATTATCAAATATAATGCCGTGAGGCATGTTCCTTTTAGGAAACTTTACCAACAACTTCATAATTTTCTAAAAAGATTCCTGTTCTGGAACTTACAGGAATTCGATTCTTTTTTCGAAAATTCAACAGATATTATGCACTTACACGAAGAAAGGCAAGACGCTCTTTTTATGCGCGCAATTATTCAAATGTCTTTCAACGCAGCCTTTTTATAAAATGAAACATATTTTCATAGAAAATATCAGAGAAAAGTAAAGAACCGAGTGAAAATTTACCAGAGAGACTGGCTGTAAATATTTGGTTAACCTTTGACTTGTTTATATAAAAAGAGTATGAGTGATATAAAATTTTGTTTATGAGGTGCATAATAATAAAAATGAGTTTTTCCCTGATGCGTTGCAGTTTCTAAACAGTTTTTTAATGTAGAACTTTTTTCTATATAAATGTAACAAAAAACTACGATTATATTGTTATGGAAAAAAGTTTGTTATATATTTATAGAAACATATATCCATGACTAGAACAAAAGCTGCAAACAACTCATGCAATCATTCTTTTGACGGTTTGTGTGTCGCTTTTGTTAATTAATAAGTAGAAAAGTTGACTCAACTTTTCAAATAACTGAACTTTTAGAGAATTCTGTTTGAGAATTGGAACTGTTGATTCTATGGCAGATGAAGGAAGGGTGGCGTCAATTAGTACTAGCTGGAATGGGAAACATCAGGTACAATTCTAACCTCTGAAACTAACGAACCTCCCTTCCATTCTGTTAGGTTCCTTCTCATATTCATCTCTTGTAATATAATCATTCTTTTTTAAAAGTATACCTTCTCAATGAGCACATTTATACTGTTCGATAGGATGAAATGTGAAATGAAAAAGAACAAATTTACCAATTGTGGATCAGTCTAAAAAGGATCATGAGTTTAGTATATTTTACACAAGATTTAAAAAAATGTCAATACTGATAGAAATAATCTTGATCTGTCGTAAAAAAAGCTCGTAAGATTTTTTACAACATTTCATCCAATAGTGATGCAACTACTCTATAAAGATTATCAATTTTGCATTCAGGATACACAGTAACAACAGAGAATATTTTAGGGTAAATAGGAGACTGAATTTATAAAAATAGGGGACTTTTAGGGTACTTTATAAAGTTAATATATAAAGAGAAATAAATTATATCTCCTAATTAATTTGCAAGACAAAAACATTTTTTAGTCCAAATTTTAAAAGAATTACGATATTTCTTCTATTATTATTAAATTATTAACTTTTAAGATAAAAATATGTTATTTATAAATACGTAAATGAAACAATAAGACTACATATAGTCAGAATTGTGGGACTACTTATTATGAAATGAATAATAACATCTTTAAACAAAAGAAGTACGAAAACTAATTTTTTTTCTTATTTCTTAAAAACTAAATTGCATTCTCAAAAACGTTGCGCACTTCAGCGTTATAATAATATTTGAATAGATTGAAATTCTGATAAATTTATGACTGGATTATTAGTAAATTTGAATCAAATAATATTTAAAGAGATAAAATAAAAAAAAGAAAAAGAAACGAAGCAATATATTGAAAAATGAGAGAAAATCTTCAAAAAAGAAGTTCAACAAACCATGGAAAAATAAAAAAAAATATAAAAAAGCGAAAAATGTACTATAAAATAAAAAATAGTAAGAATAAAATAAGAAAATGTAAGAATTGTAAATGACAAATTTCTTTAAAAATGGTAAAATTTGGAAAATTATTCACAATTTGAAGAAAATTTAAAAAGAAATATGTAAATAAATTTTAAAAATAAAAGAAACAAAATTTTAAACAATTTTAAGAACAAAAATTTGTTTACAAAATTTTAGGAACTAAAAATTTTATGAAAAAGTAAATAAATTGGCTACAAAATAGACAAAATGTAAACAAAATTGAATAAATTGTTACATAAAAAAACGATTTAATCTAAAAATAATCAGATAAATGAAAAAAATTGTACTCCGCTTCCCCCTTAAATAATTAAATAAGAAAAGCAAAAAAAAATTAATAAATTTTTCGGAATGTTATAAAACCAAAATTATATAAAATAACCTGAAAATACTTTGCGTAAAAAGAAGAAAATCTACAAAACAAAGAAATATTAGAAGCAAATAAATGAAAAATCTTCAAAAATTGAATAGCATTAAGAAATTGTATAAAAATACAAAAGAATTATTAATAATAAAATGCTGACATTTTTTTTTAAGAATAAGAGATTATAAGAAAAAAATTTTAATTTTCGATAAAATTATATATATTTAAAATTTTAAAGAAATGCAAATATGAATAATTAATTAGAAAATTCATTATTAATAAGTCAAAAAATTTATAAAAGAAAATTATCAAGAAAAAAAAACGAAAAAGAAAAAAAAATAGGAAAATTCATTATTAATAAGCCAAACAATTTATAAACTAACAGTATCAAGGAAAATAAAATTATAATAGAGTTAGAGAATTTTTGAAATATGGAAAGATTTAAATTAAGTTAAAATAAATCACAAAATAATTAATTTTGCTTCCTATAGAGGAAACTTTGTGATCGTTAAGATTTTTAATTTTCGAAAAATAGTCTGAATCGACATATTTTTATCTAAGAAGCCTAAATTTTCATTCTTAAGAAAAATTCGAGATGTGTGTGTGGTAAATTTTTTGTCGCTTGGATATCTCATAAATATCTGAATTTGGACACAGGAATTTTTAAAAATATTCAACCAAATTTTTTTAAATACCATTTTTTATAAAAGAAATATCGTTTTTTGCCAAAAAAAAATTTTTCACTCTCAAAGTTTAACTTAACATATAAAAAAGCATATTCTTTATCTCAAAATTCATGATTTTTCATCTTTTTGAAATCAAAAAATTTTCTTATTCTTTAAGTTTTTCTAATTTTTTTTATTTTGTAACTATAGGGGACAAACGAACAAAAAACTTAAGTAAAAGTTTGGAGTAAGAAAAACTTATTTAATGATATTTTTGGAAAATATAAACCATCACACACTAAAATAAAAACTTTTGAGAATTACACAAAATAATTATTTAAAGAATAAGGATAACTTTGAATAAATAATTTTATAAACCCCCACAGCACCGAAAATTTCCTGAAAATTTATTAAAGATTTATTTGCAAACTTCGGAATATTTAGGTGCAAAGCTTAGCGAAAATTGTGTAAAGATTTAAATGTCCCGATTAAATAAATGTTTAGCGTAAAAGTTGACTGAACATTTAAATTTACATTTTCGTGAAATTTTCGTCGCGAAAGTTTCCTGAACATTTAAATTTACATTTTCGTGAAATGTTCGTCGTGAAAGTTCACTGAAGATTTAAATTAAATTTTCGTGAAATGTTTGTCGCAAAAGTTGATTCAACATTTAAATTAAATTTTCGTGAAAATTTCGTAGTGAAATTTGACTGAACATTTAAACTGAATATATGTGAAATGTTTGTCGCAAAAGTGAATTAAACATTTAAGTGAATATTTGCTAAATGTTGAGCGGAAAGTTGACCGAATAAAAAAATTATATTAAATAGAAGGGGAAAAGGTAAATTAAACAGTAATTAAATTAATATAAACACATTTATTGAATAAAATTTTGAAGATTCTGTAACGTTTTACAAATCCTTAATCTAATACAATCTTTCAACTTACAATTTCCTGTGTGTTCTATTTAATATAATTTTTTTTATTTGGTCAACTTTCCGCTCAACATTTAGCAAATATTCACTTAAATGTTCAATCCACTTTTGCGACAAACATTTCACAAATATTCAGTTTAAATGTTCAGTCAAATTTCACTACGAAAATTTCACGAAAATTTAATTTAAATGTTGAATCAACTTTTGCGACAAATATTTCACGAAAATTTAATTTAAATGTTGAATCAACTTTTGCGACAAATATTTCACGAAAATTTAATTTAAATGTTGAATCAACTTTTGCGACAAACATTTCACGAAAATTTAATTTAAATCTTCAGTCAACTTTCACGACGAACATTTCACGAAAATGTAAATTTAAATGTTCAGGAAACTTTCGCGACGAAAATTTCACGAAAATGTAAATTTAAATGTTCAGTCAACTTTTACGCTAAACATTTATTTAATCGGGACATTTAAATCTTTACACAATTTTCGCTAAGCTTTGCACCTAAATATTCCGAAGTTTGCAAATAAATCTTTAATAAATTTTCAGGAAATTTTCGGTGCTGTGGGGGAATATCCTAATTGAAATTCGCCATTTTTGATCAGTTCCGGGCAAGTGGACGAGACAAAAATAATGTTTAAAAATGCGGGTAAAAGTAAAAAAGTTTCATTTATTTGTTTTCTGAAATTAATCATCTTATTAACATTATAAAGAGAATTACCTTTTAATGCAGGAATTGTAAAGTTTTACTCTAAAAACTGAAGTGACATCGAAAAACGGTGATTCATAAAGGGGGAAAAAAGACTATAAAATATTTAAATAAGATCCTCAGATTGAAATATAACATTGTAAAGTTGAATTTCTATCACTCTAATAGGTTATATAAATATCTGCTTGCTTTGAAAAAACGTGAGTTTTAGAAAGAAAACCGAAAATTTGATATTCAATGCCAAATGTGACAGGTTAATCTGCCACGATTCTTTAATTACGTTATTCACGTAACTATCGTATTCATACGCATTTTTTCTGCACATGCGCACTTCTTTCGATTAATCGCGCGCTTATTTAAACATATTTTTTAAAAATATAGTAAAAATGATTCTTCAATGTACAATTTTTATTAATATTATTAATATAAATGCAATAATTAATATAATTAATTTGTTAAAACACTGATTTTCTATGGAGAAGCAATAACAACTTGTTATTAATTTAGTTTCTAATACATCTAAATATACGTAAGCCGAGAGAGTTTTACAGCAAGAAGGCAAATTACCCAGGCAATTTACCCAGAAACACACGATGTAAATAAACTAATTTGTTTTTAATTTTTAGACTCATTTTTATAAATTTAATTAATTTGTTTAGAAAGCTAAATGTTTAAGGATTAATTTAAAAAAAAATTATACACATCTGTGAGATAGAAGTGCACATTTTTTAAACTTTAAAAATGAAAAAATTATCGTTGGAAAGCATCAGTTTAACAATTCTTTAATAAATTCTTTAATAATAATTGATAAACTTATAAACATGAAACTATTATAGAAACCATCTTTACCTTAAATACTTCATTACTAAAAATAAATATGTTTAATTTTTATTTTTGGCCAAATTATTAACGAATGACAATTTACCCAAATAGGCATTTTACCCAGTTCTCCTCTATCAATTAAAAATTACTTTGCTTCCTCTATGAAAAAGCAAATTATGAAATGAACATAATTTCCACCTATAGTTTAAATTTTAACTGTTAAATTTTGAAAGAATTGTAATTTAAAACTTCGAATAAATTAAAGTTTGGGATCAAAATTATTTTAAAGTTTTTTTTTACAAATTTCCAGTTTTCCTGAAAAATAGGGGATATTAGGGAACAATTTTTAAAATAGGGGACTTTTAGGGAAAATAGGGTACTCCTGTGAAGCCTGACCATTTTTACCATAATATAGAAAGTTTTGCGCATAATTTTGGATCTCTTTAAAATAACTCGATCAATATAGTCAAGTTCTCCAATTTTCGAATAAAAAAACAATTTGATAAACAATATATTTTTATTGCGCGTTGGTCAAAGACAGCAGTTACATGAATTTTTCGGTATATGAGTGGCTGAATTCATTAATTCTTTCTGACTAGACTTTACCCTTTTCGTGTTATGTGGCCCGTATTTACGGGTTCGATTTGCATGTTAGTTTGACTGATCGAGTGGAAAGCACAAGCTCATTCTACCCGAAGACTAGGTACTCAATTTGAGCAAGAGGAATATATTCTTCACGAAATAAAATATAAAAGAGACTCGAGAGAGAAAAATTCTACTAAATCAGCCAAATATTTTCTAGCCACGAAATTCACTTTTGTTAAATTCTAAATTTTTACTGTACAAAACTTGAAAGTGAAATTGCATATGAAATATTGTTTCAAAGACAAAAATCACTTAAAGAGAGGAGTCAGCGGATTTAAAGCTATATAGATAAATTTATTTGTAGTCAAGCAAATATCTATAAAAAAAACAATTCTTGTCACTATATATCTATAATGCGACAGAAATAGGCAACTATACGTGTTTAGTATGTAACTTCAAAGTATACACATGAACGATCGAGCTCTGACGTAAAGGATTATTTTTAGTTCAATTTGTCGCTTGAATAAAATCACAAAACTTTCCCATGCATATACATATCTGAGAAAATGTGACCACTTATGAAAATATTGTGATATCTTTTATACAATATGTATATAAAGATCAGACTAATTTTTCTTAATAATGTACTTTCTGATTTAAAGATTTTATTGTCGCGTCCAAATACAATTGTCTAGAGAAAAATCAGTCTAAGAACAATATAAAAGTGTTATTTATCGATATCTTCATGGAAAAGTATAAAGAAAAATGGACTTTTGACAAAACTAAAAGATATCAGATTGAGATGAATGGGTATTAAAGTGAGACTAAAAATTTCTCAATTTGATACAAAGGGCAATAAATGTTATATGATAACAATAAATTTATGACAAATAATAAAAAAATTTTGTTTAAACAATAAACTAAAGTTAGTTCCGTATAAACAATTTCATTTTTCTTCATGATTAAATGGTAAACATCAAACTGAAAATAACAATTTTATTTCCTCTTGAAATATTTCACTCAGATAAATCACAATGTCTATATGTATAAACACATTCCATTTATAGTTTCAAAACAGAGATCAATACATTTTTTTCTCTCACAACTCAAATATTTTGATTGTTCACAAATGAACTATGCATATCCAGCATATATTAAAGAGTTTGCACTTTTTAAATTCTATGCACGTGTTGAATATTATTTCGTAGAATAACAGTTACAGATTTTGCTGAAAATGCAATTTTTTCTATGTAGGTATGTAAAATCGACTGTCTTTTCTATTTATATAATTTGGTAAACAAATTCAGAAAAATCTTCGGTTTAATTAAAAAAAGAAAAAAAGACCAGGTTTATTAAAACCAAAAGTGTAAACTGGGTTTCACCTATTAAATTATATAAACAAATCAGTGTAATTAAGTAACGAAAATGTCACTCATTGCTCTCGACATTTGAAAATCAATGCTTCGCTAAATTTTGCTAAATTACAAAAGCTTCATCAGCAAAATCATCGCTTTAATTTGAAGCTGATTGTTCATTAACTTTTATTACACCAAAATAGGGTACCTATATTTATATTTATATTGATTATATAAATGATGTGTTATAACATGATTATAAAGATAAAATTAACATTAAAAGTAAAGATAAAAATAAATATAAAATTTAAAGAGAATTTTATATAAAAGACTTGAAAATTATTCTTTTCAAGGTTTTAAAATACACTTTTTGACTTTTATTTTAGAAACACTAAAAAATTCGGTCTTTAAATTAATCAACATTTTATTGTATATGATACTTAAGTCGAAACGAATTGAAATCAATAAACCGATTATTGGCCAAACGGAGATTACATTGCTTTGAATTGACACTCGCTTCATAGCGATTGAATCCCACAAACTTTCCAGACGAACGGACGTCCGTCCTTTTTTCACTTTGACAGCATCAGAAAATAAAGACCATCTAATAATTTTTCTCTTTATTTAGAAAAACGAAATTGCAACTTTTTTTTAAATTTACATAATAAAATTTGTCTTTTATCAGTTAATCGCACAAGATATTAAATTCTAATCAATCTTATCCAAAATTCTAAATAATCTCTCTAAATTTCCGATTTAGTAAAAAAAATTTACTATTTCAGTTATACTTTTAACTTTGGAATGTGACTTTTTTTACACTTCAAAGTGTTAAATCTAAAACTGAATTATTTAAAAATATCTAATTTGAAAGCAAAAACTCAGTCACTAATTCGAATAGTTATATTTCTACTAATCATTTAGTAAAAAATAACTAATTATTAATCAAATTCATTTTTAGGTTATTTCAAAATAAATAATATTTTAATAAAGTTCTGTTAACTAATTCAATTGGTCAAATTTTAACTATTTTTTAGTTATTTTTTTCACTAATAATTAGTTAGTTTTCACTAATTGCTGAAACAAAAACTTAGAACCACTATTTTACTAATAATTAGTTTTTTTTAATTAATTCAGATTCAAAGAGAAGAGAGACAAAATCTTTAATCAATTTTAATAACAATTTTTAGTTGTTTTTTAAAAAAACTAAATTTAATATTCATAGCTTTTTTTTACATAAGTTTTTTTTTAAAGAAAAATCAAAGAGAAATAGATAAAAGTAGAAATATTCTTGCTAAAAATAGAAATAATTGTGATATAGAATGTTATAGTGGAAGAGCTCTACTTTATTGACTGAGATTGACACTGTGCTCAGTTTAATTCACTTTACTTTCCAGTCTCAGCATTGAGGGCGCTAAATATATCAACTTCGATTTTATTTTTAAACTGAGATTTTCAGTTGATAATTAGAAATTTGACAATTATGTACTGGCAACTTGACTGGCAAAAAGAAAATAAAAATTATCTATTTATTATTTACGTAACTTTTAAAATAAAAACATTAGAAAAATCTTCTGACACGACACTGATCAATTTAAAGATTCATCATCATGACTTTTTTATGAAAATGCTAAATTGGATATAAAAACAAATGGACTTTGAATAAAATACCGTGAAAACAATTTTGCAATATAAACCAAGATTTAAATTCACAAGATTAAAGATATACTTAGTAATATTTACAAAATTGTTTATTACGTACTTTTAATACATTTTTTTAAAACATATATATTATTATATATTTCTCGAGAATCTTTTCACGCGTTCTGAATAAGAGTATTTAGCACAAAAATCAATAAACTTTTAAATAATTTCAGTGTTTAGAGTTCTAAGAAAAATTGACACAATTGATGTTTTATAATCGATAACAAGAATTTCTGTAATTGCGATATTATACATTTATTTTTGACCGAAATAAATCTGCTAATACACAATTTCACGTTTCATGTTTTGCACAAAGAGAAATAACGTATTGATAATTAATTTATTCATTTTAATTGAAATGTATGTGTCAAATATTCAAATTTATAATGCTATTACTATATAGACGCGGAAAGAAGGCAGCTGAGTTTTTCTGAAAAATTTCTATATCCTTCGTTAGCCGTGATCGTCTAGTGGTTAGGACCCTACGTTGTGGCCGTAGTAACCCAGGTTCGAATCCTGGTCACGGCAATGTGTAATACATTGTCACGGTGAAGGATTTTTTTGCTTTTTTTACTATTGAAATTTTTTTTTATATTTATATTAACATTAACAATCATTAAAAATTAAATTAGGAATATTTTTAATTTTATTCTTTATTAGTTTTCATAAATGAAACGTAATTTCGAGAGAAACATGTTAAGTTAATAAAATAAATATAAAGGAAAATTAAACATGTTTATAAATATTCTAAAAAGTCAATAAAGCGACGTTAAAATTACTTAAATTAAAATTAAATTTTCTGTTTCGTTTTTTTCAATCGAATACCTTTTCTAACAAGGGATATGATAACGCCAGTAAATTTCACTTGTACTGCAAAAATCCGATTCATGATTGAGTATCAAAAATGTTCATATTTCTGGGGAAATAAATATTTTCAAAATTGATTTAACGTCACTATTTAAAATTAAACAGTTAATTTAACGCTTCTAGAAAAAATGATAAGTTTTTTTTCATTTATAAGAGAAATAAAAAAATACTAACAATAAATTACGAGGATAATTTATAACAATAAAACTAAATGGATCAAGTGCAGTTATTTTTCCGAATTATGAATTGCTTAAATTATTTCCATACTGTCAATAACTTCAAAGAAGAAATATTTCACCATTCGTTCTTTAAATTATATTTAAAGGCAACTTTAATTAAAATCAGCAAAATTTTTACAAATCAATACTGAATGTCAGCAGATTCTTGACAGAAAGTATATATAATGAATACAGTTGGATTCAATGTCAGTAGAAAATTGGGTGACAAAGCTTCAAAATTATATTTACAAGTCAGTCGAAATGTTAGTGCATTTTAAAATTTTCGTGTCAGTGATGTGTATTGTTTATCAAGGTACGATTTAATTTAAATGGACTTTTTAAATTAAATAGTGAATTAAATTGTAGACTTATTAAATAATTTTTCTTCTTTTGAATAAATGAAACGAAATCTTCAAATTAAAATAAGATATCCTATATGCAATAAAGAAGAAAAATTATTAAATTTTAAATTTTACTAAAAGTGAGAAATACCGAAAATTAGGAATACTGACAATTTAAAGCACCAATGGTGAGTTTTTACTCAAATTTTGTTATTATTTTTAGGGGCAGAAGGTTTTAAAAAATTATCAGAGGATGATAAAAAGCTTGACTTGAATTTTAAAGAACCAAATTCTGAAGATAGAGGTAGTCGAACTTCTCGTTCTCTTCTGCACATGAATAGTGAAGATGCTTATGGTATAAACATGAAATATTTTTTAATTCAATAATAACTAGATAATAATAATAATAATAATAATAATAATAATAATAATAATAATAAAATAGTAATAACTAAATTTTATTAAATCAAAGAATTTCAGTACAATAAATACTTTCCTGCTTAATTAATTTATTACATTTAAAGTACACTTTTCTTAATCAGAAATATTCTAATTATTCTTTCTAATGACTTAAAATATTTTGTTTTTGGAAAAAATATTTTATATTAAAAGTGAAGTATTTACCATTCACGGAAAAAATGTTGGTACTATCCTAGTCCAAAAATTTATTTATTTAATAAACTTCACACAGAATATTCTTTCTATTAAAGAATACTTTTTTATGATTTGAAAATCACATTTTTTTATAACATAAATAAGCATGGTATTTAATTTAATTTTATGTAATTTAATTTAATTTAAAAATACGTATTTAGTAGGTATATGTGTACGTCCATATGAAAAGGGCCCAGGTTGTCGATTTTATTTATCGAGATATTCGCATTTTTCTAAAGAAGATTCAGATTTTCGAAATTTTTTTTATTGATGAAAAACAAACTACGTAATGTCCTTCGTCGAATCATGCATTTACAATAACTTTATAGTAATTAAAAACACAAAGAAATCTTATTTTTAATTTTAAAAATGCATGGGCGCTAATGGAAATCTTGAACTTTAAACTCGTTTTTCTCAAAACTAGGATTTTGATACTTTTAACTTTGAATGCTTATAACTTTGTGAATTTTTCATCTAATGGGGTCCAAGACCTCTCGAAATGTTCAAAATTTAATAAAGAATATGGTCATATAGATAAGTCCAATAGTGCCAAAGTGGGCCCTTTTCATATGGACGTACACATATAAGGTCAGATTTAGATTTTAAGAAACTTTTTCAGTTTATAAAATTGACAAAAAAATTGTTTTTCATTGAATTGCTTTACTTAACTTAATTTATGAACATTTTTCTACATACACGGAACGAGAATAGATTACAAATTTTAATAAAATATTTTACAATTTAGGGAAAAAGTGCCAGGAAGAAAAATTGTTGTATACAAAATTCTAAACTTTAGAAAAAACGTTTGGAGTTTTAATATAGTTTGTGGCAAATTTAACATAATTATTTTAAAGTTTGAAATTCATTATCTGAAATTTTTCCTTTTTGACAATCTTTCCCTAAATTGTAAAACATTTTAGTGAAATTTAAACTTTTTTTTTCCGTGCAGCTTTAAAAAAAATTTCCTGAAGTTCTGAACGTTTTTTCCTATGGCAATATTTTCTAGAATAACTTTTGCAACACAAAATATAAAAGAGGAATTCAATCCTTAAATATCCAAATCAATTTTGTGAAACGAGCAAAATGATTTTTTGCCAAATTTGAATTTGGAAAATGTTAAAACAATAATTTCGTTCATTTAAACGTTCAGAACTTAAGGAAGTTCTCTCCATTTACATAACTTAAAATAGAAAGTCTTTATTTAACCCCAAATAAAACTACGAGTAAAATTAATTTCAACAAAATGTAAAAGATTCAGTATTCACATTTTCCCCCAAAAAAATTGGTTTAGCTAAAATTTGTTATCAAATAATAATTATTTAACATTTTATATTTTTCTTCAAATTCAATGAACAACTGTAATTTTATTCAATTTTGATAAATAATAAAACATTTTTCTCGTTGAAACATTCTCTACAATTTTATTTGGTGAAATTAATTTTAATCATAGTTTTATTTGGAGTGAAAAACGACTTTCGATTTCAAGTTACGTAAATGGAGAGAACCTCTTTAAGATCATTAAAAAGTCTAAATGTAATTCTTTATCTAAAAATTTGTATTATCCTAAATTTTAGACGATGCTCAGCTAGTAGCAGATTATTTCGACAAAGACGGGCCTTCAACAATTTCGACATACAAGGAACCAACAGAATTTTGCAAATGTAATCAATGTTCAGGAAATAAATGCAAATGCTGTAATTCAGGTACTTCTAGATCTTCACCCGAACCTAAAGACACCATAGTAGGTGCTTCTATGGAAAATAGCTGGTGCCCTACTGATTTACTCGGAATTTCACATCATGCTCAACCTTCTCAGATTAATTTTGGAAACAATGAAATAGTAGGAAAAGCACGCGAATCAGTGCCAGACGATCGGTGCCTAATACATGAACCAGTTCTGAAGGAAAGAAAAATTTACAAGAATTTCAAGTTTAATGTGGAAGAATCTGTTCCGAAGACTTACTACATTCCTCAACCGAGAACAATTCACACATATCAAGATTTATTGATTAATCCTGTTGTAAACAATCAGCCGAAACAAGTAAAGCTAAACAGATATTAACTATAAACAATCTATTTTGGAGTTTGGATTTTAAAAAGAAAACTATTTATTTTACAGATTGAACTGCCAGCGCATGAAGTATTTGTACCTGGTCCAACAGTAGAACTATCTCCACAACCGCAATCTAGGACATTTAATATAAAACCCTTCAGTCTGACGCAGCCTCTAATCAGCTTTCAAACACCACAATGTGGAATCACTTCGAATGTTCCTACATTGAGTTTAAATGTGCCAAAATTAAATCCAGGATTTCTTCCGTATTCACTCACTCCATCTGTGCCATTATTACAATTATTTGGATCAAGACTATTTCCGAAATTTACTTCTGCACCTCCAAGTTTGTCAACTGTCGACTTGAATTCACAAATACGCACTCCTGCACTTCAAGTAGTTTCTGGACCAGCACCATCTCAGTTCAATGTAGCTTCACCTCGATTTTCTGTAACTCCATCTCAATTTAATATGGCTCCTCGTCAACTCAACATGGTTCCAATTGATTTTGCCGCATCGCATCAACCTTTAATTAATCTGGAAACAACTCAGTTCAAGGTAGCAGCTCCTAGGACGGAACTAAGTTTGCCTACAGTTGACTTGAGTTCACAAATCAATGTCCCAGCATCTCAACTGAATCTTGATGTGGCTCCGGTTGATTTAAATCCACCTAAAATGAGAACGTTCGGTCAGCTTGGTTTAAAACCACTTAAATTACATTTTGGATTACCTTCGTTATTTTCACATCCAGTTGGTACGACTACTCCTCAATTAGCGAATTATGTTACTACTCAACCTTATTATATTCAAGTACCTGCACCCAGTGCAAATGTAATTATTCCTCCGAGAAAAATACTTTGTCGAGAAAAACATCCAGCAGTGTTTCAAGAATCTGAAGAACCTACAGCTCGACAAGTAATCATAGAACATGTGGAACCAGTAATCGAACAAATAGCGGAGAAGTGTTAAACAGGAAAGTGTTTAATTTTTATTCATATTTCGACTGAATGATGTGATTTTTATTGAGACACTTATGCAATATAATTCTTATTCAAGACTCCTAGAGTGTTTCAAAACAATAGGTTATCAAATTTAAATAACTTTAAACCTAGAGAATCAACCCTAACTCTAAATATTTTTCGAGGTATGAATTTTTGAAAATTTGTCTTTTTATTACAATTGGATAATTTTATGAAGTTAGTATTTTCTGAGTATTTATAAATTTATCTTTTTATGTACAGTACCGTCCACTAATGTGTGGCTACCAGTTTTGAGTAATTCCAGGGATCAGAGTGGATTTTTAAAATTAAATTTTTAGAAAAATAATAACTGAAAGAAATGGAAGATGCAACATTGCAAAATTTGTTTTAAAACTATAAGAATATTTTTATGACATTCATTAACGACATAAAAGTAATTTATAAAATTCAAATAAATGTAGTTTAGAAAACTTGCTAAAAAATTATTAACAAGTTTCATATTTCGATTTTATAGAATATAAATTTTGAAATAAACCTAAGAACATAATATGAAGTTTATTATGTATTTCAAAAATAATTTGAATTTTTGTGCAAATTTGAGAATTTAAATTTTTTGAATATACACAGAATTTATCGAAAGTATCTAAATAAAGTGTTGGCAAAACCATTTCTTTCAAATCTGGATTTTCTTAGAATTACAATAACTTTTAGTAAATATCTGTATTATAAAAAAACTTTTAAGAAATTCCAACAAAATTCTTCAAAATTGCTACAAAATTTTTCCATAAATTTCTATATGAAATTTTATAAAATTTTATTTTTTTCGTGTTTTTCTGGAATTTTGGTAGAAATTTGTTGCAAAATTTTGTGAGAATTTCTTAGAAGTTTTTTCATAGAATTGTTTCACATAGACTAATAAAAAAGAATTAACTATTACCTATACTTTGTACGTTCAAAGAAGTAAATTATTTACTAAAAGAATAAGTTGCTAATTGTTATATAAAAGTTATAAAAAAGGTAGTTAAAAATTAATTAATAACTTTGACTTTTACTATGCTATTGAAAAAAAATGGAAATTTTCTAAAAAAGGCGAATTTTTTAAATTGAAAACTAGCGTATATTTTCATGTAATATTTTTCAGTGAAAGTGTAAACATTTATATTTTTTACAAAAGGAGTAATTAAAAATTGCAATTTTTATGAAAATTAAAAAAAATTTGACGTTTAGAAATTTGGGATGATCTAACTTCAAATTAGATAAAGTTTCTAAACGTATTTTTTTTCAATTTTCATTAAATTGCAATTTTTAATTACTTTTGTCCACACTTCCACTGAAAAATATTACATTAAACTATGAGTTTTCTATTTCAAATCACAAAATAATGCATTTGAACTAACTTTTTTTCAGATTGTCTGTATCATTTCTCGTTAATCATTTTATGTTCTTTTCAATTATAAAATCAAGTTTTTGGTTAGAAAAGTAATAAATTAAATAAATAAAATAAAACAAATAATTGGTTTAAAACTATCTAAATTCTGAATAAAATGAGCCCAAGATTAAGTCGTTGTATCGGTTTTAACGTTTTTAAAAATTGTGAAAAAAAGTGTAAATTATACTGTTTTTTTAATTACACATAACTTTTAAAATAATAGAGATTTTTGAATGTTTTTGATATAATTTGAAAGATAATTTTCTATTGAATTTAAAATTTTATTATTATTATTACACAACTTTTTTCATAGATTTTGCAAAGAGTCGAACACGGCTTAAAAAATGCAAAAAGAATTATAATTAGTGAGAAATAATATTATTCAGTAATAATAAATAAGATATTTCAAAGTATTTGGGAAAATCTTTTTAAAATGTTGATCAATTTATGTTATTTTTCAGATCAGTCAAATGACATTTAATTTTTTCAATATTTGTATTCTCACTTTAGCTTTGCAGTCAAAATATAAGAAAAAATTGTGCTACAATAATAATAAATTTGTTAAATTTTATAAAAAATTATCTTTCAAATCTGACCAAGAACATTAGAAAATCTTCAGTATTTCAAAATTTATTTAAAATTAAAAAAACCCTGCGATTCATACTTTTTTCACAATATATGTTTAAAAAGATGAGAAAACGACTTCATCCTGAGCTCATTTTATTCAAATATATAAATAGTTTTAATCCAATTATAGAGAAAAAATTACATTTTATAATTAAAAGAACAAAATTTGATTAATTTGAATTACTCAAAACAGATGGCCACGCACTTTGTGAACGGTACTGTATTTATTTAAATATAAATTAAATTTATTTAAATATAAAATTATATTCAAATTTGAATTTGAAATTTTAAGTAGCTTTTACATGACTAAAATTTTTTGATCAAATTTAAATTTTGAAAACGTTAAAATTATAATTTTGTTTATTTGAACATTTAGAACTTCAATTTTATGCTTTTATCCTATTTTATTTTTGCGTTTATAATCTTTACTTGTAATTTTCTTATATATTCATAATTTCTTTGATTTTTATCAAGCATTTTCTCCATTTATCATTAGATGTTCTCATTTTTTTTCTTACTCCTTGAAACCTTTTAACTTATTTTTCAAAATTACATTATCTTTAAGATTTTTTTTGTTTCTCAGAGAATTCCCGATCTTTCTAAATCTTTTAATCATTCTTTTATTTCTTTCTTGTAGTTCTATTTTAAACTATTTTTAATATCTTTTTTTAATATAAAAATAACGTATATTGATATTTTCTTGCTTTTATTTCACAAAAGTAGATTAAATTTTGAGAAAATTAAGACCTGAATAAAGTGATTTTGTCAATTTTTGAATAGAAATAATGACACGGAAATTTGAATAAGAATTATATCGTTACTGGTGTTTCAATAAGTATTACATGAACTGAAGGCGTCGATATAATTTCCTACTAGTACCATATTTCATAATAAATCCACGAATTTGTATTTTTATACTATTTTTTATAATCAAATTGATATTTTTTAACTTAACTGGTTTTGTAAAAAAAAAAAAACAGTGAATACCGTGTATATGTATATAATTTATTCCTCACCATTATAATTTTCATTATATTTAATAAAAGGGTATTTTAATACATAACTATTTTTTTTACAATGAAATAAACTTTTATTATTAAATCCAATTTTCATTAAATACCTTTTGAAACCACAATCGTTATTAATTTTTATAAAATAATCTGGTTTTACAAATTGTAATAACGAAGCAAAGAAAAATACAGTATTTTATTTTAATTATTGTAGAAAAGATTGGTTTTAAAAAATTAACATTATGATTATCATTAATTGATTGACATTAATTAATGACGAAAAGAACAAAAATAATGAAACCTATATTCCAAGTAAATTGACACCATAATTAAAATTTCAAATTCCCTATTTTCTTCAAAAATGATTACCTTCGCCCTTTCCCTTTTCCTTTTTTCGAAACAGATTGTGGTTGAGAAGATTGTTCAGCAGATGTTTGTTTATTCTGACGAGTTTTTAGTTTAGGAATTGATGAGCCTAGGTAATGTAATAATGAATCTCTTGTTGGATATTCAGCATTAGCAGGTGTACCATCATCATTCTTCAATTGCACTCGAATTCTGCCACGAAATAATAATTCCCTGCTTCTTTCTTTTGGATGAAGTTTATTTTCTACACCAACTTTCAAACCAACTGCTAGTAAAACATCTCGAATTTCCTGATGAGTTGGATTTTCGACACAATTCTCCTTGGACAATTTTCTACCTTCTGCTCTTGACTTTTTACTGTTTATATATAAAGGATAAATGCATATCCACCTAAAATTTAACAAAATCATTAGATATAGGCTTTTATTTAGAAAATAATCAGTTTTACTACAAAATTTAGTACCATATGTTACTTAATTTCCTAAATATTTCAGTAAAAAATTTATTAAATCTATTTTTAAAAACAGCAAATATATACAAAGTTGATGTATTTATAAAATTTATTTATAAATTCACCTCTCTGTCATAATATTTACCAGAAATCAGTTAATAATCATTTTTACGAGGTTAGGATATCCTCAGAACGTCAAAGTTGACAAAAGTAAATAATGCACAGAATCGAAAAAATTTGGTCATAATATTTAGGTCTATCATAATTAAAATATCTATTCTTTTTTTATTAATAACTTTTCAGCACATTTTATGAAAAATTAAATATTTATCCCTGGAAAGAGAAAGTTTATTTTTCCTGTGAGAAATAACTGCAACTATAAATTTTAAGTACAAAACACAAAAAATAACGAGGAAACTTATAGATTATTTGAAATTGTTTATAATTTAACAAAATAAATTGATGATTTAACAGTTTCTAATATTTGGATGTAAACATTTTTGAGGTTAGGATAGAACAGAATTTACAATTTTGATTTTATGGAACATAGGCTATAGATTTATGTTTTATTGTTATATTTTCATATCTTTAAGTATCTGTATTTTCTATAATTTATTAAAAGTCCACTCACCTTTCTTTACTACTGTGAGTTTTTGATGAATCCCAACCAAGAGAAACAGACATGATCAATATTCTTGTTTACAAATTCACAAATGCACAAAAAAGTGAAAATGGAAAACGATTTGGATAGAAAATATCAGAAATGACGTTTTCACTTTTAAGAAACGATATGTTATAGAATGTAACAAAAATAAAACTGATTACAGTAAAAATTTAAGGATTGGGCTCGTCCGGGATTTGAACCCGGGACCTCTCGCACCCGAAGCGAGAATCATACCCCTAGACCAACGAGCCGGTTGGTAAAATTTTCTTAACAGGATTACAAAAGATGGACGAAACTTTAAATGGATTTAGGACCAAAATAAATGATAATTAATGTCAAATTTTACATCCTAAATTAAAAAAGGCTATCATTAGTTTTAATTATAGTTAATATATTGTTCAAATAACATTTTAGTTTGATCCAATCCTACATAAGTTTCCAAAAGAAGCTGACCACTGTTATAGGCTGTTACTATTATTATTATTATGTGCAGAAAATACGCGCCTTGTTTGTATAATTGTTTGGCTTCTCTAAATTACGCAAAACGTTTATGTTTAAGATAATCAATTGGAAAGAATCATTAAATAGAAACCTTTAAGTACTCACAGTTCCTGGCAAAATTGTCTGCGAATCAACCTCAAAGTTCCAAAAGCGATTCCAAATTATTCCCGTTCCCTTCACTACACTTTCAATCTTTGTGATGTAATTATTATTAACTTCCGCCTATTTAAGAAGAAAGAACACTCACTTTACCATTTAAATAAAGTGTTTTTTATCCTAAATTCACCCGAATCATACTTAGAACGCAAATTAAATCATTTTTCCGCTCAGTTTGATCACGTGACTATACGTAAAGTTTTTAAAAATCTAATTGCCGCGCTTTTAATGACCGGCTTTTTAAACATAACCTTAAATTTTGAAGGTAAATCGTGACTCAAAATAATAAACAGTAAAAATTTTGTGTTACAAAATTAGAAATGTACTAAATCTGGATATAAAAACAACTTTTTATCGTTTTTTTTTCGTGAGTTCAATCCGTGTAACGAAGTCTTTGGTGTGGCGACGATAGTTTAATGTATTTATTTTTAGTTCGCAACTAATGACAACAGTTTAAAACTACTATATTCACTTTAAGGAATTGTATAAATTTACTTTTTGTTGAATATTAATAAGGAATTAACACTTTGAACAATTAACAGTGGATGGAAATCTTAAAAATTAACAAAGTTACTGAACGATAGCGATACGAGTCAAGTCAGGCAAGTTCAGACAGGAAACTGACAACAACAAATCCATAAATCATAATTACTTTTCAACGAAAGCTTTTTGAATATTAATAAGCTACTTGGAGCTACTAGTAATATAAGAATTCAATTTATTAATTAAAACTAATTTTCAGTATGTTGTAAGTAAACTTTTAATGTTTAAAAATATAAAAAAAAAAAAGTATAATTTTGATTGTCGTTGTGAATACTTACTACTTAAATATTCGCGCGAAATTTAAAATCTTCACTAAGCATTGACGTTGCAAAAATGCAAATATGCATAATTAAATAATTTATAATAAATATAAAAATTAAAAAATAAAAGCTGGTTTTATTTATTTATTATTATGTATCTTAATTTTATTAACCTATTAAAAGCACAAACTTTTTTAGAACCGAATTTTGATTTTTATTCTAATTATGTTTTTACATACATTTACATTCTTATAACTTTTAATTTTCAACTATATCATCTAAAATAATTTTAGATTTCTTGTTATCTTGTATTCTTTTTCTTGTTTAAATACGAAATTTGTTTAATAACTTAAAATAAATATAAAAAGTATAAAATATTTATAAATTTATAATTTAAAAAATTTTAATGTAATTTTAATTAAAATTAAAAATATATTAAAATTTAATAATTTTAAATATTTTTATTTAAAATATAAATATTTATTTATTTTATTTTTATAAATATAAAATATAAAATTTGTAACGAATAAATTTCAATTTTTAAAATTTTCAACCAATTATGCAATCGTTTAAAAATATTTATTTTATCAAACGTTTTATAAACAAAAAAGTCAATTTATTCTAATTTCTTAGCTTTACAGTTTTCCTTCCATCTAGATTTGTTTACAGATTATAAAAAAAGGTTAAAGACAAAATAATTTTAGATAATCAGTTTTAAAACAGAATACAATTTTTAATAAAAAACAAAACGTTTTATTAAAAGTTTCATTTATAAAAAACTAAATTAAAATACTTATAATAAGTTTTTTAGTTTTCTACAAATACACAGTATATATATATTTATTTATTTATTTTTTACATTTCGAATGTGAGTCCTCCTGTTTCGTAGGTTCTAAAGATTTTTGAAATAGCATAACAATAAGCAGCCAATCTAATGTCCAAACACAAATTAAGATCTTCTGCCTGTTTCATGATGCACTAAAATCAAACAGTTTCATATATTTTATATTTATAATTAATAACTGACAATATTTATTTGTTTATCCAATTATTTATAATTAAATTGTTTATAAATTAACTATGTGGTATTTACAATATAATAAATAATACTGCAAATAGAATTTAATTTATAACATTTTTAACTATTAACGTATTAATTAATTAAAAATAAAATTATATTATAACAATGAACTGTAATTACGTATGCAGTAAGTTCCATTGAATGGTCCAAACCACTATTTACAATATCCCTCTCAGTAGCTCCAGTTATTCTTTTTTCCAATCCTTCTGAAGGATTAATTCTTACATCGCCTAATTTTTCTTTTAAAGACTTTTCCACTGAATCTAAATTCATTAGCCATTAAGATACGATATTTTTATCTTTAGATTAATTATTTTAAGGACCAACTTTAACGTTTTATTTACCTAAAAGGTAAAAACTCGATTCTCGTTCATATTTAAAATGAAGTCTTCCAAAAGAGACATGACTTATATTTTTTAGCCATTCAAAATACGAAACTGTAACTCCCCCTGCACTCATGTATACATCTGGAATCACTAAAATATTTCTTTTTTGAAAAACTTTATCTGCTGGAGGTGTGCAAGGTCCATTAGCTCCTTCTGCGATAATCTGAAATTAAAAATGTCTAACATGAAAAGAAAATAAATCTTGATTAAAAAATTAAGATTTAAAATCCTACTTTTGCTTGAATACACTCAGCATCTTTTTTCTTCACCAATTTTTCAGCTGCTGCTGGTACAAAAATATCACATTTTTCGTACATTAAATTTTCCTTTTTGTACACTTCAGCACCTCCGAAACCTTCTGCTGTACACTTTTCATCCATGTGCTTACTTAATGCCTAAAAATCAGAAATATCTATAAATTAATTTACTCAAATTACATTATTTTTCTAAGGGAAATAAGTTTCTTAAAATCAGGTTTTTTAAATATACCTCTGGATCAATTCCTTTAGGATTGTAAAGTGATATATTAGGAAGAATAACTCCGATTAATATTGCTCCGGCTTTTACAAAATAACGAGCAGCAAATTGTCCAACATTTCCAAATCCCTGTATATAAATAAAATTTAAATCAAATCAGTTTAAGAAATAAAAAATATTGTCAGCATTTTTCTGAAACATTGACAGAACCTGTATAATAAAAGTTTTGTCTTTAAATCCCGTACTGAGGCCAATCTTCGACATCCACTTCTCTTCAGAAATAAAATTTAAAACTGCGAAATAAATTCCATGACCGGTGGCTTCCATTCTTCCCTGCACTCCACCTTGATTAATTGGCTTTCCTGTACAAACTGCATGTGCATTTATATCGTTCATTCCTGCAATGATAATAAAATCTATAATAATAATCCGCAAAATTAATTAATTCTTTTATTCTGTCCACACCTAAAGTTTGTCAGATAGATATTTTTTGTTTTAAATCAGATACTTTTTAAAAAATGCATTGACTAAAATTTAAATTTATAAATATCAGTTCAAATATTTTAAATATTTTAAATCTAAAAATTTTTCTATAACTTTCAACAGAATTATTCTCTTTAACTATTTTCAACTCTTTTTTTTTTGTTTTTTGTTTTTTTGTTCTGTTGTCGATTATTATCACACCACTTTTCGTATTTTTCATTCAATTGTCAATTATTTTCTTTAATATTTAATTATTTTAGTGTTTTTCTTGTAAATGTGAGAATTTTTTTTAATTCTGCGTTTTGTATTATTTTTTACTAACCTATAAGTTTCAAAATTCAATATAATTGATTTATATTTTAATTAATATAGGGTATAAAAAAAATAAATTAACTTTTGGACTTCTACGGTTTCTGCACAAAATGAAATGGAAAACACAGAAAATGTATTGAATCAAGTGAAGTATCACAGTTTTATTAAATTTTGAGTAACATTTACTAAAAAATTTTCATTTGGATAATTTTTATTATCATTTTATAAATAATAAAACTTTTTTTAAAATTAACTTTTCAACATTTTCTTAACAATTATCACATAATTCACTATTATTGTTTTCTGCCTCGCTTTGAGTGGATTTTATTTATAATATAAACTGTTTCATATAAATTATTTAACAACGTCTAAAGCACTTTAAAAATATCACAAAAAATATTATTTTATCCATTGCAAATCTTTACACTCAGCTTGGAATCATGGACTTGTGCTGTTTCTGCACGAAACGAAAATTTGTTTAGTGTTTTTAAAGGGTTTAAAGTTTAGTAACTTATGGAATATTTTACTAGATCCTAGAGCTTCTTTTAGAGATACATTTTTCATAAAAAAGTGATTTTCGAAAAAAATAGACTTGTGCGGTTTCTGCACAAACTGCTTCAATTTTTTTTTCAATTATAATAATTCTCGCATTTTCTCAATTATTAAATATTTTCTTGAAATTTCAATACAATTCTTCCATTCCCAATTGATTTCTTTACTTTTCATTTATTTTTTACAATTTTTTCCATTATTTTCATCAGTTTTCAGTTGACAATCTATTATTCTTCTTCAATTTTATGATTATTCATCAATTTAACAATTTTTTTTGTTTAAATGCCTATTATTCTCACCATTTTTCGAATTTTTTTTCAATTGTTAATTTTTTTTTACTAGTTAATTATTTTCGACATATTGTAATTTTTCTTTTAATTGACAATTATTTTTAAGAAATTTCCATTTAATTCTTTAATTCCCCATTTAGTTCTTCAATTTATTATTATTTTCTTCAATTCTTAAAAATTTTCCTTAATTTTCAATTATTTTTATCGAATTTCAATTAATTCCTTAATATTAAGGAATTCTAATTAATTCTCGCATTTTCTCAATTATCAATTATTTTATTTCAATACAATTCTTTAATTTCCAATTGCTTTATTTAATTTTTATTAATTTTCTACAATTTTTTCCATAATTTTCATCAGTTTTCAATTGGCAATTTATTATTCTTCTTCAATTTTATGAATATTCATTAATTATAAATTTCTTTGTACAAATGCCGATTATTCTCATCATTTTTCGATTTTTTTTCAATTATTAATTGTTTTCATCATACTGTAATTTTTCTTTTGATTATCAACTTTTTTCTTGAAGTTACCATTTAATTCTTTAATTTCCAATTTATTTTTTCAATTCTTAATTGGCAATTTATTATTCTCCTTCAATTTTATGAATATTTATTAACTATAAAATTATTTTTGTACGAATACCGATTATTCTCACTATTTTTCGAATTATTTTCTTCATATTGTAATTTTTCTTCTCCAATCTTTAATTATTTTTTTCAATTCTCAAATATTTTCTTTAATTTTCAATTATTTTTATCGATTTTCAATTAATGCCTCATTATTCAATAATTATCGTATTTTTTCAATTATTTTGATTACTCACAAAAATGTATTTAAAAATTCAATTTTATTATTCGGTTCTAAAACTATTCTCTTCAATTCTAAGTTCTTTTCTTCATATTTAAATTCCACGTTTAATTTTCAATTATTCTTTTAATATTAAAAAACTATTGCCTTTTTTCTATTATTTTTTTCAATTGTCATTAAGTTTCTTTAATTTTAAATACAATTGTTCAATTATTTTATTTAATTTTTAATTTTATTCTTCAATTTTTAATTGTTTTCTTCAATATTCATTAATTATTGGCTTTTTTTAATTACTTTTTTTAAAATTTTTAAGTATATTCAATAAATTTTAATTCAATTCTTCAATTTTCAATTATTTTTTTCAATTTTCAATCCAATTGTTAAATGTGCAATTATTTCCAACAATTATTTCTATAATTTTCTTAATTTTTAAATTTGCAATTATTTTCTTTATACTTAATATTTCTTGTATAATTTTTACAATTTTTTTTCAGTTGTCTATTAATCTAGTCATTTTTCGAATTTTCTTTTTAATTGACAATAATTTTCGTAATTTTTCACATATTTTCATCAATTTTTCAACTATTTCCTTCAATTATTAATTATTTTCCGCAATTTTCAATTATTTTCTACAATAATTCCTACAAGATAATTTAACAATTATTTTAAAATTTTATAATTATTCTTTGTTTTTTTAAATTATTTTGTTCGGTTGTGTATTAATCTAGCTATTTCTTGAATTTTGTTCTCAATTGTTAATTGTATTCGTCATTTTGTAATTTTTTTTCAGTTATCATTTATTTTTTCAAATTTTAATTAATTCTTAAATTTTCAATTCATTTCCACAAATGTTTATTATTTTTTTCAATTTCAATTCTTTTTTTTTCTATTTTCAATCCAGTTGTTCAGTTTGTAATTATTTGCAACAGTTATTACTTTAATTTTTCAACTATTTTGTTTAAATTTAATATTTATTGTTTATTTTTTTAAACTATTCTTTTCAATTGTGTAATTATGTAGCTATTTTTCGAATTTTGTTTTTAACTGTATTTAACTTAAACTAATCAATTAAATAAAATTTAAGTTTTCAATTAAAAGTTAATAACTGGAAAATATATAACTCGTATTTTAAATACGGCTTCGAATTAAAAGATTAAAGAAAGTATGACATTTTTATGAATTTTCTTTTTTCTTGTACCAAAAGTTTTTGTATAAGTATCAGCCATCCAAGACATTTCTTGAGGCCCTGTGTTAACATCTGGAGCTGGAACATCGATTGCTGGTCCAATCATATTTTTTTTCGCCAATTCTAATGTAAATCTTCTCGTGATTCTTTGTAATTCATTGGCAGAATATTTCTTTGGATCAATTACAACTCCAGCTTTTGCTCCTCCGAAAGGAATATTGTTGCAGGCACATTTGTATGTCATTAAAGATGCTAAGGCTTTAACTTCATCTCTCGATACATCAGATCCAAATCGCAATCCTCCCTTCATTGGCAACCTATACATTTATTTGAGATTAACCAAAAATTAACACAGTTGATAAAAAGAAGAAATGTTTATTATATTTATAAATATTATTATTATTTATTGTATAATTTATAAATAATATAAATAATTAAATAACTGTAAATAATCTAACCTGTGAGAATTGTGATGAGCTCTGTATCCTTTGATCATCTCATACTCTCCATTATCCTTCCGAATTGGAAAATTGAGTTCCATGACAGTTTGACAATTAGACATTAGATTGATAATTCCCTTAAAACGTTTCTGTCTTTCTTCGTCCGTAAGACTTTTATTTTTTTTTAACTCCGTCATTAGAGAATCTTCCATTACTTCAACTGCTCTATGAAAATGATAATGAATCATATAATAAAAGTTTGGATCATCTGAATCTCCAATATCTTTTAAGGAATCTGGCATTTTGTGAGATCCGCGCAAAATTCGACATAAACTGAAATTTCTCCAAGAAAAGACTGAACTTTCCAATTTCGACAATTTCCATCTTTTAAGCATGTTTCAATTTATGAATCAAGAGCAACAGAAAAATTTCAAAATTTTAATATCAAAATTTAATATGTGTTCCTAACTATAAAACAAGTGTGTCTTTTGTTTTGATTTCGTAAATTCATTATCAGAAGGTTAGAATGAAAATAATGTAAAAAACAAAGTCATTTAATAACGTGGTAATGTCATCAATGTTTATTAACATAACTTTGTTGTATAACAATATTCCTGTATAATACACTGTTCTGTAAGTTCGTAGAAATAAGTTACTTTCATAAATAGTCTGAAATATCTGCTTGGTTACAATAGTAGGCAGCACCGTTGATACCAGTCAATGAAAATGTACAAACACATGGTCAATATTATCGTTTAATCTTAAAATTATGTGTCAAGAATAAAAATTGAAATATAAAAATGCTCTGCCTCATCTCTACCTTAACTTAAAAATCAAGCATTCAAAGGAGGACGGCGCTTGGAAACTGTACTTAAAGCTTAAAAAAATTGTAAATAAAATAAACATGCTCTGTGGGGGGTGGGGGCTGCGTCGACGATTTAAAACATTAAGTATTTATCAGGTTATGCACTATTGCGATCATAGAGCAAATAACAGCTCTAAACTTAATTGTCCAAGTACTTTTCTAATGGCATTAAAAATTGTGGACTTTCAACAATACTGTTGTCATTAATTTGATTTGAACCTATTTTTTTTTATAATATATATAATCACGTGTAAAAAGATTCACTGTCTTCACTTTGTTTTAATTGGTCTAGAAAGCAAGTCCTGCTTCGGAATAAGTAGTGAAAATTTTTTCAATAGAGTTGATATACGCCGCTGTCCTGAGATCAAGACCCAGATTGAATCTTATTGCAGTTTTCATTATGGCCTGAATAAAAAAATACAAATTTAGAGATTAAGAGTAACGTAATCTTAATTAATCTTTAAGTACATTAGAGACTTCTTTAAAAAAAAAAATTTTTAATTTGGTATTTTTTAATGTTAATTATTGTTTAATAATTTAAACAATGTTTAAATCAATAATTAAAATATTGAATTGTTTATAATGCAAAATACAGAGAGAGATTGATGGAAGATGAATATTTTTTACCTTTGCTGATCGATCCATCGTGTAATCCAAACCGGAATGAACGATGTCTTTCTCGGAAGCACCAGAAATACGCTTTTGAAAAGACTCCGACGGAGTTACGGGAATACGACCTCCTACACGACCAAACCTGCGTTCGAGAGATTCTTGGACAGATTCTGTAATAAGAATAAACATTGATTATAACGTGAACATAGAAAAGAATTATAGCTACTTTTATGATTAAGACTTTTGTCTGAATTAATCAAAATATAGAAAAATACGAAATAATACAGTTTAATTCAGGGCTGTATTTGATTTAAATCATTGGGACATTTGCATTAAAATCATGATTTGAATAAATATATTAAAAAAAAAAACTTTACAATTTTCCGGATGTCTAATACTACGTGTAAAAAATCACAAACCATAAAAAAAACCAGAAATTCGTAGATAAATCTTGAAACTTAAAATTTTTTTTATTCTTTATAAAATTTAAAAAATTGGGCTTCTACAGATGATCAAAATACCTATGATCAGGACTGTTAAAAATCATGATTTAAAAAAAATCGGATTTCTTTAAATAGGTATATAAAATCAGTATATAACATTTTCAAGTGGTTATTTGTCAGTATTTAATTTTTAAACTGAGAACATTTAATCAAAAATAATTAAGAATAAACCATTCAATCAAAAACAAATTGTGTCGAATAAATGAGAAAATTTCAAAAAAATATCTTAAAATTCTTATAATTGCAAAATTGAGAAAATTTGCTGAAAGCAACGAAAAAAATAATAAATTAGAAAAAAACATAAAAACATGAGAAAACAGTCTATTAAAAAAATGAGAAAATTATTTTAAATAAAAAAAGTTATGGACATTATTAAAGAAATAAAGAAAAGTTTAAAAAAAGAACACAAAAATGAAACAGTGACAAGAATATGTAGAAAAGTAGAAACTCTTTTTAAAAAATTAAACCATTTACAGACATTTTTTTTAAATTAAAAAAATAAATAGGAAGATAAATAAACACATTTTAAAATTCGAAAAATTAGAGAATTATTTTACAAAGAATTAAAGAAAAAAAAGGACGAATAAAATTTTTGGAAATTTTTAAAAAATTTCAAAAGCTAAAAAATTGTATGAAATAGAAAAACGAGTTTACTACAAGAATATTTAGTACAAGATTAAATTTACATAAGTAGGTATAAAATAAAGGAATTCTTTTATTAATTAAGACTTTAATTAATAAAATGAGAAACTTAAAAATTGTAGATAAAATCATTAAATAAATGTTTTCAAAAATTCGTAATTACAAGATAAAAACTAAATAATTTAAAAGAAGGAAAAAAGTTTCTAGGAAATAGAAAAATTATGACAAAAATTAAAGAATTAATTAAAATGCTAGGAAGGACTAAGAAAATTGTAAAACAACATCAAACATAGATAAGTAGGAAGAAAATTGAGAATGGTTTTTTCTTAATCTGACAAACTGTACAAAAATGCAAAAAGCACAAAAAATAAAAAAATTTGCTAAGAATCTACTTAAAAACTAGAATTAATAAAAATAAAAAGTAAACAAAAGAAATTTAAAAATTGTTTAAAAATAAAAAAGTTTGAGGAAATTAAACCAAACACATTTGCATAATGTTAAACTTAAAACAAGTCCAATAATAAATTTAGAAAAATAAAGAAAATCTAAAAATTTTATGGAAGAATAAGTAAGTTTATAAACAATCTCGCAAAAAATAGACAAGATGTGAAAACAAATTGAATAAATTTACAAAAAAATGAGTGTATTTATTTTTAAAAATATGGAAATAATAATTACGAAAATCAAAGAAATAAAAAGTTAAGGGAATGTTATAATAAAAAAGTTGTGTAAAATAATATCAAATAATTTGCATGAAAAGAAGAAAATTAAGGAAAATCATAAAATAAAAAGACAAAAAAAAAAAAAAATATCAAATTTAAAAGAAGAAAAAATCTTAAATTTTTGTAAAAAAAGGAAATTATAAGATACAAATTAAACATTTTCGAAAAACTGAAATCTCTTAGAAATCTTGTAATAATTAAAAAAAAAGGATTATTGTGAATATGGAAAATAATTAATAATATTTAATTAATATGCATTTAAATTTGAAATAAATGAAATTTAAAAGTTTGAATGAATTGGAATATGAGTTAATTGACGTCTGCAATTTATTTAAATTATAATGACATAAAGATACAAAGATTTATGTTATACTATTTTTTGTTATCTTCATACTAACAATTTGTAGAAATTTTTACTTTAGAAAATTCTTACCAAATTTTTTTATTTTTAGAACTCTTTACATTCTTTTACAGTTTTTAGATGAAGAAAAAAAATATTTCTCTGTTTTGTTTCTATTTATTTAATTTTCTTGTTGTTTTACAATTTTTTAATTAATTCTTTATTTTTTGTCATCATTTCTCTATTTCTTGGAAACAATTTTCCTTCTTTTTCATTGCTTAGTTTTTATCTTGTAATTACGAATTTTCTAAAATATTTGTTCCATGCTTTTATCTAAATTTTTGAAATTTCCCAATTTTCTACTTTTTTGAATACTTTTATTCCTTTATTTTATATTATGTAAATTTAATCTTGTACTAGAAATTCTTATTTTAACATTGTTCTTCTATTTCATAAAATTTTCTTTCTTTTAAACTTTTTAAAAAATGTTGAAAATTGTATTCCTTTATTTTTTATCCAACTTGTAAAATAATTCTCTAATTTTTCTAATTTCAAAATTTGTTTTCTCTTTAGTATTATATTTCAACGTTTTTTGAATTATCGGTGTATTTATTTTTTTAATTTAAAAAAATGTCCGTAAATAGTTTAATATTTGAAAAGAGTTTCTACTTTTTTACATACTTTTATGTCACTGTTTCATTCTTGTGTTTGTTTTTTAAAATTTTTCTTTATTTCTTTAATAATGTCAATGACTTTTTCATTTTTTTAATAGACTGTTTTCTTATCTTTTTACGTTTTTATGTTTTTTTAATTGTTTTATTATTATCTTTTTATTGTTTTTTTAATTGTATTTTTTATTGTTTTTTTAAATTATTTTTTGTTGCTCTACCTAATTTTGTTAATTTTGCGATCATATGAATTGAAGATATTTTCTTGAAATTTTATTAATCTATTATCTTATAAATTTATTCGACATTTGTTGAATTTTTATTAAATGTTTTATTCTTCATTATTATTTATTAAATTTTCTCAGTTTAAACAACAAACTACTTACAAATAAACATTTGAAAATTTTATATACTGATTTTATATACCTATTTTAAAAAAATCAATTTTTGATTTAAATAAAAAAATCCGATTTATTTCTGTATTTTTTTTAAAAAATCATGATTTTTATCAGCCCTGGTTTAATTAGAAACGCGATGAAGCTCTAAATACCACTACTATGCTGAAAGAAATCTAAATTATTCATTAAAAAAAAATCCACCTCTTACATAAAATTTGAATTCATAAAAGTCTCACCTAAAAGATGATAATTGGATTCTCTCTCATATTTAAATGTAAGGCGACCGTACGAGACGTGATTAAGATTTTTGAGCCACTCGAAGAAAGAAACTGTGACACCACCAGCATTAATATACAAATCTGGAATAACTAGAATATTTCTCTCAATTAGAATTTTATCAGCGGCAGGTGTGGTTGGTCCGTTTGCAGCTTCGGCAATGATTTTCGCCTGGATTCGTCCGGCATTTTCTGTTGTAATTACTTTCTCGACAGCGGCAGGTATGAAAATTTCACAAGGTTCGTACATGAGGTTTTCACCTTGATAGGGTTTAGCGCCTGGGAAGCCGACAATCGTACCATGCTCATTACGGTAATCTTCCAGTTGCTGTTAATTAAAAAGTAGCATTAGTAATTAAAAACAATTTAAAGATTCGCTATTAATAAGAAAATCTGTTCATTTATGTGTTGAATCTGTATTATATGTGTGAAATCTGTTTTGTATGCGTGAAATCTGTTTCTCTTGCAGTACGTAGAATCTGTTTCATTTAGAAAATGTGAAATTAAAATGTAAATCCGTCTTTATTATTTACTTACTTTGGGATCAATGCCTTCTGGATTGTAAATAGATCCGTCATGCTCGATAACACCGATACAAGATGCTCCTGCTCTATGCAAATATCTCATCGAATGTAAACCTACATTACCAAAACCTTGGAGGATAAAAGTTTTGCCACCCCAACCTGGCGTTGTACCTGCATTAATAATATTATCAAATTATTCATTTTAACAAAGCAAGAACCTAAATGAGATAAATTAATTGATTTTCTGGAAACAATTGTTAAAAATATTCTGAACTAAAAAAAAAAGTACTCTAAGATTCAATCAGGGTGTCTACTAATTTCGTCCCACAAAATTCCCGGTCATTTCCCGGTTTTTCCCGGGTTTTGTTCCTATTTTTCCCGGTTTTTTCTCTTGTTAACTTAAAATTTATTTTAAGTATAAATAGACCTACAAATGGCTACAAAAATTGAAGATAACAATTGATAATAATTGAAGAAAATAATTGAGAATTGAAGAATTAAATATTAAACTTTACAAAAAATAATATTTAAGAATTTTAAAAGAAACAATTAATAATGAAAAGAAATAATTAATAATGGAAAGAAATAATTGAACAATGACAAAGATATTTGACAATTAGAAACAAAATTAAGCAAAAAAAAAAATATATTAATCTACAATTGAACAATAATTGAAAAAATTGAACAATGGTTATTAAATTCAAAGAATAAAATTAAAAATTGGTCAACTAGATAGAAAATCCCAAAAAAAATAATTTAAAATTTAACTTAATAATTCAAAATTGAAAATTAAATAATGAAATGGAAATCAGAAAAATACAGAATTATTAAATATTAAAAAAAAAACAATTGAAAATTGAGAAATAAAATTGAAATTCTAATACAATAATTGAGAATTAAAGAAAATTACTGAACAATTAGATTGAGAAAAGAAGTAAATAATTTATAATTAAAAAAAAATGGAAAATGCCAGGAATTATTTAATATTGAAGAAAACATTAAAAATTGAAGAAAAGAATTGTTATTTAAAGAAATTAATTGAGAATTGAAAAAAATAATTAAACAATTGAACAATTAAATTGAAAATAGAAGAAAATTATTAAAAATTGAAGGAGGTTTTGAAACATGAAATAAATAACTGATAATTAAAAAAAATAATTGAAAAAAGTCGAGATTACTGAATATTGAAACAAACAATTGAAAATTGAACAAAATAATTAAAAATTAAAGAAAATAATTGAAAACTGAAGAAAATAATTGAAAATTGAAGAAAGTACTTAAAAATTGAAGACAATATTTGAAAACAGCAAAAAAATGTAGAAATCGACGTAAATAATTGCGAATTGATGAAAATAATTTAAAAATTATCAATTTAAATTAAAATTGAAAGAAAAACATAATTTGAATAATTTCAACATAATTGTAAAAAAATTGAAAATTGAATGAAATATGAAAAAATAATTGTAAATTGAAGAAAATAATTAAAATTTAAGAAAATGTGATTTTATGAAAATTGTTGAATAATAATTGATGAATTGAATTGAAGTTTCAAAATCATAATAATTGATAATTGAAAATTGAAGGAGTTATTGAGATGTGAAATAAATAAATGATAATTGAAAAAAGTCGAGAATTATTGAATATTAAAATTAAATTAAATAATTAAAAATTAAAGGAAATAATTGAGATCAGAAGAAAATAATTAAAAATTGATGAAAATTATTGAAAATTGTATTAAATAATTGGCAATTGAAAAAAATAATTAAGAGTTGAAGAAAATAATGAAAAACTAATTAAAATAATTGAAAATCGTAGAAAATATTTCAGTATTAAAGAAATTAATTAGAAATTGATAAAAATAATTGAAAATTGAAGAAAATAATTGGCAATTGAAGAAAATAGTAGAAAATCAAAGAAAATAATTGAGAAATGAAGAAATAATTTGAAATAAATGAAAATAATTCAAAATCTTAGAAAATAATTGAGAATTGTAGAAAATAATTGGAAATTGAAGAAAATAATTGAAAATTGAAAAGAATAATTGGGCGTTGAAGAAAATAATTGTGAATTTCTGAAAGTAGTTGAATAATTGAAGAATTGAATTGAACCTTCAAGAACGTAATCGATAACTGAAAAAAAAATATTGAAAAAAGCCGAGAATTGAAATATGATGAAAATAATTAATAATTGAAAGCACACAAAATGCATAATTACACAAAATTTAAACGCATAATCATATTGGTTCAAAATGCATAAAGTTATTATCTTTATTTATAAAACAAATTGATATATTAGTCAAATTTATTAGCCCAGAAAGAAAATTCCCGGTTCGACGGAAAATTCCTGGTTAATTCCCGGTTTTTCCCGGTCAATTTAAATTCCCGGTTTTCCCGGTTAGTAGACACCCTGTCAATTTAATACTGAACAATTAGATTAAAAGTGCCTAATAAAAATCTATTGAATATAAAAGAAAAATAACTTTTTTCATATAGCAGTCCTTAAAAATGAATTAAAAATAAACGGATTCTTTTTAGGATAATTGAAACCCTTTTTGAATCCAAATAAACATACCTATCATTCCCATATAATTTGCTTCGTTAATAAAGTTTTCTAGGCCGTGGAAAACACCGCGACCTGTTGCGGAAATACGACCGTGGATTCCTCCCTGATTAATTGGTTTACCGGTGACACATGCGTGAGCATTAATGTCTAAGTGTCCAATTGTTTTGGCATAAGTATCAGCTATCCAGCACATTTCTCGCTCACCGGTTCCCATGTCAGGTGCAGGAACATCAACACCCGGTCCTAGAAAAACAATTTTAAATTAATTAATGTATTTGTTAAAAAAAAAACAAGAAACATTTTTTGAAAACTTTTTCTAAACATTTTAATTGAACAATAATGGTCATAAAATATAAAGTTTTAATTATTTTTGGACGTAAAGTCTGAGTTTTTATGTTAGAATTTGTAAAAAGTATTTAAATTCTTTTCTATCTAGATTCTGTTTATTATCTTTAAATTATTTAATTTTTCTTTATTATTTGAATTATTTAATCTATTCATTGTCCGTTTAATTATTTAATTTTTTTACTGTCTTAAAAATTACTTAATATTTTTTATTATTTTTATTTAATATGTATGTATTTATTTCTTCCAAGTATAAACTATAAATGTGTTTTATTTTTATTCGATATTGTCACGGGGTTTGCTAAGGTTTAAAAAATAACAAATTCTGCGACTTTTCTAGGTTTTTATTAATTTGAAACTATTATTTGTTATTTAAAATATTCGAAATTTTAATTACATTTTAGTTGTAAAAAATAGAAAAATTGTTTTGATCCTAGTTTGAATTCTTGCTGACTCATAACTGATGTTATAGAAAGTTTTTGCCATTTAGGAATTTGTCAGAAATTGTTATAGTTACCAATAAATATAAATTTTGAAAAAAAAATAAATAAAATGAATGAAAAATAAATAAAAAATGACTTTGAAGGAAATGAGTAGAAAATGGATAAGGTAACTAAGAAGTAGAAAATATTGAAAATAAAAAGTAATTTATAAATAAACAAATAATTAAAAGTAAAGAAAATTCCTGGATATAACAAAATTAGTAAAAATACACAAAAATTAATTCAGATGATTCAGAAAATATTACAATCTTATTTTTCGCGATGAAAGGAATTTTTATTAATTTAACTTTAATAGTAGTTAAAACTGCTTGTACTCGTTTCTGCGCAATATATTGCATCCGTTTCGGAATTTACGAAGAATGTTTAAAATAAATTATAAAGAAATTACTTTACAATAAAAAGAAAAGCTGTTAACGTCAATTAACAATGAAAAACAAACTTTTACATGGAAGAAATCATTAAAAATTATGATAGTTTTCGAAAAATAAAAAAAACATATCTTATTGAATGCAGTAAATTGATTCATTGACTACTAAAACTGTCTGATACCTTTTTTGACCTTTAATTTTTTTAAAAGTAACCTTTTAAAACTTGAAAATTAATAGTAAAATAGACTTATTGTCAAATAAAAGAAAAAATAAATAAACTAAATAAAATTAACTTCGAACTAAATGAAATTTAGATTAACTGAAATCCGAATCAATCCAAGCTTGAATAGATTTTAATTTTAATAAATTGAAGTTTAGATCGTTTTAAAAGTGGATTAATTGAAGTTTAAATAAATTAAATTTTGGATCGATTCGAGTTGGGATAAAACAGAATTTTTACCAAAAAATTAAAACCTTAGATTCTATTAATTTTTTTAAAATTAACATTTAGCAGTTTTTGATCAGAATCACTAATAAAATACTTTTTTTACAAAAAAAGAAAAAATTATTAAAAAATTTCATTAATTACGATAAAATGAAGATGAATTAATTTAAATGAAGATCAACTAAATTTTGAACCTATGAAAATTTAAATCGATCCGAGTTTGATTAAAAAATAAATTCAGATAAATTAAAGTTTAGATCGATTTAAATTTGAATTAATAATGGATTAATCTTTTGGATTGAAAATTGGATAAATTGAAGAAGCTAAAATGAATTCAAAAGATTAATCAAGTTTTGAATAGATTGAAATAAAGTAAAATTTGAATAAAAAAAAAAAAATTTGAATAAATTAAAGTTTTTCACGAAGTAGCCATAGGTTTTATTATTGTTCTTTTTCTTCAGTTCTCTAAAAATCTGTAAATTTTTTATTCTCGTCGTATTTTATTACCTTCAGAGGCACTTTGGAATTATCTCTGATGTTTGAACAATAGAAGATATTTCTTTCTGAATCCAGAAAAAACATTAGCTTACCGATAAATCCCTTCTTGGCCAACTCAAGAGTAAACCTTCTGGTAATCTTTTCCAGCTCATGTTCAGAGTAATTTTTTGGATTGATCTTAATGCCAGCCTTAGCGCCACCGAATGGCACATCTACACAAGCACATTTGAATGTCATCAAGGCTGATAAGGCCTTGACCTCGTCTCGACAGACGTCCATTGAAAAACGAATACCTGTAAATAAAAGAAAACATTTTAAGATCTGTTTTTTTTTAGAATCGGCTAATTACTTTGAATACATTTTCTTCGAGATGAAACACCTCACAAATTCAGAGCATAGATCACATTGTTGACCTTTGACGTCAACAAGTGCTTCGACTAGTCTAGTGACAGCTGAATGCGAAACACTCAGATCTCAGCACGTGGCTCATTTATCTATTTTTATTTAAAATCAGCCCATAACGCTCCGAAATTTTTTTCGTATTAGTAATTCCTGTCTGTATATAATTTTTAATCTCTTTTCTAAATTTTAATTATTCTCTCTCGGAATTGCTTAAAAATAACTCATTTGATAACAAGAAGTCAGCTACTAATTCAAACAGTTATATTTCTACTACAGGGTGGCCACTTTTTTTAAGAAATTAAATTTCCGGTCACAAATTTTTGAACAATAAAAACAGTATTTTAAATTTTGCGAAATTTGCCTTTATATTTAAAATATAACTTTATACTTAAATTAAAAATTTACATATTCTTATAATCTTCTTAATTATAATTGAAACTTGAAAAGTTTTATTATCACAAAATATTAAAAATAGTTGAAAATAAAATTCGAAAAATGGCTAAATAATTACACAATTGAAAATTAATTAATTTAATTACTTAATTATTAATTATATAAATAAACAATAAATATTAAATTAAACAAAATAATTGAAAAATTGTAGGAATAAATGTTGCAAGTAATTGCAAATTGAACAACTGGATTGAAAATCGAAAAAAATAAATAAAATTAAAGAAAATAATAAAAAATTAAGGAAAAAAATTGAAAATTTTAAAAATAAATTGAAAATTTTAAAATTAAATTAAAATTTTAAAAAATAACTGATTATTGAAAAAAAAATTATAAAATGACGAAAAGAATTGACAATTGAAAATAAAATTCAAGAAATGCGAAAATTAATACACAACAGATAAAAAAAAATTTTTAAAATCAAAGAATAATTATAAAATTTTAAGATAATAATAGAAAATTAAAAAAAATGTAGGAGATAATTTAAAATTGCGGATGATAATTAAAATACTATAGTTAAAAGAAGAAAATAGTTAAAAAATGACGAAAATAATTGTCAATTGAAAATAAAATTTGAAATATGATTATGTAGTTAAATAGACAACTGAAAAAAACAATTGAAAAAATTAGACAAGAAATATTAAATTTAAAGAAAATAATTGCAAATTGAAAAATTAAGAAAGTTATAGGAATAACTGTTGGAAATAATTGCAAGTTGAACAACTGTTTTGAAAATCGAAAAAAATAATTGAAATTGAAGAAAATAACAAAAAAATTGAGAAAATAAATTGAAAATTTAAGAAATACAATGGAAATTTCAGAATTAAATTAAAATTTGAAAAATTATTGATGATTGAGAAAAAATTACAAAATGAAGAAAATAATTGGTAATTGAAAAAAAATTCAAAAAATGATTAGTTTAATAGACAACTGAAAAAAAGAATAGAAAAAATTAAATAAGAAATATTGAATTTAAAGAAAATAATTGTAAATTCAAAAATTAAGAAAATTATAGAAATAATTTTTTGAAATAATTGCACATTTAACAACTGGATTGAAAACCGAAAAAAATAATTAAAATTGAAAAAAATAATTTAAAATTGAAGAAAGCAATTAAAAATTAAAGAATGAAATTAAAATTTAAAGAATTTACTTAAAAATTGAAAAAAATTAATTAAGAAAGGCCGAGAATTAATGAATATAGAAGAAAACAATTGAAAACTTAAGAATGGAGATAAAAATTGAAGAAAGGAATTAAAAATTAAAGAAATTAATTAAACAATTGTATTTGAAATTAAAGAAACTTTATGATAATCGAAAGAAATAATAGAAAAAAGGAGTTAGTTTTTTAATTTTAAAGAAAGAAATTAAAAATTGAAAAGTAGAATTTAAATTTGAAAAAAATAACTGAGAATTGAAGAATATAGTTCCAGAATTGAATAATTGAATTGAAATCTTAAATAAATTATTATGAGTGAAAAAAATTATTGAAAAAAACTGAGATTTACTGAATTTGGAGGTATTCAATAATAATGGTTAAAAACAATTGAAAATTAAAAAAAAATTGAGAATTGAAGAAAATAATTAAAAATTGAAGAAATAAATTTGAAATTTAAAATTTAAATGGGAATTTTAAGAGAATAATTGAAAATTTTAAGAAAAATTACAAAATGACGGAAAAAATTAACTGTTAAAAAAATTATTAACAATTGAAAAAATTTCAAAAAATGGTGAGAATAATCGGCATTCGGACAATTTTTTTTAAATTAATGAATAATCTTAAAATTTAAGGAGAATTGAAGAATTGTATTGAAAATTTAAAAAAATAGGTAATTAATAATTGAGAATGTGAGAGAATTATTGAATACATGTTGAATAAAATATAAAAAAATTAAAGAAATAAATTGAAGATTAAAGAATTAAATTGAAATTTTAAAAAAGTAGTTGATAATTGAAAGAAAAATTAAAAAATGACTAAAAACACACTTCAGCATTATGAGAATAATTATTGTATATTGAAAATTGTTGAAAATTATAGAAAAAATTATAGATTTATTTAATAATGAAATTAATATTATTTGAACTGATATTTATAAATTTTAATTTTAATCATTTTTTTTTAACTAATTAGAGAAATAAAGCCTTAATTCTTATTCTATATTTATATTTCATATTCTTGTACTCTTCTTCCGTATTCTTATACTCGAGAATAATTTTTCATATCAGGAAGTGATTTAATTTCCTAATCGATGTTTAAATTACTCAATGAATAACAATCACTAGCTCTTAAACTTTTTCTAAAGTAGCAACAAAAACAATTTTATTTAATTAACTTGGAGGAGAACTTGGAGAATTATTCAAGATTATTCTTTAAAATTACTTTCGAACTGACTTTCCATTTAAAGACCATTTAATTTCAAAATTAGTTGCAGACGAGGCCTCAACCTATTTGTAAAGTGTTTTCGAAACCAAATTATTTCCAACTCGTAGAACGTCTGAATCCGGCGCAAAAAAAAGGAATTAGAATTACATAATTTGCTCACGTTTTTTCCTCGTTTATTTAAAAACAGTTAGGTCAGTTATTTTATTTTTAAGAAGGCTCAACCCCCAGACATAACCTCAAACTAAAAAAGCGGTTTTTCTCAGTAAATGAAACTAATTAAAATAATTTCATCGCATTTTAATTGAATTTAAATCAACCCGAATTTTTAATTAATTAATTTAATTAAAGCGAATTTTAATTTAGCAGAGTTATTTTTTAACCAAATTTTAAGTGAGTCGAGTTTTTAAATACTAAAATTTTTATTTACCGGATTTTTTATTTGTACGACTTGATATTTGATCAAATTCTTAAAACACAGAATTTTTAATTGATATAAATTGTAAATGACCGAACAAGAAAATGCCAGAAAGATTTTAGAGAAAATTTAAAATTCTATTAAACATCAATTTGTGCAAATAAAAATTCGAGAATTGAGTATTCGAGTAGAAAAAATTATATCTAATGGAATTTTAAAAAATTGATTTTCAAAATTTGGTGTAGGTAATTAACTTTAATTATTGTTTTATTTTGTGTGCTTTGTATTAAAACGATACAAATTTGCTAAATTGACAAAAATATTTATATTTGTCTAAAATATCAGCTGAATAATAATTGATTCAAATACGCGAGTCATAAATTGTTTTAAAAATATGATAGAAAAATAACTAGATATACTTGTTTACCCTCAGATCGCGCCTTGAGCTCATAAACCGTCTTTTAATTCCATCAACCCCTAATTAAAATAGAATTAAGCCATCAATTAGCAAGGGGTTTATTTAAAAGACTGTCTGGCACCTTTTAAAACACAATTTATTTTCCATATGCAAATCACTTCCAAAATCTTTTAATCTTCAGAAAAATAAATTTAGAATACAATTATTAAGTTTTACTTTTAAAATGATTTAAAATGGGTTTGAAGCAAGAATATTTGTCAACAAAGAAGAAACATTTTTTGAGCCAATTATTCTCGAGATGAAAGAACTCAAAATAAATAGATTTTAAATTAGAAATTTTCATGTTATTAGACCATGACTAAGACTTGGCATGGGAGCATAAGACTTAGTCGTAATCGAACGTCCTTATTATTCTGAATTAAAGCGACAAAATGCCTTTCAGGAAAATGACCATCTTATCAAAAATTTCATGATTAAATAATTTTGTAGATTTATCAGTCAAGATAACAATGTGACAAAGTCTCGAGCACTTGTTTACTCAATTAAAGAGAGTCGAGGTTTGTTCGATTTACGAAGACGAGCCTCCAAGTTATTTTTAACGGAGAACTAATATGCTTTCCAAGAAGCAAACCACATCAAGGTTTTAACATTTATTGCCTTGAAATTTTTAACACATTATCAATAATAAGAATTAATTATAATTATATTGTTTATACTTAAATGAATTTCATAACAAATTTCAATCAATTCCAGCAAGATTGCAAATTTATGTCACATGTTTCAAAGCCAGAAATTAGCTTCTCTACAAATTAAAATATTCTCGAAAATTCGTGTCTTAAAACTTCAAGTTTCTTCCAGAATTTTTTTGTGGAAAAATAATTTTTTATCATACTTTGACTGGATCTTTGAAATCAAATTTCGAGAATTTTTAATACGAAAAATTGCACTGTTTGTGCTAGAAATTTCGTGAAGATCTGCAGAAAACATTTTTGGATATATTGTACCTACACCCACATCAAAAATGTCGTTTCAAGAATGAAGAAAGCAGTTGTAGAGCAGGTATACGCTCTCGAGGTAAACAATAGTCCATATCTCTGGAAATAATTCTCGAATTCCTTTGAAAATTCTGCACAATATTCTCAGAAATACATTTAGAAAATACGATTTTTACAAAATCGATTATTTGAAAATTCAAAGCTGAATGTAAACGTGAATTATTGCTAAAAAATTGATTTGATTTTCCAAAAATAAAAAAGTGCTGGACAATCATTGATTTTGATAATTAATTCCAAGATGAAATAGATTTACCGAAATGACCTTAAACTTGTAATTTCTAGGGTGAGAAACGGGGTCTAAAATAAGTTCTCCACCATCATCGATTTTACAATTTAAACGTAGACCTACATTCAGGAAAAATGAAACGATCGTTTGTTACATAACAAGCTTTGAAAATAGCACTTCACGAGCCCAATGAATATTCTTCAAAGGCGATTAGGATAAAACTTTAAATTTATTATGAAAATTAAAATTAAAAGAAAGTATTTTATTGACTTAACATAACTATCAGAAACTACAGTTTGCAATGTTTGAAAATCGAAAAATTAAAAATAATAAGTATTAGTGAGAAACTCTGGAAAACTGATTAAAACGGAATTAAAAATTTTTGTATTTGAGGAAATGGTCCTTAAAAGATACTCCAAAGATTCTCAATAAGTTCAATTTTCAAAAATCTGCAAGTTTTTGTTTTTTTAATAAAAAGCTTGGAATTTTAATCTCTCAATATTTCGATTGATTAAAATTGGAAAAAATTGAATTTTTGGATAAACAAGACTTTGATAAATTGAATTTCTGATAAATTGAAATTTAGATCAATTGAATTAGAATTAAATTAAAATAAGTTAAAATAAGAATGAGTTTATTCAAATTTAGATCATTTAAGAAGTGAATTAATTAAATTTATATTCGCTTAACAATTAAATTAAAAAATAATTTTTGATCAATAAAATTTAAGATTTGATAAACGTTGGATAGAGTTGAAATTTTGATCAACTGAAATTTAAAAAAATTAAAAATTGCAGAGATTAAAATTAACATGAATTTTAAATTCGAGTTAATTAAATTAACGGTTTATTAGAATTCGTATGAATTTAAAATTAGATCGATTAAAATTTTAATCAGTAAATGTTTTCACTAATTTAAATTAAGATTGATTAAAATTTCTAAGAATTACATTTAGAATCCATAAAAAAATGTCGATAAATTGAAATTTGGTGTAATTTAATCCTTTACAAAAAAAATGTATAATCCTGTTTTTCATTCAACTTTAATTTCAATTAAAATGTTTAAAACTATTAAATAAATAAAAAATTCATATTAAGTTATTTGAAACCAAAAATAAAAGTATTTTTTTTACATAGAACCTGTTTTAAAATGTAAGAATTTACAATAGGAGTATTTTTCATAAGATAAGAAACAAATATCGCATTTGGTAATATTTTAGTCAACTTGAAAAAACAAGGAAATGTTTTGAAATTTAAATTGTAATAAAATGCTTTGCAGACGAAGAAATAAATTGAACAATATGTCGATAAGTAAGGCCAACAGATTCCCAATAACTGATGAAAATAAGAAACAAAGAAACACTATCGCTGCCCTGTTAATTCATCTTTGTTATGACCTCTGATAAAATGCTTTTACTTCTGAAACAGAAATTGCAGTCTTTAAATCTGCAAAGTTAAAGTAGAACACACGTGTGTATGTTCATACACACGTGATTGACGATTAATCATCGAAAGTACATTAAAAAAACTTGATACACTTTCCGCTCGAATTTAATGCTAAAATTGTTTCAAATCCAAAATTGAACGATTTAGAATATAAATAATTTTTATAATTGCAATATTTTGTATAAAATTGGTCAAAATTATAATAATCCATTATTTTCAATATCTAGTTTTTAATTCAACAATTAAGAAGCAACTCAGAGACAGTTTATATATTCACAACAATATTAAATTAACAAGTTTTCCAGTTTGCGTCACAAAAATGCTTTTAGACTAGGTAAACAATCATTTCGAATAAATAAACTAAGAATAACGTTCAGATTTTCAAATGAAGGTGCGATTTTCTTCATCTAGTTAACATGATTACGACTTGAGTTACTTTTAGAACATAAAATTATGGGTTAACTACACAAAATTAATTTATTTTTAGTTAGATATTCGAAAAAAAATGTTAAATAAGGACAAAATTTGAAAATGAATGTTGGATATTTGAAAATATTTTAAAGAATAACCAAATTTGAGAATATTTTAAACAACCGAATTTTAAAATTGGCAGTTTGTGTTACCATGAGGAAGTTTTATGCGTTTCTAAAACGTCATTGAATAACATAAGATGAGGCCGTGTAATCATTTTAATCAAGGAAACTCGAGACTCATGAGATCATTTTAGTTAATGAATTTATGCTATTTATGATGACTTTATTCAACACTATAGAATTCGGCGTAATCATTTCAAGTTCGTACGTTACGAACATGATTCGCGGAATTATTACATAAATAGCTTTAAATCTGTGTTACAAAATAATTGATCGTAAAGTACTCAGTGAAGTTAGTTTAACATTATTTTTAGTGCTTGAACAAAAATTATTGTAAATTGTAGTCCTTTTCTATTGATATTTTTCTTTATTTTGTAGAATATATAGAGATTTTTCACGTTTCAATATTTTCGATTTGTTAAAAAAATGAGGTTTAGTAATAAAGTAGAAAAAATTTACATTTGAAATAAAATAAACGTTAACGCGGTTTTAAACCACACGTAACAAAAAGATCATTTAACTGATAATATAATGAATTTTAAACGGCAATTTGCACATGTCCTATTGTAAATAGTCTAAGAAACAAGATAGTTTTATTTCTATCACATACGTTTAGATTATATTATAAGTTAAGTGTATCAGGGGCTTCTTAAGCTATGGAATATCTAGGTTTAACCCATTTGACCCCAATTGTCGAAGGACAAATTTAACATTTATTTATGTCTTACGTACCTAGTATTTCGTTTCAAATTGTAAATTGTTTACACACCGATCTTTATTTACAACCAGTCTTTGACTTTAAAAAGAAAAAAACCTCATGTTTATAAAACAAAGAAATATTTGACAGAAAACATTTACAATGTCCCTTAAATCAGTTATTAATCACTTTTAGTAAAAATTTCAAATCATTTCATTCAAAATTTTAAATACAGGATTGAGGGAACTTTTTGTAGTAACACAGATGCTCAAATATTTATAAAATACTCTACTAAACATCTGAGAATCTAATACGATTATTATACGTCGTCCCTCAATTGTTGATTTAAAAACTTTCAAAGTGTTAAAAAAAACTTCTAAAAAATTAGCTCTGGAAATCTGTTATTTTTTAAATAAAAAAAAACAATTAATGGTTGATTAAAAAACACTTTACTCTTTGTTTTCTGGAGCATGTATCTTAAATATTCGAGCAATGCAGCATGACATTGTTTTTTTTTCAGTCAAAGAATGCGAATTAGAATTCTGACAATGCTGGGAAAAAAAAGGGAGAAGAAAAAAAACTACCAACCTCCCTTGCAAGGTGTTCGATGAGTTGAATGCTGAGCTCTGTACCCTGTAATCATCTCATAATCTCCCGAATCACGTCTCAGTGGAAAAGTTGTTTCCAAAATATGATCACAAGGTTCCATCATCATCAAGATACCCTTGACCTTTTTTTTTCTGTCTTCGAGAGACAACCTGGAGCCTTTACCAACATCTTCAACAAGCTTGTCCTCGACGATTTGACAGCCTCGATGGAAGAAATATTCGACCATATCGAAGAATTTTGGATTTGCGGCAGTGGGAACATCCTTCAAACGTTCAGGAATCTGATGATCGGCATAACCTCGACAATGAATACTTCCAGCCGCCGGTATTGCGCGTGCAAGGGTGTTTTGAATCACATCGCTTCCAGGAATTTGCTTCAAAGCTGCTGAAGATCTGGTTAATTTATTTAAATGGAACATTTTTTAATTGATAAAAATTACGCTTCTAAAACCGGTTTCCAAAAACCCCGAAAATTATCACCCCTTTATTATTTAAATCAACCCTCTTTCCCGAACGATTTTCTTGAGACTTTTCAATAAAAGAATGACGATGAAAGACACGTTTACACTCTATCTGATCGCACGAATGAAGGACTTATTTTCCTGAGCAGCAAATAATCCAGTGCTGAAGTGTGTTAAATGTTAAAGCGACCCGGGGTAAACCAGTTGGTAAAGTAAACATAACCGTACAAGTTTACTTAAGTTCCACTAGTGGCAGCACCAATCAGGGGCTTTTTTCAAAATATTCAGTCTTTTTTTTTTCTTTCTATAGATGTCTATAGATAAAGAAAAGGAAAAAGGTGTAAACGTGCCTTAAATCACTTAAGCGGCATTTCCACTTTTGAAAAAACTTGTCCAGTTGGGAAAAATTCCTTAGGAGTAAGAGAGAAAGACTGTATATCTGTCCCTCTTACAACAATGGAAGTTTTACGAGCTGGACAACTTTTTCTAATGGTGCAAATTCGCTTTATGGTTCATTTACACCATCAGTAAAAATTGTTTTATTTATTTTGCCAAAGTTTCATGAAACTATGAGAATCTAAAAAATGGTGGGGGTTTATTGAGTGATGGGGGTAGGAATAAATTTTGACGCATGAGCTATTTTTCTATCAAAAGACATTGAATGTTTCATGGGCCAAAGTCAGGTGCAGGAAATTTCCCAAAAACCCAAAAGATTAAATATCCAAATGGTCGAATTTCAAAAAGTCGAATCTCCAAACGGTCGAACGTCGAATTTCTAAATGATCGAATATCCAAATATTTGAATATCCAAATTGACGAATTTCCAAATTGTCCAATTTCTGAACTGTCGAATATACATTTTGCCTAGAGATCCTCAAGGGAGAGTTGAGACAAGTTTCCCCTTCTACTACCCATGCGGATTTCCGGAAACGGAAGTGACGATATTGCAATCTGTATCATTGGTCGAAAAAAGCGGGCTAATTTTAAAAATGTTTGTTTTAAAAGCATTTCAAAATGGAACCGCCATTTTGGACCAATGAAATTAACTTTTTATGAACATCCGTTTCCGGAAACCCGCGACCAATCAGAATCGAAGTCAACATGTCCCAACTCTCCCTTGAGGATCTCTAATTTTGCCGTATTTCCAGATGATCGATATACAAATTATCGAATTTCCAAATTGTAGAATGTCCATTTTGTCGAATTTCTAAATTGTCAAATTTCCAAATTGTCGAATGTTCATTTTGTCGAATTTCCAAATTGTCGAATATCCACTTTGTCGAATTTCCAAATTGTGGAATATCCACTTTGTCGAATTTTCGAATTGTCGAATATCCACTTCGTTGAATTTCCAAATTGTCGAATATCCTTTTTGTCGAATTTCCAAATTGTCGAATGTCCAAAAGGTCGTATTTTTTTTCATACGAGTTTCCTATTTGAAATAAGTGTTGGTATCGAAGATTGGACAAATTTAAAATCATTATGGAAATTTTTAATTTCGCGCACTTGTCCATAATCTATTGTAATAGGAAATTTATATGAAAAAAAAAATTCGACCTTTTGGTGATTCGACAAAATGGATATTCGACAATTTGGAAATTCGACAAAGTAGAGATTCAACAATTTGGAAATCCGAGAATTAGATAATTTGACAAAATTGACCTTCGACAATTTAGAAATTCAACAATTTGGGAATTAGACAAAATAATGGACATTCGATAATTTGGAAATTCGACTATTTGAAAATCGACAAAGTAGACATTCGACAATTTGGATATTCGATCATTTGAATATTCGATAATGTGGATATTTGAGAATTTCGTTATTCGAGATTAGTTTGTCGAGATTCGACAATTTAGAAATTCGACAGTTTGGAATTTCGACAATTTGGATATTCGACTTTTTGATATTCGACGTTTTGGGTTTTTGGAAAATGTACTGCACCCGTTTTGAAACGTTTCCAAAGTTTCCTGAAATTTTTTATTTTGTCAAAGTTTTGTGAATTTTTACAACTCTAAAATGAGAGAAGGTTAGGTCTACCTACGTATTTCCGCTATCTTGAAATTTTGGAAACTTTGGAACGTTTCTAAAGTTTCATGAAACTACCAAAATCTGACCGATTTTGGTAAGGTTTTGGTCAAGTTTGGTTTGAGACAAAAAATTATAATAAACAGAACCAGTGGCGGATCCAGACAAGGTTTCTGGAGGGGGGTTACATGAGAGAGAAAGAGTTAGCACTATAGTGCTATCTCAAATAAATTACTTGGGGGGGGGGGGTGGCAAGCACCCATGCCCCCCCTGGATCCACTAATGAAAAGAACTGATTTTAATAAGTAATATTGCTTGTTAATTACAGTTTTATTTAATATAATTGTTGCTCAAATCAACTATGTAAATATAAACTAATTTTTGACATGATTTTTCATTTGTTTCATCCGATTTCAATAACTAATTACAATTTTTTGCCGCAAACAAAACTTTACCATTTATTTACATTTTTGGAAAACCTTGTCCAGTTTGGAAAAATATGCCACTAGAGTAAGGGCGCCGTCCCATGGCTGCGGTTTTGCAATGCGTTGTAATGAGAGAGAAAAAGACACACATATACTTTATCCTTTTCTGTCTCATTACAACGCAATACAAAACGCAGACATGGGATGGCACCTTAAGGGCGCAATTACATGCCTGCGTCGAACGTTGCGTTTTTGCGTTTAATGGTGAGAGTGACAAAGATGTGACTATATGTCTGTCTTTCTCTCTCTCAACATACAACGCAAGAACGCAGCGTTCGACGCAGACATGTAATTGCGCCCTAAGAGAGTCGGGAATAAACAAAATGACGTAGCACTGTGACGGAAATCCGCCATATTGAACTTGTATGTACATACGTAGTTAACATCATTTTACAGCGTTTTACGTAAAAATAAAGTTAGCGATATTTCCCATCACTGGGACAGCATTTTGCAGTTCGTGTGAAGTTGCCTTTATGACACTAAACTCGAAAACTCAGCTGACAGTTGGCATTTGCCTTTATCATTTGCAATATGTCTGTTGTAGAAAAAGTACAACATTATCAACGAAGTATAGAAAAATGTTGGGACAACCAAGAAAGGGTAAGTAAATATAATTATTGTTATATATAATATAAATTATTAAAGCATAATTAATTTCATTTCTAAATGAATCTTCTAACCTCAAACAATTTCGACTATTACATTTAATAAGTGACGTAATTGAAAAGTAATTTCCTATCTTAATTATAAGCAAGTGTTTTTTTTAAAACAATATTTACTTTCACGAATATTAAGTCCCTTAATCTTATCATTTTCGTTTGTTGAGTAAAGATTTTTGATGACTAGCCATCTGTTACGCATTGTTAATAAATGTCTTTTTTTTTAAAAAAAACTTAAGAATTTAGAATGTTTTTTTGTTCATCGTTTAATAGAATGAATTCGTGATAAATTTCAAGATGATGGACCAGTAGAAGTGATTTGAATACTTAAATCTAACCTCATGGAAAAAATCATGTCCTAAAATGATCATTGATTTTACTTCATAATTTCTTGTTAATCCCTGATGCATCTTAATTATATTTTAATGTGATATTAATGTATTTCCTTATAATGATTTAATTGCGGAACAACTTCTTTTAAGATAAATACTGTTAACTATTATAATATAAAGTATTTTTATATTACTATCGTTTAAGGCAAATTATAATAATATTTGTATTGAAATTGATAATTTATTTAATGAAGTATTATTTTTAATTTGCCATTTTTTGGTAGCCCTAATCAATTTCCATCTGTAACAGTCGCCGTCAGTTATACCAGACTATCTAATCAAAGTACCCCCACAACCTGTTCTACTTTCTCTTCTTATTAAAAAATTCTCTTTAAAAAACCACATTATTGAACTTGTGAAAGAGAAATGTTCAATTTCTTGTTATTTAATTTTTAATTCGTGTCACTAATAAATTATATATAATTAATAATCCAGAGAATATAATCAGATTTACAGTTTAGTACTTTTTATTTTTGTATCCGTAAACATTTAAAATTCTTTTTAAACAAGTTGCGAGATTAAAGGAAATATTTCATTACTTTTTGCTTCATCATGGAGGAAGCTTTGTATTTAAGTATTGTTTTTAAAATATAATGAGAAAAAGGAAACAATTAATTGTATGTTAAAATACCTACATTAAAATTAAAGTTATAATTATTTCCAATGTAAATTATTATTTTTTTGTTGTTTCTAGATGATGCACTGCATATCCAAACTTTATCAGCTTCCTGTTACGGTTCAACATTTACGAGATACTGGTGTGGGACGAACAGTAAATTCGTTACGCAAATTTGATGGAGGTGTGGGTGATGCAGCGAAGGCATTAGTTGCCAAATGGAAAACTATGGTGGCTAATGAAGATTCAAGTGATCAAGAGGAAGAAGATGAAGCTTGTGTACCAGATGCTCCTGAAAGTTATAGCGATTCCCCAGAGTCGCCCGGCAGAGATAATTATTCCGGAAATCATATGTCCAGGTTAGTTTTTATTCCAAATATCACAAAAATTCCTTTCTCATTAGGTAAAATGTTTTTAAAAAAGTCATCTAAACAATTTATAATAATTACAGGCACAATAGTGAAGAAACAAGAGAAAAATCTGGGAGTAAATCTAATAAACACGAATCTTCAGAGTATAGTTCAAAGTCTTCATCAAAAGGAAACACAATTTCTGACTCCGTTAATAGCAGAAATTCCGATAAAAGTGATACTCATAAAGAAAAACATTCGAGAAGTCATGAACAAAGGCACGAGTCGAAGAATAAAAGACACTCGTCAAAGCACGATGACGAAACCGACAAATTAAAAAACTCAAAGGATTTGTCGCAAGAATTGAAGAAAAAACATGATTCTAAAAATCGAATCGATTCAGATGTTGGTAGAGTGTCCAGTAGTACTGAATCGTATGAAGTTAATGACAGAAAGCGTAAACAAGAAAAATCAGACAGAGACAGAGAGGCCAGTAAAAGAAAGAAATATTCAGAATCGGAAAGCGATGAGGATAATTCGCATTTAGTTATGAATTCACCAGTAGCTTTTCAATCAGAATCACCTTCTTTGGAGTCTGAGACACATGATTCTTATGAATCAGAAACCTCGAATAAGAAAAATACATGTGATAAAACGTCTTCTCGAAAAGAAGCCAGTGACAAGGATAAAAAGAGAAGCAAGGATAGAACAGATGTAAAGCACAAGTCAAGGAGTGAAGCTGAGAAGGAAAGTTCTAGACAAAAGGATTCAAAGAAAGATGACAGACGTAAAAAGGAAAATCATAGTTCTAGTAAACATTCATCTAAGTCAAAAAGTTCTCATAGTTCTTCTAGTAGTAAAGATCGTGCTAAGAGTTCTGATACTGATCAAGAGAAGGATAAGAAAAGTAAACGGGATAATAAATTGAAGTCAGGTGACAGTAAAGAAAATGAAAAAAATCTAAAATTGAAAAAGGAAAAGGAAAAGAAAATCAAAAAAGACCAGGAAGAAGAAATTGAGGGAATCGATTCTCAATCAGGTTAGTATAATCATTTGATGTTTTAAATAAGAACATTTTAAATATTTTTGTTAATTTTTTAAATATATTTTGAGATTTGAATTATTTATTGATTATCGTTATATTTTTTTAGGTACAAGTTTTGCCGACGCTCTTGGCATGTGCACAATGCCACCACCTGTGCGTAAGCGTGGAAGTACTAGTTCAACTGTAATAAAATCAGTAAAGGTAGAACCTAGTACTTCCTCAAATAGTAAGGTACCAACGTCACCAGTAACAATTAAGACTGAAGCACCCATCAATGAATCAAATGTGAGTATTTTGTCCATTTTGAAATGTAAAACTGGATGATTTTCAAATAACCATTATTAAATATTACAGTCACCACTTCTTTTGGCACCTAATATCAAACTTGAACCTTTGAGTGTGGATTTGGCATCAACATTACCTGAAATAAGTCCTAATTATAAGCCACTTGCTTATAATGTTAATCCACTTCATCGCAAGTTCGATGAAGATAGAGATCTCTCTGAAGTAATGTACCACAAAAGTCAGAGGCATGTATAATATAACTTAATTATAAGTTATTCAATAATATATAATTATTATATTATAAATATAATTATTATTATAATTATTCAATAAATTTTTTGATTAATTTTATTGTTTTTTTATTTTATTATTTATTTTATTTTATTATTCATTTTGATTAATCAAGTTAGTTAGTTTTAATGGAAATTGTATTGATTTTAGAACAAAAGTTTTCTCGGGAAATAAAACTGGTTATACAAGTGTACCTAGTTTATACGAACTGTGTATTCGAGTATTAATAGAAAATATTGAGGGTAAGTTATAAAATTTCATAAATTCTTGTACTTATGGATAAATATATAAACGGTTATTGAAAGGTAATAAAGTAAATATTGTTCTTTAGCTTTGGAAGTTACGGGTGGAGTACCATATTACATAATAAAACCAGTTTTGGAGAGAGCAACACCTGATCAGCTGTTTATGCTCGAGCATTATAATCCATATCTTATCGAGGATACAGATCCTTTATGGCAATTCCACTGCAATCGAGAGTTTAGAACTAAAACGAGGGAAGAAATGGAATCTTGGCGTGACATGTATATGGTAAATAATTTTAAATTTACATCCGTACAATTCATTTTTGTCAAATATTTTATAAAATTATTTATATTTGCTTTGAAATTTTAATTTTGAAGTTAAAGTGCACTGAAAAATGTTATTTTGACAACTGTTAAAACTCAATATTAAAAATTTTATTACTACTTGAAATTAAGTATTTTCATATGCTGGGTTGATTTTTTAATTTAATTATGTAGAAATATGAAAAATTTATTCGAAATTAAAATTTCAAGTCAAATACAAATAATTTTCTAAAATATTAGCCAAAAATGAATTGTAAGGATATTAAATATTATTATTACGAATTATCAGATTTTTCTAAAAATAGGCCGCAACGATTTTGGGTGAAATGTAATGGATTGACCCTGTATCTTTTTTAATTCGACTTGATGATTAAATTTGATTGATTTTCTTTACAGCGCTGTTTAGACGAAAGGGAAGCTAAATTAAAAGCACTTACGGCAAATATCAAACAGTCAATAGATAAATCGCAACCAGTGAGATCAACAATACAAGTTCATGATGATCACCGTCATATTAAACCTCCACGAAATATATTACGAAAACAAGCCAAATATGGCACCGCAAGAGATTTACCGATCACTTCATCGGAAGTAAAGAAAAAGTTAATTGGTACTAATTCAGGAAATAGTACAGCTCCTTGTCCACCATCACCGGTAGCTCGACTTAAAGCAACCTGTAAGTACGATAATTATTCACTTTTGTTGATAAAATAATCACTATTGAATCAAACCATTGACTTTCGATTAAAAGTGGTCGCTGACATATTTCAATAAATATTAAAATGCACATTATATGTAGTATTAAAGTCTCTAAATTCAACTTCAAAAGTTGTTTTAAATATTTTTTTTATTTTGTAGCCGTAAATTGTAATTAAAGAAGCAAGTGTCAAGAAAAAATGACGTTTTTAATGCATATTTAAAATGCTTTTTATTCAGAAAAAAAACATTCAATTCCTATGCTGTAAAGAAAATATGTTTAATTAGTATCCAAATATTTATTTTATGTAGTTTTGTATATAATGAAAAATAACAGTAATAAAATTAACTTAAAGATAATCAAAAATCTGTCACTTTTTACCACTTTTAAGAGATTGTTTTTTAGAAATCTGCTCAACAAATATTAACGAAACTTACCATAATTATAAATTTGTGCCTTTTAAAAATATTTTCACTAGAAAGAAGACGATTGTTTATTTTATTATTAAATAATTCCGTCTTGAAATTTTAAATTTAACCACAAATCACACATTTTTGTACTTATATAGCTTTTTTCTGAATTAATTATTTAAAAAATTGATAATTTCCACATATTTAAGGTTTTTTAAAATCCACAACATATTAAATTTTTGAGAGGGTATTTTGCTCGGTTTATAAATTATTGAAGTTCAAAATTTTATAAAAAAGGTTTTTTTTTCATCATTCAAAATACATTCTGAAGTTTCCAATTGATTATTTATTTTAAATAAAATAGAGTGTAGGGTTTGAAAAGTAAAAAATAGTTCTTTTTCCAATAAATTTTAAATCCAAATAACTCATAAACCGAGCAAAATACCCTCTTAAAAACTCAATATGCTGTACATTTTACAAAACCTTAAATAAGTGGAAATTACTAATTTTTTAAATGCATCCAGAAAGAAGGTATGTAAGTGCAAAAATGTGTGTTTCGTGGTTAAATTCAAAATTTCAAGACGTAATTATTTAATAATAAAATAAATAACCGTCTACTTTCTAGTGAAAATATTTTTAAAATACACAAATTTATAATTATTGTAAGTTTTGTTAATAATTGTTAACTGGATTTCTAAAAACAGACTCTTAAAAGTGGTAAAAGGTGACAGATTTTTGATCATTTTTAAAATAAATATATTACTATTCTTTTTCATTATATCCAAAATTATATTAATGAAAATAAATATCTAGTTATTAATTAAATTATTTTCTCTACAGCAAACGAATTGAATGTTTTTTTTCTGAATAAAATGCGTTTTAAATATGCATTAAAAACGCCATTTTTTCTTGACACTTTCTTCTTTAAATACAATTTACGTCTACAAAATAAAAAATCTATCTAAAACAACTTCAGAAGTTGAATTTAGAGACTTTAATATTATACATATATAATATGGGTCTTAATATTTATTTAAATATGTCAGCGAGCAACTTTGGTCGATAGTCAGTGGTTTAATCCATTCTTGGAATTTTTTATAGCAGATATTTTAACAATTTCATCTACTTTTTTAGCATCCAGTATCGGAAAGAAAACAAAAGCTCCTTTAATGGCAAAAGCGCTTCAACTAATAAAAGGAAGATACAGGCGATAGTTCCAATGGTGTTATTTCCAATTAATGTGAATTTAAATTTTATTACGTTTAGTGTTCTATTCGTCTGCTATTTAATTTTTGATTGTTTCTTGTCTTAGCTAATTTCGTGCAAACGTGCATCACATTATTTATGATAAATTGTCTTCGTAATTTTGAAAGAAAATACGTTTTTAAATTTGCATAGAAATTATGCAATTTGGTGATTTTTAATTTTTTTAATTACATGAATGTATTGATACATTAGAGTTTTTAAATTTGTCGTACATCTTCATTTCGGGGCAAAAGACAATGCCAAATGAATTTTAATTGTATGAAATTTAAAAGTACATTTTTGTACGTGTAACTTAGAAATATTATTATTTTCGTATGCACTTGTGATTTTGTATGGAAATGTACTTCGTGTAACAATGTTTGGATTTTCAATTATTGCGAGAATCAGTGAGTGTGTGTCTGTCCGGATATGAGTATGTATGAATTTTATTTTTTATACATTATTAAAACATAATAATACTTGTAATAAAAGTTAAAGTAATACTTAAATCATTTCGGAAAATGTTTAAGTATGAAATGATTGTAATAATTGTTACTAGAAATGCGTATATAAAAACAATTCAATGATAAATTGTGTTTTTTAATTATTTAAATACATATAATAAAATTAATAGTTTTAAATAAACAACAAAGTTAAAAATTGAATATATTTAATAGTTAATTACCTACTGAATTCAAAAACTAAAATTAATTCAATCAATTTATTCACCCACTTTCCTTTCTATATATTTTACTAGTCTATGACCATTGTAAGGATCCGTGGCTAACTTCACACCCTTTACTTTAACCTACAGTTTTGGGGGTGCGGTTAAAAAAGTTTACGTTTTTTAATAAAAAGTGGACATTTTTCTATTAAAATGGAGCCGTACGATGTGATTGTTAATCAACCAGTCGTTATTGATAATGTAAGTTATGATAAGTTCACTTAATTGAGAGCATTTCGAAATTTACTCCTTTTTTACAAGTGTCAAAATTCCATTAAAAGATGAGAACAAGCCATGTTCTTTTATCCATTCTAGATTGAGAAGGAATAAATATTTTAAAAACAATGCAGAATTAAATATATTTTGTTTTAAAAACCTTTTACAGGAAATGTATTTTGTGACTACAAATTAACAAGAGATATTAACTACATAATTTAAAACTTACACTTGTCGAAATATTTATTTATTTCAATAATTTTGGATTTTACATATTTTGTACATATTTATTATGAAAGTTGCAATTAATTTATGTAAAATGAATACTATAATCTTTTGATGAATATCCGTTAATTAAAATTGAGGTTATAATTTGTCACACGAAATTTAAATTTTGTCTATGTTAATTAGTTTCTAAGTGATTTAATGTATAAAAATGTCGAACATAGTATGAATTTTTTAGAATTTTCTAGCACATAAAAATTTTTTGTACTTGATATACAGATTCGTAAATGTATTTACAATATGTTTGTAATTTGTAGGGCTCTGGAGTAGTTAAAGCTGGTTTTGCTGGCGACCAAATACCAAAATGCAGATTTCCCAATTAGTAAGTGTGACGTTTTAGCTTTATATATTTTTTATCCATTTACAGTGGTCCTCAAAAGCCAATAAGTTTCACAAAAATGTCAAAGAAAACTACTAATGCCATCTTATTTTATGCATCTCGCACTATAAAATTCATTTTTGATCGAAATCCTACTTGCTCGCGTTCTCAAAATAATCCAAGAAACAAAAATCGTTTAAACAAATTAATGAAGAACTTAATTTTTTTAAAACTATTTACTTCAATCGATTCTACGAGAAAAACTGTCAAGTTTTTGTATGCATCATTTTTTTGTACCATTTGTACTTTATTAATAAAATTCTTTTAAACAAATCATAGTCGATTATTTATAACAATTTTGATAAATAAAGTACAACTGATACAAAAAAATAATACTTACGAAATCTTCAACATTTTTCTCATAGAATTAATTGTCATGAATATATTTTTTTTAAAAGCAATTTTTAATTCTTCAAATTTCAGTTAATTTGAACTTGCATTAATTAAAAGTTCAATTAATCCACGCTTCAAATATACTAAATTTGAAGTGTTTTAAAAATTTCTTCAATTTTTAATAATTCTTTTCTCTTATGATTTCAATTACTTAAACTACAATTTTCAGCTATTTTTATCATTTTTCAATTATTTTCTGCAAGTTTTAATTATTTTAATTACTACTCACTTTTAGTCTAAATCATAAGATTAAATCTACTTTCCGCAAATTTAAATTATTTTCTGCAATTTTCTCAATCACTTTTTCAATTTTTATTTATTTTCTCCATCTTTTAATTATTTTTCAATTAATCTCCTAAATTTTCAGTTATTATCTCAAATTTAGATTATTGTCTTCAATTTTTCAATTTTGTAAACGATTTTTCAATTATTTTCTTTTGCTTAAAAATAAATTTTGTAATTTTTCTTTTATTTTCTTCAATTTCTAATTACTTTCTTTCTTTTGGCATCATTTTCAAAAATTTCAATTATTTATCTGAAATTTTAATTATTTTTCAAAAATTTTAATTATTTTCATCATATTTCAATTATTTTTTTCAATTTTAAATTTTTTTTATCAATTTTTAATTTTTTCCCTAAATTTTTAAGTATTTTTCTCAAATTTCATTTATTTTTCAACTTTTTTGTCATATTCAATTATTTTCCACAATTTTTAATTATTCAAAAAATTTAAATTATTTATCTTATATTTTAATTATTTAATTGAATTTTCAATTATTTATATATTTTTTTTTTATTATTTTCTTCAAATTTCAATTATTTACGTTCTTTTTCATAATTTCCAAAAAAAATTTATTATCTTAAATTTTAATTATGTTTAACTTTCTTCAATTCTTTTCTTATTATTCTTATTTTTTTCAATTAATTTTTCAGATTTTCAAGTATTTTTCTGTAATTTTAATTATTTTTTCTAATTTAAAAAAATTCTGCATTTTTGACAATTATTTATTTCAATTTTCATTTATTTTATTCAACTTATCTTTGTTTTTATCATATTTCAATTATTTTCTTTAAGTTTCAAAATTTAAAATCATTTTTAAATTATTTTTGCCAATGTTTAATTATTCTTATTTTTTAATAATATTTTTTCAAATTTCCCATTATTTTGTTTAATTTTTAATTACATTCAATTTTTTTAATGATTTCAAAAATTTTAAACTATTTATCTCAAAGATTAATTATTTTCTTCAATTTTAAATTATTTATATTAATTTTTTTTTTTCGTCAATTTTTAACTTTTTATCTCGATTTCAATCATTTTTTCAATTAATTCCACCAATTTTTCATTATTATAATTTTCTTCAATTTATTTATAAGATTTTCAATTATTTTTCTCTAATTTAAATTATTTTATTTACTTTTAATACATTTTTATTATTTTTTAAATTACTTTCGTCAATTTTTAATTGTTTTCATTTTTTTTAAATTTGCCATTATTTTTTAAAATTTTCAATTATTTTCTCCAATTTTTCATTAATCTAAAATTTTATAAATTTTTTAGTATGTAAATAAAAGTTGTTTTATTTATTTTTAATTATTATATTTAAAATTATTTATAATTGTTCATAGCATAGGTAAGGTGCAAAAACTAATCGCGCTAGATTACTCGTTTAATCTAGTTTTTTTCAAAATTTGTTTAAACAATTGAAAATTGAAAACAAAAAATAGGTGTTTTCTTTATTTACCTATGAATCCCATATTTAGTTTGAATCTATAATATAGTTAGTTTCATCTGGGTATTTTAACGGATTAACTAAATCTCTCCAAATGATGAAAACTGTTTCTGGATTATTTTTAGAAGTAGGATTCCAATCAGTAAAGAATTTTAATGAGTGAGATGCATAAAATAAGATAAAATTAGCAGTTTTCTTTGATATTTTTGTGAAACTTGTTCGTTCTTAAGGATGACTCTTCATTAGAAGCTTCATTAATTTTTGTGTTTTTAGCATTGGAAGGCCAAAACACGTACGTGTAATGGCGGGTGCTTTAGAAGGAGATTTATTTGTCGGACCTATAGCTGAAGAACATCGTGGCCTTCTTTCCCTTCGTTATCCTATGGAACACGGAATTGTCACTGATTGGAATGATATGGAAAGAATTTGGACATATGTTTATAGTAAAGACCAATTAGCAACTTTCAGTGAAGAGCATCCAGTTCTTTTGACTGAAGCTCCGCTTAATCCTAGAAAAAACCGTGAAAAAGCAGCTGAAATATTTTTTGAATCTTTTAATGTTCCTGCTTTATTTGTATCTATGCAAGCCGTACTTAGTTTGTAAGTTGTATATTTTATTTTAGCATTTAATATTATATAAATTATACTATATTATATTTTAATGATATTATAAAAAGTAACTAACTAAATGTCTATTTTTTATCGTTGGCTAAAAATAGATACGCGACTGGAAGAACGACAGGAGTTGTTTTGGATTCAGGTGACGGTGTTACACATGCAGTACCAATTTACGAAGGATTTGCGATGCCCCACAGTATAATGAGAGTAGATATAGCGGGTCGTGACGTTACAAGATTCCTTAGGCTATTGCTTCGAAAGGAAGGAATCAATTTCAAAACTTCGGCAGAATTCGAAATTGTTAAAACAATTAAGGAAAGATGTTGTTATCTATCAACCAATCCTCAAAAGGAAGAAACTAACGAAACTGAAAAGTTTCACTATGTCCTACCAGATGGAAGTCATTTAGAGGTGTTGTGTAACATTTTAATTAGTATGATTTTGATTTACTTATCTTATTATTTTCACAAAAGATTTGTTCTTTTACTTTTGATATTTTTTATTTGTCTTTTTTTTAGGATTTTCTTTAATTTTCTTCTTTTTATGCCAATCATTTTCATATTATCAGGGTGTCTAGCGATCCGGGAAATCCGGGAATTTGCCGGGAATTTAATACTTCGTGAAAAAATCCGGGAATTTGTAAACAGATCCGGGAAATCCGGGAATTTTTTGGAAATTTCGGGAAAATATAATATAGTTTACTTTAAAGATTTTAAAAGGTGGCGCGAACTAGAGCTTTTTAGCTTGGATAAATTATGTAATAATTAATACATGATTTAATTGTATTCGATAATATGTAATACTTATTTTAGTGTTTCGTTTAAAATATTTATTTTTGTTTTGACCCCAAATTTATGGATAAATCTTAAAAATTTCAATTTTAATATTTTAATCTTTATGAAATTTAAAAAATTGGATTAGTACAGATGATCAAAATACATACGAATTACAAATGTTTGGTATGAAGATAGCAAAAATTAGTATTAAATTTTTATATCTTTAAGTCATTATAATTATCTAAAGCCCAAACGTCAGTTAAGTCATATTCCAATTTGTTCCAACTTTTAAATTTTAATTAATTCAAGTCTAAATGCATATTAATTAATACAAAGTAATTAAATAATATTAATTATTTTTCATATTCACAATAATTCTTACAATATTTTTAAGAGGCTTCATTTTTTCGAAACTGATTAATTTTTATCTTATAATTTTTTATTGTTACAAAATTTAAAAAATTTTTTTCCTTTTACTTTTGATATTTTTTTTTTTGTATTTGTCGTTTCATTTTAGGATTTATATTAAGGTATTAGACGCGTAAATGCTCCCGCAAAACTCCCGCAAAATAAAAAGAACAATAAATAAACTTTTATATCAACTCACTTGCTTCCTTGTGACCTCTTCTAATGTAATATATGTAATTTTCACGATTTTGAGTCAGGTACTATAAGTTATCGTGATGTATTGCTCACACGTTTTCGACATTTTTCAATGAAACCACGTGAAAATGAAAAATTATGAATTTTTAAATTATTGTATTTTTTATACGGCGTGGTCAATAAAGGTAATTTTTTTGAAAGGATTTATTTTATCTCAATGTGTAACTTAGTAGTTTTATTTGAAAAACTGACGACTTGTTTTTTTATAAATGAATATAAGAGACATTTTTTACATGCATTTTGTGCTATTGCATGTAAAAGGTATAAGCTTTGAATTAATATTTTGAAGCTCAGGAGTGGTAAAAATTAATAGGATAGATCTCATTTCATAGATAAATACCTCATGAATACAGATATGTACAAAGTTTTAAAAAAATCTGACGAAAATCATTTTACGCGACTAATACCTTAATTTTCTTCTTTTTTATACAAATTGTTAAATATTATTTTACACAATTTTGTTATTATAACATTCACTAAACTATTTATTTCGATGATTTTCATAATTATTTCCATATTTTTATTTATTATTTTTAAATTTACCAATTTTCAACTTTTTTGAAAACTTTGATTCTTTTATTTTATATTATGTTATGTATTTTCCCATTTTTTTAAATAGACTGTTTGCTTATCTTCTTATGTTCTTCTTTTTTTTATAATTTGTTATTCTATTGCTGCTCTTGCCTAATTGTCTTAATTTTGAGATAATATGAGTTTTAAGATATTTTTTTGAAATTTTCTCATTTATTTGACATAATTTATTTGATTTTGAGTAAATGATTTATTTTTCATTATTTCTTATTATAATTATGTTTTCAGTTTAAAAAATAAACTGATACAAGTAAACATTTTGAGCTTTTATATACTGATAATATTTAAAAAAAAAATTTGGATTTAAATAAAAAACAGTCCGATTTAAATAAAAAAAATCATGATTTTTGTCAGCCCTGTAATAAAAACATTAAAAAAGCTACTCAACTACTTTATAATATATTATTTCAAAATTGTAATCTATAATTTTTGTTTTTAAAAACCCGGGAAAATTGTGCTCTAAGATCCGGGAAATCCGGGAATTTGCCGGGAATTTAAAATTGCCAGTTTGCTAGTCACCCTGTTATTATTTTACACAATTTTGTTATTATAATATTCACTTAACTTTTTATTAAGTTGATTTTCTTAATTATTTCCATATTTTTAAAAATAAATACACTAATTTTTTTGTATACTGGTTTTATATATTAAAAAAAAATCAATTTTTGATTTAAATAAAAAAAATCATCATTTCTATCTGCCCTTCCAATAATTATTATTTATAACACAGATTGGACCAGCTAGGTTTAGAGCGCCTGAAGTGCTTTTTAGACCTGATCTTATAGGAGAAGAGTGTGAAGGACTTCACGAAGTTCTCAACTATTCTATTCAAAAGTCTGACTTAGATTTAAGAAAAGTGCTTTTCCAAAACATCGTTCTCTCGGGTGGATCCACTCTTCATCGCGTAAGAATAAACACTACTTTTCTAAGAGCAATTTTATTTTAAATATTTAATTTTACTCTTTTTTACAGGGTTTTGGAGATAGATTACTTGCTGAAATTCGTAAAATGGCGCCTAAAGACGTGAAAATAAGGGTAAAATAGTTATATATTATTTTATAAATTTATTTGAAAGAACTTTAAGTAAAATTTGTAAAATTAAATTTAGATATCCGCTCCCCAAGAACGATTGTACAGTACTTGGATAGGGGGTTCAATTCTGGCTTCTTTGGACACATTCAAGAAAATGTGGGTTAGTAAACGAGAATATGAAGATGACGGAGTCAAGGCAATTCACCGAAAAACATTTTGAGTTGAACCAATTCGATACGAGATTATTTTAAAAATAACGCAAAAAATCTCAGCACAATTTTCGCACCTATCGTGTTGGTCTTACGTTAAACAAAGCATTGAATGGAATTTTTTTCAGCAGTGCGAAGAACACAATTCTTCGTTTTTGTATTAATTTGCGCATATTTTTATGAGTAATTTATAAATATAAGTATGGAAGAATAACGTGACCACTAATGGGAGTATCAGAAGATTTAATATTTAAGAAACTTATATACACTCACCCCGTTTTATACACGATGGTTTAGTCAAGTGTAATATAATAGAAGATCGATTCCAGAATATTGAACAAAAAAGTATCCTCCACAAAAATCAGTTTATTATTGCATTTTTTTTATCGGGACTTTATCTGTATTTTTTAAACTGTGATAAATGATAAGAATGAAAATTATGAAAGGAATTTACTTTTATTTCAAGATTTTTTTATTTTAAAATTGACAATTTTGCTTTGAAATGTCTATTAATCATATTGAAGTGAAACTAAAAGCCTTACTCTAAAAATTTTGTAACTGAAATTTTATCGCGCACCTTATTTATGCAGAAATGCTGTTTTGTTCTTTTATTGAGTGCAATGTTTATGAATGAGATGGCACTGAACTTTAGAAAAAGTGAATTTATAAAATTAACTATCAGATTTATATAATTACTTTGCATATAATATAAAATAAAGACTAATGCTTCGGTAAACTCTCATTCCTTAGTTTTTAAAAGTTTTGTGAAAAACTTGAGACCTTGAACGTTTTGCAATTTACGGAATTCTTTGGCTATTGCCCCTGCGATTCCAGTTTTAATTTTTGTATTATACCTTGGCTTGTATTTATGTATTTCGCTGATGCAAGAAATGATGTATTTTGTGTATTTCAGGCTAGATTTCTATAATTTATTTATATTCCTTCTATTATTAGTTTCACATTACTATTTTCAACGAAAATAAATTTTTGAAATAGCAACTCTATGTTTTTATGAATTTATTATCATATCAATTTTATAGAAATTTGAAAGTATTGATTTATCATAGACGAAGTAGAAGTGAGTAGTTTTTTAATTAAAAAATTTGATAAAATAGTAAAATAATTTTTTGATTTTCCCGCGGGTTATCGAACAGAAAGAAGCAAAGTTGTGTAGTCTTTTAGTGTAAAATACGTTAAATCTAATAACTATACGTATAATACTGTAAATATCAACGTACGTATTTCGGAGTTAAGTTACACAACTCTGCATCCCTAAAAAAGAGTCAAAATGGCGACGCCCAGAGAAACTTGTTTTCATGTTTGTTTTCAAACTTTCCAATGTTAAGTTTTATTTATTAAGAACTGTCTTGAAAATTAAGATTTATTGAGTCAGTTCGGATATCAAATAAAATTAATTCAGCAAATCTGGATGAAACCAGGGAGAAAATGATTGCCGCCTCTGATCCGCTGGTAAGATTAGGTTATACCTAACCTCAATTTTCGCTTCTTATGCCGATTAATTTAAGAAATTTTTAACAAAGAATATGTATAACTACATTTATTGATAATCCCTTTTTATCCAATACATTAATTCATTGAATGAAATTACAAATGTAAAAATATTTTGCGTTCTAAGGCGTTTGTACCAGGTGGACGTCAGACGGTCCTCAGGCATCCTGGATCTCTGATCAGTCAACTTGTGTCAAATAATCAAGTAACCCCAGGGGATAGTGTTCTTTTACAAAAATTTAGAGAAGTTAACATTTCCGAGAAACCTTCAGTAAGTAGTTTTTCTTTTCTTAAATTATTTAAACCAGTCTCTTTTATATTGAGACTTAAACTTAAAAAATTGAGTCTTTTTGTAGAAAGAGTTTTGGATAGTGCGCGACGATGGAATAAATGGAGAAGAAGAACTTTATTGTTCGGGAAAAGTAGCGATTCATTCCAAAGGAAATCAATCAACACGAGTGCTTCAAAAGTCTTACACTTGTGAACATGATATAAAACATGCCCTATGGTGTTCTTTTAGGACATATACTTTAGAACAATTATCAAAAAATAAAGATTTAAACGATGAGGATAATTCTATTGGAAAGACAATCGACTGCATTTGTCTTCTTGATACCTACACTCTCAAGGTTTTTTCTGAAACTGGAGAAGATTATGTATCGAGTTTACAATTCCAAGTATGGAAAATTAGTTAATTAATAATTAAATTTATGTTAATTTGTAACTTATAATAATAATTTTTTGGCGCTTTTCAGGTTTCTGCTGTGTGGCCAACAAAATTTGGTTTATTACTTGAGAAGTCTGAAATTTCATCAGCTTCCTCTAGATATACGTCTTTAGAAATGAGTAGAGCCCTTTCGACATCCGACAGTCATTTGCCAGTTGCATTCTCACTCATGCACCCATTAGATGAAATTTGTCCTCTACTTATAAAGCATGGTGGTAATTAAATTTTTCTTAATTTTTATCCATTTCTTATTTTTACACTCTACCACTACTAATTTACTCTTTTTTTTTCTTTTCTATACTTTCCATTATTTGTTAAATTTAATAATACGTTTATAAATATTTCAGGGAGTATATCATACATGTGCGATTCATCGCAAAAGATTGTTTTCACTAGTACTGAACCGTCTTTGGCTGTAATTTACGACACGAAAACTGGACTACATTCTGTATATAAAATACGAAAAGCAACACTGGAGGAATGTCAAATTATTTGCGGTAGCAATGACACAACCCCTAGTTTATTTAATTATTCTACAAGTTCTCCAAAGAATATTGGCAGTAATGTTTCTTTGAATAAAAGTGTCACTAATAAAGCACTGAGTCTTTTTGGTAAATTTAAAAAATAATTTTTCTTGAGTTATAAATTGTGAGTAACTTTAATAATAAATTAATGTTCAAAATCCAGGAATGCCGAATCCTCCTTTGTCTGCGTTGGGAATGGGAATAACCAATAGTCCCTTTGGATCTCGTACGACTTCGTATACTACAAATTCAGGAAGTGCTCAATCACCTGCTCAACAGCAACAAATGCATCCACATTCCCGATCACAAAGTCCAATGGCAACAATTTCTCGTTGTCAATCTCCTACACATTCAGCATTTTCTCCTCTTTCTGGAGTGCCTTCTGGAACGACTCTCCACCAAAATCGTCTTCATCAGACAATGTTTACAAATATTTTAGGGCACTCACAGAACAGTGTTTGTGGAAGTTACAACAGCATGCAATTTCAAGATATTGGAACGACTCCAAGCAAACCAGTTTATCCTGAACTGTGTCTAGATCATGTTTGGACAGAAAGCACTAATGTTTCCAAGTAAATTTTACATTTTCTAAAGTTTTTAATATATACTTTAGGGTCATTGATGAATTATGTTTTTTTATCATTTTTACCCCCCCCCCATGTAATAAGTCGTAACAAACTCATCCCCCCCCCAAACTGTTACGTAATTTATGGATGTCCCCTTTATTATAAATAATTCTATAAATCCTCATTTCTCAGTTATTTTCTTTAATATTTAATTATTATTTTAGTCATTTTGTAATTTTTCTTTCAATTATCAACTATTTTTTTAAAATTTCAATTTAATTCTTTAATCTTCAATTTATTTCTTAAAGTTTTAATTATTTTATTCAATTTTCAATTAAATTCTTCGTTTTTCAATTATTTTATTCACTATTCAATAATTCTCGTATTTTCTCAATTATCAATTATTTTCTTGAAATTCCAATACAATTCTTTAATTTCCAATTCATTTATTTAATTTTCATTAATTTTCTACAATTTTTTCTATAAATTTCATCAGTTTTTAATTGACAATTTATTATTCTCCTTAAATTTTATGATTATTCATCAATTTAACAATTTTTTTGTTCAAATGCCTATTATTCTCACTATTTTTCGAATTTTTTTTTCAATTGTTAATTTCTTTTTAATAGTTAATTATTTTCGTCAAAATGTTTAATTATTTTCGTGATATTGTAATTTTTCTTTTAATTAACAATTATTTTCAAGAAACTTCAATTCAATTCTTTAATTTCTAATTTATTTCTTCAATTTTTAATTATTTTCTTCAATTCTCAAATATTTTCTTCAATTCTCAAATATTTTCTTCAATTTTAAATTATTTTTATCGATTTTTAATTAATTCTTCAATATTTAATAATTCCCGGATTTTTAAATTTATTTTTTCACTCATAAAAATTGTTTTAAAATTTCAATTCAATTATTTAATACTAGAACTATTCTCTTTAATTTTCACTTATTTTCTACAAATTTAAATTACACTTTTCAATTATATTATTCAATATTCAATAATTCTCCCATTTTTCCAATTGTCAATTATTTTTTTGAAATTTCCATTTAACTCTTGAATTTCTAATTTATTTCTTAAATTTTTAATTATTTTCTTCAATTTACAAATATTTTCTTAAACTTTTATTGATTTTCAATTAATTTCTCAATATTCAAAAATTCTTGGATTTTTTTCAATTATTTTTTTCACTCATAAATCACTCATAAAAATTGTTTTAAAATTTCAATACAATTATTCAATTCTAGAACTATTCTCATCAATTCTCAGTTATTTTCATCAAATTTTAATTCCACTTTTCAAGTATCAATTATTTTCTTTTGAAAAAAATGAATATCGCCTTTTTTCTATAATTTTTGTCGATTATCATTAAGTTTCTTTAATTTGAAAGACAATTGTTCAATTATTTTCTTTAATTCTGAATTATTTTCTTCAATTTTCAATTGCATTCTTTGTTTTTCAATTATTTTATTCAATATTTAGTAATTCTCCTATTTTTTCAATTGTTAAGTATTTTCTTGAAATTTAAATACAATTCTTCAATTTTCATTTATTTTCTACAATGTTTTCCATAATTTTCATTAATTTTGAATTGACAGTGTATTATTCTCCTTCAATTTTATGATTATGAATCATTTTAAAAAATATTTTGTTCGAATGATGATTATTGTCGCCATTTTTCGAATTTTTTTCAATTGTTGATTGTTTTTATTAATAATAATTTAATTTTGTCAATATTTAATTATTTTCAACATATTGTAATTTTTTTTTTAATTTTCAATTATTTTCTTGAAATTTCCATTAAATTCTTTAATTTTCAATTTATATCTTAAATTTTTTATTATTTTCTTCAATTCGCAAATATTTTCTTCAATTTTCAATTATTTTTATCGATTTTCAACTAATATCTCAATATTAAATAAATCTCGGATTTTTTGAACTATTTTTTTCACTCATAAAAATTGTTTTAAAATTTCAATTCAATTATTCAATTCTAGAAATATTCTCTTCAATTCTCAGCTATTTTCCGCAAATTTAAATTTCACTTTTCAATTTTCAATAATTTTCTTTATTATTTAAAATTTATTGCTTTTTTTCTATTATTTTTTTCGATTATCATTAAGTTTCTTTAATTTTAAATACAATTGTTCAATTATTTTCTTTAATTTTTATTTACATTCTTCAGTTTTCAATTGTTTTCTTCTATATTCATCAATTATCAGCTTTTTCAATTACTTTTTTTCAATTTTTAAGTATATTCTTTAAATTTTAATTCCACTCTTCAATTTTTAATTTCATTCTTTAATTTTCAATTATTTCTTTCAGTTTTAATTATTTTTTTCGATTTCCAATCCAGTTTTTAAATGTGCAATTATTTCCAACAATTATTCCTATAATTTTCTTATTTTTTCAATTTGCAATTATATTTTTTAAATTTAATATTTATGAATGGGACTTTTGTTTGGATATATTTCATAATTTTATAGAGGGTCCGGATTCCATAAGGTGTTACGCGTGACTTTCGTTGGCCCCTCGTTCAGTGAGTTCTCGCTGAACGCGGGGCCTACGTTAGTCACGCGTAACACCTTATGGAATCCGGACCCTCAATATTTCTTGTTTAATTAAAAAAAAAAATTCGGTTGATATTAATCTAGCCTTTTTTAAAACAACAATGCAAAGTTTGTGTTATGCGTTAATGTTGGTAGTGAAATTTTAATACGTAATTCTTTTTTAAATGTTTAAGATAAATTATTGTCCAAATGTAGATTTTAATATTTTGTGATAATAAAACTTTTTAAGCTTCAATTATAATTAATAAGATTATAAGAATTTAAAATTTTTTAATTTAAGTCAGAAGGTATATTTTCAATATAAACTCGAATTTCGCAAAATTAAAAATACCGTTTTAATTGTTTGAAATTTTGTGACCGTGAAAACCCGGGAAATGACCGGAAATTTAATTTTATAAAAAAAGTGCCACCCTGCTTTCATTGTGTTGTTTCTCACTTTACATAACAAAAGTTTCTTTTTTTTTTTTGATTATTTAGAGACGTTATTGCGGATAAAGGATCAAAAGTATTCTTAACTTCAGATCTAGTCGGACAAAGTTACCTGAGTTACTTGGTTCCTAATCGATCTCAACTTTTTTTATTACGGCTTGAAAAAACGAATAAACAACAGCAAATTATTTTTGGAATGGTTACCAGTATCATTGCGAAAGACGCAATTAATTTACCAGTAAGTTTAGATAAAAATATTTTTTAATTATTTATAACATTTTTTTGAAAATAAATATGTACTTACCTTATTTTCTGTTTAATTTTCAGAAACTTAAAATGATAGCAATAATGGATATGTCAAACGGGATTACTTTATACTCTGGAGTAACTTGTGTTGGAAAAGTACATGTTCCAAGCATTTTACCGTCTTTGACAGGTTTCAGCCAATTTCTTTCAAAAGCCAATCGAAAACAAGTGTCTCCTTTTCCCAGAAGAAGTTCTTTGCTCTCACCAAGCTGCGCCTCTTCACACGATATAAAATTCGAAGAAGCGCTCCATTTACTGAGTCCTGTAGGATTTTGTGGACAATCCTTAAATTTATTGGAAACTTCATTCATTGATGACAATCTTGTAGGTTTAAAAGATTCTCTCGGGAATAAACTCACTCTGGAGTATGGAAATCAAAATTACTTTAGAATTACTCTTCCTCAGTCGAGCACTTCCCCTTTAGGTATTAATGCATATTTGCACTATAAAATTTTTACAATATTTTATATTCAATTATCGAATAATATAATAAACTAACTTTTAATTTTCAGTTACCAAATGTTTACAAACACTCAAAAGTGTCTTACAACGTGATCTTGCAATGCAATTGTTAGTTAAATGGTACGGTGCTCGAAATGCACCGGGTCCTCAAAACTTTTCCCCAAAACAAGAGTGGCATCTATTTCTTGTTATTTTATTTACACTGCTTGGCTATGAGGTTGATAAATTGACGCTTATTCAGACAACTGAAATAAATTATCTTACAGAGTTGAATAGTTCGGTTGCTTTGAGCAAAAAGCAGAAAACTAACGACTATGGTTCTCTGGAAAATTGGGCTTGTACTTCTGATCCATCTGTTTACGAAAATACACAAACATTCGTTTCCAATATTCTCGGTTTAACGAAATTCACGAGATCCAGTAAACAGAATTCGGTTCTAGATTGCATTAATAATAATGGAAAAATAAACACTCAAGCATCTTTATTTCCTTATCTACCCTTGGTATTCTTTTCACTTCATTTGCTCTACGAGGAGCTTAAATTAAATTGCCTCATGACAGAAAGTTTGTCATTGTTGGCACAACTTCTTTATCAAATCAGCACGGATTTAAAATTCGATCAGTATTCACATCACTACTTTTTTGACTTTCCAAAACAATGCAAAGGAAGTACAACTACTCAAATATCTGAAATAGACTTGCAAAAGATTACGCCACCAAATTATATGTCATCGAAGCCGGCAAGTATTTTCGAAACGTTGAATAATCTGATGAATTTAGAGGAGATTTCGTCATTTCCGTACCTTAAGCATGTTAATACAAAGACGAAAAATATTATTTTGTTATTTGCATTAATTGCAAATGAAGGAAGAGTTCATAAACTGGATATGGAGAGATATATTAAACTTATTGTACCTGCTGGTAGCCGAGTTGATAGTCTAGATTCTGAGTCGATTGTTAGAGATGTTGTTAAAAAAATCGAACAACCCGTTCCTGAGAGAATTGTTTTACTTTACCACGAATTAGGTGAGTTGTATTTATATTTAACAAATAATTTTTTTATTTTCGTGTTAAAAGAAATTGAATTTTTTAAAATTAGAAAACTGTAAAATACTTTGATTTTTCTAGGTATGAGGAAAAAGGATTTAGAAATCCTGCCACCAGGAGTTGCTGTTATATTGAAAGACGTGATGCACAGATGTAGAGAAGAACCTCTTTCAAATTGGCCAGCTGATATTTATGAACTTGTTGATCGTCAAGATTTAGCAGGACTGGAGAAGCACTCGTTACCAGAGAAACAAATTGATCATTTAGAAAATGGCAAAAATTATACTATGAAAGAAGAAGATCCTGAACAAGACGATGGCATGGACTTTGATGACACTGTAAGTACTTATGCATTTATTTTTTATAAAAAAGATTCTTTGCAAATTGTATTTATGGTAATAACCATTTTATTTCAACCAAAGTTGTCGCGGACCAATTTTAAAAAAAAAATTGATACTTTCAAAAATGATTCGGTGATATTTTTTTAAGTATAAAATACAAGGAATTATTTAAAAATTATTATTTTTTCATTTAAATTATGAGTTTAAAGAATAGGAGTCATGGAAAACTGTCATTTTTTCAGATAGTAGAAATTGCGAATAAAAAAAAAATAGATTTATCCTTAGAAGAAAGAAAAGAATTATTTGTATCTGTCTAGAATAATTGAATTTATTATTTTTAAATGATTAAAGCACTTAATTATGTACAATAATAGATGGAATAGGAATTCAAAGTTCACCTAAAAGATAACCTAATTTAGCGTATTTCAGAAGTTATTTACAGAAAAGTGCATTTATTAAAAGATTTTTTAACTTACCCAATTTAAAGTAATTACGTTGAATTTTCAAATTTCCTTGACACTTTTTTAATTTTCTATTTTAAAATATAAAAATTGACCCGTAATTCAAAATGTAATTATTTTGTTTTATTTTATTATTTTGTTTCGGTTCGAATTACGGGTCAAGCGAAAAAGAATCTACTGAAAAATTAGAATTAAGAAGAATAAAATCAAAAAATATATACAACGATAAATAAAAAGTCCACAAAAGAAATTTAAACATCCTTTAAAAATAAAACAATTTAGGAAAATTAAACCAAAAATATTTTTGTAATATTACGCTTAAAGCAATTCCAACAGTAAATTTAGAAAAATAAAGAAATTCTAAAATGTATTAATTCTAATGTATGGAATAGTGTGCTACATAGGGGGGGGGGGGGGGGGGGGTTAAACTTTCCAAAAATAAAAATATGGGCTACGTGGTTTATGGAAGACTCCAAATAGACAAGATGTGAAAACAAATTGAAAAATTTTACAAAAAAATTAGTGTATTTATTTTTAAAAATATTGAAATATTTAAGAAAATCAACAAAATAAAAAGTTTAGTGAATGTTATAATAACAAAATTGTGTAAAATAATATTAAATAATTTGCATAAAAAGAAAAAAAAAAATTTTAAAATCCTAAATTTAAAAGACAAATAAAGAAAATATTTTGTAAAAATAAAAAATTATAAAATAAAAATTAAACAATTTTGAAAAAGTGAAATCTCTTAGAAATCTTGTAAGAAGTAAAAAAAAGGATCAAACGAAAGTTCGATCATTATTTACCCGAAATGATATTTGTCAGGATTCCTAAAACCTCGAATTTTTATTTCTTCAAAACATCCGACATCCGTCTATTTGTAATTTCAAACAAATGGAAATTTGGCGTTATAAAAATTATATTAAATAACAACTGATGCAAATAAAATGTCGGACAAATGAAGATTCTGTGAAATGCATATTCTAACAATTAAAAATTCGACTTACTTAATTTCTACATAATAAGAATTTTGTTAAATAAAAATTCGGTTTAATTTGAATTCTTTTAAACAAAAAGTAGGTTAAAAAGAAATTGTGTGGACTTCTTATTTTGAAATGAATAAAAAACAGATTGCAACATAATACGTATGAAAACTTAATTTTTTTTCTTATTTCATAAAAGCTAAAAAAACTTCTCAAAAAGAATGGGAATTTGGATCGATTGAAATCTGAATCACTCGAAAATTGGATAAATTTAAGTCAGGATTATTCGTAAATTGGAAGCAATTAATATTCAAAGAGACAAAATAAAATAAAACAATTAATTGAAAATAGAGAAAATCTAAAAAGGAAGAAGAAATAGTCGAAAATAAACAACAAAATAAAAAACAGTAAGAATAAAATAAGAAAATCTAAAAAGATGAGTAAAAATTATATAAAGGAAATGACAGATTCCTTCAACAATGAAAAATTTAAAAAAATTATTCACAAAATGAAGAAAATTAAAAAAGAAATTGTAAATAACATAACAAAATAAAAGAAACAAATTTGTTTAACATCAGACACATTTTTAAAACAATTTTAGAAGCAAATATTGATAAAAAGTCATGGAATTTAAAAATTTTATCAAAGAGTAAATAAATTTGCGAACAAATAAACAAAATGTAAAAAAAATTGAATAAATTTGCTAAAAAAAAACAAGCTAATGTAATTGAAATTATTAAATTTCAGTTTATATTTTAATTTATTAATATTTCTGACTTTCTTTTTACCCAACATTTTTAGATCTCTAAATCATTTTCAATTCAATTTTTCAAGTTAGTGAAGAGTACAAGATTAAAATTAAAATTTTCTGTATATTTATCTACGAATTAATGGAATTTCTTAAAAATTTCCGGATCACTTTAAAAATTCTCTAATCTTTCTATAAATTCCCAGTTTATATTTATATAAATTATGATTATACCCAATAAATTTATAATATCTATAATCCCTGACACGTAGCAACCCTGTTTTTTAAATTTAAATAATGATTTTAATGCAAATGCCCAATGGTTTAAATCATAATTTAAATCAAAGTTATTTAAATCTTTGACCTCCCTGGTAAATAAAATGGTTTGTCGCATATATTTTTTTTTTATAAAAGTGCTTAATCTTTTTATTGTTTCCAGATTCTTAAATTGAGGTTTAACAAGGATCATAGAATAGCAGAATTAAAAAAGTTATTAAATTCTTCAAAGCCTGTAAAAATTTCCGTCGTTCAAAGACCAGTTGTGAGTGATCATGATTTCATTGAAGAGCAAGAGAGACATTTACTTGCTCTCTGCACGAGAACAATGGCTTTACCTGTTGCCAGAGGAATGTTTACTCTGAGAACTGCAACTCCGATTATAACTGAGCAGCTTCCAATCCCAAGATTGTGTTTAACGGGTAAATTTTTAATTTAAATAATCACGGAACTTTTTTTAAAATGTGTTTTATTATGCCTGCAATTAAATTACAAGTTTAATCTTTTTTCCGTCTATTATTATCTTTTTTAGGAAAAGCTCCACCACGTGGGACGACAGTTGAACTAAGTCACATTGAGGTTCCGGCAAATATGAATCTCTGGCCTCTTTTTCATAATGGAGTAGCAGCAGGTCTTCGAATTCATCCTGATGCTTCGAATATTGATTCTACTTGGATTGTTTACAATAAACAACAACAAGGTGAATTTGGCGTTGAGCATTCTGGATTTTTGATGGCTCTTGGCCTAAATGGACACTTAAAAAATTTCGCACCATTTAGTATGTACGAATATCTAGTCGAATGTCATGAAGCAACCAGTGTTGGCCTCCTTCTTGGACTTTCCGCAACTCATCGAGGAACAATGGACGTTTCCATGACTAAATTACTGTCCCTTCATGTTGAAACTCTTTTGCCACCAACTAGTATTGAATTAAGTGTACAACAAAATGTTCAGGTCGCTGCTTTGCTGGGTGTTGGCCTCGTTTATCAAGGAACTGCCCATAGACATATTGCTCATGCCCTATTGTCGGAAATTGGTCAGTATTTTGTTATCTTGATTATTTATCTTTTTTTAGCTCGTGATTATTTAATTATACCATATTAAAAAAAAATCGTAAATTCCAGGAAGGCCACCGGGACCAGAAATGAAGAACTGTGTTGATCGAGAGTCTTATTCGCTTGCTGCCGGCCTTGCTTTAGGATTAGTGGTTCTTGAATGTGGTGGAGGATGTGATATAGGGAATATTCCTGACACTTTACATTATTATATGGTTGGAGGAAATGTCAGACCTTTTACTGGAGCTCAGAAAGATAAATATAAGTCACCAAGTTATCAAATTCGCGAAGGTGATTCAATAAATATCGATGTAACGAGTCCAGGAGCGACAATTGCATTAGGACTGATGTATTTTAACTCTGGGAATCGAGCGGTTGCTGAATGGATGCGCGCTCCGGATACACAATATTTACTTGATTTTGTAAGACCTGATTTATTAATGCTTAGGATTTTGTCAAGAGCTCTGATCCTTTGGAATGAAATTGAACCGACAAAAGCATGGGTTTCTAGTCATGTTCCAGACATTATTCACAAGTACAAATTAATGAAACCGTCTCCTGAAATTACAGAGTCGGTTGATTTAGAAACTATGAAGTAAGTGATTTAATCAATTATTTTAATAGTTTGATTTCTAGATTTAACAAAACGAATGTTTATTATTATTTAGCTTGTAACAATTTATCATTTTCTTAAATTTTTTAATTATTTTTTTCAGTCAAGCTTATTGCAATATTATTGCCGGTGCTTGTATGGCGCTGGGACTGAAATATGCAGGCACTGCGAATGAAAACGCATTCAGAACTCTTTACAGTTTTGCCGAAATGTTTGTTTCACTTTCGCACAAGCCGGTCGCTGAATTGGCGGGAAAATTCACGATTGAAACTTGTTTAAATGTTGTCATATTAGCGTGCTCGGTAGTAATGGCTGGAACCGGAAATCTGGAGGTGGGTTTAAACAATTTTCTTTTACTTTGACTAAACAATTTAGATATTTAATTTTAAATTTAACTTGAAAGATTAGTAAAACAATAATTTTAATTTCTATTCCTAATAGATTATGAGAATGTGCAGATTTATAAGAATCCGCGTTGGACCAACGAATAATGTTGTCACTTATGGTTCTCACTTAGCGACACATATGGCACTCGGATTTTTGTTCCTTGGAGGTGGACGTTATACGCTTTCAAATAGTCCCAGTGCAGTCGCGGCTTTAGTAATATCTCTTTTTCCTAAATTTCCTACTCATAGCAATGATAACAGGTAAGATAAAATAAAATATTAATTAAAAGTTTAGAATAAATTACATCATTTGTAGGATTTTCGAATTAAACAATTTAAGATCTTCAGTTTTTTAGTTCATAAATTTATCTACAAATATTTTTAATTTATAGATATCATCTTCAAGCTTTGCGACATTTATACGTTTTGGCAGCTGAACCTCGGCTGCTTCTCCCTCGAGATATAGACAATTCTCAATATTGTTACGCTTCTGTAAGTTTGACATTCCAAACTGAGAAAATGTCAGAGGGTCAGGAAATAGTTATGAAAGCTCCGTGCTTATTGCCTCAAATAAATAGTTTGAAAAAAGTGCAATTAAACGATGATCGCTATTGGAAAATTAGTTTTGAAAGAAGTCAAAATTGGACTCAATTGGAAGACATGCTTTCTAGATGCAAACCTTTAGATGTAAAGCAACGAGCTGGATGTTTGTCTTATTTAGAAGATCCACATGTAAATTAGTCTTATTTTATATTATTATTTAATTAATTTTGTACTTTATAACTCAAATTAATTTGTAATTTAACCAATTTTAACAGGGATTTCGAAGTCTTATGGCAAGGACTCTAACGACAGAAAATGTGATTGCCTGGGCTGCTCAATCGGAGCATATCACGTCGTTTTCCAACGATAAAACGATTTTAAATATTGTAAAATATTTCCTTGACGGCACAACAAGACAGAGACTTCAAGAAGAAATTATGCACGATATTTGTCCAAAAAATCAGTCCAAGATGACTAAAAGAATTAACGAGTCGATGGATTTAATTCGAGATCAATCGAGTTTCGGCAATGATAGAATGGAAATTGGAGAATCGTCCAATTCAGGAAAAATTCAAGAAAGTTTTAATGAAACTGAACTGAAGGAAATCCTAGAAGAAATGTCGGAATTTGAGAGACATTTTTTGCAGATGTTTGCCATTATTACGTACGAGTGTGTTGTTAAGGATAAAGTAAGTTTTCTGCCACTTTGGATTAATTTGTATAAAACAATTGAGGAACTAAGAAAGAGGCCGAGCAACTATTTAGTTTGGCAAATTAAATTAGTCGGATCTCGAGTCTTTTGTGATAATTCGGAAACAACTAATCGTCTCCTAACTTTAGAAAGTATTCTTGCAATAAGGCAGAAAACGGCAATGATCATGGACTTGTGGGAAGATGGTAAGTGTGTAAAAATATTGAAAAAGAGGTTTTAAATAAATTATTTATTTTGTTGTTCTACAATTTTTAATTTACTTACAAAAGTAGCTAGTATAAAAATATTTATAACTAAGAACAAATTTATAATTATTATTACCATTTTTAGAATTAAAACCATTGATTCGTCAATATTTAATAAATGGAAGCGTGCAAGCTGAACCTGAAAAACTCGCAAAACTCACGGCTTACTTAGTATTTTACGACAAATTACATCAAATTGATCTCAAAGCTATTTGTAAGTATCCATCCCATGTAACTTTATAATTGTTAATCAACTCGATTTTCTTCATCAAAATACAATTATTTTACATTGAGTAAGGTCAAATTCGATTAAAGGTCACATTTTTTTACACTAGTCAAAAAATTTAAAAAAAAATTAACAACAAATTACTTATATAATATGCTTTTACAATCTTTACAATTAAACTTGTAAACAATATTATTTTATTAAAATTTGTCAGTTAAATCTTTACCCTATCCCACAACACGTTTTTAATTCAATATATTAATTCAAAAGAAAATTTCTATTAACACAAAATTATTTACTTTTCAGCTGATCCATTTATAGCTAACGATTCATCGAATGTGTCAATTATCAGTCTATTTAAGTTACACGAACTTTTGCAATCTTAGTATTAAAATTAAATTAATGAAAATTAATTAATAACAATTTTTTTTTAATCTCCCAAAAGTGTAGAGTGTACAAATTTTGTGTTTTCGGAGGTTGGAAAAGTGTTTGTATTGATAAGAGATTTTTTACTTATGTTTATATTATTGTACAATATTTAATTGTTTAATAAATTTTACCATGTTATATTTTACAGTGGCCTGTTTTAAGTCTAAACTTATCACAGAATTAATTTCTCAAATAAATATTTTCTTATCTATTTTTAATTCAATATCGAAAGAGAATTTCCATTAACACAAAATTATTTACTTTTCAGCTGATCTGTTTATAGTTAACGATTTATCGAATGTGTCAATTATCAGTCTATTTAAGTTACACGAACTTTTGCAATCATAGTATTAAATTAATTTAATGAAAATTAATTAATAACAATTTCTTTTTAATCTCCAAAAAGTGTAGAGTGTACAAATTTTGTATTTTCGGAGGTTGGAAAAGTGTTTGTATTGATAAGAGATTTTTACTTATGTTTAAATTATTGTACAATATTTATCTATTTAATAAACTTTACAATGTTATACTTTACAGTGGTTTGTCTTACATTAAAAAAAAATATATTATAAATATTTATCACAGAGCTGATTCCCCAAGAAAATGTATGCTTTTTGTTTACGAGGAAATTAAGTTAATTTTTCCGAGTATTTATATAATCAGAAGATAAAATTGCTTCGTCTTCTGTAAAATTGTTCTTCGTGAATAATTGGTTTACCAGTTAAAAGGGAAAGTTTTCCGTCTACAATTACTCCTACGAAAGTGTAACAATATAAGCATCCAACCAAAATCCCACCAAGGTGTCCAATAAACGATGCATTTGGCACAAGTAAATGAATTAAAATTAATTCAGCCCATACGGCAAATTTACTTGGAATTCTGAATCCTCCAACGTTGTGCAATCTGTCGTTTTCCTCACAAACGACAATTACTTTCAGGGCGAATAAAACAGCAGAAAATCCAATAGCACAAGCAGTATAATAAGAATAATCTGCTGTTATTTGAGTAAGGGCATAACCCAAACCAACATACATAGCGCTACATCCTACTGATAATAGTCCCAAAAGTAATGCAAAATTGGCTGATCCATACATTGGTTCCAAGTAATGACCTTTCAAAATGAAAGATGCCATGTTATAATAAAGATGCATGTCCGAGCCGTGTTCGAAATTTGAAACGAAAAACGATCGCCAGTCTCGGTATTTCAATATTTTTAGAGTTGATATGCAAACTTCTTCTGCATTCCATCCAACTTGAATAACTCCCATATAAAGTAGAGCCTAAAATCATTAATAGAGTAATTAATCCTTTGATTTTTTAACAAAATTACTTTTTGGCAGGGCTGCAATGATTTAAATTACTTTGATTAAAATCATGATTTAAATAAAAAATCTTTACAATTTTCCGGATGTCTAATACTGCATAGAAAAACTTGCAAACATTAAAAAAACCCAGAAATTTGTAAATAAATCTTGAAAATTTCAATTTTTATATTTTGTTCTTTATCAAACTTAAAAAATTGTGCTAATATGTACACTGTACATATGATCTCGAAACCTACGATCTACAAATTTTTGGTTTAGCAAAAAATAGTATTAACTTTTTTTTATCTTTAAGTCATTATAATTTAAATAATTTCCAGACGTCAATTAAACTCATATTCCAATTTGTTCGAACTTTTGAATTAATTTAAATTTAAATGCACAATAATTAAATAATATTAATTACAGTGATAAATTACTTTAAATCGGACCTAGTCTATGTTGTTCATCATGAAAAACTAAAAAAATAAATGTGTATTAAATTCCCCCTCAAACCCAAAATTACATTTTAGAGCTAAAAACCCGTTTTTTTTATCCGATTTAAAAATTTTTTTGTTTTAAGCTGAGAAACGAGGCTTTCTGTACCTAGTAGAGGTATTATGTTTTCAATAAAATAAATAAATAATAAATAAATTTTAAGTAAAAAATTTCGAAAATTGGAAATTTTTGGAATTATTGCAAATTTGGCAATGATTTACGGACCAATTGTATTTAGAATGTTTTTTTCTGTTCTGAATTATTTAAAGTGTGTATTTAATTCTGCGTCAAATGAGCTTTTTTTTAAATTTAAATTGGTGAAAAACTGGCTGAGTCGTTGCATTTTTTGTCTTTATAATCACAGTATTTTTAGGGAAAATCAATTTTCACAAAATGTTGGTGTCATTCTTAATTTTCAAAATTTTACCGAAATTCACTAAAATAAATATAAAAAAGTTGTTAGAAGATGATAAGTATCACTTGCAAAAACTAAAGAAAGCAAAAAAAAGTACTGTTTTTTAATTAAATAAAATACTGTAATTATAAAGACAATAAATGAAAATTTTAATGTAAAATTAAAATTTTTTATTAATTAAAATAATTAAAATTTAATGACAATAAATGAAAATGAAATTTTCACCAATTTAATTCAAGAAAAGCTCATTCGACACAGAATTAAATACAATATTTAAATAATTCTGCACAGAAAAAAATACTCTAAATAAAATTGGACCGTAAATCATTGTCAAAGTTAAAAAAATTCAAAAAAATTAACATTTTTAAAACTTTTTTACTCTTTTTCTACATTAAATTTTTCTTAAAACATAAAACCTCTATTAAGTATAAAAACTAATTTTTTGTTCACATTTTTTGTAACACAGTGTTCTTTTCTATAATATTCACAATAATCCTTTTTTTTTAATTCTTACAATATTTCTAAGAGATTTCGCTCTTTCGAAATTGTTTAACTTTTATCTTATAATAATTTCTTATTTTTACAAAATTTTAAGATTTTTTTATCTTTTACTTTTGATATTTTTTTGTATTTGTCTTTTTATTTTATGATTTTCTTTAATTTTCTTCTTTTTGTGCAAATTATTTCATATTATTTTACACAATTTTGTTATTTTATAACATTCACTAAATTTTTTGTTTTGTTGATTATCATAACTATTTCCATATTTTTAAAAATAAATACGCTCATTTTTTGTAAATTTATTCAATTTGTTTTCACATATTGTCTATTTTTTGCAAACTTACTTATTCTTTCATAAAATATTTGGATTTTCTTCATTTTTCTAAATTTATTGTTGGACTTGCTTTAAGTATAATATTATCAAAATATTATTGGTTCAATTTTTCTAAACTTTTTTATTTTTAAAGTATTTTTAAATTTATTTGTGCATTTTTTATTTATTTTTATATAGGTACATTTTTATTTTTTTATTTTTATTAATTCTAATTTTTTTTTATAAAGTTTGTTAGATTAAGATAAAAAACCTTTCTCCATTTACATCCTATTTATTTAATTTTCTTGTTGTTTCACAATTTTCTTAGTCCTTCTTTGCATTTTAATTAATTCTTTATTCTTTGTCATCATTTTTCTAATTCTTGGAAACATTTTTCCTTCTTTTACATTGTTTAGTTTTTATCTTGTAATTAAGAATTTTTAAAAACATTAGATATTTCGATGCTTTTATCTAAATGTTTGAAATTTACCAATTTTCTACTTTTTTTGAAGACTTATTTTTTTATTTTAAATATTATGTAAATTTAATCTTGTATTAAATATTCTCATTTTAACATCGTTCTTCTATTTCATAGAATTTTTTTCCTTCTACAAATTTTTAAAAAATTTTCAAAATTCTATTCTTTCTTTTTTTGTACAATTTGTAAAATAATTCTCTAATTTTTCTAATTTTAAAAATTTGTTCTCTTTAGTAATATAGTTTGACATTTTTTAATTATCTTCTTATTTGAAGATATTTTTTTGAAATTTTCTCATTTATTCGACATAATTTATTTGATTTTAATTAAATGTTTTATTCTTCATTATTTCTTATTTAATGCTCTCAGTTTAAAAAATAAACTACTTACAAATAAACATTTGCAAATTTTATATATTAATTATCTTTTAAAATATCAATTTTTGATTTTTTTTAAATATGATTTTTATTAGTTTTTATTATTATTTTTATTTTATTGCTTTTTGGCAGGTTCTATTTTTTAAAGGGATTCCCTAATTTGTTCTTTTAATGATTAATATAACTGATTATTTAAATATTAATTGGTTTCTTAGAAATGTTAAAAGCATTTAAAACATTCATAAAAAAATTCGTAGTAGGTTAATGTAAAATAAACTTAATAATGTTTCAGTATGATGTAATTTAAATAGAAAGTGACATGAGGAAAATTACCTGAATTGCAATTCCGAATAAGGTAACTGGAGGAATTTTATCAATGCCAAAATTCACAGCTTGTAAACCCAATAAATAAATCCCATATTGTAAACCTGGTTGTCGTCTTTGAGTTGGTCTCATTTTTGGATTTTTTTACTTTCCGATGTGTGTTAAAATTGTCTTGAACACAATTTTCACTCAAAAAATGACTGAAAATCTCAAAATCTAAAAAAAGTTTACACTTTAAAAATAATTAATTGGCAATTTTAAATGTTTTCCTTTATTTATATAATTTATTACAGAATTGCTAAAAACCACGTAAGCCACTAAAAATAATAGGGGCATTTAAAAAAATGAATATGATTAAAGGAATTGAGAAAAATTAAACATTTGTCTTAAAATCAACAGTTAAAAGTGTAAAAATATATTACAATAATGTTTCATTACTTACCGTAAAATAATAAAAAAGGTAGAAAAACAGATCAGTGACTTGAAGAATTTGTTTTCCGTTTACTTTACTAACATGTCAGATTGTCAGCCTCTATGTGTATATGCAATGTTTATGTATTGTACTGTACATAAATATATATATTCACGCACATCATTCCCACATGCAACATAACCTGTACAAATGCGCAGTTTTTTGTATTAAAGATTAAAAATTATATTTTGAAAGAATGGTTTCAACGGTTTCAACGTTGTGTTATGTATTATTACCAGTTGTTTTTATAATCGGTTTTTTGCGAAAATGCCGAGAACATACGTGGGGAAAATGCAAAAGCGTGGAAGATTTAAGTGAAAGACTTTTTATTGTAACCGGTGCCAATTCAGGCATTGGTAAAGAAACAACGAAAGAATTGGCAAAACGGAAAGCGAAAGTGATTTTGGCATGCAGAAATATTTTAAACTCTAGAAAAGCTATTGCTGAAATACGCGCAGAAGTGAATTCAGGAGAACTGGTAAATTATTTTCACATATATCATTCAAGTATTAAGAATAAATATTAAAATTGCAAACCGTTTGCAAACGTTTTCTAATTTGCTTTCATTTATTTCTTTGTTATTTTTTTTTTTCAAAAATCAAATCAATTTTTAATGTCTGTATTTAATTAAGAATATTTTGTTTTTTCAGATTCCCATGGAATTAGATCTCAGTTCTCTGAAATCAATTCATAACTTTGTTACACAAGTTTTGAATGACTTTCCGAAAATTCACGTTTTAATTAATAACGCTGGAGTTTATGTACCTTTAAAGGAACATGCGTTCACGGAAAATGGTTTTGAAGTTCATTTCGGTATTAATCATCTTGGGCATTTTTTATTAACTTATTTGTTGTTGGAAAGATTGAAAGAAAGTGCTCCCAGTAGGTAAGAAGTTAAAATAGTAATAGAAAATATTTTTATTTTAACTTAATATCTCTATGTTATATAGACACGATAAAAAAACTTTTAATATTTTATAGAATTGTAATAGTTACTTCGAAGCTGCTAGAATCCGGTACAATCGACTTTGACAATTTAAATGGAGAAAAAGGACTAGCAAGTGGAGGTCGTATGAATCCAAGTTATTGCAACTCAAAATTAGCAAATGCTTATTTTGGAGTTGAACTTGCAAAAAGATTGAAAGATACCGGAGTTGGCGTTTACAATGTTTGTCCAGGTTTTACTTATACGGGATTATTCAGACACGTAAAAAGAAGTTGGCTTCATTATATTATTTTTTCACCTGTCGCTTTGTTGTATCTGCGAACTGCCAATCAAGTACGTTTTAAAAATTTCCCATTATCGTAGCAATTAGTTTCAAACTCATAAAATTTAACAAAAAACAAATACGTAAAAAATAGAAAAACTTTCATTATTTAAATTTTTTTCAGGGAGCACAAACAATTTTACATTGTGCGACAAGTCCTTCAGTGGAAAACGAAAGTGGAAATATGTACAGAGACTGTCATACATATAAAGTAAAAAAAGAGTTGGATCCGGAAATTGCATTAAAACTTTGGGACGTCAGTGCGAAACTTACAAAAATAACTGATGAAACTACACATTAGTTTATCGCCGAAAAAACTAGACTGTTAATTGACTTTTTTTTAAAAGTAAAATTTGTATTTACGTACAAATTCAATATTTTGATTTTTTGTGATAAAACTTAAAGCACAACTTGTGTTAATGTCAATTAAGTTACTTTTTTTTATCTAGTTAACGTAATGATAGATGATTTTGTGACTTGTATAATTTTTTGTAAAGAATGATTGTATAAATACATTACTTTTAAGTGTGGAATAAGTTTTATAAATAATTCAGACTTCGCGATGTCTTTCATAGCATTTATTTTCGATATTGATAAGAATTGGCTTTGAATTGGTCCAAGTGTTGATACACAATTCTATAACGTCATTAAATGTAGAATATGGTTTTTCTTTTTATTTACAATCATTCGTACAAGTTTGATTTAAGTACAAGTTACATTTAAATGCTTCAATTCAATACATTCCATTTGCTTTTCAAATGCAAATAGAGTCTTTTCATATAAATAGCCATTATTTTCTTTTAAAATGTTTTTCGTAATGTATTAAATTTTCTGCTTTCTCATAAATAGGAAATATTTTCTCAATTTCATTATCAGGCTGTTCTATATTTTTCAAAATAATTACTTTTCAAGTAAATTTTTATTATTTTCTGTTTTTAAAAAATAGCCACATTTTATATGTACAAAAAAATAGATGCGGATATTTGTTGAATTATTTTAAAAAAATTTTTAAACGAAGAATTAACAAATCAATTACTAAAATATCAACAATACTTAATACACGAAATAAGTTAATATTCTATTTACTAATTTGTTCTGTACATAACTTTTAAATATTTAATATTGAAATACTTAATATCACGATATAATGAGAGTCTTTGTGATATAATCTGAATAAAACAATAAGGTACGTACTTAACAATTCTTCCTCCATTGTCTAAGCTGCTGTTCATAATACATATTTTTTAGATTAAATAAAAATTTACAATGTGTCAAACAGGTGATCCAAAATCCTTTAAAAATACGTTAAGTAATTATTGCAAACGTGACCTCATTACTTTAAAGCTAGTCTTTTTATTTGACAGTGCTTCTGTCCGAGCAAAAACGTTTTCAGAACTTCTTCTGATTGAGTCTATGTATTCCGTAGAAGCTTGGAAATCTTTGGCCACGTTATCTTTCTTATTTTCAAGAAAAGACAACTCAGTTTCTTTCAATATTTCCTTCTCCTGTTAATTATAACAGAAAATTAAAAGTAACGTAAAATATTAAATGTAAAAATAGGGTCACCATCGTTTTCTACAAAACTCTATTGACAGAATCTCCAATAGACCAAAATTTATTTGTCAGAATATTAAACTTCCTGAAACTTTATTTGTCAGAATTTTTAACTTCCCAAATCTCCATTTGTCAGAATATTGAACTTTTCGAATCTCCATTTGTCCGAATAAGAACTGACGATTTCGCGATTTGAGACATAAAATTTCATTCCATTTTGAAATTTTTTATTTCAATTTCATTTTTTTGTCATTTTTTAATTAACTTCTTTTTTAAATTATTTTCTTCCGTTTTCAGTTATTTTAGTAATAGTTAAATTGTTTTCTTGAAATTTCAATTGTTTTTTTATATTTTAACTTATAGTCTTTAATTTTCAATTATTTTTTAAGGAATTTCTTTAATCTTTAATTCTAATGCTTAAATTATTCTTGTCATTTTTTTATAAACTTTTTCAAATTTCAATTTTTGGCTTAAATTTTAATTTTTGAAAATATATGTTTAAATGCAATTTCTTCGTTTCTAATTTCTTTCTTTAATTAAAAACTATTTTGTCTGCATTTTAAATTACTTTTAATATTTTTTTAAATAAGTTTTTTCTTTTTCAGTTATTTTCTACAAATTTAACTTGTAGATTATAATTTTTATATATTTTGATCATTTTATAACGAATATCTTCAATTAAAATTTTACTTTTTCAATTCTAAATTATTGTCTTTAATTTCAGTTATTTTTTTCATTTTTAAATGTTTCTTCTCAATTTTCGATTATTTTTCTTCCAATTATTTTCGGCATTTTTATTGAATGTCTTCAATTTTCAACTATTTTTCGCAATTTATAAACTTTTGTCTTCAGTTAAAATTTGTTTGTAGAATTTTAAAAATAATTGCAGTGTTTTTAATTTACTTTCTTCAATTTAAGAGAATTCCTTTCATTTTCAATTACACTTGTAATTTTTAAAATAATTGTCTTTAATTTTCGATGTTTTTCTTCAACTCTCAATTATTTTTTTGAATTTTTACATTAAATATAAATTTTGCAATTATGTTTGTTAATAATTAATTATAGTCTTCAATTCGAACTGTTTATCACATTTTGAAATAATTTTCTTATATTTTCGGTAATTTCCTTCAATTTCGAACTTGTAGACTATAATTTTCAATTATTTTTGATATTTTTTATACCAAACAAATTTCTTCAATTTTATAATATTATTGTCTTCAATTTCAATTATTTTTGTGTTTTTAAATGACTTTCTTAAATCTAAATTGTTCTCGTCATTTTAAAATATTTTTTTTTTGTTTCTTCAGTTTAAAACTGTTGCCTTAAATTTCAATTACTTTCGTCATTTTTTCATGTATTTTTTCTTCCTCCAATCATTTTCTTCACTTTTAACTTGAAACCTACAATTTTCAATTATTTTTGCTATTTTTTAATGGAATTCTTCAACTTTCAATATCTGTCTTCAATTTTTAATTATTCTCTTAAATATTCAATTATTTTATTCAATTTCAGATTATTTTTCAATTTTTTTAATTTTAAAAAATGTATTTTTGTCAATTTTAAAGTATTTTTTTTGACAATTAAAATTGTTTTCTAGCTGATTCTAAAATTTCAATTATATTCTAAATATTTTAAAATATTTTTCTTCAATTCTCAATTATTTTTTTCTAAAGATTTTTAAAATTTTTCAATATATTTTTGAAATTTTAGTTTTTTTTGTTTTTAATCTGATATTCGTGTTATCTTACATTTTCTGACAATTAAAATTTTCTTTTAATTTTTCATCAATTTTATCAGTATGATTCTTAATTTTTGAAAAATATCTTCAATTTTTACAGGTAGCCTGAAATATTAATTTATTTTTATCACTTTTTTGTTAATGACTTCAATTTACATAATCTTTCTTGAATTTTAAATTATTACTTAAAGTTTAATTATTTTTCTCATTTTTAAATTAAAAATTTTATTTTTTTAACATATTCTTTTATTTTTAGTTATTTTCTTAAATTTAACTCGTAATCAATAATTTTTAATTATATTTGTGATTTTCTAATGAATTTCTTGAATTCTCTATTTTTTCCTTCAATTTTGAAATTTTTGTTTTCAATATCATTTTTTTGTCATCACTCAATTGTTAACTTCTTTTTTAAATTATTTTCTTCAATTATCACTTATTTTAGTCACAGTTAGTTTACTTCAAATTTTAATTCATTTTCTTAAATTTCAATTACAATCTTGGATTTTTCATTTTGTCTTTAATTTTTTCAGCAATTTTGGTTTTCTCTTTAAATTTTAATTACTGTTTTCAATTTCTATTATTTTTCTCATTTTTAAATTAATTTTTCCAAATTTCGTCTACTTCTTATTTTTCAATAATTATTTTCGTATATTTAACTTATAGTTTTTAATTTTCAATTATTTTTTAAGGAATTTCTTCATTTTTTAATTTTAATCCTTAAAATTCAATCATTTTTTAGGAACTTTTTTCAAAATTCTGTTTATTATAAATATGTTTAAATAAATTTCTTCCTTTCTCATTTCTTTTTTTAATTTAAAACTATTTTGTCTGCAATTTAAATTACTTTTAATATTTTTAAATAAGTTTCTTCTTTTTCAATTACACTAGAATTTTTATTGATGGGAACTCTATTTACCAAGTTCGCAGCAATTCAGATTCGAGTGTATTTTCTACAAATGTAACTTGTTGCTTATCATTTTTAATTAATTTTGATATTTTTGTCAAACGAATTTCTTCAATTTTACAATATTGGTTTTATATTCAATTATTTTTGTGTTTTTAACTGAATTTCTTTCTAAGAAAGGGAGACCCAATTTTCTTTTCTGCGAGGGGGCCCTCATATCCAAGTTACGCCACTGTCACCATTTGTCAGAATATTAAACCTTCCGAATCTCCAATTGTCAGAACTTTTAACTTCCCGAATATCCATCTGTTAGAACTCTTAACTCTCCGACTACTAAAGTATTTCCGGAAATATTACCAGCCAATCGGAAAGCTGTTTTAGCAATTCTACATTGCTTTGATCGGACAGATAAAAATTCTGCCTGTTTAGTAGTCGGACAGTTACAAATTCTGACAGATGGATATTCGAGAAATTAAAAGTTCCGACAAATGGATATTCGAAAAGTTAAAAGTTCTGACAAATGAAGTTTCGGGATGTTTAATATTCTAACAAATAAATTTTGGTCTATTAGAGATTCTGTCAATTGAGTTTTGGAGAAAAAAAACCCTAAAAATATACTTAAATTTATAAAAAAAAAAATGTTAACTTACGGAATTACTAATCTCTATCTCTTCAGCTTTTTCTTCAGAGGCAACAGGGGCAATACTCTTGCGCCAATTTTCAAGAAGTACCTGAGTTTCCTCCTGATCTTGCCTGAAAAGGTTCTCCTGTTAGACTGGAATTTAGAAAATAAAAGGTGATGTATGCAAAAACAAAGTATGTAAAACTGAAACAATGTGCGACAACTACATATAATAACTGATAAAAAATTATATTTATTTAATTAATGGACGATGATTAAAAAATGTATTTAAAAGTGCTCATTGCCGAATACCTTGATTCCGAATCATATCTTTTTCGCACAAAGTCCTTAGCTGACGAAAATCCGTCGTCAGGTTCACTGCAAACGGAAATGGCTCTTTGTTTTTGCTCCGATTTCTCCGAATAATCAACAATTTCATCTAAAGATAAGCTGCAGTCTGTGATTTCTTTGGAATGCCCGTGATTTTTCGTTTCACTCTTCAAAAGTGGAGATGTCTCGTCAAAATCTTGCTCATCGGCTGCTTTCACGCTTCCGATCACTAGAGAAATTTCACATTGAGACGTTTTATTAAAAAATGGATTGCTACTCTTACTACTTTGAAATGATTGGCTCATCTCGTGTTCCTTACTCGCAGAATTAAATTCAAACGGATCGCTGTGTTTTGTGGAATTACCATTTGAACTTTCCTCGCCATCAATTTGACTACCGCTTAAAGCCATTTCACAGCTGCTAATTGAATTTGAACTTCTTTGTCTGGCAGTGACACTCTCGTCGTTATCAGAATTAGTCTTTGGTTTCGTTACGGATGTCGGTATACTAATTTCAATATTATTCTCCATAAAACTCTCTCTTGAAAATTTCAAAAAAAATTCCTGACAACCGTTACTTCTCTCTTCTACATTCTGAAAAATAGTTTCGTTTAGGGTTTCGTTGCTACTAACACTAAGCGTATCTCTAGGTAAAGTTAAGGTTGTACTATCAATGGCACTTTCTTCAGATTTACAAATACGTTTCGACTGAATATTTAAATCTAGCGACTGAGAAGGTTTATCCAGTCCTTGATCGAGAGAAGCGCCCAGCAGAACTTTCGAAGTTTTCAACTGGCTCATTGATCGAGTTGTTCTGTGGCATTTCTCAAACAATATTTTCTGTATTGGAGGTGTTAATGGCTTGTTTGTTGTCTCCGCGTCTAATGATGAACCAGAGAATGTTCGTTTTGAACTGTCTAACCTAAAAAGAAAATTATTATTATTATTAATTATTAATTAATTAATTAAATAATAAAAATAATAATAATCTCCGTAAACTCCTGAAGTTAGTTACTTTTTATATTTATTCATTTTTTCTGTCCACGTTTTAAAGTCTGAAGTGAAGTTAGATAGTATTAATATTTATTCATCTTTTTCTGTCCATGTTTTAAAAACTGAAGTGAAGTTAGTCTTACTCCCTGTTATTTTATTGATTTTGACTCTCTTTATCAGGAAATATTTTGAAATTTGAATTGAAAGAATAAGGTAACCTTTTTCGTAAGTGTCGTGTTTTACTGGTTTTTAATTGTCATTTGTGTAAAAAAACAGTTTCGAAAAATGCTTTAAAAATTTATTATGGTTTTTGAAGAAGTTTAAAATATACATAAACACATGCAATTAATTTCCTAAATTTTCAGTTATCTCAAATTTAGATTATTGTCATCAATTTTCCATTATATAACAATTTTTTAATTATTGTCTTTTGCTTAAAAATAAATTCTGCAATTTTTCTTGATTTTCATCAATTTATAATTATGTTCATTATTTTGGCATTACATTAAAAATTTTCAATTATTTATCCGATATTGCAATTATTTTCATCAATTTTCGATTATTTCTGAGATTTTTTAATTATTCTCTTTAATTAAAAACTTTTTAAGTAATTTTTACAATAATTATATTTTTTTTAAACATATATTCTATTTTTCAGTTATTTCTCTCAAATATTTTTGAATGTTTTCAAGTTTTTATATTATTTAAATTATTTTCATCATAATTCAATTTTATTTCTCAATCTTAAGTTATTTTCAGCATATTTCAATTATTTTTGTCATTTTTTAATTAATTTTATCATTTTTCAATTATTTTTTTCGATTTTTAATTATTATACTCATTTTCTAAAATTATTTTCTAAGATTTTTAAGTATTTTTCTGAAAATTCAAACATTTTCTTCAATTTCTAATTATTTTCATTTGTTATTAGAATTTCAAATTTTTTTATTAATTATCATAAATTTCAATTATTTTTAGCTTTCTTCCAGACTTTTTCCCAATTTTTAGTTTTCATTTTTCTTTGTTTTCATAATTTCTAAAAAAATTTACTAATTATCGTAAATTTTAATTATTTTTAGCATTCTTGCAGTCTTTTTTCCAATTTTTAGTTATTCCCATTTTCTAAAATTATTTTCTAAGATTTTTAAGAATTTTTCTAAAATTTCAATTGTTTTCTTTAATTTTTAATTATTTTTCTTTGTTTTCACAATTTCAAAATTTGTTTATTAATTATCGTAAATTCCAATTACTTTTAGCTTAGTTCTTCAATTCTTTTCTCCAATTTTTAGTTATTTTCTTTTTTTTTTCATTGAATTCTAAGATCTTCATGTATTTTTTATCAAATTTCAATTATTTTTTTTTATTTATTTAAATAATTTAAATGAATCTATTTTAATTATTTTCGGCAAGTTATAAAATTTAAAAACATTTTTCTAATATTTTCCAAAATTTATTTCCTTCAAATTTCAATTCTTTACATTTGTTTCATAATTAAAAATATTTTTAACTATTTATCTGACTTTTCAATTATTTCATTATTTTTATTATTTTCTTCAATTTTCAATTACTTTCGTTCTTTTTCATAATTGCCAAAAAGTTTTTACTTATTTCTCTTTAATTAAAATTTGTTCTGTTCAATTTTAAATTATGTTTATCTTTTTTCATTTATTTTCTCTAATTTTTAATTATTTTCTTTTATTTCAATGAACTTCTGAAAGTTTTAAGTATTTTTCTCAAATTTTGTTTAACTTTCCTTTATTTAAAAATATTTTATGTAATTTGTTTAATTATTTTCCTAAATTTTAATTATTTCTTTTATTTTTAATTTATTTATCTCAATTTTTAACCATGTTTTTTCAATTTTCAATTATTTTCCCTAATTTTTCATTATTCAATTTTGTTTTAATTTACTTTTAAGATTCTCAAGTATTTTTCTCAAATTTAAATTATTTTTTTATGTTTAAAACATTTTTATGATTGTTTAAATTACTTTCCCCAATTTTTAATTGTTTTCATTTTTTTTTCAATTAATTTGCAAAATTTGCAATTATTTTGTTTAATTTCAATTATTTTTTGCAATTTTTTTTAATTCTAAAATATTATAAATTTTGTCCTAAATAAATATTTATTTTATTTATATTAACTAATTTTTAAATATTATATTTAAAATATTTATTTCTTCGTATTAGATAAATATTATTTACCGATTTGTTATATTTTTTATTGTATTTTATAATTTCTAAAAGGTATGAAAAACTAATCGCGCGCTGGCGCGCGTTTTATTTTGCTAGTAAAATAGTGTAAAGTTTGTAAAATAATATTAAGTTTTTTAAAAAAAAAGAAAAAAAAATCGTTGTATAGTGAATAAATTACAGTTACTGTGTTTCTTACGTCTGATTTGGTCTTGAATTAATTAAACTTGCGAGATTTGGTAAAGTAGCTCGTAGATCCACTGTAGGAAGTCCACAGTACCACCGAAGTTGTGCAATATTTTTATTTAACAAGTAAACTGCATAATGAAATTGTAATTTGTCCTTGCTTCGTGCAAACAGTGGAAACCTGAATTAAATATTTATTTATAAATAATGATCTTATCTGATTTTATCAAACAATTTTAAATAAAACAGTAAATGATTAAAAGCTACTTACTGTCTGTCACTGTCAGGAAGATTTTCAGTTATATGATCTGTAATTTTACTTCTTGAACCATAATGTACAACAGGGTACCTAAGAGGTATATTGAGAAAATTTGCAATCATTTGTGTCGTGTGAGCAACAAAACCTAAAGCTACTGCCACGTCGGTATCATTAGTTGATTCCAAATTTTCACTATCCGGTAAAAAGACACTGTTTATCTTGAATTTTGCATCCGATTCCTAAAGAACACATTTTTTTTAATCTCAATACTTCTATAGAAATTCTATAGAATTTATCAATTTTTACTTCTGGAATTTCATTCAGGGTTACCACTTTTTTATGAAATTAAATTCCCGGTTTTTCCCGGTCACAATTTTCGAACAATTAAAACAGTATTTTTAATTTTGCGAAATTCGCCTTTATATTTGAAATATAACTTTAAACTTCAATTTAAAATTTACTCATTCTTATAATCTTATTAATTAAAATTAAAGATTAAAAAATTTTATAATCACAAAATATTAAAGTCTAAATTTTTGAACAATAATTTATCTTAAACATTTTAAAATAATTACGTATTATAATTCCACTATCAACAAATTTTGCATTGTTGTTGGTCATTTAAAACTATAAATTTTTGCAAATTCAAATAATGAAAATTACCAAAATGAATAATATATCTGAAAAATGACGAAAATAATTGAAAGTTAAAAACAAAATACGAAAAATGGCTACATAAATTGAAAAGAATAATTTAAAAAGTTAAACAATAGATATTAAAAGTAAACAACTGGATTGAAAATCAAAAAAAAATAATTGAAATTGAAGAAAATAATAAAACATTTAGGAAATAAGTTGAAAGTAGAAAAATTAAATTATAATTTGAAAAAATAATTGATAATTAAAAAAAAATTACAAAGCAACAAAAATAATTGACAATTGAAAACAAAATTCAAAAAATGTCTAGATTAATACACAACCGAACAAAATAATTTAAAAAATCAAAGATTAATTATAAAATTTTAAGATAATAATTGAAAATTGAAAAAATTGTAGGAAATAATTGAAAATTGCGGAAAATAATTAATAATTGAAGGAAATAATATGTAAGTTCCGGGCGTCCACCCGAACGAAATTTAAAAACAAAATATTTTTCAACTTTTGCGAACGCAATTTATTTTTAAATACTTAAAAAATATGTTTTAGGTATAAAGTATTATTAATTTTGTATTTGTAAGGGATGAAAGCACCCCCCAAAAAAATTTTAAAAAATATATTTTTTTAATTTCGTCCGCGCGGACGTCCGGAACTTTAGGTACATGAAAATAGTTGAAAATGACGAGAATGATTAAAAAATTGAAGAAAATATGTAAAAAATGACAAAAATAATTGTCAATTGAAAACAAAATTCGAAGAATGATTAGATTAATAGACAACTGAAAAAAATGAGTGAAACAATTGAATAAGGAATATTAAATTTAAAGAAAATAGTTGCAAATTGAATAATTAAGAAAATTATAGGAATAATGAAATAATTGCACATTTAACAAATGGGTTGAAAATCGAAAAAAATAATTAAAATTGAAAAAAATAATTGAAAATTGAAGAATGGAACATAAAATTTAAATAATATACTTAAAAATTGAAAAAGACGAGAATTAATAAATATATAAGAAAACAATTGAAAATTGAGGAATGAAAATAAAAATTGAAAAATGGAATTAACAATTAAAGAAAATAATTGAACAATTGTATTTAAAGATAAAGAAACCTAATGATAATTGAAAAAAATAATAGAAAAAAGGCAATAATTTTTTTAATATTAAACAAAAAAATTGAAATTTAAAGAAAATAACTAAGAATTGAAGAGAATAGTTCTAGAATTGAATAATTAAATTGAAAATTTAAAACAATTTTTATGAGTAGAAAAAATAATTGAAAAAATCCGAGAATTGTTGAATATTGAGAAATTAATTGAAAATAGATCAGATTAATTTGAAATTAAAGAAAATATTTGAGAATTGAAGAAAATAATTAAAAATTTAAGAAATAAATTGGAAATTAAAGAATTAAATGGAAATTTCAAGAAAATAATTGGCAATTAAAAGAAAAATTACAATATGACAAAAATAATTAAATATTGACGAAAGTAATTAACTATTTAAAAAAATAATTAACAATTGAAAACAAAAATTCGAAAACTGGTGAGAATAATCGACATTCAAACAAAATTTTTTTTTAAAATTAATAAATAATTATAAAATTGAAGGAAAATAATAAATTGTCAATTGAAAATTTATGAAAATTATGGAACAAATTGTAGAAAATAAATGAAAGTTGAAGAATTGTATTGAAATTTCAAGAAAATAATTGAATATTGAATTAAATAATTGAAAAACGAAGAATGCAATTGAAAATTTAAGAAAGTAAAATAAATAATTGACAATTGAAAAAAAAAGTCGAAAACTGACGAGAATAATCCACAACAGAACAAAATAATTAAAAAAAATTATAAAATAATTATAAAGTTTTATGAGAATGATTGAATGGTGAATTTTGAAAAGGGCTCAACTCGGAGTTTTTTCAAATTTCACTTTTTTGCATTTTTTACATTATTACATATTCATTGACGCTTTCTCAAAAGGAAAACTTCATCCGAGGTACTTTTAGCGGAAAAGAAAAGATTTGTAATGAGAAAATGTTGAAAAAATGTTGAATTGTTTTTGAGTTTAAAAAAATGCAAATAAATTGCTTTTCTATAATAAAACGCTTTATTAATATAATTTTATAATTGAAACGATTAAATTTTTTTCATGAATTTCGAAAAGGGTTAAACTCTGACAACTATAATATCAATTTTCTCCAACCCACTGTCATTAAGGAGAATTATTTTATAATTTTTTCATATAACATAGCATCTAGTTACTATAAAAAAGCCGGACTCTTTTACTTAAAGCTGTTTAAAATAAACAGTTTTTTTGTGTCTTCCTACTAAAATTTCAAAAAACCGAGTTGATCCCTTTTCGAAATACACCATTCAATTGCATATTGAAAACTGTTGAAAATTATAGAAAAAATTATAGATTTATTTATTAATGAAATTAAAATTATTTGAACTAATTTTTATAAATTTTAATGCATTTTTTAAAAGCAAGGCTGATAAAAATCATGATTTTTTAAAAAAAAATAAAAAAAATCGGATTTATTTGATTTAAATCGGATTTTTTTAAAAATATAATCAGTATATAAAATCTCAAAATGTTTATTTGCAAGTAGCTCATTCAAGAAATGAAGAAAAATTAAAAAAACAACCCAAGAATGAAACAAAGACATTTTTTTAAATCAAAATAATAAATGAGAAGATAATTTAAAAAAAAGTTAAAATATATTACTAAAGAGAACAGACTTTTAAAATTAGAAAAATTAGAGAATTATTTTACAAATTAAATAAAAAAAGAATGAATAAAATTTTATAAAATTTTAAAAAAATGTAAAAGAAAAGAAATTCTATGAAATACAAGAACGTGATATTTAAATGAGAATATTTAGTACAAGAATAAATTCACTTAATATCTTTATGACAATATTATCATTATTATAAGTAGATCGGTACAAATAAAAGCTTTAAGGAGGTTCTATGGTATGACGGTACTAGTCAAAACAGAGACCATTACTTTGAGGTTAGGTTTAAATTTAATTTTACGATTATATAATTAAACAATTGTATTTATTAACTTTATTTAGATTATTTACTTTTTAAAAATGACTATTTTTCATGTGCGATCAAAATCATCATTTTAAAATGTCAGAACGTCTGAACTGTATCGTGTAAAACGTAAAATATTTGTACAAATTAATTTATTGCAACTCTCACAGGTACATAATGACACTTTTTTCATCAGATATTTAATCCTTATACATCTGTGATGTATTAAAAAAAGTTTCATTAATTTGGTAATGCTAAATACTTTGTGGCAAATAAATATATATGAAAAACTACTGATTTCCCATAAGACTCAATGCTAAATGTTCAAAAATATTAAAAAACAAAAACGCTTATAACTTTTTTCACAAGTACATTGAAGTCTCAAAATTTTAACTACATCATTATAAAACCTTTGTCTATCAGTGAACCAAATTTAATGAAAATGGTAATGTTAATTCTCTTTACGATAGAACCTCCTTAAAAAAAGTAGAAAATTGGTAAATTTAAAAAATATAGATAAAAGCACCAAATAAATGTTTTTAAAAATTCGTAATTATAAGATAAAAACTAAACAATTAAAAAGAAGGAAAATGTTTTTTAGAAATGGAAAAATGATGACAAAAATAAATTAAAGAATTAATTAAAACGCAAAGAATAACTAAAAAAATAGTGAAACATAAAAAAAAATTAAATAAATATAGGAAGAAAATAGAGAAGTCTTCTTTTCCTTAATATAACATACCAGCAAAATGTAAAAAGTACAAAAAATAAAATTAAAAAATATATATATCAAGATAAATAAAAAAAGTCTACAAAGAAACTTGAAAATCCTTTAAAAATAAAAAAGTTTGCCAAACACATTTTTTTATTATTACACTTAAAATAAGTCCAACAATAAATTTAGAAAAATAAAGAAAATCTAAAAACTTTATGGTAGAACAAGTAAGTTTGCAAAAAATCTCGCAATAAATAGAAAAGATGTGAAAAAACTTGAATAAACTTACAAAAAAAATGAGATTATTTATTTTTAAAAATATGGAAATAATTATGAAATCAACGAAATAAAAAGTTAAGTGAATGTTATAATAAAGAAATTGTCTAAAACTATATTAAATAATTTTCATAAAAAGAGGAAAATTAAAGAAAATCCTAAAATAAAAAGACAAATAAAAAACAAAAATATCAAAAGTAAAAGTAGAAAAAGACTTAAACTTTTGTAAAAATAAGAAATTATGAGGTAAAAATTAAACATTTTTGAAAAAATTGAAATAGGTATCTTAGAAATTTTGTAAGAGTATTAAAAAATTTATTGTGAACATATAATACCCAAAATTTATAAATCGTAGTTATTTTGATCATCTGTATTTTTTGATTTAAATCATGAATTTAATGCAAATTTTGCAATGATTTAAATCACGATTTAAATCAAAGTGATTTAAATCAATAACAGCCCTGTTTAAAAGTATCTGATTAAAAACAAAAAATATCTATGTGCCAAACTTCAGGTGTGAATAGACAGAAAATGAATGAAGGAATGAAAGAATTTGCGGATTATTATAGATTTGTGATATATGAAAAAAATTGATTGTCGATCAAATTTCCCAGAACTTCTAGATCCACGAAGAAATTCCCGGTTTAGTAACAAATTTACCTGTTTTCCCGGTCATTTTTTTAATTGGTTAAGTGGCCACCCTGATTTCATTCAATTTATTTTCTTGTACTTACCTGATTTATGGGATATATTAAATTTAATTCCGCAATTATTTGTCTTCGACGATGAGTAAGTCTTGCAGTTGTTTGAAGAAAAGTTTCTCTTGAATCTATATGATTTTGCCGCCATTCTTGAAGTCTTTCTATATCTTTGTTAAGCTCGCGATAACGTTCCATTAATTCACAACCTAAGTAACAAATTCAGAATTATAAAAAGGCTCTGAAATTAAACGGAACACAATGTAAGAAGAATAGAACTAATTTAAAAAAATCAAACAAACCGTGATCTTGATTTTCTTCAGTTATATCTAAATGTTGTTGATTCAATGCCCGTACTTGTCCCATTTTTCTCACTCTCTCTTGGTCAAGTAACTTTGCTCTAAACTTGGCCATTTCCAGTTCTTTACGAATTTTCATAATCTCAACTTTTTTCTCTTTATTAACTTTCCGCGGTTGCAGTAATCTACTTAACGATGTCTGAGGATATTTTGGCGTTTGTACATTTTCTCCAGAAGCTATTTTTTCCCTAAGAGCCTGAACTGAATCCGATTGTTGTTTCAAAGCCTGCATTTTACTTCGAAGGCTGCGAAGTTTGTTGACATTATAACTATCTCTAACCTCGGAGGAATTTACATTGATATGAATGTATCTTTTTAACTCTGGTTGCTTTATAAAGCAAAAGGCAGGGGCAAAGAATCCGCCATGAATTTTAAAAAGAAGAGAGTTATCATGGAGGATGTCTTCTAATTTGTTCGGAAGTTTTGTTCCAATATATTCTAAACCAGTGAATGATAGTCCCCAGGTAAATAGGGTTATATCCGAGTAGCAAAATCCTGCTTTTGTGCGCCTCCATAGTCGTAAAATTATTTCTAAAAAATAAAATCAATTTTTATAAAAGAAAAACTTAAAAAATAAGAAGAATTTATTTATATAAAACTTACCACTGGCTGTAGAATGACCCGTGGCATGAAGAATAGGCACTTCTAAGCTTTCCCATCGTGGACTAGAATTATCTATCGTTTCACTTGTATATAAAGGGGAGGACATGCATGATCTGTGAATAGTATAATAAAACCAGCACGATTTGCACTTTTCATCTTTCTTCAGATTATATCCGATTATTTGAATCAGGTTTCTAAAGCGAAGCTAAAAAAAAATTGAATTATAAAGTATAATCATAATTTTTATTTAATAAATGAAAACTACAGTTCTCTAGGTAAATAAATTGATTTATTTATAATTTCTCTAGCGAGGTAATTGATTTACTCTCTATTTGCCTCACTAGAGGGATAAATAATCACTTTGTTTATATAAATTTTATTTCACTGTTGAAGTCAAAGTAACGTGGAAAATGTTTCTTTGAAAAGTTTTACTCGGCATTTTACAATTTGTGATAATAATCAATGAAATGTTGGACCAGTTAGTAAAATTATTAGAGAACATAATGAATTCGTATTATTAATTTTTTATAGCAAAATTCACCTGTTGTGTCGCAAGTGGCAGCCAAACTTTATAACGTGGAGCTGTTCGAGGCTGAAGGGTCAAGTCCAAATCTCTAACGAGATTTCGAATGTCGGATACCTCCATTATTTACACACATATTACATAATAATTAAAAACCGATGACGCTAAATAGATAATACAAGTGAACAAAAAGCAAAATAAATTGAAAAATTTGTTTACTCAGCAGCACTTGTAGGTTATGTGCAATGAAAATGCATTTTACTACATTCTTTACGTGACAAACATTCAGGAATGTAAAAACCTTTGTTACTTCACGAGATAAGATAATAATTAAATGTAGATATTTTAATCATCGGCGAATAAATCGCTTCAATTAGATTAGGAAAAATTTTTTTGACAGAATGTGACAGATCACATTAACTCTTGTTCACACACATTTTAAGGCAAATTATGCTTCATTCACAAAAAAATTCTTCTCTAATGGCGGCATCGGTTTGAAATAAACCAATCATGAAACTTGTTTTGAAAAAAATAATCAATATATATATTTTTTTTAAACAGTATATATTTGAAATTGAACATTTCTATTGAAAGAAAAAGTTTATTGAAATTTAGTCTCAAGTCTCAAGTGTATAAAAACGTAATAAAACTAATTACAGAAAATGTACAAAAAATAAAATTTGAAATCAATTTGTTTCCAGTTTGAAAATTTTCTGTAAATTAATAACCAACTTTTTTTAAAATCTTTATCGACTGACAAGGGTTTTTCATATTTTAATTATATATATATATATCGACATAACGAGTCAAATTTACATTTCTCGATAAACGTTGTCATAGAAACTGTCAAACGTTTCTTAGCCTTAATCAAGCATTTTAATTGTACAGACTAGTGTTCATTGTTAATTTACGTATTTTATAGTTTATATTGCACTTACCATTTTAATTCATTATGTTTAGCGAATTATAATTTATTGAAATAAAATTCTAATATTTACCGAAAGTCTGAATTTAGAAAAGTAACTTTCTAATAAGAGAAAAAAGCCACGATAATGGAATCTCCAGGAGAAATACAAGAAATTACTGCAAAAATAATAGAAAATAATACGACAATGGAGGAAAATCATTGGAAAGTTTCAAAGCAAGGATGGATGACAGATCCAATTCAAAACCGATTCAAAATTTTAGATCCGAATGATCCGATAATGAAAAGATTTCAAAATGCTCTTGGTGCTCATCTTAGCAGAATTAATAATAAATTATCAGAAGAAATTCACGAATTGGTATGTTTACTTTTTGCTACTTATTTTTAAAAATATTCTTACATTATTTTCGAATATTAAAAAATTGCTTTTACAATTTTTTTCCCTTTTAAAAATATTGTCTAAACAGAATTTACCAATAATCTATAATATAATAATCCACAGGATTCATTCATTCTTTCATTCTGTCCACACCTAAAGTTTGGCACAAAGATATTTTTGTTTTAAATCAAATACTTTTGAAAAAATGCATTTAAATTGATTAAAGTTTAAATTTATAAATATCTGTTCAAATAATTTTAATTTCATCAATAAATAAATCTATAATTTTTTCTACAATTTTCAACAGTTTTTAATATTCACTTTAAATTTTATAATTATTCTTTAATTTTTTTTAATTATTTTGTTCTGTTGTCGATTATTCTCGACACTTTTCGAATTTTCTTTCAATTGTCAATTATTTTCCTCATTTCTCAATTATTTTCTGTAATATTTTATTATTTTAGTCCTTTTGTAATTTTTATTTCAATTATCAAGTATTTTTTTTAAAATTTCAATTTAATTCTTTAATCTTCAATTTAATATTTTAATCTTCAATTTATTTCTTAAATTTTTAATTATTTTCTTTAATTTTCAATAGCATTATTCGTTTTCCAATTATTTAATAAAAATTCAATAATTCTCGCATTTTATCAATTATCAAATATTTTCTTGAAATTTCTTTAATTTTTATTTATTTTCTACAATTTTTCCCATTATTTTCACCAATCATCAGTTTTCAATTGACAATTTATTATTTTCCTTCAATTTTATGATTATTCATAAATTAAAAAATTTTTTTTTTCGAATGCCGATTATTCTAATCATTTTCCGCTTTTTTTCAATTTTTAATTATTTTTGTCATATTATAATTTTTATTTTAATTATCAATTTTTTTCTTGAAATCCCTATTTGATTATTTAATTTCCAATTTCTTTCTTCCATTTTTAATTATTTGTTTCAATTCTCAAATATTTTTACCGATTTTCAATTAATTTTCCAATATTAAATAATTCTCGTATCTTTTCAATTATTTTTTTCACTCATAAAAATTGTTTTAAAATATCAATTCAATTTTTTAATTCCAGAACTATTCTTTTCAATTCTAAGTTATTTTGTTCATATTTAAATTCCACTTTACAATTTTTAATTATTTTCTTTAATTTTTAATTCCTTTTTTTAATTTTTATCTCCATTTTTCAGTTTTCAATTATTTTTTTCTATATTCATTAATTCTCGACTTTTTTCAATTACTTTTTTTCCATTTTTAAGTATTCTCTTTGAATTTCAAGTCCAGTTTTCAATATTTAATTGCTTTCTTCAATTTTCAATTATTTTTTCTATTTTAATTGTTTTTTTTTTTATTTTGAATAAAAATATTTTTTATTTTTTGTTAAATGTGCAATTATTTCCAACAAATATTCGTATAATTTTCTTAACTTTTCAATTTGCAATTATTTTTTTTAAATTTAATATTTCTTGTTTAATTTTTTCAATTATTTTTTTAAGTTGCCTATTAATCTAAAGAAAAAAAAAATTATATTGTACTTGTATTATTTAAAATTAATTTTTCAAATTAATTTTCTTTTTCGATTGATAATTATTTTCTTCATTTTCCACATATTTTCATCAATTTTTCAATTATTCTTGTCTTTTATCAACTATTTCCTTCAATTATTAATTATTTTCAACAATTTTCAATTATCTTGTCCAATTTTTTCGATTTTCAATTATTATCTTAAAATTTTATAATTAGTCTTTGATTTTATAATTTTTTTTTTTCGGTTGTGTATTAATCTATTCATTTTTTGAATTTTGTTTTCTATTGTCAACTAATTTCCCCTTTTAGTAATTTTCTTTTCAATTAACAATTTTTTTTTAAAATTTTAATTTAATTCTTAAATTTTCAATTTATTTCTTATGTTTTCAATTTAAATCTTTATTTTTTTATTATTTTCTTCAATTTCAATTTTTTTTCGATTTTTATTCGAGTTTTTCAATTATTTTTTTTTAATTTTTAAATTCATTCATCAATTTTTATTTCCATTCTTCAGTTTTAAATTGTTTTTTTCCAAAATTAATTAATTCTCGGTTTTTTTCAATTACTATTTCTGAATTTTTAAGTGTATTCTTTAAATTTTAATTACATTCTTCAATTTTTAATTGCTTTCTTCAAATTTCAATTATTTTTTTCAATTTTAATTATTTTTTTTCGATTTTTAACCCAGTTGTTAAATGTGCATTATGTATAACACTTATTCTCATAATTTTCTTAATTTTTCAATTTACAATTATTTTCTTTATTGTTTATTATTTACAGGTATTTTTTTCACTTGTCTATTAATCTAGTCATTTTTCGAATTTTGTTTTCAATTGACAATTATTTTCATAATTTTTGACATATTTTCTTCAATTATTAATTATTTTTCGCAATTTTAAATTATTTCCTACATTTTTTAATTATTATCTTAGAATTTTATAATTATTCTTTGATTTTTTAAATTATTTTCGTCATTTTGTAATTTTCTTTTCAATTATCAATTATTTTTTCAAATTTTTAATTTATTTCCTCAATTTTTTATTATTTTCTTCAATTTCAATTATTTTATTCGATTTTCAATCCAGTTGTTCAATTTGCAATTATTTCTAACAGTTATTCTTATAATTTTTCAATTAGTTTTTTTAGTTCAATATTTATTGTTTAATTTTTAAACTATTCTTTTCAATTGTTTAATTATGTAGCCATTTTTTTAATTTTGTTCTCAACTGTGAATTATTTTCGTCATTTTGCTTCCTCATAGAGGAAGCTTTGTGATCGTTAAGATTTTCGATTTTCCGAATATAGTCTAAATCGACTAATTTTCATCTAAAAAAAAAAGAAAATTCGTAAAATAGTTCCTGTTTTTTTATTTTTTTGTATTTGAAATTCTCTTTTTTTTAAATAACTTCCCCAATTAACTTATATATTATTTATTTATTGCTTCTTATGTGAAGAAGCAAATTATTTTGCTTACTTGGAAGCGAAATTTCCATGAATTGGACATAACTCTCACCTAGTTTCAGATATATTCTTCGATTTCGTAATTTTCATTATTTTAATTTGCAAAAATTTATAGTTTTAATTGACCAACAACAATGCAAAGTTTGTTGCGTGCTTGGGCGAGGGTTAATGTTGCTAGTTTTAATATAAATTTGCATTCCAGGAAGCGGGGATAAAAATGGCAAATAAAGAGCGCGAAATTGAGGATCAAAAATTGTACAGCGTTCAGGTAGAAATTTCTAGACAACAAAAAGTATTGGAAAAATATCAATCTATGTTGGAAAAAATAAAAACCCAATATGAGGTCAATCATGAACAAGTTAAGGATTTGAAAGAATTGCAAAAGAAACTTTTTGAGGAACTACAGGCGGAAAAATCGAAAGAAAAAGAGCTTATTCGTAAATTGGAAAATATGTCGAGTCTTGAATTATCATTTATAGAATGGGAGAAGGAGATAAATAAAGATTTAATAATTTCGCAAAGAGTGTCAGAAAAAGACGCTGCAATGAGGAAAGAGATGATACAAGAAAAACAGCGAAATGATTACATTCTTTATAAATTAATGAACGAGGTGCACAAAATAGAAGATGAAATTCGATATTTAGATGAACAATTGCAACTAAAAGATAAAGAAAAACTAGTTGCGGCTCAAACTTTGACTGATGCGAACACAGATTTGGAAGTGGTTCAAAAAGATCAGAAAACTTTGTTAAGTACGTGGAATAGTGTTTTAATTTGTATTAATCAGCGGGATACTATTAATGACCAACTAGCAACTGAGAAAGGGTAAAATAAAAATAATAATACTTTTAAAATGTTGTATTTTAAAGAAACTGAAAAAAATATGTATATAATTTTAGGAAAATGCGCGAATCTTATCAAAATTTACAAACTCAAATTGGAAAAATCAAGAAAGATACAAATAAAGAAATGGAAAATAATGAGCAGCTCACGTCGATTCAGATGAGAATGGAAGAAGAGCTGAGAAATACAATGAAAGTGATTTCAGTAGAAAGAGATAAAATTGAAAATTTGGAATCTCAGTTCGCAAAAACAACTAGACTTCTTGAACAAAGTCAGAAAGAATATCAGAATGCCACTGTGGTAAGTTTTGTGCTTGAATTCTTAGAAATGTGCAAGCCTATCTATTTTATTTTTTCAGGAATATCAACAACACGAGAGCGAAGAGAAAATAATTGATAAAGAAATTGTCAAGCTTTCAACTCAGAAATTGAATTTGGAGGAGGAAATTGTGTCAAAATTAGATGACAAAGTGACACACAATAAAGTAGTGCGTCATTTAAATAAATTATTGTCAGAGATTAGAGATTCAAATCAAGAACAAGAAATATCGATGATCCAAGCTGAAAATACTTATGGAAAGAATATTTACGAAATAGAAAAATTCAATTCTTGCTTGGAAAACGAACAGTCCGATTTGCAGGAAATTCTCGAGAAGAACAAAGGAAGAGAAAAAGAAATACAACAAATGCAATTGGAAATGGAGAAATGTGATTCTCTGATGGAACAGAAGCAGAGGAAAGTTATTATTTTGAACCAGAAAATAGAAGAGGTGATTTTTTTCATTTATTTTCTAAACAAATAAATTCTTGAATAAAACATACATATGTTTTTTTTAAATTTAGATACTGTCAACTGTCGGCGAAGATACAAATCCACTAGATTTGAGAATTGGAGCTCTAGAGAGAAGCATAGACGAAGTGGAATTGAAGAATAAAAAGTTGAAGCAATTTTGGTTACGTCAGGAGGGAAATATAGTCACTCTTAGCCAGCAAAGAAATAATCAAACACAAGAAATTAGTATTAGCAGTAAACAAATTACAGTCATGGAGCAAAAGAACTTAAAATTAGAATTCGAAATAGAGAAGCAGAACAAGGAAAAAGCAAATATCGAAAAAATAATAAATTTAATTCAATTAAAAATAACACAGATTAATAGTCGACTCGCTACGCAGAGAGATTTGAAAGACGAGTTGGAAAGTAAAAATTATACGAAGAAGAACGAGTACGTTAAATCTCTCCAGGATGCTGAAATCGAACTCATAAAATTGCAAAATGAAATTAAATATCTTATCAATGAAAAAGCGGTGCTTAAGGAGCAATTACTCGTAGCACAACGTGAGAGTCTTTCCTGGGAAAAAAAGGTATAAACAAGAGAATATAAAGCAGGGCTGATAAAAATCATGATTTTTTTTTTAAATCGGATTCTTTTGATTTAAATCAAAAATTGATTTTCTTTTTAATATAATCAGAATAAAAAATTTCTAAATGTCGCAAAATTAAGAAAATTAAGTAAAAGCAACGAAAAAATAAGAAATTATAAAAAAACATAAATACGCAAAAAGATAATAAAACAGTCTGCTAAAAAAATGAGAAAATTCCTTTAAATAAACAATAACTTGGACATTATTAAGGAAATAAAAAAAAATTTTAAATAAAAGCGACATAAAAATATATAAAATAGAAAAAATTAAACTATTTACGGGTATTTTTTTTAATTAAAAAAATAAATAAGAAGATAATTAAAAAATACGTTAAAATATATTACTAAAGAGAACAAATTTTTAAAATTAAAAAAATTAGAAAATTATTTTACAAATTCAATAAAAAAAGACAATGAATACAATTTTAGAAAATTTTAAAAGAAAATAAATTCTATGACATATAAGAACGATATTAAAATGAGAATATTTAGTACAAGATTAAATTTACATAATATAAATTAAAAGAATAAAAGTCTTAAAAAACATAGAAAATTAAGAAATTTAAAAAATATAGATAAAAGCATCGAATAAATGTTTTCAAAAATTCGTAATTATAAGATCAAAACTAAACAATTTAAGAAGGAAAAATGGTTCTTATAAAAATAGAAAAATGATGAAAAAATTAAAGAATCAATTAAAATGCTAAGAAGGACTAAAATAAAGTGTGAAACATTAAGAAAATTAAATAAATAAGAAGAGTGTGAAGAAATTTTTTTTCCTTAATCTAACAAACTGTAAAAAAATGTAAAAAGTACGAAAAAGAAAAAATTTGTCAAGAATCTACTAAAACATTAGAATTAATCAAAATAAATTTTAAAAAATATATATAAAGATAAATAAGAAGTCAATAAAATAAGTTTGAAAATCTTTATAAAATAAAAAAGTTTAGGCTAATTAAACCAAAATTTTTTTATAATATTAACTTAAAACAAGTCTAATAATAAATTTTAGAAAAAAAAAGAAATTTTAAAAATTTTATAAACGAATAAGAAAGTTTGCAAAAAGTAGACAAGATGTGAAAACAAATTGAATAAATTTACAAGAAAATAAGTGTCTTTGTTTTTAAAAATATAAAAATGATTTAAAAAAAGCAACGAAATACAAAGTTTAGTGAATGTTATAAATAATAAAATTGTGTAAAATAATATTAAATAATTTACATAAAAAGAAGAAAACTAAATAGAATCCTACTATATTAAAATAATAAATAAGATGATAATTAACATAACGTTCAAATATATTACTAATGAGCACAAAATTTTAAAATTAGAAAAATTGGAGAATTATTTGACAAATTGAATAAAAGAAGAATGAATAAAGTTTTGGAAAATTAAAAAAAGTTTTTAAAGATAAGAAATTCTATGAAATAGAAGATCGACTTTAAAATGATAATATTTAGTACAAGATTAAAATTACATAATATAGAATAAAAAATAAAAATTTTCAAAACAGTAGAAAATTGAGAAATTTAAAAAAATGTAGATTGAAGCATTAAATAAATGTTTTTAAACATTGGTAATTATAAGATAAAAACTGAACAATTTAAAAGGAGGACAAATGTTTCTAAGAAATTGAATAATGAAGACAAAAATTAAAGAATTAATTAAAATGCCAGGAAAGACTAAAAAATAGTGAAACATCAACAAAATTAAATAAATAGGAAGAAAATGGATACATTTTTTTTTTCTTAATCTAACAAACTATGTACTATGTAAAAAAAGGTAAAAAGTACGAAAAACAAAAAAGATTTGGTAAGAATCTACTAAAAAATTAGAATTAATAAAAATAAAATAAAAAATGTATCTATATAAAGATAAAAAAAGTGCACAAAGAAAATTAAAAATCCTTTACAAATAAAAAAGTTTAAGCAAATTAAACCAAAATCAGTTTTATAACATTATACTTACAAGTCCAACAATAAATTTAGAAAAATTAAAGAAATTCTAAAAATTTTATGAAAGAATAAGTTTGCAAAAAATCTTGCAAAAAATAGACAAGATGTGAAAACAAATTAAATAAATTTACAAAAGGATGAGCGTATTATTTATTTTCAAAAATATGGAAATAAATATGAAAATTAACGAAATAAGAGAAAAAATCTTAAAATTTTGTAAAAATAAAAAAATTATAAGATAAAAATTAAACAGTTTCGAAACAATGAAATTTCTTAGAAATATTGTAAGAATTAAAAAAAGAATTATTGTAAATATGGAAAATAATTAATATTATTTAATTATTATGCATTAATTAATATGCATTTAAATTTAAATTAAATGAAATTTAAAAGTTGAAACAAATTGGAATATGAGTTAATTGACGTTTGGAATTTATTTAAATTATACTGACTAAAGACATAAAAATTTAATACTATTTTTTGCCATCTTCATACCAAAAATTTGTAGATCGTAGGTATTTTAATCATCTGTAATAGCACAATTTTTTAAATTTTATAAAGATTAAAATATTAAAATTTTAAATTTCAAGATTTATCCACAAATTTATGGGTTTTTTATGGTTTGCGATTTTTTACATGCAGTATTAGACATCCGAAGAATTGTTAAGTTTTTTTTTTTTTATTTAAATTGTGAATCTAATGCAAATTCTTCATTGATTTAAATCATATAAAGAAAAAAGTATTGTAATTTTTTGTATTTTTAAAATTCAATTTAAATTCTCAGGTTCAATTGGCAGCCGAAACCAGCAAATCGTTCAAAGAAGAGAGAAATGCTGGTGGAGACGTGGCATTAATGAAAAGTGAAATACACAAGATGGAAATGCGTTTATCGCATTTGAGAAAAATTCAAGAAAAGTTGATAATGGATATGGAATTTTGTATTACACGAAGAGATGTTATTTTAAATGGTGCAATAGCAAAAGAAAAGAGAAATCCTAGAGGAGCTCATAATCAGCGATTTATGCTGAGAAAGCGATTAGATGATCAAAAGTCGAAAATAAAACAAATTACGAAAGTAAAATGTCTTTTAAGGACTATTTTGTATATATTTTTAAAAACAGAGATTGATTAATTTTAACAAAATCATTTAATGAAGCATAATTCATACCTAATTTTATCTATTTAATGATAAAGCAATTTTTTAGGAAACAAAACAGATTGAAAATAACATTGCGAATTTGGAAATGGAGCAAAGAAAAATGCTGAAGAAACTGGATGACGGTCAGAGAACTTTGCGAGAAAATGAAGATTTTATTCCTGATGTCGAGAAACAAATTTTGGAGGCTGAACTTATAAAGTATCACGTGAGTGGATAAAATCTTCATTTTCTCGCAAAATTCTTGATTTTAACTTTTCGTAAAATTTCAGAATTTAGAAATATTGGTACGAAAACAACGTAAGGCATCAATGTTGCAGGATGTAAAGAATGGACGATATAAAATGGTCTTTAAATCTGAAACTGCTTTATGTGAAGAAATCAAGAATCAGCAACTTTTAAATTCTGAACTAAAGGATATTATGAATCAAACAAATCATGACTTTCCTCTTCTGAAGAAACACATTCGTAAAATTCTCTTAACATTAGAAGCAGTTTAATAAAGTCGAGAATTTTTTTTAATAATGAGATAAATATTTTATTTATATCCTATGTAATGAATAATTTATAAAACCCACTTAACAATGTGATAAGTCTTTTTACCAACCCTAATCAACGATAAATTGTTTGGCATTATATGAACTCCAGGTACAATCACTTCGTTCGTATTTGTTATTTTTTGATGGTTAATTTGAAATCCACCAGCTGCAATGATTCTCAAGGCATCATTTTCACTTTTGAAGCAATTGGCTTTCATTGCCAATTCGCTGACTGTCAATCGTAGATCACCGACCATATCGACAATAGATGCTCCTTCAAATGCACTTATTAAGTCATTGGCATCCATTTTTGAAAGAGTTTCTATTGAACAATCGTAAAGAATAGACGAAGTTTTTAGCGCTGATCTCAAGCCTTCCTCTAAAAATTAAATTAATTAAATGTAATTGAACCTTTTGGATAAAACAGGGCTGCCACAAATATTTTATTATAATTTTCCCTGACTTTTCCCTGATTTACAGACCAATTTTTTTCTTTTTCCCTGACCTTTATTGAGTTTTTAAAACCAATTTTCCGTATATTTACTATAAAACTAGATTATACAACGCGCGCTAGCGCGCGATTAGTTTCTGAGGCTTGTGTTAGCGTCAATTATAAATATTTTTAATATAATATTTAAATATATGAGTAAAACAAGTTTTATTTGTGAATAACATTTTAGAATTGCAAAAAGAAATTGAAGATAATATAATTGAAATTTAAAAAGTTGCATATTTGAAAATATGTAGTTGGACTTCAAATACTGGGAAAAATTAATTTTCAAATTCATTGAAAAATAATGAAAACAATTAAAAATTGGGGAAAATGATTTAAAAATCACAAAAATATTCTCAAATTGAAGAAACTAATTGAAAGTTGAGAATAAAACTTAATAATATTATAAATTATTTGAAGAAATGAGAATAATTAAAAATTGGGGAAAATAATTGGAAATGTTAGAGATTAATTGAAAAAAATAAAAATAATTAAAAGTTTGAGAAAATAATTGAAAAATGTATTAATAATAGAAAATTAAATATCATAAAGTAAATTTGACACAAATAATTGAAAAAATTACAAAATATATATGAAATAGAAGAAAATAATTGAGTTTTCAATAAAATTATTGAAAATCTCAGAAATTAATTAAAAAGAATTCTAGAATATATATTGAATAATAGAAATAAATTGAAATTGTGGACCACAATTTTAGAAATCATGATAAATAATGAAAAAAAATTCGAAAATTTGGAGAAAATGTTTTCACTACCAACAAAATGGGAAAATAATTGGAACTAAATAAAATTAATTAAAAGTTGAAGAAAATAATATTGCATAAGAAGAAAATTAATGAAAAATCATTTAAAAGTAATTAAAGTTTGAGAGAAATAATTGAGAAAATTACAAAAATTATTTAAAAAACAAAAAATAATTGAAAAATGATCTTAAAATTAGAATCAATAGGCAACTAAAATTTTAGAAAACTAATCGAAAAATAATAAAAATGTTGAAAAATTGGAATAATTACTTGCAAAATGAAATCCTTGAATAATTATTAAAAATTGAAGAAAGCAATTCAAAGTTAAGGTAATTAATTAAAAATTCAAATTTGAGAAAATTAATGGAAGTATAATAAAAATAATTAAAAATTGAGACCAATAATTTTAAGATGATATACATAATTTGAAAACGAAGAAAATAATTTTAATTTAAAAAAAATAATTGGAAAAAATACAAAATATATTTGAATTGCAGTGGAAAAAAATAATTGCATTATGATGAAAATAATGGAAAATTGAAAAAAAAAAAAATTGAAATTTTCGTAAAGTAAATTTAAGACTTAACGAAGAAGTTGAAAAATAATGAAAATAATTAAAAATTGAAGTTAATAATTGAAAAGTAATGAAAATGTTGAAAATTTTAGTCGGAATCATAATAGAAAAGACTTGTTAAAAATTGAAGAAATCTATAAATTGTGAAATACAATTATTTTTCAGATTGCAAACATTATTTATTTTTAGTATGTTTAAAATATGACTTCCAAAAATTTGTTTAGTAAATTTCTCTACCTAGTAAATTTCAGAAAAATATAATTTTTCATCTTTTTTAGAGATTCTTTGCATTTTTTCAGTATTTTTTATGAAAATCCCTGACTTTTCCCTGACTTTTCCCTGATTTCCCTGAATTCCCTGACCTGTGGCAACCCTGTAAAAGGTAATTTTACAAGAAAAAATACAAACCTCCATGCACCAGGAGTGTTATTGCTTCAGCCAATATTTTCTGAGCTTCACGTCTACCCGGATCATTTCTGTGGGTTCTCATTATTTCATTGATTTCAGGCACTGCTAAAAAGGTAAATAAATTCAGATATTTTTCCACGTCAGCGTCAGTAGTTCTGACGAAAAACTGATAAAGCTGAAAACTGGAGCTTTTTTGGGAAGACAACCAGATAGCATTTCCGGTTGATTTTCCAAATTTTTGGCCACCCTCTGCCGTTATAAGTGGTGTTGTAATTCCAAAAACCTCCTTATTGGCAAATCGACTAACCAAATCGTGACCAGCTACGATATTTCCCATTTGATCACTACCGCCAATTTGAAAACGACAATTGTAATTTTTGTATAAATGTAACCAATCGTAGGCTTGAAATACTGAATAACTGAATTCTGTGAAACTCATTCCAGTATCTGATTTTAATCGAGATTGAACGGAACTTCTTCCTAACATTGTACCCATTCTGAAATGTTTTCCGACTTGTCGAATAAAATCAATTACATTCACACCATTGTACCAATCAATGTTGTTCAGTACTTTTATTGGTTTCAGAATAAAATCATCACCTTTCCAAAAATAATTCTCGTGGTGTTCGAATACAGTCTCTATGTTTTTCTTAATTGATTCTACATTTTCGTTTAAAATGTCTGAGTCAATTTCGACACGTTCTGATTTACGATGACTTGGATCACCGATTAATCCAGTGGCACCTCCAACTAGGGCCAAAACTTGTTGACCTGATCGTTGCCAATGAAGAAGGTTCATTAAAATTAATAAGTTTCCTATGTGTAAACTGTTGGATGTAGGATCAAAACCAGCATAGACACATTGTGGTTGGTGATTAAAAAGCTTGATAATCTTATCTCTGAAAAATAGAAGACAAGCTTTATTTTGTTTCAAAATTAACGTGATTAGAAATCCATATTTATGGATTTAAATATTGGATATTTTAAATCTGTGTAAAATGAAAAACATTTTCATTAAATTGTGCAAAAATAACTGATGCAATGAACATGGAAAGTGTTGTTTGTTTTCGTAAGTAAACTTGTGAAATCTCTAAAAAATACTTACGCACTTTGCTCTGGAAATAGATCTTCCAGCATTCCTCTTTCATGTAATTTTAACATATTTCTACTTGTATAAAATCTGGAGGAATTAGAAAATAAAGTTTTACCGGCACTACATAACCTTAAAAATTGTCTTATACCCATTTTTGTCATTTTAATACTCTGTATTTACATTAATTGTACTTATTTTGTTATGATTGTAATAATGTTATATCACATAATTTATTTTTCGTTGTGTTTTATGGTAAATATACCAAATTAATTTAAAATTTTACTTCTCTGTGTAACTGCACGCGAGTGAAGTACACAAACACATGTGCCAAACACTGCAGCGGGAAATTTAAATTTTTCTATTCTATACTATATTTATCTCTTTTTTGTGTAGGAAAATAGTAGAAATTGGATTTACCAATGTTTGAAAACTTCTTTTTCAAAACTTGATAAAACCATTTTTTAAAAAAAATGAGATACACAATTAACTCTTTTTTACCACTTTTGGTTATAAATAATAAAAACAACGTTTGTCGCTTTTCTGAAAAACTATTTCGAATGGATTTATCAAATTTTGAAAAAGTGCTCCTCAATTATTTTGTTATATTTACCTACAAAGTAAAAAAAATACATTATGTATTTTAAATTATCAGAAATAAAATTCAACCCATTTATGATTTATAAAAATTTCTTAGTTTCTCCCAGGACTGTTATGGATTTAAAACACTTTGATTTAAATCAAAAAAAACTTTAAAATTCTCCGGATGTCTATACTGCATGTTAAAAATTGCAAACATTAAAAAAAAACAGAAATTTGTAGATAAATCTTTAAAATTTCAATTATAATATTTTGTTCTTTATCAAACTTAAAAAATTGTGCTAATACATAAGATCAAGATACCTACGATCTACAAATTTTTGGTATGATGATATAAAAAAATAGTATTCACTTTTTATATCTTCAAGTCATAATTTAAATAATTTGAAAACGTGAATTAAATCGTTTTCCAATTTGTTCCAAATTTTAAATTTCAATTTAATTATTTTCCATATTCACAGTAATCCTTTTTCTAATTCTTACAAGATTTCTAAGAAATTTCACTCTTTCAAAACTGTTTAATTTTTATCTTATAAACTCACATTTTTACAAAATTTTAAGAATTTTTCTCCTTTTACTTTTGATTTTAAGACTTTCTTTAATTTTCTTCATTTTATGCAATTTATTTAATATTATTTTACACAATTTTGTTATTATAACATTCACTAAACCTTTTATTTCGTTGATTAAAATTATAATCATAATTATTTTCATATTTTTAAAAATGAATATGCTCATTTTTTTGAAAATTTATTTAATTTGTTTTCACATCTTGTCTATTTTTTGCGAGATTTTTTGCAAATTTACTTATTTTTATAAATTTATTGTTGGACTCGTTTCAAGTGTAATATTATAAAAAATGTTGTTGTCTTAATTTGCTTAAAATTTTTTATTTTTAAAGGTTTTTTCAATTTCTTTTGTGGAGTTTTTATTTATCTTCATATATATCTACATTTTTTTTATTTTATTTTTATCAATTCTAATTTTTTAGTAAATTTTTACCAATTTTTTTTTTTACTTTATACATTTTTTGTTAACAGTTTGTTAGATTAAGGAAAAAAAAACATTTCTCCATTGTCTTTCTATTTATTTAATTTTCTTGATGTTTCACTTTTTTTTAGTCCTTCCTTGCATTTTAATTGATTCTTGAATTTTTATCATCATCATTCCATTTCTTAGAAACATTTTTCCTTTTCAATTGTTTAGTTTTTATCTTATAATTACAAATTTTTGAAATAATTTATTTGATGCTTCTATCTACATTTTTAAAATTTCTCAACTTTCTACTTCTTTGAAATCTTTTAATTTTTCATTTTATATTATGTAAATTTAATCTTGTACTAAATATTCTCATTGGAACATCGTTCTTCTATTTCATAAAATTTCTTTTCTTTTAAATTTTTTTAAATATTTCTAAAATTTTATTAATTCTTTTTTTATTGAATTTCTCAAATAATTCTCTTATTTTAAAATTTTGTTCTCTTTAGTAATATATTCGAACGTTTTGTTAATTATCATCTTATTTATTATTTTAATATAAAAAAATACCCGTAAATAGTTTAATTTTTTGAAAAGAGTTTCTACTTGTTTATATATTTTTATGTCACTGTATGATTCTTGTGTTTTTTTCTAAATTTTTCCTTCATTTCTTTAATAAACTACTTAGAAATAAACATTTGGAAATTTTATCTCCTGATTATATTGTAAAAAACCAATTTTTGATTTAAATAAAAAAAAATCATGATTTTCATCAGCCTTGGTTTCTTCTCTACGTAAAAGGTACGGTTAATATAATTAAACACCGAAATTATAAACATTAAGAATATTTATTAATATACGCTGTACAAATTTGACGGCAGTTTAATATTTTCATTAAACAAATACTTAAGAGAACTTGGTTTTAAATAGACAAATAAGAAAATATAAGTCTCTTGACAAATAAAAGAACTTAACGACTATTTTAGCCACAGGTTAGTAGCTTTGAAGTGATTATCAGCGCGTGAGGTATAAATGTGTCCCTCGCCATAAATTTAAGAATATCGTCAACTTTTGGAACGATGTGTCTAGGAACTTTGGATTTTACCGAAATTATAAAAATTGATAATATTTATTAATATTTGCACGCTGTACAAATTTGACGGCATAGTTTAATATTTTCATTAAACAAATACTTAAGAGAACTTGGTTTTAAATAGACAAATAAGAAAATAGAAGGATTTTGACAAATAAAAGAACTTAACGGTTATTTTAGCTCAGGTTAAGTAGCTTTGAAGTGATTATCAGTGCGTGTGGTATAAATGTGTCCCTCGCCAGCAAGGAATTCAAGAATATCGTCAACTTTTGAGACAACGTGTCCAGGAACTTTGGATTTTATTTCGCTTCTTTCAATTCCACTCTCAGAGATGTCATTTTTGATTATGTAGAAAACAAGAGATTGGTCTTTGTCCATACCAGGGAAATCGTGATTTTCCATAGAAGAGGAAGCATTAGACGGGCCATTTGTTTTTTGCATTGATTGTTGACTGCTAGATCCACTTTGAGCGACGACCATCACTTCCAACAAATGGGCAACTAATTCGTTTAACTCTGATAGAGGACAGATACGAACGACTAAAATGTGTTTCTCTCCATCTTGTTCTCGAGGAAGGCCGAAAATTTTAACATATGAACCTAGAGGAAATGAATGATCTCTTGTGTCAGTTTCTTCTTCGGCAGAATTCCACTTGATAGCTTTCATTGTGCCTGGAACAAGTTCATAAATGATACTATGAATAAACAAAGAGCAAAATAAGTGAAACCAGAGACTTGGCAATTTTTTTGCAGTCGCAAAGTTAAAAATAAATTACAATAAATGAATAAATGACAGTTGCAGGCTTCGAAGCGTAGTAGGAGATAAAAAAAAGTGTCCTCAAAATTAAATAAAGTGTAAGAAAAAAAGCATATTTAAAATAAAAGAAAAATAGCTTTTAAGACAGAAAATCAAATCATTTACAGCATTTTCATTAGCGACTTTCAAAACGTAGTTTTCTGCATCCAAATAAACAAGCTTTATTAAAATCTTCTTAACCCCTGTATATCCAAAAATACTCCAATCAACTCTAAACGAGATAAGCGCATTTCATCTCATTCGTTTTCGTACATATTAAAAACATATTTCTTTTGAAATCAACCTTTATTTAACAAAAATTTATTACGTATTTTAATTATAAATTACGTATTTTTCTCTGTTGAATCCGAATCCAAAAGCATAATGATCAGATTAGCTAAAAGTTTTGAGATAATCTAAAAAAAAAAAAAACAATTTTTTCGTCAGTTTTTTAAGATTATCTAAAAAATTTTAGCCAATTTGGTTTTTCTGAATTCGGATTGAGCGAAAAAAAATACGTAGAAATACACTAGCATATTGTCCCGGCACAAAAAAAATTGTGTTGTCTTTTTTCGTGTTTTTGAGCAATTTTTTATAATTATCTCAAAAATTTTAGCCAATCTGGTTATTAATCTATATTGTATATTTATATTTTATTAATTTATTAATTATTTAATTTCATTATTAAATAAATTAAAATTGTTTACTATAATTTTCGAAAGTTTTTTTCAATTTACAATTAATCTCTTTAAATTTTATAACTATTTTTCTTTTTTTCAATTATTTTATTCAAAATCCAATAATTCTCGCATTTTCTCAATTATCAAATAATTTTTTGAAATTTGAATAAAATTCTTTAATTTCCAATTGATTTATTTAATTTTCATTTATTTTCTACAATTTTTTCCATAATTTCCATCAGTTTTCAATTGGCAATTTATTATTCTGCTTCAATCTTATGAACATTCATTAATTATAAAATTTTTTTTGTTCGAATGCCGATTATTATTACCATTTTTCGATTTTTTTTCATTTGTTAATTATTATTTTTTTTAAGTTAATTATTTTCGACATATTGTAATTTTTCTTTTAATTATCAATTATTTTCTTGAAATTTCCTTTTAAATCGTTAATTTTCCATTTAATCTTTAATTATTTTCTTCAATTCACAAAAATTATCTTCAATTTTTAATTATTTTTATCGATTTTCAATTAATTTCTTAATATTCAATAATTCTCGTATTTTTTCAATTATTTTCACTCAAAAAAATTGTTGTAAAATTTTAATTCAATTATTCAATTCTAGAACTATACTCTTCAATTTTAAGTTATTATTTTCATTTTTAAATTCCATTCTTTAATATTAAAAAAATATCGCCTTTTTTCTATTATCATTAAGTTTCTTTACGTTTAAATACAATTGTTCAATTATTTTCTTTATTTTTTAATTCTATTCTTCAATATTCATTAATTCTCGGTTTTTTTTCAATTTTTAAGTATATTCCATAAATTTCAATTCAATGGAACATATTCATTCATTTTCTGCAATTTTCAATTATTTCCTACAATTTTTAAAATTATTTTCGTCATTTTGTAATTTTTTTTTTCAATTATCAAATATTTTTTCAAATTTTATTTTAATTCTTAAGTTTTCAATTTATTTCCACAATTTATTATTTTTTTGGTTTTCAATTCAGTTGTGTAATGTACAATTATTTCCAACAGTTATTCCTATAATTTTTAAACTATTCTGTTAAAATTTAATATTTATTGTGTATTTTTTTAAACTATTCTTTTCAATTGCATAATTATGTAGCCATTTATTGTATTTTGTTTTCAACTGTCAATTATTTTCGTTATTTTTCAGATACACTCTTCAATTTCGTAATTTTCATTATTTGAATTTGCAAAAATTTATAGTTCTAAATGACCAACAAAAATGCAAAGTTTGACGCGCTTTTATGTTGCTAGTGTACATAATAATACATTAGTTTTTTCAGTAAAAAGTGTCTTTTAGTAGCTTTTAACCAGAAATAGTAAAAAAGTGTACTTCGAAGCTTGCAGTTGAATAGAAATCCGAACTGTAGTTTTTAAATTTCTTTGAGATGTTAAATTTATAGTGAGGATACTTAACAAATAATAAATATATTTAAATAAATACAGGTAATTGTTATTAAAAAATAAGCAAGGTATTTATTTTAAGGGTGAACTTGACTAATTGAAAAGAAAATTATACCTGTTTCATCTTGGACTGTGTAGGTTACTTTTGTTGTAGCTTGTTCGATATTAAGAACTTTTGCGACAATAGAAACAATGCGAATTGGAGTTCCATGCACAAGAAGTTCCGGACCGCTACCAAGGATATGCCCGATCATAAGAGGAACAAGATTATCAGCTCTTCTTGCTCCTTTTTTGTCGTCATCAACAGTTGTGTCTGCTCTACTATCATCCATATAACCTGCATTTGACTGCATGCCAGATTCAAATTGGTTCCACATGATTTTAATTTGTTAATTTTAACTTTTTAGTTAATAAACTTTTCTAGTCCACTGCCAAAAGACAAACAAACTTCACTTACGTTAAGACACGTTCTCCGCGCCAAAATAACCAGTCATTAATTAATTTTTTCAGTAAGATGAGAAACTTTTGTATGAATTGGAATAAGAACAGCGCCAACTAGCGGACAATTTTTAAAACATCTTTATATCTCGAAAAATCGTTTGAAATCGAGATATTGAAAAGGCGGTTTTTTATAAATTTACTAAGAAGTGAAAGAAAACTAGAAAACAGCAGTTTATTTTTTTATAAATATTTTATTAACAAAGCGTAAAAGTTAAAGAACAAATAATTCTTTTTTAACAGTTACGAAGACAACCATATGTGAAGAAAGTAAATTGAGTGATTGAAACATTTATTTCGACGTTATACATAAATGTGATGATGAAGATGATGTTTTTTTTTAGTTGTATAATATATAAACTTGGATATTTTTTATGTCCGAAAACTTTTTCAAAAGAAAACAATGCTATGATAAATAGCACTTATAAAATTCTAAAATGGAAATACACTATTGTGTGAAAAGTAAGCGGACAAAAATTTTTTCAAAATTGATAATAAAAATAAATATAGTCTAAACTGTATGAATGTATTTTTACATTAAAAAAGAAAACATTTACTTAAAGTTTTTACAGAATTTTAAATTCAGTTTTATGTTTATGAGTAAAAATGCAGAATTTTTGAATTTGTCAGCTTACTTTTCAAGTGTAATACGATATATATTTTTAATTTATTAGCAACTATTACATTATTATATGCGACTTTTTATACGCTTTGAACTTCTGATCAAACATCAATATATATATATATATATACGTTATTAAAAACTTTTAATATTCAGTTTTAATAAAAAAAGAAAAAGGTGTTTCATTTTCTGTTTGAGATTAATTATACACAGAAGATAAAACCAGAGAAAAGAGGTCAAGATTTGTTTAATTAACATTATTTTGTATAGGAAAAAAATTGGTTGAAATAAAAATTTGAATTTTATTTAAAAAAAAAGATACACACGAATTTATTTGAATTTATAAAATATTGTTTAATTAATAATATTTATATTCAAAGAAAAAAATAATTTGGTGGTATTCTGTTATTTTTTTTTTGGCAATTTAAATAAAAATCTCACCTCCTTTCCTTATCTAGATACATTTAAAACTTTTAAAATTAATAAAATAAAAAACTTTCAATATTGGGGATTTTATAAAAAACCATTTATAGGATATGTATATATCATAATCATAACCATCCGGAGAAAGCTGCTTAGAATCTAACAACATACGTAGACAATTTATTTGATCTATGTATACAATGACATCGATAAAAAAGAATAATTTTATTTATATTTTAGATACATGTTTGGTATACCATTTCATTAAATTAAAAAATATTTCCCATATACGATTTTCTCTTATACGTCTCGTAATTTATTAATATCTTCATTAGGGCTTTTGTCAATTTTAAATCTAAAAAAAAATTCGTTTCAATATGAAATTCAAAATATAATTTTACTGTCAAATAGCAAAATAAAAATTTAAATGAAAAAAATGTAATTTATTATCTATCAAAATTTGTTTATTTTAAGGCTGATAATATCATAATTTGAAGGGTCATAAATTAACAAAATTTCCTTTAATTATGAATAATTTATCCAAATGATGAACCCTATTGAAGATACAAATTTGTTAAGTATTTGAAACTGATAAATAAAATACATGGAGAAATTTGAGATTACATGAAGATACATATGGGAAGCATGAAGGCATGGAAAGCGTAAATGACATGTAGTATGTTATAGACAAATAGATTGGTCGAATTTCACTTGCGGAAGATATTCCATAATATATATGTTTAATTCATAATATTTATTTTACCAATTAATTCATATTAATACTAATTTAGATAACCTATGATAGTAAAGGCTGCATTTTTCTCTCCTCTTCGATATTTTACCTATCTTCAATTTTTTTTTATTAATGTTTAGATTTTTATTGAAACGAAAAAATAAATTATTTAAATTAAAAAATTGAGGTTAGGAAAAATTTTCGAAGCTCCTTAAGTTTAACTTATATTTTAATTTACATATACAGCAATTATATACAGACTTTTAAACACATTTTAGGTAGATATCTCGCTTTTGACGTCGAAAGTATTTTCTATGTTTTTTATATTATATTAATAATATATTATGCACGCTAGTGGAATCTAAAATATTGGCAATACAAGCTTCTTAAATGAAGAGAGTAAATTTATAATACATTTTCCTAAAAAAAATGTAAGTAAATAAAACTCGTTTTAGTCAAATAATAAAATATTATTTATTTAATTTAATCGCAATTACTTTTTTCAAAATATTTTAATGTTATCTGTTTAGGTGTTTGAGAAAAAGTAAAGTAGTTTTCTTGCAGCGTGATTTTAAGGTTGATCGAGGCTGAGAATAAAAATGCTTTCGAGTCGTGAGAGCGACTTAAGTCTCTGTCGCTGTCATGACTTTGAAAATATTAATTTTTGTTCTCAAGTTCGATCAGCTTCAATGCATAATACAATTGCCTTAAAAACTAGATCATTTTCACACATTCTCAGAGAAGAGACATACACCCATTTATATAAAATTTCACTATTTGGCACTCTCCTAGTTTTGTCGAAAAGGCGAGCACGTTTGGCTATGTTCTTCAATTCAAAGTCATTGCATTAGATATTTAGATTTTCTCTTTATCTACGCATTTTGCGCAATCTGGCTGTGATTAATCTTACATGTATTTCTATAATCTTTAATTTGCAATATATACGTGTATATTTATATATGTATATAGTAATTGGTCTAGAAAGATTATAATAGAAGTTTTATGCGTAATTAAATTATATTTATAAATTAACGGTGATCCACATAATTATAAAATAATTTGGAGGGCTGACCCAAAACTCTTTTTAATATGTACTGACCTTATTCGTATTTATTTTAATTTATTTTCAGAAAACTGCTTAAAACTTACCAGATATTATGGTAAATTTCAGATACTTGTATTTGAATTTTCGCGCCTTTGGTAATTTCGTCAAGTTGGCATCCTGGCAACAGCTGATTTTTCTTAAAGCCTACTTCAGAGTTTACGTTATTCTACAGCCTACACTTGAGTTTAATCTTTTGTCTACAGTTTTATTGCTACATAATTATACACTTATTAATTATTAGTATTATTTGTGGAATGTGTTTTTAGCTTTGTTTATTCATTTATTTATCTATTGAAAAAGAATCTGTTAACGACTGAGTGATTTAGTGCAATTTTATAAAATTTTGTCACCATCATTTTTTTTTTCATTCAAATCACATGAAGAATGTTAATCGTACTTTTTAAAATCTTCGTTTCTTCTTAAATTTACTTACGGCAACGAAATATTCCGTGTTTTTAGAATCGACTTTTTTAGTGCCGCAAGATTGACCAAGTTTGAGTGGATTTTGTAATTAGTAACACGTAAAAAAGCTTTCTGGCTAAAAACTTCTGCCCGGATTTCAACTCGGGATCTCGGAAATTCGCGTGATGATTCGCATAGAAATGTGGACTGAAATTTATTCAGCTTTTTAATTTTAAGTGATATTGAACAATGAATATCAAATTTAAATTCTGAGATCCTAAAGGCGCCTCACTGTTTTTTCACATTTTTAACGTAGTTATAAGCCAATGTTGCTAGTTAAATTGATTTTTTGGTTGAAAAGGTAATCAGAACTATATTTAGATTTAGTCAATAAATATTAAAAACATCTTTTAAACTTGTCTGATAAACTTTCAACATGAAAAACTAAGTAAAATTAAGTATACTAGTACTACTTGTTTTGTACTAATAGTAAACATTAAATGTTTACAAATGTCAAACAAAGAGGTTAAAAATGAAAATTTAAAAATAATTTCTGAATCATTAAAAAAGCGATGTTGCCATATGTATAAACTTTCGATAAAACAAAAATAAAACTTGAAAAATTTAATTATTTATTTAATTTTACTTTCTTATCTTGCGGTGAAATAAGTTGAAATTAAAATTTATGTAATCTACAAACTTTTAATTATTGAAATCTAATTTTTTAACTTGATGAGTATGATTTATCTATTGGATATTAAAAAAGTTGTCATCAAAAAGATGTAATTTAACCTATACCTGTGTAAAAATAGTGATTTTCAAATAATCATATCTCAGAAGATAAGCCGTAAATTAATTTTATATTTTATAGAAATACGTATTGAACATTAAACTTTTATTAAAGTTAAAGAGGTTGAAATATATTTGAATTTTATTAATTAAGTCGAAAATATTTACAGGTGGATAGTTTTAAAGTTCCATAGTCTCCGAGTTTAAAATGCGGGCGGACTTTTTTAGCTGGAATTATTGATAACTTTTTCTGTGAATTAGATAGTTTAAAAATGTGTATTAGCGATTGATTTTCGCAATCGGATTTGTGGCATTTTGAATACGATTTACTTTTTAATGGATGATTTCCTACTGATAATTCCGATTCAAGTCATTCCATTTTATTTGACCTTACTCAGGCTTATAAGTATATGTCAGTAATGTCTCAATGTTTAGAAAATAAAATAGCCAGTTCTAGCAGCCGAATTTTTTTAAAACTTTTGAATATTTAATATAAATATAAACAAAAATATTTACAATTCAGTTTTTTCCGGGTTTATTCCATGCATAATTAATTAATTCAAGGTTTCTGTGTTTTTTCTCCGTTATATTTAGCAGTAATGTTACTCATTTCAGGAAATAATTTATTTACGGCAAAGTTTTTATGTATCTGAAAAGAAATGTACCTTATTCAACCAAATATCGTCTTCATACGTCTGAAATACATGGCACATATCTGGTGAGTTTTCTACAAGTTTTATATTATATATAAAATAAATACGAGTTAAGATTGTCCTTATTAAAAAAACGTTTAAACAATTCTCTATTTTATAATACTGCTGTGAAACACCGTTCCAAAGACTTTCAGTAACCTTAAAAAAGTATCTGCAATATATTTATTTATAGATTTTTTACATTACATTGCGATTCCTTTTTTATTTTGATTTTTATTTAAATATGCTAAATTTTAGATTTTAAAAATTAATTTTCCTAATAATATTAATAATAATAATAATAATAATAAATAAATAAAATAAAAAAATTTAATGTTACTTTTTGATCGCAATTTAAAAATAATGATTATTTTAAAAATAGTTTAAACAATAGTATATAAATAGCTTTTCGATTGAGAAAAAAAAAGAGTTAAAAATGTTTTAAATTCAGGTTTTGTATATGATATTTAGACGATATTTGATAAACTAGTTTCTAAGCGTCATCTAATATTGAAATGGTTTGCCATTTATGCAAATGGCAGATGATTCGTCATCTCAATATTACACGCGCATTTTATTTCGTATTTTGATTTCGGGCTGTCAGCCATTTCTGTTTTCATTACGCTATTAAGTTTAAATGTACTGTATTTCATACAAATAGATTTTTTATATATTGTGGTTTATTTTTAACAAAATTGCAAAATGGAATTATCCAGCCCGGCCCTTTTTATGTAAATACATTTCTAAAATGCAAATTTCTTTCAATTTTTAATGTACCAAATGTCAAATTCAATTAAAAACATTATAAATCATAAACGTTTGATTATATTTTTGTTTGATTTGAATTTTCTTTAGTTAGCATTTGATTTATTCATCGTATTTCATTAAAATTTTAGTTGATTCAGTTTTTGATATCCCTCTCTAAATAAAAATTAATCAAAAGTTTTGTAAGTTAGAGACCTTTGTAATTAATTGTTTATTAATTGTATTTAATTAGTTAATATATTTTTGATCAAAATTGGCAGAGCGGAATAATTTTTCTATTTTCGTTAAATGGACTAGCATCTATTTATAATTTTTTCTTAATCTTTGAGGTCTTTCTATAATTTAATATGTCAAATTGGAAAAATTAAGTACTCACTTGTTCTTTAAATTAATTGATAATATAGAAAATTATCTAAGCTCTAGAATTTTTCAGTAACAATTTACATTTATCGTTTAATAAGAGAGTAGTAAAGAGGATTTGGTATTTAAATACGTCATATTTTTTAAAATTTTAACAAGTTGATAATTCAATTCATATCACGATTCTATAATTTTCCAATCATGACTAAAATTTTTAATTATATTGAACCACATTTGCAATATGTTAATCACGATATGTAAATTTTATTAGTCAAAATGAGAATCAGTAGTAATAATAATATTTTGAATCGTTAAAAATTATTTACATAAAAAAATTAACTAATTGATTATAGTATAATATTCATAGAGGATGAACGTAAAAATGAACATAGTAAATGAAAAGTTACAGCATTTGTAATGTAAATAGTTCTTCGAACAAAAAATAATAAAAATTCTTTATTAAAGTGACATTGAAATAGAAAAAAAACTCATGTATGCATGGAAAAACTAATTGAATTCAATTTTATAGTTTTTAAATCTTTCTTTTACTTTAGAATAAATGAGCTTAATTAATTCCGCAAGTTTATCTGTTTCACTATGTTATCTTGTTAACAACTAAAAACTGCTTAGTTATACTCTAATTAAGCAAATTTTTCAGCTATAGGTAGAAATCTAGTTAAAAAACTATTTACTATAAAGTGACATCACTTTTTATTAAATAGTTTTAAGATAACAATATTTTTATAATTATTTTCTATATTGTTAACTTGGAATAAAATGTAAAATTACAAATTTGACTAAAAACTCATTTCTAAAATAAACAATCGTAATTTATTAAAAACTTCAAACTTAAATTTTTTATTAATTTGTTATTAATAATTTTATTTGCCTATTAATAAGTTATATTAATTATATTAATAATATTTTAATGTGTTATTAAAATCACAAATGTTTATATAAATATAATATTTAGTTCATTATTTAAAATAAATATATATTTCCAACTTTCTTGATTAATTACTATAACAAAAAATTTTTTTAAATTAAACTTTCCGATTGCAAAGGTTCATAGAATTAGTTTTTCAGCACCTTTCAATTAAAATTTTAATCAATCACCTAATTGTATTTATAGTCACTCAAAATTATTTTCTATACTAACATCCGAAGTAAAATCTATGGTTAACAATCTCATAAGTTAATTACACTGAGATAAAATATACTTACGGTTATAAACATTTAAAAGTTAATTTCATATTTTTAATGCTTGTAAGTATATATTTCTCAGTATTTTTCTCATTATTATTATAAAATATAGTTATTTTGTGTTTTAAAGTGCAAGCGGCTATTCCGATCGAAATCAGAAATCAATGGGTAATTTATTACTCAACAGATTTGATATATTATATACTTATTCGCGCTTAATTATTAATTATTGAATATGCTCTTATTCTACACATTACTTACTAATTTTTACACCTATAGATTTTTTGATCTTACAAAATTCGAATCTTATTTTACCTAATCTTCTTTCAAGTTCATCATGAGTTAAAAAATGAATTATTGATAAATGCAAAGTTTTCTATTAGCTCCTTAAAAACGTTAATAAAAAATTTTTCTTTTCTTATCAAACTGGGTTTTCTTATTATAAAGTTTATTTTTTGTTTGTGAAAAAAGAAAAATGCATTTCCAATTCTTGAAATACCTGGTAATGTTTCCACTAAACAAGAGCAAAAATTTTGTTTAAGTTATTAATTTTCTTACTAAATTTTATTCTATGTTCCACTTTAGTGAATTTCTTCTAATCTGTTTTATTTTCTATACGAGAAATTCTCACACGATATTTTTTTCTTTGGACAGAGTATGGGTATTATTAAAATTTGAAACACATGTAAAAATTGGAAATTTTTGTTATGAGATGAGTTTTCTGAAATTAATTTTTAATGCTATATCGTTATGTTGAACATTTAACTTCAAACATAATGCTTCCTGCATGAGTTTTTAACAAAAATGAAGGGGAAAAACTTTTTAGAATTATTAATGTTACCACCCCCTTCACCTTCCACGCAATCAAAAATCAAATTACAGGGTCATTCGTGGTGAACGGTGGAGGGGGTCGGGCCGCTATGCCTGATCAACTTCGTGACAAACTTCCATATAATCTGGGTTGTGCATTATGTCCTTTATCATATCCTTAAGGATTGTATAGCGAGGAAACATTGGATAAACTTTTGAACTGTTGTACTCCTCCTGAAACAGAAAATTAGTTTATAAATATAAATAATTGTTTATTAAAAATGATGAAAATAATCATTAAATAGAGTAAAGTAATTAATCAGAGACATTGAATTAAAGCAATGTGTAAACAAGTTTTGAAAACTAAATAATCGAAATTAAAATAAATTTGGAATTTGGGTTTAGTTATTAATCCTTTATAATAAAAAACCGCAACATTATTTTTATTATTTTATACCTGCCATTTTCTGTGGTTGCGAAAAAATGACAGAAAGAAATGACTCGCGTGTAATTTTGTACCTGAGGACTGTAATCAAATTTCTCAATCCAAATTTTATGAAGCTGATTTGATGAAATTTGAAATTCTGGTTTAGTTATTGATCCTTTACAATACAAATCATCAACATTATTCCTGATATAGTTTTTCATAAGGCATAGTTACTGTAAGAGATTTTCTTAAAATCGTTTCAAGCGTCCCCAGATTAATAGCTATTTCTAAAAAAAATTCTTTTCGTTGCATAATTTATTCTGGAAGATGTATGGTTGAGTTTAGAAAAGCTATAGGAAAAACCACTTATGTATTAAAATGCTGGAAACAACTTATAACCTTATGTTGTCCACTTATTGGGATATAAAAGTCACTGAGCTTTTATATTCCGCAGCTTAATGCGAGTTGACCTGGTTCGTTTTATTCTTAAAATTTTCTCTTTTCAAGTTTTTGTTTCTAAAATACGTAATAGCTATTTATGGCACGTAATTGAATCTAATTTGAATTTTAAAATAGTTTAAAACGATATTACATAAATTAACGAGCTTTTATAATAGAACTTTTAAATTATCACTGTACCTTAAGGACTCTAATTAAATTTCTCAAACCAGTGTATTTTTTTAGTAGCCTGTAAAGATCATTGGTCATTTGTGTGTTTTCTGCTTCAATCTGAGCCATTGTCATATCTGGAATTAAAAGAAAAAGATTTTATTAAAAGAAAATTGTAAAAAAAATATTAAAAAGGGAATATTTTAAAGCCAAAGATTAGATTCCTAAAGTATTGGATTAAAAGAATATTTATTTTTCTATTTCCTTTTATCACAATTTCGAATGAAAAGTATAATTTGTCGTTTAATTTTGTGTGCGGAGAATGAAAATTATTATTCTACTTTTCTCTGAGCTGTAATAAGTTTTTTGTAATATTACTGAGGCAAAACTGGAAAAAATTCCCACAGAGAAAAAAGGCTCATTTAAAACGTTAAGTTATAAATCTCGACCTCTATTTTTATGTTTTAAAGTAAAAGAGCTATTTTTAGTTTATAGAGATTTGTGAAAACGGTAAAAAAAAAAGAGTCAAAGTTTCCTGAAAGCAAAAAATTCTAGTAGTCTGTATATTTTATAAAATTTTTAAAGATTCATTACAAAATACTCAATTTCTATAATTTGAAGAATTCCGTGAATTTAATTAAAACTCTCCACAGACATAATTTAATCCCGAATGTTTCGAGATTGTGCTTTTATTCATTATTGTTTGCTTTTTTATGGTGTTTCGTTGATCAAAAACCATTACAAACTTTATATCTTCATAGTGAAATTTCATTTACTATCTTTAAACGTTCAAAGAAAATTAAATTTCTCCATCGTAAAAAAGTTGAAAGCGAATTAAAAATAGTAGTTCTATTTCATGCGAGAGAAATGTATAAAAATGTCAAAGGAAATGAAAGGCTAAGTCCAGATAGAAAAGAGGATAGTTGACAGATAGGATTTATTCGAGCGGAAAGGTAATGATCGAAGAACAAGAGGAATCGTAAAACTCTCGAACAGAAGTGGAACTTTAAGAAATAAGTTCAGAGTGTATAAAAGACGGTGTATACCACCATTCTCACCACCGATCTCACCACTTAACCCATGTTACTCAAAAGACAATGGGATTTGTTGGCTCCTTGCCCAGAGAACAAATATTTTTCTGTTACACATTTATTTTCATTGATTTTCTCAATTCCTCGTATCAGATCATTATAAAACGTGTGTTTAAAGGATATAGGTTTAAACCAGTTTTTAAGTTCCAAACTGTTTGAAACTGTTTATAACTAGTTTATATTCTAAAGTCAGAATTCCAAAATTTAAAATGCCGGACATGTTTGGAAGAAAGTAATAATAGTTGTGAGAATAATTGACATTAAAATAAATTTGAAATTCAGGTTTAATTATTGATCCCTTATAATAAACAGTGGCGCCGATTGGATTTCTGGAAGGGGAGGCCAGACCCGTTTCCAGGACACCACCCCCCTTTCATGAACCTTAATTTTGAGAAGCAAAAAAAAAAAAAAAAGTCCACATAATAAAATTATCTATACTCTCTAAATTTAAGTCAGTGAAATTTCACTGATTTGTAGGCTAAATCCTCACTCATTCAAAATTTAGAGAGTATATAATATATTTATTCAATAAATCAATAATTTTTTATTAAATTTTAAACAGTTTTCGATTTACAATTATTCTTCTTAAATTTTACAATTATTCTGAAATTTTCTAAATTACCTTGCTCCGTTGTCTAATATTCTCAACAGTTTTAGAATTTGTTTTGAATTGTCAAATATGCTCAACAATTTTCGAATTTTTTTCAAAATTGTCAAATATTTTCCACTTATCTCAATTACTTTCTTTAATATCAAATTATTGTCGTTATTTTATAATTATTCTTTTTAATTTTCAATTAATTCTTCAATATTTAGTAATTCCTGTCTTTTTCAATCATAAAAATTGTTCAAATATTTCAATTCAATTGTTTAATTCTAACACTATTTTCTTCAATTTTCAAATCCATTCTTCAGTTTTCAATTATTTTCTTCTATATTTAAGAATTCACAATTCAATTTTTCAATTACTTATTTGAATATTTAATTATATTTCTAATTTTTCTTTAAATTATCAATTATTTCCTTCAAATTTCATTAAAAATTAAAATTACGATTATTTGAATGAAATTTTAAATTATTTTCTTCAATTTTCATTTTTTTCAAATTTCAATTCTTTTCTTTAATTTTTAATTAAAATTTCAATAATCAATAATTTAGATACTTTATGTATTAAAGGGCATTGCCCGTTATTCTGAAATAAATAAATAAATAATTATCGGCTTTTTTTAATTTCTTTTTTCAATTTTTAATTATATGCTTCAAATTTCAATTCGATTTTTCAGTTTTCAATTAGTTTCTTTTATATTCAATAATTCTCGCCTTTTTTCAATAAAGTTTTTGAACTTGAAATTATAACCTTTAACTTTCAATTCCATTCTTTAATTTTCAGTAATCTTCTTCAATTTCCAATTATTTGCTTCAACATTAAATAATTCTTGGCTTTATTCAATTTTATTTAAATTTGAATTAAACTGCTTAATTCCACGCATCAATTTTTAATTATTTTCTTCAGTAATCAATAATTCTCGGTTATTTTTAATTATTTTTCTATTAAAATTGTATAATTATTCATTAATTTGTTAATTACTTTTAAATTGTGTCCATTATTCTGGCCTTTTTGAATTTTTTACAATATTAAAAAAATATTATCATTTGTCAATTATTTCTTCCATATTCAATAATTCTATGTTTTTTACAATTATTTTTTTCAAAAATCCTATATTTTACTCTATTTTCAATTATTTTCTCCAATTTCACATAATTTCCTACCATATTTAATCATTTTCGTCTTCTTTAATTATTTTCTATAAAATTTCAATTCCATTCTTAATTTTTCAATTATTTTCTTAAATTTTTAATTACTGTTTCGATTTTTATTTAATTTTTCAATTTTAAACAATTCCCGGCTTTTTCCAGTTATTTTATTCAATTATAAAAAATAGTTTTTAAATTGTATTTTAATTGTTTAATTCTACAAATATTTTCTTCAATCCTTATTTATTTTATTCCAATTATATGTATTTTCTTTACTATTAAAAAATTCTCGACATTTTTCAATCATTTTTTTGGGTATCAATAAGTTTCTTTAATATTAAATACAATTGTTCAATAATTTCGTTCAATTTTCTAACCAATTCTTTAATTTTTAATTCGGTTCTTTATTTTCCAAATAATTTCTCTCATATTCAATAATTCTCGCCTTTTTTTTTTTATTTTTTTTTATTTGATCTATAAAAAAGCCCATAACACCGTCCGACACGATTTTTCACACACAAAAACCAAACATTTTTGGAAACTAGGACCAAAAAAAAAATACCCGTATCTGGCCGTTTTGCTAGATCAAGTCGTTTGTGGCTTTTAGGGGTGAAAACAACCCTTAAATGAAAAGTGTCATGATATTTTTGTAAAAAATATTAATTTTTTATAAAACTTGATATCTAGGGGTTTTCGGGCTCGCTGATTACAAATCCGATGTAAGTTTTTCAAAATTCAAAATGTCGGATCCAATATGGCAGACAACTTTTTTAAAAATAGATTCAATTTGCCTGAAACTCGTTGCTCGGGGGTTTCTGAGGTCGCTGATTACGAATCTGATGTCAGATTTTTAAAATTCAAAATGTTGGATCCAATCTGACGGACAACTTTTTTAAAAATAGATTTAATTTTCCTGAAACTCGTTACTCGGAGGTTTTTGGGGTCGCTGATGACTAATCTGATGTAAAATTTTCAAAATTTAAAATGGCGGACCTCATAGAGATGAAGATTACAAAAAAATTTAAACATTTCCACAATTGTGTCTTTGCATATTGGACATTTTTTTAATAACGAAGCAAACTTTGTAGTAGGTAAGTATATTCGATAATGGGAAGCTTAAGTTAGAAAAATAATGAATATAAAGTGATTGTTTAACACTTCTTTTTAAAGTAAAAATATCAACGATTGACATTAATTTGATATATATACTATTTTCTTTAGCTATGCAACTGAATATCAAAATATAAAAAATGTCATTTGTTTTTTGTTTGTATAGCAGAATTGTGAGTGTTCTTGTATAAAAATGGATTGTCCTAAACGTAATTCTTTTTTTTATTTTCGCCATATTGGATCCACCATTTTAAATTTTGAAAATCTGACATCAGATTAGTCATCAGCGACCCCAAAAACCTCTGAGTAACGAGTTTCAGGAAAATTAAATCTATTTTTAAAAAAGTTGTCCGCCATATTGGATCCACCTTTTTGAATTTTAAAAATCTGACAACAGATTCGTAATCAGCGACCCCAGAAACCCCCGAGTAAAGAGTTTCAGGCAAATTAAATCTATTTTTAAAAAAGTTGTCCGCCATATTGGATCCGAAATTTTGAATTTTGAAAAACTTACATCGGATTTGTAATCAGCGAGCCTGAAAACCCCTAGTTATCAAGTTTTATAAAAAATTAATATTTTTTACAAAAATATTTTGTCACTTTTCATTTAAGGGTTGTTTTCACCCCTAAAAACCACAAACGACTTGATCTAGCAAAACGGCCAGACACGGGTATTTTTTTTTGGTCCAAGTTTCCGAAAATGTTTGATTTTTTTGTGTGTAAAAAAAAAGTTAATTTTTGTCGGACGGTGTAATACAGAGATCATTCAAGGGCAATAATATTTATACAATAATTTTGAAATAAAATACATAATGTTGAAAAGAAATTTATAATTACATTATGAAAGAATGAAAACAAAAACGATATCATTATGAAAGAAGTAGAAAATAGATGATTTTCAATAACTTTTTTAAATTTTTAATTATAATCTTTAAATTTCAATTACATTTTTCAATTTTCAGTGATTTTCTTGAATTTCAAATTAATTTCTTCGATTTTTAATCCAATTATTCAATTTACAATTATTTCCCACAATTATTCCTAGAATTTCCTTAATTTTTTAATCTGAAATTATTTTAATTTAATATTTATATAGTTTTAAATAACCAATAACAGTGAAAAGATTATAGCCCTTGGGCGGGCGGCGCGTTCATTTTGTTATTTCCAATAGGGTACTCTTGAATTTTTATAAGAACATATTATTAATGATTAAAAATATAATTATTGAATAATTTATGGTTATAATTGAATTTGAAAACCAATATTTCAAAGACATTCTATCTAAAAAACCGCTACAGGAGTAAATATTAGGTTTACAATTATATTAAAATCAAATTAACCATAGTTCATATGTACGTAAGTTCCTGGGGTGTTTGAATTCCGTACTTTTCTGATTATTTTGTTACGTAAAATTTAATTTTTTATTTATATTTTTACCATCCTCCTGACACCACCCACCCCTCGACCAGGGGGGGCGGCCGCCCCCCTGCTCCAGCCGATTGGGCGCCACTGATAATAAAGAACCTCAAAATTATTTCTATTTTAATAAAGACAGAAAAAAATGATTCGCGTGTCATTTTGTACCTGAGGACTGTAATCAAATTTCTCAAACCAAATGCTATTTTATGAAATTTGAAATTCTGGTTTAGTTATTGATCCTTTACAATAAAAACCATCGATATTATTCCTGACATAGTTCTTCATAAGGGATAGTTACCGCAAAAGATTCTCTTAATAATAAATAATTAAGAAAGAGACATTAAGAGAAGTAATAACAGAGAACGTTTATGAAGTTGTAAATATAAAAAGACATTCTTTGCGGAGAAGAATAAAAATTTACGACCGAGGAGAATTTTATAGGGGATGTGGAGATAAGGATGTGCCATATTTTGTAATATTTATAACAAATGCAATATGTGTAATACCTTCAAGACGTTCGATGCGTTCTCTTTTGCTTTCCGCTTCCTCCGCGAGTCGAGCCGTGGTCTTGACACCTTCTCCACTTTTATGGGTTTTCTCCATAATAGCGCAAGCTCTCAGGACAAAGGCTGGTACTGTTTCCTGCTTTTCTTGCCTCGGTATATCTACCAACGTCCAATACTGAGTCTCCAACTTAATTACGTCCTATAAAATTAAGAAAAATGTGTTGACGCTCAAGTAGTGCAGGCACCTACAATAAATTTTAATGTTTCTCTTAGTAGTTTGCTGAGAATCGCGGATAGTTCCACACATTAAAAAAAACAGGGACTCATGATTTTAAGAAAATCCCCCGATGATATTCTTAAAATCAGAATATCGCTTTTTAGTACATTTTATGTATGAATTGATGTATTATCAAATTTGTTCGAATCCACGCAGACACAAAATTTCATTTCTAAAAATCAGGGTAACTTCGTGAAAATTCAATATGTTCGTTACTTGATCGGAAAGTAAATTTTTGTGAGCAAAAAATCAGCATGTTTGTTATCAAAGAATCGAAAAGCATTTTCTGGAGTCTCCGGAATCTCAGAGTTAGATAAAACGTATGAACACTAAGGTGAAAGAATCCCCTGGGTTATAGAGAAGGAACATAAGACGAGACCTTAACTGCTTTCTTGTATTGTACGTGGTACCTTTTATTTTTTTTTCTTATTTTCTCACTGAAAGAACAGTGAATGGTCTCTTTATGGGATGTAATAAATATTACCTGGAAAAATAGTCTTTTTGTTGCACGAAATACTTCTTTTGTAAAAATAGTTACACTGAAAAAAAGGTTTGTTTGGCTGAACAAAAATTTTGTTGGCTCAACCAAATTCTTTTGTTGATATACACTCAACAAAATTATTTTGTTGTGCCAACAAAATTCTTTTGTTAATTATTTAGGGTAATTTCAACAAAAAAATTTGGTAGTCCCAACAAAACTTTTTAGAGCTTAACAAATATTTTGATGGCTATTATAATAAAGAAAAAAAAAGTTAAACACAGATTGTGCAAATGGAAATTCCAATATTGTTTTGATTTGTTAAATAAATGAATGTTTTTAATTAAAAAATATTTAATATTTTTTGTATCTTACTGTGAAATAATGTGTAGTTATAATAATACACGTAAATATTTCTAGGCATGAAATTTATTTAAAAACATGTGTTTATTTTTAATTTTTAAAACAATAATTGAAAGTAGTTTCATACTATTAAAAATGGAATTATTCCTTAATTATTTCTTATGTTAAATAAAGTATTTTCCACAAAAAAAAAACAGAATATAAAGTAGATAGTTTTATAGGTTAGGTTTAGATCCTTGAAAACAACATATTGTGCTTAAACGTTTATTAACCTGCCACGTAAGAATCGAAATATAAATTTACTCTTTTAAAAAACCATAATATTTATTCACTTATATGACTAATTATCGACTTATGTATCATTCAGCAATACATTCTGTCAATTTTGTCACTAAACATAAAATCATAAATAAGTCCCTTTTTATTATCTTTATAAAGTATATTTTATAGTTATATTTTTTTAATTTCAAAAGTTAACTTTGTAGACATTTGATTTAGTTATCACCCATTATATAATATTCTTTTTTTTTGTTTTAAAAAACAAAAAATTCCAATTTATATCGATGTCTTTATGAAAACCAGACGAGAACATGCGTCAAACAGAATCGTATAGAATGCGCATGCGCCATCACATATTTGGTAATGCCAACAAAAGATTTTAATAAACTCAAACAAAATTTTTATTAAATACTACAAAATTATTTTATAATTTAAACTGTTTTTTGGTAATTCTAACTCTGAAATTTGACAAAGCCAACAAAAAATCATTAACAAAACTATTTTGTTATGATTACATTGCTATTTTTTCAGTGTAAATTCTGATGCTAAATGCTTGTAAATTTATAAAGTATATCCCTCTTTTTTATTTTAAAATTAAATGATATTTAGAGGTAACTGAAAGCCCTTCAAATTATCTGTGTATTTTGCCAAAGTCACTGATTAATTACGTAATTAGAAAAGATACTAATTATTAGTCGAATTTACCGGGAAATAAATTTAAATTCATTTTTCATCTCAGAGTTATATACAGCAGTTTCGGCGTCATGCTCACTAGAAATTAATTATCCCCTTGTAAGTCGTTAATTCTACACAGCGTAGGTAAATTTGACGTTTACCCATTTTTTCACATTTTTAGTGTTGCGCGATATTTACATTACCCGCCGCGAAAATAATGAAAGATACTCATGAAACTTTATGAAAAATTTGACAACAATTAATTTCTGTTTTATCTTGTCACTTGTTACGTAAATATCAAAGTTTAATTAAATAACTTGTTAAAACTTTTTTTTGTCATGAAATTCTTAATAATATTTTGGATAAGGGAGTTTAATCTAATAATTTCTCTCTGTGTGAAAAATTGACATATTTATTAGGATCATTATGATCAGTGATCGAAAAGTAGGTGATTTGATAAGAATATGTATAATTACCTTAATCATAACTTTCAGTAAATTGTAACGTTGAAAAATATTGCGAACTTGTTTGCTGTCCGTATATTTGCACATAAGCTCGACTAGAGCTCGTTTTGCAGTGTCATAACTTCCATCGAGTCTAATTCTAACAGCTCTTAACCTTTCATTCGTTTCGATGATTTCCTCCTTAGTTTGACCACCTTAAAAATGAAATAAGTTCTTGTAATTTTCTAATAAAGTACTTATTAAAATGTATTTATTGTGCAGCTAAGCATTAAGCTAAATTATAAACAGTAGTTTCAATAATTTTCATCAGCCTCGAGGTGTCACAGGAAGAAAGTTTTCATATAAATTAATTCGCCTAGGGCACTGAATTCAAGATATTACAGAGGCTTGATGCATTGGTAATTCAAGGAAAATTGGAACAAGCAACCAGCTGTTCAACTCTACGTAAACTTGTCTTAGACATCATTACATAGTTTTCCAATTTTCATTTCCAATTTGAAATTTGAATCCAAATTATTCAAAAGTTTCGAAACATTTCAATATGAAGAGTTGCAATTATTGTTTTTAAATAAAATTTAATTTCAACTAATTAAAGCAACTAACTAATGCGAAAAGCAAGTACGTATTGAAATTAAATTTCAAAAAGTCAGAGCGGTTATTTCAGTGAGAATTGCTCTGGAAAAGATAAAGCAATTATTTAGTATCATACATACTCGCGGTTCCCTCATCCTTGACATCCTGCACGATTCTCCTGACGCTTTGAGTAAACTTCCCCACTAGATTGGAGCCAGCTGAAACATATAATACCCAACTTTGATTATGATGGTGAACATCAAAGAGCTTTACGCCTAGCTTATAATTAGAACGACACTTGGTACGCAAAAAATTTGTATTTCAAAAGAATGAATCTATTTATATAGGTTCATCGGGTACGTGAGAATTATAGAGCAGATTTTTTAATTTCGAAAAGAAAAAAAAATAGCTCCAAGAGTTGTTTAAACTTTCTTCCTTGATGCAATAGAGAACCTTCCAGTTTAGAGTTGATGTAGTTTTCAGATTGTTATCGAGTAGTCTTGTTACACAACTTGTCTGTTGCTTTTTTCGATAAATCAAGGGAATTGTGTTCTCTTCAATTGTGGAAATGTAAAATAAAAAAGATTTGTCATTGCTTTCAAGGGAGAAAGATATGTATAAATCTTTTTAAAAAGTGTTTTATGCGATATTTTAGTTTAAAAGAGTATAAAGTGTTAAGTGTCACTGAATGAGGGATGAGGTGCTTTGAAATCTTCACACCTCTAAAATTTGTATACCTTTGCAGTGATTAATGACGCTTTGCTTTCAAACAACAAGGTAAGTAAGCTTCTTATACTGTCTTGTATAAAATAAATTATACCCTATTACAAAACTCGAAGGACTAGCGTACATTTACTTAAGTTTCAATCGATTTTCGATGCATATAGGTATATATATAGAGAACATGCTACTATGCGAAACAAACAATAAAATATAATTGGCAATTCGTGTAGATACATCTCTTTAATAAAAAAAAGTAGAGAGAATAAATCCGTTTATTTTTAAAAATACGTACGCAATTTAATATGTATTTTAGTTTTATATATTTGTATTCTTGTTCTGATCAGATGGCCTTTGATTCTTTTAGTTCTGTATTTGGATGAACAAACAAGCAGAGATATTTCTTCAATGTATCTACAAGTAGTAGAATAAGAATAAAAGAAAATATCTGGAAAAAGAAGTTTCCTGAAGTACTTGTGCACTGTAGAGAAACGAAAAAGCACCTCTTAGGAGCACTGCCTTTTTGCTTTGTATATAAAGGAAGTGACATTTTTTTTCAAATCGTTGTGTACTGCATGTCAGTGAAATTGAGAGAAAGGATTATGTTGAAATTCTTATGAAAAAATGCAAGGAAATTGATACAAACGAAAAATTTATTTATATTGTTCACATTTAAGAAGAATTTGTTTATTGTAAGAAAAATTGTTACCGACCGAGTACGTTAGTATAATAATACAAAAACCTGACACTAGTGGCGCTTCAAAGATGTTGACATTTTGTTCCCAATTGTATGGGAAATGTCAACCGTTTTTATCTTCTTACATCCGCAAAAAAAGAAATATACTTATTTAATCAAATACCTTTTCATACATAAAATGCATTAAAATATACATCAGTCAAAATCGTATCTATTAAAAAAAATTTAGTGCAGCATCACATTATGATCGTTAATGCAAATCACAATGAAAATGGAAATATGCATTTTTCAAATGTTTCTTTGGTGATTAAATACTGCAATTTTCACGAAATAAAAGCGATTAAAGTTGTTAATGATTAATAGAACAATAACATTCTTATAAACTGTAATTACTATTTCAGAATATTGAATTTCAGTTGCACTATATAGCAATACATTTCTCTCAAAGTTCCGTTTAGATTTAGTAATAATAAGACTGATGTGGTCGACGTGCGCACTCAATATTCTGTTGGTATTAATCTCCCCTTGTATATAGGAAAACCTGGTTTATTCAAATTATTCAAACACCCATCTATACAACTTTAGGTATCGGACTTCCAAAACTTTGATTCGAAAATATACAAAATTGTAAAGAGCTTTGTAATATTGAAAAACAATGATAAATATTACTCTCTAGTAAACATACATTTCATTTTAATCAAATGAATAATATTTTTTCTCTGTTGCAGATTTACTTGACAAACTCAGTTTTGAAAGAAGTATACTGGAGTTATATTTCGAATGGAATTAATAATCTATAAATAAAGGTAAGCATTTTTAATTATATCTGATAGATTTAAGTTTTTGGGCATTTTTTTTAAACCTGAAAAGACACTGCTCGTGCAGAATTGTTGCTATGGCGACTAGATTCCGATCGGAAAATTTCTGCACGGGTTCCATTGGGACATAGGAAATGATAAATTGCAGTCTATAAACAAAGGTAAGCCTTTTTGATTTATTTCTGATAAATTTAAGTTTTTAAGAGTTTATATCATAACCTCAAAAGAATCTTTTACATTCTCTAAAATAAATATTAAATTTTTAATTCATTTGAGCCGGAAGTTTCTATACGTTTTTCGTTAATAATTAGGATTCTAAAAATAGATTATACTAAATTTAGAGAAAAGGAAGAATTTCAATTAAATAATTTCTAATTTCAACTTTGGAATGAAAGTTTTCCAAGTTGTCAGTGTCGTTTTTTAGTAAAAATTCAGACGAGACTCGTTGATGTGAGAGAATATAAGATATTTTTAAAAGATGATGAGGATACACAGAATATAAAATAAATGCTGCATAATATCTAACTGAATATTTTAGATTCGACTTCTTGAATTCTTAAACGGCTCATTAACACATAAATTCGCAAAAGGAATATTTTTAATACTATCTATTCTTTCAGCAATTAAAAATTATTTTTGAATTCATGCGGTCACGTAAAGTGCAGTTTGGGTGGTTCACAGCGTTTCCCAATCCCTCGATGCTGCAGATCAAGCCACAGCTTTGCGGCTTTCGAACCATGTCCCAATGTCGTCTCTGCATGTATGGCGATCTGAAAGGCTGCGATTTGTGTTCGTTCAAACGAGTCTCAATTATTTTGTGGTTCCCCACCAATCATTTTCGAGATTGTTGTGCCCAAATTCTGACAGCGAGAAATTATTGTTTTTCAGTACAAATTTATCATAATCAATTTCATTAGGTAATTCTATTTAATTAGAAATTAAACAACATGCGTTAAAAAAATAATAAAAATTTAATATTTTTCATTTTTAAAAATATTTCACCTCAAAGCAGAGTATGTAATTTTTTTTTGTTAGTTTCAAATATGCTCAAACTTTCTCGGACAAAAATGCGCAATGAACATAATAAACTGTAAAAGGTATACGAATACTTTTTAAGTTAATTGGAATTTAAAATTTGTTCAACTTTTGTGCTTAGGGACCTAAATTCTTTTTTTTATATCCTATAGGAAATGAAAGTGGTTGCAATCGTACTTGCAGAGGCGAAACTAATCTAATTCTTTTCTAGTATTTTCTATTGGACTAAAAATTTATACAAGCGGTTTGCAGAAAGTTAGTCCTGATGTAAAAAGAGAAGACCGAGCTATTTTAAAACTTCCTTGCGGAAAGTTATGACGAAACTTTTATGCGAGGATTTAGCGACTCTAATTTACCTGGTCCCTCGGGAATTTGCTATTACACGGTAATAGAAAAGTAACGTCTGAAAGTTCAGAGTGTCGAGTCTATTTAGTGCAGAATTAAGAAAAAAAGGAGATCTCAAAGCAATTTGTAAGCTAGTAATTTTCACATACTATGAATTTTGATTATGCCATTATACAACTCTAAACTGAAATTCTTCAAAATTAGTTATGCATACCTAAGTATGAAAAACAAGTTTCCTTTGATAAAAGTGTACTGTGCCAAATAAGAAAAAAGTTAAAAAAAATTGCTGTCATATTAAAATTTGTAATTATAGAAGATTATGTTTCTCAGTATTGTAATAAAGAAAAGTAAAAGAAGTTTAAAAGAGTTTCATCAAAGATAAAAAAAAGACGTGAAGATGAAAAGAAAAAGGGATAAAGAGATTATATAAATCGAAACTAATAAATTCAGGGAATATAAGAGCTCTTTTGCCTATGAGATCCTTCTTTTCTAATTAAGTAATGTAATTTCAGATTCATCTTATTTATATTCACCTTTAGCTTGATCTACGGATCAAATAAGATTAAAATAATGAAAAAATGGTTTAATTTTCCTCGCTTGGCTACTCGACTCGGTTATAAGGGGATTTTTAAAGAGAAAACTGTAGTGCATAATACCTCTCAACGGACTTATCGTGTCACTTTGTCTCAAGCACTTTGAACCCTTTAATTCCTTCAAGTTTCTCATGTTGCTGTCATATACACCAGATGCTTTTAAATTGTCACCGTGTAATTATCAAAAAACCTCTATAATTAGTCTTTTTTAAGTTTTACTACAATTTCATACATTACTTTAATTTTGTTTTAAGCTTTTGTTTGTTCTTTGCCCAACATTCACGTATTTAATTTAATTGTGATAAATTATACTAAACCTAAATTTAATCTCCGTATTAACAAAATGGATCATGAGTTATATCACATTATATTAAATTAAATTTATAATGAATTTATTAGTTATGCTAATTATTGTTAACAGTGCTTTGGGGTCGTCCACATATCACGTGATATCTTTAGGGGTGGGAGGGGGGTAGGCAAAATATCACGGTCCATGGAAATTAAAATTTTTAGTAATAGAAAAAGTATCACGAGGAGGGGGGAGGGGGTTGAAATTAGCTCAAATTTGTATCACGTGATATGTGAATGATCCCTTTACATTCAAATTGTAAAGTTGATTTTATTTTCATTAGCAGTGTGTGTGTGTCCACATTACGTTTGGGCTGATATCTCGAAAACTATAATACTTAGAACTATGTTTTTTTTACGAAATTATAGATCTCCCAGGGGGCCGAATTATGATATACGCTTGAACCCGATCGATCAATTCTAACTATTTTTTTTCTCATTTAAAAATGTAAAAAAATTGTTTTTTTGCAAAATTGTAAATTTAAAAAAAAGTTAAAATGTAAGTATTTTATTCGTTTTATTTCTTGAAAACGCATCGATTGAGCTATTAGCAAACCCTCTAGAGCAATTGAATCCAAAGTTATTAGCGTTTTAAAAATCAAAAATTTTGAAAATCTTGTTTTTTAATAATTTTATTTTTATGCTTTATGACAAGCTACAATATATTTTCATTATTATGTAGGTAATTAAAAAAGGCATTGAATGAGATATTTGCGAACCTTCTACTGTAGTCCTGTTCCGACTTATCAAGGTTCCAAAAATTAAAAAGTATAAAAATTATTTTTTTTATGTTTTTTTGCGTTTTATATAAATTTTTTGAAGAATAGTTTTTACTCGTTTTGTAGACAATTAAAAAATGCATCAATTTTATTGGTCTATTTGATATTTTTTTGCGAGCTATTAATTAAAACTTAGTGATGTTTGTAGTAATCTCTATGAGAAAGCAATGTCTTCAAAAAATGTATACCAAAATTACTCGCACCAAATAAATACTTGAGATACAACTTGGCAGCGATTTTTAGTTGTTTTTTAATTAAATGTTTTAATACTTATGTAACGTATTATGAACATTTAATTTGTACGAAATAAATTAAACCATTTAAATATGACGATTATTAAAAGTTTCCGCAATTATATGTGTACGACATTTTTATATATACTTTTTTAACCAATATTATATATGAGATGCATACACATATGTGCATTTATGTATGACTCAAGTTATTAATTTTTATGATAATTATACTTGAAGAAGCAGCAATTGTTTACTACCGAGTGCGCGTCCTTTGAACATTCATACTTACATTTATGCTAATTTAGATTTAATTTCAAAATAGTAAGGTTATGTGTGTCTGTACTGAGTAACAGCCAAATTGTATAACATAAATTGTAATACATAATCTAAGTAATTACATAACTATAGAATTAATTTAAAAATAGTTTTAATAGTACAGGTTAAAATTAAATATAAAATATTAATTATCACCAGAGTGCGAAACACGCGCGAAATAAATGGAAAAATTCATTAGTTTATATCAAGTACATAAAAATTTAAGTGACACTTGATTAAAATGTGGATTTCCTCGAAACAGCATTTGAGATTCAAGGACAATGAAATTAGTGCACTTGACATGTTTGTTGTCACGTGCATGCATTAGTCAAAGTAACAAAAGGATTTATTCATGCATGAACCATCAAGAGTTTGCGTTGGCACCGTTAAGATTATATTGAAAGGGCTATAAATGCATTAGATGCATTGCGAGACGCGACTTGCCTGAGGCGTCAGCTAATCTATTAATCTGCAACGTGTCCGTGTACGTGCTTATTGTTCAAACTGATTCACGGAATCGAAATGTTAGAATTAAGGCTCAGGCACTAATTAACAAGGCGATAAAATAATTTATGCCCGTACCATTGAAGTATAGGTTACTACGCTTTTCTTCAAATACCAATCCTCTGATGCGCTAGAACCATCCTATCAAACATCACTTAATTGACACAGATTTTTCATCCTTTTTCTGTCGCTCTAAACTAAACCCGTCAATCTTTTTCAATTCGTATAAAACGAGTCTTTTGTACATGTGCATAGATAAACGAAATACGAATTGTCTGGGAGATCGTAACTTGTGTATATAGAATAATTTTATTGCTCTTTATTAAAATATCTAGTTTCACATGTTTAAAAAGTTTGTAACAAATTTTATAAATTTATATATAACATGTGATGAAATAGAAGATAAAATTACTAAACAGTTTAACTAGTTTTAAATATTGGAAAGATTTTAGTTTCAGCACCATCTTTTCTTAATTTTGCACTTCGCAAAGCTTAGATGGAAAGTGCAAGAAATATATTCTGGCACATTTTATGAATACTCGAAACTTCTTTCGAGTTTTCATGAAAGACTTGCGGAATTCGAGTTGACAGGAAAGTTTTATCGAAAGTGGGTATAAATAATTTTTCGTTTGAATAAAAAGTATTTTATATGAGAAAAAGACTTCTAGAAGAAGTTTCAAAACTTAATGCTATAGAATGTAATGTATAAAATACAATGCGTAAAATGTAATGTATAACATACAATGCATAAAATGTAAATATATCTTTTATGCAATAAAAATCAAGATATTCAAAATATGATTTAATAATGTTTTATTAGAAAATTGAACACGTGACCATTAGTGTCATGGGAGTTAGTGTCTGACATATGCTGCAAGACATCATCTTATGACTCGCACTACTTTGAAATGAGAATCCCAAGAGATCAGATAACTTTTTTATTTCAGGGAATGACATTTCTCTTTAAAACTCCAATCCTTACGTCAACCAAAAGACAATTCGTTGCATAAAAAATGTTTTTATTGTTCAATTCATAAAAAATATACTAATTACATTACATTCTTTTTAATGGAAATTAGTATATTTCATACATTCCATTTTTAGTAATTGTTTTATAAATGAAGATGTTAATTACCAAAAAAACCCAAAAAGTGTACGGAAAGTGGTACATGGACTTTTAAAAAACATATTCTTGCATTTTTTCTATAAATAAGGTAGGCTAATTCTGAGAATAAAGGCAAAAATCAGTTGCAACAAAAATGAGTTCCCTGTGTAGCCATAACCCGTGAATTTTAGTTTATTTACTCACTGGATTTTAATTTCAAAAGTCTAAGTAAGCGTCATGTGTTATAAATGACTAAATGATGTTCTGGTGATATTGACGTCAACATGAGAAGGTAATGTTGATCGGAATTATTCAGGTCAATTTCTCATATTTTTAACCAAAACGCACAACGCTAATGAAACTACGTCATGTAGACATCTGGTGTATCTAACGTAATGAAAGTAGGTTTAATACCAAAACTTAATCTAATCGAATTTTGATTAAGTATGAATAAGGATTTAAAAAATGTAATCTAATGTAAAAAATGTAATTAAAAAAATCTAATCCATTAATAATAATGTAAAAAATGTAATGGTGAATTTAGGTCGAGAAATTTTAAAAATTGTATATTTAATCACAAAAGAGAGCATTTGAAGCATACGAAGTTTAAAATGAAACAATTTTTTAATATATTTATGATTAAGATTTCATAATAGCCTGTTAACATGTGTTTGATCATACAGATTATGTATAAATTTACAGATTGTTATCTATTGTCGTAAATTTATAGATGAACTTAGTACGCTTTTCTATTCTACCTGTTGATGTAAAGCGTGAAGTGATGAATGACATAATACGGAAACTAGAGAAGCTTACTCACGTCTTATAAACCGATAAGATTTTTATTGCAAAGTCACATGCACCTTTGAGTTCATAAGTAACTCTCGAGATAAGAGTCTAGTGCTCTGCTGATTTTGTAAAAAAGCTTCTCAACATTTTTACCAGTTACCACTTTTGTAAAGCTTGGCAAGAATTTTTCACAAGTTATGATAATTATAAAAACATTGATAAAATAAAGGAAAGGAAAATAAAAATCGGAAAACTTTGTAAATATTTACACGTAAAATAAAACGTATTTCATATAAAAGACAAACTCAAAGAATTGACAGCTTATACTCAGCGAAAGTACATTAGAGACGCTAACTTTTCTAGTTAACTAGTGACTTCTTAAATTCTTAGATACTATCAATAATCCCAGTTCACTACTTTATTTTATTCCAAAGAGTCAATCCAATAAAAGGATACGGAGTTTTATATTATAATCTTTCAAAAGATTTTTCACGTTTGTGATTTTTACAAGATTTGCCATTGGAAATCCTTTTTTCAATTCATTAAGGGTGTTGGGTGAAAATAAAAAAGTACTGAAAGACAGTAAAAAGCGATTTTAACCGAAATTTAAAATTTACTTTAAACATGCTTTCTTTGAGCATAATCTCTCTAAAACAGATTTACATTGTTTAAAATTTGGGATTCATGATTGTAACAAAAAGCATTGTAACAATTTGAACAAAAGAAAACTTTTGGTAGATTAATCAAGATTAAAGTCGAATGAAAAGTATAATTAAGAAAATAGCATCTGCAGACGACTGGGAAATGTTTTATCGAGTGGAATGCAATAATGGAAGTCCCAATATCCGTGAGAACCATACCTCATTGGATTTCAGGGATTACCTCTTGCACTCGCAAAAAGCCATTTTATTCTAGGAAAAAAAAAAACGTTTCATCGTGGTTAAAAAGAAGATATTTATCTCTTTGTTTTAACAATATTTAAAAGACTTTACTCATAATACCTGTATAGTCTTTGATTAAAAAATACCATCACGGTAGGAAAAAAAGGAGATAAACTAAACTTCCATTATCGATAATCGAATACTGCTATTCTTTAAAATTATAAATTAAAATCAAATTTCTTTGCACTAGAACTTGTACTATTACGTAAATATTACACTTATCGTTTATATATTGCGTATAATATTTTAGATCGTTATCATTATTGGAATTTTATTCTTGAATGGATACAGTTAACTATTACATTATCAAGTGATTGAACTTTAAGGGAATTTTTTTTATCCATTACGTGACTATTCACAAACAATTCTTAAAAAATAAAATACCAACGGAAGCAAAGTAATGATGAGGAAAAAACATCTCTCGGGGTTTAATTAAATTCCTAGAATCGCTAGTAACGAGAGAGCTTGAGAGTCATTAAGTGCAAGAACTTTAGGATGATTATTCAGCATTAGGTCTATCGAAGATCTTCCGGAAGGGAAGATTCTGAGTTGGTCTAAAACCTAAAATTTTGTTCACTATTTTTTAAATTGCAAAATATTGTAAATAATTTATTTAAAATTTGTAAGGATTGAATAATAAAAAATCATGATCATTAGTTTAAATGTACAATTTTGATGGTTAATGCTTTTTGGCTGCTAAAAATGCAGTTCACTTTACTTCTTTTTGTATTATTCCGAGTTTAATGAGAGACTCTTTACTAATTAGAAACTCTAGTTTTTCCTCGAGACTGTACATTACTGTAACATTTATTTCGAATTTACATGTAATTATCCAGTCGGACAGGAATTTAAATTTCAATCTAATTTTTTACATAGAAATTACGAATCTAAATCTGGTTTTATCAAGTAATTCACCATACATCTGAGTACTTCAAAAACTTCATATCTTCCCTCATTGCATTCCACCTAATAAACATCCGGTCATTTTGATTCCGTCAGGAATTTATCTTTACATGCATGATTGGATTAGTAATAAGTATCTCATTTCGTTCTGTATAAAATAAAATGTCACTCATTACTTGCTTGTTGAACTCGAACTCGTTTATAATTGCTAATTTTATTATATTTCTTATTATTCATGTGTGAAGGATTATATGATTTGAAATTGTCGTTTAAATAATTTAAAACTTGATGGTTGAAAACGTAGACAGTGAATTGCCAAAAACAATAATTCCAGGATTATATTCACAATGTTTATTCAAAGTATTAATAAATCAGATTCATATAGGTAAATGAACGCATTTTTTTTTGTTGTTCCAACATTTTATAACAGTGTTATCTAAAGCTTTGACGCGCAAAATCCAAACAAGTCTCTAGTTCTCCCCCACAGAATTTCGCGTTGAAAGTATTTAATCCATTTTACCGAGCAGCATTTTATTTCCGGACATATCTATATATTTATGTATACACGTACTCTTGAACAAGTGAGGTATGAAGTATGGTTAGTCGATTCAGTTCAAGGGTACGTCACATATGCTCGTAATGTAAAATCACACTTCAAATCTACATGGGTTATTTAAAATGACTTTTATTCTATCTTAATTGACACATGTGGTTCAAATCATTTAATGTAACTAACGCATACACGCATACGCACATCATTCTCAAGATGCAAGGTCGGTGCGATCATACGAGATGGTCTATTATTAAGCACTCCAAGATATCCGAGTGGAGATTAATTGTGACTATTACGATGTCATTATTTAAAGAGCACCTGTTAAGACCTGACAGTTTTGAAGTTAATTATTTTATACTACTCTAGCTTATTACTCATTATAATAATACGTACACACGGCGCGAATATTACACATTATTTTTTTAACAGAATTAGTTTAATTCACTTTTACTTAAGATGATTAAATGTTATTTCGCTACTGTTTATCACGAGAGGTGAATTTCTGATATTTTATACATTAAATTGGTCAAACTTTCTGGGTATATAAACATTATAATTTTTTTTTCAAAATTTATCCATCATTTAAATGATTGTAGAAAATAATTTATTTCTGAATTATATTATATTGTATTAGGGGTCATTCACGTATTAGGTGATACAAATTTTAGCTAATTTGAACCCCCTTCCCCCTGCGTGATACTTTTTCTATTGTTAAAAAATTAAATTTCCATGTCCGTGATGTTTTGCCTACCCTCCTCCCGTCCCTAGAGATATCGCGTAATATGTGGATGACTCCTAATATATATATTAAGGCATTCTTTCTCAAAGTCGCATCCCCCTGCGCATTTTATTTTTCAAGATAAAATGCTTTACTATTAGGGCTTAAAACTTTCGTCAAAAACTAAATTTTTGTATAACGTATGGTGTTTTTCATTTTAGTTTAAGGGTCGCAAAATGTGACTCAAATATTGCTAGCCCCCCTCCCCCTTAAAAATCATCCCTTAAGAATTATTAAAACAAGTTAGGAAATATTCTTCTTTGTAAAATAAATTTAAAAATTATTAAGGGCATGTGATGATAATGCTAAATTTGTCCGTAAACTTTCTCTTAAAGTACTCAATGTTTTGACACCAAACTTTGTAGAATTACTCAAAACACCATTTGAATGGTCTCTCTGACCCAATTTTGTTTTATTTTTGTCTTTAAACTAAATATTTTTCAAATTTACTTTTTTTTCAAAATTTTCCAAAAATTGTAAAATTGGAAAAAAAATTAGTTTAAAGATAAAAATGAAATAAATTTGGGTCAGAGAAACCATTCTAATGGTATTTTGAGTAATTCTACAAAGTTTGGTGTCAAAACATTGAGTACTTTAAGAGAAAGTTTACGGACAAATTTAGCATTATCATCACATGCCCTTAAAGTAATAATTAAAGTAAAAGTAAAATAAAAAATAATCAAAAAACATCCCTTAAAAATCAACTCCTAAGAATTATTTTTTCAAGTTAGAAATTATTCTTTGTAAATTCACTGCAAAAACTGCTGTCTTATAAGTGTCTTATTTTAAGACACAAGACATTAAGAAAGCGTCTTATGGTTATTTCAAGCAATTTCATTGGTTAATAATTTTGAAACATGCTTCCTCATTGGTTTAAAATTAAGACACCCTAAAACGTCTTAAAAGTGAGGACAAAAATGTCTTACAATAAGACACTTGTTTTTACAGTGATTCTACTAAAAAGTTTTCTGTCACCTATACAGTCCGTAGAATTCTTTCCCTATATCATTGGATCAAAGTAAAATAAAAAATAATCAAAACATATCCCTTAGAAATCATCCGATCCCCTAATAATTATTTTTGCAAGTTGGAAATTACTCTTTCTAAATTCTACTTAAAAGTTTTCTGTTGTCTCTACAGGTTATAGAATTCTTTCCAGATATCAGTGGACTAAAGTAAAAACAAATATTCAAAAAACATCCATTAGAAACTTCCCTTTCTAACTAGTGACACAAAGAATGGTTTCTAACTTGCAAAAATAATTCTTAGAGGATGATTTCTAAGGGATGTTTTTTGTTTACTTTTTATTTTATTTTGATCCATTGATATCTGAAAAGAATTCTATATAGCATGTAGAGGTGTTTAAAATGTTTCTAGTAAATTTCACGAAGAATAATCTCTAACTTGCAAAAATAATTCGTAGGAGTTGATTTTTAAGGGATGTTTTTTGATTATTTTTTATTTTACTTTGATCTATTGATATCTGGTTATCTGAATTCTATAACCTGTAGCCGTGACAGATATTTTTTAAATTGATTTCACAAAGAATAATTTCTAACTTGGGTTAATAATTTTTAAGGGGATGATTTCTAAGGGATGCTTTTTGATTATTTTTTATTTTACTTTAAACCAATGATATTTAGAGAGAATTTTATAGCCAGTAGAAGTGACAGAAAAAAGTTTTCAGTAGAATTTACGAACAATAATTTCTAACTTACAAAAATAATTCTTAGGGGATGATTTTTAAGGGTTGTTTTTTGGTTATTTTTGTTTTACTTTCATCCAAAGATATTGGACAAGAAGTCTATAGATTGTAGTGGTGTCAGATATTTTTTAAATTGATTTAGCTAAGAATAGTATTTAACTTGTGTTAATAATTCTAAGGGGATGATTTTTGAGGTATGTTTTTTGATTATTTTTTATTTTACTTTAAACCAATGATATTTAAAAAGAATTCTATAGCCAGTAGAAGTTATAGAAAAAAGTTTTCAGTAGAATTTACGAAGAATAATTTCTAACTTGCAAAAATAATTCTTAAGGGATGTTTTTTGATTATTTTTATTTTACTTTGATCTATTGATATCTGGTTATCTGAATTCTATAACCTGTAGCCGTGACAGATATTTTTTAAATTGATTTCATGAAGAATAAATTCTTACCTTGCAAAAATAATTCTTAGAAGATGATTTTTAAGGGATGTTTTTTGATTATTTTTATTTTTGCTTTGATCCAATGATACTTGGAAAGAAGTCTATAGCCTGTAAAGGTGACATACATTTTTTAAATTGATTCCACCAAGAATAATTCCTAACTTGTGTTGATAATTTTTAGGGGATGATTTTTAAGGGTTGCTTTTGATTATAAATGACGTGAGGTCCAAGGATTCTTTTTTAGAGTTATAAACGTTTTTCTATGTAAATGGGAGCCAATTTAACATTTCCTTCGTTTCTCAACATAAATGATATATTATAGGTATCATATAATTTTAAAAACCGAGAAAAAAATTTATAACAATAAATATTAAAAATTTTCAATTTTTTTATTAAGGACACTGAGCAAGAAGAAAAAACTAGTTAAAATTAAACATTAATTTTTAAATAAAATAAAAATATTAAGAAAAAAAATTGTTTAAAATTTATATTTATTTGAATTTTCTACTGTCTCAGAGGGTATTTAACAGAAATTATTAGTTTGATCCTTTTCGTCAATTGTGTAAATGAGAGACCAATTAAGGTACACAAGTTAATGGTTTTGGGGGCTTACGAACAATAGGCTCATAAACTAATTGAGCAAAGGATGGACTTAGGTAGAGCGGATAGTAGGAAATTTTGAGTTAAATTAAGAATTAGGAAGTCTAAAATTTTTAAATTTTCCAGTTTTGGAAAATTAAAAGGTAGAAGGGGGTGAGGTTCATTTACGGTTTGCAACCGAACCATTTACGTTTTCAGTTTACATTTTGAGGTGGTCGAAGCAAGTGCTCTTAGGGTTGTGACTATACGCGTTAAATTTTTGAGTTTCTTCAAGTGTTTGTAAATTGTGAAAAGTGTTTGTGAAAAAGAGGAAGAAGCGGATGACGAAGAGGAAGAGGAAGAGGAAAATCAAAGCGGAGGAAAAAGAAGATGCAGCATTGATCTACATATTTGACAGGTACGTGATAACTCCAAGTATGCGATAACTGTTAATTTATTTTAACAAAAATATTATTTATTAATCACTTTTAAATTGGTTTTTATAATTCTATTGTATAAATAAACCTATTTATTTATATTTTATTAAATTAAATACAAATTTAGCAAATGTTCTAATTAAAATTATATTTTTTTTAATTTAAATTTAATAAGAAAAGTAAAGTTCTTCACAATAAAAGTATGCATGCTTGTTTTAAACTACATGTGATTTTATAACACCTCCACAAACCTCGTAAATAGATTCCTTTAATTTTATGTTCTCGATTTTTATCAAAATTTTATAAAATTCTACACATCCTAACAATTTTACTTTTCGTGGTGCCGAGTTTCAGCAAAAATATTTTTTCAACAACTTGTACTTAGTCGTAAGAGTTACTCAAACTAGTAATCAGTTGTCTGATTATTCTATACAACATTATTTTTCAATATTTCACCGAAATTCAGTAAAATTTTATATCCTTTTTAACAATGATCATTTTTGTGGTACTTTAGTTTTGTTACATATATATAAATTTTTTTAAAAAGTTTTGTTGTTCCAATTAATCATAAGCGTTTTTCAAAGTGTAAACAAATGTTAAATTTTCATTAATTTCAGTTATTTTTCAAATTGTTACCAAAATTTTAGAAAATTCTATGCCTTCTGTCATATCTTATTTTCTTAATTTCTAGTTTTGAAAAAAATTTTTGTAACCATGTTTTTTAGTCTCATTAGTCATGAACACTGTTCAAAGTGGTGAATAGTTGTCGCATTTTACATTATTTTTTTATATTTTATCGAAATTAAACAAAATGTTTTTTATTTAAATTCTGGCTCTTTGTTTTCACAAAAATACATTTTCTTAATAAATTTTTTTATTGTTAATTATTTATAATCATAGTTAAAGAAGCCTAAACGGTTATTGAACTGTTTCATTTAACGTTATTTTTACATTTTTTATTAAAGTTTGGCAAAATTCCCAGTTTCTTGAGATTTCTCAATTTCCTTCCACCTAGTTTTAAAAATAGTTTTTTCTTTTTTTTTTATAAATTCCATATTGGGTTCACAACTTTTAAATTAAAAAAACGAACAAATTCAAAATTAAGAACCTTGGAAACTCCCGAGTTACTTCAAAGAAATTTTGAATTTTGCCAAATTGACATCGGATTTATAATCAACAACACGATAACCCTCCAAGTATTTTTAAGCAAATAATTGCTTATGGAAGTCTTATAATGGAAATCTGGACAGGAGCAGATTAAGAATGTTGCGAGCCCTGAAATACAACAAAAGTTCCAGCGTCCCCCTCCCACCTAAAAAAAAATTTAATTTTTATGTTATGTATATGGAACTCCTGGACCCTTTGGGTTACGGTACTACAAATTTTAAAATGTTGGTTATATTAAAATTTTGATTAACTAAAGTTAGAAATATTTTTCATTTGGAAAAATTAAAATCTGTGTTAATGAATGTTTTGAAGAATAGTTTGCACAATTCATTACGTCCTTCTCGTGCGTATATTTTGCTATACACATTATATTGTTTACTTTTTTATAAACCATTATTTTCTTTTTTAACTAATTTAATTTAATAATTTACTTAAAATTTTCGTTATTAACACTAAGATCTAATTATCATATTTCTTGATTAAACTCCTCCTATACCTCGATAATATTTCTGCAGGGAGCCAAAAATCCCTATTTACGGTAAGTCATGCACATTTATTTTTCTCTTGCTTTCTCGTCGAAAGCAAAACTATAATATGTTACAAAAACATTTGCCACGGAACATGATGGAAGACCAAGGAATATTCATACAAAACAGTTAAAAAATTTTCGAATTAAATTTTTTTTTAAACAATCAAGTCATGTTTTGTGACGAACTTGATCATTCAGCGTTTTACGTTACTTATTCCGTAAACTGCGAGTTCCTCCAGTTCAAACCAGAAAACATTTTACCTCAAATATTATCAAAAATGGATTTATACATTATCAATTAATGAATTTTTAAACATTTTATATCATAAGCATTTTACTTAAAAAAAGTGAAAATAGTGAGTTTTTTTTTTTAAAAAAGTGGTTTCAGTTCTTACACCTTGTAGAATAAACATTTTGCTAAAAAAAAGTGAGAATAGTGAGTTTTTTTTTGTTTTTAAAGAGAATGATGTACATTTTAATGGGAAATTTCTGTACCAGGCCCGTGCGGGCAACACTACTACACGCATGTATTTAGTGCTTGTAACATTACTGTGCATGCATTTGCTATATGGGATACTAATGTGCATGTATTTTTCATTTGAACATTATACTGAGCATGTATTTACTGCATAAAGATTTCTGTGCATGCATTTCTTACGTAGAAAACTATTGCGCAATAGTTTTGCTAAATGTTGGTAAAAATTATCAAAATATTGTTGTGCAATTGCATGTCCGTATATTGCCCGGATTGTCAGTACTGGTCCCGTATTGTGCCCGTTGTAAATTTCCTATTAGGATGTACTTTTGAGTCAAATACAATATTTTGTCGAGCTTTTTTTAAAAAAAGAGAGTGATGAACTTGTGAGTTAAATAAAACATTCACGACTTTTTAAACATTGTAGAATAAGCATTTAACTAAAAAAAAGTGAGAATAGTGAGTGATTTAAAAAAAGTGAGAAAAGTGAGTTACTACCACCTTTCTTTTAATGTGTCAAAAATTTTCCATTTTCTTGAATCTTGTTTATTTTCAATAACTCGGGTTATGGAATATATTGAAAGTTCTTTTCTGTACGGTTAAACAAATTTTTTATTGAACGGTTTAGGATAAAACTGCGGGTTCATTTTGGTAAAATCTGAGGACATGTGTTATCTAAAAGAGGGCATATGGAAGACGATTTATCCTTTTTGAATTTCGTACTTATCGTTTCGAAATTTATTTTTCGTTCCAAATTCTTTGAAAATTGACTCGAACGACTTTTTTGAAATTGATTCGTACATTCAAAACATTGCGCAGTTTATTTCGTCAAATAAAATTTTCAACCAGCGGTCAAGGATGAAACTGCGTATTCATTTTGGTTAAATCTGAGGACATGTGTCATCTAAGCGAGGGCACATCCCGTGCAGAAATTGCCCTAGTTTGCCCTACTTAAAGTAGGGCTCAGGCATGGGCCTCGTCAGTTTTCCTTGTTTAAAAAAACTGAAAAAATGTTATTAAATTTTTAATTAGGTAGCATATTAGAAACATTTATGTATATTTTAAAGAATTAATCGTTTTAATCGCAGTTGAATATAATGAAATGACTTTAAATTATAAATTATAATTTATTTCATATTACTAGATTTTGACATGGGCTTCTATTCAAAGCCCTAAGAAGGGAAAACCACTAATTACCCCGATAACGCCACAATTCAGGTATCATTGATGTTTTGCGTATTAGAATATCAATGAAACTATTTCAAACTTATAAAATTTTTTATTTTCGATTCTAAAAATAATTTGTATAGAATTTTATTGAAAAATAGTTTGTATATGAACTTCTATATTTAATTAGAAAGAATCATACATTTAAAAGAATATTACTTTTCCTAGCCTAATGACGTTATATTTACTTGTTTGCCAGTATAAAATATTAATAATTTGAAATAATTTTAATTTATGTTGAGAATTTTGATAATTACAATTTTTCTATTTAGTATGTACCTATTTAAATTTAAAAAATATATTTTTTATATTGTCAATTTTTTGAATTGATATTTTGTAAAATTTTATTTAAATTTATTTACTTATTTATAATTACGTAAACTATTTTAAAAAAAAATTTTTACAATTAGTATTAGCTCACTTATAAAAACAATTTATTAATAGAAAAATATAAATGATTTTTTTTTAAATTTAAAATAAATATACATAAATATATGTAGATATATGTATGTATATTTATATATCCATTAAAATAATATACATTTTTATTAGGTTAAAACATTCAAAGGTGATACATATATTTTATTACCACAACAAGTAATAGATCTAATGACTTATAGTTCAAAAAAACGTTTAAAATAAAATAATCCTAAGCCAGTGTGGCTGGGTGGGCTAAGGCGCCCGCCATTTGTGTCCTTAGGTCTAGGTTTCTGGAGTTCGATCCTCCTTGCGTGCGGTATTTTTAATTCTTAGTTATAAGTGTTTGTGTGTACAAAAAAAATTAATTAAAATAAAAATATAAGTTTAAAATAAGATATTTAAGAATAAATTAAAAGTGAATTATATAAATAATTGTAGTAATCCTTCCTTGATTTGTAAAAAAAAATAGAAAAGAAATAAATGAAACTAAAAAAAAATACAAAAATATTTTTTTAAGAAATTAATTTAATGTAATTACATTATTATTTGTTTAATGCTTTGCTTTGCCGTTGTATATATCTACTCAGGTTTTTTATTTTAAAAACGGGTAAGGCTCTGACGAGTTTTCCATATGTAGGGCGTTGATGTGCAAAAGCGTTACAGCCTTGTAAGGCGCTTACCAGTTTTCCCGACAAGGGCCTTACCAGAGATAAGGAAAACTGGCAAGCACCCCTTGAGGCCCACATCGACATTTCTGCACGGGATGGAAGATGAGTTATCCTTTTTGAATTTTGTAGCTAACACTAAGTAGCTTGTTCTTTACAAGTTTTTTTATATTAATTTAAATGCTCTAAACTACGCGCTTTTTACATGATTGTTATGCGGTTATCTAAATGTTTTCTTTTCGCGGGATACTTAATTTGTGTTTTCGATTTCGTCTTCTTGCAAACTTTTGCGTCCGTTTTTAGGAAACATTCTTTTTGTCAATTATTTCGCATTTCTTTTAACGTGACACAAAATTTTCATTTTCTAAAATCTCTATTTGAAATTTCAAGCAATATCAAATTTTTTATTTATTTTCTATTTCGTAGTACTGGTAGATTTAAAGTAGTGACAAAAGTGACATTTTAATTGAATAAAATCAGTAAATAATGAGTTTTGAAGTGGAAAAGTGAGTTTTTTATCCCTAAGGCTCCGCCATGTTTTTATAAGTGGATGTAAAACCTATACTTGTGAGTTAAATAAAAGATTTATGAGTTTCTAAACATTAAAGAATAAACATTTTTTTAAAAAAAGGTTAGTGATAATGAGTGATTAAAAAAAAGTTAAATAAAGTGAGTTACTAGCATCTTTCATCATTTTCTCGATTCTCTTTGATTTTCAATTTATCGGGATATCGAATAATTCGAAATTGCAGATTCATTTTGGTTAAATCTGAGGACATGTGTCATCTAAATGAGGGCATATATGAAAGACGATTTATCCTTTTTGAATTTCGTACCCAACGGTTTGGTACTTCTAATATTTTTCGAGTACTTTGAAATCGATTCGTAAGTTCAAATTAAAATTTTCATCCAACGGTCGAGAATGAAGGTGCGGATTCATTTTGGTTAAATCTGAGGACATGTGTTATCTAAAAGAATGCATATGGAAGACGATTTATCCTTTTTGAATTTCGTGCCCAACGTTTCGGTATTTATTCTTTTTTCCGAGTATTTTTGAATACATCGCGCTGTTTATATCGGTAAATACAATTTTCATCCAACCGTCGAGAATGAAGGTGCGGGTTCATTTTGGTTAAATCTGAGGACATGTGTCATCTAAAGGAGGGCATATATGAAAGACGATTTATCCTTTTTGAATTTCGTACCCAACGGTTTGGTGCTTCTAATATTTTTCGAGTACTTTGAAATCGATTCGTAAGTTCAAATTAAAATGTTCATCCAACGGTCGAGAATGAAGGTGCGGGTTCATTTTGGTTAAATCTGAGGACATGTGTCATCTAAAAGAGGGCATATGAAGGACGATTTATCCTTTTTGAATTTCGTACCCAACGTTTTGGTATTTCTAATATTTTTCGAGTACTTTGAAATCGATTCGTACGTTTTTAAAACACCGCGTTTTCTATATCGGTGAATAAAATTTTCATCCAACGGTCGGGAATGAAACTGCGGGTTCTTTTTGGTTAGATCTGAGGACATGTGAGGTAAGCTAACCGGCAAGGAAGTCTCGCTGCGTGGCGCAATAAGTAAGTCTCGTCACAAGCAGGGTGCGGATCTGCTTGTCGCTGGCACATGTAAGACGGTTTATCCATTTTGAATTTTATACCTAACGTTTCAGTATTTCTTATTTTTTTAGAGTACTTTGAAATCGATTCAGACGCTGCCAAAACATCTCGCTGTTTATATCGGTACAAAACTTTCATCCATCGGTCGAGGATGAAACTGCGGGTTCATTTTGTTAAATCTGAGGACATATGGAAGACGGTTTATCCTTTCTGAATTTCGTACTTTAACGTTTCGTTATTTACTTTTTTTTTTTGAGTACTTTGAAATCGATTTATACGCTCTCAGAACATCGCGCTGTTCATTGACAAATACAATTTTCATCAAACGATCGAGGATGAAACCGCGAGTTCATTTTGGTTAAATCTGAGGACATGTGTCATCTAAAAGAGGGCATATGGAAGACGGTTTATCCATTTTGAATTTCATACCCAACGTTTCGGTATTTCTTATTTTTATTCGAGTACTTAAAAATTGATTTATTCGCTCCCAAAATATCTAACTAGTGTTTTCTTTTCGTGGGTTAGTAGCTTTTTAAATAAGATTTTTGCGATACTTTGGATTACAGACTAATACTTTCAGTGTTATGATATTCTTTACTAAGTACATGGGTGTCAATGAAAATTTATTGAATGGCATGTATTGTCGTAATGATGGTCATTTTTGAAAATATTGTTTTGTCATGTGCATTATTTTGTATTTAAGAGTAATGTTCCCGTGTTTAAAGAAATTAAGTTTCAGTATTTATAATAGTATTCGATTTATAAATTAAAATATAATTTGATATTTATCAATTTTTAGTTTTTTTTTTTACAAAGATTCATAATTCTTCTCATTTGAGATTTTTTATTAAAAAGTATTTGAATTTTATTGTATAATATTTGAACTTTAAATAAAATTACCAAAATTAAATTAGTATTAGAAGAATGTAAATAATCATTGTATAATTAATGATATTTTGTTGAAGGGAATGGTGAAAGACCAGAAATTTAGAGAAGTTGTTGAACGTTAAGGAATTTTGTAAGTCATAAGACATGAAAAATTAGGAATATTAATTTGCGAATTTTGGTTGAAACCTATAGGCATTTTATTTGATTGGTTTTAATTCAGCTTTTGAGATAGCTGTTCGTTTGCTTAAGAACTAATTTTTAATCATTTTAGATAAAACTAAGTTGCTTTAACTCCTAACATTTGAAAAGATTTCTCAGTGGGCACAGGGGGACGTCTTTTTTGGTCCCGGATATTCTGGGACAATGATAAAATGTCTTAAAATCATCCCAAAAGTGTCCCAAGGATGTCTCAAAAATATCTTCAGGATGTCTCAAAAATGTCACCAGGATGTCCCAAAAATGCCCTCAAAATGCCCCCATGATGTCCCAAAAACATGATGTCCCAAAAACGTTCCCAGAATGTCCCAAAACTCAAAGACGTCCCCAGGATTCTGTGGATAATCTTTAAAATCTAGATATTGTTATTGTTTTACTTGTTTATAAATTTTTATACCAATTTTTATTTTATTTTTATATCAATTTTTATTTTATTTTTATATTTCTGCGATTTATGGAAGGAAATACATTTTTTCGGCTCGGAAATCGAACCCGCTGTGTCGAAATATACACGGGAGAAAATATTATAGGTTATATGTAACAGCTAGTCATTTTATGGGCACCAACAGACTATTTTTTAGGCAGCTTCTACCAAATTCTCTACTGGGCACTAGAGGAAGTCCTGAAGTTAAGGAGCAGTTTTACACTGTAAACAGGCACCGGGGATGTCTTTTTTGGCCCGTACATTCTGGGACAATTATAATGTCTTAAATTCATCCCAAAAACGTCCCAAGGATGTCCCAAGGATGTCCCAAAAATGTCCCAAAAATGTCTACAGGATGTCTAAAAAATGTCTTCAGGAAGTCTAAAAAATGTCTTCAGGAAGTCTAAAAAATGTCTTCAGGAAGTCTAAAAAATGTCTTCAAGAAGTTTAAAAAATGTCTCCAGGATGTCCCAAAAATGACCCCACGATGTCCCAAAAACGTTCCCAGAATGTCCCAAAACCTAAAGAGGTCCCAAGGATTCTGTGGATAATCTTATACATAAATCTGAATATTCTAGCTATTTTACTTTTTCATTTTCTATTTTTATATCAATTTTTATTTTATTTTAATTTCTTTTTGCATTTTATCGTTGGAAATTTTTTTTTTTTTTTTTTGATCGGGAACAGAACCCGCTGTATCGATATCTATATGCGCCTTATGCACTTCGGCCATCCTGGACTGTTTTTTACATTCATAGAATATTTATTTGCCCATGACAATTATTTAACTTAGACAAAATTCTTTTAACGTAAATAATTTGTTTTTAATTTTTTTAAAACTCTTGGAATTTTTTCAAAATGATATTTAAATAATTATTTTTATAAAAACCAATTTATTAAAGTTCAAAATACGTCTTAAAGACGACCAAAAGACGTATTTTCTTTAAGTCCCAAAGACAGTTTGCCCACCATCTTTTGTGAGAAAGTAAAAATGTTGATTCACAATTAAAATTTTTTTTCTGTTTCTATGTGTATAAACGAATCTCATTTCGCACTATGGAGAGTTGTTACATCATTGATGGTTGAGCTGGAACCTGGAGGGAAGCAAATCATTTTGGTGTAGGTACACTCAAACTTCAATTTATAGAACTTCGAGAATCACATTATCAGGGACGTGGCGGGAAGAGAAATAGCTTTAGCGGAACTCTGTTGGTATTTTTTCCGTTTAATATTGACTTATGTTTTTTCTTTATTTCAGATTAACTAATAACATTTTTTATTTGTTTCAGGTTTACTAACTAAATTTTTTATTTGTTTCAGGTTTACTAATTACATTTTTTACCTATTTTAGGCTGCTTACATATTTTTGTCTGTTATTTTGCTGTTAATTATTTTAAAATTTTTACAAATTGTCATAGTGTATATTATTGTACATATTATGCATATTATTGTACATATATTACGCATATTATTATTACTATGTTTTATTTATACTGTATACATGACATATTTTATGTGTTATGTCCTACACATGAATATTGTTGAATTATCATTGTATGTGTCATTTTTGTGCATGAATATATCTAATAACATTTTTCAGTCTGTTTCAGGTTAACTAACTTTATATTTTATCATATTTTAATCTGTTTCAGGATAACTAATTATGTTTTCTTTGTTCCAGGTTCACATAGAACATCATTTCTGAGTGTTTTTGTTTTATGCTATATTATTTATTGTATAATATTTAATTTTATATACATGTATATTCTTAATTTAAGTCTAGCACGCATTATCTATGTACATAGATTACTTGTATGTTTAAAATTAAAAAACCGATAATATGTCTTAACCTCGCAGATTTTTTCTGTGGTTAAGACATATTAGGCGGGAGGTTTGGCATCGAAGAATGGTTTCCATACTCATAAATGTATGAATCCTGAATCGAGTGTCAAACCGGCTGTACTTAGTAGAGGTCTTCCGTATTTTCCCTGCTACTCTGATCAATGATCAGGCAAATGCAAGTACTTCTAAAAAAGCCGGCTACGGACGCACTTTAAATAACGAATAAAATTTTAACTTTTTTCAAAAACAAATCTTTTTATTTATTCAACCCTATTGACCAAATCCCACATTAGTATCTAAGACCTTAGATTTAATCGTTAAATGTATTGCCAAAATTTCCAATAAACAAGATTCTTAAAAACTAATCGTTGTTTATTATTTCAACCCAAATTTCCAATTTTTTCTCCAAACTTTACTGTTCATCTAAATTAAATCAGACATTTGTCTGTACATTGCTTAGAACTAGAGTATTTTTTTCGTTCTGAGAATTTTAATTTCGGCTATTAGATTCCTTTTCCACGCTCGACTTTAATTTTTAATTTTTATCGACATGATTAATTAGATTTCATAACAAATTCTTTACTACTTAATAATAAATTCTGTCTATACGGAAACACTGTCTGTGGCGTGTGCCACTAAATTTCGTGGGTTTGAAAGCAATATACAAGTATATAGTATAAAAAAAGTGATTGATGATCAGGAAAGGAAAAACTGGCCGTTGAGCTTCTCGGGTCAATTTCTCTGTGACATAATAGTTTTAACTCCTTAACTGCAATGTAATAGCGAAAGTCAAAGGCAGAAGCAAACAGACAAATCGGGTCTCATTCTAGTCGAGCAACTGGTCGTCTGTGTCTGACAATTCGAACTACAAGTAACGAGAGGTTAAGAAATGAACACTATAGATGTTAACTTAGTGGGTGTAAGGGGGAGAGGGGGGCACTGAGTAGGGGGTGAGGTGTATGAGGAGGGAGCTCTTACTTGGATCGTCGGCACGATGAACGAACGCAAGCGAACACGGTTTATAAATCGCGAGTATGTCCGTCTGCAATGATGCAGTGACAATTTTAACCGGTTCGTCTAAACAATCGGCAGCTATTCAATCCTGTTGTCTCCCTCAGTGACAGTTCTTTACAAATTTTATAACAACTTTGGAAAATTTCAATATTTCCGGTATGAACGATTTTTCTCGAATTGGCAATGTTTACACATTTCTTTATTGGGAACTTACAGTGAAAATTTTTATTCTGAATATGTAAATTTTTTTTTGTTTTTATTTATTTATTTATATTTATTTATTTATTTATTTATAAACGAAACAAGCCCTTTAACCAATCCTGAAGTAACAAAGTTTATTTGAAAAATTGTTTTGAAATGTTTGTTGAGTCTGATTAAGATTTGATACCAGCGTGTTTGAAGTAGTAGTTTAAGTAAGACTCATGGTTAATTGAAAATTTAAAATTTTTTATTCATTATACAGAAAGTGAAACAATTAGGGAAAGATTTAGGATTTTAGAATGTTGACAAGTTATCTTGTTTTTAATGTTTTAATATTTTAATGTTTTAATGTTGCGGTTTTTAAAAGATGAAAATTTCGAGATTTTGTGAGTAGTAAAACAAGTAGTAACAGTCGTTTTGGTAAGACATAAACTCCCGTGAAAGTAAACTTTTATTTTTGAAACCTGTTTTTTTGTACATTTGGTTTTCTAGATTGTAATTTGTATGGTAATTATAATTACAACAACTCTTAAAAAGTTTATAAATCTCATCACGATTTTTAGTTTAATGAATTTTAAACTAGAAACTTATAATGGAGAAACTTGGAACAGAAAAAAAAAGATTTATGAATTCTTGATAATCTGTGCTTGCGTCTATTTTTGACAACATCGGTATTTAAGTTGGTACAGTGGACCCTTGATTATCCTAATCTCTGTTATCCAAACCGCAAAACATTTTATCCGAACTTTTTTTTACCTTCTCGAATTTTAAAATTGATTTTTGATATTTAATTCATCATTCCTATTTTCGCAGAACATTTTTAGTATTGACACACTTCCTACTAACAACAAACTCTTTACAAATACTAAATCTTATGTTTTATAAACACATTAATTAATAAATATATTCAATTAAATATATTTATAGTTTGTCTGTTGAATCGTTTTACTTTAATTAAATAAAAATACTTAAAATGTCTATTGTCCGAATTAGTTCAGATAATCGAGGTTCCACTGTATGCCAATATAGTCTAAACGGAAGAATTTTGTTTTTTTGTTTTGGAATTACAAATTTGTGATTGTAAATGTTGCCGGTCCGTATATTTACTGAAAAATGCCTATAAGTAATATTTGTTTTTTAAAAGAGAAATAATATAATATTATATATACATGTTTGCATAGATTTACATATAATACATATACAAACACACATATATGTGTAATAGAATAGGTACTATAAATATAAAATATATTAGGTAAATATTGCAAAATGAAAAAAAATTGCGAGAAATAAATTTTTATAACAATTAAAGGAAGAGATGGCGTAAGAGATTACATGGTCCATCAGAGGAGATCGCACCTGGTGCTCGTGCGTGAATCGCGTGTGAAGTCACTATTCACGTGTATACGGATGAACCTTAAAAGAAGTACTGTCAGTTGTTGACTGTCGTCCCATTCAGTCTACGAGTTCGAGTAAGTCAGTTATATTGACCTTCTACCTTCATTTGACCTTCTACCTTGATCCTGTCCTCTTAACCGCCTTGTTCTATTGTTCTAACACTCCTCATAAAAGGATTTAAAAAAATAGTTCTATTGTATTATTCATAGCCTCTGGTAATTATAAAACACTCTTCCGCACCTTTCCTAATAAATTGTGCTTTTCTACAAAAATCCCTTGTCACCAATTACATTATTAAAATACAACTTTTGAGTTATTGAAATTTTGGCAAAAGGCGGTTGGGCGTAGAGATTTGTAAAGAAATAATATTACTTGGACAACGGTAATATAACCGACCAAATTTCTAATCGAGAATTTATGAGAATTTAAGTTTTTTACTTATTTATGAAATTTAGTAAAATTTTCTGAATCGATGTACGAAAATAGAATCTCTAGTGACATTCTAATTAGTGATGATTTGAATTTTAATGTTGAAAGTAAGAATTATATATAATAATTTAAAAATTTCTTTCATTTAATTCTTTCATTCTGTCCACGCCAGAAGTTTGCCATTAGATCCAGGGGTTTAGCGAGAAAAAATTTTTGCCGGGGTTTTGAAATTTTCTACATTTCATTTTTTTACATTTCATTTTATAGCAATTTTAATTTCATCAAATTTCTGTTAATTTGAACTTGCAATAATTAAAAGTTTAAATAATACACGGTTCAAATATACTATATTTGAAGATATTTAAAAATTTCTGAAATTTTTAATAATTCTTTTTTCTAATGATTTCAATTAAGGGCATGTGATGGAAGATGACGTCACTGTCATAGGCAAAATTTGTCCGTAACTTTTCTCTTAGGAAGGTTTCTCTGACCCGAGATTGTTTGAATTTTGGGTCAAAAGTAATTTTTAAATAATTTGCTATTTTTCGAAAATTTCCCAAAAATTAGTTTTGAGCCAAAATTCAAATAAACTTGGGTCAGAGAGACCTTCCTAATAATATTTTAAGTAATTCTACCAAGTTTCATAACAAAATATTCAATATTTTAAGAGAAAAGTTACGGACAAATTTTGCTTATGCCCGTGACGTCATAATCCATCACATGCCCTTAATTAAACTATAATTTTCAACTTTTTAAACGTTTTTTCAATTGTTTTCTTTTGCTTAAAAGTAAATATTGTAATTTTCCTATTATTTTCTTCAGTTTCTAATTATTTCCATTCTTTTTGCATAATTTTCAAACATTTCAATTATTTATCTGAGATTTTAATTACTTTTATCATATTTAAAGTAGTTTTAAAATTTTTAAATTATTTTCATCATATTTCAATAATTTTCTTTAATTTTTAATTATTTTGATTATTTTTCAATTATTTCCCTAAATTCTTAATTATTATTCTCATTTTGAAAAATTATTTTTTAAGATTTTTAAGTACCTATTTTTCTCAAATTTCAATAAATTTCTTAAATTTTTAATTATTTTCTTAAATTTTTAATTATTTTTATTTGTTTTCATAATTTTCAAACATTTTTATTAATTATCTTAATTTTCAATTATTTTTAACCTTCTTCAGTGCTTTTTTAAAATTTTTAATTATTTTTATTTTTTTCAATTAATTTCTCACATTTTCAAGTATTTTTCCCAAAATTTCAATTTTTGTTTATTCCATTTATTTATTTATTTTTATTTATTTATTTTAATGTATCCCGCAGTAAAAAATGGACCATTATGGGAACCATATAATGTATTTATAAAAAATAATAATAATGTTGATGAAATGGTTCATAATTTTTTGTTGTCATTACAAAATCTGGTCGCGTTAAAGTATCTAATTAATAATAATAAAAATAATAATAATAATGTCATACATAGTTTGTAGCTTCACTTAAACTCTTTTCCCATTTATATAAATCTTACATGATGTTAGATTGGAAACTTATGTTTTTATCCTATTTCAATTATTTTTTTCAAGTTTCAAATTAGAAAATCATTTTTCAATTATTTTTACCAATTTTTAATTATTCTTATTTTTTTAAATTATTTTCTAAATTTTTTAAATATTTTTCTCAAAATTCCCATTATTTTCTTCAATTTTTAATCATTTTCAATTCTTTTCATAATTTACAAATTTTAAACTACTTATGTGATATTTATATTATTTGTTTATTATTTTCTTCAATGTTCAATTACTTACATTCTTTTTCATAATTTCCAAAAAGTTTTTAATTATTTATCTAAATTTTTCATTTTTCTATTCAATTTTTAATTATATCTACGATTTTTTTGTATTTTATGTATATATTTAAATTATGTTTTTCTTTTTTCATTCTTTTTGTTTATTTTTAAATTATTTTTTATTTTTTTGCAATGAACTTCTAAAAGTTTCAAGTATTTTTCTAAAATTTTCCTTTATTTAAAATATATTATGTAATTCTTCAATTATTTTCTCAACTTTTAATTATTTTCTTCAATTTAAAATTATTTTTTTCAATTTCAAATTATTTTCTTCAATTTTAAATTATTTACATTATTTGTTTATTATTTTCTTAAATTTTTAATCATTTTCATCATTTCTGAATTAATTTTCTAAATTTTTAATTATTTATCTCGATTTCAATCATTTTTTTTCAATTTGAAAAAGTTTTTGAAGTATTTTTCTCAAATTTAAATTATTTTCTTAAATCGTAAAACATTTCTATGATTTTTTAAATTACTTTCGATAATTTTAATCGTTTTCATTATTTTTTTCAATTAATTTGCAAAATTTGCAATTTTTCTTTTAAATATTATATTTAAAATATTTACAATTGTTGATAGTGTAGAAACTGCGCGTTATTTAATTTAGTTAGGTATAAGAAATTACAAGTTTTATAATTTATCTAAAACACTGTTCATAATTGTTATATTTAATAATAATTTTTACACTTCTTTGACTTGTAGTTATTTTTTCATTTTATTACTTATCCATTTTTATTTCAATAAAATTTTTGTGTTTCAAAAGAGTAAAACTCATTAAAAAATACAAAAATTTTTATAAAATATTTTTATAAAATATTTTTATAAAATATAAAAGGAGAATATTTTCCGTTATATTTTCGATAATGTAACCAGATTTTAAATTTCCGAAAATTTTGCGACTGTACCCAAGTTGGGCGCCAAGTTTCATTATTGCACAAATCATCAGATTATACAGTTATTATCAACTAGCCTAGAAACTTGGATAAAATTAATTTATCATAATCTTATTAACTTGGTAAAAAAAACTCGATGATACGGTATCGCGTGTTCCATATGATTAATTATTATCAAGTATTTCTACTTCCTGCCACCTGTAATTTTAAACTCTAGTTTTATTTGCTTATAATATTTAATTAATAAGTACCTTATACCCGGTTTTTAATCCCTGATAAAGATCTGGTATTTGATCTTGAGATTGACAATCTAATCTAATGTCTAGAGCTTATCACTTTGGTTAAGTTACACCATCCATTTAGAATGTAAATAAGATGAATTCTTGACCTGTCGTCGAAAGTCAAGGATCTCTTCTCAACGTCTTTTTGCTTTTTATCGCTTCCTCTTTACTTGGGAAACCCTCAGCATCGACAACCAGTAGCATGTACATTTTAGTGTCGGGTATCGCGCGATACCTCATTAGCCATAAGTACTTCGGGTCATTACACGAATCGATGATTCGAGTAACACGCGATCATAAATAACCTTGTCACAGTAATGTCCCCTTTAACGTGCAATTGAACAATGTATGTGTCCAAGGGACACATTTATTATTTTCTATTAACAAAAATAATCAAAGACGCTTTTAAATATGATTTATGTCCTCGTTTGTGGATACTCAAATTTTCCATTTCACTCTGATTGCGTTATTTTTTAAATCTACGAAACATGTTTTTTCATTTTATTTCGCTGTTATGAAATGCTTGTGTTTGACAAAGTTAAACTTTAAATTCAAAAAATAAATAAAAATTGTTATTTATTTTACAGTATGTAAATCTTGTTGCTCGAAAAAAAGGGCTTTTAGGTGAAAAATGGTTTAAATGGATATAAAAAGTTGGGACTGACGGACAGACGGAAATGAAATTTTTTATTCGCATTTTTGAATTCTCTGAGACATTTAGGTAAAAATTTGGATGTTCTCTGTAGAAACGGAAGGCTGATTTTATTTATTAGTCTAGCGTTGATACGATTGAACGGTTGTTGGTATTTCATACTTTAGAGTTTTATCGAAAAAAACGAAAGTGAGTGCGATTTCTCGATGGTCTTGTTTCGAAGCTGTCTATCTTATTGTTTTCGTTGAGACTGGAATTTATCTCAGATGAGAAATTGTTCCACATTAGCATTCCTCTTACTTTTCAAGGGCGAGTAAATATTGACGGCATCATTTATTCGAGTTTTTTCATCTTCATTATTTCGTTAACAAGACGCTGAGACTGTTTTTTCTCAAAACAGAAGCATTAGGTTTTTTTTAAATGCATTTCACTTTTGTTCAAGGAAACATATATTGACATTGATTTTGTTTATGCACAGGTTGGATCATAAACTTTTTTTTTAATTTTTTAGGAATTAAATCATGATCGCTTTTCGATATGAAAGATATTAATGACTGTAGTGTAAAAAATAAAACTTCAAAGTTTACTGATGTCCGTCTATTCATAATTGACAGTAACTAAAAAACTATCTTCGTTAAAAAAATTCTTTACGTATTCGTAATTCAATGAAATTAAAAAATTACTTTTGTACAAGGTAAAAAAACTGTTGAATATTTGGTGAAACACAACTATTGTTTTGTAGCTTTTTTTTATTATTCTTTTGGTTTAAAACATTTATTAGAATTATTTACACTTTTTCTAGCATTGTTGAGTAATTAATCAGTATTACACCCATTTTTTATTATTATTAAGTAATATGAGACAATAAAAAACAATGTGTAATAACTCATGCTTATCTTTCAAGAATAATTGAAATTTTAACCATTACTCAAGTATCAATGTTACAATCAATCAATAATTGATTAAAAATAAATATTTCCTGATCGACAATAACTCGTTGACGTCATAAATGTGGAACAAGAAACATGCAAACAGAGACATAAAACGGTAGTTATTCTTAAAACAATTGTAATTCCACGGTATAAATCACGATTATGGAAGTCACTTGTGCCCTCCTCGGGAACAATCGTTGCCCGTAAGCACTACGCATAACGGTTCTGATAATGCAATTCAATAAACATGTCATTTTTTTATAAATCAGAGACATAAGCATAAAGATGTGGTCACATTTGCATCATAGCAGCTCTCTTTCTCGGTCATCTTCTTTTCCTGACTTTCTGAATTTTAATTCTCCGTTTTATGTCTACTTTTATGATATTAGTGTATATAATAGTGTGTAAATTTTAATAGCCTTGTTCCGACATTTTGAAAACGCCATTTTGTTTTATACGGTTTTTTAAATTTTTTTATTACCTTATCATTATGGTACGAATCAGGTTACAAAATAACTAGAAAGTGAGGGAAATAAATATCAATTTGTGAAAATTACTAGAATTTATTGAAAAATGACTAGAAAATGCAGAAAAAACCCTAGAAAATATCAAAATAATGTTATGAAGAACTTAAACCTATTTAGACGGTTAACAAAATTGAACCAAAAAAATGGAAGAAAAATTGCGGTAAAGTGAAAAAAGAATGACAAATTGAAGAAAAATAATAAGAAAATAAGGATTCAGTTCTATATGGTTAAAAACTAACTTTATTTTGATAACAATCACTAGAATGTACTGAAAAAATATTAGAAAACAAACTTTGTAGAATTACTCAAAATATCATTGAAAAAGTCTCTCTGACCAAATTTTATAACCGAGTTAGCAAATACAAGTAGAAAAATGAAGAAAATAAATAAAAGCAAAAAAATATTTAGTAATTAAAAAAATTGACTGTAAAATGGTGAATATTTATTAAAAGTGAAGTATTAGAAAATATAAGAGAAAAATTTAATTTATAGAGAAATAATTTAAGAATTTTAAAAATGCCGACATTTTAAACAATAACTAAAAAGTATCAAACAATAATTACTTTGATGAATATTGTAATATATTGATGAGTTAAGATAAATTATTAAAATAAAAAATAAAAACTAGAATGACTAGAAAAAAATTTACTATAAAGTTAAAAGGGAACCACAAATTAAAAGGAAAAAAGCTAAGTAATAAAAAAATTACTATGAAATGTAAAAATAACTAGAAATTGAAGAAGAATAGTTGGGAATTAACCAGAGTTTTTAAAAATACCTAGAAAATGTACACAACAAAAGTATATATTGATAAAAATTACTAGAATGTATTTAAAAATAACTGGAAAAAAAAGAAAAATTACTAGAAAGTATAATAATAACTAGACTTGAATTTAGGCAATTAGAAGAGAATAAATTCTCTTTTTCTTTTTAAATTTCATAAAAAGTGAAAGAAGAATGACAATTTAAAGAGATAAAAACTATAAACTGAAGAAACATGACTAAATAGTGAAAAGAACTATAAGTTAAAGGCAATTAAAAAATATCTAGACAGTGATAAACTGAACTATATATTAATAAAAGTTACTAGAAATTAAATTAGTATTTAAAACTGCAATACAAGGTAGAATAAAATAAAAATGTCTTTGCATCAGGGCTGTTATTGATTAAAATCACTTTGATTTAAATTGTAATTATGATTTAAATCACTGGAAATTTCGCATTAAAATCATGATTTAAATCAAAAAAACTTCACAATTCTCCGGATGTCTAAATACTGCACGTAAAAAATCGCAAACATTAAAGAAAAACCCACAAATTTGTGAATAAATCTTAAAAAGTTTAATTTTAATATTTAAATCTTTATAAAATTTAGAAAATTGTGCTAATACAGATGATCAAAATACCTACCATTAACAAAGAATTTTGGTATGAAGATAGCAAAAAATAGTATTAAATTTTTATATCTTTAAGTCAAATTCCAAACGTCAATTAGGTCATATTCCAATTTGTTACAACTTTTAAATTTCAATTAATTCAAATTTAAATTCATATTAATTAATGCAAAATAATTAAATAATATTAATTATTTTCCACATTAACAATAATCCTTTTTTTAATTCTTACAAGTTTTCTAAGAGATTACACTTTTTCGAAACTGTTTAATTTTTTTATCTTATAATTTCTTATTTTTACAAAATTTTAAGTTTTTTTCTACTTTTAATTTTGATATTTTTTCTTTACTTTTTTTATTTCTCTTTTTATTTTAGGAGTTTCTTAAATTTTCCTCTTTTTATGCAAATTAATTAATATTATTTTACACAAAATTACTCTAATTTTTTTTGTAAGTTTATTCAATTTGTTTTCACATCTTGTCTATTTTTTGCCAGATTTTTTGCAAACTTACTTACTCTTCTATAAAGTTTTTAGATTTTCTTTATTTTTCTTTGGACTTATTTTAAGAGTATTAATATAAAAATGTATTTGTTTTAATTTGCTTAAACTTTTTTATTTTTAAAAGATTTTTAAGTTTCTTTTGTGGACTTTCTTTTTATTTTTCTTGATATATACATTTTTTAATGATATTTATTGTACTTTTACATTTTTTTTAGTTTGTTAGATTAAGGTAAAAAACATTTCTCTATTTTCTTCCTATTCCTTTAATTTTCTTGATGTTTCGCTATTTTTTTTATACTTCCTTGCGTTTTAATTAATTCTTTAATTTTTGTTATCATTTTTCCATTTCTAAGAAAAATTTTTTTTTTTGAAAACATCTATTTGGTGCTTTTATCTACATTTTAAAAATTTTCCAATTTTTTACTTGTTTTAAAGCTTTTATTTTTTTATTTTATATTACGTGAATTTAATATTGTACTAAATATTTTCATTTAAACATCGTTCTTGTAGTTCATAAAATTTATTTTCTTTTACAATTTTGTTAAATTTTACAAAATTTTATTGATTCTTTTTTATTCAATTTGTAAAATAATTCTCTAATTTTTCTAATTTTAAAATTTTGTTATCACTTTAGTAACATATTATAACGTTTTGTTTAATTATCTTCTTATTTATTATTTTAATTTAAAAAAATGTCCGTAAATAGGTTAATTTTTAAAAAGAGTTTCTACTTTTTGATATATAATTATGTCACTGTTTCACTCTTGTGTTGTTTTTTTTAAATTTGTTCTTCATTTTTTTAATAAACTACTTACGAATCAACATTAAGAGTTTTTATATATTGTTATATTTGTTATATTCAAAAAATCGATTTTTAATTTAAATCAAAAAAATCATGATTTTTATCAGCCCTGCTTTGCATATTTTTTTTTATCAAAAAAATATTAATATTTATAAGAAAAATCTTTAAAAACCGTGTAAGAATTCCAAAAATTTATACAAAAATAAGTGGAATTCCTCCAACTGTGTTTGGTTGTAAAATGACCGAATTTACAGCTTCAGAAAATTACATACTTTATACATTCGTGCGAGTTTGCATAAATGAAATATACAAACTTTATCACCTTTCCATTTTCTATATAATTTGTATAGAATTTTTATGGAATATTTTCATTTAAGGAGTGCTATTTTAAGTGAAATTTCAAGAGAAACTTGATAGATAAGCTATAAAATGGTAGAAAAAATGCTTTGTGTATAATAGGTGTTCCGTCAAAGTTACTGGTGCACTCTCAGCTCCAAGGCATTGTTATTCAGAATCGGTCTCTTGAGGAGGACCAGTGAACGTTGAGAACATTAGAGAATTTCTCGAAACTCTATACTGCAGAGTGTAGACGTAGAGGTGTAGACAACACCCTATTGCTGGTGCCTTCAATTTGCATCACGTTCAAACAGAACATAATTAAATTACCCTCGCCTTAATATTTAAAGAGACTTCTTTGTGCAAGAAAAATAACAAGTTTATCATCAATATATAAAACACTTGGTTTCTATTTTCAAATTCATTCTAATATAATCAATTCAATAATCATATAGGTTATGATTACAATAAATAGCGATACGTTTTTTTAATAAGTTTTTTATATTTTTTATCAGATCGACTTTTGACTAAATAAGAAGATAAAATTAGATATGGCTAACTTTTTGTTTTGTTTTTAGAGACTGAACAGTCTGAATAACTTTACCGCCTGAGGCTAATTCGAACTGGGTGCACTTTGCAATTCACCTAAAATTCAAGCTAAAATATTATAATGTGTGAATACTGTTTTTAGATCCTAGGGTAGATGTACCCTTTACTGCAAATGCACCAAATACTGCAGTTTTTTGAAAAAATTTATTATGCACTTTTTAAGGGTATAAAATTAATTCAAATTAATTTTAAAAACTAATTTTAAATTGAGAAAATTATTTAAAACCTCACTCGATATAATTGCTAATCGAGATGTACATTTAAATTATTAATTATTCTAGTTTATATTACAACTTACCACAGTAATTGGAACATGCACGTGTTTCTAGTAATTGAGGCGCATTAATTGGTGCAGATCCGCAGTAAAATCAGAACAGAGTATTTTTTATAAATTTGTTATTTTCAAGAATACATAATTTCTTTTAATATTTTAATTAGTGGTTTATACTTCAATAGATAATAAGAATACTTTTAAAATTAGCCAAATATTTATCTTTTATTTATATTTATCTTCTTTTTCAATTTTTTATCGGACTTTGATTTCACACCGTAGTAATTGGTACATTTACCCTATGCCACTTTTCATAATATAATAAAATTAGGTAAAGATCCAATTGATTACAAGTTACCTTGTATGAGTTATCTAAAAACTTACTTTGGAGTTTTGGACAAACTGAAAGATTTTTATTTAAAAGATGTGATGAAGATAAAAGAAATATTAATTTGAATCCTAAATATCATAATGTTATCTCTTAACATAAAGTAGAACATAAAATTAATGATTGTTTTACCCATGAATTTGATTTTAATAATATTAAAGTTGTACATAAAGAAAATAACGAATTTGAAAGAATAGTAGGTGAAATGTTTTTTATTAAAAAAGAGAAAAATAATACTTTAAATTTAATCACAGATTTAAAAAATTTTAATGGTTTGTACAATGTGGATTTGGATAATTTTTAACAAAACTGTTAGTTTTTAGAATAACTTGTCGAAACATAATTTAAATTTGAAATTGTTGGTACTCCAGTTTTCTATGTTATCCTATGAAGGCTATGAAATAATTGTAGAAGTCCTTAACCTAAAAATTTATGTATTTTAACATGCACTGAGAAAAATGCCAAGTTGAAAATTACAAATGGATTGTAAATTAGAACCAGTTTGTAACTCAATTTTTTGTAACTTTACAACGTTAGACGTAGCAAAAAAACGAAATGTTTAGTACATCGGCAAAAAATTTGTAACGATACAAGAAATTTGTAAGTTTACAACGTCAGACGTGGGACATATTTCGAGTCACGTTAGACGTGGTAATCTTACAATACTCTTGTAATGAGTACAACGGACTGTACCAAAGCAAATGTCTTGTAAATCAACAAATATGATTGTAATCATGATAAAATGTTTGTAATTGTACGATCGGAATGTAAAATTCGTAAAATTAGAAAACTGAGATTAACCTCGAAACCTTTGCGCAAATTTGGCGCGCATCACGTATATATTTGTAAAATAATTCTCTGATTTTTCTAATTTTCAATTTTTGTTCTCTTCAGAAATATATTTCAACGTTTTTTAAATTATCTTCTTAATAATATTTTAATTAATATTTAAAAAAATATACATAAATAATTTAATTTTTGAAGAGTTTCTACTTTTTTTTTTATATATTTTTGTCACCTGTTTCATTATCTTGTGCTTCTTTTTTTTTATATTTTTTCATCTCTTTAGTAAATTACTTACAAATTAACATTTGAAGATTTTAAATACTGATTATATTTAAAAAAAAACATTTTTTGATTTAAATAAAAAAAAATTGGATAAATAAATAAATCAATTTTTTTTTTAAAAATCATGATTTTTATCAGCACTGCTTTTAAGAATAAAACAAAATTTTCTTTTATTTTAGCTGTTTTTTTATTATCTATAAAAGAAAATTCCATGTCAGGGAAATTTGTAAATTGAGTTTTATTAAACGTTCTTTTAATACATATTAAAGAATAAAATTGAGGGAGTCTTAAAAAAACCCAGCCAATTTTGAAAAAATACAATCTAATGATCAGTTTTAGCAGCCATCTAATTTTACATTTATTTTTTTTTTTTTATGGAACAGAACCTTTTCGTAATCCTACAATTTATGGTACAAACTTTTTGTATTGTTACGAAAAACCTTTCCGAACATAACCTTTTCGTAATTCTACAAATCTATTTGTAAAAGTACAAACGCATTGTGTATATTACGAAACTATAGGTAACTTTACAAATTTTTCGTAAATCTACTACGTCTAACGTGACTCGAAATATGTCCAACGTCTCACGTTGTAAACTTACAAATGGCTTTTTTCTCAGTGTGCGATACAGATTAATCGTTGTATTTGTCTATTATTTATTTTATTTATTATATTCTGTTGTTTGACTTCTGTTGTTAAATTTTCACTTATTTATTTGCAATGGATTTATTTTTTTTGTCTTTTTTTACCATGATGTAAATTATAATTTTATTGTAAATTGATAATAATCTGTTATTTTTGGAAATAACCTCAAAATTGTATAGTATGTTTTTTTGTATTCATATTAAATTTCATTATTTTGTTAATTTTAGTTTTTATTGTCCCAAGGAGGCCTACATATATATGTATAGCGAAACGTTGACATTTTTTATTATTGAACGTTTGATGCGTTTGACTTTGTCTCGAGATTACATTTTCTTATTTTTATGGATTAAAATTCGCAAATTAAGAATTAAACAAAAAAAAAAATAACAAATGCGGCAGACTTCTCCGGTTTTTATTGAGAACAGTTTAACCTTAGGTTATATACTGCAGACTTGATTAAAGCAGAATTTAACATGCCTTTATATCGTTCAAATGGATTTCGTGATCTGAGGTTATTAATGTGCCATAAAATGTCATCTGTTTCAATTCCGTATATTTATGTTTTATTCCAGAACCATATTTCCATACACGATTTGCATTAAACGCCCATTTTGTGCCCTCTACCAAAACTATTAAAAGAGCCATGAAAAGGTGTCGAATGTATATTAAAACCATGTATATATATATTTCCGAAACTAAATCAAAAAGTTATTTTTAAAAATAAATATCCTTCATAAAATTTTATGGATGTTGAAAAAATGATTGGCGGCCAGTTGCGCGAATCGAAAAAAGACTTAGACTCTATTTTTGAAATTAATTTGAGGACATGTATATTTTCGGTCTTTGACTTTTCGCATGTGTTTCCAACAATTGAATATAGAAAAGAGCAGCACCTGCCTCGACAATCCATCCACCTGTCGAAGTGTAGTTGTCGCATTCATTTAACAGTCGATTTATCATTGAAAATAGTTACCATAATCGATATCGAGCATCCATCTATCGCCAATACCTTCTGATACAGAATTACGCCTATTTTTCAAATTGTCATGTATTCAGGTTGAGTTATACCATTCAATCCGAATTGAGCTACTGGGTTATCGTGCATCGAGTAAGGAGTATTACTCCAAGCAGTTTATTTTGTGACTAAATCCTTTAGAGAAATTTTTATGACTCCTACTTTCCATTCAGTCCATCATACTTTAAGATCAGAATTCACGGTTATTTCAAATAATGGAGCACGATAAAGAATCAGTAGACAGCTTAAACTTTAAGGTTTCCGTTCCTTTCGATTCGATAATCCACCGACGATTTCAACTATTTTTGTATAGGGAACCAATAGTTTCTGGTGATCTGAAATAGAATACCTTGAAATTCTACATTTTCCGTTCTAGTTCTTTGTGCAGACTCCCTTAATTCGCAGACAATGGACACTGTGCCGCTTGTCAATAGGCTAATTCATTATAATTTACTCCTATTAAGTGTCTTGTGTGTTTTGCTTTAATACACTTTCCGATGTTCTTTTATATTTTTTGATAAGGGAAAGTAGGGTAAATTGACTTTGAAACAGGTTTTAGTGAAAAGGCAGTTCTTAAGGATATTTTTGAAAAGTGTGTACAATTATACGTGTTAGGATAATAAGATTCAAGAATCAAATATGATATTTGTTTATTTAATATGTAAACTTTGATAAATAATAAAATAGATATTTAGTTAAGAAAACATCGAATGAATTGTTCTCAAATTACGCACTTGGGTAAATTGACGATATTGAAATAATATACACAAGTGTGAATAAAAGTTTAATAGTTTTCATAATTTATTTCATTTGTTTTTGTAATTAATCATCTTTTAATAAAAGTATCTTATTAAAAGTTTCCTATTAAGGAACAACTTGATATTTAGTTTCAATATCTAAGTATTTTTAAACCCCAAAACCATTTGGATCATCCTGAAAATTGATCGGAATTGGAAAAAATCCGGGAATTTTTAAACCAATCCAAGAATTTTTAAAAAGTACCAAGAATTCGTAAGTAAGTCTCTAAAATTTAAATTTGAATGTTATATTCCTTAAAATTTCAAAAATTAACTGGAGAAGTTCAGAATAAGATCTCCAAATTCTAGATAGGAAGAATGCCAAAAATCAAATAAAATTTTAATGCCTGAAAGTCATTATCTCAAAAGTTAATTAAACATTTCAAATTCAAATTTTCCCAGAATTATGACGTCGAACATTTTTCAGTCGCAAGCAAGTTGTCCACTTGGTTTGTGTGACAAAACCTACTATACCGTCTTTTATTTCGACAATTCTAGGAATATTAAATGATATTTAAATCAAGTTGAAAATCGTTCGGATTAAATTCAAATTAGTGAAAAATTGTCCACAAATTGAAATTAGAGAAAATGTTTAATTATTCGTCACGTTCCACAACAAAATTTGTAAAAATTTAACGATTCGGTTCATCCTCAAAATTAATTGGAACTGGTAAAAAGATTCGGAAATTTTTAAAACGACCCGAGAGTTTTAAAAAGTACCAAATAATCCTAAAAACTGCTTAAAATCGGTAAAAAGATCCGGGAATTTCTTAAACGATTAGGGAATTTGTAAAACGATCCAAAAAATTTAAAAAGTACAGAAAATTCGTAGTTAAGTTTCGCAAATTTTAATTTCTATGTTATATTTCTTAAAATTTTTAAAATTTAACTGTATATGTTCAGAGTACAAACTCAAAATTTTAGGTAGGAAGGAATCCAAAAATAAATGAAATTTTAATGCCTACAAGTACAAGTCCTTATCCCAAAAATAAAATTTGAATGCCTAAAAGTCATTACCCCAAATCCCAAACGTCAATTAACTAAATTAGTGAAAACTTAACCAAGAATTCAAATTAGTAAAATTTTCAATTCTTAATTTTACAAAACATTTGTGAAAATGTAGTAATTCGGGTCATGTTAAAAATTGCTTAGAATTGATAAAACATTCCTGAATTTTTAAAACGAAGCAAGAAATTTTAATAAGTACCGAAAATTCTTAGATAAATCTCTAAAATTTCAATTTCAATGTTATATTCTTTAAAGTTTGAAAATTTAACGAGATGGTGAAAATACGAAATTAGGTAGGAAGAAAGCCAACAATAAAATAAAATTTTCATGCCTTCATTATCCCACATCCCAAGCGTCAGTTATAACTTTCTCTACAATCTAAACTAGTGAAAAGATGTCTACAAATTCAAATTTGTAAAAATTTAACGATTCGGATCATCATAAACATTGCTTGGATTTGGTAAAAAGATCCGGAAATTTTTAAAACGATCCGAGATTTTTTAGAAAGTACCGGGAATTCGTAGATAAATTTTTGAAATTTCAATTTCAATGTTCCTTAAAATTGGAAAAATTTAACTAAGATGATTGGAATACGAATTTCAGGTGTAAATCTGCAACTCAATGCCTTAAATCCCAAACATCAATTATTAACTCTCTCTAAATCTACACTAAATAAAAAGTTGTCCACAATTTCAAATTAGAGAAAATTTTCATATTTAAGTCATGTTCCACAAAGAAATTTACAAAAATTTAGCGATTCGGGTTATCCTAAAAATTTCTTGGAATTGGTAAAAAGATCCGGGAATTTTTAAAATCATCCAAGAGTTTTCAAAAAGTACAAGGAATTTGTAGATAAATCTATAAAATTTTAATTTCAATGTTATATATTATTCCTTAAAATCTGAAAAAGTAAGTTTAAAATTTCTCTTCTTAATATTTCTTTACCAATTAACATTAAAATACTTCAATATCATTAATCATTAAACAAATACGGGAAAATTATATTTTACGATCAGGAAAATTGAGAATTTTGGTAATGGGCAAATTTCGCAGAGTAAAATTATCTTTATCATTTACAATTGTTTGTTCCACATAAGTTGTAAAAATACCTGCATCTGGAGAATGACAAAAGCTCCGCACCTAGTGTTTACAACGAAAACATCATCATATGATCATCATATTCTTGGTACAGTTTGACTCTTTAGTAATATAAGCATCAATTACGATTTTAACCTTCAGACTTGCATTCTTAACCTAATCTCTCTTATATTAAATGCCATCAAATCATTCCTTCTGCGTCAGATACTAAATTGTGCGACCTTACATGTCATCAATCATTTCCATTTTTAAAAGCGCATTCTTACATTTTTGCATAAACGATCAATTTTAAGAAGATTAAAGCTGATTTCTAATAATTACAATAGCAAACCCTTTTCGGATATCTGGATATTAAAATCTTTTTTCAATTACATCAGTTTATCAGTCATGGAATTATGATTAAATTTATACGTCTATTGATACAGTCATAATCAATTAAAGTAGCTAATTATTTGTAATTTGGCATTACATTTGATTACAAAGTGTGTTTCAATCGAGGAATCATTATCAATTACAATCAAATTATAATATTTCAGATTAATAGATAATTATACGTTTCACGTTTGTAATTTGAAAATCGCTTCTGGAAATTAATTTTAATTAATTACCTAATTGTTTTTGATCCAATTTTAAATTTAAAAATTCAAAATATTTGTTGCTTGTTGAAGATTGTTTTGGATCATCTTCAGTATCGTCTTTTTGAAAAAATAGTTTGACAAATCGATTATAGATGGGCAATAACATAGTGTTTCTCAACTTTCTAATTGTGAAATTGTAACTTTGAAATAAGGGAATAATCCTTTCTAAAACTTGAAAGTCTTCATAAACTTGGATACAGGTACCTAAATATTTTGATTGCTGCGATTCAGGAAGTATACACTGTAAGTGTAACCACGTTTCTCCTAACTACGTCCTCGGGGCTGCACCCAAGAGTAAATTGTACAGAGCTCTATTTTCCACTGATTCATACTTCATCGAACAACTCAAGGCTCCCTCTTGATAAATCATACATTCAGTCCAAGTGCATGATATCAACCAATATTCAAATTTTTATCTGGAATGCATCCTTCTCCCAGAAATAGGCACTTTCAAAATCTTCTTCAAAATCGATACATGAATTACGATAGATGATTTGAGAATGTCTTCTCGGAACATCGATTACCTAACCTAATCTAAAGCTAACCTAAATTCAATCTATACAAGTCACAAGTTTAATTGATTTTTAATTTGATGCTTTTTCAATAATGTAAAGATTTTTTTAAAAAGATACCCTATGGAGATAAGATTTAAATTAGATTTATAATTTGAAATTTAACAATTTTTGCAGATTTCTTGATTCATTTTTGGTTGTTATGTGTTGTTAAATGTAAATTAAATTGTTACTTAAAATTCCTAGATCTGAAGAGGACACTTATGTGTCGAAACATGTTGTCAAATGAATTAAAAGATAAGGATTCTTTGTGTATGTCATTCATCCTTATATTCGAAAAAAGGCCTTGTAAAAATTATTTAATAATATTTGTATATATTTAATGCTACCATTACACTTTGTCTAAATTTCAAAAAGTAATTAAACATTTTTAAACAGTTTCTAACACTGAATGAGTGGCTTTCACTGATTTAGAGAGTAGCATTTATTGATGCAAATATTAATGAATAAGCGCAGAAAATGAGTGTCATTGAGAGCAGATTGCAGCCGAAGAGTAACTTTAGGGTCGTAAAACTGACACATTATCGCAAGGTCTCGCGTATCAGAAAAAATTCTTCAGTATTTGTGCATCGAAAATTACATGAGATTGTTAATTAATAACATAATAACCGATAATTTGTTGTTTTTGCTATATAATTTTTAATTTATACATTTTTAATTAATCCTTTTAGTTTATCTGCATGTTTTCTTATTTTATGTTTTTCTTTATATTAAATAAAACAATAAAGGCAATTATAATGATTAGGTATAAATGATAGTAATGATAGTATCATTAAATGAATTGAATCTATTATAAATTAACAACAATTGATAGTACGCGAATTGATGATGCCATTAAGTAAAGTAATGTTTCTTGTAATATAATTTAAGAAACTTAGAATCCTAGAGCAAAATTACAGTGACTTTATCGTCTTGGTGTTCGAGTAGAAGGCGAATCATTATCGGGTAATTGCACGTTTGGTATGCGATGCGTCTACAAATCGCAGTGACGTACTCTATCTTGCGATGAGCCACTGAATAGAGCTTCAACAACACAACCCTATTCTATTCTAGTGTCGCGCCTAAATTGCCATCAAGGTCGCATCTCTCAACAATTAGACAACCTCATTACCGACGAGTCACTCGGTCGAAAATTTTGCTTGATTCATAATTAATGTTTTTTGATAATTAAGAAATTCGAGATTTTTAATATAACTAGTCGGAAGCTAGTTGTTTGCAGTTTATTAAAATCTGTTTCTTTTCTCTTTTCTTCTGATTCTTAATTATGCGTCTGTATTAGATTATTAGGCACTTCAATTCTTTATAATGTTCTTTTTCTATTTTACTTTTTAAATTTTCTTCTTTGCCATTTTTTAGTTATTGCTTCCTTATTATATGGAAGTATTTTTGTATTCGTTGTATTTTATTTATTTTTTCATCAAATGTGTACTCTTTTACATTTTTTTAAATTTCAATGTTCCCAATTTCTTAATCGTTTTGCACGAATTTTCTTCTGTTTCTTCAATTATACTATAGGGGAGGTGGGGGCAAGACGGGGTTGGGGGCAAGACGGGGTACCTGCTTTAATTAAGAAACTAATTAACCAATCATGATCATTTTTTGCATAACATAGCACCGTTACAATAGTTTTTGATTGGCCATGTCACTGATTGATGAAACCGAGTTTTTTATTTGTTACATGAAAAAAACTGTTTTTGACGATTTTCTTGTCATTTTTGCATTTTATTTAGAACGTGTTTGTTATTTTAATAACAACATTTTATATGCTATATAATTTTTTTCATGTTCAACAATGATTACACTTGAAGTTAAGCACTTATTTATTTCCGTTTCGAAATTTAATTTTTAGAAATTAATTTTTTAATGTAATTCCGTATGTAGGGGCAAGATGGGGTATAGGAAGTGAGGGCAGGATAAGATACTGAAAACCAATCATTTTTTTATTTAAAAAAAAAAATCTTCTTTTGGTGATTTTACACAATATTTATAACGTTTTGTTACGTAAATAATATATTTCAAATACAGGACCAGGTAACCACTTGTTTCTTTTTATTATAAAAGTTGTTGTTGTAAATTAAACTTAATTTTACATGGGAGAATTAAAATTACGCATTAAACTGGTTTTTTAGTTTAATTTATAAAATCAATAAAGGTGCTTGCGAAATTCGTAGACAAAAATAGGTCGATTTTTATACTACCCCATCTTGCCCCCAGGGGGTACCCCATCTTACCCCCACGTTTAGTAAAATGGAAAATTTGAATTTTTTTTACTAATTCTTAATTCTATATTTAATTAAGTAACAAATGTTCCAAATAAGACATTTTCATGGAAGACTGATTGCTAAAGATTATTATTATAATAAATAAAATATTTTTAAATCGATAATATTAGTTTTATTGAGCTTCAAACCTTAGGTAGTCCGTCTTGCCCCCACCTCCCCTACTAATAATTTTCAATTTTTAAAATTATTGTATCTATTTTTATTTTTATTTTTATTAAGATTTTCTTTCAAGACTGCATTCCTGTCCTTTTCAAGTGTAATCTCATAATCTATGTTCTATTTTTCATTAACTTTCTCTGTGTTTCATATTTTAATTATTTCAATTGGTGACAATAATTCTTCTAATTATTTATTCATAATTAAATGCAATAATTGTGTCGCGTTATGAAAAAAGGGTCCTCAGAAGCAACAAATTTTAGGTTCTATTGGTGACTTTTGTAAGTAAAATACACAAAAAGAATTCAACATTGAAAAGAACATATATAATCAAGGTAAAACTATCACTGAATATACTCTTCATTTTTTCCATCTTAGGTCCCTTTCTTCATATCACCTTTCTTTTATTAAAAAATTAATATAAGTTCTAAGAATTTAAAGAAATTCTCAGAATTTAAAGGAATTCTGAGAATTTGAAGGAATTCTCAGAATTTAAAGAAATTCTGAGAGTTTGAGGGAATTTAAGGAAATTCTAAGAATTTGAGGAACACTTAAGAAATTAAGAAATTTGAAGAAATTTAAAAAGTTTGCATAACTCCCAAGGATTTCAAGAAATTCTAAAAACATGAAAAAATCCAAACATTTGAAGAATTTCTAAAAATTTTCAGAATTTCTAAATATATGAAGAAATCTTAACATTTGAAGAATTTCTAAAAATGTTAAGAAATTCTAAAAATTTGCAGATTATCTAAGGATTTGAAAAAAATCCGAAAACTTGAAGGAACTCTAATAATTTGAAGACATTTTAAGAATTTGGAGGAAATTCTAAGAATTTGACAAAATTTTAGGAATTTAAGAAAACCGTAAGAAATGAAAAGATTTGAAGAAATTCTAAGAATTTCAGGAAACTTAAAGAAATTCTAAGGATTTGATGAAATTCTGAGAACTTGAAGGAACTCCAAGTATTTGAAGAAATTTTAAGAAATTGAGGAAATTCTAAGAATTTGTCGAAGTTCTAAGAATTTGAAGAAATTTTATGAATTTGAGGAAATTTTATGAATTTGAGGAAACCCAAAGAAATTAAAAAATTTGAAGAAATTCTAAGAACTTGAAGGAACTCCAATAATTTGAAAACATTTTAAGAATTTGAGGAAACCTTAGGAATGAAGAGATTTGAAGGAATTCTAAGAATTTAAGGAAACCTTTAGGAATAAAAAAATTTGAAGAAATTCTAAGGATTTGATGAAATTCTAAGAACTTGAAGGAACTCCAAGAATTTGAAGAAATTTTTTAGAAATTGAGGGAAATCTTAGAATTTGACGAAATTTTATGAATTTGAGGAAATTTTATGAATTTGTCGGAATTCTAAGAATTTGAGGAAACCCTAAGAAATTAAAAAATTTGAAGAAATTCTAAGAATTTGAGGAAACCGTAAGAAATTAACAAATTTGCAGACATTACTAAATTTGAAGAAATTCTAATAACTTGAAGGAACTCCAATAATTTGAAGACATTTTAAGAATTTGAGGAAACTGTAAGAAATTAACAAATTTGCAGACATTACCAAATTTTTAAGAAATTCTAATAACTTGAAGGAACTCCAATATTTTGAAGACATTTTAAGAATTTAACGAAATTTTAAAAATTTGAGGAAACCGTAAGAAATGAAAAGATTTGAAGAAATTCTAAGAATTTAAGGAAACCTTAAGAAATTAAAAAATTTGAAGAAATTCTAAAGATTTGATGAAATTCTAAGATCTTGAAGGAACTCCAAGAATTTGAAGAAATTTTAAGAAATTGAGGGAATTCTGGGCCCGTATCATTTTGACACAAATTTTTTCAGGCAACTTGTTATATTGTACTCCTGAAGATGAATGTTATATTTTACTCCTACTAAAATCGAAGATTTTTAAGTTTTAATTATTCAATAATTGAATTTATTGCATTAATTAAGTCTTTGAATATTAATTTAATGTATTAAAATCAATTATTTAATAAATAAGACTTAAAAATCTTTGATTTCAGAAGGAGTAAAATATAACATTCATCATTAGGAGTACAATATAACAAGTTGCCCGAAAAAATTTGTGTCAAAATGATACGGACCCGGAATTCTTAGAATTTGACAAAGTTTTAAGTATTTGACGAAATTCTAAGAATTTCAGGAAACCCTAAGAAATTAAAAAATGTGAAGAAAATCTAAGAATTTGAGGAAACCGTAAGAAATTAACAAATTTGCAGACATTACCAAATTTTTAAGAAATTCTAATAACTTGAAGGAACTCCAATATTTTGAAGACATTTTAAGAATTTAACAAAATTTTAAAAATTTGAGGAAACCGTAAGAAATGAAAAGATTTGAAGAAATTCTAAGAATTTAAGGAAACCTTAAGAAATTAAAAAATTTGAAGAAATTCTAAGGATTTGATGAAGTTTTAAGAACTCGAAGGTACTTCAAGAATTTGAAGAAATTTGCGGAAATTCTAAGAATTTGATAAAACTCTAAGAATTTGACAAAATTTTAAGAATTTGACGAAATTCTAATAATTTAACTAAAATCTAAGAATTTGAAAAAAATCCTAAAAAACTAAAAAATTTGAAGAAATTCCAAAAATTTGAAGAAATTCTAAGAATTTGAAGCAATTGTTTAATCTTTTCGTTTTTCTTAAAGTAATTTTCATTTTATTGTTAATTTTTCTCATTTTTAAAAGTATTTCCTAAATTTTTGTATTTTGAAGAAATTTCTCATTTTATTTTACTTTATCTTATTTGTTTACGCAATTTGTTACATGTTTTCTTGTCTGATTTAAACAAAATTTTTTACCTTTAGTTTAGTTTTAGACTTTGCCCAATTGTTATATTTTGTAATATTCTTGTAATTCTGGTAAGTTTTCAATTTTTTTTCACTGTTTGTTAAATGATTTTTTTCAAGATTTTCTTCTAGATTTTTTAAAGATTTCAAATATGTATTTTATTATTATATTTTATTTTTATATTCTATTGTACCTTCTTCATTTTTTTGTTGTTTCACAGTTTTTAACTTATTAAATTCATTTTTTTACTTTTATTTCCATATTTTCCTTTTATGATAAATTCTTTTCATCTCTCTTAAAGTTTTTAATATATTTTTAATTGTATCATCACTTCTCTATTTCTTAGATGTTATTTCATAATTTCATAACTTTTCACATTTCTCAGAAACTTTTAATTTGTTTTTTTCTTTGTTTTTTATTTATTCTTGAAACAAATTTTCTTATTTTATCATTAATATTTCTCAGAAAATTTCTTAAATTAAGAGAGTTTCTTTTTAAAACTGTTTGATTTTATCTTCTAATTTCTTATTTTTTCAAAAAATATATTCATATCGTTTTTTTCATTAATTTGTCTCTTTTTTTTAGATAGGTCGAGTCCATACCAAGTGATCATACTAATTTCAGTCACATTAATTAATATTTATGAAATTGATAATTTGGGTTCCTTTAGTGGTTAAAAAAAGAAATTTTAAGTATTTTTGAAAAATTTTAAATATTTTTGAAAATATTCAAACTCAAAATTTTTAGTATTATTTTTTTTGTTTAATCATAACTTCCGTAATTTTTAAGCAATTTAGATCAATTTTTTTTAAATTACTCGAATTTGAATGCTCTTTTAAGAAAAATTATAACAAATAAAAAATTGTTTATACTTAAATTTTTATTAACAAAAAAAAATTATTTATCTAAAAAAATATCAAAATCATATCTTCGATTTTTTTAAAAAAATTCATAAACATAGCCTATAATGTGCTTAAAAATTTAAGCCAAAGAACAGGATGGTATGTCTTATAGTTTTCGAGAAAAAAATTATTAAGTTACGCTAGCGCGGACTGGTGTCGCCACGCCGCTACTCAGCGCGTAGCTCCGTAGTAACCTAAATGTATATGTATATCATTATTTAAAATAAATATAGCTACAGTATTGTGTTTAAATTATAGGCTTGAATAAATCTTACTGATTTTTTTTTAGTACATGGATATATGTTAAGTTTAATCAACTAAAATCCATAACGATTTCAGAATTTCAATAACAATAATCGTCTTTTTATCGTACTTTTTGGATTGTACTGTGTGCTAAATTAGAAAATAGCTTTTTTTCATTTGAGGCATGTAAAATAAAATTGCTTACTTTAATTTTAACTGTTATGAAATATATTCGTAAAGAATTTTCTGAATTGACAATTGTAATTACAATAAGATTACAAATAATTTAATTTAATATTTAAATATAAATAATGCAAGTAGAATAAAACCTATAAAACGTTAGAATTAAAAAATCGGAAAAAATAATTTAAATAAAAAAATAATTGGTAAATTATAGAAAAGTAATGAATAAGTAATGAATACTCGACCATAGCATATTCTAAAAGGACAAGATCTTTATTCATTTAAAATTTTTCATCGGATATAAGTTGGATGATGAAGCTTTCTAAATTTAAAACGTTTTATAAAGCAGTCTTACACAATTTTTTGAACAAGTTTCAGACAATTTTAAGTAGCGCTAAACAGTTCAAACTAGTTAGAAACAGTTCTAAACTTTTTATTAGTTTCCAAAAAGTTCTACACAATTTAGATCAATTTTTAAACTCAACTGTACAGAATTCTTTAAAAATATTTTCTATCTTGTCCTGTTTTTATTCTCGCGTGTTTACCATTTGAAAATTTGGACCTATCTCAGCTGAAAATTGAAATGAAGGCCAAATCAATTTGTGCGATATTGATAGCTAATTAATGGTAAAGAAACGCTTAATTGAAAACGCTGTGTGTCTGTTATTCGTATATTCTAATTTTTGTACCATGCATCATATCAAATTTGTTATTCTCTCGAAATGGGGTACTAAAGAAAAAGGGTTTAATTTCGCAATGAAAATTTAAACAGAACTCGCGACGCTTTTCTATACTAGTTCTGGGATTAAGTTTATATGACTGGGATGAAGAAGTATCTTCATGTTTTTCCCATTGCCTACTTTTCTCTGACAACTCCGAATAATAGAAATTCCTTTTTACGGCTCATGTACAGTAAACACAAAGTGCTTTATAAAATAATAATATACAAATTTCGCTTCTGAAAAAAGGATAACTTGCCCTTAATGTCTAGCCTGTATAATTATTATACTCGCAATTCAATCCACTTTAAAATACAATTTCGCATTCTCTCTATGACTTTTCAAGGATTCTGTCTATAATTTTCTCGCACGGAAAAGAGCCATGACACTCTGCTTTTTTTTGCCCCCTCGCCCCCATGATAAATAAAGTTCTGAAAATTTAATTGAAAGTGATATATTTTACTCCCTTTTTGAATGTCCTTTCAACAGTTTATTAGTGGAATGAAATTGCACTCTTCATTTATCCTTTTTAGTGCCGTTTTTAAAGCCGGGATTAATACCTCTTAAATAACGCAGTTGATTATTTATCGACCTGATCCACGTATGATCTATTGAGAATTGAGTTTCACAGAAAAGCCGAGTATCAAGAGAGGCACTAGCAGATTAATGTAGCTAAAGCAGCTTATCGACTATTCCCTGTCTGGGCAAATAAATGTCCGCATTTTCGTGGCATATCAACTAGCCTGGAAAATTGACACTAAATTCTCTAGAGATCAAACAATGCTCACCTATTTGTTTCTACTACTCTAACAAGGCCTTTTTTCATCTAAAAATGCGCGCACAAAAACATTTCATCTAGAATTGACGGAAAATTCGGGGAGAAATTAAAACAAAAATTTGGTGAAAGGAAAGAAAATATTTTTCTCGTGGTTGCGCTTTTGTTTTCAATTGAAGGAATTTGAAAATCGAATAAACAGGCAAGAGTGGTTTTTTAATAAAAAAGATATTGGAATTGCAAAGCTATGCTTAAAAACACGTGATGATAACATTTTTTAAATTATGAAAATAATAAGTAGGCTGTTAAAAATATTTTCAAAGTCTCGAAAGATTTATGTTACATAACAAAAATTTCTAAATGTTATAACAGAAAATAAATTCTGATATGCAGAATTTTATGTCACAATTCTCTTCGCGCATGCGCAGAATCAATGAGGTTATGTTAAATTTCTGACAATGGACACACCTGGCCACAAAAAGAGTAAGAAGAACCAACACTATATTGATTTTATTAATAATCAAGTAATTTATTTATAATAAATCATGTAATTTTTTTTATAATTAAGAATTCTCCTTTATGGAAGTAAGAAATTCGTTATATTAGCGAATCTTGTTGTATTGGCAAATTTTTTTTTTTATTATATTTTAATAGAAGATTTCTATGTCGCTATAATTTTATTGAATTTTCGCTGTTTGATTTATTTGAATATTTATTTTTGCGATGACTTGATGAGGACATTTAATATTTCGAAAATTCAATAAATAATTTTGAGGTTATTGTTATAAGGCCTCGTAAAAAGTTTTACCACAAGTTTAAAAAATACGAATTGTAAACAATCTTCTACTAACATTTTTTATTGTCAATATTTGTAATAAGATAAAATGGAGAATAAAGAAATAGATAAAAATGAAATAGATCCATGAATAGTTTTGTGTCAGGGGACACAACATATCGTCAATAAATCGCTCTTCCGTATCAAGACCAAAAACTTTATTTTCTTTGGACAACGAATACGAATATCTGTTACCAGCAGTTTTTTTTATTTCTCACCGACTTTAACTTCAGTTTTCTTTGCAATGATTTCTATTGGTGCAGCGCATATGAACTTTTCCGGATAAAAAGAATGAGGAGAAATTTTGCCGATTTCTCGAGACTGTTTCGAGCAAAATGTGCGAATGAAGCTATTAAAAGTAAATACAAAAAAGTTTCGTATGACATTTTGTGGCGTAGAAAAAAAATTTGGTCTGAGTTTTTTCTGAGCCTATTTACACCGACAGATTAAATATAGGCGTAAAAAAATAGCGCACTATTTAGGTGTAAAACGTCAGAGTGGGGGGAGGTAAGAATAAAAGTAAAACATTGTGTATTTTTTATTTTTATCTTTTTATTTGGATTTTACCAAATATAGTCTTTAAGCTAGCGATGTAAACAAGCTCTGTGAAAATATTTGTCTTCGCTTAAGTTTTATGCCATATATAAATAATTTGTATCTCATGATTTAAGTCACGTGTGTTAAGTCTTGTGTTTAATTTCGGCTCTCGGATATGAAACCGTAAAGAGTGAAATATGTTTCAATAAAAGGACCACAAAGTAAACTTTTCATAGACACAATTAGACTTGGTAGTTCTCGAAAACTAATCCTATTACGTTCCGGATTGTAAAAGCCTACTTTACAACCGGAAAGTAATTTAACGCTTATAAAGACATGCTTTTTTCCACTTTGGACATTTAAATTTTAGTTTCCTCGCAAATAATACAGATGATACTGGTTGCTACAAATCTTAACAGTTCAATTTTGTCAATTTTAATAGAAACATTACACAGAGAGAAAATAAAGTTCCTCTCCGTGTAACAGTAAATTGGAATTTATAATGCGAAAGTTTCCTCTTTTAGCACGTTTTCTTTAAATTATAAAGTACCAGATGCGTAGGAACGATTTTTATTCTAGAGAAGAAAAAGCTATTTTATACATATACAGTATTTTAGTTATTTATATAGTCAACTTATTGTTATTTTAGTTATTATTTCACTTTATTAATTTTCCTACATTTTCCAATAGTAGGTAATTTATAATTACTAAATATTTAAATATTTTCTAGTAATAATCTATCCTTCATATAGTATTTGTCCCTTCAGTTTGTAATTTCCTTCTGAGTTTATAGAAAATTTTCTTCATTTTATAGCTTTTATACATCTATTATTTTATATTTTTTATATTTACACTCTTCTAGTCGTTTTTTTCAACTCAAGTTCTTTTTTACAAAAACTTCTCCGCTTACTTTTTCTTCTTTTTATGTCACTTGTATGATTTTTTGTTATTATTTCTAGACTTCATTTTCTATTAGACTCCCTTAATTATATAAAAAATTTTACACTTTTAAATAATGTTTTTGAATATTGAATAATGACGATGAATTTCGTTATTAACGACCTCAAAAATTCCCAAATACTGAATTTTATTAAATATGTCAAATGTTTCTTTTTTTTGTCCGTCATATTGGATCCGCCATTATGAATTTCGATTTTTGAAAGATCACGAATATGCTCTCGTTATATCTTTTTGATTCAAATTAATGAAACTTTGTATAAGAGTTTTTAAAACCGTTGTTACCAAATTTATTACGGATTTTTCAAAATTAAAGATGTCGGATCTAATAAGTTGAACAAAAGTGCACAATTTTCGACATTTCGACACCCTGATTACAAATCCAGTCAAAATATTTAAATCTATAAACGATGAATTTGAATTGTTTGGAAAAAATGTAAAATTTTGTCTTCAAATTAATGAAACTCACGCTTTCAGGTACTTTTTGAGGTTAGGTTCAATGTTTTTAGGAATATAAATAAATTTTGAATTCCGGTTTTACTATTTTAATACAAAAATGTCGGAAAAGTGACATAAGATAACCCAAAAGTGACATAAGATGACCCAAAAGTGACATAAGATGACTCAAAAGTGACACAGACTCACTAGGCTAAATTAATCAATTGCAAAAAAGTCGATATGAAAAATTGGTTCATAAATGGTGGGCTCAAAAATTTTTAAAATCACATTAATGAGTATATTTAAATGACTAACAAATTAAAATTCTTAAAAAATCTATGAGTCGAAGACTTAAATTTCTGATTTGTTCACGATTTTATAAAATTCAAGATGACGGATCCAATATGGCGGAGAAAAAAGTAGGATTTTTGACAACTTTAATGTTACTCAGTATATAGAGTTTTTTTTTTTTGAGTCGCTAGTAACAAATTTGTTCACGATTTTTCAAAATTCAAAACTACGGATCAAATATGCTGGAAAAAAGTGCAACATTTTTTATAGAATTAATGATCCCTCGCCAGATTTCAAATTTTTCTTTCAACTTTCAACTGCCAATTATTTTTCTCATTTCTCAATTATTTCCTTTAATATTTAATTATTTCAAACATTTTTTAAGTTTTCTTTCAATTATTAACTATTTTCTAAAAAATTCAATTTAATTCTCTATAATCTTCAATTCATTTCTTTAACTTTTAATTATTTTTTTCAATTCTCAATTATTTACTTCAATTTTTAATTGCATTCTTCTTTTTCCAATTATTTTATTCAATATTTAACAATTTTCGCATTTTCTAAATTATTAATTATTTTCTTGAAATTTTAATATAATTCTTCAATTTCCAATTGATTTCTTCAATTTTCATTTATTTTCTACATATTTTTCATAATTTTCGTCAGTTTTAATTGACAATTCAGTATTCTCATTCAATTTTATGATTATTCATTAATTTAAAAAAAAAAATTTGTTCGAAAGCCTATTATTCTCACCATTTTTCGATTTCGTTTTCAACTGTCAATTATTTTTTTAATAGTTAATTATTTTCGTCAATATTTAATTATTTTCGTCTTATTGTAATTTTTCTTTTAATTATCAATTATTTTCTTGAAATTTCCACTTAATTCTTTAGTTACCAATTATAGTTCTTCAATTTTTTAATTATTTTCTACAATTCGCAAATATTTTCTTTAATTTTCAATTATTTTTATCGATTTTCAATTTATTTCTCTATATTTAATAATTCTCCGATTTAAAAATTTGTTTTTTCTTCCATAAAAATTATTTTAAAATGTTAATCCAATTATTCAATTCTGGAACTATTCTCTTCAATTCTAAGTTATTTTTTCATATTTTCTTTAATATTAAATAATTATTCCCTTTTTTCTATTATTTTTTTCGATTATTTATCATTAAGTTTCTTTAATTTTGAATACAATTGTTCAATTACTTTCTTCAATTATTAATTCCATTTTTCAAATTTTATTTCCATTTTTCAATTGTTTTCTTTTTTATTCATTAATTCTCGGTTTTTTTTCAAACACCTTTTTTCAATTTTCAATTATATTCTTTAAAATTAAATTTCATTCTTTAATTTTTAATTGCTTTCTTCATTTTTCAATTTTTTTTCCAGTTTTAATTTTTTTTTCGATTTTTAATCTAGTTGTTAAATGTGCATATATTTCCAACAATTATTCCTATAGTTTTCTTAATTTTTCAGTTTGCTATAATTTTCTTTAAATTTAACATTTCTTGTTTTATTTTTAATTATTTTTTTCAATTGTCTATTAATGTAGTCATTTTTCGAATTTTGTTTTCAATTTACAATTATTTTCGTCATTTTTCACATATTTTCTTCGATTTTTCAATTATTTTAGTCATTTTTCAACTATTTCCTTCAATTATTAATTATTTTCCGCAATTTTTAATTAAATTTTCCTATGTTTTATTATTATCTTAAAATTGTATAATTATCCTTTGATTTTTTAAATTATTTTGTTCAGTTGTTTTGTTTTTTTTGTTTGCTTTGGCTAGATTAATATCTATCCGTTTTTTAAATTTATTTTTAATTGTCAATTCACTGAAAAAAATGTTTAGTCATATCAACAAAATTTTTGTTGCTATGACTAAAAATTTGGTTGAGCCAACAAAATTTTTGTTACTATGACTAAACATTTTTTTCAGTGTTATTTTCGACATTTTGTTATTTTTTTTCAATTATGAATTATTTTTCTAAATTTTAATTTAATTCTTAAATTTTCATTTTTAAATTTTCAATTTATTTCCTCAAATTTTTATTATTTTGTTCAATTTCAATAATTATTTTTTTCGATTTTCAATCCAGTTTAATTTGCAGTTATTTAACTCCAACAGTTAATCCTATAATTTTCTAACCATTTTGTTTAAATTGAATATTTATTGTTTAATTTTTAAACTATTTGTTTCAATTGTGTAATTATGTAGCCATTTTTCGAATTTTGTTTTCAACTGTCAATTATTTTTGTCATTTTTCAGATATATTCTTCAATTTCGTATTTTTTGAATTTGCACAAATTTATAGTTTTAAATGACCAACAACAACGCAAAGTTTGTCTAACGCGTTTCCAAATTAAAAAAAAAAAGATCGAATTTAAATTGTCTGAAAAGAAAATGTAAAATAGTTACCAAAATTGGTAAAACTTACTCTTTGAGATATTTTTTGAGATTAGGTTCAATATATGAATATAAATATTTTTTTAATTGTATTTTGACCATTTTGATACAGAAGTCACACAAAAGTAACTTTTTGCCATCAAATTAGTTATTGTCAACGAAAATTCAGATTTGGAGAAATAGGTTACGAAAAAACGGGATTGGAAATTTTTTGATAAATGTCAAGCTCGGAATTAAAAAAAACACACGCACGGTTATAATTGAATGGCTAAAATTAAAGTTCATATAATCTTGGAGTCGAAATAATTGATTGTTGATTTAAAGAATGTAGATCGATCTGTTTAGTAGGATATACATAATACAGCTCTATGTTATATGGAACGTGATTTGCATGCTTTGGTTTACTCGAACGAACGGATATGGGAAATGCTTTGCCTATGCACACAGTGATTACAGTTGTGCTAATTTTCGTAAGCAGCGTAGCACGCAGTGTTTGCTCCATTCTGTAATTATTACCCAGGAGATGCGTGATGAAAAGATCAAGGAGCCTGCAGAAAACGTTAACTTTCCATAAAATTGGAGGGAAATGTATAATTAACATTTTTATCTGTTTAGAGTCAATAGACTCATTTCCTAAGAACTAAAATAAATAACCCTCTCGCATGTCCAAGTTAACAGTCTGAAAGCCAGGATGAAAATTAATATAATGCCAGGTATATAGTAAGTATGGAAATTATACAGTAGTAGTACATACAGGGGTTTATTAGCGTTTTGTTAACAGGTGACTATTATTAGGACAAAGTTTATGCGATGATTAATAATATACTGTTTTGTTAATATTTAAAGTCGTTTAATTTATGAATACTAATAATAATAATAATAATAATAATAATAATAAACGCAAATTATTTACTATAAAAAAGTGTTTTAAAAATACATTGTTTTTCTTCCTTTTTTTTTTTAATGGAGGCGCCATTTATTGAAAGAGTCGTCGGAAATAGTATGAATTGCGTATTAGGATTGGGGAAGTTGAATATTGGAAAAAGTTGGATTCCGCTCGATGAACTTTGGACTCGTTGAGCGGCATCGCGGGAATTTCAATGCGAGATTTTAGAAACATAAAGATAACTATTTCTCGAGGCAAAAGTAAAGTTAAAAATCATAAGATGTAATGACGATTATGTAGTTTGAAAATATTCATGATGAAAGAGAATAATAATAACAATAACATTGATGTAAGTTCTTATTCATCTCGTGTATAATAAGTTACACAATTCGGATTCTTAAATAACGAGAATTTTTAGAAAAAGGAAGTACCTCCCTACCTTTTAAATAAACTAAAAATCCAGACATAACATGTCAATGTCTCGATTTTTATTGGAATTTGCGTGGGTAGTGTTTATTTATCAGATGAAAGAGTTGCTAAAACCAACAATTTACTTTTAATTATAATCTACCTTCGGCACTTGCTGTCTTTACACAAAAAGATCAAAATATATTTTCTCTTTTTTTTATCATGCATCTATAGGCGAATTTATAAATTCCTAGCGCGGAGTGACTAATCAAGAATTATCGTGTAATTAAAAACAGTTGAAAATAATTTTAATTAACCGCATTTCTCTAGAATTGCGTCCCATCACGTATCACACTGATGGGGTAGGAGCTGAACAATGAAAAGCTTTGTTTGCTCTATAAACTTTCAAAGCTCAACCATGCGTTTGGTATTCTCCATTTCTTGGCTCGCGACAAACTTAAACTTACACATGTCATTACTTTCGCTTGGTTAAGTATTTTAGGCGTTTTCAGCAAATGTCATGTTTCCAAATTGTAGATATTATTTCAGAGACGGCGACTTGTGTATGGTACGTCTGCAAATTCCATAGAGCAAAAAATTCGCCCTATGGAATTCCATATGGCAAAATTACTGACAAAAAACAAATTTCTTAATAAGAATGTGGATGAAAGAATTTACAATTCGAAGAAAATGATTCAAATTAAAAAAAAAACATATTTTGTAAAAATAATTGAAAAATGATTAAAGAAGTTAAAAATTAATTAATAAATAATTTAACTAATTTCATATTGAAGAAAATCATTAAAACTGAAAAAAGTTTTGTTTGAAAAAATTAAAGAAAAGAATTGAAACTTGCGGAAATTGAATTTAAAAATTAGAGGAAAAATTGAAAAATAATGGAAATAATTAGCAAAAAGAAGAAAATTTTTGGAAAATAATAAAAATAGTTGACAATTGTAGCAAGTAATTAAAATAATAACAGAAAAGAATTGTTAAAAATTTAAGAAATTTTTAAATAATTTTAAATTTACTATTCTCAAAGATTAAAGAAAAGAATTGAAACTTGGGAAATTGAATTTAAATATGAGGGGAAAAAATAAAAAATACTGGAAATAAAATTGAAGAAAAATATTGAAAAATGATAAAAATAGTTGAGAAATGTAGCAAATATTTAAAAAAAAATTCTTAAAAATTGAAGATATTTTTAAATAATTTTAAATTTACTTTTCTTAAAGAGTGAATTAATTAAAATTTTAATAAATGAAATTTCAAATTTATTGAGGTTTGAAGAATTATAATATATAATAATTGTAATTGTAGTCTTGTTTATCTCAAGTATAGTCTATAATTTTTTTAAATTATTTTTTACAAATGTTTATTATTTTCTTTAATATACAATTATTTCTAACAATTATTTTATTATTAAATTTATTTTTAAATTAATTTTGAATTCCTTTTTCTCATTTTCAGTTATTTCTTTATTAATTTTCTAATTTTTTTATTATTTATCTCAAATTTTAGTTATTTTTTCAATATACAATTATTTTTACCATTCTGCAATTATTTTCTTATATTAGAAATATATGTTGAAATTTTTTCAATTATTTTTCACAAACTAAAATTATTTTTTTCAATTTTAAATTATTTTTATTACTTTACAAATATTTTCTACAATTTTATATTATTTCCATTATTCTTCATTTAATATCTTAGATTTTAAAATATTTTTCTCAAATTTTAATAATTTTCTTTAATTTCAAATATTATTATTTTCATTTTTCAAACAATTTTTTCAATTTTTATTTTCTTTTATATTTTTCCATTACTTTTTCTCATATTTAATTATTGTTTAATTAATTTAAAATTTTTTTATAATTTATCACAACTTGCACTTATTTTTTTAATATACAATTATTTTTATCATTCTGAAATTATTTTCTTTCATTACAAATATATGTTGCAATTTTTTTAATTATTTCTCAAAAAATTAAATTATTTTCTTCAATTCTTAATAATTTTTATTACTTTGCAAATATTGTCTCGAATTTTTTATTATTTTCATTACTTTTCAATTATATTTCCTAGATTTTGAAAGATATTTCTCAAATTTTAATAATTTTTTTCAATTTTTAATTAGTTTTATTACTTTGCAAGTATTGTCTCGAATTTCGTATTAGTTTCAGTATTCTTCAATTAATTTTCTAGACTTAAAATATTTTTCTCACATTTTAATAATTTTCTTCAATTTCCAATTATTTTTTTATCATTTTGCAATCAATTTTTTCAATTTTTTATTAATCTCACTATTCATTCCTCAATTAAACATCTAAATTTTTCATTACTACTTACTTTTTTTTCATTACTTCTTTAAAGCGAGTGATTTTTAATGAGATTTCTCAAAACTTGCGCTAATTTCTTTTTCTAATATTTTCTCATTGTTATTATATATATTTTTTTTTCACTTGTTAAGTACTTAAGTACGAAAGGGCTTTTAGCCCGTTAACCTGTATATAAATATATAAATATATAAATTTTCAATTATTTCTTTCATTTATCAAATATTTTTTTCAAATTTATTTTCTTTTATCTTTTTTGTAATTATGTTCTCTACTTTTTAAATATTTGAATTATTTTTCAATTAATTCTCTAAATTTTTATTTATTATCTCAAATCTAAGTTACTGTATCCACGTTTTAATTCTTTAATCATTCTTTAATTTTTTTTCTCATATTCCAAATACTTTCGACAATTTTTGATTATTTTTTTGTTAATTTGCAATGATTTTCACAAATTTTATATTATTTTGATTATTTGTTGATTAATTCCGAAAATTTTCATTATTTCTCTGAAATTTTCATTATTTTCTCCAATTAACGATTATTTATATCGTTTTTCTTCAATTTTTAATTACTATTCTTATCATTTTTCAATCAATTTCTTCAATTTCCAATTATTCTCACTATTCCATTCCTCAGTTAAATTTCTAAATTTTCAATTATTTATCTTTTTTTTTCAATTTTTATTTTCTTTTATCCTTTTGCAATTATTTTCTCAACCTTTTAAGTAGATATATTAATTATTTTTCAATTTATTTCCTTAATTTTCATTTATTATCTTAAATCTAAGTTATACTTCCCACTTTTCAATGTTTCAATCAATTTTCAATTATTTTTCTCAAATTTTATCTCAAATTTTAATTACGTTCTTCAATTTTTAATAATTTTTTTTCATTTGCAATGATTTTTACAAATTTTATATTATTGTGAAAATTTGTTGATTAATTTTGAAAATTTTAATTATTTCTCTCAAATTTCCATTATTTTCTTGAATTTACCATTATTTCTATAATGTTGTAATTATTTTTCTAAGTTCATTTTTTTTCGACATTTTTCAATTATATGATTTTTGTTCTTCAAATTTTCAATGTTTTAATCATTTTTTATTTATTTTTCTCAAATTTTAATTAAGTTCGTCAATTTTTGATTTTTTTAACTTGTAATGATTTGATCAGAAATTTTATATTATTTTGATTATTTGGTTATTATTTCTGAAAATGTACTCAAAATCAAATAAAATTGTCAACTTTTGAGTTACAATGATTCTAATTAAGAAACTCTTTAATTTATTATTGTTTTATTTCTCTCCCCCCCCCCCTTGGTCAATATTAAGTTTGCAGATGGCAAAAATTTACAAGTCGCCGCCCCTGTATTATTTACATATATTATTGCAAGTATAATCTATCCAGTTTATATATATAGATGCTGTAACATTTTTATAAACATGTGTTTTTCACCGAGAGTAGGATAATTTTTATTTAAGATAAACTAGCGTAAATTTTACTTTAGTACATTACTCTGTTAAAAATATATTTAACGAGATTTTTCTAGTAGAAATTTTTACCAGAAACTTTTGGCGTAGTAACAAATGAAAATGCCCCCCCCCCCCCCCCGATGTAAAAAATTCTTTTTTATCTGGAAAGTTATAAGTAAAAGGTGCTTTAAATTAAGGGTATGTGATGAAATATGACGTTTTAGACAAAATTTGTGAGCAACTTTTCCCTTAAAATATTGAATATTTTATCACAAAACTTGGTAGAATCACTTAAAATACCATTAGAAAATGAAAATAGTAAATATTATCACTATAAAATAAAAGATAAATGACAAATTAAAGAACAACAACTGACAAAGAAAGACGAATTAAAAGTGACTTTTACACTAAGAAGTGAAAAAAATTACTAGAACCAGAAACAGACGAAAATAACTATCGATTAGTGAAAATTACAAGATTTATTAAAAAACTAGCAAAATAAAACGCGCGCAAGCGCGTGATTAGTTTTTCATACATTTTAAAAATTATAAAATACAATAATAAATATAAAAAATCGGTAATACTATTTATCTAATAAGAAGAAATAAATATTTTAAATATAATATTTAAAAATCAATTAATATAAATAAAATAAATATTTATTTAGGACAAAATTTATAATATTTTAGAATTAACAAACAAAATTGAATAATGAAAAATTAGAGAAAATAATTGAACAATGAAAAACCATGGTTAGAAATTGAGATAAATAAATTAAAATTAAAAAAAATAATTAAAATTTGAGAAAATAATTAAACAAATTACATAAAATATTTTAAATGAAGGAAAGTTAAAAAAAATTTGAGAAAAATACTTAAAACTTTCAGAAGTTTATTGAAATAAGAGAAAGTAATTAAAAATTAGAGAAAATAAATGAAAAAAGACAAAAATTATGTAAAATTGAACAGAACAAGTTTTAATTAAAGAGAAATAAGTAAAAACTTTTTTGGAAATTATGAAAAAGTACGAGAAAAAGAACGAAAGTAATTGAAAATTAAAGAAAATAATATAAAAAATAATATAAATAATGAAATAATTAAAAAGTCAGATAAATAGCAAACAATTTTTGAAATTATGAAACAAATGTAAAGAATTAAAAATTGAAAAAAATAAATTTTGGAAAAAAATTGAAAATTTTTTTTAAATTTTAAAACTTGACGAAAATAATTAAAATATGATACAAACAATGGTAAGTTGTAAAAAATAAATAACATTTAAGTGTGATAATTGAAAAAAACTACAGAATTTTTTTTAAAAAAAGAAAAAATAATTGAAATTTAAAAAAATACATGAAGATCTTAGAAATCAATTAAAAAAAAAGAAAATAACTAAAAATTGGAGAAAAGAATTGAAGAAATAAGCTAAAAATAATTCAAATTTACGATAATTAATAAAATTTTTTTGGAATTATGAAAACAAACAAAAATAATTAAAAATTGAAGAAAAATAATCGAAATTTGAGAAAAATATTGAAAAAATTTTTAAAAATTAATTTTATAAAATGAGAAAAACTAAAAATTGGAAAAAAGTCGGGAAGAAAGCTAAAAATAATTGAAATTTACGATAATTACCTAATAAAAAAAAATTTGAAATTCTGATAACAAATGAAAATAATTAGAAATTGAAGAAAATATTTGAATTTTCAGAAAAATACTTAAAAATCTTAGAAAATAATTTTAGAAGAAGAGAATAATAATTAACAATCGAGAAAAATAATTGAAAAATGATAAAATTTATCCAAAATTGAAAAAAATAATTGAAATATGCTGAAAATAATTTAAGATTGAGAAAGAAAATTGAATTTTGGTGAAAATAATTTAACTATGAAAAATTGAAAACATTGAATAAAATTTGAAAGAAATAACTGAAAAAGTCATAGAGTAAATGTTTAGAAAAAAAAAAATAATTAGAAAATTACTTGAAAAATTTTAATTAAAGAGAGTAATTAAAAAATTGCAGAAATAACGAAAATTGATGAGAATACTTGCAATATCGTTATTTACACAAATGACAATTAAAAACCAGCACAACAAAACAAAATAATCGGGACTAACTTCAATCTGGATTTTAAAACGTGGACAGAAAAAAATGAATAAATATTAATACTAACAAACTTCACTTCAGACTTTAAAATGTGGACAGAAAAAGATGAATAAATATAAATACATACTAACTAACTTCAGGAGTTTACGGAGATTATTATTATTTAATAATTAGAAAGTAAAAAAATTGCTAGAAAGTTACAAAGTAACTAGAATACGACAGAAAGAACTATCTTTTTTTGAAAATTACGAGATTTATTAAATAAAATTACAAAGTAAAAAAAGTTACTAGTAAGTTACAAAGTAACCACAAACAGACAAAAGTAACTATCGATTGTTGAAAATTACTAAAATTATAGGAAGATAATTAAAAAAAAAAAAAATACTAGAAAGTTACAAAAGTTTAAAAACAAAAGTTAGTTACAAACTAACAAAAAAAAAAAAAAAGAAAATGACTGTCGATTTGTTGAAATTACAAGATTCATTAAAATATATTTAAAAAATAAGAAAATCACCAAAAAGTTACAAAGTAACCAGAAAAAGACAAAAAAGAACTATCTATTGGTGAAAAATTATTGAAAATAAAAGAAAAAATTACTAAAGAGTTACAAAGTAACCAGAAAAAGACAAAAAGAATTATCTATTGGTGAAAATTACAAGATTTATTGAAAAATTAGTAGAAAATAAAAAGAAAATTAGTATAAAGTTACGAAATAACCTTATAAAGGCAAAAGAACTATAGATTGGTGAAAATTACAAGACTCATTGAAAAATAATTAAAAAATAAAAAAATTACTAGAAAGCTAGAAGGTAACTAGGAAAAGACAAAAAGACTTATCGATTGGTGAAAATTACAATATTTATTGAAAAACAATTATAAAATAAAAAATTCACTAAGGCGTAAAAACAATTACTAGAAAGTTAAAAAATAACCAAAAAAATACAAAAAGAACTATCGTTTTGTGAAAATTACAAGATTTATTAAATACTCATTACAAAGTAAACAAATTTACTAGAAAGTTACAAGGTAACCAGAAACAGACGAAAGTACCTATCTATTGTTGAAAATTACTAAAACTATTAAAAAATAATTAGAAAATAAGAAAAAAATTACTTGAAAGTTTCAAACTAACCGGAAAAAAGAAAAATAACTGTCGATTGTTGGAAATTACAATATTTATTGAAAAATATTAGAAAATAAAAGAAATTATTACAAGGTAACCGGAAACAGACAAAAGTAACTATTGATTGTTGAAAATTACTAAAATTATTGAAAGATAAATAGAAAATAAAAAAAAATTACTAGAAAGTTACAAAGTAACCAGAAAAGGACAAAAAAGAATTATCTATTGTTGAAAATTACAAGATTTATTGAAAAATTAGTAGAAAATAAAGAAGAAAATTAGTAGAAAGTTACTAAGTAACCAGAAAAAGATAAAAATAATTATCGATTGGTGAAAATTACAACATTCATTGAAAAATAATTAGAAAATAAAAGAAATAACTAGAAAGTTTTAAAGTAACTAGGAAAAGACAAAAAGAACTATCGATTGGTGAAAATTAAATGATCTTTTGAAAAATAATTAGAAAGTAAAAAATAATTACAGAAATGTTACAAAGTAACCAGTATAAAAGACGAAAATAAATATCGATTGTTGAAAATTATAAGATTTTTGGAAAAATAACTAGATAATGAAAAAAAATCCTAGAAATCGTAAAAATAATTTAATATAAACAATAAAATATAGCTTATGTAGAAAGAACTAGGTAAATATTTAGATATAAAAATTGTAACTAGAAAATTTGGGAAAATTACTTGTAAGTAACGAACTCTCTAAATTTGAATTAGTTAAAAATAACTAATAATTAGTAAAATCGTGCCTGAGTTTTTATTTCAGCAATTAGTTAAGGATAACTAATTATTAGTAAAAAAAAAAATGACTTAATTGTTAGTAAAAACATAACTAAAAGATAGCTTTAAAATTTGAATAATTGAATTACGAAACAGAATTTTACTAAAATATTAGTTATTTTGATTTAACCTAAAAATGAATTATTACTTGAAATTAATAGAAAAAACTTCTAGATATTTAAAAAATAACCTGAAAGTTATGAAAACAAGTATAAATTTATAAAAAATTAAAAATAGACCTAAAATTAAATAAAAATTAACTAAAAAATGAAGAAAATATCACTAGAAAATTTAAAAATAACTTAATTAGCAAAACATAACTAGAAAATTAAAGAAAACAAGCAGAAAGAAGAAAAGACTATTCAGACTGAAAATAGATAACTAAAAATAGAGGAGAATTATTAGTAGGAAATAATATTTTTAAAATGTAAGTAAGTTATTAGGTTTTTTTAAAATAACTATAGAAAATTCGAAAGTATAGAGGTTTGAGGCGGGAATAAAAAACCCTTAAAAAGTAATTTGACGTTGGAAAGAACTCCGAGAAATATTGAAGTTTAAATTTCTCCTTGCAACAAGTAAGACAAAAGATTTTTAATTGTTTTAAAAATGGCGCTATTCGGATGTTAATGGGTTTAATGAAAACAGAATTTATCTTGATAGTAGATAAATATTTTCTAACTAAGGGAAAAATTTCATAAAAATTTAGGGGAAACTGCCCTACAATGGATAGCCATTTCAACAGTGGATAACTTTAAATATTTTATAAAATATTCATTATACAGAAACACATCTTAAAAATCTATAATAAATATTAATTGCTAAATAGTTCAATCATTATTATAATTGAAATTTATCATTTATTTCGTAATTATTTAATGTTATCCACTGTTGGAATTGCTATCCACCATAGGGCAGTTTTCCCTACATGTTTCTGTAGAAGAATTCAATGTTTTACTTTTGATTTTAAAGCACGGCCATATTTGGCGCTTTTAGTAGTGGTTTTGATAGCTCTCACCTGCTGTAAACTTTTTTTTTTATCTAATATCTCAGTTTTGTTAAAACACTCGTCTCGATAGCACACTTTTTTCGTATCTCTCCAGACAGTTTGTTCAACATTTTGTTTGAAAAGTTTTTTTGACCATTCGTGTTTGTAGCAATTTCATAAAATTTTCAAGCGAATCAAAAAATTGAGTACACACAAAATAATCATTAAAAATTAGGCTTTTGACGTTCAAAAGAATTTATGCACAAACATTCGAAGTCGATGTGTTACTAATTCAGTGGTAATTTTAAAATGGTAGCAAACAACTCGTGCTTTACAACTCACCACTAGTTTTAAAAATTTCAAAAACCTGTTTCTTGGGCGAAAAGACAAAAATTGTCGATTATTTTTTATTTTATGTAAATCCCTCAACCAGGAAGTGTATTTTAAGATTCTCTGTATAGAGATTCGATTCGAGAAAATGTGATAAAAAATTATTTTTGTCAAAGTTTTGACCCCCAGACAAGGCGTGCTTCAAAACTCCCCGGACTAGGGTGGTCCAAAAGTGCATGGGAAAAAAATAATTTTTTTTTAATACTCTCACCCCTTAGGATTATTCTATATCGAAAAAATACCCATGTTTTTTTTGTTGTTAAATTTAGAAGAGGCTAATCTAAATATTTAAAAAACAGGGGTAGTTTTTTTTCGATATAGAACAATTCTAGAAGGTGAGAGCATTAAAAAAAAATGTATTGTTTTGGACCACTCTACTCTCCACTCTCCCCTAAGATAAATATTCTTCAGGAGAATGCTTGTTTTAAAACTACAGTAGAATCCGCTTATAATGACATTCAAGGGAAATAAAAATAATGTCATATTAACAGGACGTCATATTAAGCGAATATTATAATAAACACAGCGAAAAATATACATAAGATCGAACTTTGTTTGTTTATTTGAATTTCATTTTACAAATGTTCGTTGTTTAAACTTTGAACCATATTATTTAGTAATATTTAAAAAATCTCTAATTTTTGTTTGTTTGGTTAATTTCTTTGAGTTATAATAGTAGTCTACAGCTCCAAATGCTTCCGCTGCACTAGGTATTTTCTCTTCGTCAACTTCTGTTTCATACTTAAATATTTAATATTCGTTTATTTATTATTTATTTACATTTGCCTATTTATTTGTACATACATTGTCATTTTTTTCACTTTCTGGTTGTTCATTCAGTATTTCATTAACGATGTTTTCATCCGTTAGTTCTTCTGATGTGACAAGGTTGCTGTCAACGTCAATGTGATCATCCCATTGTCCAACTGACTGCAGCGATTGAGAATTAAAATTTTTAACCCATAAAGAAAGGGGAGCGTCAAAATCGTTAAGTTTTTGTTCGAAGACTTCCTGAGATAATAAACTATCATTGTTTTCAAAAAATCCTGCATGTTTATAACAGTTAAAAATTGTGCGTTGGGAAATTTTGTTCCATGCGTCATAAATCATAATTATTGCATCCAACACTGTAATTTTAAACTTACAAAAATCTTGATCAGAATCTAAACACTCAATTGTTTTAAGCACAAGATTTTTTCTAAAATTGGTTTTAAGAGCTCGTATTATACCTTGATCCATGGGCTGCAAGATTGACGTTGTGTTTGGCAGAAGGAAGACAAGCGATATGCATTTTAAATCAGTGATTTGGGAATGACAACAAATGTTAATTGAGATTCGTCATTATAAGCGGATTGCTTGAGTTGAAAATACGTCACTATAAGCGATAAGTCATTATAACCGAAGACATTATAAGCGAACTAAATTTTACAGAAATAGTATAGAAACCAAACTTCTTGTAACAAATTCGTCATAATAACCAGTTGGTCATTATAAACGGAGTCATTATAAGCGGATTCTACTGTAATTTAAATTTAACGCAAATTAAATTTTAATGAAATATTCAATTTTCGTTTTTTTAAAAAATATTTTGCAATTAAGGTTTTTAATTATTCTAGTAATCTGACTGATAGAGCGCTGTATATCTAAATATTTTTTTCAAATCGTTAGGAAATAATAGAAACAAAACATTTGTGATTGAAGACAATTGAAAATGTTTCCTGTATGAAGAACAATTATCTTGATATAATTACTCAACTTTGACACCAAGGTGACAAAAACGATACGATGTCAAAAAGTGTAGAACTGATTGAATTAATAATTAAATGATAAATTGAATTGATATGCATATATTATGCGGAGAATGATTATGAGGGCAATGTGACCTAGGGTTAGATTGTTGTTGGAGCCATTAATAAACCGGCGTGCGCACGGGAGTGCGTGTATTCAGAGAGAAAGAAAGAGGAGAGGAGAGGGAAAAGAGAGAGAGAGAGAGAGAGAGAGAGAGAGAGAGAGAGAGAGAAATAGAAAGAGAAAGAGAGAGAGCAGTAATTGTACAGTGGCGATGTATCGTGCTCCAGTGCTCTAGTGTACTCGACTATTTTGCATATGTAGCTCGTGCACTTGGAGCTGGGGCCACTGTCGTTAATCCCACGACGTATAATGATTTTATTTTGCGTGCCATTTGTAACTTTGCTTTTCATGGTATTATTATCCACGCTGAGGAATGAAGTCTTCACTCTAATTGGAGGTGCCAATTACATCTTTCGCTTTATACTTTCTTTTAATTGACATTTTCCAATGGTTGATTTAAAATGCTCGTCATTAATTGTACATTGTGCATTTCCGAGACTAGGTCACATGGAATTTGAACAGAGAGAGAAAAAAAAGTTTAATTCTAGCTCTAGTAAAATACTTACAATTTTTTAAAATTTGATGATACAATTCTGCGCAATATAAAGTTTTATTTACATTCAGTTTCTTTACACCGTTTTCTCAAAGGACGAATTTACTTTAAGGACATGTGATGGATTATGACGTCACAAACCTTGATAAAATTAGGCCTATGCGGAAAACCGGTTTTCGGTTATGCTATTTTTGGAAAATCGGGTTTTTACTTTTCGGTTAAACCAAAAAACCGAATAACCGGTTATTTTGAAAAAAGCTGATAATCGGTTATTTTCAAAAAACTAAATAACCGGCTATTTTGAAAAAACCGAATAACCTGTTATTGAAAAACCACGAATAAAACTGGTTATTGAAAAAGAACTGAATTAATATTGAAAGTAAATTAATTTTAAAATTGAATTGAAGATTAAAATTGAATATTAAGATTGTTAAGTATTAAAAGTATTAAGATTAAGCAGTAAAAAGGTAAAGGTTAATTTTTATTTTGAATAAAAAAATTATAGTGAAAAAACCCATTATCACTGCAAAAACTGCTGTCTTCTAAGTGTCTTATTTTAAGACACAAGACATTAAGAAAGCGTCTTATGGTTATTTCAAGCAATTTCATTGGTCAATAATTTTGAAAGACGCTTTCTCATTGGTTTAAAATTAAGACACCCTAAAACGTCTTAAAAGTCAGGACAAAAATGTCTTAAAATAAGACACTTGTTTTTACAGTGATGTTTCAAAGTATTTTTAAGAACTACTTCTTCACATTCATTTTTCTAAACGCAATCTTAATAGTTCATTTTAATCTTAAATTCAATTTTAAAATTAATTTACTTTCAATATTAATTCGGCTCTTTTTCAATAACCAATTTTATTCGGATTTTTTCAAGAACCGGTTTCATTCAAATAACCGGTTATTCGGTTTTTTTTTCAAAATAACTGGTTATCAGGTTTTTTAATATATAATAACCGGTTACGGTTATTATACCGAAAACCGATTGCTAAACCGGTTTTTTAGAAAACCTAAAACTGGTTATAAATTTCCATAACCGGCCAGGAATAAATAAAATTACTGAAAATATCCATATGAAGGTCTCTCTGACCCGAATTTGTTGGAATTTTGACCCAAAATTAATTTTGGAATAAATTCGAACAATTGCAAATTTTTTAAAAATTAATGTTTAGCTAAAATTTAAACAAACTTGGTTCAAGTGACCTTTTTTATGATATTTTAATGTTTTTAAGTAATTCTACCAAGTTTCGTGACAAAATATTCAATATTTTAAGAGAAAAGTTACGGAAAAATTTTGCCGATCCCAGTGACGTCATAATCCATCACATGCCCTTAAACGGGATGAAAAGAAAAAGAGAAGGAAGCTTACTCGCTGACTATTTTATTCTTATCTTCCATCACACTTTACGCGAAAAAGTTAATTGAAGGTGTAAACTGACTGATTGATAGATTATACAGACCCACAAAAAAAAAGAATTTTTTTTGTCCGCGACTCTGCACTAGTATATTTTTTATGTATTTTTTTCCCTGAATCCAAATCTGAAGTCAGATATGCTAGATTGGCTCTACTTTCTGAGATAATCTTAAGGGCATGTGATGATAATGCTAAATTTGTCCGTAAACTTTCTCTTAAAGTACTCAATGTTTTGACACCAAACTTTGTAGAATTACTCAAAATACCATTAGAATGGTCTCTCTGACCCAAATTTATTTCATTTTTATCTTTAAACTAATTTTTTTTCAATTTTACAATTTTTGGAAAATTTTGAAAAAAAAGTAAATTTGAAAAATATTTAGTTTAAAGACAAAAATGAAACAAAATTGGGTCAGAGAGACCATTCAATTGGTGTTTTGAGTAATTCTACAAAGTTTGGTGTCAAAACATTGAGTACTTTAAGAGAAAGTTTACGGACAAATTTAGCATTATCATCACATGCCCTTAAAAGAAATTTCAAAATATAAATTAAAACCAAAAAAAGTTTTTTCTTTTTTACCGAGACACTATGCTAGTGTATTCTTACTTATATTTCTCCGCTGAATCCGAATCCGTAGTCAGAATAACCATATTGGCTAAAATTTTTGACATAATCTTACAAAACTGCTCAAAAACACGAAAAAAAATATTTATCCGGGACACTACACTAATGTATTCCTATGTATTTTTCTCATCTGAATCCGAATCCAAGGTCAAAATGATCAGATTAGCTTAATTTTTTTGAGATAATCTCAAAAAAGCGATTTTTGTGTGTTTTTTCGATCAGTTTTTTGAGATAATCTCAAAAAGTTGAACCAATCGGGCAATTCTAATTTCGGATTCAGATTAAGCGGAGAAAAATACTCAGGAATACACTAGTATATTGTTCCGGAAAAAAAATTTTTTTTTGGGTTTTTGAGCAGTTTTTTTTGAGATTATCTCAAAAAATTTATCCAATTTAATTATTCTGACTTTAGATTCGGATTCAGCGAAGAGAAATACGTAAAAATACACTAGCGTAGTGTTTTCGAAAAAATAATTTTTTTTTTTGGGTTTTGATTTGTGTTTTAAAATTTTGTTGTTGTTATTTTAAAAAGTAGAACAAATCTAACAGTTCAAACTTTAGATTCGGATTCAGCGAAGAAAAATACTTAAGAACACACTAGTGTAGTGTCTCGCACAAAAATTTTTTTTTTGTTGGGCTGTGTTATTAAGTTAATTGGGAAAAAAATTTTGAACCAAGGGCGAATTAGTAAAAAATGACTGATTATTAGTTAAAAAAAAAAATTACAAAATAGTTCAAATTTGACAAATTGAATTAATAAACAAAATTTTACTAAAATATTAGCTACTTTTTGACATAACATAAAAATGAATTCAGTTTAATAATTAGTATTTTTTTACTAAATGATTGACAAAAATGTAACTATTTGAATTAGTGGCTGACTTTTTGCTTCCAAATTACATAGTTATTTTTATTTTGTACTAATTTAGTTTTAGAGAGTGCATTTTCTAGTTATTTGCAAAATATTCTATATTAGTAATTTTCATTAATAAATGATTATATTTTACACTACCTAGTTCTTTTTTCGTAATAACTTTTTTTAAATTTATTTTTTTATTATTTTTTACTATTTATTAATTTTTCTTCAGTTTATAGTTTTTTCCTTCAATTTGTCATTCTCTTATTTATTTATTGTAATTCTTCTTAATTCTAGCTATATTTAATCAATTTCTAGTTGATATTTTACTTTCTAGTAGTTTCCCTCAATTTTATAATTGTCTTTTTTAATTTGAAATAATTTTTCTTCTATTTCTTTTTTCTTATTTTCAATTTTTTTTCTTTAATTTGGTTATTCTTACATATTAGGGTGGTAAAAAAAACAAAAGACATAAATGTTTTGCTCCTACCTCCCAAATTTGTTCTAAATTGAAATAAAAGTTACCCCTATTTTTTTATTTTGAAATCGGATAATATTTAGAGGTGGCTCAAAGCCTATGAAATTTTCCATGTATTTAAAAAATAAATGTCTTTGAAAAACAGTAGGTATTCCACTAATTTATTTATTAATTTGTTGATATTAACTAATATTAATTTTTTGGATTCTTTGAATTTTGGTGCTTTATTGAAATAACAAAAAAAAAGTTAATATCAACAATTAATAAAAAAATTATGAAATTCTGTTTTTTAAACACTTTTTAGGAACTTTTTCGGTTTATTAATGACTTGAGTGACTTTTTTCGATTTTATTGCAAATTTACAAAAAAGAGAATTTTTCCCATGCAAAATATATGGGAAACTTCATGGGCTTTGAGCCACCTCTAAATATTGTCGGAATTTAAAATAAAAAAATAGGGGTAACTTTTTTTTTCAATTTGGAACTAATTATTTTTGTCACTTTCTAGTTACATTATTGTTCCAAAGAGAGGGCTAATAAGTCCTAGGGACTTTATTCATTAATAAATAATCCAATAAATAAATTTTCTGGGTAATTTTTGAAAAATCTAATTACTATATAAATTTTAGAAATATTATTTCCTCTTTATTTTTTACGAATATTTTCTAGTCATTTTTTTAATTACTAAATATTTTTTTGACCCTATTTAATTTTTTTATTTTTCTGGTTGTGTTCTTCATTTTCTAGTTATTTCTTTAAAAAAAAATTGTTCTTTCAATCAAACTATAGTTATTTCTCATTTTTTTAATCTAAAAAAATGTTTTCTTGCAAGCAATTTTTCTCCATTTTATAGTTTTTTTTTCGTTAATTTCTCATCTTTCTTTTATTCTATAGTTATTTTTCTACATTTCCTAGTAATTTTTGAGTTTTTTTAGTAATCTTCATAAACTAATTGCTATTATAAATTATTGTTTACACTTTTTAGTTCTTTTTTGACACTCAAAGAGTTTTTTTTTATTTTTTTTTATTTTCTAGTTAGTTTTTTTTAACTTGTACTTATTTTTCAATATTTAGTAATTATTTTTCAGTTATTTTTAGTTTTTTCTTAAATTTATCATTCTATTTTTAATTTATACTAACTTTTTTTTTCTAGTTACTTTTAATCAATTCCTAGTTATTGTTTTACTGTCTAGTAATTTTTCTTCACTTTATAGTTTTTTTTTCGTTAATTTCTCATATTTCTTTTACTCTATAGTTATTTTTCTACATTTTCTAGTAATTTTTGAGTTTTTTTTTAGTAATCTTCATAAACTAATTGCTATTATAAATTATTGTTTACACTTTTTAGCTCTTTTTTGACATTCAAAGCGTTTATTTTTTTTTCTTTTCTATTCAGTTTTTCTTAACTTGTAGTTATTTTTCAATATTTAGTAATTATTTTTCAGTTTTTTCTAGTTTTTTCTTAAATTATTGTTTTTCTGTCTAGTAATTTTTCTTCACTTTATAGTAATTTTTAAAACATTCTAGTGATTTTGATATTAATTAATCTCCAAAAGTTTTTAGTCATTTTTTAAAACTCTGGCGCTTTTTTTTTAAATATTTTTCTTCAACTTCTAAAAAATGAGAGTGAAAAAAAATAAAGTGCTACCACTCTAGTACCTCATTTTTATTTTTAAATTGTTTTTCTTTAATTTGTCATTTTTTCTTATCTCTATTTTAATTTTTCTGCTTTTTTGGTTATTATAATACACTTTTTTGTATTTTTATAATAAAATACGCTTAAAAATAATAATAAAAACATATTTTAGGTGAGATTGTTAGTAAAATACGCATTTTCCAGACATAGTTAAAAATGTTATTATTAATTTTATTTTATTTTTAACTTTTTCAGGAGACTTAGTATTTACTAACAATCTCACCTACAATATATAATTCCCAGACGTAAAACAAATCACTTTTCAATAATAAAATAAAATAAATGATAATAATTACTCGAAAGTAAAATAATAACTATAAATTAACTAATACACTGTAAAAACAAGTGTCTTATTTTAAGACATTTTTGTCCTCACTTTTAAGACGTTTTAGGGTGTCTTAATTTTAAACCAATGAGAAAGCGTCTTTCAAAATTATTGACCAATGAAATTGCTTGAAATAACCATAAGACGCTTTCTTAATGTCTTGTGTCTTAAAATAAGACACTTAGAAGACAGCAGTTTTTGCAGTGTAATTATTTTACTTTCGAGTAATTTCCTCCTACTTTCTAGTTTTCTTTCTTAATGTCTTTTGTTCATTTCTAATATAGGTACACATTATTTAAGCTTCTTTTTTCTTTTATTACATAATTTTTACTTTTTCTAGTAATTTTTCTTAATTTTCTAATTATTTTTCAATCAATTCTAGTAACGTGAATACCAATTGATATATCTTTCGAGTAATTTTTCGGTATTCTTGGTTTTATTTTTTATTGTTTAAATATTCTTTCGCTTCTATATCGTCTTTCTTATTATTATTTACTTTTCTTTCTATATATTAAATTACTTTGAAATTTTCCAAAAATTTGTCTTCATTTCCCAGTTATCTTTTACTAAGTTCCATACTAATTTTCACCAATCGATACTAATTTTCATCACTTTCTAGTTATTTTTCTATACTATTTATTTCCACTTGAATAATTCGTCTTCATTTAACAGTTCATTTTCATAAATTTCTCATCCTTCAATCATTTTATGTATAACAACAACAGTAATATTATCTTCATTTTTTGCTTAATTTAAATCGGCTCTTATACTACTTTTCAAAACTTTCAACCGTTTCAAATTGGAATGCTTCAGCACTTCTAAATATCAATCCCTTCAAAGTGAAATCAGCACCATTTTCATCAAAGTATCGCATTAACTCAATTTATCAACACCCTGTTGAAATTGATCCATAAAAATGGAAGAAATTGAAAGGGAAAAAGAAGCCGGGATTTTTTTCTTCTTTTATTGAGATGTGTTTGCAGTCTCGACATAAGTTGATTTAGCGTGATATCAGAGGACGTAATTTTTCAGCAGATGTGAAGTAAATCTGTTTATAGGAAGAAGACGAGCGGAATAATTGTATCTCAATATTGTATGCTTCTAGAACTTGATTTGACTTTGAATCAAATTGGGGAATCACGAACCACTCGCCTGATTCTGATTGCGAAGTGCAAGGAAGATACGCTTGTATCCTTGAAGGTACGAGGGAGTAGCTCGAAGACGATCGATCCTGGTAACAAGCAGTCTAGAACTCTAAAATGAAGGCAACCGTGAGAAAGAGGTCGTAACGGGAAGCACGTATCTTCTCGTGATCTATAGAAAATGAAGATAAGGGAGACACGTATAAGTCTTCCGATTCATACAATCGAATTTCAACTTAAGACTCAATCAAATTTTCTCTTATTGTGTCGAGCTCAATTGATAAGACGCATCTTCCTGTAGATATAATTCATTCCATTCATGACTAGAGTGAACCGGGTAAAATGCCTATTTGGGTAAATTGGCATCTGTTAATAACTTTGCCAAAAATAAATATTAAACACAATATTGTTTTTATTAATGAAATATATTGAGGTAAAGATGGTTTCTATAAAGTTTCGTGTTTATCAGTTTATTATTGAAGAATTGTGAAAATGATGCTTTCCAACGATAATTTTCTCATTTTTAAATTTTAGAAAATATGCTTTTCTACCTCATAGACGTGTATAATTTCCTTTTTTAATAATTCCTTAAATATTTAGCTTTCTAAACACACTGATTTAATTTATAACTAGGTAAAAATTATGTCCATTTCATGGACATTTCGTTTCGAGGTAAGAAATAAATTAATAATATAAAAGTCAATTAGAGAAGTTATTAAAAGAAAAAGAATTTTAAATGCAAAAAAAGAAAAAACATGAATTATTTTACGAATTTTTGATCAAAATATAAACTTTATATAGGTCAGTCGATTCGATTTGAGAGAAGGAATCTGATTTTTGAATTTATTAAGTTGGATTTTTAGCATGGCAAATATGTTTGGCAAAAAACGATTTTTTCGATGAAAGAAGGTGCTAACAAAATTTGATTCGGTATTTTAAAAAATCCATGTGTTCAAACTTAGATATTCATAAGATAATAAGTCAACCAAATTTTACATACACACAAACTCATACACACACATTTGAACATTTGCATAAAAATGAAAATTTACGCTTTTTATATGAAAATGAGTCGATTTAGACTATTTTTAGAAAATCAAAACTCTTAACGATCACAAAACTTCCTTTATGAAGAAGGAAAAATAAGTCTTGAAATTAAATGAAGCAAATTTCCATATGTACGTATGTGTTTATATATGTGTGCGAGTATAACTTTTTTTTGCGAGGATATCTCGAGAACTCTTCAAAGGATTTTAATAAAATTTGGATAGCTTATTAAGTCTATTAATATCTAAATTTGGACACAGGGGTTTTTGAAAATACCCTATTAAATTTGTTTGAGCACCTTTTTTCATAAAAAAAATCGTTTTTTGCCAAAAATTTTTTCCATGCTAAAAATACAACTTAGTAAATACAAAAATCATATTCCTTATCTCAAAACGAATCGATTAACCTATATAAAGTTTATAATTGATAAAAATTCGCAAAATAATTCATTTTAAAATTTTCTTTGAATTTAAAATTATTCTTTTTTTAAAAATTTCTTCACTTAATTTGTATATTATTATTTTATGTGAATCCTTTGTGAAGAAGCAAATTTTTTTGCTTTCGTAGAAGTGAAGTGTTCATGAAATAGACATAATTTTCACCTAGTTTAAAATAATGTAGTCAACTTTAAAGTATGTTTTTAATTTTCAAGTATTTTTGCGATTATAAATTTAATTTTTCATATATCAATTGTTTTATAGCTTTTTTTTCGTTAATTTCTCATATTTCTTTTACTCTATAGTTATTTTTCTACATTTCTAGTAATTTTTGAGTTTTTTTTAGGAATCTTCATAAACCAATTGCTATTATAAATTATTGTTTACGCTTTTTAGCTCTTTTTGACACTCAAAGAGTTTATTTTTTTTATTTTCTTTTATTTTCTATTCAGTTTTTCTTAACTTGTATTTATTTATTTTTCAATATTTAGTAATTATTTTTCAGTTATTTCTAGTTTTTTCTTAAATTTGTCATTCTATTTTTAATTTATACTAATTTTTTCTTTTCTAGTTACCTTTAATCAATTCCTAGTTATTGTTTTAATGCCTAGTAATTTTTCTTCACTTTATAGTAATTTTTAAAACATTGTAGTAATTTTGATATTAGTTATTCTTCAAAAGTTTTTAGTCATTTTTTAAAACTCTTTTTAAAATTAAAAATTTTTTTTTGAATTTAAAATTATTCTTTTTTAATAATTTCTTCACTTAATTTTTAATTTTTATATTATTATTTCATGTGAATCCTTTGTGAAGAAGCAAATTTTTTTGCTTACGTAGAAGTGAAGTGTCCATGAAATAGACATAATTTTCACCTAGTTTTAAATACTCTTGTCAACTTAAAAATATTTTTTTAATTTTCAAGTATTTTTGCGATTATAAATTTAGTTTTTTAAATATCAATTATTTGCTTCAGTCTTTATGAATTATTGTCATGAATATTTAATTTTGTTACACAAGATTTTTTTTATTTTTGTCACCGTTTTCAATTATTTTCTTAAAATTTGAATTATTTTCTTCAATCTTTAAATTATTGTCAGGGATATTTAAATTTTCTACACAAGTTTCAATCTACATTTGTTATTTTTCGATTATTTTCCTCAAATTGCAATTACTTTTGTCATTATTCAAGTATGTTTTCATTTTACAATTATTTTCTTTATATTTCTATTATTTTTGACATTTTAGAGTTGTTTTCTACAAATTTTAATAATTTTGAAATTTTTTTTTAGTGTTATGAATTTTTAAAATTTTTACATCAGTTTTCAATTATTTTCTACAAATTTGAATTATTTTCTTCAAACTTAAATTACTTACTACATGTTTAAATTATTTTGACACTTTTGAATTATTCTCTTCAAATTTCAATTATTTTCTTCAAACTTCTAATATTTTTTTCAATTTTTCAATTACTTTCTATAAATATTTAATTTTTACACCATTTTTGAATTATATATGTCATTATTCAATTCGTTTCTTAACATTTTAATTGTTTCGTCAATTGTTCAAGTAATCTTTGTATTATTGTCGTGAATATTTATTAACTTTTACACCAGTTTTCAATTATTTATGTCATTATTTAAGTAGTTTCTTTAGATTTCAATTATATGGTTAATTTTCCAATTATTTTGTACAATTTTTCAATTAATGTAATAAATTTCATATTTTTTCCTCCATTTCAGAATTATGTTTTTTATTTTCCATTACTTTTTTTTTCAATTTTTCAGTTTTTTGTCATTTTTTAACTGTTTTCTACACATATAAATTTTTTTGACATTTTAAATTACTTTCTTCAAGCTTCAATTATTTTCTTGAAACTTCTATTATTTTTTTTAATTTTTTAACTGTCGTCTAAAAATTTTATTTTTTCACCAGCTTTCAATTATTTATTTCATTATTTAATTAGTTTCTTCACATTTTAATTATTTTGTAAATGTCTCAATTATTTGACTCAAATTTTTAATTTTTTACTCGGGTCTCAAATTTTTTTTTCAAATTTTAGTTATTTTTGTCATTCTTCAATTATATTCTTGCAATTTCAATTATTTTTTAAACTTCTTAATTATTTTTATTTCAAATTTCATTTTGTTTCAATTTTTCAATTTTTGTCTTTATTTTTTTATTTTTAATTAATTTTTCAATTAGTTTTGTCATTTTACAATTTTTTCATCAAATTTGAATTATTTTTGTCATTTTTCAATTATTTTTTCATATTTACATTTTTTTTTGGTCATTTTCAAATTCTTTTCTTTTCTTTTTTTATGAAGCATAGTTTTTCGATGTCACTTCAATTTTTCAAGAAAAACTTTATATTTCCTGTATTAACAGGTACACGGAAAAAACAAAAGTGATTACTACATATTTATATTTTTGGTTATAGCAACCAACAAAAATGGTTAATTTAATCATGGAAATGGTAAAGTTAACTACACTCATGGTTAATATAACCTAAAAAAATGTAGTAAATTTATAATATTAATAAGATGATTGATTTATTAGAAAACAAATTAACAAAACTTTTTTACTTTTATCCGCATTTTTATACATTATTTTTGTCTCGCCAATTCACCCGGAACATATCAAAAATGTCGAATCTCACTAAAGATATTTTAATAATAACTAATTTTATGTTATAAAATAAATAAATAAATGTAAATTCTTTAAATAATTATCTTATTTATTTCTCAATTTTTTTTTTAATGTGTGATGATTTATATTTCCAAAAATATAATTAAATAATTTTTTTTTACTCCAAACTTTTACATAGGCAATTTACCCAGTTCTCCCCTATTAATAAGTTTAGGTTAAACTTGATATTTGTGCAATTATACGTTAATTTTTGTTTATTTAAATATGATTTAATTTTAAAATTCAATTTCCTTCTTTGCAGCGAATTTGAAATAAAATAGATCATCACCATTTTCGGATTGTAAAGAAGTCGTTAATCTTGTTTAGGTGACGTTAATTTATTATGAATAAGCAACTCTTCTTTGTTTCTCTTTTCAAGAATTGACCCAGTTTGTATCTGACAAATCCCTAGAGAAGGGAGTGAGTCCTGCCCGTTTATTCTTTTCCGCTTTTTCAATATTGTATAGTGTTGAATTGAAATTCAGGTCCTTGTGCACAACTAATTCAACCCCTAGTTCCATTCAAGCCTTTACACAAAAAAAAAGATTGCTTTTCGAGTTTCGTGTTAATTCGAATTTTCCGCACATGTGGGAACATGGTTCTAACAAATTGTTCAACATTTTAAAATTTTCTAATATTGAAATCAAACAATTTATTATTTATTTGTTTGCTTATTATTTTACTTCTCGGTGTTTTATAATAAAAAATTCTCTTACTTTTCGATCATAAAGGAGAAGATTACTTACGACACAAGACGAAATAAGTTTAAGACCAACTCACCTGAAACAATAAACAAAAGTGATTAATTATTTGCAATAATATGTTAATTTGTTATTTAAGTTATTTTTGTCAATCCGGGTGCATTTTAAATTATACCAAAATTTGTTATATAAACGTACACAGTAAATAAATAATAATAATTGCAAATTCTACGAAATTTTGTATTATAAATTGTACATAATATTACGTGTAAACTGTTAATAAAATTTCAATTACATTTTCATGTACACGGCTTATAATAGCGTACTATAATAATTTAAAAGGGAACTTTTTTAATCAATGTATGTTGTAAATTAAACAGTAAATCTTGCGTAAATTGCAGCATCCTAGAATCCTTCCTGCGGTGCATAACTTTGACTGCATTTTGCTATAAATTTATTTTATGATCAGGTATCATAACTTGTAATCAATCGAGCCGTCATCAAGCTACAAAATCACGAATAAATCTCGTCGATTACGTGACCTTCTAATGCCTTAATGCGCTGATTCATGACACCTGAACAGATAACGCCTCCTATTTACCCAAGTTGTCAATTACTATAACAGTAATTCGACAGAATCTGCCGGAATATTTGCTTATTATCGTGTACCAATAAATCGTTCAAGTTAAATAGATTATTCATTCCTTTCAGTTATTTTCTTATTTTTCAATCGACCAATCAATAAACTAAAATAAATCGATACTTGTATATCAACGCATAAACAGGGGCGGCGACTTTTAAATTTTTGTCTTCTGCACATTTAATGTTGACCGTGGAAGGGGGGGGGGGGGGGGGGATAAAACTAAAATAAATTAAAGAGTTTCTTAATTAACGTAATTATTTTAACGCAAAAGTTAATAATCTTATTTAATTTCGAGTAATAAATTCACTTATAATTATTAATAACTAGATAACAACGCGCTCGATTAGTTTCTACAGCTTGTGTTATCAATAATTATAAATATTTTAAATGTAATACTTAAAGATAAATAGTAAAAAAAATACCTAAAATAAAAAAAGATTTATTTGTATAAGACAAAGTTTATAAAGCTTTGGTATTGAAATAAATTAAAAAAAAGAAGAAATAATTGAATTTTTAGAAGAAATTACTAAAAATTTGTAGAAATTTATTGGATAAAAATGAGAATAATTAAATGTGGTGAAATAATTTAAAAATAATAAAAATGATAGAAAATTGAAGGAAATTATTGTAATTTTATTAGGAAAATAATTGAAAAAAATACAGAATATATGTGAAGTAAAAGAAAGTACCTAATTACACAATGATTTCAAGAATTTTAAATCGAGGGAAATAATTAAAACATTATAGAAATAATCGAAAATTGAAGAAAAAAATGGAAATATGAGATAAATAATTGGAATTTTCGGAATTAATCAATAAATAATTAAAATAATACAAAATTTGTAAAAATCATTGCAAATTAAAAAAAAATTATTAAAAATTGACAAACTTAATTGAAATTTGAGAAAAGTAATTGAAGAATGATTAAAGCATTAAAAACTGGGTACAATAACTTAGATTTAACATAATAAAAAAAATTGAGGGAATTAATTGAAAAATAATTAAAAGGTGGAGAAAATAATTCCAAAAAGAAAAAAAATGAAAATTCAAAAAAATAATTTAAAAATCAGATAAATAAGGGGCCTTTCAAAAAACACGTAATTTTTACAGGGGGAGAGGGGGGGGGGGTCAAAATAGATCCAAAAAAGCGTTACGTATTTTTTTTAACGGCCCTTATAATTGAAAATTTAGGAAATTAATTGAAAAATAATTAATACATCTATAATAAATAAGAGAAAAAAATAATTGCAAAAAGATAAAAAAATGAAAATTGAAGAAAATTATTGATATTAAAGAAAAATATTTTCAAATGAAGGAAATTAATTGAAAAAAGTGAAAATAATAAAAAATTCGAGGAAATATTTAAAAAGAATAAAAATAATTAAAAATTGAAGAAAATAATTTTAATTTGTGAAAAATAATTGAAGAATTATTAAAACATTAAAAAGTGAAGACAACAACGTAAATTTGAGTTAATTATTAAAAATTAAAGAAATTAATTGGAAATTAATTAGCATATGTATAATTAAAAAGGTGGAAAAAATAATTGCAAAAAAGATAAAAAAAAATTAAAGTTAAAAAGAAGAATGGAAAAATGCGATAAATAATCAAAAAATTAGGAATCTAGTTAAGGAATACTAAAAATAATTATAAATTGAAGAAATTTATTGCAAAATGATAACAATAATAATTGAAAATTGGAGAAAAATATTTTAAAATTTAGGAAATTAATTGAAGAATAGTGAAAATAATAAAAAATTCGAGAAAACAATTGCATAATAATAAAAATAATTAAAAATCGAAAAAATAATTTAAATTTGATTAAAATAATTGAAGAATTATTAGAATATTATAAAGTGAAGAGAATAACTTAGAATTAAGTTAATAATTTAAAATTTAGGAAATTAATTGAAAAATGATTTATGTACGATAATTAAAAAGTGGAAAATTAATTGCAAAAAGATAACAGAAAACAAAATTTAAAAAAATATTTGACGAATGAGATAAATAATTGAAAATTGAAGAAAGTTATTAAAATTGGAGAAAAATATTTTAAAATTTAGGAAATTAATTGAAAAATAGTGAAAATATTAAAAAATTCGAGAAAATAATGGCAAAATAATAAAAATAATGAAAAATTGAAGAAAATAATTTTAAATTGTGAAAATTGAAGAATGATTCAAACATTTGAAAAGTGGAGACAATATATTAGATTTAAGATAATAATTTAAAGTTTAGAAAATTAATTAAAAAATAATTAATATATCTATTATTAGGAAGTAGAAAAAATAATTGCAAAAAGATAACAAAAAAATAAAAATTAAAAAAAATATTTGAAATATGAGACAAGTAATTGAAAATTTAGGATATTAATTGAAGAATAATGAAAATAATAAAAAATTCGAGAAATATTTGCAAAGTAATAAAAATAATTATAATAATTTTTTTTTTTTTGAAAAATAATTGAAAAAATCACAACGTGTATTTTTAATTAAACGAAATAGTTGCAGAATGATAAAAATAATTGTAAATTGAAAAAATAACCTCAATTTGTGATAAATAAGAAAATTAATTAAAAAATAATTGAAAATGACAAAAAGTAATTGAAAAATTATAAAAATATGTGAAAATTGATGAAAGTTATAAAAATTTGAAAATAATAATTGTATATATTACAGAATAAATTTAAATTTGAGATAAACAAGAGAACTTGAAAAATGAGAAAAATAATTGGAAATTTAAGAAAAAAATTGAGAATTAACAACATTTATGAGTTATGTCTTTCCATTATTCAATTGATATTATAAATTGACATATGTAATTCGATAGTGAAGAAATTAATTGTAGTTAGAAGCAAAAAATCGCAATTTGAAAATAAAAGATCATATTTTGTAAAAATAATTGAATAATAACGAAAGAGATTGAAAATAAATAGGTACAATAAATAATAAAAACTAATTTGTTATTGAAGAAAATAATTGAAACTGAAAAAGCTTTATTGGAAAAAATTAAAGAAAATATGTAGAACTTGCGGAAATTGAATTTAAAATTTAGGGGAAAAATTGAAAAATAATCAAATTAATTCGAAATTGAAGAAAATGTTTAAAAATTGATAAAAATAGTTGAAAATTGTAGCAAATAATTGAAATCATAATAGAAAAGAATTGTTAGAAATTGAAGAAATTTTCAAATAATTTTAAATTTACTATTCTCAAAGCGAGGATTTAATAAATTTTTAATCAAAGAAATTTCAAATTAATTGAAGTTCGAAGAAATTAAAAATGTTAGAAGTTATAAACTTAACAAAATTTGACGTAAGTGGTAAATGATTTAAAATTTAAAAGAAAAAAACATCTAGTGACAAGTTTCAGGTGTGGACAGAATGAATGAATGAAAAAACTTGTAAATTACAATATATAATCGTAAATTCATTAATACACATTCTTATTAGAAAACTTATTTTTTATCTTTAATTTGTCTATATGGAATTCCACAGGGCTATTTTTTCCCCTATGTAATATTGCAGAGAAATAATACACAAGTCCGCCCCTGAACATAAAATGGACGATAATATAAAATTATTAAATATTTTTTCTTTTTATTTTTTTCTTAAAAATACTACTTTAATATATTACTATTTACTTACTTTACTACTTTTTATCTTACTACTTTTTTCTTGATTTTTACCGTTAAAATGAAGCAAATTTCCTTTACAGGGTGAAAAAGTTAAATTTCTATTTGTTAAAAGTGTCTTAATTGGACTATCCTAATTTAACGGTGAGGATGTGTCAGGAATGTGAAAATGCAAATTGATTTTATGTAAATTCCATGGATTTGGAGTTTCGAGTTGGCTATACTTTTGTAGGAAAGCCGATAAGGTCGACATTTGAATGGATAAACGGGGTTGCCAGAAACCGGAAATCCGTGGTCGAGTAATAATTTAGAGAAAATTAGGAGGTGTATTGCTGAAGGAGGAATAACGACCAACCCGTCTCTATTCAATTGCACTTTAAGCATTTAAAAGTTATTACTTAAATAGTGTTATAAGCTTTGAAATAACTACATTCACAAATAAGAATCAATTTTCAATTTTATTTTATTATCTATTTATTTAAAACATTTATTTCAGTTATTTCATAAATTTATTTTGTTTATTTTTATTATAAATATTTTAAAATTTATTTTATCTATTGAAAGAGAATTTGTTACCGACTGTACAATGTTACTAAAAACTGCCGCTAGTGTCGCTTCAAAAATTTTGACAGTTTTAGTTTCTTTCTTCTCCTTCCCTAAAGCAAAGATATTCTTTGTCTAAAGCTCGTGAAAAATGTCAATTTTACTTTAATTTCTAAAATTTACTTTTGGCAACGAAAGAAATCCACGTTTTTAAAATCGCCATTTTTCTTGCTATAAATTGTCCAAGTTTGGTTAGATTTTGAGATTAGTGTCTATGTTGCGATTGCATAAGAGTCGGTTTTTTTCTCCGTTATATACTACATTCGTGTTTTCAAACATATAAAACACATATTAATTATATATGATATATGTTCTAATTTGCCTAAAGTAGATTAATACAAACCCAGGACCGTACGTATTAAAAAACAGGCCCCACAATATATTTTATAATTCTCCCCTGAAGCACCATTAAGTAAATATTATAATTATATTTATTATGAATCAATTGTTATTAGCTATGTTAAATTTAAACACAGAATCCATTTATTTCATTTTGTTTATTCAAACCCAAAAAAGTTTTCATCACGTGATCAAAAATTTAAAATAATTTTATTGTTTAAAGTAGATAATCATATTCCTAATTGAATTAACATTACAGGTAATATTTAATCAGAAACAGAACTTATCATCAGTCGCCCCGAGTTAATTATTAACTCAACATGACTGACAGATTCTATTTCCAAACAATCAAATTAGGCATATCAATTGTATTGCAAATTATTCAAAATACAAACACAGAGAGAAATGATAAGTAAAATTTTGCGCAGTTTAGTAAAAGTCTCAAGTTCCCATTACTGGTGTTTCATCAGATGAAGTTCGTCAATATCATTATGAAACGCAAATTTGCAGAAAGTTATGTGCTGAGTAAGTTCAATCTATGTCTGTCTTTTAAAGCCCGACCAACCAACTTTAAAGTGCATTTTAAATGCACATTTTCAAATTTATTATTTTTTAATAATATTAAACATGTGCACACGTATTCTTGAGCGCAAATATTAGCTGGATTCATAAATAATAAGTCCCTCTAATTGTTAATATTACGGAAGTCAAATTAACGAATAAAGTGGAGAATACAATGGGGGCAAAAATGTTGCTCTAAAAATTTCACGTAATTAGAAAAAAGTGTCGTATGAAAAATTCACGATACTCGGAAAAACAATCTTTTTTACTAGACGAGGTGATGCATATATAAGAGAATTTTTCTGACAAATGAACATGATACCTTAATGAAGATAAGCAATTATAAAATACCTTTTACGGAGAAATATAAAGAACGGACAAGAAAATAATGAAGGTTGCACAAACTGGGTTTATAAATTTTAACAAGCACTTTTTCTGTAAATAAATATTATACTCTGAGTACAGCATCGCGTGCGGCAAATATTTGATCAACTTTGAGTTAGAACATAATGGAAAATACGGTGCCAAATAAAACAGAATATTATAAATGTATTATAATTTTGTCATTTTATCAAATATGTTGTTGTTACATTATTAATTATAATTAAAGCTTGAAAAGTTTTATTATCACAAAATTTTAAAATGAAAATTTTTAGGCAATAATTTATCTTAAATATTTAAAAAGAATTATGTATTATAATTCCACTGGCAACATTAACAAACTTTGCATTGTTGGTAATTTAAAACTATAAATTTTTTTGACAGTTGGAAACAAAATTCGAAAAATGGACACACAATTACACAATTGAAAAGCATAGTTTAAAATATTGAACAATAAATATTAAATTTAAACAGAATAGTTGAAAAATTATAGGAATAACTGTTGGAAATAATTGCAAATTGAACAACTGTATTGAAAATCGAAGAAAATAATTGAAACTGAGGAAATAAAATAAAAATTTAAGAAATAGATGGCAAATTTTAGAGTTAAATTAAAATTTGAAAAAATAATTCACAATTGAAAAAAAATCATAAAATGACAAAACTAATTAACAATAAAAACAATATTCAAAAAATGGCTAGATTAATACACAAACAAAATAATTTAAAACATCAAAGAATAATTATTAGGTTTTAAGATAATAATTAAAAATTAAAAAAATTGTAGAAAATAATTGAAAATTGCGGAAAATAATTAGTAATTGAAGGAATTAATTAAAATATGACGAGAATAATTGAAAAATTGAAGAAAATATATAAAATAATGATGAAAATAATTATCAAATAAAAACAAAATTTGAAAAATGACTAGATTAATAGACAACTAAAAAAAATAATTGAAAAAATTAAACAAGAAATATTAAATTTAAAGAAAATAATTGCAAATTGAAAAATTAAGAAAATCGCAGGAATAATAGTTGGAAATAATTGTACATTTAACAACTGGATGGCTAAGTCTAACAAAATAATTGAAATTTGAAAAAAATGGAAAATTGAAGAATAAGATTAAAATATAAAGAATATACTTAAAAATTGAAAAAAAAGTAATTGAAAATAGTAAAGAATTAAAGAATATAGAAGAAAACAATTGAAAATTGAAGAAGGGGAATAAAAATTGAAGAATTGAATTAAAATTAAAATTAAATAATTGAACAATATTATATAAAATTAAAGAAACGATTAAAGAAAAAATAATAAAAAAAACTAATAGAAAAAATGCGTTCATTTCTTAATATTAAAGAAAATAATTAAAAATTAAAAAGTGGAATTTAAATTTGAATAAATTAACTGAGAATTAAAGAGAAAAGTTCTAGAATTGAATAATTGAATTGAAATTTCAAATCAATTTTAATGAGCGAAAAAAATAATTGAAAAAGTCAGAGAATTATTGAATATTGAGGAATTAATTTAAAATCGATAAAAATAATTGCAAATTAAGGAAAATATTGAAGAATTGAAGAAAGAAATTAAATATTGAAGAAATAAATTGGAAATTAAAGAATTAAATAAAAGTTTCGCGAAAAAAATTGATAATTAAAAAAAAATTATAATATTACCAAAATAATTAACTATTCAAAAAATAATTAACAATTAAAAAAAAATTCGAAAAATGGTGAGAATAATCGGTATTTGAAAAAAGTATTTTTTTAAATTAATGAATGATCATAAAATTGAAGGAGAATAATAAATTGTCAATTGAAAACTGATGAAAATTATGGAAAAAATTGTAGAACTTCAATGAAAACTGAAGATTTTTATTGAAATTTCCAGAAAACAATTGATAAAATTAAGAAAATGCGAGAACTTTTAAAATAATTGAAAACAAAGAATGCAATTGAAAATTGAAGAAAATATGTGAAAAATGTTGAAAATAATTATCAACTGAAAAGAAAATTAAAAAAATGACTAGATTTATAGACAACTGAAAAAAAATTGAAAAAATTAAACAAGAAATATTAAATTTAAAGAAAATAATTGCAAATTGAAAAACTAAGAAAATTATAGGAATAATTATTTGGAACAATTGCACACTTAACAATTGGATTGCAAATTAAAAAAATAATCAAAATTGAAAAAACTAATTAAAAATTGAAGAAAGCAATTAAAAATTAAAGAATAAAATTGAAATTTAAAGAAGATGCTTTAAAAGTAAAAAAAAAGTAATTGAAGAAGCCGAGAATTAATGAATATAGAAGAAAACAATTAAGGGAAATAGAAATTGAATAATGGATTAAAAAATTAAAGAAAATAATTTAACCATTGTATTTAAATTTAAAGAAATTTAATGATAATCGGAAAATTAAAGAAAAAAGACAATAATTTTTTAATATTAAAGAAATTAATTGAAAATTAAAAAGTGCAATTTAATTTGAAGAAAATAACGGTGAATTAAAGGGAATAGTTCTAGAATTGAATAATTGAATTGAAATTTTAAACCAATTTTTATGAGTAAAAGAATAATTGAAAAAATCCGGGAATTATTAAATAGTGAAGAATTAATTTAAAATTCATAAAAAAATTGAAAATTAAAGAAAATGTTTGAGAATTGAAGAAAATAATTAACTATTAAAAAAAAGTATTAACTATTAACAAAAATCATTAACACTTGAAGAAAAAATCGAAAAATAGTGTGATTAATCGGCATTCGAACTACCTAATTATTTTTTAAATTAGAGGCTTGTGATGATAATGCAAAATTTGTCCGTAAAACTTTTCTTAAAATACCAAATTTTTTTACAATAAACTTTGTACATTTACTCAAAATACCAGTAGAAAGGTCTTCTTGACACAATTTTATTTCATTTTTGTCTTTAAACTAAATTTTTTTTTCAATTTCACGGATTTTAAAAAAATTTCAAAAATTAGTGACTTTAAAAAAAATTTGTTTAAAGACAAAAATGAAACAAAATTGAGTCAGAGTAATTATAATACTTTGATTATATAATACTTAATTTATAATACTAATACTTTGTGTAGTTCTACAAAGTTTGGTATCATCACATGCCCTTAATAAATAATCATAAAATTGAAGGAAAATAATAAATTGTCAATTGAACTGATAGAAATTATGGAAAAAATTAGAGAAAATAAATGAAAATTAAAGAAATCAATTGGAAATTGAAGTATTGAAATTTTAAGGAAATAATTGATAAATAATTGAGAAAATGCGAGAATTATTAAATATTGAATAAAATAATTGAAAACGAAGAATACAATTGAAAATTGAGGAAAATAATTGAGAATTGAAGAAAATAATTAAAAATTAAAGAAATAAATTAAAAATTAAAAAATTAAATGGAGGTTTCTAGAAAATAATTGATAATTAAACGAAAAATTAAAAAAAATTAAATCGAAAAATAGTGTGATTAATCGGCATTCGAACAAATTAAAGATTAAATTGTAATTTTGTGAAAATAGTTGATAATTGCAAGAAAAATTACAAAATGAATAAAATAATTAAATATTAAAGCTAGCATTTGAGAAATGAGGAAAATAATTGACAATCGAAAGAAAAATTTGAAAACTGGGGAGAATAATCGACATTAGAACAAAATAATTACAAAAAATTAAAGAATAATTGTACATATATTGAAAACTGTTGAAAATTATAGAAAAAATTATATACTTATTTATTAATGAAAAAAGATTATTTGAACTGATATTTATAAATTTAAATTTTAATCAACTTAAATGCATTTTTTAAAAACTTTCCGATTTAAAACAAAAAATATCTTTGTACGAAACTTTAGGTTTGAACAGACAAAAAATAATTGCAGGAATGAAAAAACTTGCGGATTATTATTATTGTTAAAGATTTGTGATATAGGTATGAAAGAAATATTGATTTTCGATAAAATTTCTCATAACTTTTAGATGCACGAAAAAATTACCGGTTTAGTAACAAATTTCCCGGTCAATTTTATAATTCCCTATTACGTGGTTACCCTGTACTATAAATAATGTACATATTTTATTTTTATAAATTAATTTCCCAGGAAGATAATTAGTGAAAATTATGATAATTTACTGTTTTAAATAATCTCTGAAAAAGGAATGTTTCACACGCACTAAAGTGCGTGTTGATTAAAGCTATAATTCTAGAACTCAAAATTTAATAAATGCACTGCACAGCTTGTTCTGCTGAAAAGTGAAGCAATAAATAATTATTAACTTGAATTCCAGAATGCTTTTGCAATGTTTCTCACAAACTGAACAAATAAGCGATGGTATCTTTGTTGAAATAATGAGTTTTACAAGCTTATGAGAAAATTAAATCTTCCATTATAAATCGATAACTGCAGAAACATGGGCGAAAGAACAAGAGAATGCACTTTCCTTATATTTCGGTCAAGATAAGAAATTATTACAAGCTTGGATGCCTGGAGCAATGTATTTATCCGCACTGATGAAGCTGGATAGGTTAAATTTCCGTCGTGGCTAATTGCAGGGTTAATTATAAATTAAGGTATTAACTACTATTAGTATCGAAACGTGTTAGGCGTCACCGTGAGTCTGTTGCTTGACGTTATCGTATTATTCCTGGTCGAACGGGCAAAATAATTAGACGATGCACTTTCGCATAAACTAAAATCGAAAGTCTATTTCCAATTAACCGAGAAACATTGATCGCAATAATGATTCCGATTTTTCTTCAATGATGCCAATTTTTCACTGGATGCATATATATCTATACATATAGCTATATAGACACTTAACCTCCGAATCCAATGTGAAATTAATCGTCCTTCGTTAAGTGTGATTTTTTGCCCTCGGGCAAATGCATTAGAGTCACAAAAGCCTCGAATACCATTGTCAGATAAATTTGAGAAAATGAACTTTTAACGTTTTCGATTCACTTTTTCTTTTATAAATTGAGCTCAAAGCGTTCGACGACGTTGCTAAGTTGCCGACAGAAAAAAAAGTGCAAAGTGCTAATAAAAAAAAGACAAATGAGAAACAGTGATAAGAGAGGACTTTTCTCGATTCTGTAAATCAATGAAAAGTCAATGGCAAGTTCTAAGTGCTTTTAGAAGTTTTTAATTAAAAGAATCACGAGAGAAAATTAATTATTTTATTAATTAAAATGTAACAAGTTTTATTTATAATGAGAAAATTTATGAAATTTTAAAATTAAACAAAAATTGATGAGATTAATTGAAATTTATAGAAAAATAATTGCAAAGTTTGCCAATTAATTGCAAAATAATGTAAGAAATTAAAAACTGGAGAAAGTAATTAAGAAATCGTAGAAGGGTTTTAACATTAAAGGAAATAATTAAAATTTGAGTAAAATACCTACAAAACTAAGAAATAAATTGAAAAAAATGGGAATAATTAAAAATTGAAGAAAATAATTGAAAATTTAGGAAAATGATTTAAAATTAGAAAACAGAATTGACAAATGATGGAAACAATCGTAAATTAAAACAAATAATTGAAATTTGATATAAATACCTAATTGAAAATTTAGAATATTACACAAAATATAATGAAAACAATATAAAAAATTGGAGGAATTGGAAAAATAGTTTTTGAAAAATGATAAAAATAATTGCAAATTACAAAAAATAATTAAAACTTAAGAAAAATAATTGAAAAAATTACAAAATATTGTCTTTTTTTTTACTTGCCAAAATATCAAGGATATGTATGAAGTAAAAGCTAATACCTAATTGTAAAATGATTTAAAAAATGGAAAATTGTGGTGATACTTGAAAATTTAAGAAATTAATTAGGAAATAATGAAAATTGAAAAATATAATTGATAATTGAGATTAATTAGTTTATTTATTTAAACACAAGAATTTAACATTTAGGATATTAATTGAAAAGTAATAAGAGTTGAAAAATATAATTAGTAATTGAGATAAAAAATTGATAATTTAATATATTTAATGATAAATAATTAATATAATTAAAAAGTGCAGAAAATAATTGCAAAATGATAAAAGTAAATGAAAATTGATAAAATAGTTGAAAATTGAGATGAAAAATTGAAAATGTTAAAAATTAATTGAAAAATAACGTAAATAATAAAAGAAATAGAGAAAACAATTGGAAAACAATTTTAAAGCTTAAAAATTGAAGATAATAATAAAAATTTGAGATAATAATTGATAATTTAGAAAGTTAATTAAAAAATAATGAAAATTGAAAAATATGATTGGTATTTGAGATTAATTTATTTATTTATTAATTTAAATACAAGAATTTAAAATTTAGGATATTAATTGAAAAATAATGAAAGTTGACAAATATAATTGGTAATTGCGATAAATAATTGAAAATTTAAGACATTAAGTGATAAATAATTAATATAATTAAAAAGTGCAAAAATAATTGTAATATGATAAAAGTAAATGAAAATTGATGAAAGTAGTTTAAAATTGAGATAAATAATTGAAAAAGTAGAAAATTAATTGAAAATTAATAAAACTGATTAAAAATTGAAGAAAGTAAGTAAAAAATGATAAAACTGTCGTAAATTAAAAAAAATTTAATTTGCGATAAATAATTGAAAATTTAGAAAATGAATTGAAAAATAACGAAATTAATAAACAAATTCAGAAAATAATTAAAACATGATTTGACAAATTAAAAATTGAATATAATGATGAAATTTAAGATAATAATTGAAAATTAAGGAAATTAATTGAAAAATAATGAAAGTTGAAAAATATAATTGGTAATTGTGATTAATAATTGAAAATTTAAGACATTAAATATGATAAATGATTAATATAATTAAAAAGTGCAGAAAATAATTGCAAAATTATAAAAGTAAATGTAAATTGATGAAAATATTTAAAAATTGAGATGAAAAATTGAAAAAATTAGAACATTAATTAAAAAATAACGTAAATAATAAAACAAATTGAAAAAATAATTGGAAAACGATTTTAAAAATGAAAAATTGAAGATAATAATGAAAATTAGAAATAACAATTGAAAATTTAGGAAGTTAATTAAAAAAAATTATGATTGAAAAATATAATATTAATTAATTTATGTATTTAAACACAAGAATTTAAAAATTATGAAATTAATTGAAAAGTAATGAAAGTTGACAAATATAATTGGTAATTGAGATAAATAACTAAAATTTTAAGATATTAAATGATAAATAATTAATATTATTAAAAAGTGCAGAAAATAATTTCAAAATGATAAAAGTAAATGAAAATTGATGAAAATAGATAAAAATTTAGATAAATAATTAAAAAAGTAGAACATTAATTGAAAAATAATAAAACTGATTAAAAATTAAAGAAAGTAAGTAAAAAATGATAAAACAGTCGTAGGTATATAAAAAAAATTAATTTGCTATAAGTAATTGAAAATTTAGAAAATTAATTGAAAAAAAAAACAATAAAAGAAATTGAGAAAATAATTGAAAAACGATTTTAGAAATGAAAAATTGAAGATAATAATGTAAATTTAAGATAATAATTGAAAATTCAGGTAGTTAACTGAAAAATACTGAAAATTAAAAAATATATTTTGTAATTAAGATTAATTAATTGATTTATTTATTTATTGAAACACAAGAATTTAAAAGTTAGGATATTAATTGAAAAATAATAAAAGTTGAAAAATATAATTCGTAGTTATGATTAATAATTGAAAAAAGATATTAAACAATAAATAATTAATATAATTAAAAAGTGCACAAATAATTGCAAAATGATAAAAGTAAATAAAAAATAATTGAAAATGTAGAAAATTAATTGAAAATTAATGAAACTGATTAAAAATTGAAGAAAGTAAGTAAAAAACAATAAAACAGTGAGAAATTAAAAAAAAAAATTATTTGCAATAAATAATTGAAAATTTAAAAAATTAATTGAAAAATAACGAAATTAATAAACAAATTCAGAAAATAATTGAAAAATGATTTAAAAAATGAAAAATTGAATATAATAATGGAAATTTAAGATAATAATTGAAAATTTAGGAACTTAATTCAAAAATATTGAAAGTTGAAAAGTATAATTGGTAATAGAAATTAAGAATTGAAAATTTTGGATATTACATGGAAAATAATTAATATTATTAAAAAGTGGAGAAGATATTTGTAAAATGATAAAAGTAAATTAAAATTGCTGAAAATAGTTGAAGATTGAGATAAATAATTTGAAAATGTAGGAAATTAATTCAGAAATAATGAAACTGATTAAAAATGGAAGAAAATAAGTAAAAAAATGTTTAAACAGTAGTAAATTAAAAAAAAAATTATTTTCTGATGAACAATTATTAAAAATTCAAAAAAATTAATAAAAAATAACGAAAATCATAAAAAAAAATTGAAAAAATAACTGAAAAATGATAAAAAGAATTAAAAATTTAATAAAAATTTATACAACAAAGTAGATTTTTAATATTGAAAAATTATTATAGAAAACAATAATATAAAATATTTGAACGGATAAGTAAATTTGCATTAATTATTCGATACTGAAAAAGTAATTGTAATTTGAAGAAAATAATTATAAATTTAAAAATATTTATAATTTGTAAAGATAATTGAAAAATGATGTAAGTAAGTAAAAATAATTGCAATAACTAATAAATAAAGAAGTTGATTTAATGTTTCAAAAAATCATTAAAACTGAAAAAGTGTTCATTAATTACATTTTTAATCAATACAAGTTGTAATTAATTAACGTTTGAAGAAATTAAAATTGTTATAAATTTAAAACTTGACAAAATTGTAAATAGAAGAAAAATGACTTAAAATTTAAAAAAAAAAAGTATCTAGTTTTGTTTTGTAAAACTTTGTATCTAAAAATAACAGATGATTTAAAAAAAACAGTTAATATACGATGCTGATAAATTAAAAAAAATATTAGATGTTGTTAACTTTCGAAAATCTAACTATAAAGAGGTTTATGCTAAAAAGTGTTTTATTATTAAGAGACATATTTTAAAAATATAATATTTCAGAGATAGTTTATGCTTAAATCTCATGTTAATTGTCTAATTAAAAACTAATTTTTTTCCGCGAAGTTAAATTAGAAAAATTGGTAATCTTTTCGAAAAACAAGAATTTTTGTTTGTGTTGTTTTTGCCACTTGTACTACATAAAACCTCAAAAACCGTTATGAAAATTTAAAATCTCACTTTTATAGCAAGCCTGCTTTTAATAATTAAAATATTACTGTCAAACTTCTTGATATACTTTGCCAAAGAATAATTATTATTTAACTCCTGCAAGTAAGATATCCCAAGTTTTGGATCCCTTATTAATGTTTTAACGAGAACTTAATTCCAACAACTACGATCATCATTAAAATTTTACGGTTTAAATTCTTCCCGAGCAAAGTTTAAAGCTAAAATTATAAACACTCGCATTAACAAGAAACTTACAAAGGTTCGCAGAAAGGTTAGGTACATGAACTATAATGAGGTGCTTTTGATAAATTTTTCAACAATCTACAGAGATAGAAAACAAGAAGACAAAAAAAGTTTCTTTCTTTCACGTAATTCAATTTTACAAAATCAATTTAATTTCATGCCAAAAGGAAAGCGCTAAGCTTGAAAAAATTGAGCAGAATTTTGTAATTTCAAGCTGGATACTCGGAGGAGAGGCGAATTTGTCGAAATATTTCACATTCTTCCGCCGCTTAAGTTTCAAACGAAGGGCGTTGCTAAAGGAATATAGGTAGTTTGAGGGAAGACGAGACGAAAATATAAAAAGATGAGAGTAGAAAGTACAGAAAGGAAAAAGGGGAACAAATATATTCCATCTCTCGAGCATATTGGACAATTCGCACGAATAGAGTCGTATTCAACAAGGAGATGAAAAATCGCTCTGATGAAAAATATTCCAAAAGCATTTCAAAGCTATTCATAATTTTGGTTAGTTTCAATTTTTTGCAAAAATAATCAAAACTTTTAGAATCCTTGTCACACAAGTATTTTTCAATATAAATGACTTTTTTCACAATCGAGATATATATAAAGTTCTAGGGGACTGATTTTACCTCTTTTTTAACGGATGGTTAGTTAACGGACCGATAAATTTACATGCAAACAAAAACGAAAAACGCTTGCGGTTTTTATGCATAATTTAACGCGCTCTGTGAATTCTTTTAAATTCTAAATAAACGAAGAATAAATAAGTAAATTTTTAGAATAACTAAATTTAAAAGTTATTTCATTATTAGTTTTTTTTGCTAATTCAGATTTAGAGAGTGAAATTTTAAATCAATAATTAGAATCGATTGAAATGTTAAACTGAATGATGTAAAATATTTATTAAATAGATTTTTTTGAAATGAAAAAACAGAGAATCTTTGTATTTTTTAAAAAAGCCTTGACAGTGGAACGGATAAATGGAACATAAAACTTAATGTCGAGATTATTTTGATAATTTTAATATAAGAGCCTTGGGTGGATATAAAGAATTGTTAATATCATGAAATGTATCGTATTTTTTCTTTTATTTAAAAATTAAGTAATTAATTAAGTAATGTCTTAAATAATGTTGTTTATTGATAAAAGTCGATAAAATTAATTAAAGATGAATAAAACAAGATTTATTATTTGTACAGGACAAAAATTATAAAATTTTAGAATTGAAAAACTTTTTTTAAAAAATTGTAATTTGAGAAAAAAATGCCAACATTTTTAGAAATTGTTTAGATAAGAATGAGAATAAGTAAAATTGGGCATAATCATTGAAAAATGATAAAAATAATAAAAAATTGAAGATACTTAGGGGAGAGTAGCCATCAATGTACCAGTTTTTTCAATGAACCATTTTAATTTTCTCATTAACAATTAAGTAAAAATTCTCCTAATTTTAAATATAAATGAAGTTTGCGTAAACACACTACGTCCATAAATTTGAGACGTGTGGATTTATTCTTTACAGAGAAAATTAAAAAAAAACTGTTTTTGATGCACTGAAGAAAAAATTTACCTAAAATACAAACACGTTTTTTAATTGTAATAAGGCAATTTAAAAATAAATGTACTTACGATTTATTTTGTATCGGGCCTTAACTACAATATTCTAATGAGATAAAGATTTTAAAATATTGGATTAAGTTATAAAAAACCATTTTTGTTGCAAATGTCATGTTGATTCAATGTACCGGGGAACAATGAACCACCTGGAATTTCAATGTATTTTCGATTTCCAGAGTGGTATGTCTGATTATAAAACTAGGCATGCGTACAGCATGTTACAGCGATTGTTATCAGTACTCTTCTCAACATAGCAAAACTAAAATGCCATTTTAGCTAGTTAACTTAAATTTGAGGTATATTTATGTTCTACATTATCAATTAAAAAGTGTTAAGTAATAATTTTTTATAGTATTTGATAGAAAATAAGTTTTTTTACAAAGTGAAAATTGCAATATTATTATTGTTGAACATTTTTAGTGTTTTTATAGAGGTGGTTCATTGTGTACCCAGGTTGTTGAAAATGAAAATAGCTTGTTAGTTTAGAAAAATCCTAAATTTTATTATTTAATCAAAATAAATCGGGTATAATATGTGTGCATTACCTAGAGAAGTGTTGTAGTTTTATATTGATGCAAAGAAGTGATTGAAATTAGTGAAATAGAATAAATAATATGACCTTGAAAAACCCCGGTACGTTGATGGCCACTCTCCCCTATTGCAATTTCAGAAAAATAATTGGAAAAAATACAGAATATTATATCAAGTAAAAAATAAAAATATTTTTAAATGATGTCAAATTGACTATGCGTAGATTAATTAAAATTGTAATTAATAAAATTTTGAATTAATTGAAGTTTGAAGAAATTAAAATTGTTATAAGTTATAAACTTGACAAAATTTTACGTAAGTTTTGAATGATTTAAAATTTAAAAGAAAAAGAACGTCTAGTAACAAATTTCTCGTGTGGACATAATGAATGAGTAATTGAATGAAAGAAACTTGTACATTATAATATATAATTCATGTATCCACATTCTTATTAAAAAATTTTTTTTGTCTGTAATTTTGCCATATGGAATTCCACAGAGCGACTTTTTTGCCCTATGGAATATTGCAGAAGTATCATTCACAAGTCACCGCCCCTGCAAATCTATATTTTTTCATGTGTAATTTTTTCTGAATGAAAAGCGGTAATTCCCGATCACGTGGATTTTCTATTCTCAAAATAACTCATTGAGCTTTATCTCACTATTTATATTTAAGAAAAAAAGATATACAATGTGCTGAGCAGCAACAAACAAAAGCAGCAAATCATTCACATAAGGATGACATTGATGGGCTGCACATTTTTCAGTCACTATTCATATGAAACAGAAGCATTATACAAACAGCTTGTACAATGCTTTTGTGTGGAAAATGCGTCCTCTGAGAGTGACGTTCAATTTTTTACAATCTAAATAACTATTCATATACAAACTACACGACCATAATCCTAAAAATGAAGAGTTTCATTTATATTAAAATGTAAACCTTCTTTTATATTTAAAATACAAAGTTACTTTAATTAAAAATAATATTTAAAATATAAATAAATTTAAAATATAGATCTTTCATTAAAAATGTAAACCTCTTTTTTTTTTTAATAAAACCATTCCTTTAATATTTACACCTTTTTCAATCTAAAAACCTATAGTATAATTGAAGCACTTAGTTTAATATTCGCGCAGAAATGCAAATAACTCCATTATTATATTAAACGTCATTCAAGCTCTTTCGTGAGCTGTAATGCGATACTTGAATGAAGAAGAGATAAAAGAGATATAACTTTGTACATACTATTATGAACTAATTAATTATTGATAATTGGTTTTCACCGCAACACGCAGTCGACAGACTGGTATATACTATATTCTAAAATGGAACTAAGTGCCTCTTAGTTACATACATGTTACCCTATATAATCCATATAGTTCAAAATTTACATAAATTTATTACCCAAGCCATTAACCTGTCATTGCAAAAGCCCTTTCAAACAAATTAATTTAAACAAATACACCTTACTTTTCAAGTCAGATAACAAATGTAGCATGCTCAACGTATATAGATAGGTGAAATAAAACATTTTACGGTTTTCATTTTACTGGAACAAACGAAAATTGATTTGTACACCGCTAACGAAATTGAATTTTTTTTGTTTTTTTTTTTATTTTTCAGCAGCAGCAGCAACAACATTTTCTTAACACACGATTCAGCCACCCTGCAATTTCATATTTGTTTGAATGAAAATTTTATTGAATTGGAAAAGCTTTGCGGAATTTCGTTCTTTCATTTCTAATAAATATTGAATAATGCAGGCTTCAGTGGTTTATTCACAGTAATTTTCTGTATTGATAGAAAACTTTCGATGCATGTTCGGTAAATTTAATTTACTAGAGAAGGAACTCAGGGCTGGGAAGCCGATTTCGACTGTAATTCTTGTTTAAATACTTTGTCGAACATGAATGCTATTCAATCTAACAAAGTCGATCGCAATTCTCAATATGCATTTTGCGAGGTGTGAATTTTTCAGTCTTTTATAACTTTTTTTTTTGTAAAAATGTACGTATATTTTTTAAAACCAAATCGGTTTCCCGTTCTTCAGATCTCACTCATATTATTTTAGTTGCGATAATAACACTTTAGGAACATTGTTTTCAACCCTTTTGAAATTGTAAATTTTCACGTTGAAGGTATTTTCCTGTACATTAAACAAGTCACAGGGACTGACATTGTATGTAGAGTCAGCAAAATTATCTACTATCGCACTACCGTGTTTGCAAAACGTGGTCAACGTCTCGCTAAGTTAAACGAGCCAGCGGGTATTTCATACTTGTCTCTACTCTATATTTATATTCATTTTACAATTTAACAAATTATGAGTGGGAAATTATTTAAAACGAGTTTTTAACAGTAGTTTGTTATACTTATAGTAATTTTGCGTGTATCTATGTCCAGAGACATAACTTACATGAAAAGTGGCGTCTCTCCTCCACCCCGGAAATGAATTGGTTAGAATACTTTTATAATATGTACTTATGCGTATATAGGATTTGGATTTCTTCTCTTAAAAATATTCGTTCCCACACATCTAAAAGTAGTAATTAAAAGTTGATTTAAATCAACTAGAAGATGAAGAAACAATACTACATTAAAGAAAAAGAAGAAAGAGGAATTGAAGAAAAAAAAACAAAAAAATGAAGAGGAATTTCTGAATAGAAAAAAAATACTAGAAAGTGACAAAATAACCAGAAAAAGACGAAAATAAATATAAATTAGTGAAAACTACTAGAATTTATTGAAAAATTAATATAGAAATTGAAGAAAATTGCCTATAAAATTTAAACTAGGTCAAAACTATGTCAATTTCGTGAACTTTCGAAAAAGAATTAAGGAAGCAATAAATTAATAATATAAAAGTTAGTTAGAGAAGTTATTAAAAAAAAGAATTTTAAATGCAAAGAAATAAATAAACATGAATTATTTTACGAATTTTGGAGCAATTATAAACTTTATGTAGGTCAACACTCTAAAAACAAGTGTCTTATTTTGTCCTCACTTTTAAGACATTTTGAGGTGTCTTAATTTAAAACCATTGAGATAGTGTCTTAAAAATGCCTGTAAGACGCTTTCTAAACGTCTTATGTCTTAAAATTAGACACTTGTAAGACACCTGTTTTTACAGTGAATCGATTTGTTTTGCGATAAGGAATATGATTTTTGTATTCATTAAATTGTATTTTAAGTATGGAAAAAAATTTGGCTCAAAACTATTTTTTTAACGAAAAAAGGTGCTCAAGAAAATTTGATTGGGTATTTTCGAAAATCCCTGTATCCAAATTTGGATATTTATGATCTTAGTAAGACATCTAAATTTTATTGAAATCCTTTGAAGCGTTCTCGAGACATCCTGACAATAAAAACAAATTTACAGTCTTCACACACATACAAACACACACACACACACACACATAAATCTAAACATTTGCATAAAAATAAAAAGTGTAAACAAAAAAAAAAATTTTCTTTAGACAAACGATGACTTTATTGTCAAAAAAATAAGTCAAATATACTTTGTGGTCGTTTGATAAAAAAAAAAAAAAAAAAAATTGATGGTATTTGACAATTTTAAAATTACGATAAAAAAATTATTTTTGGAAAGATAAGATAAAAAAATCTAAAATAATTTATTCTACTTTCTGAAAATGAAAATGTACGTTTTTTTTTGATAAAAATAAGTCGATTAAGACTATTTTTAAAAAATTGAAAATCTTAACGATTCCAAACTTTCTCTATGAAGAAACAAAAATTAATAGAAAGTTATAAAATAACCAGAAAGAAACGGAAATAAATATCAATTAGTCAAAATTACTAGAATTTATTGTAAAATTATTAGGAAATGAAGAAAAATGCCTATAATATGTAGAAATATTTCAATAAAATGAAAATAAAACTAAAAATACGAAAAAAATATAAATAAAAGAAAAAATTGTAGATATTAAAGAAGATAATTAGAAAGTAGCGGATTTATTGAAAGATAACTAGAAAATGAAGGAACAAAACTAGAAAACATGCAAAAATAACTAAATTGATTGAAATAAGTAGAAAGGATTTTTATCCTACATTTAAACAAGGAAAATAAGTATAAACAGAACAATATTTATTTATTAAAAAAGATAACTAGAAAATAGAGAAAAATTACTAAAAAAAAGTAACAATTCTTTTTGAAATCTAAATAATTCAATTTTTTAAGAAACTAAGAGGAAGTTAGAAAAATATATATAAAAAGTGGCACAAAATAACTAGAATCTGTTAAAAAGTAACTATTCAGTAATAAAAAAAATTTGGATAAAAAGTATCTAGATGTGAAGAAATAATGATTTAGAAAGTAAAGAATAATTATACTCTAAAGTGAACAAGTAGAAACAATAAAATAAAAGAAAAAGCTTGTGAATAAGAAAAAATTACTAGCCCACGGACAAGATTTAAAAAAAAATTAACAAACAACTATAAATTGATTGAAAATATCAGAATTTTTCAAAATAATTAGGAAATTATGAAAAATCACTACGTGCGTAAAAAAAATAACTAGAAATATGAAGAAAAAAATTGGAGAAAATAAAAATTAGTCATTAAAAAAGGTAATTAAAAATTAGAGGAAAATTACAAAAAGAAAGTAAAGTTTTCTGAAAAGGAAAAAAGTAGTTAAATATTTTTAAAAACAACTAAAAAATCAGAAAAGTATAATGAGAAACTGATAGAAATAACTAGAAGGCTTTACAAGATTCCAACAAAATAATAAAATATTATCCTAAAGTAAAAAATATCAAATTGTGGAAAATTTATTATTAGAAAGCAAAGAACAATTACTAAAAAAATGCATAATTAGGAAATATAAAATAAAAGAAAGTTTAAAAATAAGACAATTTTACTAGAAAGGGACAAAATATTAATTAATTAATTAATAATCAACTCTTGATAAATAATTATAAAAATACTTGAAATTTAAGAATTGATTAAAAATATTTAAAAAATGGTGGAAAAATCCTAGAAAATGTCAAAGTAACTAAAAGCTGAAAAAAAGTATTTGAAAATTATGAACAGTACCAAAGTTCTAAAAAAATAACTAGAAAGTGTCTAAAAATAATTATATATTGATAATAATTAATAGAGTATATTGTAAAATAACTAGAAAGTATTGAAAAATTATTAGAAATTTATATGACAATAATAATAAATTAAATGATGATAGTTTCTAAAATATATATGTTAATTAGAATCTAATTATGAGGAGAAGGCGACGATATTTTCAGTTATATTAATTACTTATTCTAAATGGTCAAAAAAATTAATTATATAGTAATTTTTTGCAAGGAATTCAAGTTAATAAAGTCAAAAAGCTCAAGACTTTTCCTGTTTTCTTATTAATTTTGATTTTCAGTAAATAATTAAATATATCAACATCCATTTAATTTTGTAGAAAATATGTTTTGTTTTACAGGAAAAAATTTTGTAGAAAAAAAAGTTATTTAATATTTAATGGGAGAGAAATGTGAAATTTCAATCTATTGCTGAGGGGTACCAACATTTTTTTCTTGGCTTTGTTTTGGATATAGAATTATGCTAATAGATCAAAAAATTTAAAAAAATTGACTTTTTTAGAATTAATTTCTTTTTAAAAATTAAAATTTTGGAAAATCCATCCACTAGATTGTGGAAAATTTTTAGAAAAGTGCGAAAAAGAATATTAGCGATGGTAACTAGAGGTACCATCTACTACTTTTACTAGAGTTTTTAGAACTAACTAGAAAGTGTAAAACATAAGTACAATTACACACAAAAGAAATTAATTATAAATTTTATTAAAATGCTTTATAATTTAGGGGAAAAGTGCCTGAAAGCAAAATTTTCCTATAATGAATTTTAAGCTTTAGAAAAACCATTCGAATAATTGGTAAATAATTTTTAACTTGAATAGTCTGTAGCAAATTTAATATAGTTTTTTTAAAATCTGAAATTATTAATCGAAATTTTCTCTTTTTGATCCTTTTTCCCTAAATTGTAAATCACTTATAGAAATTTTCTTTTCGTGATAATAATGAAAATAATTATTTTAAAAATAACTAGAAGATGCAGAAAATTAAATGAATATTTGGATTGCATTGAATCTATTTAAAAAGATAGTTTAAACCTACTTTTTATCTACCTTCAGGCCATCGATGTAAACAAACTCATTGAAGAAGTGCCAAAAGAAAAACTTGACTAGAAAGTTAATAACAAAATCAAGTTTCTGGCATAATTGACTTAAGAAAGATTTTTAAAAGTGCATTTTCTGGATTGGCTCTATTTTAAATTTGAAAATAAATTGATTTGTGGAATGGAAGTTAGATGAGAGGCTGCATGTTTTTTTATTCGTGACCTCGTGATGCAGATTTAACTTATTTATCTCAGAGTAATAAAAGTTTGCAAAGCAATGGCGATAAACGACTGGGAGGATGGAGACCTGGAAGTACTCGTGATAAAATAAATTTTCACCATTTTTACTAGAAACTCTCTGTCCCCATCATTATGATATATAACACAATTGATTGCACCAATACCACGTTTAATCGTTCCTGGGTGTTTTTTCTCTTTTTTTTCGATTCTTCATAAATGGGTAAATCCATTCATAAAAATCAAATTCCTACCCTAGTTCTTTGATTTCGATAAAACTTTGAAAAATTGTAGAGAAACACAACCGAATGAAAAGTCAAAAAAAGATTTTTGGAGTTTCAAACAATTAAGTGAATTCTTATGTGTAAAATAATTCTTTTGGTATTTATTTAGAAAGTAGGACATTTAATACACGGAGAATGTTATCTTTGACACATTTCCAGCTATTTAAAATTATAATTTAAAATAAGTATTTTCCATATCGTAACTGTGTCGTTATGGACACTAATTGTTTAAAATTATATAGTAGATTAGTTGAACTATAGATTAGTGCGGAATGAGAATCTTGAAACAGGAGCAGATGGATTGATAGTTTCCTATCTTCCTTCTATTGACAATGATTGATTTAAACCCTATATCGACCTATGCTATTATTATGCAGGACATTATGATGTCCGCCATTGTTTCTAAATACCATTGTCGTTTAATGCATATAATTATCTTCCAATTTATGTTGTTACAAATCAACAAATAATTCCTGACCATACTCTCTAAATCAGAATCAGTGAAATTTGATTGAATCAGATATAGACAAGTTATTGAATCGTTGAAATCAGAATCTATTAAAACTTTGCCTAATAGGCAATTGAAATTCGCATCTGTTACGATTTCGAATCTCTGAAATTGGCTCAATCGAAATTAGATGAATTTAGATTTTTATTGATTGGTACTAGCAAATTGTTATAAAAAATATCTTATATTTTGTTAGGGTTTCTTGAAATCTCGAGACAATAAAATGCAAAAAATACAGATTGACGAGATAAGAAACGTTTGATAAAAGCCCTGATATCATTTTTATGTAAAATTAGAAAAAATATTAATACAATATACTTAAATATTTTCGTGAATATTTATCATGCTCAAAAGTTGTTCAAACTTTGAAAAAGCAATTCGAAAGAATCTCAAAGATAGATGCGTCTTTTACCATTAGGTTTATTCGTGAAAAATATTGAGGACACCTTATCATAAACTGTAGTTTCATTTTCCATATTTTACAAAAGAAATCGTTGAAGGTGATACCGCTTCAGTGAATATTTTGAGCCTGGGTATCAAGGATCGCCGAACCAGGACGACGAGACTTGTTATCGATAACAGAATCCATGCCTCGTTAAGCACGAAAGTGACAAGCACTGTTGAAAATCCAATGTTAAGTACAAAATATTTGGCACGAAAAGATCAGAAAAAGGTCGACGTCCGCTTCAAACTGTTTGATTAATATTAGCGTTCGAGAAACAATTTTTCACAAGAAAAGTGCAAATAATTTCGAGAAATATAAAATAACAAAATATTACTGTATTTTATTTACTTTCTATGTATTTATTTAATTTTTAAAAATTTATAATTTATATTTACAATTTTATAAATTAGAAACGAATTTTTATTAAAAATTTTTTTTGATAAACGATTTTAATATTTAAACTTAAAGAATCAGAACATAGTCATGGAGAATTTGTAATTTAATTTATTTTATAAAAAGCAATAAATTTGGAAAATTTTAGAATGTTTTTAATTTAAAAATATAAAAATGTTTAAAAATCATAGAGATCTTTTAAAAACCGAGAATTTGTTAATCAAATGGCAAAATTCTGTATTCTTTGCAAAATATTCGAGTTATATTCATTCAAGTTTAATAAACCAGTCAAGTATTTTGAACTACTTTAATGTGTTTAATTTTGTCATGTTGGACAGTTTTAGAAAAAAATTAAAACCGATGTTTAATTTTCGGAAAATGTACCAGTCAGTTTTTCAATAGTAACAAATTAAAAAACAAATTCAGAACTATTTTGCACTTTAACATGCGATTACGAAAATATGACTTATTTTTCAAAATACGAATTGTCGTTTCGGTTTTACGAAAAATCACCAATTTCGAAAACCTGGAACCACTATTTTAGTTGCGGACCCTCAAGTCCTCTAATTTTTCAACTATCTTTATTAAATTGTTTCTTACTTTGTTAAATTCGTTTGACGAAAGTTTTCATTTGAGGTTAGAACGAGAAACATCAGTCCGAGCAGAAGACGCTCTTGCGTTTAAATGGCGGGAAAATACAAATTTTCAAATTCTAATTCTTGTGTTTTTAGATGTTTTTATATATATAAAAATCATATAAATAGAAAAGAATAATATATAAATTAAAAATAAAACACACAATTGTAAATAATTTGAACCAGTTTACAAAAGTTTTACAGAAAATGAATTTATAAATACGAATCAGGGCCGTAACTAATATAAAAACGCTGGGGTAGTCCCCCAAGGTATTTTATAATTCAACTAGGAAACATATTTTTTTATAAACATCGCGAAAGCATTAAACACTTGACTAGCAATTTAAATTAATAATAAAAGTAACCAATTTTCGCGTGTGTACTTAATTTTCAGTGTTATCGTGAAATGACTCACTAATTATAATTTTTCATTTATTTATGAATCGTTATGTATGTACATTGTATACTGTTTGTCTAGAATGTTTTGTGGGCATCAGGCCAACATGGCACGCAAGGGAATCAACTCTCTTCGAGGTTTCTGTTCCGGAGAGATTTTACAGGGTTGTTTCTCTTTACAAACTACCTGGCCTCGAAGTAAAAGTAATATATGCAAAATTGATTTGTTTGAGAATAAGTTGTTAAACAGACCATGAGGACTTTTAATCCAAGAATTATTTTAGTTAATTCTACAATATCAATACGGCGTTAAATTCTGGGAAAATAACTTTAAAATCCATTTCAACTTTTATACAGAAGTGTGTATTTTATTAAAATGGAAATTGGCTATTTCAGTTCAAGGAAGCAAAAGTTGGAAATTCTATATCCAACGTATTTAAATTGAAATATTTCAAGTTTAAAAGCTTTCACGGCACAGATATCAGAACATGTCAAAAAACTGATTGTGATTAAAATTTTTGATATTAAATATTTTTAAACGTTATAAGAAAAGTCGTAGTAAACATTTGTAAAATTTGGGTACAGTTTCGAAAATGGTCACATTTTTCAAAGTTTATACATTTACCGATGCGTTGGTGATTAATATGATAGTGAAAATTGTCAGTAGGTCATCTTCATAGAATAAAAATTTGTTTTTTCTATTTTTCTGGAAAATTATGAGAGATACTAAATAAATTTTTAAACAAAAGTTATAGGTCAAATTAATATACACATTTTATGTCATATAAACTTTTTTGGTATCTCTATTAGTTTTCGAGAAATTTGAGAATAAAGTTGATTTAAGTCATCTAAGGCCGGATACAGTTACGAAAAAGCCCTTAAACCGATTTTAATCAAAGTTGGTATATTTACGTATTTTGAAGTGCTGATTACGAACACGATAATGAAAATTGTCGTAAATTCGATTATCGTGATAAAAATCAGTGATAATTTTTTAAAATTTGATTTTTTCACGTTTTTCTAAAAAATACTCAAAATTTTTGTAAAATATTTTAGACAAAAATGATAGATTTTATCGAAAAAAATTTTTTTTTTAATTTTTTTGGTGGTTTTCTCCAGGACAATAAAATTTTTATTCAGTACGATAGTAAAATTATGTAAAAATTCTGAAATATCATGTTAATCAAATTTGCGCCAATTTTCACTATTATTTCTATAATCAGCGCATTAAACTATGTAAGTATACCAAGTTTCATTAAAATCGGCTGTAGAGAATTTGCGGAACTTTATTCGGCCTAAACTGACTTAACAAACTTTAGTTTCATTTTTCTTGAAAAGTAACAGACATATCAAAAAGGGGTACAGAACAAAAAATGTGTACATTGATTAAGTCCACAACTTCTGTTTATAAAACTTCTTGTGTCTCTATTAGTTTTTGAGTTATTTGAGTTTAAAGTTGACTAATGTCATCTCTGGCCGTATAAAGTTACGAAAAACCTCCAAGTCGATTTTGATAAAATTTGGTATATTTACGTATTTTAAAGCGCTGATTACGAACACGATAATGAAAATTATCATAAATTCGATAATCATGATAAAAAACAGTAAAGATCCTATAAACATTGATTTTTTCGCTTTTTTCTAAAAAATACTTAACATTTTGTAAAATATTTTAGACAAAAATGATAGATTTCATCGAAAAAAAAAAAAATTTTTTGAATTTGTGGTTTACTCCAGTACAATAAAATTTGTATTCAGTACGATACTTATAATCAGAGTATCAAATTATGTAAATATTCTGAAATATCATGTTAATTAAATTTGCGCCAATTTTCACTATCATTTTTATAATCAGCACATTCGACTACGTAAGTATACCAAATTTCATTAAAATCGGTTGTAGAGAATCTTCAGAACTTCATTCGGCCTAAGCTAACTTAACAAACTTTAATTTCATTTTTCTCGAAAACTAACAGAGATATCAAAAAGGTGTACAGAACATAAAATGTGTACATTAATTAGATCTACAACTTCTGTTTAAAAAGCCTTTTTGTATCTCAAATATTTTTCGAGAAAAATTCAAAAAACCAATTTTTATGAGTTTTTTGTAGTTTTTCTTATAAAGAAAACCTAATCGACAAGTTACACCATTATTTTTAAAATCATTACAAATATACAAAATGACAAAAAATCCCGAGATGCACCAGAACTATCCCTAAATTTTAATTATGAAAGTTTTTTAAAATCAATAACATTTATTCTCCTTCTTTATTATTTTCGTGAAATTTTCATGCAATTGCCAAGCGAGATTATAAAACTTTTCGTTTCGGAAGAGGATATGAAGTTTTGAAGGTAGATAACGCAAGAATAGGAAAAATAGAGTAAAAGAAACTATCCACTTGAAAGTTAGGTTTGCTCAAAGATACTTTGACTAGGAGTAATTTGTTTAAAAACAATTTATTTGCCTTGTACCTTTCCTTCTTGGAATTCTTTGCCCAGAGGTAGTTTCATTTAAAGCTTGTTTACTTACGACTTCTTCTTTTAGAGTTTTGTTTTATTCTGCAGCTGTTTTTACTGGCATTTGTTTACTGGCATTGTTCCCTTTTTTGTCATTTTAAATCTAATGTCAATTTCACTAAACACGAGTGAAATTATATTACAATTGTCGAGAAATTAATTCAATTAATTTTAAAAGTTTGATTCTAATTAAATTATAAGTAATAGATATATAGAGTTGTAAATTAAACATTGTATGTTGAAATTAGTCGGAATTAAAGATTCGATTTAAAAAAAAGAGTGAAGAATAATGGTACTGATAAATAATTGGCATACGATCGGTGTTAATTGAAAAGAGGCCATTGTGAGGTCCGCTATCGAGCGGCTTTAAGTCGATAATTAGTGATTGCTCTCACTTGATTGCTAATCAATTTTCACGCTCACTCTTTAAGTATAAATTCTTTCTATAAATAATTGTTTTGACTTGATAAAACGATGTTTGCACTTCCAAGAAAAATAATTTGAATCTCTTATTTTCATGTATTCGGATAAAAAATAAAAAAAACCCATGTTAATAATAATAAAAATACAACTTATGTATTGTATAAAAATTTGGTAAAGGAAGAAAAAAATACCAAGACTCTGGAACTTTAAAAATGCGTCTTTCAAGGATTCCGGATAAAAATAATTTCACTATGAGGAGGCAATTCTACGAATTTTAAAAGAATTGAAGCAATTCTGAGTATCTGCAACTGAGAAAAGTGGAATATAAGGAAAAACCCTTAAGCTTCTTAACCCCTTCAGATCGTGAAAAGTTGCCATAAATTAACATTCAAGCTTTTCGCACTTTAAGATGCCATACTGACGTCATTGGGAAAAATATCTCGAATCTTTTCAAGAGAGAGAAAATCTCAGTTTCATTTGCTAGGATGAATTCTAGTTTCGAGAAAATTCTTCTTCGATCCCCTGAACCTCCTTACTAAAATTTCCGACTCGTAAAAATTTATTAATCCTCAGAGGCCTTGTTACTTTCAGTTTTTCTAAATTGCATCCAGGCTTATGAACTTGTTAGTTTCACTGGTTTTCAAAAAATAAATAAAAAGCAATTAATTTGAAACTTAAATTAAATCGAAACGTTTGCTGCAATTTAAACAAAGTTTATTCATTAAAAAGACTTTGACGTGTTTCGGTAAACATTTAAAGAGCTAATTAATTTCCACTTGTGGGTACATAAAACAAAATCGGCCGTTATCGGCAGTTAATTAATGATTTCAGTTCTCTTTTTTTTTTGGTAATCCCATCACAAACTCATGAATTTCTAATAATTTTATTTTCAAAATCCTCTCTCGATTTTTAAATTTATTACTTTTTCACCCATACACCAAACCTACGAAATTTAATTAATTTTAAACACTTAATACATCCAATATTATAATCGCCCAAAGGTATTTCCTTTTTGTCCATTTTGATTGTCAAAAAAACTTAAAGTAAAGTAAATAAATAACAGAAAATTTTTCAAGTTTTAAGAATTTCTAGAAAAAAAAGTTGTTTTTTCCTTAATTAGAATATATTTTCCAAAAAGCAATTTCACAAAGGTTTTTAGCGCTTTATTTAAAATTCCTTTACAGAGAAAAAAAGGTTTCGTTTCATTTTATAGTAGAAAATGGCAGAAAAAGGAAAAACATTTTCAGGCGTAGGCGTAGAGGCGTTATTTCGCAGAGTGTGTTACTGTGAGACGGAGCGTGTTGTTCCGTTTAAAAAATAATGGCAAACATCCGTTTGATTGCAGGGATGCAGCCAGGGGTGACAGTGGCTCTGGCCACAGTCTGGTTAGCAGGCACAGTGGGGGTATTTTCTGCCACCCTTTACCCTTCCTATCCCTCCCTCGATCAATACTCCCCCCAACTACCCCCGAAGCATCATGAAGTTACCCAAGAAACTCAGAGCCATGCAAACTCCAAGTTGCAGAATCCGGAAAATCTTTCCACTCCGAAACACAATCAAACACCCGACGTTCATCTGCCGATCGAGATGTCAAATTTAAAACTACCTCGAGGGACGTTTCTCCATTATGGTAATATTCACGTTTTAATACACCTACTTCCAATTATTCTAATGGTCAAGTACTTGGATCTTGTAGTCTTAATTTAAATAAAGAGCAATTTGGGATTAAATTAGAAGTTTTTATAAAAAGCGACCATTTGTTGGTTCTTTTGAAACGAATGATTATGTATTTTGATGAGCTGATTACGAAAATCTGAATGATTGCGAACATTCGATTAGATTTGTGAAAACCGCGAAAAGAAAACAAAATTTGAGTTTTTTTTTATTTTAGTTTGTAAAATACGCAAAAGTTTTAAAAATGTTTCAGACAAAAGTTGTAGATCTTAGTAAAATAGATCTTTTGTGTAATGTGCATTTTTTACGAGAACCGATTAGTTTAGGAGGAAAATGTAAAAAAACTCAAAACTACTGTAAGCATGGCCGGAAATCAAGCAAAAGCGTTATTTTTATGATTTTTTCCAATTGTTCAACAGTAATTACGCTTCTGATGCGTCGATTATAAAAATCATATTGAAAATTGGCGAAAATTTGATTAGCTTGAGGAAAACCGTGAAAAGAAAAAATAGTTCCCGGTTTTTTGCGTTTAACTCACAAAATTCGCAAAAGTTTTGGACATAATTTAGACAAAAGTTGTAGATCTTAGTAAAATACACCTTTTTTGTTATGCGCATTTAATGCGAGAACCGATTAATTTACGAGAAAAATGTAAAAGAACTTAAAACTACCATAAGCATGACCGGGAATCATGCAGAGGTGTTATTTTTCCGAATTTTGCGAATTTTTTAATAATATCTCTGTTCTTTGATGAGCCGATTACAAAAAAATGAAGAAAATTAAGGAAAATTTGTTAGATTAGTGAAAACCGTAAAAACAAAAAATAATTCACGGTTTTTTTTCTTTCAACTTATAAAATACTCAAAAGTTTAGAAAAAGCTGTAGACAAAAATTGTAGATCTTGCTGCAATACATATTTTCTGTTAAGTGCAATTTTTACGAGAACCGATTAGTTTACGAGAAAAATGTAAAAAACATAAACCCACCATAAAGATGGCCGGGAATCCTAAAGAAGCGTTATTTTTCTCCCTTTTTCAAATTATCTAATAATACTTACGCTTTTTGATACGCTGATTACGAGAGTCGCAGTGAAATTTGGCGGAAATTTGTTTAGATTAGTGAAAACCGTGAAAAGAAAAAATAATTTTCGTTTTTTCGCGTTTAACTTATAAAATACGCAAAACTTTCAAAAATAATTTGGACCAAAACTGTAGGTTTGACGAAAATACATATTTTGTTTGATGAGCATTTTTTATGAGAACCAATTAGTTTACGAGAAAAACATTAAAAAAACTCAAATTCACCATAAGCATGACCCGGAATCATGCCAAGACGTTATTTTTCTACATTTTTTGAATACTTTAATAATAATTCAGTTTTTTGAGGCGTCGATTACAGAAATTACGATGAAAATTGAGTCAAATTTGTTTAGATTAGTGAAAGCCGAAAAAAGATAATATATTTTAAGGTTTTTTTGCTTTTAACTTATAAAATACGCAAAAGTTTTGAAAATGTTGTAGACAAAAGTTGTAGATCTTTCTAAAATACATCTTTTGTGTTATGTGCATTTTTTACGAGAATCGATTAAATTTCGAGAAAAAAGTAAATAAAACTCAAATTCATCATAAGAATGGCCTTGAATTATTCAGAGGCATTATTTTCCTACATTTTTTTAATGGTCTAATAATACTTACGCTTTTTGGTGCGCCGATTACACGAAAATCATGATAAAAATTGACGCAGATTTGTTTAGAATAGTGAAACCCGTAAAAAAAGTAATTCACTGTTTTTTGCTTAAATCTTGTAAAATATGCAAAAATTTTCAAAATATTTTAGACAAATGTTCTAGATCTTACTAAAATACATCTTTTGTGTAATGTGCATTTTTAAGACAACCGTTTAGTTTACAAGGGAATTGTTAAAAAATTTAAAACCACCATAAGTATGGCTGGGAATCTTGCAGAAGCGTAACTTTTCTGAATTTTTCGAATAGTTTAATATTACTGACATTTTATGATGCGCTGTTTACAAAAATTGCACTTAAAATTAGCAGAAATTCCTTTAGATTAGTGAAAACCGTAAGAAAAAAAATAATTTTCGGTTTTTTGCGTTTAACTTATAAAATACGCAAAAATTTCAAAAATAATTTCGACCAAAACTGTAGGTTTGATTAAAATACATATTTTGTGTTATAAGCATTTTTTACAAGAACCAATAGTTTACGAGAAAAACATAAAAAAACTCAAAATCACAATAAACATGACCCGGAATCATGCCGAGATGTTATTTTTCTGAATTTTTCAAATACTTTAATAATAATTCAGTTTTTTGAGGCGTCGATTACAGGAATTACGATGAAAATTGAGTCAAATTTGTTTAGATTAGTAAAAGCCGAAAAAACACAAAATATTTTAAGGTTTTTTTGCTTTTAACTTATAAAATACGCAAAAGTTTTGAAAATGTTGTAGACAAAAGTTGTAGATCTTTCTAAAATTCATCTTTTGTGTTATATGCATTTTTTACGAGAATCGATTAAATTTCGAGAAGAAAGTAAAAAAACTCAAAATCATCATAAGAATGGCCTTGAATTATTCAGAGGCATTATTTTCCTTCATTTTTTGTATTGTTTATTAACACTTACGCTTTTTGGTGCGCCGATTACACGAAAATCATGATAAAAATTGACGCAGATTTGTTTAGAATAGTGAAAGCCGTAAAAAGAAAAAATAATTCACGGTTTTTTGCTTTTATCTTGTAAAATACGCAAAAATGTTGAAAATATTTTAGACAAAAATTGTAGATCTTGCTGCAATACATATTTTCTGTCAAGTGCAATTTTTACGAGAACCGATTAGTTTACGAAAAAATTTTTAAAAAAGTTCAAACCACCATAAGCATGACCGGGAGTCATACAGAGACGTTACTTTTCTGAATTTTTTGAATAGTTTAATAATATTTTAATTGTTTAAAGCGCCGATTACTGAAATTATGATGACAATTCAGTCAAATTTGTTTGATTAGTGAAAGCAGAAAAAAGAAAAAATAATTCACGGTTTTTTTGCTTTTAACTTATAACATACCCAACATATTTGAAAATGTTTCAGACAAAAGTTGTAGATCTTAGTAAAATACATCTTTTATGTCATATTCATTTTTTACGAAATTTAACTAGTTTACGAGAAAAATGTAAAAACACTCAAAACTGCCATAAGAGTATCGGGAATTATGCAGAGGCGTTACTTTTTTGAATTTTGCAAATTGTTTAATAATTTCTTTTTAACGAGTTTCGTTTAGTTCGAAAATGAATAATCGACTGGGGAAGCCTGAAAAAGGCCTTAGGACGTACGTCAACTTTACCTTAGAACTCTGATTTAAATTTGCCGCGTAGATTATTATTATTGTTTGAGATTAGATTAATTATTATTATTCGTTTTCGTAATTAGCTCATGAAAATAAGTATCTATAAAAAGTTAAAAAAAAATTAGTTTGGGTGCTATTCAGAACTATATCCAAGTTGTTTACTCACTACATCTAAATTGGTGTAATTTTTTAAAACTAGATAATTGCTCTATAAATTAAAGAAATTGACGATTTAAACCAGGTAAAAAGTTTTCTGTAATTATAATAGTGAATTTCATTAATTTACGGCAAAAAACATACTATTTCGAATTAGTAAAAATTGGTACTAATTTAGATTTAGAGAGTACTTGTGGCTATAAATCCCAGCAAAAAGAGGAATTGGTTGCCTCGAAACGGGAACTGAAAGTTTCAAAGTTTAAATTCTCTTTCTTGCATTCGGTTAATTGGAACTTTCTGAGATTTATTTCTTATTAAAAGAATATAAATGAGACTTTAAGAAATGTAAATAGTATATCGTACAACAAATACCTAGAAAAAAATGTATTCATAAATTTCATTGTGAATTGGAGATTGAAGAAAAGTTTTATTTAAATCTATTCAGAACATTAATCGTCAAACCGAATGTTTAAAATTTACGATTCACAAAGAAATTTTTCAAAAATTTTTTTTTTTAAGATAGGAAAGAGAGTGACTTTACGAGAGAGTTATTTTTTTTGCTCCGAGTAGCAATTACACGAATAAAATCTCTTTTCCACGATACTTTTTCCAACTAATGCGAAAAAATGCAGATCTATTAGCATATTTGGTTTCCTTGATAGATTTCTAAAAAGTGAGGTTAGGTTTTGTATTTTTAGATTTGTCTCTTAAGTATATCTATAATAACTCGAAAAACCTACTTCAAAGTACTCAATACTTCATTCTTTTTCTTTTTCGATAAATATTTTTATTAATAATTAGTGTAAAAAGTTGTTTTGTACACGCGAAATGAATTTAGAATTTTTTGACAATTTGCACTAACCTCGAAAATCGCATTTTCAAAGCTTGAGTTGGAAAAAAAAACATTCATGACAATTTTTATGAATAATAGTCTCTAAAATTATCTGTTGAACGAATTTTATAAAAAAAATTTCATATAACTTGTCAATTTGCTGCAATATACAAATATACGTAACAGTAGGTCAGTGTTGCCAACCTTATAACTAGACGCATGCCTGGCGCAATATTTAAATTTATACAAAGACAAAAACAATTTAATTTCAGCTTTCAATTAAAATGTTACTTTTATGAATTAGTTAATAATAATTTGTACTTTTGCAAAAGTATTTTGAGGTCTTATAAAAAATTATGTTTAATTTTGTGATTATTGTACAGGTTGGAAACGCTGGTAACAGTAGAAAGTGCAGTTACCGACAGTCGATTATTTTGGCGGCAACAATTCCTTTTTTAAATTCTCATTTCTGTTTTTTTAAATAAAAATAAAAAAAATCATCATTTCTTTAAGTAAAAATTTGATCAAATTCGTACTTAACGTAATAAGAATATGTAATAATTATTATTCATCAATTAAAAAACAGTTTAAAATAAAAAATTAATTATCCAATTTGTTAAAACTATTTCCAAATTCATTTTTTCTCTAAATGTTTCAAAACCAAGAAAGAAAATCGTCTTTTCTGTTGTCTTATCTTTTTCTAAAAAAAGAAATAAAGGAATATGTAATTAAGATCTCTGAAAGAAGGAAAGTTCATTAGCATCCTTATATTATCTTCCCTCGTAATTTCTCTTGGTTAAAAAAAAAAAAAATTGATGAAACTGCAGTAAAAAAGTTTTGGAGATCTTGGTTGAAGATTCTAGTCATGTATAAGGGTTCAATGTACTTACTGTATCCCTTGTATTTTCTAAGGTAAGATGCGAAACGACCGGGAGTGTCGTTCAATTATGTAAACTCTTTCAGGATCTCCTGATAGGTCTTACGGGATTGGTCCAGGCGAAGTTGACTCGAATCCTTCCTTTAAAGATGACATCGAAGACGAAACTCGGTCTGAAGATCTCACGAAAATACAGAAAAAGATCTTCAATAAGATAGAGTCTGCCCGTCAGAAGGGCATGCTTATTGCTCAACAAAAGAAAACTGTCTCGCAGAAGGAAGATTCTGACGATTATGATTCATTCCAAGATCAAGGACCAGGGTCCATCGAGGTCTATAGATTAGACCTTTTCGAGGAGGGCTCGCTCTTTGATGGGAATCTCGCCAAAAAAAAGGAGGAAGCAGTAAAGGCTGCAAATAAATTTGCGGACAATTTACTGCTGCATGGTGATAAAGAAGATAGGAAAGAGGACAAAAAAGAGGAGAGAAAAGCTGACAAGAAGGATGATGAAAAAGAAGACGAAAATGAACAAAGTACAAAAAAAGAAGAAGTAGAAATGAAAAAGGACGAGGATAATAAGAAGATTGAAGAATCGGAAGTGAAGAAAGAGATGGAAAATCGTTCCAAGCACATAATTCCCTTTTTGCACGATTTGACGACAGGGATTAAATCCGAGAAGGAAGTTTTAAGCCCACAAGTTAATTTTTCGAATAAGTTGGAAGATAATTCGGAAAGTGAATCTTTTGGGATAGGGGGAGTGCCGGAGTTGCAAGTTGGATGTGAAGGAGTTGAGGCGAGTTTTAGAGACAAGCGATCTTCGTCCGGAAGTAATAAAGATAACAGTCAGGATGAGACGGTTTCTCTCTATCCAGAAAATGTAGTAAATGTGAGACTGGTCTACGAATCGGATGAAGATGAAGACCCTCAAGGCGTATTTTACGAGGAAAGAGATGAACTTATAAAACTTAAGAAGTTGGAGGAAGAGCTTCTGAATCCTCCTCCTCACAGGGGCGATATCCCAGTACACTTGTATGAAGAATATGATAAAAAGGAAAAGTTGCCGGTACGTGGAGATTTGGCGTCTGCTTTTTTGAATGGAGACTGGGACGAAATGGTCCAGAAGAAAGAGTCGGGAGAAGTGAATCGTGGTCGTAAATTGTTGTCTGTGTCTCAGTTAACGAGGAGGAAACGAAATGTTGATATGTGGGGTTATGGGGAGAATGAGGGAATAATGCCGGATGATGAGTTGAGGAATGAGGAAAAGAGAAGGGAGGAGGAGAGGAGAAAGTATGAGAGGAGGGAAGAGGAAAGGCAGAGGGAGCATGAGAGAAGGAGGGAAGAGGAGAGGAAAAGGGAGGAGGAGAGGAGAAAGGAGGATGAGAGAAGGAGGTTGGAATTTATGAGAAGTAGGCAGAATGTGGAAAAGGGAAGTGGTCATTCGCATCATCATCATCATCACCAACATCGAGTTTCCGAGGAAAATGAGAGAATAAGGGATGGGAGTTTACCGGAAGGGGAAAGTGAAAGAAAAAGACAGGAAGAGAGGAGGTTGAGGCATGAGGAAAGGAGGAGGATGCAAGAAGAGCATAGAAGGGCTAATCATCGGAGAAGTTGGCCTGTTGATGAGAGAACGCAAAACGAGGAGAGGAGGAGAAGACCGAGTTGGCCGGTTGATGAAAGGAGAAGAGTAGAAGAAGATGAAAGAAGAGGTCCTCAGGAATTGAGAAGACCAGAAGAAATAAGAAGGAGACCGGATGAAGAGAGAACAAGAGAGGAAGAAGAAAGAAGGAGACGTGAAGAGCAAGAAAGAAGAAGACGAGTAGTGGAGGAAGAGAGAAGAAGATCTGAAGACGAGGAAAGGAGGAGGAGAACTGAAGAGGAGGAGAGGAGGAGAAGACCTGAGGAAATTAGGAGACCAGACGAGGAGAGACGAAGACAAGAAGAGGAGAGGAGAAGATCCCATGATTTAAGGAGACCGGATGAATCCAGAAGGAGGGCAGATGAGGAAAGAAGAAAACAAGACAGTGAAAGAAGACCGGAAGAGAGAAGAAGACACGATGATGAGAGGAGGCAAGAAGATGAAAGAAGGAGACAATCGTGGAGGAGGCACGAAGAGGAAAGGAGAAGAATGGAAGACCAAAGGAGAAGGAATCAAAATGAGAATTTAACACCCGATCGTCGAAAAGAAGAGGAAAATGAAAAGAAGTTACGCAACTATATTCAAACTAATACACCCATTATTATCATGGGTAGAGGGGAGCCTATGGAAAAGAGGACAAATACACCAGAAAATTTAACAAGATCGAGGCATTATCATAATAACAGGTACCATGGAACAGAGCCTGATTATCAGGAGCAAAGAAAACCTATTGAGTCTGTAAGGCCGTATAATACGACAGGGGTGAGAACTCCAGAAAATAGAAGAAGTCACGGACCGTCTCCTCCTAATGAAGATATGGGATGGCGGAATAGAATGGACGAAAATAGAAGACCAAATGTAGGAAGAACGGAAGAGGAGGAAAGGAGGTCGAATAGAGAAAGGATGATGAGGGAAGAAGAGGAGAAGAGAAGGGCAGATAGGAGAAGGATAGAGCAAGAGGCTAGAAGGTTGGAGGAAGAGGATAGAAGAAGAAAGTCCCAAAGGTATGAGGAGGAGAGATTGTGGCATGAGAAAGTAAGAAAGCAAGCTGAGAGGATGAGACAGGAGTGGATGCATGAGGCAAATAGGAGATCTCAAGCAGATCGTAAACCTGTCTGGGATAGACCATATCAACAACCTTCCAATGAAAAGGGGAATCTGCATGCTTTAACAGGTACCGAATCATTCCGACCGCCAATTGATTTAAACAATAAAGGTTACCGACCTCCTCCTGATTTGAATAACAAGGGATTTCAACCTCCACCTGATTTGAACAATAAAGGATTTGTACCCCGACCTGATTTGAATAATAAGGGATATGTACCTCCACCTGTTGGTAATAATAAAGGGTATGTACCTCCACCTGGTCGAAATAATAAAGGGTACCTTCCACCCCCTGATCCCAATAATAAAGGATACCAACCACCACCTGATAGAAGTAATAAAGGTTACCAACCTCGACCTCCTCCTGATTTAAATAATAAAGGATATGTACCTCCTCCTCCTGACTTAAGTAATAAGGGATATGTACCTCCTCCAATTGACTTGAGTAATAAGGGATATACACCTCGGAGAGAAAATTCAGAGTATGAACGAGATCGCCATAGGTTGGCACAAGAAAGGAGAAGGATGGAAATGGACAGACAGAACAGAATCCGGGAACATGATCACAGGTAATTTTGAAAACTGTATTAGCTTATTACACAGTCCCATAAAAAAAAAAATTTTTAGTCCAAGACACAATACAGTAGTGTATTCCTTCGTATTTTTTTTCACTGAATCCGAATCTGAAATCAGAATTGTTAGATTGGTTCTACTTTCGGAAATAACCTCCAAAACAAATTTTAAAACAAATCTTAAAAAAAATTTTTTTTTTTGTTTAAGACAATATGCTGTATTGTATTTCTACTTATTTTTCTCCTCTAAATCCGAATCTACAGTTAGAATAGCCAGATTGGTTTAACTTTTTGAGATAATATCAAAAAACTGGTCAAAAACACGAAAAAATCGCTTTTTTGAGATTATCTAAAAAATTTTACCTAATCTGATTATTCTGACTTCAGACTCGGATACAGCGGAGAAAAATACGTAAGAATATTCTAGTGTAGTGTCCCGGTATAAAAGAAAAAACGTTTTTTGGTTTTGATTTCTGTTCTTGAAAATTCTTTTGAGAATGTCTCAAAAAGTATAACCAATCTAGCAATTCGGACTTCGGATCCAGATTCAGCGAAAAAAATACATAAAAATATACTAGTGTAGTGTCTTTTACAAAAAAGAAATTTTTTGTGGGGCTCTGTTATTCTCGTATTTTAGGTCTCCTAGGTCGCTGATTTCGAGTCTGAAGTCAGATTTTCAAAATCCAAAATAGCGGATCAAATATGATGGTCGAAATTTCAAAAAACTATTGAATTCTCATGAAACTTGGTATCCAGAGCTTTTTGGGGTTGATGATTACGAATGTAAAGTCAAATTTTCTAAATTCGTAAAAAACAACTTAAAAACCTCTAGATATCCAATTTCATTAAAGTTCAAAAGTTTTTTGAAATTTTGAAATTTTCTTTTAAAATTTTTCCCATATTTGGATTTGGAAAACCTGACTTTAGATTTATAATCAGCTATCCCAAAAAACCCAAAATTCTATGATTAAAGTATACCCGTTAATATTTATTTTGAACTTGGTGGAGCGAAATGTAGTTTTTTTTTATCCAAATCACTCTAATACAAGTCTCAATTTTAGCACAAATTGAACACATTTTTTTAAATCTTTGAAACTAAATTATCCTTATCGATTCCTCGAGACAAATTTCTTATTTTTTATTTATTTATATTAATTTTTCCATAACAATCTAGATGGAAAAACCAAAATTTTGCAGAAAATCTATTTTCTACCCTTTAAAAAGTCAAAGATTACATCGCAAATCATATTAAAACAATTGTTGGAAACTTAAGACTATCCTTCATCTTTATATCTAGTTATTATAGTCATAAATTGTTGCACAATTTAGAAAAAAAATAGAATTCTGTATGATTCTTTTTAAGAACATTTAAAATTAACTATAAGAGATTGTTGAAACAATTTTTAAATGTTTAAGATTATGTAAGAGAATACAAATTTTAAGTATACTTATTAAAATTTTTGTGATAATTTTCAAGGAATATGAAATAAATTAGATTTTTACAGCTTATTTTGTTTTTTCCAAAATAAATTAAATTTTTATTTGATTAAAAAAATTGTTATTATACATATTTTTGTATATTCGAAATACTCCAAAATATTTTTAACAATAATTCCGATTTAATCTTTGACTTTTTAAAGTGTAAAAATGAATTTTCAGCAAAATTCTTTTTTTTTCACAGATTTAAGATTTTTATGAAAAATCAAAAAATTAATATAAATTAATAAAAAATAAAGAATTCGGATCAAGGAATCGGTAGTGAAGTTAGTTACGAAGATTAAAAAAATGTGTTTAATTTGCGCTAAAATTCAGACCGGTAGAGTGATTTGGATATAAAAACTACATGTGGTCAACAGTCCATTTTTATTCTTAATAACACAGCCAAACAAAAAAAAAATTTCTTTTCCGGCTCACTACGTTTGTGTATTCCAACCGTTTTTTCTTCGTTGAATCCGAATCCAAAGTCAGAATAACAAGATTGGCTAAAATTTTTGAGATAATCTCAAAAAAAGTTTAAAAACACAAATCAAAACCAAAATAATTTTTTCTTTTCGGAAAACTACGTTTGTATATTCCTACATTTTTTTCTCCACTATATCCGAATTCGAGATAAAAAAATAAAAATCAGATTAGCTACAATTTTTTAGATAAATTCAAAGAAAGCGATTTTTTATGTTTTTCAGGAGTTTTTTAAGATTATCAAAAAAATGTTAACCAATCTGGTTATTCTGACTTCTGATTCGTTTTCAGTGGAGAAAAATTCGTAGGAATACATTAGTGTAGTATCTCGGACAAAAAATTTTTTTTGTGGATCTGTGTTACCTACGATTTAAAGGATTCCAAAAAATGAGTAAGTATCATTTTGACACAAAACCTATCATAAAGATTGTTATATTGTACAAACATAAATAAATGTTATTTTGTACAACTGCTAAAATTAAAAGATTTTTAGACTTTAATTATTAACTACTTGATTTTTATGAATTACTCTCTAAATCTGAATCAGTAAAAAACTACTATTTAAGGGTTAAAATCATGAACGAGTATTCTCTTTTTCAATTAGTACACTGAGAAAAATGGATATTCGTGGATATTCAAATTTAACATCTAGATATTAAAACTAAGTATTTAGATATTGAAACTTAATATCCAGATATTAAAATTAGTATTTTTTAATATCCAGGATAGTAAGTCTGAATATCTTTTTCTCTCAGTGTAAAAAATAACTAATTATTAGTAGAAAACTACTAATTCAGTAATTAAATTTAACTAATTAAATAATAAAAAATAACTGATGTAATTAGTAAATAAAAATCTACTAACTCTTTATTATTTTAGTAGTTTAACATAACCTAAAAATTACTTTGACTAATTAAATTAGTAGTTTTTTACTAAATTATTAGTAAAAAATTACTATTTGCCATGGTAAACGAGTTTTCACCCTCAAAATAGTAGTTTTTAACTAATTCAGATTAAAAGAGTATCTACAGTAAAAGAGGCTAATTTCGCTCAAATTTTCATGTTTTTTTGAAAAAAGATTAGCAAAAAGTTAATAATAAATTTTGGTACTGAAAATTTATAATCTCTGACTCTTCCTCTTCAATTTCACAAAATAAAAAAATTACTATATATTGCGTAAACCTATTTAAAATACCTTTTTACTGTGAGCGAAATTATACCTCAATGTATGGTAATTTCGCTCAACTTTAATGACTTTAATTTCTAACAACAAAAATATGTTAGTTTACAAGCTATAATCACTTTATAAAATCATTAGAAAGAAAATAATATTATTTAAATAACATTTACAGTCATCCGAATAAATATTTAACCACGTTTTGTGTTTTATAATTTCATAAAATTTTAGAATTTTGTCTGAGAAATAACCTTAGATACTTGATAAACAATTGAATGATACATTAAATTCATGAACGAAATTACCCAAAAAATATGGAATATTTTTTTTCAAATTGACTTTCTTCAAAATCTATTCAACTTTTCAGTAATTTTATTTTTTCTAAATCATGTCAGGGATATAGGAAATAAGATTATTACATGATTTTAACATAAAATATTTTAAATATAGCTTTCACAAGTGACTTTTACACACTACTTGTTCAATGAGCAAAATAGACATCTTTAAATAAATATTATTTTTATTAAAACTTGACTATAATTCTACTTTAAAATACTCTTGAGACACAGTTTGATACTTTTCTTAACATTAGCAATCGCAAATTTTATATTTTTCTTCCTAGAAATAACAATAAATAATTTTTGAAAAAAAGTTTCCACTGAGCGAAGTTACACTACATGAACGAAGTTAGCCTGTTTTACGGTAGTTAAAGTTTTATTATTTATAATTAATTAAATAATGTTAAAACCATTAATTTCAGGTGTTGTACAAAATAAAATTCATATCTATGTCCGTCCAATATAAACAATCTTCAAAATAAGTTTTGTGTTAAAATGACACTTATTCCAAAAAATGACGTAACCCAGGCCTTAATACATCTAAAAAGGTCAAAATGCAAACTTGGTCCATCAGGGAATTATACGTCATTTCCCAAAATCCCACATTGATCCAGCGATACTTTCCAAACGCATAAAGTTTCTCTTAAAATAATGAATATTTCATTACTAAACTTTAAAGAATTACCTAAAATCCTCACATTCTATACTCATTTTATTCAATTTTATTACTCATTTTAAAAAACCCTAACAGTCCACAACTTTCAATTATAATCAAAGTTTAATCCATTTCCGGCGAAAAGAAGAGGAATCGCCTGACAAACAATAGTAAGCACCAGTTGAATGACACGACGATTGAGTAATAGCGACTTCCGGTCGCTCCTGAAAATATCACGAAAAGACGCTATAGTTAGACTTTAAAGATAGTGTGACGTGCTTGGTTTGTTCAATTGGCAAATGAACTTGTTGCTCTTTTTTCAAGGTACCAGGAATTGAAGGGAGGACAGGACACAATAAGGGACCATCCTAGAGGACAGGAAGAGGAGAAATTGAACTCTCTACCTGTGAGTGCGACGATAATAATTCGTCCGGGAGGATCTGGCACTAACTCCTCTTCGCCATCGCTGTTCTCGAGAGGCGGCTTTGGTAGCGAAATCGATTTTCCGGTGAGTGCAGTAGCGTACCGAATCGAATATCTCGAAACCTCTTGGCACTATTTGATTGGAATGACTGATAGGACATGTTAAATCCAACCACTGAGTACTATTATTAGCGCTGATTGTCAAGATCAGTGATAATGATATTCCAAGCTTTCATTTCCTCTCTTCTCTTATTCCTTTCCCTCTTACATATCTATTGATCTTTCATTAACCCATATCAAGATTCTCTACGCATTTTCAAAATCGGAAACATATTGGCAGAACTACCCGCTGACACAAAAATGTCAACTGATATTTGATATTGGGGGAAAAAATTCTTTTTTAATACAAAACTGGAGGCATTTGTTTTTTTTTATTTTGAACAGTGTCGCTTGTCATTTCCAATTTTAACTCGTTGTTTTCTATGGGCATGAATCAGAATGAATTCTCGAGTGGGTTTATAATTTTTAAGGGGTGTTTTGATTATTTATGTATAGGATATTAGAGGATTTTTTTAATATAAAATAACTATTAATCGGTGCTAATAATTAGTGGGTGTGAAGGAAATTGTCGATTTTTCCAAGTCTGGCAAATATTAAAGAGAAAGGTCAAAATAAATTGAAAGTTTTTTTTAATAATTTAATTCTAGCTCAATTAATTCTAAAAAATTGTATAAAATAAATAATTCTTTTTATTTTATATTCTAGCAACCATAAAGAATCATTTTTGAAAGAATCAGATTTTTTGAAAATCGGTCTGCAATTACTCGCAGTGGCACTTTTTGCATTTTTTTTTTTTGTCAAACTTAATATCTCTCGATAGAATTGACCAAAATGAGTGGTCCTTAGACCAAAATAAAGCTAGATAAATACAGAGTAAAAAAATGATAGAGGGGTTTTTTTCTAAATTTTCTGACCCAGGAAAACAATCGAGAAGTTAGAAATTTTTTTAAAAAAATGACGAATTGAAGTATACAGACCAAATTTTATGGAACTTTACAAAACTCGTTATTGGTAAGCTTCTGAGGTCGTTACATTAATATATGATTGAAACTTTAAGTTCCAAAATGGCGAATTCAATATGGCGGACTAAATTCTAAAAAAATACTCGATTTTTACCAAACTTGGTTTTTAGATGTTTTTTGGTTCGTAGAATGTAAATATAATACTTAAGTTAAGCAGTTCAATAAGGCGATTCCAATTTGGAGAACTAAATTCTAAAAAAATACTCGATTTTTACCAAACTTGGTCTTTAGATGATTTTTGGGTTGTAGAACTAAATATAATATTTAAATTCAATATGGCGGACTAAAATACAAGGATTTAGCAAACTCTAACAGTTTTTGACGCTCAGTTCGCCATATAGAATTCGATATTTGTAACAACAAACCTGTACCATACATTAGTATTCTACAACCTAAAAAAAAAGTAAAATGCCACGTTTGTAGAAAATTCAAACAGTTTTTAAATGCTTGCCATATTAAATGCACAATATTCAATTTTCAAATTTAAATATCATCTTTACACTCTATAACCCAAAAATTATCGAATTTCCCAGTTTGGTAAAAATTGAGTATTAGTTTAGGAATTTAATCAGCCATATTAGATCCGCCATATTGAATTTCTCAATTTAAATATTATATTTGGGTGATTCTCTACAAAGTGGTAATTTTTGACAGTATTTAATTTTTAAGTAAAAAATATTTTTTCATAAATATTTCTTATGTACAAATTAAAAAAAAATATTTTAAAACATAATTTTACAAAAATTTGAGCTTAATTTAACGTTTTTAGTCGTATATGGAAAATTTCAAGTTTAAACTTTAAAAGGTTAAAAAAATTTATTTAAATAGTTTAATTTTTACCTTAAACGAATATCCCAAGGATGTTTGCTTATTTGAAGGATGTTCATAGGATATCCACGGATATTCTTAGGACATTGAACAAATATATGGAAATGAATATATTGAAATAAATAATTGTGTAAATAAATAAATATTATGGTTAAATATTCAGGTTAACGATACTTTTTTTAGAAAACAAAACACTATTCACGTGCACTTCGAATTATGAACCGGAGTTTACACAAACCGGAGTTTACGAATTAAAGAAAATAAATTATTATAGCAGTAAAACTTAGTAAAATATAAAGACCTTTGCAGAGTACTGCATAGATTTGCCTACTTTATATGACTATTATTTTTATTTTATTTCAAATATGAACAATTCAATTATTTTTGACGAACCGGAGTTTACATGTCATTAAAATACGCAGTAAATTAATAATAATTTTTGTAATTATAAAACTAAATATCCTATTTCTTCAAGTAAGTTGGTGTCAAATCAAATTTTTTACCTCAATAACATAATTAGTTAGTGAAAATTCAATATAAATGTGATTAAAATTACTGAAAAACAATGAACATGTAAACTCCTGTTCCAAATAATAAAAAGGTGGAGAAAGTATTTAAAAATGATTTTCGCAAAAGTTATTACCACAAACTGGAAAACAATACAACAAAAACGAAGCTTTTGAGATAAACTGTCGATTAGAATAGATGAAAATAGTTTTAAAATATGTTTTATCTGAAATAAAACGTATTAAATCTCACGAGTCCTATGTGGAGAACCTAAAAAAGTACAGTTTTGAGGCATTTTTAACCATTTCGTATCTTTTGATGATAAAAAAAATTGTTTTTCAGTCATGATATTAATAAACATGTTAACAAAGAATAAATGTACGAAGTACTAAATATATATTTAGATAAGGTTTAAAGTTATTAAATGGGGAATCAAAAGTAACCACTCCGTGAAGAATGACCCATTTACATTCTACGACCCAAAAAACATTTAAAGACTAAGTTTGCTAAAAATCGAGTATTTTTTGAGAATTTAGTCTGCCATATTGGATTCGCCATATTGAAAGTTATAGTTTTAATTATACTTTAATACCTAACAAGGTTTATGAAAGTCGAAGGGGGTAAGTTTGTCAAATTCACCATTGAATATCAAAATTCTTAATAAAGAATTATTAAAAAATTAGAATTTACCTAGACGGAAACATTTATTCTTGAATATTGATTGCGACCATCCCAAAAGACCACTTACCAAGTTTCATCAAATTTTCAGGTGGGAAAGTTTGTCAAATCCACCTTTAAATATCATAATGGGTAATAATAAATTATTAATAAATTGAATTTTAGTTAGGCGGAAAATTGTATTCTTGAATATTAATTGCGACCATCCCAAAAGCCCACTTACCAAGTTTCATCAAATTTTCAGGTGGGAAAGTTTGTCCAATCCACCTTTAAATATCATAATGGTTGATAATAAATTTATAATAAATTGAATTTTAGTTTTTAGTTAGGCGAAAAATTTTATTTTTGAATATCATTTGGGACCATCTCAGAAGCTCAACTATCATGTTTCATCAGAATCAAAGGGGGGTAAATTTATCAAATCCACCCTCAATTATCTAAAAATTAATAATAAATTAATAAAAAATTAGAATTTAGTTAAGCAGAAGATTTTATTTTTGAATATTGATCAGGACCATTCCAAAAGACCACTTACTAATTTTTATCAAATTCGAAGGACGGTAAGTTTGTCAAATACACCCTGAAATGTAAAAAAAGTTAATAAAAATTAATAAAAAATTAGAATTTAGTTAAACGGAAAATCTTGTTCTTGAATATATTCATTGCCACCATCCCAAAACCACACCTATCAAGTTTCATCAAAATAAAAGGGGTGTAAGTTTATCAAATTCACCCTCAAATATGAAAATTGTTAATAATAATTTATTAATAAACTGAATTATAGTTAGAGGGAAAATTTTATTTTTGAATATTAATTGGGAATATCCCAGAAGCTCAACTATCAAGTTTCATGAAAATTAAAGGGGGATATGTTTTTCAAATTCACCGTCAAAGATCAAAAAAGATAATAATAAATTAATACAAAATTAGAATTTAGATAAACGGAAAATTTTATTTTTCAATATCCTCAAATATCAAAAAAATTAATAATAAATTAATAAAAAATTAGAAGTTAGTTAGACAAAAAATTTTATTTTTGAATATTGATTGGGACCAATCCAAAAGCCCACTTACCAATTTTCATCAAATTCGAAGTCTCTCTGACCCTATTTTATTTCATTTTTGTCTTTAAACTAATTTTTTTTTCAATTTCACGGATTTTGGAAAATTTTTAGAAGTTAGTAAATTTAATAAAAAATTAGTTTAAAAACAAAAATGAAACAAAATTGGGTCAAAGAGGCCTTTCTAATGGTACTTTTAGTAATTCTACAAAGTTTGGTGTGGGAAGATTTAGTATTTTATTTATTTATTTATTTATTTAATACATACAAAGTTTCTAGAGCTGAAAGCCCTCCAAGAAACAAACAGATGAAGTAAAAAATATAAGTAGAGTATATGTCAAACCATTTTATGTCGCCTAATGTATTTTTCACCTTTTAAAAAAACTTTAATGCTTTTCGAAAATATTATTGCATGTTCTGAGATAACGAAATGAATGACGATTTTAAAAAAAGAATTAATTTTCATATAAAAAAAGATTTTTTAAATTCAGAGAACACGAAAAAAATTACACATTAAGAGTCAATAAAAAATAATTTAAAATACCGGTAATTACTTCTAAGAAGATAAAAATCCAGTTGACATTTATTTATGAAGGCTTAATTTATGTTTTGCACTTAATTAAAGTATTTAATAATATAAAATAACATGTAAAATATGGTATTTAAGTTTGTATGTGACGTGTTAAAAATCGATCATATTTAACAATTTTTTTCTGCAAAGTAATTTAATTTCAGCAAATCGAAATTATTCAAATAATAAGTACTTTTATAACACTTTAATATTATGTAAATACTGTTTTGATAATTAGCTTAGAAATATAAAAACTTTTACCTTAAAAGTTAAGAATTCTTCATTTTATCGGAATTTTGAAAGTTCCTAACTTGCTTGTAGGAAAACCGATCAAATACAAATTTTGGGAATATGCAGATTGAAGCAATATCTTCTTGCTATTAAAATTTCGCAATGGTTATTGCACTTCTTTTTAAAATAAATTGCTTCAAAATAAGTGTTTACTTTGAAGGTTAATGACAAATTTTAAATACTAACTTGAAGTTGTTTGCGACTTGTGATCAAAATCAAAGTCAAAACGAATCGATTTTTTTAAATGTCAGTTCAAAATCGGTTTTAAATAAATTTCAAATATATTTATTTTAATTAAATTTTATAAATTTTTTGTACAGTTTAGTAAAGCAAAAATCTTTTTAAAAGAATTCTTTGGTTTTAATAAAATTGTAAACGGTTACAGAACTTATTTATTTTTAATATTTATTATTTTTAAAAATGACATATGAATTCGATATTTATTTATTTTTTTTTTTTTTTTTATAATTAGGTTATTTTTTGTATAAATACCAACAAAATCACAGTCTTTATTGCATTTAATGTCGTAATATAAATTGAAAAATTATTTAATTATTTAATCTAAATAAATAAATTTGAAATTTATTTATAACTGATTTTGAACTGACATTGAATAAAATCGATTCTTTTTGACTTTGACTTTTATCGCAAGTCCCAAACAACTTCAAGTAGGTATTTAAAACTTGTCATTAACCTTTAAAGAAAACACTTATTTTGAAGCAATTTATTTTAAAAAGTAGTTCAATAACCATTGCGAAATTTTAATAGCAAGAAGATATTAACTTCAATCTGGATATTCCCAAAATTTGGATTTGATCGGTTTTCCTACAAGCAAGTTGGGAAATTTCAAAATTCCAATAAAATGAAGAATTCTCAACTTTTAAGGTAAAAGTTTTTATATTTCTAAGCTAATTATCAAAACAGTATTTAGATAATATTAAAGTGTTATAAAAGTACTTATTATTTGAATAATTTCGATTTGCTGAAATTGAATTACTTTGCAGAAAAAAATTGTTAAATTTGATCGATTTTTGACATGTCACATACAAACTTAAATACCATATTTTACATGTTATTTTATATTATTAAATACTTTAATTAAGTGCAAAACATAAATTAAGCCTTCAAAAATAAATGTCAACTGGATTTTTATCTTATAAGTAATTACCGGCAATTTAGATTATTTTTTATTGTCTCTTAATGTGTCATTTTTTCGTGCTCTCTCAATTTAAAAAATCTTTTTTCATATGAAAATTAATTCTTTTTTTAAAATCGTCATTCATTTCGTCATCTCAGAACATGCAATAATATTTTCGCAAAGTATTAGAGTTTTTTAAAAAGGTGAGAAATACATTAGGCGAAATAAAATGGTTTGGCCCCTTAATAATAAATTATTAAAAAATTAGCATTTAGTTAGACGGAAACTTTTATTCTTGAATATTGATTGCGACCATCCCAAAAGCCTGCCTACTAAAATACATCAAAATCAAAGATGGTATATTTACTCATAACTTTAGAATTAGTCAAGATATTTAAGTTTTCTTAGGCTTATTTTAAAGATAAAAGTTCAAGGTTTAATAAAGTTAAATTTCAAATTTTTCTCAACACTTTTCTAGAAAACGCATCCCACCAAACTTAAACAATAAAAATTCACAAAAAACGAAAAATTCACCTGTCTTTATCACATTCAATCTCCATTCCTATTTATCAAAAAGGCTTCAAAATAGGATTATTCAACGGAAAATTTAATAAGCTTTCCAACGGTATATGAAAAATTTTATTTCGATAAAATCTGACAGAGTTATCAACATTTTAAGACGGTCATGTTTTTAATCCAATTTTTGTAAGTGGTCCCACAGTTTTGGCTGGTAGTGTAAGTTTCAGGCTGTCTACTAACCGGGAAAACCGGGAAATAACCGGGAACTTAAATTGACCGGGAAAAACCGGGAATTAACCGGGAATTTTCCGTCAAACCGGGAATTTTCTTTCTGGGCTAATAAATTTGACTAATATATCAATTTGTTTTATAAAATTTATAAAACAAATTGATTTTTTAGGCATTTTAAACCAATCTGATTATGCGTTTAAATTTTGTGTAATTATGCAAAAATTATGCAATTGAAAAATAATAATAATAATAATTGCACAATAGTTTATATAGTTATGGTCAATTCTATTGCGTGCTTTTAATTATCAATTATTTTCATCATATTTCAATTATTTTCTTCGATATTCAATAATTCTCGGCTTTTTTCAATTATCGATTACGTTCTTGATGCTTCAATTCAATTCTTCAATTATTCAACTATTTTCAGAAATTCACAATTATTTTCTTCAACTGACAATTATTCTTTTCAATTTTCAATTACTCTCTTCAATTTACAATTATTTTCTACAATTCTCAATTATTTTCTTCCATTTTCAATTATTTTCATTAATTTCAAATTATTACTTTATTTCTCAATTATTTTCTTCGATTTTCTACTATTTCATTCAATTACCAATTATTTGATTCAATTTTCAATTATTTGCTTCAATTTTCAATTATTTTCTTCAATTTTCAATTATTTTCTTCAATTTTCAATTATTTTCATCATATTTCAATTATTTTCTTCGATATTCAATAATTCTCGGCTTTTTTCAATTATCGATTACGTTCTTGATGCTTCAATTCAATTCTTCAATTATTCAACTATTTTCAGAAATTCACAATTATTTTCTTCAACTTACAATTATTCTTTTCAATTTTCAATCACTCTCTTCAATTTACAATTATTTTCTACAATTCTCAATTATTTTCTTCCATTTTCAATTATTTTCATTAATTTCAAATTATTTCTTTATTTCTCAATTATTTTCTTCGATTTTCTACTATTTCATTCAATTACCAATTATTTGATTCAATTTTCAATTATTTGCTTCAATTTTCAATTATTTTCTTCAATTTTCAATTATTTTCTTCAATTTTCAATTATTTTCATCATATTTCAATTATTTTCTTCGATATTCAATAATTCTCGGCTTTTTTCAATTATCGATTACGTTCTTGATGCTTCAATTCAATTCTTCAATTATTCAACTATTTTCAGAAATTCACAATTATTTTCTTCAACTGACAATTATTCTTTTCAATTTTCAATTATTCTCTTCAATTTACAATTATTTTCTACAATTCTCAATTATTTTCTTCCATTTTCAATTATTTTCATTAATTTCAAATTATTTCTTTATTTCTCAATTATTTTCTTCGATTTTCTACTATTTCATTCAATTACCAATTATTTGATTCAATTTTCAATTATTTGCTTCAATTTTCAATTATTTTCTTCAATTTTCAATTATTTTAATCATATTTCAATTATTTTCTTCAATTTTCAATTATTTTCTTCAATTTTCAATTATTTTCATCATATTTCAATTATTTTCTTCGATATTCAATAATTCTCGGCTTTTTTCAATTATCGATTACGTTCTTGATGCTTCAATTCAATTCTTCAATTATTCAACTATTTTCAGAAATTCACAATTATTTTCTTCAACTGACAATTATTCTTTTCAATTTTCAATTATTCTCTTCAATTTACAATTATTTTCTACAATTCTCAATTATTTTCTTCCATTTTCAATTATTTTCATTAATTTCAAATTATTTCTTTATTTCTCAATTATTTTCATCGATTTTCTACTATTTCATTCAATTACCAATTATTTGATTCAATTTTCAATTATTTGCTTCAATTTTCAATTATTTTCTTCAATTTTCAATTATTTTCTTCAATTTTCAATTATTTTCATCAATTTTTAATTATTTTCTTTAGATCTCAATTATTTCCTTCAATTTTTAATTATTTAACTTAATATTGAATAATTCTCGGCTTTTTTAAATATTTTTTTTCAATGTTCAATTATGTTTTTGAAACTTCAATTCAATTCATCAATTATTATTCTACAATTTTAATTAATTTCTTCAAACTACAATTACATTCTTCATTTTTTATTGTTTTCTTCAAATTCTATAATTCCTGGATTGTTCAATTTCTTTTTTCTTCAATTATCACTTATTTTCTTCTACATTCAATCCCATTGTTCAATTCTTGAATTATTTTCTTTAATTTTTAATTATTTTGTTCAATTTTCAATTGTTTGTTTCAATATTCAGTAATCTTGACTTTTTTCAATTATCAGTTATTTACTTCATGTTTCAAAGCCTCCTTTAATTTTCAATAATTTTCTTCTATTTTCAATTTAATTATTTAATTGTTCAATAATTTTTTTCAATTCTCAATTAATTTCTTTAATTAACAATTCTATTCTTCAATTTTTAATATTTTCTTCAATGTTAAAGAATTCCTGGCATTTTTCACTTTTTTTTTTAATATAAATTATTTTCTTCTTTTTTTAATCCAATTGTTCAGTAATTTTCTTTAATTCGCAATTATTGTATTCGAATTTCAATTTTATTTCTCAATGTTCAATTGTTTTTTTTTTAATATTAAATAATTATGTGCTTTTCTGATTTCAATTTCATTATTTAGTTTTCAATTTATTTCTTCAATTTTGAATTATTAACTTAAATTTTAAATTATTTTTTTTATTTTCTATCTAGTTGACCAATTTTCAATTATATTCTTTGAATTTAATAACCATTGTTCAATTTCTTCAATTATTGTTCAATTGTCGATTAATATTTACTTTTTTTTTTAATTTTGTTTCTGATTGTCAAATTAAATATCTTTGTCACTGTTCTATTATTTCTTTCCATTATTAGTTATTTCTTTTCATTATTAATTGTTTCTTTTAATTCTTAATTATTATTTTTTGTAAAGTTTAATATTTAATTCTTCAATTCTCAATTATTTTCTTTGAATTTCAATTATGTTCTTCAATTATCAACTGTTATCTTCAATTTTTGTAGCCATTTGTAGGTCTATTTATACTTGAAATAAATTTCAAGTTAACAAGAGAAAAAAACTGGGAAAAATAGGAACGAAAACCGGGAAAAACCGGGAAATGACCGGGAATTTTGTGGGACGTAATTAGTAGACACCCTGAAGTTTGTCAGTTCCACCCTTAAATATCAAAATTGTTAATAATAAAATGATATCCACTCTTGAGAAATCCTTTTCTTCTAATTTTTTCCTAATTAAGAATTCTTTAAATTATGTAATTAAATGACGATTGCAGGGAATTAATCCAAACCACAGAGGAATACAGGCTGCTCGATTTCCAGCACCACCTACTCGAAAACCACCAGTGAAAGGACCAGGACCTTGTATTTGGGCAGTGATTCATTGTTGCCCAAGAAGTGGTCGTGAGGCTAGTTGCTTCGAGTCTTTGGGATGTCCAGGAATTAATTGGGACCATAATCACTGTAATCCGTCTATTATGGAAGCAGCCAGAAAAGAAGTAGCAAAATTCTACAGCGGTAATTAATAAAGTAAACATCAATTTGTGGTCGATAAAGTAAATTTTCATTTATTTGATGCATATCCACTTGAACGGTATAAATAAATTTTTTTCTTAATCGATTCAATAAATTCCCAATTGATCGTCTAAAAAATTATTATCGCCTAATAAAATTAATGTCTTCTTAATTAATTAATTAATTTACCAGTCGATCATTTGTTGATTTAGTTGATTGATCAAAACTATATTTAGTACTAAATTAATATCCAACAAATTCAATTATTCGGTTTATTATTTACTTTTCCCAGTTTGTGTTCTTTCATCGAACAAATAAAAGATCTTCAACTCGCAATAATTGTAAATATAACAGCGAGTATAGGGGATCAATTATATTTATTAAATTAATCAGCTTTATTTTGAAAAGTAAGTTCTCTAGATTTTATAGTAACTTGTTGTTTTAATTTATTTTTGTAACACGATTAACTTTGCTAAGGACTTTATTAAGAAGTTTATTTAAATTTATTAAGAACAAAGTAAAATAACTGTTTAAAAAATTTATGAGAGATTTTTACTGGAAACAGACTCTATGATTTCTAGTGTGATTAATCGTAACAAATCAAAACTAATTTGAATATTAATACAAATTTTACTATATTTATAAAATGTCCATAGTTTCAATTTAATTTAATTATAATCTACTTTTAGAATAACTGCTGCTATAATTAATTTAATATGTATAATAATATCGACTAACTTTTTCTATTATTATCGATAAAATATTTTCTACATAATTTAATTTACAAAAGTACTTTTACATTGTAAAAAGTTTGCCATAAATGTTATAATAAATATAGACACAAGGAAGAAGAATGAAATGAAAAGTTTTTCCTCTCGTGATAAACATTTACATTAAAAAGAAACTGTAATATATAAATGTAATAAATATTTATGAATGCGTCTTTAGAATATTGTAATAAAAGTAGTTTGCCGAACAGTGAAAAGATTTTTATTAAGACTCATCTTATTTAAAAGTAAGCGAATGTCTAGCTTTAAATTCACATCCTTTATGATCAAAGGTGATGAAAAACACTTCTGGCGAGGGAAAGGCGACCGAGTGCTTCTCTCTGCTTGTAAAAAGAAGCAAATCAATGTACCCTTAAAAGTCCGGGAACTTGAAAACGTGCTTTTAGAAAAAGGAAGCTAATAAGGCGTCAAATCAGCTCAATTACCTTTTAATTGCCTTGAAACTGCTAATAGTAATTTCCAGCTTTCGAGAAAAATATAGAAAAAAAAGCTTCAACAGAAGTAAGGCAAATAAAATAAATTGAAATGATAAAGTAGAATGAGTTGAGAAATAAAATAAAGCCGAAGATTTCTTTTTTATCAGAAGGAAATTTTCTGAAACAAAAGAGTTTTTTACTGAAAAGTAAAATACTTCCTGTTTCACGAAAATTGTAATTGATGTCACTGAATAGAATCCAATTGCTATACTTGTCTGTTTTTCGTAAAGCAATTGAGATTTTAACGACTCTATACAGCCTCGAGTAAGGACTTCTTCGTCAATCGTCGCGCGATTGTATCTGCAAACGGTTTGAAAGGAATTGCGACTTTTGAAGAAAATTAGAATCTTTTTACTTCATAGTTGAAAATTTTGTATATTTGTGTAACAAACGGTTCTTGGTCAATTTTTTGAGTCAAAATGTAATGTGTGTTGATTTAACGCACATATATATCCTTTAACTATCATTCGATTCTTCAACATAACCTATAATTTTCGCACCAAATTCAAGTGACTATCTGTTTGACTTAAACTGAGAAAAATGAAGAATCAAAGTTAATTTCTTACTCATTAATATTAATATTTTTAATATCTAAGATATAAGTGTAAATATTTAGATACTAAATTTTAATATACAAGAATATCCAGCTTTTTCATAATGTAAGTTACAAAATTTATATTTTCAGAAGTACTAATTCATTAATAAATTATTAAAATTATCAAGAAGGTAATTAATTTAATTTTCCAATTAACCGAAAGTTAACAACCCTTAAGAACCACCTCTAAATAAAAATAATCTAAAATAAATATGCGAAAAATTATCAATTTCAAGAAAAAAATTATACTCGAGTTCTAAAATGGTGGAACATACACAGGAATATGCCCCCTAATTTTTCTAATAAATAACATCATTCAACAACCCCTAAAAACCATCCTTGAAACAAATAATCGAAATGTTTTTTAAAAAATAACCAATTTGTACAAAAAAACTCTAATCATCTTCTAAAATGGTGAAACGCACTCAGGGATATAATATTCCAATCGATAAGACAAACAATCAACACCTAAAAAACTAGCTTATGTTAATTAATCAAAAAAAAATGGTCAAATTCAACAAAAAAATTATGTTGAAATTCTTAAATGATGACACATATAAGTTATATGCCTTCTAATTTTTTCAAGTGATAGCAAATATTAACAACCCTTAAAAAATCACCGCTAAGTAAAATAATCGAAAATTATTTTGAAAAAAATTATAAATTCCTATAAAAAAAATTATAAACAAGTTCTCAAATAGTAGAACATACTCAGTAAATGCGACTTGATTTGTTCAAGTAAATTCAAGAATAATTATTGATCTCGAAAAACAACCACTAAGTAAAATAATTAAATGTAATTTTGGAAAAAAATATTAATTTCTACAAAATAATTACAAACAATTTCTAAAATGGTGTAACCAACTTATGAAAAACCCTCTAATCTTTCGAAAAAATAGCAAGAAGTAAAAACCCTTAAAAATAACCCTTGAGATAAATAATAGGAAAATAATTTGAAAAAATTATTAAATTCGGCAAACAAATATTAATTAAGTTCAAAAATGAAGGAACATACTCAGGAATATGCCCTTTATTCTCCCAAATTGATATAAAACATTATCAAACATTAAAATCTACCCCCCAAGTAAAATAATCGAAAATAATTTTTGAAAAAATATTAATTTCTACAAAATAATTAAATTTCTAAAATGATGAAACCAACACAGGAATATACACCCTTATTTTTTAAACTTATAACAAGAATTAAAAACCCTTAATAACAAACCTTGAAATAAATAATAGGAAAAGAATTTACAAAATTATTAATTTCGTCAAAAAAACACTAATCAAGTTTTAAAATGGAGGAGCATTCTCAGGAATATGCCCTTTAGTTTTTTAAATTGATAAAAAACATTATCAAACATTAAAATCCACCCCAAGTAAAATAATCGAAAATAATTTTGAAAAAAATTATTAATTCCTACAAAAAAATTCTATTTAAGTTTTGTAATGGTGGATCCAAGTCAGTAATATGCACTCTTATTTTTTAAACTTAAAACAAGAATTAAAAACCCTTAAAAACAACCCTTAAAAAAATAATGGGAAAAGAATTTAAAAAAATTATTAAAATCTATGTTCAGGTGGGTCTTTTTAGCCCTTAGAATTTTTTTTGAATAAATCTAAATCACCAAATAAATACTAATCAAATTCCAAAATAGAGAAACGTACTCAGGTAATGCCCTTTTCTTTCTCAAATTGATAAAAGATATTATCAACCATTAAAGTCCACCCCCAATTAAAATAATTAAAAATAATTTTAAAAAAAATTATCAATTCTTACAAAATAATTCTATTCAAGTTCAGTATTCCCCGGAATATTCCAACTATTTTTAAAAACTAATAACAAGATTTAAAAACCCCTTAAAACCACTCCTAAGTAAAATAATAAAAAAAAATTTGAAATAAATTTTTATTTTCTGCAAAAAAATACTAATTATTTCCCAAAATGGTGGAACACACTCAGAAGACATATTTAAAAAGCACAGTTAAGTAAAATAATCGTAATTAATTTTGAAAAAATTAATCAATTTCTACAAAAAAATTCTATCAGTTTTAAAACGGTGGAACATGCTACGGAATAATCCCTATAATTTTTTTCACGATTTTAGAACTTGAATATAATTATTTTCGATTGCTTTACTTAAGGTTTTCAAGGGTTGTTAATATTTGGTATTACTTTAAAAAGTAGGGGGGCAAATAACTCAATATTCTTCACCATTTTAGAATTAAAATATATTTTTTTTGTAGAAATTGACAATTTTTTTCAAAATTATTTTCGATTATGTCCCTTAAGCTAGGTTTTTAGATGTTGATTATTTTTGTTATCAATTGGGAAAATTAGAGGGTATATTTCTAAGTAGATTTCACCATTTTCGAATTTGTCTAGAATTGTTTTGTAGAAATTAATAATTTTTTTCAAATTCTTTTTCGATTATTTTTCTTAAGGATACTTTTTAAGGGTTGTTAAGTATTTTTATCTATTAAAAAAAGTAGAGGGTATATTACTGAATATGTTTCACCATTTTAGAACTTGTTTATAATTGTTTTGTAGAAATTGATAATTTTTTCAAAATTATTTTCTATTATTTTACTTTGGGGTTGTTTTTAGGGGTTGTTAATTCTTGTTGTCATTTGGAAAAATTAGAGTGAATATTCCTGAGTAGGTTTTACCATTTTAGACTTTAATTATATTTTTTTTTTTTTTTGAAAATGATAATTTTTTTCAAATTCTTTTTCGGTAATTTTTCTTAATGGTAGCTTTTAAGGGTTTTTAAGTTTTGTTATCTATTAGAAAAATTAGGGGGTATATTACTGAGTATGTTTCACTATTTTAGAACTTGTTTATAATTGTTTTGTAAAAATTAATTTTTTTTTCAAAATTTTTTTCAATTATTTTACTTAGGGTTGTTTTTAGTAGTTGTTAACTTTTGCAATCATTTGAAAAAATTAGGGTGCATATTCCTGAGTAGATTTCACCATTTTAAAACTTGATTAAAATTTTCTTGTCGAAATTGATAATCTTTTTCAAATCCTTTTTCGATTTTTTTTCTTAAGGGAATTTTTTAGGGGTTGTTAATTTTTTTTCACGATTTTAGAACTTGAATATAATTTTATTCTTGAAATTGATAATTTTTGTCATGTTTATTTTCTGTTATTTTACTTACGTGTGATTGTTAGGGATTGTTAACTTTCGGTCTTCAGAAATTAAAATAATTGACTTTTTGATGATTATAATAATAATTGATTAATGATTAATTCCTAAAATTTAAAATTTTTGTATCTTATTCAAATAGAGTCATTTGAATTTGGTGCGAAAAAGCACGTGATTTATTCTTTTAACATTTGGTTGGTTTGGTTTGGTTTTTGGCCTCATGTCTATTTTACTTTTTCGTAAGGGTAGGTAAAGTTTAATAATATAATTAATTATAATCAATTTCTAAAGTTTATAATGTTTATAGTATTTTAAATAGTTTTTACAATATTGCTTCCGCATAGATGTATATCTATTGTTTTTTATAATCTTATGGTAAGTATAGAAAATCATCATATAGAGAATTAAAACTATTATGTTGTAACTTGTTATTTTTTAGGATTGATCATTTACATGATTCATGTGGTATTATTAAAATATTTAAAATGATCAAATGTACTGTTTATGAGATGATTTAATAGGAAAAAAGAGTGTGATGATGCTGGAATATTTTTATATGTTGTTAAAAGCAAGCAAGGCGCAGCCTAGCCGGTCAGCTAATTGAAAAACAAGACTTAAATGATGGAATTATGAGTCACAAGTCAAATTTATAGGTATCTTTAATCAATGATCCATACATGAACGTGACCTAATTTGAAAACAGAGTTTGCAAACAATAGTATGAAGCGCACCATAAAGTGGAAATAAAGTTGGAATCAGAACATGAGCAATTTTAGTCAGAATTTAAAGCAAATTCAGTTATAAATATTTATTGAGTTTATACATAAATTGCAATTCAAATTACTTTATATAAATTTAGAACATCTAACTATTTTAGAATGATTTCAAATGTTTAACGAGCTGAAAGCAGGCGCGTAAGAATGAATTTTCTCTTAGGGAGGGGAAAAAATATTGTGTTTTATATATTAAGGGGAAGCATATATTTTCTCCTACTTTTTTATAGCAGAATACGGGATATTTATATCAATAAGAATTTAAATAGTAATAATAGTTTATATATGTAGAAATAAAAATTGATTTATTATTCTACTTTAAAGGGATAATTATTATATTTAATATTTTCTAGTTATTTTTTAACACTCTATTACTTTATCTTTTACTGTAATTACTTTTCTTGAACTTCTGGTTATTTATAACACTCTAGAACTTTATTTATAATTTACTAATTATCTTTTTCAACTTCTATAATAATTTTTTACTACTTAGGATGTCTTTTACTACTTAATTTTTTAATCCTCTTCAGTTTATAATTTTTCTTTTTCCAATTTGTCATTCTTTTTCACTTTGTAGTATTTTTTTCTTTTTTAGTTAACTGCAAGGTATTTTTACACTATTTTTAATAATTTTTCTTTAATACGTAAATTTTCTTCCATCAATTTCTAATTTTCTTTTCACTTGACAATAATTCACTTCTTCTTCTTCTTCTTCTTGATAGTAATTTTCTGGCTATTAACAGTCAATTTCCAGTCAATCTAATTATCTTGTAGAAATTTTTTTCAAATATTGGAAATAGAAAAAGGAATTAAGCGATAAAAAAACTATATTCACTTTTTATTTAACGAAAAAACTTCTGCTAATTGACCCAATGGGAGAAAAAAATTATCAATCTAGTGACTATTTTATTTTCTAGGAATTTCTCTCTATTTTTAATCTAGTAATTATTTCACTTTCTAATAATTTCTCTATAGTTTTGAAAGATCTTTTTTAATTTTGAAATATTTTTCTGTTTTAATTATTTTTTCTTATTTTTTTGTGGTTCTGCTTTCTTTTCCAGTTATTTTTTAATAAATCCTAGTAATTTTCATCAATTTAAAATTATTTTTTCAAGTTTGCCCCATTTTGGTGATTTTGTAAATTTTTAAAAGATTCTTTACTTTTACGTAATTTTCTTCATTTTTTAGTTCTTTTTCTTTTTTTCATTCTTCTCTTTCCTTATAGTGATTTTTAAACAATTTCTATTAATTTTTCAGTAAATTCCAGTGAATTGAAATTATTTTTTTTTTTACCGAAATTATACTTCTTTTCCTAATTACTTTTAATCAACTTCTAGTTATTTTTCTTCATTTTCTAGTTTCTTTTCAGTACATTCTAGTAAGTTTTATCAATTTTTACTTAAATTAATAATAATTAATTAAATTAAATTTAAAATTTAAATTAAATTAAAATTAATTAATATTAATTAAATTAACTTCTAGTTATTTTTCTTCATTTTCTAGTTTCTTTTCAGTACATTCTAGCGAGTTATTTTCGTCACTTTATAGTTATTTTGTAAACATCTAGAACTTTTTTTTTACTTTTTTACATTTTGTAATTCTTTTTTACTTTTTAGTTTGTATTTCTTCATTTTCTCATTCTTCACTTCTTATTAATAATAAATAATAAATTTTCTCCATTTTCTGGTAAGTTTCCAGTGTATTCTAGTAATTCTCATCAGCATATATAGTTATTTTTTAAAATTGGAATTTCTTCTTCATTTTCTAGTTATTTTCCTTTAATTTCTCATTCTGTTTTCACTTCCTACCGTAATTATTAATTTCTTCTGATAGTTATTAATCAACAGCTGGTTATTATTTTACTTCCGATTAATTTTCCTCTATTTTTTAATCACCTTTTTCTTCATCTAAATATTTTTTCGTTCCAATTTATTATTTCTTAGTTTTTTCTTTCCAAACTTATTCGTCCACTTTTTAGAAATTTTTCTTCATTTCTAGTGATTTTTCAATAAATTTTAGTAACTTTCACCATTTGATAGTTATTTTGTATATTTTTTAGTTATTTTGACTTGCTAGTAATTTTTCCCCTTTTTATAATACACCTTTATTCTTTAGTTTTATTCCCCTTTAATTTCTCATTATCTTTTTACTTTATTTTTTTCTTTTTCGGTAATTATTCTTTTTTTTTGACAATTAATAATAGTCTTCTAGTTATTATTTTACTTCTGACTAATTTACCCAGTTTTATAATTATCTTTTTCAATTTCTAAACATTTTATATTTTCAATTTTTTAATTTTTTTTATTCTTAAATTATTTTTACTCTTTTCAGGAATATTTTTCTATTCTTTCTAGTTATTTTTCAATAAATTCTACCAATTTTCACCATTTGATAGTTATTTTCTATATTTTGTAGTTATTTTGTAACTTGCTAGTTATTTTCTCCCCTTTTTAAAATACATATCTTCATTCTTTAGTTTTAATCCCCTATAATTTCTCATTATTTTTTTTACATAATTTTTTTTCTTTTTCGGTAATTATTCATTTTTTTGAACAATTAATAATAAACTTCTAGTTAATATTTTACTTTTGATTAATTTTCCCCAGTTTACTAATTATCTCTTTCAATTTCTGAATATTTTTTAGTTTCAATTTTTCAATTTTTCACTTTTTAGTTTTTTTTCCATTCTTAAATTATTTTTACTCTTTTCAGGAATATTTATCTATTTTTCAATAAATTCTACTAATTTTCACCAGTCGATAGTTATTTTATAAATAGCTAGTAATTTTCTTCCCTTTTTGAAATATTTATTTTTAATAAATTCATTCTTTAGTTTAATTATCCATTAATTTCTCATTATTTTTTTACACTCTTTTTTTTCATTTTAGGTAATTATTCATTTTTTTGGCAATTAATAATCAACTTCTAGTTATTATTTTACTTTTGACTTATTTCTAATAGTTTTCTAATTATTGCTTTCAATTTTTCAATTTTTTACATTTTAGTTTTTTTTTCATTTTTAAATTATTTTTACACTTCTCGATAGTTAATTTGTAACTTGCTTGTAATTTTTCCCCTTTTTAAAATACACCTTCATTCTTTAATTTTTATTCCCCTTTAATTTCTCATTAATTTTTTACTTTATTTTTTCTTGTCAATTATTAAACAACTTCTAGTTATTATTTTACTTCTGACTAATGTTTCCTAGTTTTCTAATTATCTCTTTCAATTTCTGAATTTTTTATGGTTTCAATTTTTCACTTTTCAGTTTTTTTTCAATATTAAATTATTTTTACACTTCTCAGGAATATTTTTATATTTTTTCTAGCTATTTTTAACTAAATTTTACTAATTTTCACCAGTCGATACTTAATTTGTAACTTACTAGTAATTTTTTCCCCTTTTTAAAATACACCTTAATTCTTTAATTTTTATTCCTCTTTAATTTCTCATTATTTTTTTACTTTTTTCTTTTTAGGTAATTATTCATTTTTTTGTCAATTAATAATCAACTTCTAGTTATTATTTTACTTTTGACTTATTTCCCCCAGTTTTCTAATTATCTCTTTGAATTTTTCTATTTTTTACTTTTTTTTATTTTCATTTTTTCATTCTTAAACTATTTTTACTTTTTTCAAGAATATTTTTTTATTTTTTCTAGCTATTTTTCATTAAATTTTATTAATTTTCACCAGTCGATAGTCATTTTGTATATTTTGTGGTTATTTTGTAAATTGCTAGTAATTTTTCCCCCTTTTTATAATACTCCTTCATTCTATAATTTTTTTTTTTAAATTTTCTTTCTTGTTTTGTTTTTTTTTTTACTGAAAAACGGTATTTTTACTTTAAGAATTATTCTCGACGCCTATTTAACAATTAAATGTGCTCATATTCAGGATATAATATTCTAAAAAAAAGAATAAAATTCTTAAATTAAGAAGGAGATTCATAAGTTAAGAAGCATACTTTTAAGGACATAAGAAAATATTCCTAATTTAAGAATGTCTTTTAATTTAAAAATGTTTTTCTTAATTTAAGAATGTTCTTCTTATTTTAAGAATATTTTTCTTACTTTGAAAATATTATATCCTTAATATAAGAAAATTTTATTCTTAAATAGGCGCCAAGAATAATTCTTAAAGTAAGAATACCGTTTTTTCTGTGTTCATTTTTTTCTTCTTCCGTAATTATTCTTTTTTTTCTGTCAATTAATAATAAACTTTAGTTATTATTTAACTTCCAAATAATTTTCCCCAGTTTTCTAACTATCCTCTTTCAATTTCTAAGTATTTCTTCGTTTCACTTTTTCATTTTGTATTTTTTGTTTCAGGCTTAAATTATTTTTACACTTTTCAGGAATATTTTTCTACTTTCCCCAGCTATTTTTCAATAAATTCTACTAATTTTTACCAGTCGATATAATTATTTTTCCCATTTTTTAGCTATTTTGTAACTTGCTAGTAATATATTCTCCCCTTTTTATAATAAACCTTCATTCTCTAATTTTATTCCTCTTTAATTTCTCATCCTTCTTTCACTCTACAGTCATAATTAATACTACTCCCATCGTCTCCTACTCCACTCTCAAGAAAGTTATTTATTCTAAATTAAGTCCAACCAATCTTTGTTTTTTTAATATTTCCCTGTTTTGTTTTGTGTTTTTTTTTTGCCCCTCGAGTATAATAAGAATAAAGAATAGTTTTAATTAAAAGCAGAAATGTAGGTTTAGCGATAAATTTGTGGTTTAGCGGTTAAAATCTTTATTTGTAAAAATAATCTGGAGTCGACAGCAGGCGGTATTACAATGGGAAAATGCTGTTGAAAACGCACCGCGATAACTTGCACCTTTGCACTCTCGTTGAACAAGTGCGGAGGCATTTGTGGACGTTTATATAGACGCTTTTGTGTCGATGTTCCACCAAAAGCGAGTCTTTTGTGATATAGAAGCGGAATTGTCCTTTTGAAAAGCATATCTAACCGTCGAGCGAAACATTATATATCTCTACGTCAAATTCCTTGCTTTAGGCATTAGAAGCATCTTTCTGCACTTCTGCCAGAAAACTTTATCACACATGAGAAAATGGACTTGCCCTCGGGTCACGATCTCATGGAAAACTTGCACTAGAAAACCACTCTTGTACCATAAAAATCACTCTCTGTCGCTTTAGGATATAAAAACAAGAAAAATCATCAAACATAAATTGCAGAAGAATGTGTGTGTATATAATCACGTTTAAACAGCTTTTATGTTCGACGCTGGCTTGAAAGTAGTTCACGGGTGCCAAAACGCAACAGGCGATAGTATAAAGAAGTACTGTGTTGCTTTGGTATATAAGGTCCTTAATAGCTGGCAATATCAATCACTGAAATCTGAACACTTGGCAAACAAGTTCACTTGTCAGATTACTCGTTCTCGATTATGTTTAATTACGAGCTTTCTCTATACGTGTATTGTTTTAAGGTTGATTCTAATTAATAGTGTGTAAATCTGAATTAGTTTAAAATAAGTCTCAAGGTACACTGAAAAAATTAATAATTAAAACAAAATATTATTAGAAGAAAAACGATAGCTTTTGACAAGAATTTTTATTATTTATTCAGATGTTCATAGGTGTCAACGTTTCGAAATGACCTCCTCTTCAGGACAAATTAACGGTTTCATTTCTCAGAAAAATATGGTCAAATCTACAAAATATATAATTAAATTGACCATACTAAAAATTATTATAACAGTTCATAGATTGTCAGTAAATTAGTGAGATACAAAAAAATATGTATATTTTACAAAAAATAATAAATTAGAACCATCTACTCACATTCATATCATCGTCAATCTTTTCAATAAAAAACAATATAATCCATTGTTTATAAATCCAAAAAGGAACAAGTCACACATTGTCGTCAATTTATAAAATCTCTTCCAATTCCACTCTAAAATCAATCCGTTGCTATTAACTCATCTTTTATATGAAAAAAAAGGAAAAATTAAAATTCCGTCATTATAACATTATTAAAACATATTTTCAGCAAACCTTGTTCAAAAATTTACACAATTATAAATCAGCTAAAAGAAATTACACATTATATGTATTTAATAATAGAGTTATAGATCGGACAGTAATTTTGCAGATCAGTGATTTTATTAATTCTTTTCGTTAGTTCCTTTTTTATAAAAATTGTTTTAGCAAAAATCCTCTTAAAATCATTTACTTCTTTGTATAAAATTTTAATATTATCAAAATCAATTTTATGGTTAGATCCATCGTCGTTAATATTTTCTAATCTATGTTTGCTAATTACATTGTGATATTTTTTATTAAGATTTATGTTTTTTTATGTTCGTTACAACGGGTCTTCAAAAGTCTTCTCGTTTGGCCTACATATATGTTTTTGGACAGTTTAGGCAAGATAATTTATAAACAACACCTGCATTTTTTAATAAATCTGTTTGATCTTTTCCAAGTTTAATAAATTTATCTAATTCAGAATTGCTTCTGAATATAACATTAATATTTTTTCTGTTTAGAATTCTTTTTATGTTTATATTTATAGAAAAACGTCCGAAATATGGCAACGAAATCATGCGTTTAATATCAATATCTTTCTTTGGTGTCTTATTTACATTTTTTTTTTCAAGAAAAACATTCTATTACTAATATTATTGTGAATAAACACATTGGATAAATATTGAATCGTAAGGATTCTTTGATTATTTCTAAGTTTTTAAGATGAAATGATTCACGAGAAAGTAAAATGGCCGTGTCCACTAAATTATAGATCACACCTATTTTTTGTTTTAAAGGACTTTCAGATAAAAAATCTAAATATCTTCCTGAGTAAGTATCTTTTCTGTGCGAGTTTGTGATTAATTTTCCTTCTTCAGTTCTAATAAAAATCTTCAGATTCAAAAAAGGTAATAAATTATTATTCTCTATTTCATGAGTGAAATTAAGCCTATTATGGTATGAACTAAAATCTTCTAAAATAGCATCAATTTTATCTTTAGGTACAATCATAAAAGTATCATCCACATATCTGCCATATGTATGAATTTTGAAATTCAGGTTACAGAAAACCTTCTCCTGTAAATCCTGCATTACTATGTCAGGCAAAATAGCAAAATTTTCAGGCAAAATTTTACCTTACAAAAATGGTAAAAATGCAAACATAAAATATTTGGTGATTTTGCTGAAGTGAAAACAATTTCCTATTATTTTTTTTTATTAGTATTAATATTATGTTACAATTTGGGTATTACGTAACCTTACTTTTGCAATGTTTTGCATATTTTTATGTGGACATTTTTAAACAACATTTTGATAGACAGAAAAGAGAATAACCCATATTGGGCAAAATTTCTCAGTTCAGATAAAAAATCACAATTTTTTCAATTTATCTTAATTTTTGCTAGACTGGAAGTGCAAATACCAAATATTTTTAAATTCCATGAAATAATTTCTTACTCTCTAAATCTGATTTAGTTAAATCTACTATTTAGAGGTTAAAATCGTGAACGAGTTTTCTCTTTTTCAATTAGTAAAAAATAATTAACTATTAGTAGAAACTTACTAATACAGTAGTTAAATTAAACTAATTAAATAGTAAAAAATAACTAATGTAATTAGTAAATAGAAATCTACTAATTCTTTTATTAGTTTAACATAACCTAAAATTACTTTGGCTAATTAAATTAGTAGTTTTTTACTAGATTATTATTAAAAAATTACTTTTTGACATGGTAAACGAGTGTAGTTTTTAACTAATTCAGATTTAGAGTAGTTACGTTTTAAAATTTTTGTTTTTTTCAAATGAAGGTTTTTAAAAATATATTTCTAAGTAGATTGCATATAAAAATTAACATATAGTTTTTAAAGCTCCTTTTACAGGCTATTGATTTGCCCTGAATTCATTTTTCCCAAAAATATAAATAAAAGAAGTATAAATACTTTCCTAAATTATAAATTTATAACTAACTAGATTAAACAAAGAGCCCTGGCACGCAACTAGTTTTTACACCCTATTTTACCAACAATTATAAATATTTTAAATATAACATTTAAAAATGAATATAACAAGTTTATAAGTTATTTTTGTATAACTTAATTTTTACTTTTTGGAATGTAATAAAGGGGGTTTTCCCGTTTATATATTAAATAAATAAAAAGTTTTATTTACATCCGACAAAATTTAAAAGATTTTAGAATTGAAAAAAATTGCAAAAATAATTGAAATTTAAAAAAATAATGTCAAAATTTGCAAAAATCATAGAAATGTTTTAAAAAATAAAGCAAATAATTTAAATTTGAGAAAAATACTTGAAAAATTTAGAAATAAATTGAAAAAATTAGAAAAATGAAAAATTGGAGAAAATAGTGGAAAAAATTACATAATATAAAATATAATTTTAATAAAGAAAAGTTTAAGGAAATTTCAGAAAAATACTTGAAACTTTTAGACGTTCATTGAAAAAAAGTAGAAAATAATTAAATATTACAGAAAAGAAATGAAAAATAATAAATATAATTTAAAATTGAAGAGAAAATTTTTAATTTAAGATAAATAATTGTAAAAAATACAGAATACACATAAAATACAAACAAATCATAGATGTAATTGAAAATTGAAAAAAATAACAATAATATAATATAAATATTTTAAAAATCAATTAAATAATTAAAATATCAGATAAATAGGTTTAAATTTTGGAAATAATAAAAAACATTGGAAATAATTAAAAATTGGAGAAAACTATTTTAAAATCTTAGAAAATAATTTTAAAAAATGAGAATAATTGAAAATTGGGGAAAATAATTGAAAAATGATTATAAAATTTGAAATTTGAAGAAAATAACTGAAATATGATAAAAATAATGTTAAGTTGAAACAAATAAATGAAATTTGAAGTAAATAACTAAAAAAATAGCAGATTTTTTTTTTAATTAAAAAAGAAAAAATAATTGAAATTTTTGAAAATTATGCCAAAAGAATAAATATAATTAGAAATTGGAGAAAAAAATAGAAATAGTTCAGAATTTTTTTTTAAGCAAACGAAAATAAAATTGAAAAATTGTTTAAAAAATTGAAAACAATAATCTAATTTTGAGATAATACCCGAAAATTTAGTAAATTAATTTAAAAATAATTAAAATATAAACAAAATAATTGCAAAATGATAAAAAGAAATGAATACCTATTGAACAAAATAATTGAAAATTGAGATATATATTTGAAAGTTTAGGATTTTAATTCAGAAATAATTAAAATAATCAAAATATAAGATAATAATTGCAAAAAAAAATTAATAATTGTAAAATAAAATATTGATTTTAAGTTTGTGATAAATAATATAAAATTTAGCAAAAAATAATTAAATTGTTTTATTGTCGAAGAAAAAGTAATAATTAAAATTGGAAAACTGATTGAAAAAATTAAAGACAATAAGGGGTCGTCCACATATCACGTGATATCTTTAGGGGAGGGAGGGGGGTAGGCAAAATATCACGGTCCATGGAAATTAAATTTTATAGCAATAGAAAAAGTATCACGAGGAGGGGGGAGGGGGTTCAAATTAGCCAAAATTTGTATCACGTGATATGTGAATGATCCCTAATTGAAATTTGCGTAAAGTTGATTTAAGATTTGGGGAAAAAAGAAAAATAATGAAGATAATTAAAAATTGCAGAAAATAATTGAAAAATGATAAAAATAGCTGAAAATTGTAGTTTAAGTATAATTAAAATCATCAGAGAAAAGAATTGAAAATTTTAAATCACTTCAAATTTAGTATAGGGTAAATGCGGGTAATTTTGGACAGTACCTATAGTCGGACACTTTCAGTTTTGAAGTTAAATAAATAATTATTTACTGTCGGAATCTTCTCACAAAGTTATTTTATCAAATTTGTCAGAATTATAGAATATAAAAATTACCGTCAACGCCCTCTGGTGATTTGTAAATTAGTTAAAATTCAACAATAATTTACTCAACCGCGATGTTTTGACATTTTGTCTGATTTCTTATTCCAGCCGTTAAGGAGGTAGAGATTTTTATTAGTACGAAATAAGGTTTTGTAGGTTGTAATTATGTTTGAAAATGTTACAAAGTGATTGTGAAAACTCTAATTTTATGTTTAAAAGTGAAAAGAACATTAAAATGACTTTAAATTTACAAATAATTGACGTAATTGACGTGTCCGACCTAACCTGTCAGATTTTAGAGTGTATAGTCGGACACTATATTACTTGTATTATATCTCGTATTATTTTAGATGCTGAAAAAGTAAATACCATAAAAACAACTACTTATAACCTATAAATTTGTTAACTTTCTAATATTTTCTGCATCAAAAGAAAAATAACCTAAAATTTGATTTTATACGAATTCCTCCTTTTCACTGAAGGATCACAACAGAACTTGACAGATTGTCTTCAAAATGCCACAGTGAGGTATAAAATTTTAAAACTAAAAAACTTTCTTTTTTTATTTATTTTTTTTATTTATTTTTTATTTATTCACACAATCCTTCCCGCGGCCCAAAAGCAAAGGCGGATCCAAACGAGGGTTTTGGAGGGGGCGTTATATGAGATAGAAAGAGATAAGAATATAGTGCTATCTCTTTCTCTCTCATATGATAATCTAAGGCTTTTGGGAGGGGCGATCGCCCCCCGCTGGATCCGCGCCTGCCCAAAAGGGCCATAAATGGGTTACAAAATATTGAGCAAAACTAAATTAAATTAAATTAAATTTAGTATACAATATATAAAAAATTTAAACTTAAATTATAAACAAAATAACATAACATGGCTGTTCTAAAGTTGAAGCAAGATTGTTCGTTGATAAGACTAAAAAATATACTGAAAAATTGGATTGAAGAAAATTTTTTTATTTAAGATTCACCACATGGGTTTACAAATTAAAATCGTGCTGCCTAAGGATTATTTCTGTAACTGGATTTTATGGATTTTATAACATAAAAGCAAGAAATAGTTTATTATTTTAAAAAAGAAAAATGTCCGACTACTGATACAGTTGTGTCCGACTTTACAAGCAAGTGTCCGACTACTGCTGATATTCTGATTTTTTATTAAAATAGCTATATTTTATTAAATATTGACATGTTTGTAGCAAATTTATATGAAAGTTAATCATGGATGACTCATTTAACGGTTCATGCAAAGCAATATGTTAAAATACTTTTCAATTTTAAGAAAAATATCATTATTAAAGATCGAATCCTTAAGTGTCCGACTACCCCCGCACAGTGAGGAAATTTGCTAATTTTTGTGTCAAAATCGTAGAACTTTTGACACAATTAAAATAATTAAACAAAAAAAATGGGAAATGAAAGCTTAAACCATACAGATTACAGGAAAAATATAGAGAAACCCTTTAAATATATTTTAACCTATAAAAAAAATCGGCAAACTTGGAATTTCATTTGAGAAGTTGAATTTCTCTTTGACTGAAAACAGAAAACTGTTTTAATATGTGTCTCAATCGACCATACTTACATATTTATTCATATTGATTACGAATCTGATGTAAAAGTTCATAAAAAAAAATGTGGAAATTAAATTCGCCATTTTTTTTTTACCAAAATGTAAAAATGCTTTGGATTTTGACAGAACTCATGTTTTAAATGTTTTTGGAGTCACTGAACACGAATCTGATGTCCAAATTTCAAAATTCAAAATGGCGGATTCAATATGGCGGACTGAATATATGAAAAAGCCTCGGATTTTGACAGAACTCGTGTTTTAAATGTTTTTGGGGTCGCTGAACACGAATTTGATGTCCAAATTTTAAAACTCAAAATGTCGGATTCAATATGGCGAACTGAATGTATAAAAATGCTTCGGATTTGGTCGAGTCCATACCAAGTGATCACACCAATTTCAGTCATATTGAGTAATATTTACGAAATTGATATTTTGGGTTCCTTTAGGAGTAAAAAAAATAAATTTTAATTATTTTTAAAAAATTCAAAATATTTTCGAAAATATTCAAATTCAAAATTTTGAGTACTATTTTTTTTGTTTTATCATAACTTCTGTAATTTTGAAGCAATTGAGATCATTTTTTTTTAAATTACTCGTATTTAAATACTCTTTCAAGAAAAATTATAATAATTAAGAAATTGTTTATAATTAAATTTTTATTAAAAAAATTAAATTATTTATTTAAACAAAATCTAAAGTATATCATCGTTCTTTTTCAAAAAATTCATAAACATAGCCTATAATGTGCTTAAAAATTTAAGCCAAAGAAAAAGATGGTATGAATTATAGTTTTTGAGAAAAAAATTATTAAGTTATGCTAGCGCGGCGCGGACCGGTGTCACCGCTACTCAACGCGTAGTTCCGTAGTAACCGAAATGTATGTATATTTTTACATAATGTAAATATAGTTAGTGTATTATATTTAAATTATAAGCTTCAGAAAGTCGCACTGATCTTTTCATAGTACATGGACATCAAACTTTAGAATTAAAAAAATCGGAGAAAATAATTAAAGTAAAAAAAAGTAATTAAAAAATTGGTAATTTATAGAAAAATAATAAAAATAACTAAAAATTGGGAAAATTATTAAAATTTAAGAATAATAATTGAAAATTTGTTAAATCAATTGAAAAATAATTAATATAATTAAAAACTGGTAAAAATAAGTGAAAATAAGTGAATAATTAAAATAATTTAAAACTGAAGAAAGAAAAATAATGGACTGGTAAAATTATCAAAATTCGCGATGTTCAGGGGTGTTAATTTTTTTTCTTATGCAATTTTAGACCTAAAATTATGGGGTAATGTCAGAAATAGAGAAACAAATAATTTGCGGAGTTTGAGAAATTTATTCTAAGAAAAACTTAAATTTTAAAAATTAAACCTCTTTCACAATTTTCATTTTTTCCATCGACAATTTTTTTGTGGGATTTTTAAATGATTTTCTACAATCCATCGTATGGATTTTGAAAAATAAAATTTCGAAAATGACCAAAAAAATATTGTTTTTTAATTTTTATGTAATACCATAATTCTACATCTTAATTGATGTAAGAAAAAAAATGACACCTCTGAGCATCAAAAATTTTGTTGAGTTAAAATTTCACCTATCTCTCCCCTTAAAGAATGATAAAAATAGTTTGAAAATAGTTGAAAGAAATGAAAACTATAATAAATTTAAAAGATGACAAAATTTTATAAGGAGAAAAATGATTAAAAATTTGAAACATAAAGTATGAAACATAAAATTTGCTTCTGAAGCAGAATGGCACTTTTTTGCTACATCACATGGTAAGGGACCATGTGATGGCATTGGTGGCACTATCAAAAGATTAGCGGCTCAAGCAAGTTTACAACGACCATTAAACAATCAAATTGTTACTCCTCTTGACTTATACGAGTGGGCAAAATCCAGTTTAGAGAAAATTAATGTAGAATTTTGTAATTACGCAGAATATGAAGCTGAAAAACAATTGTTAAGTGAAAGATTTAATCAAGCTATGACCATTAAAGGTACACAAAAATTTCATTCCTTCGTACCCCTTGAGAATAAAATTGAAACAAAAATTTTTTCAAATTCTGTGCACAGCACAATTTGTAAAATAAAAAAATAAACATGACGATTAACTGTATTTATATTATGTAATAATATACATACATTTCGGTTACTACGGAACTACGCGTTGAGTAGCGGTGACACCGGTCTGCGCCGCGCTAGCATAACTTAATAATTTTTTTCTCAAAAACTATAATACATACCATCTTTTTCTTTGGCTTAAATTTTTAAGCACATTATAGGCTATGTTTATGAATTTTTTGAAAAAGATCGATGATATACTTTATATTTTGTTTAAATAAATAATTTAATTTTTTTAATAAAAATTTAATTATAAACAATTTCTTAATTATTATAATTTTTCTTGAAAGAGTATTTAAATACGAGTAATTTAAAAAAAAAATGATCTCAATTGCTTCAAAATTACAGAAGTTATGATAAAACAAAAAAAATAGTACTCAAAATTTTGAATTTGAATATTTTCGAAAATATTTTGAATTTTTTAAAAATAATTAAAATTTATTTTTTTTACTCCTAAAGGAACCCAAAATATCAATTTCGTAAATATTACTAAATATGACTGAAATTGGTGTGATCACTTGGTATGGACTCGACCATTTTTACAAAACACATGTTTTAAGTGTTTTTGGGATCGCTGAATACGAATCTGATGTTTAAATTTCAAAACTCAAAATAGCGGATTCAATATGGCGGACTGAATATATGAATAAGCCTTGGATTTTGACAGAGCTCGTGTTTTAAATATTTTTGGGGTCGCTGAACACAAATCTGATGTCCAAAAATTTAAAATTCTAAATGGCGGATTTAATATGGCGGACTGAATATATTAAAATGCTTGGAATTTTTACAAAACACGTGTTTTAAGTGTTTTTAGGGTCGCTGAATACAAATCTGATGTCCAAATTTCAAAATTCAATATGGCGGACTGAATATATTAAAATGCTTCGGATTTTGACAAAACTCATGTTTTAAGTGCTTTTATGGTCGCTGAACACGAATCTGAAGTCCACATTTCAAAATTCAAAATGGCGTGTTTAATATGTCGGACTAAATATGAATAAATCCTTTGAATGTAGATTAAACTCATATTTTAAAGGTTTTTACGGTTGCTTAATAAGAGTCGAACTTGAAAATTTTAATACTTAACGTGTATGCTTTATTTTATACATAGAAAGTGAAACCATATCGCATCGTATCCTTTTAGCTTACATTTTTTTGCAGAAATGCTTGAACTTGAATTGGAAGATCTTCTTTAGTTTCCTTCTTTCGTTCATTGATTAAAATTAATGAGATTTTCGGATCACTTAAATACAACGCTCGATTAAAAACGTCTAAAATACGATTGCTTCGACTATTTTGACGAGAATGTGATTTTAAATTCTTCCTGTAAAACTTATGCCAAGATTCCAATGCATCTTCACTATAGTAAATCATTGGTATGAGAAATTCTTTGGCAATTTGGCACCCATGTTGCAGTAATTTATGAAGTGATGGACACATTCTTGCCCATGGATATAAAGTGTAATGTTTTTGATATGTCTCTATGCAAAAACGATGAAGCTGCTCTAAATCTAGAAGCATTTTGCTTTTAAAGGCAAGCAATATTGTAGAGACATTGCTAACTAGTTGCGGATCAATTTCTAAGGCTGTAGCGAATTCCTCTGGATTGTTAAAGCACCTACGCGCAACATTACCAGTATTAGTGGTTCCATGTCCTTGTAAAACCTGGTCTACTTTTACACCAATTTTTTCATAAACATTTTTTTGAATTAACTGTTTTCTTTCATTATACTGATCTTAAAATATATTATTAATTTTTAAGTACCTATTAGATTATTATTTTATGCATTTAATAAAACTGTTGAACATAAACTTTTCATTACCTATATCTCTTTAATTTTTTACTTAACTTTAACTTGTTATTTAATTAGTTCAAACTGTATAAGGCATTTTGATATCTTGAAGGAAAAACGAAACTTTAAATGTTTATAACTTACCTCTTTCTGTTTTACGGACATCCCATTTTTGCAAATTTTTACGATACGACAACTTAAGAAAATATCCCATTGTATTTATTTCACAGTGCAGGAGTCCTAACCCATGTTTAAGAGATGAAATATTCGGAATGAAATTCTCTTCTGAGTTGTTGAATTGGTGTGAGGTTTTAAGACAGATTGGACAGCGGCTTGTTGCTGTGTTTCTTACTACTGCATTTAGGCATTTTTCATAAAACATAATTTCATACACTTTAAACTTTACTGTAACCTTATTGCCATTACTCATTAGGAAATTATGCGATTGAAGATCCTTAATTTCTTTATTGATCCGTTTATATTCTCTTAAGGTTGCCTCAGAATCTTCTTTCTCAAAAGCTATTCGCAAAGGTCGACAGAACCGAATGCTTTGTGGAGTTGGATTTATCCAACTATGAGCATTATTTTTAGAATCTTTTAATTGTATTACAATCATGTGACTAATAAACAACGATTGATGAGGATTTACATTTTCCTGATCTGTATCTGCGAAACTTTGGTGTGGATTACCATGCCCGCCTGAACTATCAAAACCTATCGTTACCATAAGCTCTAAATTTTTTAATGTTGATTTTGGCCATTCCAGACTTACAGCCTCACAGAGTCGTTCTGAAGTCTTATTTAAAAGGCTTTGTAAAGATACTAGACACTCTGATTCCGAAGATGTGTAATTCTGCGTTTGGCACTGAACCATTGCTTCGGCTATTTTTTTATACGAAGGATATATTGAGCAATTTCGTTGTCGAGAGTCTTTTACTAGGTTAGAGTATGATTTCTGACTGTAATCATTTTCTAAATAAAATGCTAGAGCTGATTCATTTGAATGACGATTTAATTCATTATTGTATTCCGATTCATCTTCTTCTGAGGAATCAACATTCTCTTCAGAAGAAATACTCTTCCTCTTAGCAGCTCTTAAAGCGATTTCTAGTAGAGAAACGTTGTTGTTTGCTAATGATGCAATGTCACTTGCTCGTCTATACATGGTACTTTTAGAGACATTATCTGTATCTAGTTTTTTCCTTCCAGAATTAACACTGATTTTTGATTTTTTAGGTGGACGACCACGTTTTGGTAAATCATTAAAATCCTCATTATTCATTCTAAATTAAAAAAGTCAAGAAAGTATTTATAAATTATAAACTTATTCAAAAAACGATTGTCTGTTTATACGTAACCTCATCTCAAATTACTGGAATGCTTATATTTTTTAAGGTATTAAAAATAATAATATGGACTTACTTTGTATAATGAATATAGTACGTTATAAGACAGATTTAAAAAACAACTTCAGAAAAAGTCATCCTTAATAAATCTCAAATCAGTATAAAACTTAAAATAAATGTTAAATGACATTTGCAAATTCCTTTACTTTGAAAATAAATAAAATTAACAAAACAATATGAAATCATATTTATCTGCAAACTTCATTCGTCTTAATCCATAAACAACAAAACGCAAATAATCAAGACCTGCCAAACGCAGAATTAAAAATCTTCGGAATCAGAGTGTCTAGTATCTTTACAAAGTCTTTTAAATAAGACTTCAGAAAGACTTTGCGAGGCTGTAAGTCTGGAATGGCTAAAAACAACATTAAAAAATTTAGAGCATATGGTAACGATAGGATTTGATAGTTCAGGCGGGCATGGTAATCCACATCAAAGTTTTGCAGATATAGATCAGGAAAATGTACATCCTCATCAATCTTTGTTTATTAGTCACATGATTGTAATACAGTTAAAAGATTCTAAAACTAATGCTCATAGTTGGATCAATCCAACTCCACAAAGCATTCGATTCTGTCGAACTTTGCGAATAGCTTTTGATAAAGAAGGTTCTGAGGCAACCTTAAGAGAATATAATCGGACCAATAAAGAAATTAAGGAGCTTCAATTGCATAATTTTCTAATGAGTAATGGCAATAAGGTTACAGTAAAGTGTAAAGTGTATGAAATTATGTTTTATGAAAAATGCCTAAATGCAGTAGTAAGAAACACAGCAACAAGCCGCTGTCCAATCTGTCTCAAAACCTCATACCAATTTAACAACTCAGAAGAGAATTTCATTCCGAATATTTCATCTCTTAAACATAGGTTAGGACACTTGCACTGTGAAATAAATACAATGGAATATTTTCTTAAGTTGTCGTATCGTAAAAACTTGCAAAAATTGTATGTCCGTAAATATTCAGTCTGACATATTGAATCCGCCATTTTGAATTTTGAAATTTGAACATCAGATTCGTGTTCATCGACCGAAAAACACTTAATACATGTGTTTTGTCAAAATCCGAAGCATTTTAATATATTCAGTCTGACATATTGAATCCGCCATTTTGAATTTTGAAATTTGAACATCAGATTCGTGTTCATCGACCGAAAAACACTTAAAACATGTGTTTTGTAAAAATCCGAAGCATTTTCATACATTCAGTTCGCCATATTGAATCCGCCATTTTGAATTTTAAAATTTGGACATCAAATTCGTGTTCAGCGACCCCATAAACATTTAAAACACGAGTTCTGTCAAAATCCGAGGCTTTTTCATATATTCAGTCCGCCATATTGAATCCGCCATTTTGAATTTTTAAATTTGGACTTCAGATTCGTGTTCAGTGACCCCAAAAACATTTAAAACATGAGTTCTGTCAAAATCCGAAGCATTTTTACATTTTGGTAAATAAAAATGGCGAATTTAATTTCCACATTTTTTTTTATGAACTTTTACATCAGAGTCGTAATCAATATGAATAAATATGTAAGTATTGTCGATTGAGACACATATTAAAACAGTTTTCTGTTGTCAGTCAAAGAGAAATGCAACTTCTCAAATGAAATTCCAAGTTTGCCGATTTTTTTTATAGGTTAAAATATATTTAAAGGGTTTCTCTATATTTTTCCTGTAATCTGTATGGTTTAAGCTTTCATTTCCCATTTTTTTTGTTTAATTATTTTAATTGTGTCAAAAGTTCTACGATTTTGACACAAAAATTAGCAAATTTCCTCACTGTACCCCGCATTTACCCTATTTGAACCGTGGATAAATTGAACTTTTAATGAAGGCAAGTTTAAAAAAACAAAAATTTGTAGAAATTAAAATTTCTATAAATTTAAAATTTGGGAAATTTTATTTGATGTAAAAAATTTAAAAAAAACACATCTTATGACAAAATTCAAGTGTAGACAGAATGAAGAAATGAATGAATAAATCTTTTAAATTATTTTAAATAATTTAAATATTTTATAAAAATTTAAAAATCAAATTGTATACTATACTACAATTAAGACTTTGAACTTCACCTTTTTCTACTTTATTTGCATTGAATCTCAAGTTGAAAACATAAATAATAAATATAAAAATCTAATTATCAGTATAGAAATAATTTATTAATTAAATGAAGGATTGATGATAAATGCAGAATTTTAAAAACACTTTAATGTGTAATTATATGTACAGAATTTTTATGTTAAATTTATTACTTTAAACTTTTTTACAATTCACGATTGTTTTATTTAACAATATGTTGTAATTCCTAATAGAAAACATAATCCACTAAAAAAATAAGTGTTTGGAGATGAATTTGATTTTTTACTCGCGCTAAGTTTTCTAACTTTGATTATTTATAAAAACAGCATTTTTCCTTTAAATTATAAATTTTAGGAGAGAAAATGACATTAAATTCTTAACTTTCGTTTAACATGTATTGACAATTTGTTTAGAATATTTTTAACATGTTAAAATATGATTAAACATCACGAAACAGTTTTAATCTAAAACTAAAGACAAAGTTCAAAGACTTTTATAATCCAGAAAACTGATGTTTAAAACTTTTAAACATTTAGATAAAAAAAACACTCAAGTTTCAGAAATTAATTTTTAAAAATTAAAAAGAATACAAGAAAACATTAAAAAATTTAGTACAGTGACAGAAGTCGTTTCGAGATATAACAAAAAGCTTCAGAGATGAAATAGTTTTGTTTTTATTAATTTGGTTTATCTAAATTGCTTGATTTTTTTTATAATACTAAATAAACGCTAAATTTTAAATATGAATATTGACAACTTTCTAAAAAATTAATCGGGACATCCAAAAAGTCACTTTCAGTAAAATCACTGAAATATAAGTAAAATAAGAATATCTTCTTATTTTATAAAACAAGTGAATTATCAATCACTTTCTTAAATTATTGTCTTAAAAAAACATTGGATATCCAATTACCGTGCCCCAATTATTGGACTAGTCAAATTATTAAAAACATTTTAAAGTTAAGTATCGAATCTTAATTTCCAAACATGCAAAGCCTTTAAAATCTTTTAAACTAAAGAAGAATAAAGAAATAATGAAATAAAATAATTAAAACTCATATTTATTGATTTATTGTCAATTTCTGAACTTTTTTGCGAGAAAAATGTCCAAAAACTAATAAATAGTTATTTTTAACTAAATACTTACTAGAAACATTATACTATTCTAATTAATGATCAACTTTTGACTACAAATTTGTCTTCAATAAATCAAACCCAAATTTCAATCAATTAATATTCCATCAAAATAACAAACCACACAAAAAATGTCTATTAAAAAAAAAATGTCAAATATTCCCTGATTGGGAAGTCGTAATTAGAAACTGTTTCAAAATATTTCAAATTGTTCACATGCAGCGTAATTAGAAGCAATTTAATTCAAGTATTGATTAAAGTCTGCTCAATGGGCAATAGAATGGAATTGGAGAAACTTGGAGCGTTTGGAACTCTTGTTTATCAAGGCCATCAAATAATCACACTTTCTCAAGTTGAAACTGCGAATTGATAAAGAAATAGCGACAAAGGAATTAATTAACAAATACTCTCGCGAATTGCATAAACAGCTTATTTTGATGATTATATTATTGTATTATAAATTTGTATTTGTATTGTAAATATTAAATAATTATGCAGCTTTAATTGGTCAACATTTCATTTGTCTGTCTGCCCGTCCGTCTATCCGTCCTTCCGTCTGTCACTATATCTGTCTGCGTCTGTCTGTCTGTCCATCCGTCGTTCACAACCGATAATTGTGCCAAAACCAATCTTTTTTTGGTTTTTAACCCGTTTTGAATTAGTTTCAAACAATTTCAAACTTGTTTCAAACTATTTTCAAAAATAGTTTCAAATTATTTCTGAACACTTTGAAAAGCGGTTTAAACTTGCTTAGAATTAGTGTTAAACAGTTTCAAAATAATTTCCAACAATTTCCAACTTGTTATTTTTTATTTTTGTTTTTATATAAAATCACACTTATTTTGAACTAGTTATAAATAGTTTTAAATAGTTGTAACCAATTTTAAGTAGTTTTAAAAAAAAATTTGTTATCTTTAAAAAATCTGAAAAGTTCTTGATAGTAAGAAATAAAAATAACCAGTTTTTAACTGCTTTAAACTATTTATTCCCACTAATGGAGGAAATTATAATTTTTCCAACTAGTAACTAAAATAGCAATTTTCCATACTAGTGACGAAAATGATAATTTTTTCCACCATTGATAAAAGTGGGAATTTTTCCCACTAGTCAGACTACTAACGCTCTTATTTAATTAAATATTAAATTGAAAAATAAATCCTTTAGTAACATTTTGTTCCATTTTCTCGAATAGTCCTGATATTTTTAATATTCCTTTGCTTTAAAAAAAAATTCTCAGTCTCGATTTAAATTAATTTTACCTGTAAAAAATTTCGTGAAAACAGTTCTAAATTCTTGTTCGTGAAATGAAGCAAGTTTTTGTTTTGCACAGTTTTCTTTTTTGTCTTTTTAGTCATGTTACAGTATTGTATCTACTTCGATCTCGAAATAACATCCAGTCTATTAGATTTTCATTTAACCGAGTTACTAGAGATTGTATAAAAAATTTAATAAAACCACAGATTGACTTTTAAATCAATTTAGTTTGACAAAAACAGAAAATCAGTTATTAATTGGATACAGGCGATTTTTTCCACTGTAATTGAAACACACAAAAAAAAACTGACCAGCATTTAGTGTACCAAAATTTCTGAACTAAAAGGTATTCGTTTCACTTAATGCTCTCACGTATTTATTTTATTCCTAAAATTTGTTACTGAAAAAGTCAATAATATCACTTTTGTAAAATTGTTAATTTACAACTTTTAATACACACTTTTATCCTTTCCTCGTGAATATAAAATTTAAATTTACAGATGTTCCGTATATCCGGAAAGACTGCATTTTATATTTCAAACGATTTTGAAATGTAGATGAGGGTAAAATGTTATGTCTAGACTAAATGGTGAGTTGTAAAATAAAATAAAAAAAGGCGTAAAAACTGATATGTATAAGAATGCAGAAATATGGGAAAGCGTGTATGTTGAGAGGATATTAAAATGGGTGAGGACGTGTAAATTTCAAAAACTGGTCAGGTGAAACTAAAATAATATGAGCAAACACAAGTGTATATGAATAAGAAAGCAGTTTTAGAAGCGTTGGATAAGAGAACACTTACCATCGCTGCGCTGCGCGATACCTCTCTTATCGCCTTTTCCCATATTTTCTTTCACTCTTTAAGTTGAGACGTTCCTTCCTTCGCAGTCACCTGCAAAACCAATCGAAAACTGTCGTTACCGTATTTCGTTTCACGATACGATTCAGAAAACTTGAAAGCGATCAATGTAAGTCGTTTTTAGATAGATATAGATTTAAACTTTGAAATAATTAGGATCTTTTGAAAACTTGAAATAAAAAAAAATATATATACAATATCCAACAAAAAATAATGGGTCAAACCATTTTATTTCGCCTAATGTATTTTTCACTTTTTTAAAAAACTTTAATACTTTTAGAGAATATTATTACATGTTTTGAGATGACGACATGATTTTGAAAAAAGAATTACTCTTCATATAAAAAAAATGTTTTAATTGAGAGGACTCGCAAAAATGTCAGATTGACAAAAAGAAATAAATTAAGATTCTAGTAATTAGTTATAAAAAGATAAAAATCCGATTTATATTTACATTTAAAGGCTTAATTTATGTTTTTTAATTCAAACATTTAATAATATAAAATAACATTATTAAATAATAATAATTTCCGTAAACTCCTGAAGTTAGTTAGTATGTATTTATATTTATTTATCTTTTTCTGTCCACGTTTTAAACTCTGAAGTGAAGTTAGTTAGTATTAATATTTATTCATCTTTTTCTGTCCACGTTTTGAAAACTGAAGTGAAGTTAGTTCCTGTTATTTTATTTTGTGCTGGTTTTTAATTGTCATTTGTGTAAAAAAAAGTTTCGAAAAATGCTTTAAAAATTTATTATGGTTTTTGAAGAAGTTTAAAATATATACACATGCAATTAATTTACTAAATTTTCAGTTATTATCTCAAATTTAGAGTATTGTCGTCAATTTTCCATTATATAACGATTTTTTAATTATTTTCTTTTGCTTAAAAATAAATTCTGCAATTTTTCTTGATTTTCATCAATTTAAATAATTATATTCATTATTTTGGTATTACTTTTAAAAATTTCAATTATTTTCATCAATTTTCGTTATTTCTGCGATTTTTTAATTATTATTTTTTTTAAACATATATTCTATGATTTTTTCAGTTATTTCTCTCAAATGTTATTGAATGTTTTCAATTTTTACTATTTAAATTATTTAAATCATAACTCAATTTTCTTTCTGAATCTTACATTATTTTCAGCATATTTCAATTATATTTTTCAATTTTTAGATAATTTTATCATTTTTCAAGTATTTTTCTCAATTGTTAATTATTATTCTCATTTTCTAAAATTAATTTCTAAGATTTTTAAGTATTTTTCTGAAATTTCAAATATTTTCATCAATTTCGAATTATTTCCATTTGTTATCAGAATTTAAAATTTTTTTTATTAATTATCGTAAATTTCAATTATTTTTAGCTTTCTTCCAGACTTTTCTCTAATTTTTAGTTTTTCTCATTTTATAAATTAATTTCTAAAATTTTTTAAGTATTTTTCTCAAAATTCTATTATTTTTTTCAATTTTTAATTATTTTTCTTTGGTTTCATAATTTCCAAAAGATTTTATTAATTATCGTAAATTTAAATTATTTTTAGCATTCTTCCAGTCATCTTTCCAATTTTTAGTTATTCTCATTTTCTAAAATTATTATCTAAGTTTTTTAAGAATTTTTCTAAAATTTCAATTGTTTTCTTCAATTTTTAATTATTTTCATTTGTTTTCATAATTTTAAAATTTGTTTATTAATTATCGTAAATTTCAATTACTTTCAGCTTATTTCTTTAATTATTTTCTCCAAATTTTAGTTAATTTCTTTTTTTTAATTGATTTTCTAAGATCTTCATGTATTTTTTTCAAATTTTAATGATTTTTTCTTTATTTAAAAAAAAATTATGTAGTTTTTTCAATTATCACACTTAAATGTCATTTATTTTGTACAACTTATCATTGTTTGTATCATATTTTAATTATTTTCGGCAAAATATAAAATTTACAAACATTTTTCAATTGTTTTCCAAAATTTTCGTTATTTCTGCGATTTTTTAATTATTCTCTTCAATTAAAATTTTTTAAGTAATTTTGTAATTATTATTTTTTTTTTTTAACATATACGCTATAATTTTTATAGTTATTTCTCTCAAATTTCATTAAATGTTTTCAATTTTTCATATTTTAAATTATTTTCATCATAATTCAATTTTCTTTCTCAATTTTAAATTATTTCCAGCGTATTACAATTATGTTTTTCAATTTTGAATTAATATGATCATTTTTCAATTATTTTTCTCGATTGTTAATTATTATTCTCATTTTCTAAAATTATTTTCTAAGATTTTTAAGTATTTTTCTGAAAATTCAAATATTTTCGTCAATATCTAATTATTTTCATTTGTTATCAGAATTTCAAATTTTTTTCTATGAATTATTGTAAATTTCAATTATTTTTATCTTTCTTCCAAACTTTTCTCCAATTTTTAGTTTTTCTCTTTATTTATAAAATTAATTTCTAAAATTTTAAAGTATTTTTCTTAAATTTCTATTGTTTTCTTCAATTTTTAATTCTTTTTATTTGTTTTCATAATTCCCAAAAAAATTTTTTAATTATCGTAAATTTCAATTATTTTTAGCATTCTTCCAGTCTTTTCTCCAATTTTTAGTTATTCTCATTTTCTAAAATAATTTTCTAAGATTTTTAAGAATTTTTCTAAAATTTCAATAATTTTTTCCTTACTTAAAAAATATTCTGTAGTTTTTACAAATATCACACTTAAATGTCATTTATTTTTTACAACTTATTATTGTTTGTATCATATTTTAATTAATTTCGTCAAGTTTTAAAATTTAAAAACATTTTTCAATTATTTTCCAAAATTTATTTCCTTCAATTTTCAATTCTTTACATTTGTTTTATATTATAATTTCCAAGATTTTAAATTATTTATCTGACATTTCAATTATTTTATTCAATTTTTCAATTATTTTTATTATTTTTAATATTTTTTTCTTTAATTTTTAATTACTTTCGTTCCTTTTCAAAAAGTTTTTACTTATTTCTCTTTAATTAAAACTTGTTCTGTTCAATTTTAAACTATGTTTATCTTTTTTCATTTATTTTCTCTAATTTTTAATTATTTTCTCTTATTTCAATGAACTTCTGAAAGTTTTTAAGTATTATTCTCAAATTTTGTTTAACTTTCCTTTATTTAAAATATTTTATGTAATTTGTTTAATTATTTTCTCAAATTTTAATTATTTTTTTTAATTTTAATTTATTTATCTCAATTTTTAACCATGTTTTTTCAATTTTCAATTATTTTCTCTAATTTGACATTATTCAATTTTGTTTTAATTTACTTTTAAGATTCTCAAGTATTTTTCTCAAATTTAAATTATTTTCTTTATGTTTAAAACATTTTTATGATTGTTTAAATTACTTTCCCCAATTTTTAATTGATATCATTATTTTTATTCATTAATTTGCAAAATTTGCAATTATTTTGTTTAATTTCAATTATTTGTTGCAATTCTTTTTAAAGTCTCTAAAATATTATAAATTTTCTCTTAAATAAATATTTATTTTATTTATATTAATTGATTTTTAAATATTATATTTAAAATATTTATTTCTTCTTATGAGATAAATATTATTTACCGATGTGACATGTCAAGAATCGACCATATTTAATAGTTTTTTTCTACAAAGTAATTTAATTTTAGTAAATCGAAAGTATTCAAATAATAGGTATTTTTATTACTTTTTTCATGTTATCTAAATACTTTTTTGAAAATTAGCTTAGAAATATAAAAACTTTAACCTTAAAAGTTGAAAATTCTTCATTTTTGAAATAAATTAATTCAAAATAAGTGTTTATTTTGAAGGTTAATGACAATTTTTTTAACAACTTGAAGTTGGCTTGCAACTTGCAATAAAAATCAAAGTCAAAATCGTTTTTTTTAAAATGTCAGTTCAAAATCGGTTTTCAAAGAGTCTTAAATATATTTATTTGAATTAACTTTTTTTTTAATTTCTGTATTATTAAATAATTTAATTAAGTGCACAACATAAATTAAACCTTTAAAAATAAATGTCAATTTGATTTTTATCATTTTAGAAGTAAACATACAATACAATAATATCCTTACATTGTATTAAAGCTTTTTAAAAACGTGAAAATCACATTAGGCGAAATAAAATGGTTTGACCCTAATCACTATTTTATTATTTTCCGTGTTGGATTAATGCACACTGTGAGACAGATTTTTCAACTATTTTTTTCCTTAAAAGCGACTTTGATAAATCTTTAATGAAATCTGTTCGGTTGAAACTTCATTAAAATTAATAATACAAATTTGCTTTTCATTTTCTGCGTTTCTCGGCTAGTCAGAATTCTTGGGTTATTTTCACACAAAACCGAGGAAAAGTTAACGACGAAATGTCAACGTCTTTTATTTTTCAATGTAATTGGAAATACACGCTTTTCCCCTTGTAAACACTGGCTGAGAATTTTTCCCTCGTGTCGCTATTTTTCTTAAAGCAAAATGCGATACTGGGAAAAGAGATGGACAAGTTTCTTTTTTATTTTAAATTTTCATCATGAATAGCGTGAAATTCAAATAAAAAATAACTGTTTAATGGGCAGTGAAAAAATTAATTTTTCCTAAATAATTACACAGCAACACAAAAAAATAGAAATACAAATTTAGACAGTGGCAAATACCCAAAGTTTCTTCTCAGACAAAAAAAATTTTTTTTTTGTATTTCTGTGTTGTCAGTCATTTTTAATTTTAATCTAGTATATTTACTAAATCCCGTCACTTATTGAGAATTGAGATATTCAAATTCAAAAGTACGAAATAAAAAAGTAATGTCTGTTGGAAAAATAAGTAACAACTTTTCAGTAGTATGACTCTGTGTTAGGTCAGCCCGTGTCTGAATCTGTTACGAATGAACCAGCGGCAATTGAGTGGAACTTGGAAAAGTTTTTTTTTTTTTTTTTTATATTCTAGACTTTGATTGGCGATTGGCCTGACATAGTAGAGTGTTCAGCAAATACGAGGATCGTGGTCGATTGTGACGTTTCGATTACTGCTGAGTTCCTACATTGCGAACAAAATGGGCTTCCATCTGTGTATTTAGACAATTTATTCGTTAGAGAATTTGACTTTCACTTTGCTTTTAAACTATTTCGAAAAGATACGCAAGTTTGTACAATATATATATTGCTTGAGCCCCCTCCCCCCTTTTGAAAAATTCGTTGTGCTTGAAATTAATAAAAAGAAGTAGATTTTAAATTAATTAGGGAAAAAGTTATATTTAAAAAAAAAGAATGAGAAAAAAGCTGACTAGGCGAATTAATAAAAAGTGCAAGGGATTACTAAAAAGCTACAAAGTAACTTGAAAATACGAAAATAATGATCAATTAGTAGAAATTGCAAAAATTTATTGAAAAAGTATTTAAAGATTTAGAAAAATTAATAGGAAATGAGAAAGTTGATTAATAAAGGAAAAAAGACTAACAATTAGAAATAATATAAAGAAACGAACTTATGTTTTTTAAGCGATATTAAGAAATGAACTGAAAAGGAAAAAATTTTAGGTTATGTTGAGTGATAATTTTACCTTGATTAAAAGTTCTTTTTTTAATTCTGTAAAATCAAAACCAGTGTTTATTAAATATTTTGAATAGAATAAAGACTTAAACATATCAAAATGTGATTCCAAACATAACCTAAAATTTTTTCCTTCTTAGATTTCATTCTGCATATCGCGCCCCATTTAGATGATAAAAAAGATAACTAGAGAAAGGAGGAATATAACTCGAAAGTAAAATAATAATTAGTAGTTGATTAATAATAACCAGAAAACAGTTTAGACCTTTTTAGAAATAGGAGAAATTTGGCTAGGTCAGTTTTCGAAGCTTTTAAAAACAATTTTAAAATGATATTTTTTAGTGGAAGTGATTTATTATTATTATTAGGTATTTTATTTTTCACAAAATGAGCAATTAAAATTGCAAATTGATGAAAATTAAAAAAATGTTGATGTTTAGAAACTTTGTCTAATTTAAAGTTAGATTATTTTTCTTATTATAATCACAATATTTTTCCGTAAAATCAATTTTCAAAAATGTTGGTACCATTCTTAACTTTTAAGTAAAAAAAAAAACATTGAATTTTTTTAAAGTTAGGTATGTTAGAACTTAGAAGAATGAAAATAATTAGAAATTAGGATAAAATAATAGAAAATATACAGAATTTATTTTTAAGCAAAAGAAAATAATGGAAAAACCTTTTAAAAAATTGAAAATAGAAGACAATAATCTAAATTTGAGATAATAACTAAAAATTTAGGAAATTAATATGAAAATAATGAAAATATGGAGAAATTAATTGCAAAATGATAAAAAGAAATGAATATTGAACAAAATAATTGAAAATTGACATATATATTTTTTGAAAGTTTAGGATATTCATTCAAAAGAGAAGAGAAAATAATTAAAATTGAAAAAATGATTAAAAAAATTAAAGACAATAATTGAAATTTTCGGAAGATAGATTTAAGATTTAGGTAAAAAATTTAATAACTTTAGTTTACAATTAAGAATTTGAACTTCTTCTTTTCCATCTTTATGTGCAATTAATTTTGAGTTTAGAACATAAATAATAAAAATGCAAATCTAATTATCAGTACCTATAAAATTATTTATTAACTAAATGAAGGATTAATGTTAAATTATTTTGATAAATTCACAAATTTAAAAACACTTTCGCGTGTAATTAGAATTTTTAAATAATTTTTAGGTTAGATTATTATTATTGAATATCTTCAACTTTCAACTATTTTTCGCAAATTATAAATTTTTGTCTTCAATTAAAATGTTTTCGTAATTTTAAAATTAATTACAGTGTTTTTCATTTACTTTCTTCAATTTTTATTTACTTTGTTCAATTTAATAGAATTGCCTACATTTTCAATTATACTTGTAATTTTTAAAATAATTGTCTTCAATTTTCGATGTTTTTCTTCTACTCTTTATTATTTTTCTGAATTTTGACATGAAACATAAATTTTGCAATTACGTTTGTTACTAAATAATTATAGTCGTCAATTCGAATAATTTTTCCCATTTTGAAATAAGTTTCTTATATTTTCGGTTATTTCCTTCAATTTTTAACTTGTAGCCTATAATTTTCAATTATTTTTGGTATTTTTTGTACCAAACAAATATCTTCAATTTTATAATATTGTCTTCAATTGCAATTATTTTTGTGTTTTTAAATGAATTTCTTGAATTTAAATTTTTCTCGTCACTTTAAAATAAACTTTTTTCTTTTTAAAAATTATTTTCTTAAATTTTTAGTTTTTCATTCATCAGTTTAAAACTGTTGTCTTAAATTTCAAATACTTTTGTCGTTTTTTTCATGTATTTCTTATTCCTTCAATTATTTTCTTCAATTTTAATTTGAAACCTACAATTTTCAATTATTTTTGCAATTTTTTAACGAATTTCTTCAACTTTCAATTTCTGTCTTCAATTTCTAATTATTGTCTTAAATATTGAATTATTTTATTTAATTACAGATTTTTTTTTTATATTTTTACTTTTGAATTTTAAAAGATGTATTTTCATCGATTGTAAAGTATTTTTTTGATTTTAAATTGTTTTCTAGTTGCTGATTCTAAAATTACATTCTAAATATTTTAAAATATTTTTCTTTAATTTTTAATTATTTTTTCCTAAATCTTTTTCTAAATTTTCCAATATCTTATTTGAAATTTTTGTCTTTTTTTTCCTAATCTTATATTCGTATTATTTTATATTTTCTGACAATTAAAAATGTATTTTTAATTTTTTACAAATTTCATCAATATGATTCTTAATTTTTCAAAAATATCTTCAATTTTCACAGGTAGCCTAAAATGTAAATTTAGTTTTGTCACTTTTCAGTTAATAACTTCAATTTATATAATCTTTCTTCAATTTTAAATTATTATTTATATTATATTGAGATATTCATTTATTTTTTGTTATTTTCTTAAATTTAACTTGTAATCAATAATTCTAAAATAATAATTGTTAATTTATAATGAATTTCTTCAATTCTCTATTTTTTTCTTCCATTTTGAAATTTTTGTTTTCAATATCATTTTTTATCATTACATATTTAATTATTAACTTCTTTTTAAAATTATTTCCTTCAATTTTCAGATATTTTAGCCACACTTCGTTTTCTTCAAATTTTAATTCTTTTCCTCAAATTTGAAGTACAATCTTGGATTTTTCATTTTGTCTTCCATTTCTTCAGCAATTTTGGTTTTCTCTTTAAATTTTAATTATTATTTTTAATTTCAATCATTTCTGTCATTTTTAAATTAAAACAACCTTTTTTTAAAGATTTTCTTTCATTTTTTGTTGTTTTCTTAAATTTAACTTGTAATCAATAATCCTTAATTATATTTTTGATTTGCTAATGAATTTCTTCAATTCTCTACTTTTTCCTTCAATTTTGAAATTTTTGTTTTAATATCATTTCTTTGGCATTACTCAATTATTAACTTCTTTTTTAAATTATTTTCTTTAACTTTCAGTTATTTTAGCCACAGTTATTTTTCTTCAAATTTTAATTCTTTTCTTCAAATTTCAAGTTCAATCTTGGATTTTTCATTTTGTCTTCAATTTCTTCAGCAATTTTGATTTTCTCTTTAAATTTTAATTATTATCTTCAATTTCAATTATTTTTCTCATTTATAAATTAAAAAAAACATTTTTTTTAGATATTCTTTCATTTTTTGTTATTTTCTTAAATTTAACTTGTAATCAATAATCCTTAATTATATTTGTGATTTTCTAATGAATTTCTTCAATTCTCTATTTTTTCCTTCAATTTTGAAATTTTTGTTTTTAATATAAATTTTTTTGTCATTACTTAAGTATTAACTTTTTTTTAAAATTATTTTCTTCAATTTTCAGTTATTTTAGCCACAGTTAATTTTCTTCCAATTTTAATTCTTTTCCTCTAATTTCAAGTACAATCTTGGATTTCTCATTTTATCTTCAGTTTCTTCAGCAATTTTGGTTTTCTCTTTAGATTTTAATTATTGCCTTCAATTTCAATTATTTTTCTCATTTTTAAATTTAAAACATTTTTTTTAAAGATATTCTTTCATTTTTTGTTATTTTCTTAAATTTAACTTGTAATCAATAATCCTTAATTATATTTGTGATTTTCTAATGAATTTCTTCTATTCTCTATTTTTTCCTTCAATTTTGAAATTTTTGTTTTTAATATCAATTTTTTTGGCTTTACTTAACTTCTTTTTTAAATTATTGCCTTCAATTTTCAGTTATTTTAGCCACAGTTAGTTTTCTTCAAATTTTAATTCTTTTCCTCAAATTTCAAGTACAATCTTGGATTTCTCATTTTATCTTCAATTTCTTCAGCAATTTTGGTTTTCTCTTTAGATTTTAATTATTATCTTCAATTTCAATTATTTTTCTCATTTTTAAATTAAAACAACCTTTTTTTAAAGATTTTCTTTCATTTTTTGTTATTTTCTTAAATTTAACTTTTAATCAATAATCCTTAATTATATTTGTGATTTGCTAATGAATTTCTTCAATTCTCTATTTTTGCCTTTAATTTTGAAATTTTTGTTTTTAATATAAATTTTTTTGACATTACTTAACTTCTTTTTTAAATTATTGCCTTCAATTTTCAGTTATTTTAGTCACAGTTAGTTTTCTTCAAATTTTAATTCTTTTCCTCAAATTTCAAGTACAATCTTGGATTTTTCATTTTGTTTTATTTTTTTTGGCAATTTTGGTTTTCTCTTCAAATTTTAATTATTGTCTTCAATTTCAATTTTTTTCTCATTTTTACACCGAAAAAAAAATAGTTTTGGAATGAAAGGATACTCTCACTTTGATGCGGATTCCTCTAAAAAAATAAGCGGAATCCTCTCAAACTGAGAGGATTCTCTCATTCTAAAACTTTTTTTGTCGGTGTAAATTACCTTTTCCAAATTTCATTTACTTCTCATTTTTCAATAACAATTATTTTCGCATTGTTTTAACTTACATTTTTTAATTATGAATTGTTTTTGAAAGAATTTCGTCATTTTTTAATTTTAATCTTTAAAAAATTTCTTCGTTTCTCATTTCTTTTTTTTATTTTAAAACTGTTTTATCTGCAATTTAAATTACTTTTAATATTCGCTCTACTGGCCCATTTTATTTATTGGTTTTATTTCCAATTATTTTTGTGTTTTTAACTGAATTTCTTTCTTTCTAAGAAAGGGAGGCCCAATTTTTTTTTCTGTAAGGGAGCCCTCAAATCCAAGTTACGCCTCTGCCTACGTAATTATTAAATAATGAACGATCCTTTATAAGAAATAAAAAATGTTTCTAATATTCAGCTGAATACGAAGTTTGTGAGATATATTGGCAGTTATTGAAACGAAATAGAGATTGTCAATTACTTATTTAAAAAAAGGACGAATTGGATAGACAAACGGCAAAGGTCCTGAGTCCCCCAGAAACTGCAATGTGTGAACACGTTTTGCACGATGGCGGAAATCGTTGGATTCGAACGGAAATTGTGAAATTCTCGATAGTGTCCCAGCCGGTTGCACATCCTGTCCCGTTCCACCCTTTTACCAAAATCTCGTTTCATATCTTCTCAAAAACTGCAAACGAATCGCTTTATCCATTCCGCGAAAATTCTACAATTGCTTCTGTGATTTTATCATCAACCTTATAATAAAATTGACAGTTTCCGAGAAAAATTGAATCAATCGGTGTATCGATGCAAAATACACTTGATAGATTATAAATAATTAAGTCGATATAGTGAGTGCTAATATATTGTATATAATTTTTTATGTCTATTTTTTATGTTTTTTATATATAGTTTTACATATCTAAGGAAATATTTGACGGATTTTTAAATATATTAAAAATAAAATATTTTCTATATTGAATAGAAGTTTGGATACAATTAATTATCTTTTTGAGTTTTTAAAATCTGTAATTTAGAAAACGGGGATAATTAACCGAATATAAAGGTTTGAGGAATGATATAATGTAATAGTATCCGATATGGATACGACTTCTGGGTGGATGATGGTTCTCTTGGGAATCCATTAATTAATCCAAACTGCCTGTCTCTTGTCTTCCAATGGGATTACATTACCCACAAGGTTACAAAATTTCTGTATACTTAACATTTTAAAATAAATCGCAAGAAAAATCACTACCGGAAATAATTTAATCTGTATTTTGTGTAAATTTTCCTGATTTTTACGTTTTTGTGTTTAATATCGTTGAGTAAAGAGAAATTTCGAATTTAAACAAAGTAAACTGTAGATTTTAGAATAATAAATAAATAATATGATCAATATTTCGGTAACGTTAATTAATATAATAAAAGTGGATAAAGAGTGTAAAAATAATAAATATGATGGTGTTAACAATATTTTAGAAAACCTGATTTTATTTCTCGTTTATGTAGCCAAATTTATCGAAAATTAATTGATCGAAAAAGTTATTTTAATTCGTTTTGAAAACCAACTTAAAAATAATTAAAAATACCACTCGATTAGAGTTTTAATCCTCAAATAACATTCATTATTAATACTTTCTCAATTCCATCAATTTTACAAAATACTAAAATATTATAAATGTTAAAAACTAAAGGACAAGGATACTAAAGATGGCGGAATTGTGCGTACTCGACATCACAGAAATTTTTTTTTCGTATTTTGAAACAATTTAAAAAACGCTCCATTTAATAAAATAAAATAAACTCCATACCTTTCTATTCGTAATTTACTTCTTCTTTTCCTCTTTCTTTTATTATTTTTCCCTCATGACAATTTTGCACCAAAGAAAAATAAATGTTAATCTATGTTTTTTTTTACAAAATAAATTTCTTCAATTAATATTGGCTCAGGTATAATAGAAAAAAATAATTTTAAGATCCCAATTATGTTCATTGGTATTATAATAAGGTAATAAAAAAGAAAAAAATAATGAGTTAATAAAGTTGGAAGACTTACGGGAGCGTTTTCGCATCATTTGTGAAGAAATTGAGGCATCGGAAGCTTGAAAAGGTTCTCTTTAAAATGAGTGAGGGAATTATAAAAACGAAATGCACAACCCTATGGCTTTTTGCGCTTTCGAGGCCGAAAAAACGGTAATAAAAATCTATCGTTTCATTACGAATAAACTCCTCAGATCAATCATTTCAAAAAATGAATCCCTGATAAATGGAACCGGCCTATCAAATATACATGTCTCTTGACATTTTAAACTTCATCTTCCTAGGATCTTCGGACACGTGATTGCGTCTCGGAACGCTAACACTGACTAAACTCCTGGCGACTGGCAACCCGAACACCATCATTCCTTGATCCTGCGCTTCCTGTTCCACCCTGTCTCCAATATTCGCCACCTCCTTCAGAATCCCGAAACACCTAGAATTTAGTTCAAATTTACACATTTTTTTAAAATAAAAAAAAATTTTTTAACAACAAATAAATCATAAATTTCCAATTATTTTCATTAAAGAAAATAAAAATTGTAAATAAAAATATTAGATAATTCTGAAAAAAAATTAAAATTAATAAAAAGTTTACAAAATTGTAAGCTTTCGTAAGATTTGGATGAGTTTCTACATAATAATAAATTTTGTAAAGAAATTTTGTTTTTCGAATTTTTGTAGCTTTTATTATTTTTATAAATTTTCTAATTTTTAATCTAGGATTTATACTAATAACTACTAGATTAGTATTAGATTAGTATTTATTAGTATAAATCCTGGATTAAAATTACGTCAAGTTTTAAACAAAACTTTCGATTTGTATATTTAATTAAAGAAAAGATCGAATTAAAAATATTCTTGTAAATTTACTGTTTTTTGTATTAAGTTTAAAATAAATGTTTAAATTGATATTTAAAAAATGATTCAGTTTGAAGAGATGTGTAATTAAATATTCTTAGGGCAAACTTGAAATATTTTGAGTGAATTTACCGATGTGGTTTGGTAAAGCAGATTTCTTTTATCCACAGTCGATAAGTATTTTAGTTTTGTATTTTGTCTAAACATGACGAAACTCAATTTTTTAAATAGAATTTTCTTTAATTCGTTTATTTTATTTATGTTGAAACATGCATGTGAAATAAATTTCTAAATTTTAAAAAGAAATTATCGAATGTAGATAAATTTCTGTTTTACCATAGTGTGATATAACCAGAAGAGCCACTCTCTCATTTATAGTGTTCTTTCTTTCATACAAAGATGTCAGTAGTGTTCACTTTTTGGTAATAACATAAAAAAGTACAAAAAATTAGAAAAATGCTTAAAAAATGTGACAAAATATAAAACTATAATTTTTTTCTCTTATATTTTTGGAACCCTATTTCAACTTCTTACAAATTTGAATGTCAACTGATTTTTTGTATTTTAGGTAAAAATTTGTTATTTATAATAATTTTGTAATTTTTTTTTAATTAGCAATACCTTATTTATTATAGCTTATTCTGTTATTATTAGTTTTTACGTTATCTTTTATTATTTTCTAAATTTGTTTTTCATGTTCATTCTTAATATTCATTTTATTTTTATTTCCCTTCTTAGTTTTAAAAATGAACAAAACAAGACTCTTTTTTCCGATTTTTTATTTTGCTCGATTTGATCAGTTTATTACATTATTTTACCATTTTTTCGATTTTCTTAATGTAAATTTTTCCAACTTGATTATAAAAAAGAACTTTCGCCAATAATAAGTAGAAAATCCCGCGCTAGGTCAGACAATAAAATATTGCCAGATTCTGAAAACATTCTAAATATATATATAATTGACTGTTACTGAAGTTATCAAAATTCATAAGAAACCCTTTCAAAATTGTTATTTATACTTGATTCCTCAATTTCCATATTATTAAATTTGATATCTGACATATAAACGTACTATTTTTAATATGTTGCATATTTCGTTAATTTAAATGAATTGGTTTTCTATAAATTTAAGCTCATGTAAATAAATTATAAGACTAAAATTACTATTGTAATGCATGTTAAGAGAACTTTCCAAATATCTTTGCATGCTCTTAAATTTATTACCATAATTTTGTTTAATAATTTATTAACATCAGATTTGCGTAAAGATATTTAAACACTTCTCCTGTAAAAACATGATGTTTTGATACTTACCAAAAATATCTCTCAATAAACCGAGACATTTTTCTTGAATTTCTAGTTATTTTTACATTTTTTTGTAATTTTAATTTTTCCCTCTTAACTTTATAGTAATTCTTCTAACTTTACTATTTATAGTCAAGTTCCAGTCATTCTAGTTATAATTTTATATTTTAGTAATTTTTATTCATATGCTACTTATTCAGCATTTTCTTCTTATTTTTTACTAAATAGCTTTTATCCGTGTAATTTATGATTCCTTTTTAACTTCATAGTAAATTTTTTCCTCTTTACAGTTATTTTTCAATGGATTCTAGTCACTTTTATCAACATTTAGTTATTTTTTGACATTTAATAGATATTTTTCTTAAAGACTAATACTATTTAATATTTTTAAATTATTTTCCTAATAATTTCTTGTTATTTAAAAATGTTTTAGTTATATTTTGTCGCTTAGCTTTTATCTCCTTAATTTGTGATTCTATTTTAACTTCATAGTAATTTTTCTTCACTTTATAGTTATTTTTCAACTCATTCTAGTCATTTTTACCAACATCTAGTTATATTTTAACACTATCTAGTTATTTGTTAAAAGGCTAATACTATTTTCAATTATTTTTTTACAACTTCTAGTTATTTTCTAATTTTTTAGTTATTTTTTACTTTGTAGCTTTTATCCCTTTAATTTGTGATTCCTATAATCACATTGTGAATCCTATATTCCCTTTATAGTAATTTTTTCACTTTATAGTTATTTTTCAACTCATAATAGTTATTTTAACCAAAATTTAGTTTATTTTGACACTGACCAGTTATTTTTTTAAACGGCTGATACTAATTTAAATTCTTTTTTTTTCACTTCTAGTTATTTTCTAATTTGTTAGTTATTTTACATTTCATAGCTTTTATCTATTTAATTTGTGATTCCTTATAACTTTATAAATCATTAACTTTATATTCATTTTTCTTCACTATCTAGTTATTTTCCAATACATTCTAGTTACTTTTATCAACAGCTAGTTATATTTTGAAACTGTCTAGTTATTTTTTAAAAGACAAGTATTTCAATTATTATTCTGCATTTTCTACTTATTTTTTAAATCATAATTTTTTCCTTGTGATTTAGAATTCCTTTTTCACTTAATTGTAAATTTTTTTCACTCTGCAGTTATTTTTTAGCATATTCTAGTCATTTTTACCAACATCTAGATATTTTTGACACTGTGTAGTTAGTTTTTAAAAGGCTAGTAATATTTCCTAATATTTTTTTCAATTTTCTAGATATGATTTGTACATAACTTTTATTCCTTTAATTTTTTATTACTATTTAACTTTATAGTACTTTTTCTTTACTTTATAGTTATAGACTTTTCAACTCATTCTAATCATTTTTACCAAAATTTAATTATATTTTGACACTGTCTAGTTATTTTTTCAAAAAGCTGATACAATTTTTAATTATTTTTTTTTAACTTCTAGTTATTTTCCAATTTGCTGGTAATTTTACAGTTCAGAACTTTTATCTTTCTAATTTGTGATTCCTATTTAACTATATAGTAATTTTTTCTTACTTTATAGTTATTTATAATGTATTTTAATCATTCCTTCCGAGATCTAGTTTTTTTTGACAATGTCTAGTTATTTTTTAAAAGGCTAATAATCTTTTTAATTTTTTATCAGCTTCTAGTTACTTTCCACTTTTCTAGTTATTTTTCATTTCATAGCTTTTATCTCTTTAATTTGTGATTTCTTTTCTAACTTTATAGTAATTTTTCTTCACTTTGTAGTTACTTATCAATTCATTCTAGTTACTTTTATTAACATCTAGTTACGTTTTTACACTGAATATAGTTATTTTCTAAATGAAAAGTACTATTTTAATTATTATTCTTCAACTTCTAGTTATTTTCTAATTTAATAAGTATTTTTTAATCTATAGCTTTTATCCCTGGAATTTTGATTCCATTTTAAATTCATAGTAAATTTTTTCTACTCTCCAGTAATTTTTTAACGTATTCTAGTCATTTTGACCAATATCTAGTTATATTTTGACACTATCTAGTTAGTTTTTAAAAGGCTAATATTATTTTCAATTATTTTTCTTCACTCTCTAAATCTGAATAAGTAGTTTTCTACTACGAATAAGTCAAATTCATGGCTCACTTTTCTCTAATTCATAAAGTAGAAAACTACTAATTGAAATACTGAAACTTCAGTTTTAAAATAAGTAGATTTTTTTACTAATTTAATTAGTAGTTTTTTACTAAAAAATTAGTAGTTTTTTACTAAAAAATTAGTAGTTTTCTACTAAAAAATTAGTAGTTTAATACTAAAAAATAGTAAAATTCTTACTATTCTAATAGTAGCTCACTTTTCTCTAAATCTGAATTAGTAGAAAACCACTAATTCAGATTTAGAGAGCAACTTCCACTTCTTTTTCATTTCATAGCTTTTATCCCTAAAATTTATGATTTCTTTTTTAACTTTAGATCAACTTTTCTTCTTTTTCTAGATATTTAGAGTCGAATTTTAATCATTCTATTTATTATTTTACTGTCTTGTCATTTTCCTCTATTTCCTTTTTATCTTTTTGAATTTCCATACATTCTTTTTCTTATTTCTACTTTTTCTTTTATTCACCAAAGATATCATTAACTTAGTTATTCCTTTAATTTTCTCCCTAATTTTTTTACTTTACAGCAATTTTAACTTATGAGTTTTCCCAGTCAGTCACCGATAATAAATTCAGAGCAAGATTTCAAAAATTCAAAATGGCCGTCGCAGCATTGAGAATCGATCGTTTTGTCATAAAACTTAATTACTCGGGGATTTCCTTTGTCATTGATAACGAATTTAAAGTTAGAATTTAGATTTCCAATTTTCAAAATGACACAAGTCAAACTAAAAATCAATCAGATTTAGCGTTGTAAAAGTTCATGAAATTTTGACAAAATGAAAAATTACATGAAACTTTTCCAAAGTTTCAATTAAGTTTCCAAAATTTCAAGATGGCGGAAATACATTGGTAGACCTAACCTTCTCTCACTTGATAGAAAAAAAGTGCATACGCAAAAATTTATTCTTACCCCCATCACTCAATAAAACTCCACCATTTTTGAAATTTTCAAAGTTCCATGAAACGTTTCATTGACTCACAACCCTAATCTGATTGTCTTTAAAATAAATTCTCGAAAGTAGTCATGGAATCGAAATTCCATTTTAAAAAATTAGAAAACCGTATATCAGTGTTTTTATAAGACTATTTCAACTCAGGAAAAGAAATTAATGAAAAAAATAAAAATCGAAACCAAACTACAGACGGACTTTAAGTTAGAAGGTGTAAGCTTGGCCGAAGAAGTAAGAAGAGGAAGAAGAAGGTAAAATTGAGGCAATCCGAAGTTGCAACTCTCTCTGGTGACAAGCAAAGTGAAGTGAGGGTGTAGATCTAGTTAACTCTGGTCTGGCGAATGAAAAAACTCAGATGGAGTTCCAGTTTCATAGCGTTAGTGGCGGTGAGAAAGCGGCGAGAATTTAATTAAGAATTTCCATGAACGCGAGCGCCATATTGCCGTGGCACACACACGTCACCTCCTTCCTGGTCGCGAGCCTTGCTCCCCCTAATTAAATTGAAAGAAATCTTCTCGACGGCCTTTTTCACCCACCCAGCACCCATTCCCTCTTCTTCCTGACCTTACTTCATTCTTTCCTCCTCATTTCTTTTCCTTTTTCTTATTATTTTTATTCCCCTCCCTCTCTCCAGATGCCAATTTGCCGGTAAGAAATATTGAAAACTTCTTTTCCTTAAGAAACTGAGACTCTGAATGGAAAAGAAGAGAGGGGAGAAATTTGCAATTTAAGCGCGACCGCACAACTTCCGTCTCATTTAGCAGCATGTATAGACAGGTTGTGAAATTTATCGGATAGGCACTTTTTCTAGTCTTAAAGAAATCCGAGAGTTTGGGGATAATTTTAATTGTCTGTTTTCTGGGAAGATAAAGTTGAGATTTTTCCTGCGCTTGGATTTTGGGGATAAAAGTAAAAAAGTTCTTTTAGTTTAAAAAATTTTTTTTTCTCTAAATTATAGTTAAACATAAGGATCGGGATTTAAAATTTATTTTTCTATAAAAACCATCAAAGCATTTTACCATAAACATGTATCTTCAGTAGATGTGAATAATCCATACTTTATTATAGTACAAGGAATTTTTTTTAGGTTTAGGTTACATACCACGATGTTTTTAAAAGTTAATTGTCTTTTCAGAAAGTACCAATAGTTATTTAAAAATGCTGCAAGGAAATTACAAGCAACTAGAGTAGCAAAATTTTCGGTAATTTAAAATCAGGTTACTTTCTCGAGAATATTCTCCTTTCGGAGAATTTATGAGAATTTTCTATGTTTGAATGAGCTCCACTATTTTGAAACACGAACAATTTTTGAAATAAAAATGGATAAACAACAACAAAATTATCATAACAAATTAACTATAAGTCGAAGTGTAAAAATTATTATTAAATATAACAATTATAACAGTGTTTTATATAAATTATAAAAATTGTAAGTCTTTAGTAAACATTTTAAAAATAAGATTTAAAAAAATAATGTCAAATTTTGCAGATTAATTGATAAAAAATGAAAACGATTAAAATTGTCGAAAGTAATTTAAAAAATTTAAAAAACATAAAAATATTTTAAAAATAAAGAAAATAAGTTAAATTTGAGAAAAATACCTACTTGAAAGTCTTAGAAATAAATTAAAAAAATTAGAATAATGAAAAATTGGAGAAAATATTTGAAAAAATCACATATATTTTAAATAAAGGAAAATTAAAGAAAATTTCAGAAAAATATGTAAAACTTTTTAGAAGTTCATTGCAAAAAAAAAAGAAGAAAATAATTAAAAATTAGACAAAATGGATGAAAAAAGATAATCATAATTTAAAATTGAAAAGAACAATTTTTAATTAAAGATAAATAATTGCAAAGAATACAGAATATAGGTACATAAAATATAGGAAAATGGTAGATAATAATTAAAAATTGAATAGAAAATTGAAATTTTCAAATAAATAATTAAAAACTTTTTGGAAATTATGAAAAAGAACGTAAGTAATTGAAAATTGAAGAAAATAATAAACAAGTAATATAAATAATTGAAAATTGAATTAAATAATTGAAATATCAGATAAATAATTTGAAATTGGGAAATTATAAAAATAATTAAAAATGATTAAAAATTGAATAAAATAATAGGGAATTTGAGAAAAATATTTAAGGATTTTAGAAAATAATTTAAACAATAAGAATAACTAAAATTTGGGACAAATAATTGAAAAATGATTTTAAAATTTGATAGCTATAGAAAATAATTTAAATATGATAAAAACAATGATAAGTTGACAAAAATTAATTAAATTTGAAATAAATAATTGAAAAAATTGTAGAATTATTTTTTAAATAAAGAAGAATAATTGAAGTTTTGAAAATTATGCCAAAAGAATGAAAATAATTAGAAATTGGAGAAAATAATAGAAAAAGTACAGAATTTATTGTGAAGCAAAAGAAAATAATTAAAAAATTGTTTAAAAAATTGAAAATTGAAGACAAGAATCTAAATTTGATATATTAATTGAAAATTTAAGAAAATTAATTTTAAAATAATTAAAATATAGAGAAAATAATTGCAAAATGATAAAAAGAAATGAATATTGAACAAAATAATTGAAAATCCATATATATATATATATATTTATTCAGAAATAATCAAAATAATTAAAAAATTAAGATAAGAATTGCAAAATAAAAATAATAATGGAAAGTTTAAAAAATTAACTTAAATTTGTGATAAACAATATAAAATTTAGAAATAAATAACTAAATTGTTTTATTTCAGATAAATAATGAAAATTTTTGAAAATTATGCAAAAAGAATGAAAATAATTAGAAATTGAAGAAAATAATAGAAAAATTGAAGAATTTATTTTTAAGGAAAAGAAAATAATTGTGTAATCTTTTAAAAAGTTGAAAACAGAAGACAATAATTTAATTTAATTTATTTATTTATAAATTTGAGATAATAACTGAAAATTTAGGAATTATATTGAAAAATAATTAAAATATGGAGAATATAATTGCAAAATGATAAAAAGAAATGAGTATTGAAGAAAATAATTAAAAATTGAGATATATATTTGAAATTTCAGGATATTAATTCAAAAATAAAATAATGAAAATGATTAAAAATTGAAGATAATAATTTCAAAATGAAAATAATAATAGTGAATTAAACAAATTACTTTTATTTTGCAATAACTAATATGAAATTTATCAATAATTAATGAAATTGTTCTATTGTCGAAGAAAAAATAATTAAAATTGAAAAAAGGATTGAAAAAATTAAAAAAAAAATTTTAATTTGCGAAAGGTAGATTTAAGATTTAGGGGAAAAAATGAAAGACATTGAAAATAATTAAAAATTGCAGAAAGTAATTGAAAAATGATAAAAATTGTTGAAAATTGTAGTTTTGAAATTGAAATCACGAGACAAAAGAATTATTACGAATTTTAGAAATTTTTTAATCATTTTAAATTTAGTATATTTGAACCGTGGATTAATTAAACTTTTAATCAATGCAAATACAAATTAACAGAAATTTAAAGAAACTAAAATTGCTACAAATTTAAAATTTGTGAACATTATTTTGAAAAGGTGAAATATGATGTAAAAATTCAAAACCAAAAAACATCTAGTGTCAAACTTCAGGTGTGGACAGAATGAAAGAATTAATGAGTGAAAGGAACTTGTAAATTATTATATATAATTCTTACTTTTAATTGAAATTCAAATCATTACTAATTAAAATGACACTAGGGATTCTATTTTTGTATAATGCTTGAAAAAATTTGACTGAATTTGATAAATAAATAAAAACCCTAAATTATTCTAATAAATTCTCGATTAGAATTCAGAAGAAAAATGTTTTTTAATTTCTTCCCAGGTAAGATAATTAATTAAAATAAAGTTTTATCGATTGCATTTTTAGTTTGACTTTGATAGTTTCTGGTTAGGCTCAAACCAGAGATCGGAAATTCACGAGTCATTTTGGTTTTAGAGGTAGAATATGTAAAAATACGTCGAATACGTAATATACGTAGAAATTGTAAACAACCTAGGTGAAATACGTTTCAAAGATGGCGTCTGAGAAAAACAAATAACAATAAAAAATCATAACCTTTTTGAATGTTTATTATCATTTACTATCATTTATTATCAGGAGTTTATATTTAAAATTATATGAAATAAGTATGAGCCAACAGCATATAAGGAAAGGTAAACATGAAGCTGAAAATGAAATGCAGAAGAATGAAAAATTCAAAATCGAAAAAATTGCCATTGATAGAAAAACATAAACAGTGGCAAGATATTTAATATAAAAAAGGTCATAAACGACTTGTGATTCACAGGTTTGTAATACTTTGATTATTTTTATTTATGTTCCACTATTTTTAACTCTAAAGTTTGCTCCTTTTATTTATAGGTTATGTTAATAATCTATCATATTGAATCCCAGTTTCTATTAATCAAAAAAGCCTTAAAATAGGATTATTTAACGGCTAATTTCATAAGCTTTCCAATAATCTATAAAAAAATTAAATTTTGCTAATATCTGACAGAATTATCAACATTTTAAGAAGGTCAAGTTTTTAATCCCATTTTTGTTGACCGGTATTAGTGTAAGTAGCGTAAATTGCAAATTGTGAAAGAATATAAATAAAACTATAAGAAGTTATCCGATTTAAAATACTTTTTACTTTCGAAATAAATAAATAATTTGTAAAATACTTTTTGCAAAAAAGAAAATTGCCAACTTTCCTGTATCAGATCTGATTAATAAAGTAAAATTCTATCCGAAAGAAGAAAATGAATTTGAGATGGACAACTACCCTCTTATACTTTGGAGTTCCATTTCAGTCCTTACCACCACTTTTTCTTCCACTCACCTTTCACCGATGACCTGTCTTCCTATCGTTGTCCCGAACCACAATACTCCTATTCTTTCCCTCGACATTGAATAATGATCCTTCAGCTGATATCTATACCCGTTTCGTAATATGTATCCACTGATATCTTCACCTTATATTTTCCCTCCTATTTATGAATATGAAAAACTGCAAAATTTTTCAAATACCTTAGAATTTATATCAATTTTCAAGTATTAAAAGGGTGTAGTTATATCTATAAATTTTGTAATTTTTCTAAAAATAAAGCAAAATTTATTTGCTCAATTCAAGAAGGAAAAGGATAAATAAATGAAGCACACTTTATATTATACAACCCGTTTATTATAAGCTTGAATCATATATCAAACAATGCTCTCGTTAAATATATAACTCAAGTTTTGAAATAATAATTGTTTTCTTACATGTCCCAAAACACGTGTCGAGCGAATTTTTTTTTTCATGAGTGTAAGTTACGTTCACATGTAATGTTACGTTCACGCGTCGTTAAGATATACATACATATGTTCAGGCGCAAGTTTTGAAAAAATAATACACTATACAGCTAACTAGTAATTACAAATCCTGGTTTATCAACGGCCTAACTGCACAATTACTTCGTGTATTAAGTTCTGATAATATTTCCCTTCCTAAAACACTTTATTTTTTAATCCTTCTGATCGAGAAAGGAAGAGCCTAACTTGAAATCGCAGCAGTACCGCTCTACTCATTTTACATAAATCAAGCTAATTTCAAAACTAGAGAAAAGAAAGAGCTTATTGTTGTCGAGTTAAAGGAGAAATTAAAGAAATTCATTATTTAAATAAATTTTTGCAAAAATAATATGGACGGAGAGTCGAAAGGCAAAACTATTTCTTGTCCTTGATTATTACAGATACTATTGCTGTTTAATAATTCGAATTTGGAAAATATTATCCAAAACTTAGTTCACTGGGAGATATTCAAATGTAAAACGGAGCAATCTAAATTGCACAATAATTATGTTTTAATTGAAGCTAGATACATATTTTTCCAAGCTTTTAGGCCACAGAGACTTCTTTATCAACAGCAAGGATTATTTGAGCTAAAAAATACTATTTTATTGATAATCAATTTTCATTAGACTAAGCATTTCTCCGAGTGTGATTTTTGGAAATTTGCACACTTTTATTGATGGTAATTTTTCTTCTAACGAGAAATACTCTAATTTAAACTACGAACACACTTAATCACAATTTTTCTTTTCAGGAAATAAACACTCGACTCGCTCTTCTTTTCCTGTTTCTTTTTTTTTCTCTGATTAATTCAATATTAACAATTATCCTTTAATACGCAAAGCGATCGCGTACACGGACTGCTATCGATTATTGCATACACAGGCTTAATCGTATTTGTCGATAAAATTGACCTCATTTCAATCTACGGTACAAACGCACGATCGCATTAGTAACTCGAGCAAGATCATTCTTAAAAAATGATCCAATTGGCAAATTTAAGAGAAGTAGCTCCAAGCAATTCAAGTTGGAAATTTCAAATTAGAAAAAGAAATAAAAACAAGTCTTTATGTATTAATTAATAAAAACAAGTTTTTATATTTTTCTGTTAATAAACAAATAATTAGATTATTTTGTTTAAAAATTTACAAACGGAAATTTTAAATTTGCCGGTACTCTACAGCTGGGTTATAAAATAGTTTGGGCCCGCCCCCAACGTTTTTTTTTTAATATATACAGTCCTGAGGTATTTATTTTATGTAAACTAGAAAATACTTACCAAATGTTTAACATGTTTTAAATTTTAGATGAATGAAGACGATATTTGGTTGAATAAGTATCTTTTTTAGATTATCAAAACTTTGCGTAAAAAGAATTAGTTTCTTGAAATAGACACCTTACGCATGTTACGGAGAAACATACACTTTCCTTGATTATTTAGACTCTAATTGCAAAATTGAACAAAACTGCAATAATTTTATGTCGCTAATATTCATTCTAAAACCGCGGAATAATTTCGTTTCTGGATTTAAATTTAGGAAGAATACGATTGACATTTTTCATTGATTTGAGGGCGAGAGGAAGAAACTGTCAAACTGATTTTCTGAAACGCCACTAGCGGCAGATTTTGGTACTATTTTACTAATTTACTCCGTCGGTAATAAATTCTTTTTCGAAATAAATAAACCAAACGAAATTCATTTTAAACACAAAAAATTATTAATTGATTATATTAACTGAATAATTATTATAATAATTAATTAATAATTAACAGTAGAAGTGTACGCTTTTTCACATAACTTTAAGTTCTTAACCAACCTGTGTTTTATTGTACTTTTTCTATTGTGGGAAAAATTATTATTTTCGACAAAATGTAAATGTTATATTTATTTAGTAACTTTCATATGTTTAAATTGTTTTTAAATTTATCTGATATCGATATTTATCACTAAAAAAATTACTGTCAAACAATTTTTTCGAGTTTTTAATGATCCTTCAATGTTGTATCCGTAGAGCTGAACAGAATTTTTTACCGACCGAGTGAGTACAGTATTACAAAAATCTACCGCTAGTGGCGCTTTAAGAGTATCAATTGTCATTCTTTCTCTTCCCCTCAAATAATAAAATTAGATTTTCCACATGTAAGTAATATTATTGTTTTTATTGTTTTTATGTATTGTATTATACGCAATCGTCTTCAGATAATTCAATATAAAATAATTCATTTACGCAAAGTTTTTATATATCTGCAGAGAAAGATTCTTTTTTAACCAAATATCGTCTTTATACAACTGAAACTTGTTTCGCAGAATTGGTAAGTTTTCTTTAACCTATATAAAGTTAATGAAAATAAACACATTAGGACCAAACTTATTACAAAAACGTTGAGGGTCGTTCCTCAATCCATTATATACGTGGTTATGTTGAAGAGGAACATAACCTAAAAATTTAACATTCGACAAGTGCTAGTCGAGCATTTTCACTTTATTAGATGAATAAAGATTCATCTAATTAGATATTTTCGTCTGTTATTCTGTTGTTCATAAATCGTAATTTTTAGGTTATGTTTCATTTTACCATAAACCTCAAATTGTCGTTTGTTTGCAACGTAGACAACTGTTAATTGTTGAACATACGTTCATCCTTTATGAGCATAATATTCATAAAATTCGTGTATTATTAAAATATCGTTCTAAGGTGACATTACGCTGGCAATTGGACTAAGGAAGTGAAAACGTAAGCCGACTCTCGAGAAAAACGAAACAATCTTTCACAACAATTTTATAGCACTTTTAAAATTATCCCAAAATAAAATATTACATTCTAAAATCCAAGTCTCTAGTGTCGCTCACGGTTTCAATTTCCAGTATAAAAGCTCCTTATTTGAGAAAAGCTCTCCACAGAGCGTTTCGTTGCTTTTTTTAAAAAAAAAACTCTGTGTGGTATTACGTATTGTTTATGGTACAGGAAATAATTAAAAATTTCTAAAAAAAAAACATTTTCTTCTGATAATGTAAACAATATCACGTCTCATTCGACTCTTGAAACATGTATTAAAATCGCATCTATTCTCGCTTATCTTTAAATGTCCTTTTCTAAGCGTATGCTAAACATATACATATTTCTTAATAATAATAATAATAATAATAATATTAATAATAATTTTAATAATAATAATAACATACGTATACCACTAACGAACGCATAATATTTATTCTCTAGAATATATATTTAATATATTTCTCGTATGTATATATTTAATATTTATACCCTCGTACTTTTTTTATATTTATATATACACATATAGTATGTAGCTATGCGCAATTCAGCTTTTCTATAATCCTTACATTATGTAATATCTATATATATATATTTATGTATATAATATTTTATAACATTTTCTTTTACGTGCTCCTTACAGCTCTATGAGGTTTTATTTCAAACAACAGAGATCGTTGTAATTTTCGGGTGAAAGAATTAGCGAACACACAAAAATTATTTCGTTAAACGTACATCCGTCGCTGCCATTTCTCGGTTTTAGCTTTATTTTTGTGCTATTCAGCTTTTGTGCAGCAAATTAGTCTTATCGACTTCAGTTACGTACGTGTGCAGTTTTTCTTTCAAAAATAAAAATTAGTTCTGGCTAATTCTGCACCTAAACTAATTGTAGGTCCGACCGCCTTATGTTAAAAATTGACTTGAATTATACCCGTACATTCTAAATTAAAGAAAAAAAAAAAAGTTTTACTCTTTTTTTGTAGCACATTCGGCATAACAATTCGAAACGCGGTCGACGATTTCATTACAAGAAATCGAAGCTGTCATTTTTTTTTTATTAACAACACATACTTTACAAAATTTCAAATTTATTTTTTTTTCTTCAAAATTTTTATTGCTTTTAATAATTATATTCATTTTAAATTCGCAGTTTAAGCGTCAATCGAAAGCAAATTTTAAAGCTCTGAAAATTAATGTGCGCTTAAAACTTGAATAATCCAATTAATATACTAGTTTATTAATAAGTAATCATTTATTAATAAACTAAAATGATAATTACTAATTAATTTAGCGTCAATATATTACAATTAAAAAAGTTATTAAAATATTACCCATACATTTTGGAGAAAAATCATTTAATGCAACAAACTTCGAAAATTTATATACAGTTGAAATCTTTATAAAAGCTGAATGTTATTATGAACGTTTATTTATTATTGTATAAAAAAGTAAGAATAAATATAGCAAAACGAAATAAGTAAAGTGATCTAAACAAAAGCGTTTAGCCCTTACGAAAATTGCGAATCTGGAACACAATTTTATGCATTGACCATTCCCTGCAGCTTCTTTTGAGCACCCTACTAAAAATCCTAGAGTACATTTACTTCTGTTTCGTTTTGCACCATAATTGCACTAATGTAAACTGTTAAAGTACGTGTTTCGTCGTGTCCTGGCTTGGGTAGGTTTATATCTTATCACAAATCGCTCCTCTAAAACCTCTCCAAACCTCCGAGCGCCTGAAACAAAGAAAAAATTATTTCTATTAATTTTTTGGATCGAAAATTTATTTTTGAAATTAGTAAACTATATTATTTGATTCATAAATATGATTCTTTTTTTCCAGTGTATATTTTCTATTGTAATAAGGAGCAAAGAGCGAAATTTATTCATGAAAATAGCTTTGCTTTGCAAGATTATTGAAGCATGCACCACTTGGGTAAACAAAGATCATAGTTTTCGAAATTAAGCACGAATGGCTAAGTAACTCCTTCGTAAAGATAACTTTGAGCCTGATTTGAATATCGAGCTTTTCTCAACTAGCCCCTTATATAGTTGAAATTCATTAAAAGTAAATCACAGCTTTCTTCAAAATACTATTTTCACAAAGAAAAAATAAGTCAGTGACAAATGTTAGGTAACCTTTGCAAAAAGATTAAAATATGAACGACAAATAACACAAGCAGGGTTGCCAGCGGACTTGTAGATTAAAAGTAATAAAAAAGTGATTTTTTAATTTGAAAAATTTAGTAAATAGTGAGTTTTTAACTGCAAAAAGTGAGTAAACAATAATGTGTTTAATATTACTGATATTGATTTAGGGCCCGCCAACAGAGAAGTAATTAATTAGGGCTCCCCAATATCATACGGCACATCAACCAAAAAAAATTGAAATACGAAGAAAATAATTGAAAAAGGACAATAATAATTCAAATTTCAAAACAAAATTGTAAAATGATAAAACTAATTGAAAAATTGATTAAAAAACAAAGAATGAAGACGAAAATTGAAAATTTGAAACATAATAATTAAAAAGTTTAAACAATAATTGAAATTACAAGAAAGTAGTTAAGGAATGACAAAAACAATTAAAATTTGAAAAAATAATTTGAGACTGGTGTAAGAAATTAAAAATTTGAGTACAATAATTGAGATATTGACGAAATAATTAAAATGTGTAAAACCTAATTAAAAAATGACATAGATAATTGAAAGCTGGTGTCAAAATTAAACTTTTTAGACAAAAGTTGAAACATGAAAAAAAAAAGTTTCAAAAAATACAAAAGACATTACAAAATGTCAAGAAAAAATTATATTTGTAGAAAATAGTTAAAAAATGACAAAACTAACTAAAATTTTGAAAAATATTAATGAAAGATGAGAAATATTTATTTATTTATTACATAAATGGGCAAAGTATAAATATAATTAATACATGGAATAAAAAACAAAAAATGCAATACAGTAATTGAAAATGGTATAAAATAATTGAAAAATTAACGATATAATTGAAATGAGAAGAAACTAATTAAATAAATGATAAATGAAAGCTGGTGTAAAAATTAAACTTTTTAGACAAAAGTTGAAAAATGAAAAAAAAAAATAATAGAAGTTTTAAGAAAATAATTACAAAATGTCAAAAAAAATTATATTGTAGAAAATATAAATAGTTGAAAAATGACAAAACTAACTAAAATTTTGAATAACATTAATAAAAGATGAGAAATATTTATTTATTACATAAACGGGCAAAGTATAAATATAATTAATAAATGGAATAAAAAACAAAAAATCTAATACAGTAATTGAAAATTGTATAAAATAATTGAAAAATTAACGATATAATTGAAATGAGAAGAAACTAATAAATGATATAAATAATTGAAAACTGGAATAAATTAATAAAAAGTTAATAAATTAATGACAGTAATAAAAAAATTAAAGAAAATTACATTTACAGAAAATACTTCCAAAATGACAAAAGTATTTGAATAATGACAAAATTAATTGTAATTTAAACAAAATAATTAAGAAATGATAAAAATAATTGATAGCTGGTGTACAAAAATTAAAAATTTGAAGACAATACTTAAAAAAATGACGAAACAATTAAAGTGTTAAGAAACTAATTGAATAATGTCATAAATAATTGAAAGTTGGTGTAAAAAGTGTATAGAAAATAATTGGAAAATTGAAAAAAATATTAGAAATTTGAGGAAAATAATTGGAAGTTGAAGAAATGAATTGACGTTTGAAGAAAATTGAAAATTGGAAAAGATATTAGAAGTTTGAGTTAGAAGTTTAATAATTGAAATTTGTAGAAAATTGAAAAAAAATATTAGAAGCTTGACGAGAATAATTAAAAGTTCAAGAAAGTAATTAAAGTTTGAAGAAAATAAAAGAAATTTGTAGAAAATAATTGAAAAAGACGTAAAATATTAATAAATTCATGCCAATAATAAAAAGAAAGAAGAAAATGATTGAAATTTAAAGAAAATAATTGAAGAATGAAAAATGTAATTGACAAATAGAATAAAAAAAAATTAATACATTAATTTAAAAATTGTATAGAATAATTGAAAATAAATTAACGATATAATTGAAATGTGAAGAAATTAATTGAATAATAACAAAAATAAAAATTAATAATAATAATTATAATTAATAATTGAAAAAGGGTGTGAAAGTTCATATTTATTTATTAGTTAAGAAACTAATTGAATAACGGCATAAATAATTGAAAGCTTGTGTTAAAATAAAAATTTTTTAAACAATAATTGAAAAATGGAAAAAAGTATTAGAAGTTAAAGGGAAATAATTGAAATTTGAAGAAATTAATTGACGTATAAAGAAAACAATTGAAATATGAAAATAATCATTCAAAAATTACAAATAGTTAAATCTGAAGGAAGTATTTGAAGTTTCAAGAAAGTAATTGAAATTTGTAGAAAATAATAGAAGGTGTAAAAAATGTATAAATTCATGTCAATATATTAAAAATAATTAAGAAAATAATTGAAATTTAAAGAAAATAATTGAAAGCTGGTGTAAGAAATTTAAAAATCTACGACAATAAACAAATTGAAAAAAATAATTGACATTTGTAGAAAATAATTCTAAAATGTCAAAAATGATAGAAATATGAAAAAAAAATAGTTGAAAACTGACAAAAATATTTCAAAAATGACAAAAGTAATTGAATTTTAAAGAAAATAATTGAAAATAACAACACTGCAATTGGTTTAAAATTAAGACACTTTGAAACGTCTTAAAAGTGAGGACAAAAATGTCTTAAAATAAGACACTTGTTTTTACAGTGAAAAGTAAATTGAAACTTGTGTAGAAAATTTAAATATTCTTAACAATCTTTTAATTTTAAAGGTTGAAGAACATAATTGGAATTTAGAGACAATAATTGAAAAATGGCAAAAAAAAATTATATAAGTTGAAAACAGGTGAAAAATAACAAAAATACTGAAACTTGGAAAAAAATTAATGAAAAATAAGAAAAACAACTCAAGAATGGAGTAAAAAACAAAAAATTGAATACATTAATTGAAAAATTGTATAAAATAATTGAAAAATGAGCGATACAATAGAAATGTAAAGAAACTGATTGAATAATGCGAAAGTAGTTGAAAACTGGTGTAAAAGTTAATAAATTCATGACAATAATAAAAAAATTGAAAATGTGACATTTAAAGAAAATAATTCCAAAAAGGCAAAAGTATTTGAATACACAACGGAAAAAAAATTGAGAAATAACAAAAAAGTTGTTAATTGGTGTAAAAAATAAAAAATTTGAAGACAATACTTGAAAAATTGACTTAATCATTGAAATTTTAAAAAACTAATTGAATAATGACATAAATAATTGAAAGCAGGTAAAAATTAAAAATTTGTAGACTATTGAAAATATTTTATCTGAGGAAAATAATTGAAAGTCAAAAAAATTAATTGACGTCTGAAGAAAATAATTAAAATTTGAAGATAATAATTCAAAGTGTCAAACAAATTAAATATAAAGGAAAGTAATTGAAGTTTGAAAAAAATAATTGAAATTTGTAGAAAATAATTGAGAAAGGTGTAAGAAATTAATAAATTCATGTCGATAATAAAAAGAATGAAGAAAATGATTGAAATTTGTAGAAAATAATTAAAAACTGGTGTAAGAAATTTAAAAATTCTTGACAATAAACAAATTGATACAATATATGCAATTTTTAGAAAAGAATTTGAAAATATCTGAAATAATAGATATATGAAGGAAATAATTGGAAAATTACATAAATACTTGAATGGCAAAACTAATTGAAATTTGAAGAAAATAATTGAAAAATAACAAAAGTAAATTGAAAATCGTGTAGAAAATTTCAATAATCCTGCCAATAATTTAAAGATTGAAGAACAATTTAAAAATTACAAAAATAAATGAAAACTTGTGTAATAAATTTAAATATTCGTGACAATATTTTAAGGACTGTAGAAAATAATTGATATTTGAAAAAAATTAAATTCAATATTAATAATAAAATAGAAATTTTACCAAAAAAGTGATAAAACTGAGTTATTTTAAAAAGCAAAGTAATAGTGAGGATATTTTAAAAAAAATGACTAAAAGTGAGTTACTGGCAGCCCTTCACAAGTGGATACACGGCAGATTAAATTCGCTTATTTTGAAAAAGCGAAACTTTTAAAAGTGTATATTATAATTAATGTCAGGAAACGTGTAAACATTTAACTTACAATTTGGGACTTAAGTAAAATTTAAAGTTTTGCTGTCGAAGCAGAACATTTTCAATTCCAATATCGAAAAGTTTTTAAGCTCGTTTTTTATAGATAGTCCTGTAATCCGAGACACAGATTCGCAGCACGATAAAGTGCAGTGAGGATAAAAAAGAAGAGAGTTGGTTCAATTGTTTAGCCAAAGTCCAAGTCCGCGGCAGGTCGAGCGGAGCTTTGAAAATTATAGATTTTGTGATTTATATGACATTGTTGGACCAGTCAACTACATTCTAACTGCATTCTCTATAAAACGCGAGTCTGGAAATTGGGTTTCGCGCGTTGGCGTCATTACTTTGTTTATGAGGATGAAAACGCGGCAAGACAGGAAAGAAAAAGCGTCGCTGAACTGGTAATATTTACCGAGATCGAAGTCCTAGAATTTTATCGAAAAGTAGAAATCAGTATTGCCAACTTCACTCTCCCAACCAATCAAAGGCCTCCAAATCCTTTGGCAGCTTACCAGTGCTTGACCAATTAACTTTCACGCATTTCCTACTCGTTTTTTCAATTTAGACTTTTTAGTAATTCGTTAATTTGATTTCAGGCTCAAAGAACGGATTTAATAGAATTTTAATAAAATTGGATTAAAGTTGCTTGGATTTTGTAAATATATTTGACATGTATTAAAAAAAATGTAATTTTAAATTAATGGTTTTAGAAATACGGGAGTGCTATTTTAATAGGTACGGCACTGACTGATACTTATTTAAATTATTATTTTATTTTAGTTTGTTATTATTTATTAATATCTAAGTGCTTAGAATGGTTTCTTTATTTTGAAAGAGAATTTGTTACCGAATGGGTAGAGTTGCAAAATTCTCGGTAATTTGAAATCCGGTTACATTCTCGAGAATATAACCGAGAATATTCTCCTTCCGGAGAATTTATGAGAATTTTCTATGTTTGAATGAGCCCCACTATTTTGAAATACAAACAATTTATTAAAAAAAAAATGGATAAATAACAAAATAATTATCATTACAAATTAACGATAAGTCAATGAAGTGTAAAAATTATTATTAAATATAACAATTATGAACAATTTTAAAATGAAAGAAAGTAATTTAAATTTAAGAAAAATACTTCAAAATCTTAGAAATAAATTGAAACAAATTAGAGTAATGAAAAATTGGGGATAATAAATGAAAATTAAAAAAAAATTATTCAAATTTGGATAAATAATTAAAAATTTAGAAAATTATTTCAGAAAATGATGAAATGATTAAAAATTTAAGAAAACTATGAAGAAATAATATAAATAATTTCAAATTAAAGAAAATAATTAAAATTTAAAAAATAATTGAAAAAATACATAATATATTTTAAATGAAGGAAAATTAAAGAAAATTTCAGAAAAATACTTGAAACTTTTAAAAGTTGATTGCAAAAAAAAAAATAATTAAATATTAGAGAAAATAAATGAAAGAAGATAAACATAATTTGAAATTGAGTATCCTAGATATAATTGAAAATTAAATATAAAAATGAAAATTTCATATAAATAATTAAATACTTTTTGGAAATTATGAAAAAGAACGTAAGTAATTGAAAATAATAAACAAATAATATAAATAATTGAAAATTGAATTAAATAATTGAAAATGATTAAAAAATAAAGAAAATAATGGGAAATTTGAGAAAAATATTTAAAACTTTTAAAAAATAATATTAAAAAATAATAATAGGTAATTAAAATTTGTGGAAAATAATTGAAAAATGATTTTAAAATTTGAAGTCAATAATTGAAATATGATAAAAACAATGATAAGTTGATACATTTTTGTTATTTTTCTTGCAATTATTATCAACTAATTTTTTAAAATTTCTATTTAAATCTTTAATCTTCAATTTAATTTTTTAATCTTCCATTTATTTCTTTAATTTTCAATTATTTTCTTCAATTTTCAATTGCATTCTACGTTTTTCAATTACATTATTCAAAAGTCAATAATTCTCGCATTATCTCAATTATCAAATATTTTCTTGAAATTTCAATATAATTATTTTTTAACTTCCAAATGATTTCTTTAATTTTCCTTTATTTTTTACATTTTTTTTCATTATTTTGATCAGTTTTCAATTGACAATTTAATATTCTCCTTCAATTTTATGCTTATTCATCAATTTTAAAAATTTTCTTGTTCAAATGCCACTTATTTTCACCATTTTTCGATTTTTTTTTCAATTGTTAATAATTTTTTTAATAGTCAATTATTTTCGTCAATATTTAATTATTTTCGTCATATTGTTATTTTTCTTTTAATTATAAATTATTTTCTTGAAATTTACATTTACTTCTTTAATTTCCAATTTATTTCTTCAATTTTTAATCATTTTCTTCAATTCTCAAAAAAATTTTTTTTAAATTCCAATTATTTTGATTCTATTTTCAATTAATTCCTTAATATTAATTAATTCCCGCATTTTATCAATTATAAATTATTTTTTTCAATACAATTCTTGAATTTCAAATTTATTTATTTAATTTTTATTTATTTTCGACAATTGTTTCACATGATTTTCATTAGTTTTCAATAGGCAATTTATTATTCACCTTCAATTTTATGAATATTTATTGATTACAGAATTTTTTTTGTACGAATGACAATTATTCTCACCATTTGTCGAAGTTTTTTTTTTTAATTTTAATAAATTAATTTTACATTAATAAATTTTTAAATATTAACTAATTTTCGTCATATTGTAATTTTCCTTTTGATTATCAATTATTTTCTTGAAATTTCTATTTAATTCTTTAATTTACAATTTATTTCTTCAATTTTAAATTATTTCCTTCAAATATTTTTTCAAATATTTTCTTTAATCTTCAATTTTTTTTATCGATTTTCAATTAATTCGATTTTCAATATTCAATAATTCTCTTATTTTTTCAATTATTTTTTTCACTCATAAAAATTGTTTTAATATTCCAACTCAATTATTTAATTATCGAACTATTCTCTTCAATTCTCAGTTATTTTCTTTAAATTTAAATTTTAGAATTTTAATTATTTTCTTAATTATTAAAAAATTATCGCCTTTTTTATTATTTTTTTCGATTATTATTAAATTTCTTTAGTTTTTAAATACAATTTTTCAATTATTTTCTTTAATTTTTAATTACATTCTTCAATTTTTATTTTCTTTCTTCAGTTTTTAATTGTTTTCTTCTATATTTATTAATTCTCGGCTTTATTTAATTAATTTTTTTCAATTTTTAAGTATATTCCATAAATTTTAATTCTATTTTTATTGCTTTCTTCAATTTTCAATTATTTTTTTTTCAATTATAATTATTGTTTTCGATTTTTAATTCTGTTGTTAAATGTGGAATTATTTCCAACAATTATTCTTAAAATTTTCTTAATTTTTCAATTTTAAATTATTTTTTAAATTAAATATTTATTGTTTAATTTTTTAAATTATTTTTTCCAGTTGTGTATTAATCTAGTCATTTTTCGAATTTTGTTTTCAATTTTTAATTATTATCTTAAAATTTGTCAATTATTCTTTGATTTTTTAAATTATTTTGTTCGTTTGTGTATTAATCTAGCTACTTTGTGAATTTTGTTTTCATTTGTCAATTATTTTTGTCATTTTGTAAATTTTTTTTCAATTATCAATTATTTTTTCAAATTTTAATTTAATTCTTAAATTTTTATTTTATTTCCTCAATTTTTAATTATTTTTTTCTATTTTCAATCCAGTTCAATTTGCAATTATTTGCAACTGTTATTTCTATATAATTTTTAAACTAATTTGTTTAAATTTAATATATATATTTATTGTTTATTTTTTTAAAATATTCTTTTCAATTTCATAATTTTCATTATTTGAATTTGCAGAAATTTACAGTTTTAAATGACCAACAACAATGCAAAGTTTGTCTTTAATGTTGCTATAGTTATTATATATAATTCTTACTATTAACATTAAAATTCAAATTATTACTAATAAGAATGGCACTAGAGATTCTATTTTCGTACATTGATTGAGAAAATTTGACTTAATTTGATAAATAAGTAAATAAAAAACTTAAATTCTTATAAATTCTCGATTAGAATTTTGGTCGTTTATATTCCCGGTTATATTCTCGTTCTCATTACCGTTCTCCAGGTAATATTACTTCTTTGCAACTCTACGAATGGGTGAAGTAGAAGAATAGTACCGTATTGTGCCGCTAGTGGCGCTTTAGGAATAGCAGACTGACAGTTGACGGTTTTTTCCCGTACCCCGCAAATTCTATTAAAAAATCGTATTTTGCTTTCTAAATTTATACCCGGAAATGAAATTGTTCCGAGTTTTAGAATCGACATTTACACATCATTGTAAAATTGTTCGTTTTTGGGTGAGTTAGTGTTCTCTTTGGTCGTACACAATTAACGAAAAGGTGAGTATTTCCTGCATCATATGCAGACACACAGTTCAAGAAAATAATTAATTTACAGTTTTTTTTTTAATCTACTTTATTTAACCAAATATCGTCTTCATACATCTAAAACAAACATGTTGTACATGTCTGTCAGTCTTCTTAAATTTTTAGAAACTAATATAAATACGAGCCATGACCGTAACTACTAGAAAAAAATTACTGGCGAGGCATTATGATTAAAAACGTCTAATTTTTAATTAATTTTATTTTACTATCCTGTATTCTAAGCAATTTTTTCCAAACGCAAAAGATTAGTATAAATTAATATTTAAATAGAATTTTAAAATACACTTATCTTTAATTTTGCATTTTGTAAATATAGCAATCTTATTATATAACTGAATATTAATGTTCTACTACTTTGTCGATTTCTTATCGTAGCGGAAGGAAAGAAACATTTTTTACAGTAATGAAAATTCAAAAACTAGTTGATTACAATTTCAAATCGATATAAAAATACATTAAATTAAATGTTTTTTTTTGAAATCTAAAAATAAAATGGATTAAGTTTGTAAAAAGCTGAATTACCAGACACGGTTAAAAAAATCTTTTTTACGTACTGTGTAAAAAAAGACAGGAATCTATTCAGATTATCTCATACGCGCAAAAAGTAGAATCATAAATATTTTTTAATATTTTCGGTTTAACATTAAGAACCTTTAGAAAATGGAAAGATTTAATTCTCAAAGAATAAAAATAAATATCTAAGGATTAATCCAAGTAAGATTGGATTTATTTATTTGGATTTGATTATTTTTTAATAAGTATCTTAAATAATTATCTAAGATACATATTAAAAAAAGCATCTGCAGTATTAAAGAGATTAAACAAAAAAAGTTACTGTAGCACACAGTTTCAAAATATCTCTTTTTATTGAAGAACAAAGTATGTGGAACTATTTTAACTGCTTTTTAACGGCCTGACCAGAGCGATACTATATCCCTTATTGATGTGGGAATGTACCACTTCCCAGCGATTTTCTTAAGCGAAATTCTTTTTCTGAGGAACGAAAAACTTTGGTCGTAAAAACTTGAGACATTAGGGGCTTTATTCATTCATATGAATATTATGCGAAGGAAGTGCAATTTTTTTTTTGTCGTATTAGCGTTGAAAAATGACATTTTTTCAGTTCTAGATTACAATTACAAATTCGTTATGTAATGTTACATATATTCGGATATCAAAAGCTCCATTTTCATCTGTTGTTTAAGTAGGGCGGAACATCTTAGAAATCGTATACCACTGGATTCGATCGACACTTCCAAGTCTCGTTTATTATCGTTATTTATTATCAACCACAGTAAACTTATACCAGCGAATTACCCACTTGACTGAAATGGCATTAATTTGCATAATCGACTAGTACTTTACCTTGGAATCAAACAATTCTTTTTCCGATTATATTATTACCTCAAAGTGTATTGTTTGAGGCATTCTTAGTTTTATGGTCTATTAAAGATTTTATATTAACATTTTAGGCGAGGTTTAATTAACAAATGTCTTCCCTTCATTTCAAAAATTTCAACCGTTCCAAAAATTTTGAGAATTGTATATTTCTCTTTCACAAATATCGAAAGATCCATTCACCATAAAATCAGTTCTAGCTTATGTGAATTCCAACTATAAGCACTCCTTGTAACCGTAAATTACGCTTATTCTAAATATAAGTGTTACAAAAGCTTATCCAATTTATGGGAATTTCAAACATGTTCAATTAGTGCAAACTAGATATCTTGTTAGGACATATTGTATCATGAAATAAGCGTAATTAACAAACTCACTTTCTGCCAGTCAATAATTAACAACCTTAATAATTGAATCAGAATTGCTCGCATAACTGATTTTTAATCTAAAGATTTTTTTGGATTAATAATAATAATATATTCAGTGTGGTCGTAAAATAATAAAATATATTGAAAAATCTAATTTACCCATATTTTTCTATCCAATATTGATTCAATTTTCATAATTTCTCAAAATTTACTTTAGAATTTTTATTCTATGCGCTTTTATAAGGTTTTTAGCAATCGATGAATAACTGGAATATAGAGTAACGCAGATCCTGGCTGTATTTCGTCGGACAGCACTTTAACCACTACATGAATTCAGGACAATGTCAGGATATATTCCCACATCTCTAGGGGTGAAAGATCGCACATTGATGCTAAAACGTTGGTCCTACTAATGGATTCGAGTTCTGATTTCATTTTTTTCCTTCTTCCACTTCCAGCTCGAAATTTGTCTTTCCAGCCATGGGAACAGTCACGTGGTGAAAAAATGCTCTCTTTTAAAAAAGGAACAAGACAATTTTATAGTTTGAAAGAGTTTTTCCCAGTAAAGTAAATTGACTGTAGTGACAGGCGGAACATACGTCAATTTAAGAATTGACTGTTTCAAATCCTGTTTTAGTAAAGAAACACATTGAAATTAAATATTTTTTAATTGACGGTAGAAATGCGAAGCAAATTTTTAGGTAAGGTTAATAATTAATAATTGTTTCCGATTAATTATGTTTTTGGTAGAAAGAACTTAATTTCAAATATCTGTAGTATTTTTATTTACGAAAATTACTAGAAATAGGAAAAAGTTACTAGAAATTGAAAAGATTTAAAAAAAAAATTAAGCGAAAAAGAAATATTCTCAAAAGAAGAATACATTCTTTCAGTGTGATATGACACGAGAATTTGAAATTGAATAATCTTTATAACGACTTGAGGCAAGTATCAGCAGCTAGAAATTATTAAGAAAATAAAACTCGATCGTGACAAGAGTTACGTGGTCTGAAGATGCACTTGCATATGTAATGTCAATAAAAACGTCTTTTTTAAATGAATGATTAATGTAACAGGTAAAGCAGAAACGCGGTTAAGGAGCGAGACACGAGTGCGATTACTGTTTTACATCCTGATCTAAAGTGCCAACTAAAGGTGAAGGCAAACGGGTACGGCGACATGAGACTCGACTGAACGTCAGGTTAAGTTGGGACTTTGGAGTGGCGTGAAAAGTGCAACGCAGAAACGTCATCAGTGACAAAAAGGGAGTGGCGAAAAATGTAGTTATTAATTCTCTTCATTACGTCAAATTACATCAGTTTATTACGATTCATAGGGTAACTAGCATTTTTAATTACTTTCACTCTATTAATACAATCTTTTCTGGTATTTAAAATCTGCATCCTCGGCATTGTGAAAAAAAATTTTCACTTGAAACAATTTTTCGGAAAAGATGATTATATGTGACTGTCCATGAGAAAACGTGTCTTAGCTCCCAAACGTCAATTTTACAGGATGAGCGATTAAAGTTGCAGCAGTGCATTGAAACTAATGTAATAGGCCTACGGTCTTTGCTTAATATCACACAAAGTTCTTTAAAACAACAACTTTTTATTTTTGGAAATGAAAGAGCAAGTGAAAATCTGTCGGTTGACATTAAAAAATCAAAATTAATTTTTTGGAGCTAAGGCACGTTTTCTTATGGACAGTCACATGTACACTACCGGCTAAAATTGTGGGCCCACTTACAAAAATCGTTTTAAAAACATGACAGTCTTAAAATGTTGATAACTCGGTCAGATATTATCGAATTGAAATTTTTTATAAACCATTGGAAAACTTACAAATTTGCCCTTAAATGGTCCTATTTTAAAGCTTTTTTCGATTAATAGAAACGAAGATTCAATGTTGTAAAGACAAGTGAATTTTTCGCTTTTTGTGAATTTTCATTGTTCAAGTTTGGTGGGTTGTATTTTCTAGAAAAGTAATTGGAAAAATTTGAAATTAAGCTGAATTAAACCTTGAGTTATTGGCTTTAAAATAAGACAAAGAAAATTAAAATATCTCAATTGGTTCAAAAGTTATAAGTAAATGTATGTAAAGAACAAAACGCAACAATTATTTTTTTCCTCCCCTCTCTGCCTATTTGCAGCCAAAAGTGGAGCGAGCAATAGAATCGTTGCGTTTTTTCGTAGCATACACTTACTTATAACTTTTGAATTAATTGAGATATTTTAATTTGCTTTGGCTTATTTTAAAGCTGATAGTTCAAAGTTTGATTTGTCTTAATTTCAAATTTTTCCAATTACTCTTCTAAAAAATGCAACCCACCAAACTTGAAAAATAAAAATTCACAAAAAACGAAAAATTTACCTATCTTTACAACATTGAATCATCGTATCTATTAATCGAAAAAAGCTTTAAAATAGGACAATTTAAAGAAAAATTTGTAAGATTTCCAATGGTGTATGAAAAATTTCAATTTGATAATATCTGACGGAATTATCAACATTTTAAGACGGTCCTGTTTTTAATCATATTTTTATAAGTGGTCCCACTGAGAAAATTAATCTCTAATCAATTTGTATAAATAGCTCTGTTAAAAGGAAAGTATAAGTACATAAGATATAGTTAAAACTAGGGGGGAGTGTTGGTAAAAATTAGGAAAAAATTTTTTTTCGCTTTTTCTTTTCAAAAGTAAAATTTTTAAAATTGAGTAATTTTGTTTGAAAATTTATGAAATTCTGCACAAAAAACACTTATAAGATTTTCATTCCATTAATCCAGTTAAAAGTTATTGGCAGTTGATGGTTAAAAGGAAATAAATAATACTTGCCGTCTAAATCGAGATGAGATTTACAAATTGTAAGAAACTTTTGCATGTTTGAAAACAAACTTATAATTGTTCGAAATTAACATTTTGAATAGCCACGGTAACCAAGTATGTTTTTAAGCAAATGACAGTTAGCTACCATAACCTAGAAACTTGAGAAAAGTCAACAGAAACTCCTAACCAAATTCAAATTAACTCGCGCTTCGCAGTTGCTATTCTAACAGCCTGGCTCGATAAATTATATCTGAAAATTGGTTATATTTAGCTATTTAATTTTCTTAGCGTACCTATCTATTTTATTTTTTTCTCCCCTACACAGAGTAGGGGAGACCGCCCAACAGTAGATAGTAAAAATTTCCAACAGTTGTAATTATTTCAGGTTGAAGTAATTAATAAACATTTTAAAACTAAAACGAAGATAATATGTTTAATTAATTAACACAATCAGCAAAATACGAGAAACCTTGTCACTTTTAATACACACCTAACCAAACCTAGGAACTGAGACAGCGGGAATTTTGAAACGAAGAAAATAAAAAATCAAATAACTTCTTTTATCTATTGTACATAAATCTTATTTATATATATATATGAATGATTTTAACATTTTTTTTATTACTAATAAATTGATTCTAGTTAGTTTATATAGAAGTATTTAAACTAAATTAAAAAGTTTATATCAAGACATAACCTCAACTTCTAACATTTCATTTGTACAATGGATTATCTAATACTGTTGTAATTTATACTAGTTGATAAAAAATTCTTAAATATTTACAAGTAAAAAAAAGTCTGCAAATGTTTATTTTTCATGAATATCATAAATATATTTCAGGTTATTTCTTTTTTCTTGAGTACTTAAAAACGATTTTTTTTATTTCTGCATATTCATATTCTTTCCAAAAAAATATTGTTTTAGGTAACATTGTTTTTCTTCTAAAATCTTATTATATTAAACTGAATTAAAAACTGAAAACCATTTTTTTAAAAACTCAAATCTATTTTTCTATCTATCTATTTAGTTAGACAAAATACGAACCCTTTCCCACGCGCAACTTTAATTATCGAATACAATTTCCAATTTTTCGAAATGAAGAAAAACATAATAAAAATTAATTAATAGAAAACTGGAAAAAATTCTGGAACGATGATAAACTGATGGAATTGGCCAATGTTACAAATTGATTTTTGTAATCATTTATTTTCATTACACGATTGAAATATATGAGCAAGATCTAGCAACTATTTTTAGTGGTGGAATAGCGAAAAAGGTTTCAAATTTTGTAAAAAATTACTTCGCGAGCGTGGCATAAAATCTAGTGTGTCAAACTGCTTTCGAATGTATGTTTCGAATGGTTTTCGAATGTATACGAGTAAAAATTCGTTGTCGATTGAATTAGCGGCTGAGTTACGTTCCAGAGTGTCGCGCACAATGCTGAAATGGATAATATTTATTGTACTGGCTTTTGGTTACGATTCATTTTTACAAAATTCGCACTGCTCCAAATTACGATCTCACCCAAGCCCGTACATTCTTGGCACGTGCAACGTCATCCATAATTATCCCAGACTTAAGCCTTTTAAAATGCAAACTTTTAGTTGCTAAAGTATCTCAGGAACTTTTTTGAGATAATTTATAATCAATCGTAACGTACAGTACCATCGGAATTTTAAAGAAAAAATTCTGAAGAATTGAAATGTAATTTAAATAAGGTAAAAGACTTTATCGATTTCTCCGAGTCAGGATGTCAGATATTATTATTTAAATAAAATAATACGTTTTTAACGTTTCGGTTGTCAATGCAACCCTCATCAGAAATGTGAATTTTATTTTGTAATTTAAAATTTATATAACAAAAGTATGGCGGAACATAGAACAGTTAATATAATGGTACTTACTTAATATAATCACAAGATTTTCTTTAAAAAAATTTTTTTCAAGGAATAACGTATATTGATTTTGTTATTTTGTGTAAAATAAAGCATTTTGTTCTTTTGAGAAAGAAACAAAAGTTTGTCAGTAGTTTTGAAATGTAATTTGTTTCTTAGAATATGCAAGTTTTAAAAGTTGGACCAAAAAATTTATAAAATTTCATTGTTTTTACATAAAAATAATTTTTAAAATTTTAATAAATATATTATATTACTTTTTTCCGAAAGTTGTTGACATTATAACGTTGGTTAAAAAATGATTTATTTATTTTGAATTAGAATTTGTTACCGACTGAGTGGATTAGTAGAATAGTACTGAATTGTGTCGCTAGTGGCGCTTTAGGAATAACATATTGACAGTTGACGGTTTCTTCCTGCACCTCGTAAATTCTATTAAAAAATTTTTATTTTTCTTTATAAATTTACACCCGGAAATGAAATTGTTCCGAGTTTCAGAATCAACATTTACAGTATCGTAAAATTTTCATTTTTTGGGTTGGTTAGTGTCCATTTCGGTCGTGTACAATTAACGAAAAGGTGAGTTTTTCCTGCATCACATGCAGACACACAGTTCAAGAAAACAATTAATTTAAGGTATTTTTTTTTTTTTAAAAGTCTACTTTATTTAACCAAATATCGTCTTCATACATCTAAAACAAACATATTATACATGTCTCGCAGTGTTCTCAAATTTGCAGAAACTAAAATAAAAACAAGCCATGACCGTAACTATTAAAAAAAAGTTACCGGTGATGCTTTATGGTTAAAAACGCCTAATTTTTTAAAAATTTTACTTCACTATCCTGTATTCTAATAACCGATTTTTTAAAATTGCAAAAGATTGAAGTAAATTAATATTTAAATAAAAAAACATTTTTGAAAATTTAATTTCAGGAACTTTTTTACATAATTTTTCTGAGTTAATTGATAATCAATCGTAACGTATGTATACAATCTACTCTAGTTTGGAATTTTTGATTAAAATTTCAAAGGAGCTGGTGATTTAAAAAGAAGCTCTCTTGATTTAATTAAGTTATATGTCATAAATCGAAATTCTGAAATAAAGTTCGGCAATTGGTAAGAGCGGGTAAGATAAATGAGTACAATTTTCTTGGTTCGTAAAATGCCTAATGAACGGCACTGCAATAGGAATGGTTTTACCCTTACAAGTCCAAACTACAGTAACGTGGTATCGCGCTTAAGATACGCGGCAATTCCAGTCTGAGATAGGAAGATAAGCCACGGCGAGAGGGGGGAGGGGTAGAGAAGAGGTAAGGGGTGGCGGACGAATGAAGGCTTCAGTGGGATGAATTCACGTACATGTGTGTCTTCTGCAAGCAAGTGCAGGTCACACATCGTCCTCAACTCGTATTAGAAAGAGATAGTACAATATTGAAGGTGGGGGTGGCCACGTGGCGCCGCGACGCGCCACCCTGGCGCCGAAGGCTCGCGCCCCGATTGTAAGAGAGCTCAGTTTCACTTCAACCCCCAACGGTCCAACCCGCTATCTTCTCCTTGATAAAAATCTTAAAACTGGACCTTTTCGATCTATGCTACCCAAATTTAATTATTATTTTTCTTTTAGTACCAATCCAGATTTTTTATATTCGATTATATGTATATCTTCTCCCTTCAAGGAAGAGCCTCTACGGGAATTTAAAACTAAAATAATTTTTTATTTGTTCCATTAAAATATATTTGTCAATCACGTATATTTGTCGATCAGTACTTTGAACACCAGGGAATTAAATGTAAATTTTAGGTTAAGTTATATTCTACGTTGTTCTTTTCAATTAACAAAACTTTACAAAACAATATTTTTTTGAAAAACTATAAAGATATAATTCCATTTTTATAAAAAGCACATGTTAGTTATCAAATACCTTGTAATAATAGTTCAAACAACATATACATTGGTCAAACAATGAGAAAATATGTCAGATCATATTCTCAATCGAGGTATTATGAAAACAAAAAATGTGTTGAGATGATTTATATTCAAAAAATATTTCTTCTGTAAATTTTAATATCGATATTTGTTGCGTTGCGGATGACAAATAAATAAAAAAACGTCATCACTCCTTCAGTAAATTAATATTAAGGATCTCAAATTAAAATAGAGAACTGTTTAAGTCATGATACATTTATTTTGCATAAAAAGATACATGATTTGCGAGTGATCGCCTTGAGAATTCGATTTACGTTGTTTCCATCGAAAACTTTCGTTTTGAACTAACTGCAGAAATTGACAATCGGTTGTTCAAGGGGCATTTCGAATACAAAAATTAAAAGTGGGGGTGTCACTAATAAACAATATTTTGCTCAGGTAGAAGTACTAGAGATTGACCAGGATTATAAATGGAGGCCCCGGGGTGCATCGTGTTTAGGTAAAGTGTCAATAAACCTAATAGCCGGAAAATCCGGTAGTAACTAACAGATGAGTTTTTAAAGTAATAAAATAAGCAGATGTTAAAGATTCTTTATAATATACAAAATACTCAGACTTTACCAAAAAATCACATACAAATCGTAAATATTATAAATGGTTTGGTTTCTTTGGCAAAAAATACTCGAATTTCAAACATACCATACTCTTTTATCTAGACATTGTTCAAAACATCTAAATAAAAAGATAAAATTGTTTTACACTTCAGTAATATTGAAAGGTTAAGTCAAACTTATTCATATTCCATTCACACTAATAAGTTGTAATAAATTTTAAAATTAATTAATTTTAATTTCAAACTTTAGGTTCATTACGTTTGTCAAATATATTTAAAATCAAATCATTTTGTTAAGATTATAACATCGAATATTATTATTGTTTTATTAGAAATAATACTATTTTTACCTCATATTCATAAAAAAATTATGTTTATAACTTTTACCAACAGTTTCATACATTTTTAAAATGAATGAATTCAAAATTAGAGACTAAAATTTGAAAATATTCTAAAATTAAAATTAATGTATATTTTAAATTGCAACTGTATGTGCTCTTTTAACTCAAAATTGAATAAATTGAAATGAAATAGTAAAAAATGACTGAATAATAATTTTTTACTTATTCAAATTGAGACAAGAAAATTTTGAACAATCGGTTAAAAAAACCCAATAAAAAACTCTCTTTTCAGAACGAAATTAAATTTCTCCAGGAATGGATTATTCTTCCTTCTTACATCTTCCTGATTTTTCTCTTAACTCATTTCTTTTTTTCGTTTGCTTGACTTATTCTCCTTGAGATATGTCTTTTTTTTTCTAAGTAACCTTTGGCTGACCGCCCTCGTGCTTTGCGAGGCAAAAACTTTGCAACTTATGACTCGCGTATTAAGCCCTGCCGTTAACTACCCATGAATGAGTTATTCACACGCCAAGCTAATTCTTAAATTGCCCAAAAAGATCTAAAGTGTCTATTAATTTTCTAACTTTCAACACGACTTCTTTTCCGGCAATCTGAGAAATTGAGGAACACTGTGAAAAGTACGCTGCTTTCAAAAACAAAATTGCTGGGGGAATTTTGGAAATTTTTTATGTCTGCTCGTGTTTTCAAGAAAGGAGGGTACATTTTTTATCTAAAGTTTGAAAAGAAATTCTGTGGCTTAAAGATAAAAGAGAGCATAACTCCGAGCATAAAAATTTAAAAAAATTTTTTTAAAAAAATTGATTAGATTGACTTATTATAATGTATTTATATAATATACAATGATTATAATATATAATAAAAATATAAAACCTAAAAATTTGTTATTTGAAAAGGAGTTTAAGAGAAAATAAATCATAACTATTTTTTGAAAATAACATTTAGAAACAAATTAAAGTTAGTTAGATACTATAATTTAAACGGTAATGCGACATAACTTCAACAAAATATGATGTTGTGATGAAAAAATATGAAATTTTTTTAAAATCTATGCGTTTTATTAAATTTGATATACGTATTTTTAAAACCCATTAAATAATAAGACTTAGTGCAAAACACTAAACATATTTGTTGATTTTTCGATTTTACAGAACTAAGAAAAAATTAAAACTCGTTTATCTCGAAATTTCGAAAATGGAGTTATGCTCTTTTACCTTTCAGATACAGAATTATTGTTTGTGTTACATGACTTGGGACACAACAAAAATGTAGAGAAGAAAAAAGATTAATTTAGTTAACAAATATCGAAAAAATTAGAATAATCACTATCACTGAAAAAAACTACTTAACATTTACTTGAGTTTAAAGTAGTTTTTACTTTTTTACTTAAGCAAAACAAAAAATCAAAAATTGCTGTAAAGGCAGGCATTTTTTACTTTGTTTATCAAGGAAAAAAAACAATTGACACTTTTGAAGTAAAATTGGACGTTTTTGTGTAAAACTGTTAGAAATGAAATTTGTATTATATTCCGGAAGATTTAATAGTGGATGAATAAGTAAAAGTGATCAGAAACTTTAATTGCATATTGATTTATGGTTTTTTTTAATTACCACGAACATTGTTTTTAATTACAATATGTCAAATTTTTTTTTAAAGTGACATTTTGTTTTCCTTAAAATACAAAGTAAGTTTTACTTTTTTTTGTACTGGTTGAGTTATAAGGTAAATATTACTTGACAACTCAAGCCAGTAATACATTGTTTTTTTCAGTGTATATAAAGCGTGCAACAATAATGAAAAATAAAACAAGTAACTGAAATTTGGAAAAAAAATTGGAAGGTTAAAAAGTAATGAGAAAATAAAAAAGATAACTGAAAAGAAAGTAAAAATTATTAATAACACGTAGGTTATAAAAAAAAGTAGAAAATAATTTTTCATGAAAAAAAGTGAATAAAAAAATGGAAATTAAAAAGAAAAAAACTTTAAACTGAGAAAAGGAAGAAGAATATTAAATATTTAAACAATTTTTAAATTAAATTAAATTTTTATAAAAATGTAAATAAATAAGACTGACGGGGATCCATTCGTGGTCATTGTGCCCTACCAGATGAGCTCCGGTATTAAATTTTGTTTATTTTTGTCGAGATTTGAACTTTGTCGATACTTGGCGCCTTCGCGACATTTTGAATCGATAGTGCGAGAATCGACCGTTGTCGATACTCGACAGATGTGGCACGCTGCAAACTTCACTCAGTTCCCTGCTTCCCGCGCGTCTTGTCACGTTGCGTGTTAATATATTATAAAATATTCTGTACTATGATTAAGCCAGTAAGCTGTTTTAGAGTGATAAATAAATAGAGAGTATTCTTGTTTAGAATATATTTAAGAGTGCTTCTAAATAAACTGTGTCGTCCGTGCCATACGGTTGGCTATTGTAATTTTTCTTGCATTGGTTTTTGTCAATAAATTTGTTATTTTTACTGCAAATTATAAATCGTAGTTTGTGGCTGCTTCTTATCCCCCACTCTCCGGAAATAACTGTGTTAGTCGTGGCCTATTAATTTTGATTCGATTAAAAAAGTTGTGTAGATTGATTAGTTTAATTACCCTTTTGTTTTAGTTATTTTGTTTAGTTATTTGTCAATAAAATAACTTAGCGCTAGGGTTTTATTTATTTATTTGCTTTAAGTAAACATTAATCTAAATTTCAGTATTAAACATAACCTAGAAAAAACCTAGTACATAGGCATAAATAACAATTAACTGTTACGAAAATTGATTTGATAGCCACGAATAATGAAAATCAGAGTGACACGACTTTTTCACTTAAAATATAGAACGCAGCAGGAAGTATCTCGGGAAGGGGAATTTTGGAAAGGGTCGTTCCTAGCGAATCATTTCGAGTTGAAGAAGGGCGTGGGAGAAATAAAGGGGGAAAGATTGGAGAAGAAAAAGAAAGAGCCGGGGAAAGAATATGCGGCTGCAAGAAAGAGCCGTCCAATATTTCAACGCGGGACGATCGCTGGTTTCTGTGAGCGACCGAGTAGCGACCACTTGAAATATCTTGTCGCCAGGGGAAAAGTTTGAGACTCGGGAACTGAAACATGCTGACGTAACCCGCGAAGAGAGACAAGCTCGCGCCACCAGATCTGCTAGCCTTCTCGTATATGATTCGGCAGCTTCTTTTGCTCTTGTCATACCCTGGATTTCGTTTCTTACTTTTCTCCTCTCGTCCTTTTTCATTTTCTTACTTTTCTTTTTTGCTTTTTCTTCCCCTTCCCCCCTTCACCTAGCGGCGCTTAGTTTTCGTCCCTTTCTAGCCAACGGTACCAACGTTCCGCGATCTGTTTTAAGTAGTATTGGTCGGTTATGACCCGCCTTATCTCACGTTAACCTTCGTTTTTCAACGTCCATTTGCCAGAACGCTTATCGCTCAAGATATCGATTTTACAGGCAGTTATAACTTTGAAATTCATGATTTTGAATGTTTTGTGCTATATAGATAGGAGGAGATTTATTTTGGATTACAAAGTTTCGTCAGCATGGTGTTTCATTTTAAAATCAGTTCAAGAGTCTTAACTGAGATTAAGGAGATTTATATGCACTAGTTTTATTTTAGGAGAAAATGCGACGCGTGATTAATAACAAAGAAAAAAAAACTTTAAGATTCGTGAACGTTTTTCTTTATCACTTTGATGCTTGAAATAAATTGATGAAAATTTTCCAGTAATTAATTGTTATTATTTCGTGACAGATAGATAGAATTGTAAAATAGTAATTAGGTTAAATTAGGTTATGTTTTTGAAATGTTTCGGGTTACTTTTATCACTTTTGTTTAATTACGTTTTTTAACCCCTACTTTCGCCACCTTTTAGTTATTTCTCTTGAATTTTAAGTTATTTTTTATTCAATTCTACTTTAAAAAAAAAAAAAAAAAAACTATTTTTGCTTCCTCATAGAGAAAGTATTTCACCTTTTAATAACGATTTTTAACCCTAGAACCTCATTTCTATACATTTTGAAATTTTATAAACTTTCTCCTTTAAAACTCAGAAGATTATATATTTCTACAAACCTTCGTAGGATTTGTCCTACTCCTGCCAATTTTTACGAAACTTGATCTTTAAAAAATTCAAATAATTATGTTAGAAATTTGCAAATTTAAATGAGGGTAAAAAAATGGGTGGGGTTTTAGGGTAAAATTAATTTTCCTAACTTCTACTCCCTAAATCTGCATGTTAGTTAAAAATAACTAATTTGGAAGCAGAAAGTTAGGCACAAATTCAAATAGTTATATTTCTACTATTCATTTAATGAAAAATAACTAATTGATAGTCAAATTAATTTTTAGGTTACGTCATAATAACTAATATTTTAGTAAAATTCTGTTTACTAATTCAATTAGTCAAACTTTAAATATTTTTTTTTCCTTTTTTTTTACTAATAAGTAGTTATTTTTCACTAATTCAGATTTGGAGAGTAAAGCTATTTTCACTTTCCAGTAATTTTCTTTTACTTTAAATTCTTTTTTAATTATCTAGCTAATTTGAAACTTGTAGTAATTTCTTCGAATTTTCTAGTAATTTTCATCAGTTCTAGGTATTACTTCTCTTTCTTTAGTTGTTTTTCTTTAATTTCAAGCCATAATTTTACTTTTCAGATATCTTCTCTATTTTGTAGTTTTTTAAAATTTCTAGTTTTTTTCATAATTTTTTGGATTCTTTAGTTTCATTTCTTAAACTCCTAATTATTTCTCTAGACATTAATCAACTTGTAGTTGTTATTTTACATTATTATTATATTACTATAGTAATTTTTTTCGTTTTCTAGTAATTTTTCTTTAATTTCTAGTTATTTTTCAATACATTCTAGTAATCTTCATCTATAGATACTTTTTTTACACTTTCTAGTTACTTTTTGATACTCTGGTACTATTTCTAAATTCTAATTATATTCCTTCAACACTTTTAGTTATTTCTACATTTTTTGGTAAGTTTTCTACATTTCATAGCTTTTTTTCCTTTAGTTTGTGATTCTCTTTTCAATTTATAAAAATTCCTCCTCCCTTTCTAAATATTAATATTCAACTTCTGGTTATTCTAGTAATATACTTTTTAGTAATTATCCTTTATTTACCAATTATCTTAATTTCTAAATATCTTTTTATTCCATTTATTTCTTCTCGTTTTTTTCTTTAATGTAGTTATTTTACACCTTCTTATGACTTTTCACCATTTTATTATGTTTCTTCATTTCTAGAAATTCTTTATTTCACAGTAATTTTTTATTACTACACATATTATGATTTTTCAAAAAATTTTAGTTATTTATGGTTTCTTCCCGATTATATTTTTATGATTTTTTGGTTCAAATTAAAAAACCTAATTAATAATAGTCATTTCAGAAGTATTACTTCCTTTTAGTAATTTTTCTCAATTTTCTATAAGTATCTTTTTTAATCACTGGATATATTTTTGCTTCCTCTTTAAAGAATCTTCAAATTTTTTTTTCAAATTTTTTTTAAAAAATCGAAATTTTCAATTTTTTTAAATTAACTTATTGTTGACGTAGAACCAAAATGTTTATAAAATTGGATTTTGACAATAATGACAAAGAGCTAAAAAAATTCTTTTAAAGAGTTTTTAATTTCTCAAATGGAATCAATTCTTTTGAGAGTTTAGGCTCTGAGTGAATGGGCCATCACAGTAGCTTTCTTCACTATCTATTTTATCTTTTTTTTTTCTTTAATTTCTCATTCTTCTTTTCGATTATATAATTTTTTTTCATTTTCTAGTTAATTTAAACAATATTTTTAACAAATAAAAGAATTTTTTTTGCAACATTTTAATTTTAGGATAAATAATACTCAACAACTAAACGGTAAATCTTTTGGTCTTTCAAGAGTAATATGATCCTTGAATATTTAATTATTTTTGTTTTAATTTTAAATTAAACCTAATTGTACATCAAAAGTTATTAAATTAATGATATATTTCAAGTTACTAATTTTTTTCGCGTCGGCCATTAGAAAAATGCAAAATACTAAGAAAAATAGTGAATTTTGGAAGACAAAATCTCAGAAACTATACGGTAAAACTATCTAAAGATTAACAATAATATGCATTAATATTTTAATTATTTTTGCTGGAAATTTCAAACTTGTACCGACGATTAGTGATTTTCAACTAACGTCCGTAAGTCAAATTTTAGTTGTTACTTTCAGGAGCGTAGAAACGAATTTTTTTATGGGAGGGGGGGGGGGGGTAAATAAAACTATTCAGGATGCATAAGTGTAAATTAAATGTAGGTTTGTGTGTATATTAATGCATTAAAGAATGTCATTTATGGAGGGGGAAATCCCCCACTCCTGTTTTACTGGTTCCTATGCCAAAGACGGCATACCCTCTAATAAGATAAATGTATGCCTATCATAATATAACAATTAATTATATTCAAATCAAAATTAATTATATAATCAATAACCATAATTGCACGCACTCAAAGGAAAACATTGTCATCTGAATACCTTTAATGAAATTCAACAGTTTATTTCACCAACTTTGAGCATATGGAAATTCTCAAATAGGGAATATTATCTGAAACGTTATTTCTTGAACTTTCTCTTCATCTTACCTTTTTGATCTTGAATTTCAACGATATAAAGAAAGATATGAAATAAATGAGAAAGAAAAAAGAGAGAGAGAGAGAGACAGAGAGAGATATGAATAAAGAGCAAAAGAGAGAGAATCGAAGAGTATTATTATCAACTAACGAGCGATAAGTCTCAGTCACGAAAAGCTTGATTCTTTGGTCCTGGTATAAGTCGTCAAGAAGGAGCCAAAGAAGCTTTGCCTCGACTTCTATATAGGCCGCGTGAGCGACAAAAGTCGACAAGAGGAAGAGAGAGAGAGAGAAAGCTTGGGGGTAGAACTAAAATTGTCACCCTTGACAGATCTACGACCTTCGTTTCTCTGATAAATTCAATTAAATAATTATCCCCCCGAGAGGAGTGAAGCCATTTCTGAAGTTTATAGCCGGTCTCAGATCAAGCGGGTCGGTCTGTCTTAATATAAAGTGAGTCGGTAAGTTTGGAACAGCCAACAGCAGCTAACTTATAATGCGATTTGTTTAATCGGCGCCAACTACTTTACTCTGCCAGTCGTTGTCCCTGATAGGGTCGAAAAAGGGTAGGGGATTTACTTTCTTTCCTTCTCTTGGTGTTTTCGGACTATTCCTCCCAACTCCTCCCAATGATCTTTCAATTTCAATCTGCCCTCTTTCTCCTTTCAACTTTTCAACAAGAAAATTAACAAATAACTTTCCAGGAGAATCATTGTTACTTAAACTCCTCGTGAAACTTGTATCAATCTTGAAATAAAGGGGAGAACTGGGTAAATTGTCTATGTAAAAATTTGTAGTAAAAAAAATTATTTAATGATATTTTTGGAGAATATAAAACACACATTAAGTTAAAACCTTTAAGAATTAAATAAGATAGTTATTTAGAGAATTTGTTTAAGATAACGTGGAATAAATTATTTTTAAAATATCTTGATTGAGATTTGTCATTTTTGATAAGTTCCGGGTAAATTGCCGAGACAAAAATAATGTATAAAATGCGGGTGAAAGTAAAAAAGTTTTGTTTATTTGTTTTCTAAAATCAATCATTTTATTAATATTATAATTAAAAAGGGAATTACCTTCTACTACACTCTCTAAAATTGAATCAGTCAAATTTTGACAAATTTAATTAGTTTTTAAGAATTTGATTAATAAATTTGCCATTTATTGTATTTTAAGTAATTCAACAAATCGTTATTGCACTGTGATTGTGTGTTTGATTTCGAGTAAATTTTTGGAATTAATAAACAAATAATCAAAATAATATAAAATTTGTGAAAATCATTACAAAAAAAAAAAATTAGAAATTCACAAACTTGATTGAAATTTGAAAAAAAAATAATTGAAAAATGATTAAAACGTTGAAAAGTGGATACAATACCTTAGATTAGAGATAATAAATGAAAATTTAGGAATTTAATTCAGGAATAATAAAAATAATTAAAAATTGAAGAAATTGATTGCAAATGATAACAATAATAATTAAAAAAAAGAAAATTATTAAAATTTGAGAAAAATATGTGAAAACCAAGAAAATTAATTTAAGAATAATGAAAATAATAACAAAATTCTAATAAAATAATTTTAAATTTGCGAAAAATAATTGAGAGACTTACAACATAAATTTGTAATAAAAGAAAATTATTGCAAAATGATAAAAATAGTTTTGATTTGAAAAAATAACTGAAATTAGAGATAAATAACAAAAAAAATTAGAAAATGAATTAAAAAATAATTGACAGTGACAAAAAGTACCTAATTGAAAAATGATAGAAATAATTGAAAATTGAGGAAAGTAATAGAAATTTAAGATAAATAATTGAACTCTTTGGAATTAATCAACAAATATTCAAAATGATATAAAATTTGTGAAAATCATTGCAAATTAAAGCAAATAATTAAAAGTTAACGAAAGTATTTAAAATTTAAGAAAAATAATTGAAGAATGATTAAAACATTGAAAAGTGGACATAGTAACGTAGATTTGAGATAATAAATAAAAATTTAGGAGATTAATTAAAAAATAATTAATATGTCTAATTAAAAGGTGGAAAAGATAATTGCAAAAAGATAAAAGAAAATTATACTTAAAAAAAAATAATTAAAAAATGAGATAAATATTTAAAAATTTAGGAATTTAATTGAGAAATGAAGTTTATAAGAATAATTATAAATTGAAGAAATTGATTGCAAAATGATAACAATAATAATTGAAAGTTGAAGAAAATTATTAAAATTAAAAAAAAATATTTTAAAATTTAGAAAATTAATTGAAAAATAATGAAAGTAATAAAAAATCCGAGAAAATATTTGCAAAGTAATAAAAAGAATTGAAAATTGAAGAAAATAGTTTTAGTTTGATAAAAATAATTTAAAAAATTACAACATACATTTGTAATAAAAGAAAATAAATACAGAATGATGAAAATAATTGTAAATTGAAAAAATAACTAGAATTTGAGATAAATAATAAAAAAAATTAGAAAATTAATCAGAAAATAATTAAAAATGACAAAAAGTAATTGAAAATTAATTAAAAAATGAATTTAATAAAAAAATAGTTAATAGAAATAATTGTAAACTTAAAAAAGTAATAAAAATTTGTAAAAAACAATCGAACAATTTCAGAATATATTTGAAATAAACAAGATTGCTATTACAATTATATATTTTAATTCTTCGAACTTCAATTAATTTGAAATTTCATTGATTAAAACTTTAAGTAATCCACGCTTTGAGAATAATACATTTAAAAATATTTAAAAATTTCTTCAATTTTTAACATTTTTTTTCTTTTATGATTTTGAATTATATTCTACAATTTTCATATATTTTTATCATTTTTCAAAAAGTTTCTTCAATTTCTAATGATTTTAATTATTTTTCAATTTTTACCACAAATTTTAAATTGAAAATTTCCGCAAGTTTATTATTATTTTTTGATTTTTTCAAATAAAACTTTTCCATTTTTAATTATTTCCTTCAATATAAAATTAGTTCCATTAGACAGCCACACAAAAAAAAATTCTTTGTCCAAGAAACTACACTAAAAAAACATCAAAAAAAATTTTTTTATGTCGGAAACACACATTAATGAATTCTTATGTATTTTTCTCCGACGAATATGTTTCTGAAGTTAGAATTAGCAGATTAGCTAAAATTTTGAAAATTATCTAAAAAAACAAACAAAAAAAACACCAATTAAAACATAATTTTTTTTTTTTTTTTTGACCGGGACATTATGCTAGTGTTTTCTTATGTATTTTTTCTGCTGAATCCGAATTCGAAGTCAGAATAACCAATTTGGCTAAAATTTTTGAGATATTTTCAAAAAAACCGCCCAAAAACACAAAAAAAAACGATTTTTTTAGGTTATCTAAAAAAAAAAAAAATTCAAATTTATCCACATTCTTATTAAAAAATTTATTTTTTGTCTGTAATTTTGCCATATGGAATTCCACAGCGGGACTTTTTTGCTCTATGGAATTTGCATACTTGAAGTAACCTTATTTCTTAAAATCAAAAGTATAAATATCTTCTTGTGATGAAATTTTGAACTTGTAGTTTTTGACCATTTCACAGTCAACGATTAAAATTACTCAAAAATGACTAAGAATTAATCATTAATTAATACATATTTGGAGATCAGGAAATAATATAAAGTTTTTTCCTAAAAACTGAAGTGACATCAAAAAACGGTGATTCATAAAGGAAAAAAAAAGACTGTAAAAAATATAAAAAAATTCTGTGATTAAAATAACTTGTAAAGTTGGATTTGTAACATTCTAATAGTTTAAACAAATATTTCGAAAAAGCGTGAGTTTTAGAAAGAAAACCTAAAATTTGACAATAAATGCTAAATGTGACAGGTTAACCGCCATGATTAGTTACGTAACTCTCGTAGTCATGCGTATTTTTTCTGCACATGCGCACTTCTTTTGATTCATCCCGCGCTTATTTAAAATTATTTTCTCAAAGTATAGTAAAAATGATTCTTTAATGTACAACTATTATAATTATTATTAACGTAAATGCAATATTTAATATAATTAATTTATTAAAACACTGATTTTCTGTGAAGGAGCAGTAACAAAATGATATTTAGTTTCTACATCTAAATAAACGTAAGTCCAAAAATCACGATGTAATTAAACTATTTTTTTCTTAATTTCAAAACTCAATTTTATAAATGAAATCAAGGTATTTAGAACGCTAAACGTTTAAGGATTTATAATTTTAAAAACAAATTATACACGTCAGTGAGGTAGACGTAAATATTTTATAAAATTTAAAATTGAAAAAATGATGGATGGGAAGATCTTACCCAAATAGGCATTTTACCCGTTTCTCCTCTAGATAATTACACGAGTATAAATTATTGGAAATTCAAATTTGTTTTTTCCCTTCGTGTAAAAACTGCTTTTTTTAATTTATAATAATTAATAAATTCTTGCTTCTGGAAACGGATGGACTTGAAATCTTGGAGTTTGAAAAGCTGTTGGGCGATTTTACAGCTTTAGTTTGGACGTATAAAGTGGACATAATAAAACCTATGACGACTCAGAAGGAAGCTCTTCGCTCTTGGACGACATGTTTCAGAGCCTGTAAGTCTAGAAGAAGAGATTGAAAGTGCGATGGTGAGACGTTCTAAAATTTAAATATATCTCCATCGAAAAGACATAAAATACGCTTTATGACGGCGAACCGTCAAAACTACTCCACGGTCGTGGATGCGTTCACATTTCCCACCGACAATCAATATCGATATAGTAACCCCGTAAAAAATCTCCAAGTGTTGAATTTACTTTACGGAAAAAAAAATTTGAATTCAAATCTGGGAAATTTGTACTTCAATCAATTATAATTTTATTATATTCAATATTTAATTAATATTTGATTATTGTAATTAAAACCAGTTTACTGCTAGAGTTATAAACAGTTCTCTAATATATATCGTCTTGGTGAAAGCAATAAAGAAAAGACGATACTGTTGGAGAGAAAATTTAATTGAGAATTTATTAACTGCTGACTAGAGAAGAGACTTAATCGATGCATTAAAATGGCAGTTAAATGGATGCTACGACATCCCTAACAATAGCTTTTTAGGCACTGAATCTCAAGATTGAGTATTTCGGAACAATTTCCTATCTATTTCCCATTATCTTCTTATCACAAGCTCACTTTAAGTCTTTCGTATGTTCTTTTATTGTTTTTATATTATTCATAGCGATTTTCTGAGTCATGGGACATTTCCCTCTTTCCGCCAAAACTGAAATGTAGAAGGAGTAAAATTCAGATCAGCATCACACAGGATATCGCGTGCTGTTTAATATAGGAAACGGTCAAATTTATGCTTTCTCTCTATCCAGACGCGCCGGCACCCGGAAGCTTAATAAGTTCGACTTTAAAAGTTAGCGGTTCGGAAGAGAAAAGAACGAAAAAAAATTGGAATTAACAATTGCTTTGTTTTAAAAATAAGTCACGTTAAAGATCTAAATTCTCTTATAGAGAAATGTTACACCAACTGTTGGTAAGTATTGAATCTATATTTGCTTATCTATATCATAGATATGGTGTAGAATAGATGATGATCTTTAGAAAAGTGTAATCAAACCTAAGAGAATAAATAATTATTTATTCCTGATTTCTTTATCCTGTGAAAAAAAGTTTGATATTGTAATTTCTTGTCACGAGATACATGCTTAATTGCTGCGTCACTCCCCCATTATCAGTCACTTTCTCCAAAGCTGGCATTACACTTAAGAATAAAATGTTGATCTACCCTATAGTGCAACATTTTATCAGACGAAATTAATTCAAACTCTATAAAAAGGTGATGACTGGACAAAAGACGCGTTGCCTCAAAAGGAAGGAATCAAGAATTTACCTATTAAGCTAAATTCTTTTCAACAGCGAATTAATGATGTTTGTAGTAAGTATGCAATTTGTATCACAAATCAAAAAAGTCGTAAAATCAGGGGTATTGAAAAGCGTTGGGAAATAAATATTAAACTTGCAGAAGGATGAGAATCTAGATCATTTTATCGCAGCATTCTATTTCGTATAAAAATTATGATAATGATATAACTATCTCGGTCATTTTTCGGAAAAATTTTTTTTAAACTGGTATTGTTTGGATTTTGGATATCCCAATAAACATTAAACTGGTTCTAAATTGAACAATTTTCGATTTATTACAAAACTTTCTACAGAACATGACAAAACTCTTTTTTTATTTTTCCACATAATGCATCAACGCTCTGTCTCTCTCTTATAGTTGGTATAGTGGAAAAGCTACATATCAATATTTTAATTAAGCGCCAAATACAAATTAAACATTCAACAGGTATGTAACTATTTATTCCGAATTTGTTTTTCCAAAAATAAACTTTTGTGAATGTGGTAGACTTTACCCAAAACATTTTTTCCGTGTATAGGAATCAGGAAACAAAAATTGTAGGTATTTAAGTTAGTCCAATAAAACTTGAAAAAATTTTACGAAAATGTTCAAGTAACTACAAAGAAATACCATGGAATTCGAAAAGAGTATTAAAAGATCTAAAAATAAGGAAAAATTTGTGACAAAATGAAAAAATCTTGGATAAAGGAAGCAAATTTTAATACAAAGTAAAAGTTTGGAGAATTAAGAAAAGGGGAGAATATTTAATTATAAAGAAAAACTTACATTAGTACAACGCATACGTAATAGTAGCAATTGTAATTAATTATTCTCTGGAAAAAATATTATAACATTAACCATAAAAATGGTTAGTTAAAAAGATTACTAATTTTTAGGTTATATTAACTATGAATATAGTTAATTTTACCATTTGCACAAATAAATTTCTTTGAAACTAAACCATATATAAAAATGCCCAGGAATCTAATGATGATGATAATAATAAAGTAAGTAATGTAATGTGGCATTTCTCAACTAATAAAATAACCCTAAAAGTATGAAATATTTTCTACTATTTTTCTGGAAACCCAAAAATATTTAGTCATTATTTAGCTATTTCGAATTTTAGTACCGAAATGTTTTTGATAAATTTTCGTAACCAACTATTCCATTGAGTAAAATAAATAATGGACAAAATTCTCGTCCGAATTCAAAGATTTTACTTCACAATGCAGAAAAAAAGGTTGAAAAGGGTGAAAAAAAAGTATAAAGGTCTCCAAAGAGATAGATAAAGAATAAGAAAAATGAAGAGAATCTGCTGATTGTTGCGAATATATCGAGACTAAAGTAGAACCACTGAGATTAATCTTCATGATTGATTAGAGAATACCCAAAAAAGAAAATCAAAATTGTAAATTTTATAAATTTAATTATAATTTAGCTTCTTTATGGAGAAAGCTTTGAATTCCTTACAGTTTTTAAATTTTTCAAATGATTGAAAATACTAGATTGAGGAAAATCTATTACCCGTTCAAAATTTATATTTCTTCAAAATTTTATCAAATAAATTGCAATTTTTAATTTTTTACTAATAATTAATTACTTTGAATTAGTTTTTATTTCTTTACCGCAAAGTTATCGATTTTTCTTATCAACTGTTTATATAATTGCATATGTTATAAAAGTGAAGGAAACGACTAGTTTGTTAGAAAAGTAGCTAAATTTGATTAATAATTAGTTATTTTAGTGATTTAGCATAACCTAAAAATCGCTTTAATAAACTGAATTAGTAATTTTTCATTGAACTATTAAACGATTTTTGGTAAACGAGTTTTCAATGTGAAGATAGTATTTTTTGATTACTTGAGATTTAGAGACCAGATTTTTCTTAAATTTTCAAGCATTTTTTTCAGTAATTTCTTATCATTACCAGTGATTTTTATTTATTTTTTTAAATAATTCCTTTGAATTTCTTTTTTTTCATCAATTTATAGTTATTTTGTTTATTTCGAGTCATTTTGTAATTTTTTTGTAATTTTGTTCTCATTTTAGTTATTATTTTTATTTTATATTTTTGTTTCGATACTAATAATTGAAAAAAAATATTTAGTTACATTTCTTAAATTTCTTATTATTTTTCCATATTCTACAGTGTTCTATTTTCTTTTGTTTTTAATTAATCTATTTATATTTTCACTTCTTAGTGAAAAATTCTACTTATTTTTTTATTTTCTAGTAATTTTTCTTTACGTTTGAGTTATACTCTATTTAATAATTAAGATTTTTTATTTTACTTACAATTACTTTTTCAAATTTCCTGCTTATACTTCATCAATTTTTAGTTCTTTTCTCCATCTTCTTCTTTTTTTCTTAATTTTAATTATTTATATAAAATTTAGATCTTTTCTTTATTTTCAAGCTATTTAAATAATTTTTAATTTTTCTAAAACTTTTTGTGTTCAACTCCTAGTTATTTTTGATACAAAAAATGTTGTAATGGATTAAAAGACTATGGCTCTCTATTTACAAATAACTAATTTTAAAGCAAAATCTCAGTCACTAATTCAAATATTTATAATTTTACTAATCATTTAGTAAATTTAGTAAAATTTAGTAAAATTAAGTAAATTAACTTATTTAAGTAAATTTACAGTAATTATTAGTCAAATTCATTTGTATACGTTATGTCAAAATAACTAATATTTTAGTGAAATTCTGTTTACTAATTCAATTTGTCAAATTTTAACTATCTTTTAGTCATTTTTTTTAAAAGTAATTTGCAATATTTAACTAACAATTAGTTCTTCTTTTCACTAACTGATGAAACAAAAACTTAGCCACGATTTTCCTAATAATTAGTAATTTTTAACTAATTCAGATTTATAAACTAGTAATTTTTCTTCACTCTTAAGTTCTTTGCATAATTTAAGTTATTTTATCTTAAGATTAAGACTTTTTCACTATAAAATTATTTCTTCAAATTTATCATTTTTATTTCATCAATGTCTTGTTATTTTTGCAACTTTCAAGTTGTTTTTTCTTGATAATTTTAATTTTCTTTATTCATTTTTCAGGTTTTTCTTAATTTCAAAGCAATTTTAACTTTTAATTAATTGTTGTTTATTTTCTGGATAAAATTTGCACAATTATTTGTTTAATATTTTAAATACTTTTATCAATTTTAAATTATTTTTATCATTTTTCAAGTATAATATTTCGTTTACTTCAAATATATTCTGTAATCATTTCAATTATTTTTCACAAATTTCAATTTCTTTCTTCAATTTTCAATTATATTTATTATTTTTTAATTATTTTCCACAATTTTTAATTAATGTCAATATTATTCAATTAACTTGATACATTTTCAATTATTTATCTCAAGTTTCGATTATTTTTTTCAAATTTACAATTGTTTTTCTCATTTTTCAATTATTCTTTTTGATTTCATATACATTCTGTAATTTTTGCAATTATTTTTCTTAAATTTTAATTATTTATCTTAATTTTCGAAAATATTGTTCAATCTTTTAATTATTTCTCCGCATTTTTAATGATTCTTATTTTTCAATTAATTTTAAAGATTTTGAAAGTATCTTTCCCAATTTCAATTATTTTCTTTACTTTATAACCATTTCTAATATTTGTTAATTATTTTTTCAATTTTCAATTATTTTTATCACTTTTACATTACTTCCTATAATTTGTAATAATTTTTATGATTTTTTCCCTGAATTTTCAACTATCTGAAAAAATTATTGTTTTCACTTTTCAATTTTTGAAATCATTTTTCGAATATTTTGTTTTATTTCAAAGTTATTTTCTAATTTTCAGATTAGTTTTATTCTTTTTCAATTAGTTTTTCTAATAGTCAATTATGAACATTCTTTTTTATAAGATACAATGATTTCTATGAATTTTTAAATTATTTTCTTTAATTAACAATTTTTAAAATCATGTTTCAATTATTTTTCTTAAATTTCAATTATGTTTATCATTTCTCAATTATTTTCTCTAATTTTTAATTATTTTAATATTTTTCTATTAATTTTCTGATTTTTCAATTAATTATATGAAATTTCAATTATTTTTTGCAATTTATAATAATTTGTTCATTTTTCCATTGCTTTCTCCAATTTTTAATTATTTTAATGATTTTTCAATTGATTTTCTTTAATTATTATTTGAAATTTAAATTATTGTATTCACTTTTCAATATTTTAAATCATTTTTCAACTATTTTGTTTTATTTCAAATTTATTTTCTAATTTGTTACATTATTTTTATTTTTTAAAAATTATTTTCTTCAATCTTCAATTATTTACATTCTTTCTCATAATTTTCAATTATTTTTTAAATTATTTTCTTGAATTTTTTTCACGCAACGAGTTGTAATGGATTAAAATAATTTAAAAGTTTTTTATTTAAATCCAACATCAACTTATTTATGTTTAAGTTGGCATAAAATAGAGAGAATTACAGCTTAATTCAAAACAATATTTACTGAATTTTTTTAACTTTTCCTAATTTTTTAGTTCTTTCTTTGATTCGCTTTCTTAATATCATAATATAAAATAATATTAACTAAAGTAGTTATAAACGTAGATTTGTGTCGTTTTTTGTATAAAACATACTATTGTGTGTCATAATCTTAAATTGCTTTGGAAACCTGTCCTGTATTCATTTTTCAGAAAATAAATATGCAGTTTTGTAACATCTATTAACATCTTCTTTAATAAATATAAAATATCATAACATATAAAACGTCAGTACTTATAATGGACCAATTATTTACAGACTAGAATTTAAAAGATTAAGTAGCATTTTGACACATAACTTATTTTGAAGATTGTTATATTGTTCAAACATAGATAAGTATTATTTTATACAACTGCTAAAAATAACAGATTTCTAGGTTCTAATTATTAGATATTTGATTTTTATTAATTAATTGAAGTGTTTATTATTTGTTTAATTTATTTATTCAATTAATTAACGTTAAAGCCTTTAATTCCCGTTGTCGTACAAAATAACAATTTTCAATGCAAGTTTTGTGTCAAAATGATACTTACTCGTACAAAATAACATTACTCAATGTTTGTACAATATAACAATCTTTTGTGTCAAAATGATACTTAATCGTTTAGAAAACAGATTTAAAAATGCAAAAATCAAGGTTTCGAGTGTAGAGAAATGGTGACAATGTTGTTAAAGTCCTTCCACGCCAAGTTAAGAAGAATCTTAAAAGAGGTGTTCATTGGCATATAAGCCGACGTAATTATTTCAAGGCCAATGAACAGACGTGATCGAGCAAGCCCTCCTATCGGATCACCCTGCTTCAGTGATCTTGAGAAGACGCTAATCGCTGATCCTTTTGCACATGTAATTTGAAGCACGTACGCTCGCAATGTGATCGTTCAAGCAGGACAAGAGTTCCTGTTCTAGCATTATCTTCACTAGACTTTAATGCGGAAGTACGCTTAAGTCGTCAAGATCAAGGACTAAACCTGTACTAAGAAATTACCTATTTTTCATCTACACACTCTTCATACATTACAGAAAACTATATATCTGCAATAGAAAAAGATCCTTTCGAATATTTCAATATCCCTGAATGAGTACATCCTTTATCAACAACAGCAAAAAAAGCGTCATAAATTAAACATCTTTTTAGAGACTTAAACAAACAAAAAACATTAAACCCCAAGAAAAGTAAAACTTTTTACAAACCGTGAGGGAAAATATTTTAAGCCGATGCCCTTACAAAGTGAGAAATTTACAGTTTCACAAGCTATACATTTTTCATGAAATTTTTCTTGCTCAGGGGGCACTTAAGAATTATTTAGAGATCAAACACCTCCCTTGCCGAATCAATAGTAACAGAATTCGAAATTTCCGAGCTCTACAGGATACGTCAATTTGAAGACGACCCTTTTATAGTTCGACAGTGAAAAGCAATTGCGGAATTCTATAATGAAGGTAGGAAATTATGGCACCGGAATGAAATTGTTGGGCATCTATACCATTTTAATTTGGCACATTCACCGCAGCTCGTTGCGTGTTCATTCATTCAACAGTTAGCTCATCATGATATCCTCGTGGACGCAAATATACTCGTGGTAAGGTCACTATTACGTCATCGTTAATGTCGGAAATCATACAATTTTACTCCTGCACCCACGCGAAATACTACAAGAAAGAGAAAATCAGATTTTCCTTTGTGCTTCCACTCGAGTTGTATTATACTCAAAAAACTGGTTCATTACAGGGTGCGACAAACATTGGTTGTTTAACGTGTAAACACCCACCAAATACGCCAACAAGTGTCCAGTAAATTGAGTTCATATAATCCTTTATATTTAGACTAAAAAAGACGTATTGGGCTTTAATAGATACATTAAAATTAGCATTTAAATTGAATTAAATGCTTAATTTAAATGTTGAAAATTTTGTTAAATTGTCTCAGTCTGAAGCTTAATATTTTAATAAATGTTTTATACTTTTTTAGTAGTAGTATTTTTTAAAAGTTCGCTTTTTCCGAATTTTGTAAAGTGAGATTATTTAGTAGTACGTGTCCACCTGCTTTGAGTAATTCAGATTAATCAATTTTTTTTCTATCTAATTATAAAAAAAAGAAATATTTCTTTTTATTTTATTTATTTTATTTTATTTTTATTTTCTTTTTTTTTTTTTATTTTCTTTTTTTTTTCTGTAATTGGTACAAAACTAACTAAGTTCTGAATAAAATGAGCCAAAGATAAAGTCGCTTTGTCCACTTTAAAAATGGTAAAAAAGTGTAAATTGCAGTATTTATTTAAATTTTAAATAACTTTTAAAATAATAAAGATTTTTTTATGTTCTTGGTGTGATTTTAAAGATAATTTTCAATAGAATTAAAACAAGTCATCATTATTGTTACACAATTTTTTCTTGCATTTTTCCTAAGGCTAAAGTAAGTACAACAAAATGCAAGAAATTTAAATAATACGATTAGTGAGAAAAATATGTTTTAAAACAAAATGAATTAATTTTGTCAGAGTTTTTGCAAAAGTCTTTTATAAATCTTGTTTATTATAATTTGAAAAAAAAACTTCTCCCTAATTATAATATTTAATTTTTTTGCATTTCTTGTACTCACATTACCTTCAGGAAAAATCTAAGAAAAAAATTGTGCAACACAATAGTGATGAATTTATTTTAAATCTTTCCTGAAATCGAAAAAATTTTCTCTGCGCCAATAGTAATGAATTTTTAAAATTCAATAGAAAATTATCTTTAAAATCACACTAAGAACATAAAGAAATCTCTATTATTTCAAAAATTATTTAAAATTGAAAAAACACTGTAATTTACACTTTTTTTACAATAAATTTTTTTAGACTGGACTTTTGTCCAGTTTTATAATATAAAACTAGCTAAATTCTGAATAAATTAAACATTTTATTCAGAATTTAGCTAGTTTTAAACCAATTACAGAGAAAAAATTTTATTTTAGAATTAAAAAGAAAAAAAATTGATTAATCTGAATAACCAAAAACAAGTGGCCACATTCTATTGGACGGTACAGTATTTCCTTATTCTAATTTGTTATACTAATTACAATAATAATAATAATAAAGTAAATGCAAAAATAATGAAAGAAATAATGATACTATATTATAAAAAAAATGATAAAAACAAAATTAACTTGGTCCACGATCAAGTAGTAAAAGATGTGGTTTACTCAGACAGTAGTGAAAGCATCAAGTGGTCAGACAAGTTAACTGGGTGAAATTCGAAACGTTTGCCAAGAGGTGAATTCTTGGTGTACAAGCTGGATAAATCTTGAGGGATTCATGGACAAAATCGTTAAGGAAATGGCGAACAAAACACCCGATAAATGTACTTGAATTACTTCAAAAAGGATCTTTCTTTTTCTTCAATATCTTCCTTGCTTGGCAAACAGCCTTACACCCATTGTACTAAAGGCGAAGAAAAGAAAAGTTGACACTGTTGGCACGTTGGCCAACAAGCCACCAAGCTACTTTCCATTATTGCGCTATCTAACATGGTACTTATTGTTTTTTCAAATTGTCAAGTCCATTTGCTTTTTAATTTCACTGCTATTAAACTTTAACTAAAGAGATTAAATATTTTTTTATTCATTATATAGTGAGTTTTAGAACAATAATTTATATTTTAATTGTGAGTATATTAATGAGAATTTTTAGTTAAATTAGGGATAGGCTCTAATTTGAAAAATTTAAATTTGTATTGACTAAAAATTCAATTAATTCATTCTTCAAGTATACTAGATTTAAAATCATTAACAAATTTCTTTAATTTTTAACAGTTCTTTTCTATTAGGATTTAAATTACTCACTAGAATTTTCAACAAATTTCATCATTTTTCAATTACTTTCTTCAATTTTTAATTGTTTTCATTTTTTTTTAACTATTTATCTAAATTTTAAATTTACTTTCAGCAAATTACAATAAATTTCTTCAGTATCGAATTATTAATGCTTGCTTAATTATTATTATTAAGGTTGTGCCCTTTAATAATCACTGTTTTCTGAACTACTTTTTATACCAAAGAAAAAATAAAAAAGGAAACTTAAATATCTCTTTCAATATTTCCAATTATTGTCTTCTGAACTCATTTTTCAATATTAAAAAAACTGTTTTGCTGCTTTAATTTTTATTAAATTTTTGACGATTCTTTTGAAATTTTATTTATTTATTTATTTGAAAATAATTAAGCCCAACAGTATAAACCAATTACAGGGCTACAAAAAATAGAAAATTATAAAGCACTGAAATCAAACTGCTTTTAATACAATTTATAATAAATTTTAATTGTATTTCTCATTAGGTATTTGAATGTTCTTGAATTTTTAGTCATTTTTCTTTATTTCAAGAATATTCAAAAACAAAAATTTGCACAATTATTTATTTCATATTTTAACTACTTTCATCAATATTTTAAATTATTTTTATCGTCTTTCAAGTATAATATCTCGTTTACTTCAAATAAATTCTGTAATAATTTCAATTATTTTTTACAAATTCCAATTACTTTCTTCCAGTTTCAATTATATTTATAATTTTTAAATTATTTTCCACAATTTTAAATTAATTTCAATATTATTCAATTACTTTGATAAATTTTCAATTATTTATCTCAAGTTTCAATTTTTTTTTTTCAAATTTAATATTGTTTTTCTCATTTTTTAATTATTCTTTTTGATTTCATATACATTTTATAATATTTGCAATTATTTTTCTAAAATTTTAATTTTTTTTCTCAATTTTCGAAAATATTGATCAATCATTGAATTATTTCTCCTCATTTTTAATTACTCTTATTTTTTCAATTAATTTTAATGATTTTGAAAGTATTTTTTCCCAATTTCAATTAATTTCTTTAGTTTTTAACTATTTCTAATATTTGTTAGTTATGTTTTCAATTTTCAATTAGTTTTATTACTTATACATTTCTTTCTATAATTTTTAATCATTTTTATGATTTTTTCCCTGAATTTTCAATTTTCTTACAAAATTATTGCCTTCACTTTTCAATTTTTTGAATAATTTTCAAATTTTTGTCTAATTTTTGACATCATATTTATTCTTTTTAAAACTATTTTATACAATTTTCATTTATTCAAATTTTTAAATTCTTTCTCATAATTTTCACTGATTTCTATCATTTTATAAATTACTTTCTTCAATAAACAATTTTTTAAATCATTTTTCAATTATTCTATTCAAAATTTAAATTATTTTACCATTTCTCAATTATTTTCTTCAATTTTTAATTAATTTCAATATTTTGCTATTAATTTTCTAAATTTTTAATTATTTATATCAAACTTCAATTATTTTTTTCAGTTTATCGTAATTTTTCATTTTTAAATTATTTTCTTCAATTAACAATTTTTAAAATCATGTTTCAATTATTTTTCTCAAATTTCAATTATTTTTCTTAAATTTCAATTATGTTCATCATTTTTAATTATTTTCTCCCATTTTTAATTATTTTAATATTTTTCTATTAATTGTCTGATTTTTCAATTAATTATATGAAATTTCAATTATTTTTTGCAATTTATCGTAGTTTTTCATTTTTCTATTACTTTCTCCAATTTTAAATTATTTAAATGACTTTTTAATTGATTTCCTTTTAATTGCTATCTAAAATTTAAGTTATTGTACTGACTTTTCAACTTTTTAAATCATTTTTCAATTATTTTGTTTTATTTCAATTTTATTTTCTAATTTGTTAAATTATTTTAATTCTTTTTAAACTATGTTCTCCAATCTTCAAGTATTTACATTCTTTCTCATAATTTACAATGATTTTTATGATTTTATAAATTATTTTCTTCAATTAACTGTTTTTTAGATCATTTTCCAATTATTCTTTTTAAATTTCAATTTTTTTTGTCATTTCTCAATTACATTCTTCAATTTTTAATTAATTTCAATATTTTTTTATTGCTTTTCTAAATTTTCATTTATTTATATTAAATATCGATTATTTTTTCCAATCGATCATTATTTTGATCATTATTCAATTCTTTCCCCCAATTTTGCTTATTTTTAGGTAAATGTCCAGATGTATGTGGTTGTAGCTTTTTTTGTCACCAGGATATCTCGAGATCGCTGTAACGGATTTCAATAAAATTTGGTTGGCCTATTAAGTTCAAAAATAAGAACCATTTTTTACCAAAAAATAACGTTTTTTGACAAAAAATTTGTTTACACTAAAAAACAACTTAACAATAAAAAAAACATGTTTCTTGTATGAAAACAAATTGATTAACCTATAAAAAATTTTTTAATTGATTCAAAATAATTAAAATAATTCATGTTTTTTCATTTAAAATTCTTTTTTTATTTATAACTTCTTTAATCTTTATTTTTTTAATAGTAGGTCCTTTGGATAAAATATTCTAGATTAAAAGACGAACTTATTGGCCTAATAAAATATATATTATCTTTTCACCTAGTTTTAATTATGTTCATTATTTTTTAATTCATCACTGTTTTTAACAATTTGCAATTATTTTATTTGATATCATATATATTTTGTATTTTTTAAAATTTATTTTTCTCAAATTCCAATTACTTGCACAAATTGTTTCAATTCTAAAATTCCATAAATGAGTTGTCCCATATAAAGAAAATTATTTATAATATTTAAAATTTAAAATACTTGTACTTATTGATAACAAGTTTAAAAATATTTAAAACTTGTTTGAATCCATTTTAAACTTAATATAAACTGTTCATAACCATCAATAATTACAAATACAATAATATAATAAAAATTCCTATAATCCTCAAAATGAAAAATAAGTCACCTCAGTTATTATGAAAAATTACCAAATCACCAATTCACGTTTAATCCACGAAAGAGGCAAATTGACTTTTGACAAAAAGCTAGATTTGATTTGCCAAGGCACGAGAGAAAGATCGGAATAAGAAGAACGATGAAATATAATAATAAAAGAGCGACTTATCGTGAGGTTATGCGCGCAACTTGCGGAAGAACAAAGAAATTATGTGGAAAATTATTTAAATTATTCCTTTCCAATGTGACGACAGGTCGTGGAATTCTGGAAGGGGCTTTCGACCGAGTGGAGAAGGCGGAGGCCACTTAATAAAGAGCCGCTGACAGTGTGACAGTGAAGTAACTTCGTTCGCCGGAATTTAAAATTAGATTCATAAAAATTATTCTAATAGATTCTCCGGCTGGGAACAGTATAAGAGGGGTTCCTGGGAAGGGGTAAATGAGGCAAATTCGATTTGACACGCGGGCGCTGCCGACACTCTTCTTCTGTCTTCTCGTCCTTCTTATTTTCAGTGGAGGGTTGTGTTGGAGAGAAGAGAAAATTCACTGTGGGCGGGAGAAACAAGAAGAGAGGTCGGACGTTGCGAGGAAAGGGCGAGTTATGCAAATGCGACAATAACCAAACGTCAATCAAGAAGAAAGTTAACTCGAGGTTCGTCTCGACTTTTCCAAGCGTTGTCTGGGATAGAGCAAGTTAACCGAAAACTTGCCAAGCTTCAGTCCAATCGACAGTGCGGAAATCGAGTCAAGCTTTAAGAAAAGTCCAGTATCATTCCGACAACTTCAAAAGAAACTTGCCAAAATTAGAAAGATTCAATTTCTATTCGCAAGTCGAATGCAATTTTTACGTTTCTATTGAATTTTAATTTAATACTGCAAAGTTGACTCTTTAATGCAAGAAAGTTTTTAAACGTCATACGTGTTATATTTGTGGTAAAAATTTTAGGTTATGTGACAATTTTACCTTGATTAAAAGATCCCTTTTAATTATGTTAATAAATTAAAATCAGTCATTCCAAAAATCATAAACATAACCTAACATTCTGCTTGGGTTTAAACAAACTAGCTTTTTTTATTTATTATTAATACCCTTTCGCACAATAATTTCCTGTCAATTGATTCAATAACACCAAATTTATTTTCGAAATCATTATTTATATCTCCGGTTTTTGGAAAGTTGTGAAAACTGACTGAACTGACACTTATTGAATTCCTGCATTTTTTGCTATTTTAACCAGGGTTCGGAAATTGACGTGTCATTTTGGTTTTAGGGCGAAATCACATGGACCGTCAAACGTTGCGTAGTGATGAGAAAGAGAAAGACGTAAATATATCTTTGTCTCCGTCTCTCTCATTACGACGCAACTTGGCGCATTTATGCGATTTCACCCTTAGAGGTAAAATACGTAATATACGTTGAAAACTGTAGAAAACCTAGGCAAAATACGTTTCAAAGATGGCGTCTGAGATAAACAAACAAAAATATAAAATCATAAACTTTTTGAATGTTTATTACCATTTAATACTGCAGGAGTTTGTATTTAACATTATAAAAAAAATATGAGCTGGCAGAATATAAGAAAAAAATACTCCTCTCTCTTAATTAAAACATTTAATGTTTACCTCGAAATAAGATTCGGAAGAATAAAAAATTGAAAATCGAAAACATTGTCATTGATGGAAAAACAAAAACAGTGTAAAAAAATGATTAATATGCCAAACAATTAAAAACAAACTGGTCATAAAAGACATGTAATTCACAGGTTTGTAATACTTTGATTTTATATTTAAGTATGTTTCACTTTTTAATTCTAAAGTTTGCTCAATTATGTAATTATTGTCAACCGATAATATTAATGTAGCAGCAGAGTATTGAATTAAATTTATTATTAAATAAATATGAAGTACGAATTAAAGAACGAACCTTCTAGATATAGTCTTTTTTCAAAAAAAAGAAAAATTGACAAAAGAATTACATGTCACATTTCTCTATTGATTATTTGTAGGTTATGTTAATAAATAAGGTCCAATCACTGATTACATCAAAAAATTGAACAAAAATTTTGCTTTTAGAGTTAGAAGTACATTTTATTCCAGGCTCCATATTCACTTTTATTATTTTTATAACTAATATTTAAACCTACAGATAATAAATATATTAATTAAATATTTACATTTTTGCCATGTATTTGATTGTCAACATTCGATTTTCTCTCATTAAAATCTTTGCCACCAGGTGGCGTATCGCAGTTTAGCCGTCCCGAAAACAAAACACAAGAATCGGTAATGTTACTTGCGTATCTTTTTAAGTTGACAGTATTCTTAAAAGAAGAAAACATTTTTTCAGTGTTTAGTGATTCACAATCTTTATTTACATAGCTTAGTTAAAATTCTATTCAGAATTATATCGACATTAAATTAAAACTGAGCAGACAAAAAATTGCAGACATCAGGGACTTGGAATCATGTGCAAGTCACTGAGGATTTGGAATATTACACGAATAGGAAATCGATATTAAAATTGAAAATACCCAGAAGACCGTACAAGGGAAAAATTCGCATTAGTAAAATTGGACGAATTTTCAAAATCGGTTTAGTTAATAATTAAGACGAAAGCTTTTGTAGAACATGGCTATATTGAAATAATAAGGTAATAAACAAAATAAATAATAAAATTATTAAAAGAAATAATAAATCAAAATCATTATTAAAATAACAATTCTTTCTTTCTGGATGTTACACGCGAAACACGCTGTTAATTATAAACAAGCAATGAAATTTTTTTTAATCTTTAAAAGAAATTAAAATCATTCTGGCAATTAAAATGATCATGATAGTTTGTGTCAGTAGGCGAACGTGGCGCCTTGGCCTACGCACTTCGATTATGCAATACACACCAAGTATAAGATAGTCGTAAAAACGTGAGTATAAATGACAAGTGTGTTGGTTAAGGTGTTAAGTAATGTCTTTGTGTTTGTTGAGGACACATGTTATTACATGTATAAGTGCAAGACTGTATGACATTAATTGCACTCGAGATTACGATCATCTAGTTTGTCTAAGTCTCACGTCAATTAACAGCAGTGCACTGATTAAATTAAATTTTATGAAATTTACCTTTTATAAAAAATTTTTAGGGGAACTAATTTTCTGTCACGTGTTCTCGTTTTATATATATATATATCGTCATCAAGGAACAAGTCCATACATTTCAAGGGCATTTCACTTAATTTATCCAAGGGCGAGTCCTATTGTATCTACATAAATATTCAGGGGAAAATAAGAAACTTCGATTTTTTTTACTTTCTATGCAATAATTTAGAGGATATTTTGAAAGCGGAGATTTAATAAACACTTTTTGTGATTTAAAAAAAAAATTACTTTGAAATCTCTTTTCTAAAATCTTTTTTTCTGTCCCGTTAGATTTCAAATTCAATAAAAAAAACACAAATCGGAAAAATCGGTAGTAAAAAATTTTCTTTCTACCTTATTGAAAAATAACACTTATAAGAAATGAGGAAAAAAAATTTCTTTCAATCAGGAAAATGTCAAGGAAAACAAAGATATGTTAGACATTCTAAATAAAAAAATCCATATTTCTTGCAATTACTAAATAAAATTTCCTCTATACTAAATTGCCGAACAATAATGTTAAATATATTATCTTCTGACTTAAATGTCCACTAGTTTATTATTACGACACTAGCTGTGTGCATATTTGATTTCCTTTCGCATCAAAACTGGTATACTTACATAATTGTTTTAATACTTTTATATAATGGATGTATTGCATAATAAATATATAAATTAAAATTGCACATTAGAGAAGAATAAAATTCCGCAGATATCAGTGAATAAAGCATTGAATTGATGATAATGTTATGTGATTCTGAGACGTAGAAAAGAAACGTTACGACTCACATGCGTATGGTTAATTATGGTTAGCGTGTTCATATGTCTGACACACATTGACCCATTTTCACTAGACTGACAGTGTCGAGTTTAGGTGACATTCTCTCCTTCTAAATTGCCCTCTCACTCTCTTTTATGTATTGTGGGCGTGACAAACTTGTGTCACCAAAAAGAATGTCTCCCTTTTTCCAAATATTATGTAATAGGCAATTGACCGTATATATAATTAGCTTTTCACTATCTCTACACTTAATACTAATAGAAACATACAACTGAGGGAGGGATGTCTCTTAAATTGAATCCGGGAAATTTCATTGATGAATTAGTAGAACTGGGTCACTGAAGCATTCACGTGAAAATTTTTTTAAAATTGTTCCATTTATATTTAGTTAATTTTTCATTTGTTTATCTATTTTTCAATTTTGTAAACATTTTTTACGAAGCTTTATAGCTATTAACTCAATATAACCTCAAAAATAAGCAAATACCAAATTTATGTTTTTCAACTGAAAATTAATGCAATTTTGGATAATATTCATAATTTTAGATGTTTAGAAATTATAGGTTATGTTACGGAAAACTTTGAGTATAATCCAAATTGGTTTAAGAATTTAAATTATTTTTTAATTATAATTAAAATATTGTAGTGTAGAATTTGTGCTGCGTAGATATTTAATCGGAGATAGTTAGAAGGAGACTGTGGATCAATCTTTTGAAAATGGAGGCGTTAATTGCTGCGTAAAGTAAATCGAATGAGAGGCGACTTGGAAGAAAGACTACGTTAACGTGATCTGACGTATGCAGGAAGGCAAAAGGTCAACTGAAAAGATGTGGGCAGGGGTTGTTCGGATAATGAGAATAAACGCATAACAGTTAAGGATGGGTTCCCGTAGCAACTGGGAGACGTTCGATCTTGAATAATTCATCGGAAACGCACGCTCGGTTAGGCGCCCATGAGACCAGCCACCCTCCATCCTCTATTACACCCGCTGATCCACGATTTCTGCTCTTTGGACTCGAAGAAGCATCTCCTCCAGTCTCTTCAGTGGTAATATCTTGCCAGCTTCCAAAGGGAGTTAAATTCCAAATTGCGGATACGAAAATTCGCCTGCTTCGTCCACTAATCACAAATTCGATGTTCCTTAACCACTTTTTCTTTCACCACCAGCAACATAAAAATGACAGGCACTTTCTTTCATAAAAAACTTTGCCCAAGGAAAATTTGTTGCCTCTTCTTTTTCGACAAGACATTTTCATTTTCTATGATGTCATGTTTTTTTTAACGTCGCCTCAACTGCCAGGGTTATTAGCGACGTTACGAGGATTTTGTCTGTTTGCCGCAGTGATTTGTAAAATATTTTGATAAAGATTTTGTATTTGCATTATTTGTAGGTATAAAATATCACGTAAGTACTGTAAAGAGGTAAAATGTTACCTCGCACAATAATTCTAGATTAATCTAAAAACATTAATTACATTGCCAGAACTAGAAGACGATGTTGACGGTGATTGTTTATCAACTGACAAAACAAAGTTGCAGACGACGTAGATACAGGGTTGGGCGGATGAGGCCAACACTTCGCCGCGCAACAGAACTCGCTACGCGTCTTTTGTAATAGCCGTGCCATGCGGCCGACTGTTTTTGTAATCCTTTCGATACATCAAATTATTAAATGTTGATTTATAGTGAAATTTAAATTCGTATTTGTGCTACTCCTTACTCCCCACTCTCCGGAAAGATAGTTAGTCGTAGCTTGTTGTTTACAATTTTGTTTAGTTTGATTAATTTCACTAGTCTATTATTTTATTATTTTGTTGTTTAGTTATTTCCCATTAAAATAACTTGCAAGTTTTTATTTTATATCGTTTATTTGTTTTAATAAAAGTTGAATTTAGGTGATCATATTATTAGTTATCAATTTTCTTTTTTATAAAACTGTTTTAAATCCTCAGAAAAAGAAACGTATGAAACCTTCAGTTAGGAATGCAATCGAGTTCAAAAGATATGTATTTAAATCAAGAAAGTATTTGTGTTTGACTTCTTTTTTATTGAGTCGGGCATATTCTCTTCTCAGGGAGGAGATCGTAAATCAGACGGTGGTATGGTTTTTATTGATGAATGTAATCGCATTTTAATTATGATTTGGGTGGTCAGAAGACGTGTTAGGTTTTGTGGCACGCTTAACAACATTCCGCATTGACATTGTGATGGAAGAAATCGTGGAGGCCGACTGGTTCAAGTACCACTCCCAACACTTGTGAGCAAAGAATCATACCAACCAGATGAGAACGAGAATTTCAAGTCATGCCTTCCTCCAAGGTGTAGAAATCTTTTTATTACTATTTTCAAATTAGAGTTCTTTTTCTCGGTATTATAAAATTCAACAGTTTTTTTTTAATATTTAATACTCATTATTCTTTAATTTATTCGAAATTAAATTCATAATTATTAAATTGTACGAACGTAGTTTGTTAACTAAAATAGCAGTAACCTTCGATTATTTTTTTTAATCAGGGAAAAGGTAGTTTTTAATTTCATTTCCGAAATTTTAAGTAGAGTTACATAATCGTAAAATCATTCCATCGTAAAATGGGCGTGTAAGTCTTAATTAATTTGTTCACGTTTTATGTGGACAATAAATCTTCCATTAAATGTGCCGCTAGAGCGATGAGTTCAACTGGCCATAATTAATTTTAATAATAATTGATTACTGTTTCGTTGAAAAGTTAGAAGATTTTTTTTTTCCAATTTCTTTAATCTTCTTCAAGATAATTGCCACCTAATTATTCCAGTCGAAAATCTTTTTCTAAAAAGTGTTTTGAAGTAGAAAAATGGTTATTAATTGTTATTTAAGATAATTAAATTTATCGTGAATTAATTTGTCTCGGTTGCTAAGATACAGAACGATTTGAGAAGCCTTCTGATATGTATAGTAATTGAGCCAGCTTTCCTACGTCTTCATTCCTTTCAAAGCACACGCTTCAGTTGTGCAATTTTTTTTTCCATAAAAACTGTTTTAAAACAAAATAATAAAATAAAACCTCAAAGTAATTATTTACCGATAAATTATTTGCAATATATGAATAAACACGAGTCTGCTTAATCTTTCTATCTTTGCACATGCATGCCACTGATATATATTTTTTATCCAACATAATTAAATTAAAGGTATCAAAGCAGAAAAGCCTGATTGAAAAAGATATAGAAAAAACGATTGAGAAATTTAATTGGAATTTAATTTTCATGTCGTTAATTCAAATTATTTACCTTTAACTTTCATTATTTTAATTGACACTAGTTTGCGAAGTCGGTATCATTCTACTGATGTAAAAATCTTTTAAAATTTTTATCTGCACAAAAATTTCTTGAAAATAATTATAGTCGATGCTTTTAACCAATTAGCTTTGTTATTAAATTAATTAATTAATTTTTGTAAAGGAACCCAATATGAAACGGGTTTATTTTTAAAAGTTTGAAGACCTTCAAATATAATAGACGAACCATCTATCTATGAAAGTTTGGTAACGTTTATGATCACAATTTTCGGTGATATTTACACATAAAAAAATACACGGACAGATCGGATGTCATATTAACTTTCAGCAAAATATTTTTCAATTGCGGAAATTAAAAAAAGACCATTGAACTAACGCCTGCTACGTGCTGGTATTAATGCCTGAGGCGATCAGTCGGTTCATCGTACCGCATTCGCATACGCAGTAGCTGAGCATCATGTTCTTTTCTTTATTATTTATTTTAATAACAGGTTCGATATCAACATTCGAGGTGAAACCACACTGTCAAAAGATTATATTATGTATTGACGAGAGGCCGCTCAATTAAAGAATATTAAAATACATTGAGAAATTAACACATTTTGTCAATTTCCTATCTTCACGAGAATTTTTTTTCCCTGGAAGAATTTTTTCCCTTTCAAGATAGCAAATGTTAATAATTTCATCTTTTATCAAAAATTAATGATTTTCTAAATTTTGTAAAAATCTAACACATATTTTAAAAAAATATACGAGGCATCTTGTCAATTTTTAATATAAACTTGCTTTAGTTTAAAATAAATCCAAAATTGTGTAATTTTCTGAGAATGGTAAGAGAATTTGACTTATTTTTCAAAATATGAATTGTTGTTTTACTTTTATGAAAATGGACCTATTCCAAAAATTGGATACCTTGTTTCTGTTCACTAATTTTGTAGCAGACGCAGGCACTTTAATCATTTGACGAATATTGACGAAATTCGGTTAACCTTAAAATAAATTCAGAATTGTGTACTTTTAGGTGAATAATATGAAACTTTGACTTATTTTTCAAAATACGAATTGTTGTTCCACTTTTATGAGAAAGATTTAAAACATTTTTTTCTATTCACCCTTTAATTGTCTGACGGACTCATTAAATTGTTTAATACTTTGTTAAAATAGTTCGACAAAAGTTTTTTTCGAGGTTAGAAACGTATGAGCAGAAAACTTGCGCATGCTCAAGAGGCGGGAAAATAAAAATTTTCAAATACTAATTATAATGTTTTTATATATGCCTAAAGAAAGATAAGATTTATTTAAAAAATGTGGGCTAATTAATTTCCCCGCACATCTTTGTAAAAGAGTATTCAACTATTATAAATTAGTAGAAGAAAAGGTTTATCCGTAAAAAATACTAAATTAAAAATTAGATCTTCGGATAGACGTGATAGTAACAAAGATGTAATTTTCATTTCTGTTTCGCATCGAGTCACCTACACGCAAACTTGGAACTAGTAGAAGGTGCACAGAGGTTCGGGGGTGGTAAAAGGGAACCACTTAGCCGAAAACTGTAAGAGTCTGGAAGTCAGCAGCTATTCGGCAGACGCCACTGGCGCCAGCGGACTACCTTAACCCCATCCCACGGGAATCTCATTCCCCAAAAGCGTCGCAAGAATTATAAAGTTGGTGGAGGAGAGCTCCGGTCTTGTTCCCTCTATTTCCAAGGAATCCCTCCACCTCTCACCTTTCGCGTCGTTCACTTCCATCCCTTTTTTCTCTTTTAGTTTTCTCCTATCTTTCTTCTCGCTCAGAGAGTTTCGAGTAAAGAGACGATATTCGGGGAGAAGCCGCGACCGACCGCAGCCAGTCTATCTTTCAAGATCCTTGATCATTTTCGTTTCTTCTCGCCCAACGCCCCCTACCCCATTCCCGATTTCCTTGTCTTTTCTTCGCTTTTTCGTTTGCTGTTTCGCGAATCCCTTTCCTCCAATCGAGTTCTGCTTTGGAAAACTGTTGGAACTAGGTGGCTGCTCTGTAACGTCCATAACTTTCGAGGTGCCACGTTAACCCATCGCCACCAAAACCCACAAGGCTGTCGATCGATACTTCACTTTGAAACATGAATGTATAACGCTCGAGATAACTCGAGTTGTACCAAGAGATATTGGTCCTGCTTCCGAGACGATCTAAATCTTCTAAAAGTGAAGTAGCGCTGACTTTCCGGCGTTCTTGGTCTTTCTTTTGCCTTCACTCAGTCTCGATTCTAACTTAATAAATTTGGATTAAGGTAAAACGCCCCGTTATTGCCTTGCTTTTAAAATTCTCTGTAAAGTTTCCGAAACTCTGGCTTAAAAGCAATTATTCTACATTAAACACGTCTTAGCGCCGTTTTACAGCTTTAAGAAACAATCAAATTAAAATCAGTCTATGGACTTGATTAATTTTCAAATTTACAGTTAACTTAATCAAGATAAGTAAACTTGAAGTTACTTATTGGTAACTTTTACTTCCACAGCGGAATTATAAAATGTCAAGTTCTGCCTTAGTGTATTTACATCTAGCTAATTAAACTTTATAATGAATTGAATTGTTTCCCCGTATTATGAAATCTATAATTATATGCAGTGAGATAATGTTCTTTATTATAAAGATGAAAGTAAACATATAGCATCATCTTTTGGCTTCCGTATAACAAAGGGAATTCCGAAAGAAGACATATTTCCTTCTTACTACGAACAAAGTAAAATGTATAGATATATTCACTTACCGCGAAGATGAGTCTGAGTCGTGTGGTGCAAAGTATCACGATCATACGGCGACGGAGGTGTGGAGGGTAGAGGAAACCACTGCTAGTGAACCCAAGAGGGTGGCGCGGCAGGAGTCGCTGCATTGGTACTAGCATAAACACCTGCTGAAGTGGCATTGCTCGTAACATTACCCACACTACCACTTGGTGACGTTACACCACTTGGCATAACATCTCCATCGCCCACCTGACCTCCAGGATTGCCAAGCATACCCTGCTGGAAATTAAAGTCCAGCGTTCCATCCATCGACAGTTCATGCTTTATCACCTGTTCGGGAAAGAATAAGGGAATTAATAAAAAACAAAAAGTACCCACCAGATGTCTGAATAGACGATAAACAGGGACAACCACTGATATAAAAGAGTCGGCTGGATGCTTTCGCGACTAAAGATTGAGGGCGCTTTGAACACCACAAACAAATTTACATTCTGCGTCGGAATATGGGTTAGTTTAAATATCTAAACACGATAGTCCCATGTCCATTTGCGAATGAGTGTTAAACTAACGCATATGGCGACACGGAATATAAATTTGTTTGTGGAGTTCGAGGCGCCTTTAACCTAGAGTCAGGAAAGTATCCAGTGTATTAGACAACTTCATTACAGCTAGGGGGTAGTGACAATTACGGATATTTGAAAATGTAGAGGTTTAATATGTTAGTCAAGATCTTCAAGCTCTATTACATTAGGCTTACGCATTGAGATTAATTATTATCGTCCTCAACTTTTTGGCAGAGCCACTTGGGCATCAACTGTGGGGATTCACCAATAGATAACATTGATATGGCTATTGGACCTAACTTTGATATGACTATTGGACCTAACAAAATAGGATCTTAATGCCACAAACCAAACCAAACCAAATTCCAGAAATCCCATCCCTGTCGTACAAAGTAGGTCTAGTGCATCTGAGTGCATCACTGCCATATAACATGACGTTCATCAGATTCTAACCTGTTAGATTAAACACTGTTTTTTACTGTTCAACCTTCTTTCCGTCTACATAGCCTTACTGATGAGCCCAGTAGTAGAGGCAGAGACCGTCCGTATGCAAATCTGCGCATGCCCCCAACAACATTTTTGATTGGTGGATTTGTTTAAAATATTTGTCCAAAGACCTTCCACCAATCAAGAATGTTGTCGGGGGCATGCGCAGATGTGCATACGGACGGTCTCTGGCATCTCTGAGTGGAGGTCGGGACAAAACAACGCCATGGTCTACTCATAGCATCATACAATACATGTGCCACGTGTCCTATATCGGTATTTAGCTAATACCAGACTGTCCAAGCCGTAATGAAAGTCACTGATACACTAGTTATTTCGACGCCAACTACCGAGGCGCTTTAGTCGCTACTAACACATGCAAAATTTGTATCGCAACATGGCAGTGATGTGTGTTAGTAGATACCAACATATTATGTTGTGATACAAATTTTGCTTGTGTTAGTAGCGAGAAAAGCGCCGTGGTAGTTGGGCGATAAACTAATCATCAGTAAGGCTATATAGTGGAAGACCTGTTTTGTACGATGGGGATGGAATTTCTGAAACTTGATATATGCTACAAGTCGTGAGCAACCTGCACTTGTGAATAAGGATCGTAAGAATCTAGCAGGCAGCGAACTCTATTTGTGGATATCTACAATTGGTGCACAGGAGGCGCTGACAAAAGTTAAGGACCATAACTAATCCCAATGCTGTAGTCTAATGAACTGAGGTCTTGACGAACTAACATGTTAAACGTTTACTTCTTCAAATGACTGTTATTGCCGATGTCCTCTAGCTGTAATGGAGTTGGGCGTATATATTGGATACTTCCCCAACTGTAGACTTTAGGTGTCCTCAACCTGCAGTTGGGGAAGTATTCAATATATACGCCAACTCCATTATAGCTGGAGGACGTCGGCAATAACGGTCATTTGAAGAAGTAAACGTTTAACATGTTAGGTCGTCAAGACCTCCTAATTCATTAGGCTGACGTATTGGAATTAGTTATCGTCCTTAACTTTTGGCACAGCCACTAGCGCATCAATTGTGATGTTTTCAAAGAAGATTCCTGCTTCTAAAATATTGTAACAGCGTTCTATAGAGGAGGATAGAACGTCGAGATTGTTTCTCTATTTTATGGTCGCAATATGTGATTGGCGCTTCTTCGCTTTGTGCGTATATTGGTTGCGAGCGATTAGTCAATATTTTTCTAATCAGTACAGCATTATCTAAATACCAACAGAAGACGCGGTATATGTGTAGATGCGCTAGTGTCACGTCCGAAAGTTGTAGATGACAACTAATCCCAATGCGTCAATCTAATGAATTAGAGCAAACAAACCAACAAAGTTACAATAAATAGCTTACAATAATAGTATAGACAAAACCTGTTGTGTTTATAACCAAAAGTGTACGAAGTTATTGCAAAGAAAAGTATCATTCGAAGACTTACCTCATCAACATTACAGTCGAATCCTTGTAACGTTTCAATGTTAATGTTGAGGTCATCAAGCAAGGCGGAATTGTTTAAAGCTCCCATAATTTGTCCCATTATCGTGCTGGGTTTGGGTGATTCTGGTGGACTTGGGCCTCCGGGCCCTGATTGTGCTTGTGTGTGCTGTTGTTGTTGTTGCTGCTGCTGTTGTTGCTGCTGTTGCTGCTGGCGTTGTTGTGACTGTAGAAGGAACTGAATGGTCTGTTGCTGCTGAGAGCTAAGCGTCGAAGGACTAGGTTCACTCTGTTGGTATGAGGGAGACATACCAGACACAGGACTCAGGTTCTAAAAAAAACCATAAAATAGATCCTAACTTATCTATCTCTTAAAAACAGATAAAACCGTACCGCAATTTTAAAAATGGATGCTTTACGTTTGCTGATACTTTTCACTCACCATTTGGCAGGCACAGGGTTGTAAACGATGGATTGGACATCTTTGTTGGTTCGTCGGTTGAGGGGTGGGTGGTAGACCATAAGGTGTGCTGTTCGTTCGAAGCGAACTATTTCTCTGGTACTGCGCTTCGAAATAAGAAGGTGGTGGTCCAGTCTGCTGCTGGTGTGGTGGTGACGTCTGGTACATTTGATAGGACTCAATCTTCATCGTCTCTGCTAAGCTTCCAGCTGTATTAAACATAAAAAACATTTGCTAAAGGATTTTTCATCATTTCTACAATAAAACATTTTTAAAATTGAATATTTTCTTTTACAAAATCAATTTCATCTTTATCAAAATCATACCTAATTGCTCTGGACTATAGGAATAACTCGGTGGCCAGTCCGATTCACTGATGGCAGCAGGTATTGGACTCAATCTTCCACAAGAGGATGCGTTGCTTGAAGCTCGAGGTCTTTTGAAAAATTTTGAATAAATGTATATTTTTATTTTCATGAATGGCCAATAAATGATTTTAAATAAATGTTCATAAAAGAAAATCAAATTAAAAAAAGAAAAAACACAAAGACGATTCTAACACACATGATAAAGAATTTGAAAAATAAAAAAAGTCTATTAAGGTTTCAAGACATTCTTCATGCAGATGATAACTATGAGGATGATCTTAAGTCTTCAAGTGATAAAATCGAAAAGCCATGAAGGGAAGCACAATTCGAAGGAGTTGAACGCGTACCGGAAGTCTGGTGATAGCTGAAAGCCGCTTGCTGGATGAAGGGGACTGTCTGGAAAGAGATCCAAGCCCTCGCTGACGCTGCTGCTTGGGCTGGGGGTTGCGTCCGCCTGCAAACTTCCGTTCCTCAACGCTTCAACCTTCTTCTTTACTCGACCTCGCCTCTTCTCGAACTTGCTCGTCTCCATCGACGTCGCTCTAAACGACAATCGAAATCATTGTCACTTACCTACTTCTACTCTTCAACTTTCTTTCAAACTATTGCTCCTTCTCACATTCAAGTCTACTCCAACATTCAAGAAATTTCATTTAAGTATACGAGTCTTCTGACTAAATTGTCAGAAGTTTGTCTTTCACTGTTACTCATTTCAAACTTACATTTATTAGATTTCAACTTGTATACATCCATTTATCTAAAAATCTACTATTAACGGATTCATTATGCCGTACAATATAAAAACATAGATAAGTCATAAACTATAACATCCTCTGTTTTTATATCGTACACGGTTCTTAGTACAAATACTCCTTGAATGTGAATTTTTAAAATCAATTTATAATTGAGTAATCTATTTTTATATTCCGGAATGTTTATTAAAAAATAATTTACCTTCTTCGAGCCGACTTTCCAGGTTTGGCGTCAGGATTGATCATCCACCAGGAACTTTTTCCGGTGCCTTCATTTTGTACTCTCATGAATCGATTGTGGAGTGAAAGATTGTGCCTTATGGAATTCTGAAACACGAGAAGAAATTATGATTAGGAATTTGAAACGAAATCGATTTTTACAAATAAAAAAAAAGGTATGAATAATAGTCACGTTTCACATAAAATGTCTAACTTCATCAGCGGTGCCATGACCCTGGACGAATTTAAATGTCTGAAATGTCGGGATCCCCGAGTCCAATTACATATATTATGCAGCTTAAAAGCCCGCTGACGTAATGCGACCGAGAACTGCAATTGAAAATCAACCAACGTTTTAAGTCGCTTACTCGAATACAAGGGACCTTTAGTCATGCTTGATCAATTTCAATTCAATGAGACTAATGATACATAAAAATGAGTTTAAGAAAGTAAATCAATCATTTGACGACTGTTGCAATCAAAGGTAATTTTTTTAAATTTCAATTTTGTAAACTTTCGTATTCTTGTTAATCATGTGAAAATACAAATTTTTTATAAAAAAAAAACGAAAGAAATTTTTGTAATTGAATTTAAATTAAATTCTGGGCAAATGTTCTGATGGATTAATTAATGATTGGATAAAGCGTTGCCAATAAATTCTGAAATGATAAAGATTCATTCATGACGAATAGGACATCGATGTTGCATTTGCTTCAAGAAGAATTATCAATGTACACCTTCTTCTTGGCTGACTATGTAACGTAATTGAATTTAGCGATTGGACAAGTTCCAAAATCCTCTGCTACAAATTTCCGCTATTAATCTTTGCCTCCATCATCACCTTTAACCTTGTATTCGAGCAACTCTTGGGAAATGTTTTCAGGAAATGATCTTCAAAATGTTCTCGTTACTATGATAATCTTAAAAAATTATCATATTCTCAGCGTACTCTTATTAATTAAAATTTTCTAGTATATTACTATTGCTACTTTCTAGTATTTTACCATTTTCTAAATTACTATTTTCTATATTACTATTTTACATCCTATTTATTTGTATATTATCCAGCAATTACTACTAATTAAATATTTTTTGTAAATTAAATTCTCTTTTAAGAAAAGAGGGAAGAACTTTTCTTACTTTGAATATAGAGAAAAATCGTAATATCTGCATGTATAGACAGTAACGATTCCGGCTATATGGCAAGAGTTTACAACCCCATCGCGTCCGCGCCTTTATCAGCGAAACGGTATGAAGATGAAGATATTTTTGGCGCCGGCGTTTGGGACTTTAGGTCGAAACCACCCTCATTTTCCCACGCCCTTCGAATTCATCGGGATATAAAAGATGTGGGTCGAGAAATATAAAAAAGGGTTGAGTCAAACATTCCACCTTCCGGCTTTTGACTTGAAAATTATTGCAATTCAAGTGTAATAAAAAGGTTTAATTTTTTACAGTTGAATCGATATGTTTCGTATTGAAACTAATATTTTATTCTCAGAGTGCCAAATAGAGGGTCAATCCTCTGAATAACTTTTCAATGAGCGATTAAGGAAAAGAATTAACAAATTCCTCTGGATAGATAATAGGACACTGAATCTGGCAAAAAGTTAATGACATTTAGAGAATTTTTTTTTTCTAATTTACGTAGTACAGGAAAGTTTAAATAGTGAGAAACAAATCGTGATAACTAATTATAACTAAAAACTATCAATTACATTTAAATACTTTTTGATAGATATTAACGATTTTATTAATGCGAAAGAAAACTTTTGGAAGTGATTGTACGAAGTTGTAACCTAAAAAAAACTACTGTAAAATAATTTCTAATCTATCAGTAAATATTATTATTAAATATAATTTATTATTGCAATTATTTATTTGTGAAAGGTTTTAATCAGCTTAAAAACGTGACAACTTTATGAACTAGTAAAACTTTGTTTCTTAAACGTTGGTAGTAGTTTTGGGTACTCAAGAAATTGTGTGAGAAAGGAAGATGTACTATTTTTTTTACAAAGTGCGAGACGATGTAACAAAGTGTATGAGAAAAATTGAAATGCCGAAAATTTATCGGTGGAAAGGTAAAATTGTTACAAAGAAAGTATATGTAAAAAGATTACAAATTAAGTCACTTGGAGAAAGGAAAAACAACATTAGTGAGAATCATGAGAACCCAGTATGAAGGAGGAAATTGAAAAAGATTGGAATTTTATGATTTTCGAAGAAAAAGTCAAATTATGTAATCTTTTTTAATACGTTTTCTGTCCAATACATTTGTATCTGGTGATAACACCTACTTTTATCCGCAAATCAATCCTTATTAATATGGGTTCAAATATTTGTCAATCCAAATTAATCCCTTTATAAATACAGAAAATAAAATGAATATTTTTTAATGTCCGCAGTTCAGGTTATTCAATACAAATGAATCCCTTTATAATGAAATTAAAATTTCTGAAAAATCAATATTTTTGAAGACCTACAGTTCAGATTTAATTAATCCAATTGAAACCTTTTATAATTAAAAAAATGATATAAATTTGTTTTAATACCTACAGCTTAGATTATTCAATACAAATAAATCTCTCTATAATAAAATTGAAATTAAAATAAAACTAATATTTTTAAATACCGACAATTCATTTCATCTCTACATGTGATTGAAACTTAATATTTGATAAATTTTTATTTATTTCAGATGAACTCATTTATAATGCGTCTTCGGCGCAAAAACTCTTTCAGTTATAAATACTTGAAAAAATCGATTTTCTATGGATTAATGGATTTTCTTTAAATTGTGAGAAATGTTATTTTATATGTGCCTTCTATCTGATTAAGATTTCAGGACCCTTTACCATCTAAAATTTGAGATATTCTTGTTCGAAATTTCAATTTTTTATCATTTTGCATGTAAAATTGAAATTTCGAACAAGAATATCTCAAATTTTAGACGGTAAAGGGTCCTGAAATCTTAACCAGATAGAAGGCACATATAAAATAACGTTTTCTCACAATTTAAAGAAAATCCATAAAAAACGATTTTTTCAAGTATATAACTGCAAGAGAAATACCTTAATTGTGGGTTAAAAAGCGAAAAATACGTAAATTTGAAGATAATTTTTAGTGATCTTTATAATTTATTAAGACGTTGATGAAAGTTTCTTAAAAGTGTTCATCAATAAAATTTTTTTTTACTTAAATATTATTCTTGAATACATTTGTAAAGAATTTAAATTAATCATCTTTTGAAGCTTTTTAAATCTGAATTAATGGTTTTCTACTATTGAATTAGTGAAAGGTGAGCTACTATTAAATAGTAATAATTTTACTAATTTTTTAGTAGAAAACTACTAATTGAAGAAGTGAAACTTTAACATTTCAATTAGTAGTTTCGTAATATTTCAATTAGTAATTTTTTATTAAAAATTAGTAGTTTTCTACTAAAAAAATTAGTAAAATTTTATTATTACTAATTTTACTAATTTTTTATTAATTTTTCCACTTTTCAATAATTCATTAATAGAAAAACACGAATTCAGATTTAGAGAGAAAGTAATTAAATTTTTTTTTAGACTTTATTAAAAAAAACTTTTTTGAAATCTGTTATTGACAGTGTGTAATTTTTAAAAGAAAAACACAACTTCAATGTATGTCTCGATGTATGGTCAGTCAACATCATTCTTCAACCTAAACCTGAGAATAAAATAACACAAAGATGATGTTTATGAACCACCTAATTAATGGACTGCCTGTTTTAAGGACCATACTTTCTATTTTAATAAAGTAAAAATTGAGGCAAAAATTTTAGACAGAACGGGAAATTATAAAAAACGTATGATCCTTGAAATGAATTAACGGATACAACAGCAGTTAACGAACGTAATGACAGTAACAACTTTTCTGTTTTTTACCAATCAATTTTATAGTTTTAATCTCAGCAATATTTCTGTTTATATTTTCACGAATATTTTCATTTACATCGTCACAAAAATGTTTCCCGAGGTCTCTAAAATCTTGACCCCTTCAACAATGCACCCACACAAACAAGTTTTTTTTCCCTATCGAGACAACTGAAACTTTTTTTGAACCCTCGCTTGATCCTTTTATGACTTTTAACATGTGTTTCATCTCAACTGTCACTTTCTTTGTAAACTCAGTTTTCGTTAAATTTTGATCCGGTCAACACGTACCAAAAACGCTCATTCAAAACTAAAAATTAAAATATACTGACACAATTTTTTTCGGTTTTCATTATAAAAACTATAAAAACGGTTGTGAAAGTGCTATATGGACTGCCAGATTTTCTGGATAGAAAAATGGATACTATTACTATGTAAATTTCAGGTATATAATATTTTCGTTTTTTACACCACAAATTATTAGCAATAGTTATAATATTTAATAGTTAATTATTTTCATCATATTGTAATCTTTCTCTTAATTATCAATTATTTTATTGAAATTTCCATTTAATTCTTTAATTTTCAATTTATTTCTTCAATTTTTAATTATTTTCTTTAATTCTCAAATATTTTCTTTAATTTTTAACTATTTTGATCGATTTTCAATTAATTCTTCAATTTCCAATAATTCCCGGACTTTTTCAATTATTTTTTACACTCATAAAAATTGTTTCAAAATTGCAAATCAATTATTCAATTCTAGAATTCTTCATTTCTCAGTTATTTTCTTCAAATTTAAATTCCACTTTTCAATTTTCAGTTATTTTCTTTAATATTAAAAAATTATCGCTTTTTTTCTATTATTTTGTTCGATATCATTAAGTTTCTTTAATTTTAAATACAATTATTCAATTATGTTCTTTAATTTTTAATGCCATTCTTCAATTTTTATTTCCAATCTTCAGTTGTAATTTTTTTTCAGTTATCAATTATTATTTTTTAAAATTTTAATTTAATCCTTAAATTTTCGATGTATTTCTTCAATTCTCAATTTATTTCCTCGATTCTTTAATTTTCAATTTATTTCTTCAATTTTTAATTATTTTTTTCAATTCTCAAATATTTTCTTTAATTTTAAATTATTTTTATCGATTTTCAATTAATTCCACAATTTCCTATAATTCTTGGACTTTTTCAATTATTTTGTACACTCATAAAAATTGTTTTAAAATTGCAAATCAATTATTCAATTCTAGAATTCTTCATTTCTCAGTTATTTTCTTCAAATTTAAATTCCACTTTTCAATTTTCAGTTATTTTCTTTAATATTAAAAAATTATCGCTTTTTTTCTATTATTTTGTTCGATATCATTAAGTTTCTTTAATTTTAAATACAATTATTCAATTATGTTCTTTAATTTTTAATGCCATTCTTCAATTTTTATTTCCAATCTTCAGTTGTAATTTTTTTTTAGTTATCAATTATTATTTTTTAAAATTTTAATTTAATTCTTAAATTTTCGATGTATTTCTTCAATTCTCAATTTATTTCCTCGATTCTTTAATTTTCAATTTATTTCTTCAATTTTTAATTATTTTTTTCAATTTTCAAATATTTTCTTTAATTTTAAATTATTTTTATCGATTTTCAATTAATTCCACAATTTCCTATAATTCTTGGACTTTTTCAATTATTTTGTACACTCATAAAAAATGTTTTAAAATTGCAATTATTCATGTAATTTTCTTAATTTGTCAATTTGCAATTATTTTCTTTAAATTTAATATTTCTTGTTTAATTTTTTCAATTATTTTTTCAGTTGTCTATTAATCTAGTTATTTTTCGAATTTTGTTTTCAATTGACAATTATTTTCGTCATTTTTTTACTATTTCCTTCAATATTATTAATCATTTTCCGCAGTTTTCATTTATTTCCTACAATTTTTCAATTTTCAATTATGATCTTAAAATTTTATAACTATTCTTCGATTTTTTAAGTTATTTTGATCGGTTGTGTATTAATCTAGCCATCTTTTGAATTTTGTTTTCAATTGTCAATTATTTTTGTCATTTTGTAATTTTGTTGTTTATTATCAATTATTTTTTTCAAATTTTCAATTTATTTCCTCCATTTTTATTATTTTCTTAAATTTCAATTATTTTTATCGATTTTCAATACAGTTGTTCAATTTACAATTAGGTATTTCCAACAGTTCTTCCTATAATTTTTCAACTATTTTGTTTAAAATTAAAATTTATTGTTAAATTTTTTAAACTATTCTTTTCAATTGTGTAATTATGTAGCTATTTTTCGAAATTCGTTTTCAAATGTCAATGTATTTTTGTCATTTTTCAAATATATTCTTCAATTTCGTAAGTTTCATTATTTGAATTTGCAAAAATTTATGTTTTTAAATGACCAATAATGCAAAGGTTGTCGCGCGCTTGAGCGCGCATTAATGTTGCTAGTAAATAATAATTGACAGTCGACAATTTTTATTTTTTTAACCATAGGCCATTAATTTGTAAAATTAGGAAAAAGTTGTGTCTTTCCAGGTGAATTTGTGAGTAATTAAACATTATTAACAATAATTTGTTTATAACAATTGCAATTGGTTGTTGTGGTTAATTTTACTGAACAAGTTATTGTTTTAAAATATAAAAAAATAGTCAAGTCAGAAAAGACTACAACTCGCTAGGTTTATTTGGATATTAGTTATAAATTAATAATTACATAAATTGTGTATAAATACCCCCCATTTATGGGAGTTGTTTATAACCCTATAAATCGAAATTAATGAAATTAATTTCAAAAATTGAAATTCTTTGTTACTTCTTTGTTCTTTGTTTACACCTTACAGGGATTTCAAATGTGCTCTTTTAATCTGAATTAGTGAAAAACGGTCACTAATTCGAATTAGTGTAAGTTTCTACTAATTTTTAGTCAATTTTCACTAAAACTTTAGTAAAGAATTTAACAAAATTAGTAGAAATTTATACTAATTTGAATTTCTTCAGTGACTTTTCACTGATTTCTTTTTAAAGAGATGAGTATTTAGAACAATGGATTTGGTTTTATTTATTTAAATTATAAAGAGATTAATTTGAATTGAATCATCTGAACTATGTGCATTCAAATATTAAAATTTCATTTTTTTCATTATAAGGGTATTTATTTTGATTAAATAAAACTGAATCGTGAGTATTTAAAATGTGCATTTTATATTTTTCAATTATAAGGGTATTCATTCGGATAAATTTTCATTTTATTTTAATTGCATTTTTATTATAAAAATATTCATTCAGATTGAATAATCTGACGTGTGGGTATTTAAAAATAACTAGTTTATTTTTTCATTATAAAGGGATTCATTTGTATTCAATAACCTGAACTGCAGACATTAAAAAATATTCATTTTATTTTTTTTCCATTATAAAGGGATTCACTTGGATTGACAAATTTTTTCAACCCATATTCATAAGGTTTGATTATCGTGTAAAAGTAGGTGCTATCACCGGATACAAATGTATTGGACAGAAAACGTATTCAAAAATATTAAAATTTTTTAATATTTTTTAATTACTCTCTTCTTACTGGGAATGTGCCTCCTGAAGCTTTAGAAGAAAGTGAGGTTAGGAACCATGTGACTTTTTAAAGTATTTCGATAGAAGATGAAGAGGAAGTATATTAATAGTTTTCGTTAAAAAATTTCTTACTATTTACTCATTGTTAATTTTCTTATTAGAAAAATATTATCTTTCACTTCTAGCACTGTTTATGAAAAGTTTATATTTTTAAATATAGCGCGCTTTAATTTAATGATTTGAAAAAATAGCAATCTTCTTTACCGACAATCGGTATTTTCCTTACAACATTACCACGTTTCCACAAAAGAGTTTCAAAACACTTCTACCTATTTTAATTATTTTCTTCGAAACTAATCAGTAAGTATATAAAATGTTAATTATTTATTGAAGCCGATATCTTCAACTTTAATATATATTTCAGGGAAAACATTTTGAAATGCACAAATAGCATTTTTTACATGTGAATATCCGATCTGTATTCTGCATAAGAGACAATGTTAAATTAATAATTTTTATATCTTTTAAACTAATCAGACGAAAAGTCATAAATTTTGTGATCTGTTTCATATAACATTAAAAGAACAGGCCTCGAACTAGCTCCGTAAATCCCGTAAAAGTCCGTAAATTTACTTATGGTCCGTAAAAGTCCGTTTTTTTAAAAAAAGGTCCGTAAAGTCCGTAAATTCTAAGATAAGAGGCCCTAAGCAGTGTAAAAACGGTTGAGTTTCAATTTTTTAATTTTTAATTATTTTATTTAACATTCAATAATACTCGCCTTTTTTCAATTATCAGTTGTTTTCTTGAAAATTTAATATGTTCTTGAAGTTCCAATTGATTTCTTCAATTTTCATTTATTTCCACTTTTATAATTACTCTTTAATTTTTAAAATTACTTTGTTCTAATAACGATTATTCTTGACACATTTCGAATTTTTTTCAACTGTCAATTATTTTCGTCAATTTGTAATTTTTACTTCAATTATCAATTATTATCTTAAAACTTCAATTTAATTCATTTACATTTAAAAATTCCCTGATTTTTCCAATTATTTGTTTCACTCATAAAAATTTTTAAATTTAAACTCAATTGTTCGATTCTAAAACTATCTCCTTCAATTCTCCATTATTTCCTTCAAATTTCAATTGCAATTTTCAATTTTCAATTTTTTTCTTTATTATTAAAAATTCTTGCCTTTTGTCCATTTTTTTTATTATCATTAAGTTTCTATGACTATAATCCACATGGTCAATTAGTTTCTTCAATTCTGAATTTTTTTTCAAATTTCAATTCCATTTTTCAGTTTTTAATTATTTTCTGCTATATTTAATAAATCACGGCATTTATAAATTACTTTTTTGAATTTTCAATTAAATTATATAAAATTTAATTCCATTCTTCAACTTATAGTCATTTTTTCATTTTTAAATGATTTTTTGAATTATAAAATTGTTTTAATTTAGCGATTTGTCGAAGTTTGTTATCAGTTGGCAATTTATTTTCGTTATTTTCAGATATTTTTTTCAATTTTTTAATTATTCTCGTCATAAACTGTTTCTTTCAATTATTATTCATTTTCCGCAACTTTCAATTAATTTTAACAATTTTTTCAATTTTTATTCATTCTCTTGAAGTTTTATAATTATTCTTTAACTTTTTAAGTTATTTTGTTCTCTTGTTGATTATTCTTGACAGTTTTCGAATTTTTTTCATTTGTCTATTATTTTCTTTAATATTTGATAATTTTGTATTTTGTTATTTTCCTTTTAATCATCTATCTGTCTTCTTCAAAATTTGATTTAATTCTTTAATTTTCAATTATTTTTAAAAAATTTAAATAATTGTTCCAGTTTACTTTTCTGTTTATAATTTTTCTTTAATTCTCGACTTTTCTCAATCATTTTTTTCAATTGTAAAAATTGTTTCAAATTTTAATTCAGTTTTTCAATTCTACAACTATTTTCTTAAACACTTAAATATTTTCTTCAATTTTACATTTTTTATTCAAATTTCAATTTAATTTTTAACTTTTCAGTTGTTTGCACACTTTTTTCAATTATTCTCTAAAAATTTTTGTAATAATTCTTTAATTTTTTCAATTTTAATTCTTTTTCAATCCTTTTGTCATTTTTTTAAAATTATTAATTAATTTTCCAATTTCAATTCAGTTCTTAAATTTTCAATTTATTTCTCGAAATTGTTATTATTTTCTTCAGTTCTCAATTATTTTCTTCAATTTCCATTATTTTGTCGATTTTCAATTCAATTTGCAATTATTTCCAACAGTTTATTTTTTAATTTTCTTGTTTACACTGAAAAAACTCCCTTGCACCCGTCTACTAGGAATCAACCATTTTTCCTTGTTAGTTAAGGCGCCAGCTAGGGGAGGTTAGTTAAAATGACAAGGATAATTTGTACTCTAAGTAATTAGGAATTATATTATATTAACACCAAAAATTGTGCGATCGACTGCTTTTATTATTGCAATAAGTTCTTTATTATCTAAAATACATTTGTCAATACTTTCTCTCTTTCAAACATTAGTGGTTAAGGTAAATAATACCAGTTTTGGTCGCCATATATTTTAAGGTTATGTCGATTTGACATTTTCAGAAAAAAATATTAAAACTTTGGTATTATTTTAAAGATTAATTGACACAAAGTAACTTATTTGCACTGGAAAATTGTAATATTTCAGATGATTTATAAATTTTTTTCTGTTTTTAAGAATTACAAGTCGAACAAGTTTGATTTATTAGAATTAACTTCTCTTCGGTTGCTAACTGAACAAGGAATCCTTGTCATTTTAACTAAAATGGACACAACTATAGCCAAATTGTTGTTTTTCACATTCATATTTTTTTCAGTGTAATTTGAATATTTATTGTTCAATTATTTAAATTATTCTTTTTCAATTGTATAATTATCTAGACATTTTTCGAGTTTTGTTTTCAATTGTCAATTATTTTCGTTATTTTTCAGTTAGTTTCTTCAATTTTGTAATTATTATTCTCCTAATTTTCATTATTTGAAATTGCAAAAATTTATAGTTTTTAATAATACAAATAACAATGCAAAGTTTCTGGCGTGCGTTAATGTTGCTAGTACTATAATAAGACTTATAGGTCTATTTTAATGCACAGAAAGCTTTTTTTTTGTGCCTATGTTATATAAATATACCTACAATAAGTGTTCTCTTACTTGCCTCAGACTCATAAATATTTTTCTATTTAATATTAATACAATTTTCTATAATTTTCAAAGAAATAAATTATTTTAAACATAAAAAATACAATTTCTTTTTACTTTTCTACTGTATTTTAATTCTATCACATTCAAAATAGTCTTTCGGGATACAAAATGTTTTTTCGTAACTAGTCTGTATAAGTCCGTAATTTTGAATTTTTGGTCCGTAAAGTCCGTATTTTTAAGTACTTTTACCGGTTCGAGCCCTGAAAGAAACTAATCCTCAAAATTTTAATAATTTCTGAGCTGTTTTGATCTTTTAATAAGTATCCGATTCCTTCTTAACCTCCAAAATATGATAGTGAAGTTATACAAAGGTTGTGAAAAAAAAATATTAAAAGTAGAAAAATATTTACAAAAAGAAGGAGATAATAAACGTTAAAAGTAGAAGAGATGTGAGGCTTTAAAGTAGACTTTTTCTTTGATTGGGAATGGGGTAGAAAGTGTAGTTAAAACTTGGGATGAAACGAGTCTTCAGCTAGTCGCTTTTATTATTGACACGGATTATAGTATGTATTCGTGTAATCAAGAAAGCTCTCCTTTTCTATAAACACGCACTCGACTATAGCTTAAGTATATATATAAACTATAAACAGTTTGGATTTTTAGTGCTCGTCCAACAGAAACGCAGCGCTAAAACTACTTAAAACGATTTGCTGGTCTTTTTTTTAAAAAAACCTTCTTTTAAGAACCCTTTTTCTTTAAATCACGCTCTCTAAATCTGAATTAGTTAAAAATAACTAATTATTAGTAAAAAAAATCGTGGCTGACATAAAGATAACCTAAAAATGAATTTGAGTAATAAGTGGTTATTTTGAATAAATGAATAATAGAAATATAACTATTTGAATTAGCGACTTTTATTCTATCAAATTAGTCAGTTTTTACTAATTTAGATTTATTTAATTTAGACATTTAGTTAATTTAGTTTAATTTATCTATAAAGTTCAGTTTTTACTAATTCAGATTCAGAGTAATTTCTCATTGAAATATCCAAACTTTTTAAAATTATAGTTTTATCACATTAAACATGAGTATAAGTTATTTCATGGTTTGTAAAACATCTAAAAGTATAATATCTGAGAGTACATCTTAAGGACTTTGGCATATGAAAATGTAGGTCAGTATTAGATTTGATAAGAAGATATAATTAAATCCGCTATTTTAGCAGGCATGAATTTTTAATTGAATTTTTAAGCATGAATTGTAGAATTATCATTTTCACTGAAAATAATACTAATACGACATAAGAAAAAGAACCAAACAACAGAAATTCGATTCTAATTGCTTCTTTTCCATTAAATAGAAAGGGTTTCAAAAATAATTTTATCAAGTCTTTTTCTTCCATCAATTAAAAATATTGAATATATCTCGGATAATTGAATTTTTATTCTGGAGAATAAATTTCATGCTTTGAACATCTGACGGGCATTAATATACTTAAAAAACTAAATATAAAGTACATTTGTAGTTTTTATAAATGGCTTAACCAGACATTTTATCCTACATTGATTTATCTTGAAACGGGAATCAATCGAAGACTGAACCCTTAGTAATAAATCAGGAAAGAAGGTACAAACTTTGTCATAGGGAATACTCCATGCAGCTGGTAAGGAAGTGCTGGCCACGATTTGAATATTGAATGAATCTTCGTTGTCCGATTCGCACACGATTCATTGAATCTTTAACATGCTGGCAACGACCAATAAGAAGCTCTTTTATAAACCGCCAACTCTTAAATAAAACCTTCAAAAACTCAAAGGATTAAACAAACCAAAAAAAAAAAACTGTTTGAATCCCTTGATAGATGTTAATTCTGTGGCTGAAAGGCAGAATAACATAACTGCATTTTCATAGTTTTGAGAAAAACCTGTTTTTGTTTATTTTCTTGGTTTTGTAAAATCGAAAAATTAACCAATATTTTTGGTGTTTGGCATTGTATCCTATTTTCTAGTGTAGTTTTTACATCTGTTTATCAATTTTAATAAAATATAAACGCTTTAAAAAAGAATATCAATTCTTTTTTTCGATTTGAATGCAGTTATGCTGTTGTGTTATTAATTATTTTCTACGTAAATAAACATTTAAATCACTTTACTGTTATGAAACTTTAAAAAGCATTACTAAATTAACTCAAATCTGATGTTATCTCAAATTCGATAAAATGTTAGTTATGATGTTATGCCTTTCAGCCACAGAATTATAATCGTATTAATTTTTTACCGACAAAAGTTTCGACTTTGGATAAAATTTATTTCTGGAATAATTGTACAAAAGAAAAAAAGATAAGCCAAGCGGCGTCAGTAGGTAAACCACAATCATTCTATTTCCTAAACCAAAACCAGTTTTATTTATGATTCGCAAAAAGGATGCGGTTCACCGTAACAAGACAAAATCTTCAATAAGATATCTAGAATAATAATAATGGAATTGTGCTCCCGCTTCCTTCCTCAATTAATTTTGATAAAGTTTTTTTCTTTGGGACTGGTACAATAGATGTAATTTTTTAATTTTGCGATAAGCAAAGAATAGAGCGTATTTAAATCGAGAATTGAAGGAAAATATTCGATAAGTTTAAGAGTGTGAAGCACATATTTAAATTGAGAATTTGGAGGATAGTTTATGTAAATTGACGACTTAAAGAATATATTTAAATTGAACGAGAGTATTATGTAGATTAAGAGTTGAACCAAGAGATTTGAAAAATTTGATTTTTACTGTTTTTTTTATCGAATAAAACTATAATTTCAAACCACTAATGATTAGATCCTCTTTTAACACGTATATTCTAAGTAAAAAAAAAGGTACACAAAAAAGCATTATTAATTAAAAATAATTTTTTTCTCAAATATTGAAGCTGATTATTCAATTTGAAATTCATGCAAGACGTTTATGGAATGATAGGAATGCATGCTAGACTTGTGTATTAACAAGTTGTTCCGGGTAAGTAGTACTCATGATGGAGTGATAATGGTGGAATATTAAGCCATTCACAGGTTACTACGCGAGTATTCTAATATCGAATAGTTGTATCTAATTCTGCATCAGCAACTACATTCCACGTGTCAAGGTAACTTACTCATTCACCAGCTACACGGAAAGAAATAAGAAACAGTCTTCTGATAATTGTATAATAATCTTATTTAACAACACACACACACGATTTCAATAATTTGATCAAATCTTCTAAATTTAAGGTATCACAGAAAAAAATATTAAAATTGATTCAATACAATTTTCTTTTCTCAAGTAACTGTCCGGAATTTCTCAATTACCACCCACCGTTATATTACATATGAATTGAACATGAGTGTAAATTCCACATTATTTTTAATTTTACAAGGAAAAATGTTCTAATCTTTTTTTCATTAGTTCTCTTTATTCGCATCATTAGTGTTTTAAAATAGAATACATTTGTATTTAAAAAGCGTTTCAAAACACGGTGTGTAATTAAGTGTTTTTAAAAGTTGATTGAAAAAAAGTGCATTTCTTAATCAAGTTTTAAAAATACGTATTAAATCTAGATGTAATAAGTAAATACGTAAAAATCTGAATTGATTGAAAAAATGAGAATAATTAAAAATGGAGGGAATAATTGAAAAATGAAGAAAATAACTGCAATTTTAGAAAAAAAAAGTGAAAAAATTTGCGGATTATATGTGAGGTAAAAGAAAGTAGTTCCAAAGTGATTTTAAAAATGTTTAGTTGAAAAAAATAATGAAAATATTCTAGATATAATTGCAAATGGAAGAAAATAATTTAAATTTGAGATAAATAATTGGAAATTTTTGAATTAATTAAAAAATAATCGAAATAATACAAATTTTGTGAAAATCATTGAAAAAAAAATAGTTGAGAAATAATTTAAACCAATGAAAACTGGAAACAATAATTTGTATTTAAGATAATAAATGAAAATTTAGGAAATTAATTAGGTAATAATTAATATACCTAATTAAAAAGTGGAGATAATAATTACAAAATGGTACAAGGAAATGAACATTAAAAAAAATAATCGAAAACTGTTGTAAATAATTAAAAAATTAGGAAATTAATTGAAAAATAATGAAAATGATTAAACTTTGGAGAAATTAATTCAATAATTATTGAAAATTGTAGAAAATAATTAAAGTTTGGGCTTTGGGAGAATTAATTGAAATTTGAAGAAAATAATTGAAATTCGAGAAAAGTACTTAAAAATCTTAAAAATTGATTGCAAAACTATAAATAATTAAAAACGGGAAAAATAACTGAAAAGTGAAGAAAATAATTGCAATTTTAGAGAAATCATTGAAAAAAATTGCAGAATATATATGAAGTAAAAGAAAGTAATTACAAAGTGATTTTAAAAATGTTTAATTGAGCAGAATAAAAAAAAGTTTAGAAATAATTGAAAATGAAAGAAAATAAGTGAAATTTGAGATAAATAATTGAAAATTTTTGAATTAATTAAAAACTCTTAAGAATTGGCTGAAAAAAATTAGAAAAATTTAAAATGGGAGAAATAATTGAAAAGTAAAGGAAATAATTGCAACTTTAGAAAAATAATTGAAATTTTTTGAATTAATTAAAACATAATCAAAGTAATAAAAAACTTGTAAAAATCACTGAAAAACGAAGAAAATAATTGAAAAATGATATAAACCATTGAAAATTGGAAACAATAATTTATATTTTAGAAAATAATTGAAGATTTAGTAAATTAACTGAAAAATAATTAACGTACTTAATTAAAAAGTGGAGAAAATAATTACAAAAGTATAAAAGAAATTGAATTTGAAAAAAATAATTTATAAATTAGATCAATAATTGAATTTAGGAATTTTATTGAGGAATGAATAGTGAGAATAATTAAAAATTGAAGAAATTTATTGCAAAATGATAAAAAAAATAATTGGAAATTGGAAAAAATTATTAAAATATGAGAATTATGTTTCAAAATCTAGAAAATTAATTGATGAATAATAAAAATAATAAAAGATTCGAGACAATATTTGCAAAGTAATAAAAAGAATTAAAAATTGAAGAAAATTATTAAAATTTGAGAAATATATTTTAAAATCTAGGAAATTAATTGAAGAGTAATGAAAATAATAAAAAATTTGAGACAATATTTACAAAGTTATCAAAATAATTAGAAATTAAAGAGAATAATTTTATTTTTTGAGAAATAATTGAAAAATTGCAATATATTTGTAATGAAAGAAAATAATTGCAGAAAGATAAAAATAATTGTGCATTGAAAAAATAACTAAAATTTGAGATAAATAAGAAAAATATTAGAAAATTAAAAAAAAATAATTGAAAAATAATTAATATATCTAATTAAAAGGTAGAGAAAATAATTGCAGAAATATAAAAGAAAATTTTTAGCCATTTTATTGAAAATTTAAGAAAATAATTGAAATTTAAAAATGTAACTAAAGAATATTAAAAATAATTAAAATTTGGAGAAATTAATTGCAAAATAATAACAATAATATTGAAAATTGAAGAAAATAATTGAAAATCGAGAGAATTAATTGAATGTTAAAGAAAATTATTGAAATTTAAGAAAAATAATTAAATAGCTAGGGAATTAATTAAATAATAATGAAAATAATAAAAAATTGGGGAAAATACTTGAAAATTATTAAAATAATTGAAAATTGAAGCAAATAATATTAATTTGTGGAAAATAATTCAGAAAATTACAACACATATTTGTAGTAAAAGAAAATATTTGCAGAATGATAAAAATAATGGTAAATTGAAAAGAATAACTGACTAGATTTTATTTAGATAAATAATTAACAATTTTAAAAATAAATTGAGAAATGATAAAAGTAATTCCTCTTAAATAAAGCAATGATTAAAAATTGAAGAAAATAATACAAATTTGGAAAAAGTAGTTTAAAAGATTACAGAATATATTGTAAATAAACAAGACAACTTGAAGAAAGATAAAATAATTGTAAATTGAAGATAATTATGGAAATTTAAGAATAATAATCAAGAAAATTACAGAATTTATTTGATATAAAAAAAGTTATTAAAAATCGAAAAACATCATTTAAATAGTTAAAAAATATAACTAACATTTAAAATTAATCAACAAAAATGTAATATAAATTTTTAAAGCATATACAGGTTTTTAATATTGACTCGAATATTGAAAAATATTTGGAAAATGGTTATGGAAAACGATGAAAATAGTGAGACAGATAATTAAATTTACATTAATAATTCGTTATTGAAGAAATTCATTGTAATTTAAAGAAAATAATTACTATTTGAAAAATATATATTATTATTATTATTATAGTTTTTAAAAATAATTGAAAAATAAAAATAGTAATTAAAAATAAATAAGTGTAAAAATTAATAAATAATAAAATTGATATGTAACAGTAAAGAAAATAATTAAAACTGAAGAAGTTCTATTTAGAAAACATAATTTAAATACTCGAAATTTGCGTAAAATAAATTTAAAATTCAGGGGAAAAATTGAAACAAAAATTAAAAGAATTACAAAATGAAGAAAATTTTTGAAAAATGATAAAAAAGTTGAAAATGTAGTACATAATTGAAATCATAGTAGAAAAGAATTATTAAGAATTGAAGAAATTTTTTAATTATTACAAATTTAGTTTGCTGGAAGCGTGGGTTAATTGAATTCTTAATCAAATCAAGTTCAAATTAATTGCAGTTTAAAGAAATTAAAATTGTTATGAATTTAAAACTGGATAAAATTTTAAATGGGTAAAAAGTGTTTTAAAATTTAAAAAAATGAAACGTCTACTGATAAACTTCAGGTATGAACAGAATAAATGAATGAAGAATTCAAAGTAGTAAATTTTTATCAATATAATTTGTAATTTTCAATAATAAATAAATATATGCACGATATTAATAAAAAATATATATAAATAAATTGATACTCAATCTGAATAGAAGCCAAAACCAAAATCAAAAGTTTTACACTCCCCTTGAAAAGTATAACAAATTAGTAATGACAATAAAGTCATGCAATGAGGCAAAATGATTATGTTTTATGCAGAAAAGTAATCAGTGCCTCGATTACAGAAATGAAATTCGTCATAAGAAGAAAACGAAGACAATTGGATAATTGGAGGACAGTCTTTTGAAATGGACGAACGAAATCAAACGACTTTTGCATAATTGAGGTACCAATCAAGTATTGTCTCCGATGAGTCACATGAATCCTGTTAAATAATCGATATGTAAAAAGTAAATTTTAAGAATAGAAAGTTTATTTTTAAAACACATGTAGGTTCTCTTTTTTTATTTTTTTGTTTCTTATTCTATACTTGAAATTTTCATAAATTTCATTTATCTTTAAATCATTAACCTTATTTCAATTTTTTGAAATTATTCAATATATACTTTCGCCAAGAAGAGTTTAAAATAATTGTACACAGTATAAATGATAAAAGATGTTGTATATCTTATCAAGCAATTAATTAAATCTCTCGCAATCCGAAGTAGCTGTGATTCGACATCAACTACAATCAATAAATCTACAAAATGATAGTTCTCATATAATGGCAATAATAATTCTGAATCTAATCAGGGAATCTAATCGATCAATTATTCCAACAAAAAGTAATAAAATCAAGGTCGATAAGTTTCTCAACGAGGTATGTAATTTTATTTCATTATGTAGTTATTCACGATCTATGATGCCAATAATTGAATTACTTTTAAAAGGATTTTAATTATAACGTTACAATTTCGAGAGATACGGTAATTTAAAATAAAATAAAAATAGAAAATTGTAAAAAACAAGTCAGAAACTGGAGCTTTTTTGAAACAAAGTTCGTTAAAAATTAATTAATTTGTCAAAACTCAGTTTCAAGTAAACATTTTTCCGAATAAAATGCACCCACTTTTTTTCAGAGGCTCGACAAAGTTACCAATTGAGATAAATAATTTATTAGAAACCGTTACAGACTGACATTAATATTCAATAGAAAAGATTATAGAAAATTTAATTACAGCTTAGTTCGAGTTCTGAATAGAAATCGATTGATTATAAATTTTACACTTATTATAAGAGATCTGAAGTTTATAATCTTTCAAAAGCTATCAACTTGAATTTATAATTTGCATATTTTCTCCTGCTACTTTATATATTGTGCAAGAAAAAAATGACATCTTCTTTTTATTTTTAAATGTTATAAATTAGAAATATTTAATATTCTGTTTAAGGAGATTTTTAAAAATCAAGCAAGCACTCAAATCAGAATCAAGCGAAAAGTACAGAATGGTTCGAATTTAGTCGGATATTTAGAACTTTTGAAGAACACTGTATCCAATAAAAATAAAAGAAAGACGCAAAATACAAGACAAAAGTCAAATCAGGTAGAGAGAGATAAGGAGAGGTCAATTTGCTAATCCAGATTTCCGATCGCATACATCCATTCCCGTATTTACGTTAACAGCTTCAATCAGTTTCCTCTCCATTTCCTTCTACTACTTTTGAGTCCGTTTAGTTATCTCAACTTTTAGTCCAATTCAATTTCATTTCAGGTTAGTGAACCTCTCGGTTAGTATACTTTTATCTAATTTTTAAACATGTGTTTATAAAAATTAAACACAAAACTTTATAGGATCAATCCATGATATTTCACCTAAAGTTGTTGCGACCTATTTTCAGAAAACTCGAAATATTCCTAATAACGATTTTTAATATGCGTACTATTTAATAATATTAAAATTATTGAATATTTTATTAATATTTATTTAATATTAACAGGTTTGCTATACGTTTTCGAAATTTCAAAATTCCATGACTTTTCCAAAAAAAACTTTGGATTGATGTTGGTTATTTTAAAACTATAAAATTTTGCAAAGGAAAATAATGAAGATTACGAGAATAATCACAAAATTGAAAAAATATCTGAAAAATTACGAAAATAATGTACAATTGAAAAAAAATTGGAATAAATTTAAGTGTACACTAAGAATCGAAAAAAATTATTAAAATTGGAGAATGGAATTGAAATTTGAAAAATAGAATTAAATATTGAAAACAGTAAATGAAAAAAGTTGAGATTTATTGAATATAGAAGAAAATAATAGATAACTGAAGAATGGAATTTAAAATTTAAAAAAATAATTGAGAGGCGAAGAAAGAAATTGAAGATTAAAGAATTAAATAGAAATCTTAAGAAAATAATTGACAATTAAAGAAAAATTCGAAAACTGTAGAGAATAATCGACAACAGAGCAAAAAAATTTTAAAAAATTAAAAAATGTGTATAAAATTTAAGGAAATTAATTGTAAATTAAAAAACTAGTAGAAAATAATTGAAAATTGAGGGAAAAAATAAATAATTAAAAAAAAAAAATTGATAAATGACCTGAAAATTACAAAATTGAAAAAATATCTGAAAAATGAGGAAAATAATTGACAATTAAAAAGAAAATTTTAAAATGAATAGATTAACAGACAACTAAAAAAAATAATTGAAAAACTTAAACAAGAAATATTAAAATTAAATTTAAAAAAATAATTCCAAATGGTAAGAAATAATTGAATGTTGAACAATTTGATTGAAAATCGAAAAACATAATTAAAATTAAAGAAAATAATTAAAAATTGAAGAATGGATTTGAAATTTAATGAATATAATTATAAATTAAAAAGAGTAATTAAAAACTGGCAAGAATTATTGAATACAGAAGAAAATAATTGAAAATTGAAAAATGGAATTGAAATTTAAAAAAAATTGATTTTTAACGAAAATAAGTGAACAAACGAATTTAAAAGCAAAGAAATGTATTGATAGTAAAAAAACATAATTTTAAAAATGCGACAATTTTTTAATATTAAACAAAATAATTGAAAATTGACAAATTGAATTGAAATGTGTAGAAAATAATTGAGAATTGAAGAAAATAATTAAAAATTGATTAAATAAATCGAAAATTAAAGAATTAAATGGAAATTTTAAGAAAACGAAAAAAATTACAAAATGACGAAAATAATTAAATAATGAAGAAAATAATTTTTAATTGAAAATAAAATTTGAAAACTGCCGAGACAATTTTGAATAACAAGACGAAATAATTTAAAAGTTAACGAATAATTATAAAATTTAAAAAGAATAAATGAGAATTTATAAAAGTGTAAGAAATAATTGAAAATTGAAGAAAATAATTAATAATTGAAAAAAAGAATTGAAAAATAATTAGAATTATTGCACAATTGAAGAAAACATCTGAAAAATAATGTAAATATATTTGACAATTGAAAACAAAAATGGCTTATAATTAATATACAATTGGTAAAACTAATTTAAAAATGCAAACTAAATAATTGAAAATTGAAAATTTATAGATATCATAAGAATAATTGGTGAAAATAATTGCAAATTAAAAAAATAATTGATCAATTAAATTTAAAAGCAAAGAAATGTATTGATAGTCAAAAAAAATAATTTTAAAAAGGCAATAATTTTTAATATTAAAAAAAATAATTGGAAATTGAAAAATTGAATTGAAATTAAAGAAAATAATTTTGTTGTAAAATTAAAGAATTAAATTACAAATTTAAAACAACTTTTATGTTTGATCAAAATAATTGAAAATTAAAGAAAATAATTTAAAATTGAATAAATGAATTGAAAATAAAAGAATTCAATTGAATTTTTAAGATAATAATTGATAATTAAAGAAGAAATTACAAAATGACGAAAATAATTAATCAAGGAAACTAGTTGACAGTTGAAAAAATTCGCTTAATGTCGAGAATAATCGTGAATAGAACAAAATTATTAAAAAAATTAAAGAATAATTATGAATTAAAAGAAGAAAATTAAATTGTCAATTGAAAACTAAAGAAAAATTTAGAAAAAATTGTAGGAAATAATTGCAGGATTAATATAATTGAAGAATTGTATTGAAATTTGAAAATATAATTAAAAATTGAAGAAAATAATTAAAAATGGTAAAAATATATTGAAAATTGACAAATGAAATTGAAATTTGAAGAAAATAATTGATAATTGGAAGTGAAATTACAAATTGACGAAATAAGTAAAAATAATTTAGAAATGAGAAAAATAATTGACAATTGCCAAAAATACGAAAAAAATGCGTCAAAACAAAGTTAATTAAATTAATTTTTTAAAACAAGATTTTATAAAATTCCATGACTTTTCCAGATTTTCCCTGACTAGAAAAAAATTCCATGACAATTCCCGGCTTTCCAGGTATTCCAAAATTAATTAATTTTAATTTAACCTAAATAATATTTATTTGTTTAATATTTATTTATTTTATTTTAATATCTAATATTTAATTTGGGCCCGTATTATTTTGACACAAAACTTAAATTAAAGATTGTTATGTTGTATACAAACATAGGTAAATAAAAATTTTGTACAACACTTGAAACCAACGGTTTTAACAATAATAATTTAATTCCACTAAATTATAATTTTACAGATAAATTTGATTTTAATAATATTAAAGCTTTAAATTATGGAAATAATGGATATAAAAGACGAAATATAGAAATGATTTTTATACAAAAAAAACATTAATTCTACAGTTAATTTGATTCAGACTGGTAGATTTTAATATTGATATAAATTTGCTTTTGAATTGATTTAAATTTAATTTGTTTCGATTTGGAATTGATTTCGATTTTGATTTTAATGTCATACGCTTTTTTAATTCTTCATGCAGTTTTTTAAGTAATCTATTTATAATAATTTTTATCATGTAATTTCTTTGTTGACATACAACATTACAGATTTCTATTTATTTATCATGGAATTTAGTTATCATCGAATATATTCTTTATTATGACCTGATAAGGACATTAATAATGTCGAAACATGTCGTCAAATATTAAGTCAAATAAATAAAAACTATTCAACTTATATTGAGGTAAAAATTCGTTATAAGGCCTCGCAAAAATTCCCAAAACTAACAAAAAAGCGAATTGTAAAATTTTACTATAAAAAGTTAATTAATTAAATTAATTAAATAATGAACACTTCAATTAATCCATAAAAACCAAATATTTAATAATTATAACCTAAAAATCTTTCAATTCTAGCAGTTGTGCAAAATAACATTTACCTATGTTTGTACACTAAAATAATCTTCATGGTCCGTTTCGTGTCAAAATGATACGGGCCCTTTAATTTTAGGCAAATATTTATAAAACTATTTGTGCTTGCTTCGGAATTTTAATTTTTAACTTGAGGTCCACGGAAAAAAGGTTACTTTTACCTAATATTTTAGACTTGTTTAAAAATCAATCAATTAATTATTTGCCTGCAATAAATTATACGAAATCATTATTCCGAATTATCCGATTTTTCTAAAAATAAGCCGCAATGATTTTAGCTGAAATATAATGGATCTATCCAATATTCAATTAATTTTAAAATACAAAATTTTCTGTTTAAAAATAACAATCAAGTTATTTTTAATATCACCTTTCAAACAATAACCACTAGTCAAAATTTTCAAATTTCGTGCCAAGGAACATTCTTAGTCCGTGTTATCTTTCGGCTACCTTGCTTTAAATCGAATGCATTAAAATTTCAAGGTTTTTTTAAACACGCGACTTTGACATATCACTAAATGATCCACTCATTTTTTGCAAATTGCAAATGTGCCAAAAATTGGAAGACCTCCAGCATAAATATTTAGATTAGTAATTTTTTATTAATTTGCTTGGACAATATCCAAATGCAAGCCATTAAAAACACTATTACATGCAAAATTGTGCTTTTGTTACAGTTGATAAAAATTTTAGCATTTTGGAAAAATTTTGCGAAAAATGAAAAATTCTTGAACTTTTTAAATTGATGCTTTATAGCTTGGATGGCACGATAAGGAAAATAAAAGTCAAGCGTAGTTAAAGTTATCGGATAGTTTTCAACAACAGGACCAACAGTCTCACTTGGACGAAAAGAAATTTGTCTTGCGAAAAATAAAAATAGATGTGCCCTCTTTTTCTATCTGACAGTGTACGTCACCGATTCATCGAAGCAAGAGATGCGATCCCTGTGAAATCGGAATTAGACCAAGCAAAAGTATCAACTAGCTCAGATTTTGCGCAATTTATGTAGCTCAGTATTTTTGCACAATTTGTGTTAGTTACGAGGACGTGGAAGCGCAATGGTTCCGCCCCGAAAAATATTGCTGGAATTTATTGTACGACTCTTCTCTTTCTCTCTAATATGAAAAGAACATTCATTATCAGCCACTGTCTGTACTCATTATTCTCTCAATAAAAGTGCCCTTCTTTCAAAAATTTTTCATTCCAGCATCAGCAAATACATTATTTGTCGTTAAGTTTTTAGTTCTCGAAATTTTGATTGATAGCAAGCTATTTCACAAAATTCAAAGGTTATTTAATATTTTTAATTTATCATTCATATTTTTTTTTAATTTTTAATTATTTTTGTTAATTTCGGATTATTCGATTTTCCTGAAATTATCTTGTTTGATTTTCGATGATTGTCGTCAATTTCAAACATAGTCTTCAACTTTTGATTATACTTTTTTTGATTTTTATTAATGAAATAAATTTTTACTTTCTTTCTTCAAATCACAATTAGGTTTCTTAATTTTTACAATTATTACCTTCGATTTTCAATTATAGTTTAAGTGGAAAATGTATATTCTTCAATTTTTATTTAAATACATACGTGGGTCAAAATTTTTGAATATTGTTTTCTAATTTTAATTGTTTTTATCAATTGTCAATTATTTTCATCAATTTTTAATTAGTTTCTTCAATATTCAATTTTTCTAAACAGTAGAAATTATAGTCTTCAATTTTTCGAATTATCTTGAAAACCATTTACTATTTTTTGCAGTTGGTAATTATTCTTACCAATTTTTTAAATTATTTTCGTCAATTTCAAATATGTTCTTCAATTTTTTAAATCATTTTCTTTTTATCGTTTTAACTATTGCTTTCAGTTATTTTTAAACTATTTTACTCCATTTTCAATTACCTTTTATTAATTATAAATATATTCTTCAATTTTAATGATATCCTTCCGTTTTGAATTATTTTATTGAATTAATTTTTTTTAAATCAACTGTCTATTTACTCTTTTCAGATTAAAATTAACTTTTTCTATTTTAGATATATTCTTCAATTTTTAAATATTTTCTTATAATTTCACAATTTTTTTTATTAATTTTTAATAACTTTTCATCAATTTTGAATTAGTTTCTTTAATATTCAATTATTTTTAACAGTAGAAATTATAGTCTTCAATTTTCCGAATTATCTTAAAATACGTTTAATATTTTCTGCAATTTTCAATTATTTCTATCAATTATTTTCATCAATTTCAAGTATATTCTTGAACTTGTTAAATCATTCTTTTATTTCAAGTACACTTGTTAGTTGTCAATTATATTCTTCTATAGTTTTCATTAATTTTTTAATTATTTTCAGTATTTCAACTATTTTATTCAATTTTAAATTACTTTTTATCAATTGTAAATGTATTCTTCAATTTTTTTAAAAACATCCTCCCGTTTTCAATTGTGTTCTTAGGTTAAAAAATTTTAAATCGATTATCTACTTACTCTCTTCAGATTAAAATTAATTTCTTCCATTTTAGATATATTCTTTAATTTTTTCAATTATTTTCATCAATTGTCATTCGATTCTTTAAATTTCGATTGCATTTTTCAATTTTAATTTACTTTCATCAGTTCTTAATTATTTTTAACAGAAAAAATGGTTCCAATAAAAACTTTTTGTTGTTCGATCTATTGAACTTATCCAGTATTATTATTTAATAAATTATTATTTAATAAACAGAGCAAATATATTTTTTAATTTCTTCAATTATTTATCTACAATATTTAATTATTTTCATAAGTTGCTATTTATTGCTAACAAACTCTTCAATTTTTCAATTACATTCTTCAATTTTCAATTACTTTCCAGAATTTAAAATTTTAAAACTCAATGTCGATTTACTTTTTTCAAATTTAAACACTGTATCGTCAATTATAGAAATATTTTTCAATTATTAACTATTTTCATGAATTGCAACATTTCCTTTAATTTTCCAGTTATAGGTACTTTCAGTTATATTTTCAATTATTTTCTTGTATTTAAAATTTTCAAACAAGTTGTTGATTTACTTTTTTGAAATTTAAATTAATTTTGACAACTTCAGGTTAATTCTTTAAATTTTTAAATTATTTTTGTCAATTTCAAGCAAATTGTTCAATTACTTTCTTTAATTTCCAATTACTTCCTAAAATTAAAAGTTAATGAACTCATTGTCGAAGTCTTTTCTTCAAATTTATGTATTAATTTCTTCGATTAGAGGTAATATATTCTTCAATTCTTTTCTTTAATTTTCAATTATTTTTTTCATGAATTGAAAACTTATTCTTCATTTGTTCAATTATATTATTCAATTTTCAATTCCTTTTCAGAATTAAAATTTTTAAAACTCTTTGTCTATTTACTTTTTTCAAGTTTAAATTAATTTTGTCAACTTCAGATAAATTCTTCAAATTTTTAAGTACTATTTTTGGCAACTTCAAAAAAAAGTTTCAATTTTTCAATTACTTTCTTCAATTTTCAGTTGTTTCATAAAATTAAATGTCGTTGAACTCATAGTCGAATTAGGTACTTTCTTTGAGTTTTTATACTTATTTCTTCAACTAAAGATATATTCTACAATTTTTTAAATTATTTATTTTATGTTCAATTACTTTCATGAATTGCTAACAAATTCTTCAATTTTTTAATTATATTCATCAATTTTCAATTACTTTTCAGAATTTAAAATTTTAAAACTCATGGTCGATTTACTTTTTTTCAAATTTAAATAAATTTTGTCAACTTCAGGTAAATTCTTCAAAATTTTAAATATCATTTTTGTCACTTTCAAAAAAATTGTTCAATTGTTCAAATTACTTTCTTCAATTTTCAATTATTTCCTAAAATTAAAGGTCGAATTACATTTTTGAATGTATGTATTAATTTCTTCAAATAGGGATATATTCTTCAATTCTTTTCTTTAATTTTCAATTAATTTCGTCAATTGAAAACAATTTTTTAAATATATCCTTTAATTTTTAATTATTTTCTTAAATATAAAATTTTAAAACTAACTGTTGATTGACTCTCTTCAAATTTATATTCATTTCTTTAATTTCATAAATATTTTTCATTTTGTTCAATAAATCACTCTCTGTAATATTCAATTAATTCTGTCAATAATATTATTTGATTTGTTCAATTATATTTTGCAATTATCAAATATTGACATTAATTTCAAACATATTAATTTTTTAAATTATTTAAGTTAATGTTTAATTGCTTTCTTCAAATTTCGAGTGTATTCTTCTATTTTTAATTACTTAAGCCAATTGCAAATGTGTTTTTAAACTTTTTAAACTATTTTAAAAATTTTAATTCTTTCCATAAATTTTGAATTACTTTCTTCAATCAGAAAATTTAGAAATATATTTTAACGTTTTATAGATTCTATTTATATTTATTTTTTATTTATTTTATTTTATGTATAAAATCTCTGTTCTCAAAATTTCGTAACGCCTATCCCATTGGTTGATTCCATCTTTCATGTGTTTTCATTGGTTGAATTTATATCGATTTTCTTCGACTTTTTTTTTAATCTAACTTCTTATCCTTTCCCATTATTTTCGTATTTCTATTCTTTTAAATATTGAAAACTTCATTATATTAGAATTATACTTTTTAAAGTTGAAACATTGTTCGTTTTTCCTTTTAATCTAATTTCTTATCTTTTCTATTATTTGTATTTCTATTCTTTTTTAAAATATTGTAAACTTCATTATATTAGAATTATATGTTTTAAACATTGTTTAAATATTGTTAGTTTTTCCTACCTGAAAATTAGCTATTTCATTAATAACAGATTTAAAAAACAAGTATTATAGGGGCCTACCTTTCTAGAAATTTTACCGATAAGAAAACTATTCTTTTTTATTTTTGTATTTTTATTATTGAAAACCTGGTTAATTAATGATTATTTCATTTATTGATATCTATTGTTATTTTTTATCAAATATTTTGGTATTTTTTAGAAAATAAAATTAGGAATTTGATATTTTGTTTATTGTTTAATAATATAAATTTTTTATATTCTTATAAATTTTCGTTACAAAAATTAGTTTTTACAAACAAAATAAGAAATTATGGAATTCCATTGGTGTAGATTTTTAGCTTTGATCTCATTGGCTAATATAAATTTTCTGATGTTACCCTATTGGCTGCTATATTATATTTTCTTAAATATTCTATATGATACGATATTTTTTTTACTTTTAAATATTTAGTTGATAGCTTTAAATATTTTTATTATAAACTTTTATTATTTAAATAAAGGTCAGAAACTGATACCTACCAAGATTCAGAAATTATATCAATTTATATCTATTTTCTTTAAAATATATCAATTTTAATTTATTCAAATATATTATTGTCTTTAATATTATTCTTACTATTATTATTATATGAGTTACATAATTATTATGAAGTTTGTAAAGTTCATACAAATAAACATTAATGAAATATTACTTCGAGATTACGAAACAAATAGGCGCGCGTTTTTTTTTCAGTATATGTGACGCTCCGCGAAAGAAGGGACCTATCGCTGAGAAAGCAAACTTTAAAAAATGAACGGGCAAAGAAGAGGAAGCAAAATCGAGACGCTTAACATGACCATGTTTAAAGCTTCATAACAAGAAAACTAATTGCAGGAATCAAATTTTAATTTTTGGAACTCAAAAAGCAACTCAAAAACTATCAATTACCATAAAAAAAAAGCAATCAAATCATAATTAATTGTTAATTTCACGAGACGGTCGTTCAAAGAAATACCAAAAATGCGATATACTTAGTATACTTAGTATGCCACATATATTTAAATCCAACACAAATTTCGTGTTAAATCTTTAAGATTTTTTTGCTAAAAAGCTGTTAAAAATATTTTCAAATTCATGAAACTATTATGTTACAGTTGTAATAGAACTTTCTAAATAGTAATTTAGAAAATAATTTCTGCTCCTATCACAATCGCGTATGCGCATTATCTAAACTATGTCCGAATTTTCTGTTACCTATGACCAGAAAAAACTGCTATGAAGAAAAAATTCGAATAAAAATTTTTAACAATAGTTTTTTTAGTAGGCTACACAAAAAGCCGTTTAAGAAAAACAAGTACTACTTTAACTGTTTTTTTTTGTCACAAGCTCAACGAAAATGTGCCAAATCAATCAAAATTCGGCTTCTTTCCGATGATTTCGTTATTAAAGAGGCATCCGAAAAAAGTGAAATGTATATATATAGATCACACAAAAAGAAATAAAGCCGTCGACACTCTTCCTATTGCTTTTTCCTTTTCTCTCATCCCTTTTCTATTTCTCTTTGACTTGCCAATCCTTCTGATTCTCTTCTTCCGACTACTCCCTTGGGCTAAGTCGAAGGGGTGGTAATTCACGCGAACGGCATGATGGATGCCCTCGACGCCCTCGCGGCGTCGCGACGCCTAGCCCCACACTGCCCGTTACGCCTGCATTCCCACTCAAGAACATATATACATACATTCAGTAACGTTTCTTCTTCTTCTCTATATTGGTGCACTTACTGTACAAGAGCATACGAGTGTGGTCGCCTTGAAAAAGTTCTATTCTTCTTTTTTTTTTCAACCCGGAAGACTATACTGCTACAAAAGTACGACTTTTTTTTTCCACTGACCGTGAACTTTTTCCGTTTAATGCAAAATGATCCTTCAGCTTTGCGAGAATTCTTTCAATTTACTGAATCTGCATTTCATTATTCATGGAATTCGGTAAAATGTACACACACACACATACATAAATCATGTATCTATATACATGTATATCCTCTTCTCCACGAGTTCAGTAGAGATGAATCTAATTTTGGATATTGTATTGAAGATCACAAGATCAATCTTGTTCAAAGTGTATGATCACTGAATCGTGATTTGATGATTATCTGAGCCAATCTGGTCTAGCACAGATCTAACACAAGTGTAATCAAATCTACATAGTTAATGTATATGACGATTTCTGATTGATTAGGTGCGTCCTTCACCTCAACTGACCCGATAGATGTCATTTTTATTGTCTACATATATTAGATGTGCATATATCTGTACAACAAGTCTCGATACTGAAATCACTTCTTGATAAATATCATTACGCAATTTCGAGACATTTGTAAATTGATGGCGATCATTTGCTAATTTTTATCCACGCTTTTCGCATTGACTTGTCCCTTTATAGGGCACTCAATAATTTCAAGAGTGAATGGATATAGGGGAGACCATTCAACAGTAGATAATTCTAAGTTTCTGAAAAGATAATTGATATTTTTATTTCTGCTTATTATTATTAGTTTTTGGGATTAATCTAAAGTAACCTGGACGTGTTTTATTGACAGAATACTTGTAATTGACATTTAAAAATGAAAAAAATAATCCAAAATATTTGCTAACTTAATTGATAGTACTGTCGTCTTCTGACTATTAGGGGTCGTTCAAATACCACGTGGACAATTTTTAATTACATCCCAAATTTCAAAATAACAATATCCAAGAAGTACGCAAAATCCTAATTAACAATCAGTATCCAAAATCATTTATTGATAAATACACTAAAAAGAGATTATGCACCCTAAAAACTAATTTAAAAATTACACGATAACTTCAAAATTTTTATAAATTATGTCCCAAGGTGAACTTACCATTTGTTGATGGACTTTACAATAGAATGTCACATTATTTGAAAACATATAACATTTGTACAACTCCAAAAATCATTCACAATCTAAATAACATGGTAAAAAAAGCTAAAGACAAAAGTGAAAAAAATGATACCATTAACTCTGTATACAAGATTAAATGTAAGGATTGTGATGCAACATATCTCACTCCATAAAAATATTAATAATCATGATTTCGATTAGAACAATTATAAAATCTTAGACACCAGAAACAAATTATAAAAAACGCTATATTTCTGAAATGATACACATAAAAATGGAAAAATCTCCAATAAATATAAAAGAAGATATAAAGAAGTTAAATAAACAATACAATTATTTAATATCCAGAATGTCTAAATAAATAATTTTAAATTACAAAATTTATTTTCTGTTGAAAATCTCAAATCATAATATTAATTGCTTTTCCCAATCACTTCTAGTAGATCGATAATCAATACTGTTTTTATTTAGTAAGTCGGTAGACTCCATAGTGTATACACCGCACAGAATGACGTTGACAAAAGTCAAAATATTAATTAAATTTTATAAATTATAACTATAAAATTATGTAAAAAATTAACGAATCATAATTTATAAAAAATTGTGATGAAAAATTTTAAGTACTTGTAATCCAACATCCAAGGTAAATAGTGCAAAATAACTTGTCAAGATTGATTACTATATTGTAGAAAATTATTTTTTTATCAAATATAAATATATTTCTAGTTTTTTTCTGAGGAGGACAACATTGTTTTGTCGTAACGTCAAAATAAAACTTTTTAATAAATTGACTCGGAGAGATTGATAATTTTCCTATCTTCCTATTAATTTTTAATCACTTTCTAATCCCCCCTCCTCTTTATAAATATCCACGTGGACTTTTTTTAAAAATAATATAATTTTCTATGTTATGGGAAATTATATTTAAAAGAAGGATTCTTATCTTAAAACGATAAATAAATTAATATTTAAAACTTATAAGAAATATTTTATTGAAATCCGTTAAAGCTTTCTCGAAATAACCTGGCAACAAAAAAAACATCACCATACACACACATTTATGGATATTGGCTTAAGAATGAAAATTTTTGCATTTCAGATGAAAATGAGTCAATTTAGACTATTTTTGAAAAATCGAAAATCTTAACGATCACAAAGCTTCCTCTATAGAAGGAAGCAAAATCTATAAAATTAATTGAAAAACAAAAATTTGAGAAAATGATTAACAATGATAATAATAATTCAAAACTAAACAAAATAATTACATTTTAGGTAAAATAAGTGATGAAAGTATAAAATATATTTAAAATTAAAAAACATAATTGAATAAATAAGTAACATAATTAAATAAATAAGTAAATAAGTACAATTTCAGATAAATATTAATAAAATTTAGAAAATTAATTGAAAAACAATTAAAATCATTAAAATTTGGAGAAAATGATTTAATAATGAAAATAATTGAAAAATAAAAATAATTATAACTTATATTTAAGAAAAATAATTTAAAATTGACGAAAACAATTACAATTTTAAAGAAAATAAGGCACAATACTTCCCATATGAGAAAGCAAAATCAAAAAGTTTAATATAAATTAAAGAAAATAATTGGAAAATGGTAAAAACAATGAAAAATTAAAGGAAGTAATTGATATTTATAGAATTAATTGAAACTAGTGATAAACAATTGGGAATTTAGAAAACTAATAAAAAAATAATTAAAAATTGGAGAAACCAATTGCAAAATAATAAAAATTTTTAAAAATTGAATAACATAATTGAAATTTTAGGTAAATAATTTAAATTTGTAGAAAATAATTGAAATTAAAGAAAAATAAGTGATAATACTTCCTATATGTAAAAGCAAAAACAAAAAATTTAATTAAAATTAAAGCAAATAATTAAAAAATAGTAAAAACAATTAGGTATTGAAGAAAGTAATTGATATTTAAAGAATTAATTGAAATTTGAGATAAATAATTAGAAATTTGGAAAATTGACAAAAAAATAATTTAAAATTTGAGAAAACAACTGCAAAATAATGAAAATATTTAAAAATTGAAAAAAAGTAATTAAAAGCTGAGGTAAATAATTAAAAATTGAAGAAAATAATTGAAATTTTGAAAAAAGTGATAAAATTACCAAATTAATTTAAAATTGAAGAAAGTAATTGAAATATGAGAGAAATAATTGAAAATTTGGGAAATTAAAAAGAAATTAAAAAATTAATAGAAATTTTAAGAAAAATAATTGAAAAATGATAAAAGCAATAAAAAATTGTAGAAAATATTTGGAATTTAAAGAATTAATTAAAAGTGGTGAAAAATAGTACGTAAAATAATAATAATTGAAAATAGAAGAAAATAATTAAAATTTGTAAAAGTAATAATTGAAAATGTCTTAAATTAATTGAAAAATAATAGATATGTTTGGAAAATTAGTTAAAAAATAATTAAAATATTATATAAATAAGCTGTAAAAATAAGAAATGAATGAATAAAGCAAGACTTGAACAGAAGACATAAATACGTGAATAATTGAAAACCAATAAAAGAGCAAAAAAAAACTCTTGAAATGCCTAAGTATAAAAAATACATAATACTAACATAACTTATTTTCCAAACTGCTTGTTTGTTTTCAAAAGATTTGTAATGGTATTACGTTTAATTTAACGAGTTCTTAAACATTCGTAAAATTAGCAAAACTACTAAAATCTCATCCAATTCTCAAATCCGGCTCCAAAAAAATATTTATTTAAAAACAGTACAAATAAGAAATTTTTTATTCAAGTGGATGAAAAATTAAAGTTACAAAAATAATTTTTGAGCCATACTTATAAGGAGGTTCTATCCATTTACATTTACCTCAAACTAGAAAGTCGTTTTTCACCCCGAATAAAACTATGATTAAACTTAATTTCACCAAATTTTGAAAGATTCAGTTGTATATTTTCCAGAAAAAATTTGGTTTAGCTAAAATTTGTTGTCAAATAATAATTATTTAACATTTTATATTTTTTCTTTAAATTCAATAAACAACTGCAATTTTCATCCAATTTTGATAAATATATAATAGCACATTTTTCTCGTTAAAATATTCTCTACAATTTTATTTGTTGGGTTTTGTTAATTAATATTTTGTTTAAAAGTTATTAAACAAATAAAATTTGTTCTTTACGTATTTTTTAAACAAAATATTAATTAACAAAACCCAACAAATAAAATTGTATAGAATGTTTCAACGAGAAAAATGAGCTATTATTTATCAAAATTGAGTGAAAATTGCAGTTGTTCATTGAATTTAAACAAAAAACATAAAATGTTAAATAATTATTATTTGAGAACAAATTTTAGCTAAACCGAATTTTTTCTCGAAAATATACAACTGAATCTTTCAAAATTCGGTGAAATTAATTTTAATCATAGTTTTATTTGAGGTGAAAAACGACTTTCTAGTTTGAGGTTAATAGCAACTTCAGAGTGTCGAACTGTAAAAAGTAAATTTTTAACGTATTTCAGAGGTGACAATAAATTCGATAGAAAAACTTCATATTAATAATAAATTAATTAAATATTATTGAGATGAATACATTCTCTAATATTTTCCAATAATTGAATACTATTTTTTAGGTTATTGTGCAAAGAATCAAAAGTGCTCTGTTTCTGGAAAATCACCTATATCTTAAATTAAAACCAATTATCTACTGTTGTAAAGACAATTTCAATGCATATTTGATTATATAGTAAAAACATTAAAAATAGATAAATATTTATTTTTACAGAGAGTTTGACTATTTTATTGCTTAATTGAATATATTAACTTTATTTTAGTAATGAGAATTTTATTAATTACTTCAGTCTGAAGTCATTTGACGTGTAAGAATTTTTCACTATCTACTGTTGGGAGTCTCCCCTATATATGATTCTATATAAAGCATTGTTATCAGACAAGTAATACGTAATTGTACCATTATTGTAAAAAACCACATAATTTCCAAACAACCATTTAATTTTTTTCACCTCACCACTTTCAATCTTTTATTTTAATAAGACTTCTCTTATTACCTTCTTTAATATTATTCTTCAAAATAAATTTCATTTTCCGTTCTGATGATTATACAAATGTATAAACATAACTTCCATATTCTTTCTAATTGACATGCCTCTCATTTATATAAAATTTTAACCCTTTCTCACTTTTACATTCCAATATCATAATAGCATTTACATATTTGGTATTATGTTTTTTTTTTTTTTTTTCATCAAAATGGTCGCAATTGACATTTATCGGATTTACGAAAGAACTGCTGAACACGAATTGCAATTGAAGAACAAGAACGATTTAATCAATTACAACTTGGCGGATTGGGGGAATCGTATTCTTTTAAAGTTTCGTGATGTCGGTCGCAACTCTCTTGCCATTTGGCTGATGTTTAGCTCTGATAAGGGACTTGGTCTGCTTGTGAAAACCGATAAAGGAATCTATTATTTCCAAGAGGGTTCAAGATACATTACCCTCTCCCGATTCGTCTTTTTTTTCTTTGACATTATCATACAATTTTCCTGCACTCAAAACCAGCAAATTAAATAAAACGATTGTTTATATTTTATCTGGCCCAATAGACTTTATAAATAAACTCTATCGGGTATAGTCGTTAAGTTTAAAAATATTAGTAAACATTGTGTTTTTTCTACAATTTTTTATTTATAATCTATAACCTTCCTTTATACCTTTCCTATATTACTTCTAATATATACAAGTTTAATTTTTGTTCTACAAATAAATAAAATTGATCAGGGTTGACACAAAAACATGATTTGAAAATTCCATGACTTTTCCAGGTTTTCCAGACCATTTTCACAAAAATTCCAAGTCCAAATATAAAATTATTTTAATAACTTTTTTGGTAGTTACAACGAAAAAACTATAAAATAATCAAATTAAATAAATAATAAAATATCAAATCAGGGTATCGAGTGACTTTTTAAGAAAATTTAAGGCATTTTAAAAATGTTTCAAGGTCAAAAATAATTTTTTTTAAGTTTAAAAGTTGATCAACAATTTCGTACTAAAAACGCAAAAAGAAATAATATATACCTACATATATTATTTTTCATCAAATTCTATGACCAAATACAAAATAAGTAGCAACATTAACACTCGCTCAAGGGTCTGAGAAATTTTGCATTATTTTTAGTCATTTAAAACAATACATTTCTGCAAATGCAATAAATAATTAAACTTACGAGAATAATTACAAAATTGAAGAAAGTATCTGGAAAATGAAAAAAAAATTGACAATTAAAAACAAAATTCGATAAATGATTAGATCAATTGACAACTGAAAAAAATAATTGAACAAATTATTAAACAAAAAATATTATAAATTAAGAAACTCAGAAACAAGGAAAAATTAAGAAAATTATAGGAATAATTGATGTGAATAATTGCAAATTGAACAACTGGATTAAAAATTGAAAAAAATTGAAAATTGAAGAATGGAATAGAAAATTAAAGGAAATAACTAAACATAGAAAAATATATTTAAAAAGCTGAGAATTATGCAATATAGAAGAAAATAATTAAAAACTGAAAAATGTAATTGAAATTTTAAGAAAATAATAAAAAAAAAAAGAAGAAATAAATTGAAAATTGAAGACTGCAATTTCAAATTGAAAATAATAAGTGAGAAGTGAAGAAAATAATTAAAACTTGAAGAATTACATTAAAGATTAAGGAATTAAATTTAAATTTTAGGAAAGTAATTGACAAATAAAAAAAATTAGAAAACTGTTGAGAATAATTGACAACAGAATAAAATAATTTTCAAAAGTAAAGAATAATTATAAAATTTAAGAAAAATAATTGTACATTCAAAAATTTGTAGAAAATAATTGAAAATTGCTGAAAAGAATTAATAATTGAAAGAAATAATTGAAAAACGAGCAGAATAAATGAAGAATTGAAGAACATATTTGAAAAATAGCGAAAATAATAGACAATTGAAAACAAAATTCTAAAAATGACTAGATTAATAGACAACAAAACAATTCAAAAAAATTGAAGAATAATTATAAAATTTTAAGAGAATAATTGAAAAAATTGTAGGAAATAATTATAAATTGTAGAAAATAATTAATAATTGAAAGAAATAATTGAGAAATGACGAGAATAATAATTGGAGAAAATATTAAAAATTAAAGAAATAAATTAAAAATTAAAGAATTAAATTTAAATTGTAAAAAAATAATTGGTAATTAAAAGAAAAATTACTAAATGGCTAAAATAATTAAATATTAAGAAAAATACTTGACAATTGAAAAAAGAAGTAAAAAAAGTTCGAAAAATGGCGAGATTAATTGAGAATAGAACAAAATTATTGAAAAAATTAAAGAATAATTATAAAATTGAAGGAAAATATTAAGTTGTTAGTTAAAAACTGAAGAAAATTATATAACAAATTTTAGAAAATAATTGAAAATGGAATAAATAAATTGAAAACTAAAGATTTAAATTGAAATGTGAAGAAAATAATTGATAATTAAAGGAAAAATTACAAAATGGCGAAAATAATTGAGAATTGAGGAAAATAATTGAGAATTGCCAAAAAAATTCGAAAGCTGTCGAGAATAATAGACAACAGAACAAAATAATTAAAAAAATTAATGAATAATTATAAAATTTAATAAGAATAATTTTATATTGAAAATCACTTTCTATTCATGATTTTAATCAATGAAGTTTCACAGGAAATCAGTTGAAAATGACAAAATTGTATTTAATTTTTTACTGATTGATAGATGGAAATAATTTTCAATTTTAGTAACAGCATTGACAATTTTAATTATTTTCTATTAATCAATCAGGTAAATGTCACCGACAATTCAGCAGTTTTCAACTTATTTCGAATAAAATATCATTGATTAAATTAATAAAAATAGAAATTAATAATTGAATTAATTTTTTAAAACAACATTTTATAAAATTCCCTCACTTTTCCAGGTATTTCAGGTTTTCCATGACTTCAACAAAATTCCATGACAATTCCATGTTTCCCAGGTTTTCCAGGACCGTGGCAACCCTGTTCATTAGGGTGGTTCAAAAAATGGACATTTTTGAATTTTGTTTCCGGAACAAAAAAAATCGACTAAAAATGGAAAAAAAATTACCCCTATTTTTTATTTTTTGATCCGACAATATTAAGGGGTGCCGCCCGCACCCCCTATTTTCCCATTGACAATCCATGGGAAAAATGGATTTTTTTAAAAAATTTAAAAAAAAATAATGAAAATATTATTCAAAAAGGCTCAGAAGTTTATAAGCCCTTGCAAAATGTTCAAACTTGAAGATATCGTCGATTATTATTATATTTTTACAAATACACCCCTCTGGAGGGCCCCTAAATAAACCATCCCCAAACATAAATTTAGCATTTAAGCTAAAAGTTGTCTGAAATATTACTTTTTACGTCGTTTTTTACAGGCTTTATTAAATTATTAAATTACAGCACTCAATTGATTGTTAATTACTTTTTAACTGTTTAAACAATTTTAAATTGTTTAAACAAATTAATTTTTTTCAAATCTTTATTTATTTTGTTTCAGTAAAATATATTAATAGCCAACTGTATGTTTAATAACTAAAGAAATAAAAAAAAATTATTGACTTACTTCTCATTTGTTTAAACAATTAACATGGTTTAACATGGTTTACCTAGAAACTTGTATTTTTTTGCATAATTTATTAAAGAATTATAACTGGTTTATTCCTCTTAAATTGGAAAGAAATTTTTAATTGCTTACATATTTTTAATTTGTTTAAATAATTTTAATTTGTTTAAACAAATAATTTTTTGCATTTTTTTCATTTCCCATAAAATATTTTATTACCTTACGATCTTTTTAGTAGCTAAAGAGATACAAAAAATTAGTGACTTACTGTTCATTTGTTTAAACAATTAAAATTGTTTAAAATTAGCTTCTTATGAAATCTCCCCATAGCCGTTTATTTTTTTACATAAATTAATAAAAAAAATGTAGCTGGTTTATTTATCAACAATTTGCAAGATATTTTCAATTGCTTAATTAATTCATATTTGTCTAAACAATATTTTTTTCAAGTTTTTAAAAGTAAGTTAGTTTCATTTTAATAGTATATTATTCCGCCTATAAAAAGTTTGTGGTCTTATTATTTACCTGTTTACATAATTTTTATTTATTTGAAATTACTGTATTTCATACTTACCTGTCATTAATTACTTTTTAAACTTTTTTATTGTTAAGGTAACATATTTTTCGAATTTATGTATGTGATTGAATGGCATAGAAGTAAAGTAAAGTTCAGAACAATGAAAGTCACTAATTTTTTGTATCTCTTTAGTTAATAAAAAGATCGTAAGGTAATAAAATATTTTATGGAAAACGAAAAAAATGCAAAAAATTATTTGTTTAAACAAATTAAAAATATGTAAACAATTAAAATTTTGTTTCCAATTTAAGATGAATAAACCAGTTACAATTCTTTAATAAATTTTGCAAAAAAATACAAGTTTCTAGGTAAATTTAATGAAAAATTGATTTTTAACAATTTCTATTGTTTAAAATGAGGAGTAAGTCAATAATTTTTTTGATTTCTTTAGTAATAATATATTTTATTGAAAGAGAATAAATAAAGATTTTAAGCAAATTAATTTGTTTAAACAGTTAAAAATTAATTATCAATCAATTGAGTGCTGTAATTTAATAATTTAATAAAGCCTGTAATAACGACGTAAAAAAGTAATATTTTAGACCTATTTAAGCTTAAATGCTAAATTTACGTTTGGTGATGGTTTATTTAGGGGCCCTCCAAAGGGGTGTATTTGTAAAAATATAATAATAATCGACGGTATCTTTAAGTTTGAACAATTTGAAAGCGCTTATAAACTTCTGAGCCTTTTTGAATAATATTTTCATTATTTTTTTTTTAATTTTTTAAAAAAATCCATTTTTCCCATGGATTGTCAATGGGACAATAGGGGGTGCGGGCGACACCCCTTAATATTGTCGGATCAAAAAATAAAAAAATAGGGGTAATTTTTTTTCCATTTTTAGTCGATTTTTTTTGTTCCGGAAACAAAATTAAAAAATGTCCATTTTTTGAACCATCCTACTGTTTATGCATAAATTTTATATATTTATAGTACAAAGTGGCACAGAAAATAAGTTAAACAAATTAAATCTTTGTTTCATCAAGGAATTCGTTGCGCCATTGTCACAATTACGGAAACACGTGCCACCACAAGGAATAAAGTTTTTTTTTCAAGGTGTCTGCTCTGGATAGCTGGCGGATTGATGTTGAAGCATTAATTAATGAATGGTTTCATTTTTTCCGTTCTTTTAGCTCGCGAGTTGTGTCAGGGGCCGAGCAAAGTCCACTGAAAGGATGTTTTCCACTTGGTCGATGAGGGAAAAAAAAAACTGTTAAACACCTTCTCGACCCTTGGTTGCCACCCTTCATCCGTCGTTAAACCTTAGATATCTACATAAGGGGTTGGACACCTCAGTGGTTCCAGAGACTATTAATTCAGGCTACAGCTATTCTGATTGTACGCTTACAATTAAACGCGCTCTGTAAGAATATCCACCACGTCTGTATGCGTTGGTGCAAAACACTGATCTCCCCGACGTGCCAATTACTTTACACCCTGTTCAACCGCTAATGGGACCACTCTGATCCCAGCAAAAAAAAAAGGGTTCTGAAAAATGCCTAAGGGATACTCTCTTAAACACGTCGATTAATTAATTCAGCTTCAGAAACATCTCATTGTACTTATCAGCACCAGTCTTAGAAAACTTAACAGATCAATTTTTGACGACTTATTTTTCCCTCGGCAAAGATAATAATAATACATTTTTTCATATTCAATTTGAAAACAACGAAAAATAAGCCAATTAATGAATTATATTCTTTATTGTATTATAACTTTATTAGTGTACTCTTTGAAAGATAAGCTAAATGAATTACTTGTAGTATTTGTTTTATACTTACAGTCTAGGTGACTAATAGATATTTTTCGAACTTACCTGAAACAGACAAAAGAATGAGCTTAGATTAGTGAGGAGAAATTTGAATAAAATCAGATTTTGGTACAAAAAGTTTTTCGATTTATTATCTGATCGCTGGAAATGAACAAAAAAAAGAACACTAAAAGAGAAATGGCTTCGCAGAACATCGAGGATAAGGAATAAAATAAGAAATGAGAAAAAAGAAATAAGAGACAGAAATAAGGAAAAGGTCATCTATGAAAGGATAAGGGATGGTTAACCATGAGTCCTGAACTAGAAAAGAGGGTTGCGGACGAAAGGGAAGAGTATTAGCATGGGAACGAGACTACTCAATCCAACTTTGGCCCAGAAGCATTCCCATCTTTGCTGCTACACACCCTCGCAATTCAATTTGATAAATATCGATTGGTCCTACAGCCTTGAGATTCCATTTAATAATAATAACTTGAATCTGCACACGAATACTTTGCCCTATGTACATTTCTCCTATTCGTATATAGGACATAAACTTAAGAAGTGGGGGGAGGGGGATCCAGGTTGAATTTTATTTCTTTGTATTAGCATAATAATTGCATAGTTTCGATGTAAACGTGAGTGCGTGTAGAATTCCCGAATCGTATTCGAGGGTAAAATTTACATTTAGGAGAAAAAGAAACAAACTATTTTTTTAAAATTTTCGGCAATTAACTTAAAAATGAATTTTTTTTTATTGGGTGTTTACAATTATTGTAGGAAAGAATTATTTACGGATTTATAATTTTCGGCAATTAACTTAAAAATGAATTTTTTTTTATTGGGTGTTTACAATTATTGTAGGAAAGCATTATTTCTGGATTTACAGGATATTTTGAAATTTATTCCAGGGTTTGTAAAACAATATTGATTGGAGGAAAAATATGAAAAGAATAGGAAAAAGATGATGGAAATGAGAAAAATAAAAATTGACTACGAAAGTGAATGTGAAACGAAAGTAAAATTACGAAAGAAAATAACAGATTTTTTATAAAATGGAAATTGTTTTTAAAAATGTGAAAATTTGTGGCAAAATTGAAAAGTGGTTAGGACTTGAGGAAAATGTGCGAAAGGATAAACCGATCTGAAATTAATTAAAGAATGAAAATTCCCCCCATTCCTAGCTAAAGAAAAAAAGGGTACAATAATGAAATTAAAAATAGGAAGATTTTGGAGTTAAAAGCGCACTGGAATAAGAAATTGACACAAAGGAAAATAGTGAAAAGAGAACAATATTTTCAAAAATGAAGAAATTATAAAAATACGGTATAAAAGGATAAAATAACTAAAAAATTAAATTCTGAAAAAATCTGAAGATATGAGAAAATTAGAAATTATATTTAAAGTTGTGTTTCTAATTTTGTTGGCTTTAAGGTTAAAAGCCTATAAATGTAAAAATCGGAAAATCGGAGAAAAAAAATTTGAAAGAATACGCAATTTAGAAATTCTATTTAAAAGCGTATAAATAAAAAAATAGAAATTTATGTATAAATAGAAAAATCGGTGAAAAATTGGAACAAAAAAATTGGGGGAAATCTGCAAAAAGGGGAGCAAATATAAAATAAATCTAATAATTAAAGAATAAATGAAACTAAATAAATTTAAACTAATTATACAAAATAACTGATAAATTGTTTAATCTAAAAAATTTTGAAAGAATAAGCAATTTAGAAATTATATTTAAAAGTGTATAAATGTAAAAATAAAAATTTATTTAAAAATAGGAAAATCGGAGAAAAGTGTACAAAAATTGGTGAAAATCTGCAAAAAGGGGAGCAAATATAAAATGAATCTAATAATTAAAGAATAAATTAAATAAATTTAAATTCATTAGACAATATATGATTAAATATACAAAATAACTAATAAATTGTTTGATTTGGAAAATTTTGAAAAAATAAGATTTATAAATTATATTTAAAAGCGTATAAATATAAGAATAAAAGTTTATGTAAAAATAGGAAAATCGGAGAAAAATGAAAAAAAAATTGGGGGAAATCTGCAAAAAGAGGAGCAAATATAAAATAAATCTAATAATTAAAGAATAAATTAAATTAAATAAATTTAAACTAATTGCACAAATTAATTTTGTATTAATTATACAAAATAACTGATAAATTGTTTAATCTAAAAAATTTTGAAAAAATAAGCAATTTAGAAATTATATTTAAAAGTGTATAAATATAAAAATAAAAATTTATTTAAAAATAGGAAAATCGGAGAAAAATGTACAAAAATTGGGGAAAATCTGCAAAAAGGGGAGCAAAAATAAAATAAATCTAATAATTAAAGAATAAATTTAAACTAATTAAACAAATTTAATTTTGTATTAAATATACAAAATAACTGATAAATTATTTAATTTAAAAAATTTTGAATGAATACGCAATTTAGAAATTATATATTTAAAAGCGTCTAAATGTAAAAATAGAAATTGACATTAATAGATATGTAAAAAGAGGATAAATTAATAGCACGAAACAATTTATTTTATTGCTAAATGAAACAAATAAACCTAATCTAATCTAATCTGTAAAAAAAATTTTTTTTTAAAAATAGGAAAATCGGAGAAAAATGTACAAAAATTGGGGAAAATCTGCAAAAAGGGGAGCAAATATAAAAAAAAATCTTAACAATTAAAGAATAAATTAAATTAAAGTAAATAAAATTTAATTAATTACTCAAATTAATTTTGTATTAAAATGACTAATAAATAATAATAACTAATTAAAAAAAAAAAAAAAATGGAAAATCTGCAAAAAAAGAGTAAATATAAAATACTTGTCCCGTTTATAAATTAATGAAATAAAAAAAAAATAAATCTAATAGTTAGAGAATAAATTAACCCCCCCCCCCTCTCAGCAGTAATAGAGAAAAAAATTAAGAAAAACTGTCTTAATCTGAAAAAGGGTTAAAAAAGAAAATATATTGAAAAAAGAAAATTATACATTGAAAGAAAACATAATTTAGAAAAAGCATTTCTAGAAACTGATAATGTTGATGATGATGATAAAATTACAAAATTTATAAAAAGGTCAAAGGATTATAAAAAATATATTTCAGCTTGAATTAAAAAAACTCGAAAAAAAGAAAAGAAGAAAGAAAATGCAAAATTTTATATTTTAGGTACTTTTGGCGCGACTTTTGTAAATTAAAGGAAAAAATTCATTAGTTTACAAAAGTTATTTATTAACAAATTAATTTAATTATTAAAGTTAAATTAATGAATTATTGAAGTAGTTATATTATTTTGCGTATACTGAAAATAATTTTTTGGGGATTTTCAAAACTAAGTTTCGGAAAAATTCCCTGAATTTCTAGATTTTAGGGACTTTAAAAAACAAACTTCGGAGTTTAACTAATAATTATTAGGATTTAATGGAAAAATAAGAAGAAAGAAAAAAAGATACTGAAAATAGAAAAATTAAAATAAGAAAAACATAATAACACGTAAAGCTACATAAGAAATTGACAAAAAAAAAGAATTTATTTTTAGAAACGGGTAAATTTGCCACAAAACAGAAATATATTTTAAAATTGAAAAAAAAATCTACAAAAAGACAAGTCAATCTAAAAAGGATTAGTGAAAATCTCTTCCCCTTTTAGCATTACCTAAAGTAAAAAAATAATAAAGTTACAATTATTATTAAAGTTGCTGAATTATTTTAAATTAAAAGTAATTTTTTTCATCGCTTTTAGAACTAATTTGCCAAAAAATTCCAGAAATAAAAAAAATGTCTCTTTATTTCCATATTTTTCACACTTTCTTGTAAAATATATTCCATAAATACTGAAAAATGCTATTATAACAATACTCCCCGAAATTCGTATAAAAATTAAGAAGTAAAAATAAATCACAGAAAATTAGTGCTTTTAAATTAAAAGAGCATTTGTTCGAGACTAAATTACTGTTATTTCGCCCATTTTGTATCCATTGACCCTTAAGAGAATCCGAAAATACAGTTAGAACTGGAGCAGAGCAAAATATGGGAGTTAGTGAACTCTTTGGAAATGTGTGGATAAGTGTGAAATAAAGTCCAGTAAAATGTTATGTGGAACGCCCTATGTACAAGTACATAACACACAAAATAAATGACATAAAACAAAATGCACTTTCGATGGATAACAGGAAGTTTTTTTTTCTATCGTTTTCAAAAGAAAAATCGCTGACAGCGAAGATGTGCTTCTGTTCAATTGTAATCTTTAAGCAAGTGGAAAGTTTAGTAAGAATTGACTTTGGTGGTTAACCCACTTGGTTACAACTTTTCTGCTCACTTTCATTTCATTTATAGAGCGATTTTGATAAAATTGATTAAATCCTGAAAATGGGACAATGGAGAATAATACGATTAAATAATAAAAAAAAAAATTATGAATATAAAATAAATAAATAAATTATAAATTAATTTACAAATTGGATTTTTGAAAAACTTCTAAGCTGGTAAATAAATTTTACTGAAGCAGTAAAAAAACATTAAAATATTTTTAGTAGACAGAAAACTACTAATTTGAGATAAGGAATATTATTTTTATAAAAATCGTATTAAAAAGATAAATGTCTTTAAATGTTGATAACTCTGTTGAAAATTAGCAAAAATACATTTTTTATAGACCATTGGAAAGCTCATAAAATTTTCCGTCAAATAGTTTTAGTTTGAAGCTTTTTTGATTAATAGAAACGAAGATTTGATGTGATAAAGAAAGGTGAATTTTTCGTTTTCAGTGAATTTTCATTGTTCAAATTTGGTAGGTAGGCTTCATTTTCTAAAATCGTTGCGTTAAAAATTTTCCGTACGGTTACTTATAACTTTCAAACTAATCAAGATAATTAAGTTTTCTTAGGCTTTTTCTAAAGTTAGAAGTTCAAGGTTTTTTTCAGCTCAATTTAAAAAATTTGCCATTATTTCTCTAGAAAATTTAGCATACCAAACTTGAGCAATGAAAATTCACTGAAAACGAAAAATTCACCTGTGTTTATCTTTTTAAATCTCCGTTTCTATTAATCAAAAAACCTTTAAAATAGGACCATTTAACGGCAAATTTTATAAGCTTTCCAATGATCTATAAAAAATTTAATTTTGCGAATTTCTAACAGAGTTATTAACATTTAAAGACGAACGTCTTTAAATTAAAAAGATGAACATCTTTGTAATACAATTTTTGTAAGTAGTCCCAGAATTTTGGCCGGTATTGTATTAGATAAAAATGAGTCAATTAAGCAATTTTTGGAAAATCGGAAATCTTAACAATCACAAAACTTCCTCTATGAGAAAGCAAAATTATTCTGACTAAGTGAATTTGTAATTTTTGTACTAAACTATTAGGGTCACAATTACTATTTGATAAGCTAAACGAGTTTTCACTGTAAAATTAGTGGTTTTTAACTAATTGAGATTTAAAAAGTACAAGTGTCAGACGTTTCAATTCAATCAGATCTTCTTATTGTAGATTGTAATGACTAAAATGCTATTTCGCAATCAACGTTGATTTTGTCAGTTACTTTACAACTCACTTAAATCCCAGTTTATCAGCGCTTTAGAATAACGTACTTCTTTTCTCGAGTAGATTGCACGTTAACTTCCGCTTTCACGGTGATAAAGAACCAGATTTAGCAACCCTCCAAACGCGAATACTTTTCAACCACCAAAAACTTTTCTATTAAATTTTCCAATTTTCTTATATCATTTTTATCGGTTCTTTTTTATTCACTTATCATCTTAATATTTAAAACTAATCCAAATTCAATGATTTTGTTTAGTTTAAAAAAACCAATTTCGGTTCTTTTACAAACAATCATTTCGCTTTTTTTACAATATTAAGGATGTTCAACCGATTGCCATAACCTCAAACATAAATTGCGTGAAATCAATTTTAATATTTTTATTTCACGTGAAAAACCATTTTCTAGTTTAAGTTTGAACATCCTTAATTGAAAATTAAACATTCTTAATATCTAATGACGTGAGGTTTGAACCGTACCAGTTGAAAAAAATCTGTCGGTTAAATTTGTATGTTCCATTTGCATATTTCTGTCAGCAGAAGATTCTCTGGCAAAGAGACTGGAAATACTGTTGGAACACGAAGGAATGCTCCCGAAGGAAGCAGGAAAATCTCCGATTTGCAAGCCACTTCGACTTTCGAATAGCCCCCAATATTTTATCACGCTTAAGCGCCACCCCTCACATATAACCCCCTTCATCCTCGTGTGTTCGCCATTTCTCTCCAACCCAAAATGTACCGCAAACCGAAAAGTAGATCGACCATCGCAATAGTAGCAAAAGTGACTTTAGCGATTTTATTATGCAAATTTTTGTCTGATAAGAGAACCGTTTATCCGCCGATGACATTTCAAATAGCGGAAATGACAGAAATGAAATTTATAATAAATTCGACAACTCGCTCTGATTTAATAAAATATTTCACTAATCATCGAGAAAATCGAGTTACAAAATAGAAACTACGGTAAAAAAAAATTAAAAATTGACGAAATTGATTGAAATTTGAGAAAAATAATTGAAAAATGATTAAAATATTGAAATGTGGATACAGTAAATTAGATTTGAGATAATAAATGAAAATTTAGGATATTAATTGAAAAATAATTATTATAATTATCTAATTAAAAGGTGGACAAAATAATTGTAAGAAGATAAAAGAAAATTAAAATTGAAAAAGATAATTGAAAAATGAGATATATAATTGAAAATTTAGGAATTTAATTGAGAAAATTGATTGCAGATAAATTGAAAAAATAACTGGAAATTGAGTTAATAATAAAAAAATTAAAGAATTTATTTAGAAATTATTAAAAATTACAAAAACTAAATAAAAAATGATAAAAATAATTGAAAACTGAAGAATTGAATAAAAATTTATAAAAAAGTAATTGTAAAAATTACAGAATATATTTGATATAAACAAAATTACTTGAAAAAGGATAAAAATAATTGGAAATTAAAGTTAATTAAGGAAATTTAAGAAAATAATCGAGAAAATTAAAGAATTTATTTAGTATAAAAGAAAGTAATTGAAAATCAAAGAACATCATTCAAATATTTGAAAAATACAACTATAATATAAAAGCTAGAAATAAAAATTTAATAAAAATTGATGGGGGATAAAACAAGTTTTCTAATATTGAAAATTATTTGGAAAATGATGAAAACAGTGAAACTGATAATTAAATTACAAATTTGATAAGTTATTATTTGACATTACAAATTGACATTAATAATTCCATATTGAAGAAATTAATTGTAATTTGAAGAAAAAAATTACAATTTAAAAAACAAAAATCATATGTTGTAAAAATAATTGAAAAATGACGAAAGAAATTAAAAGTTAATTAATAAATAATAGGATTAATTATTTAGGGATACAATTTAAACTGAAAAAGTTTTATTTGAAAAAAGTGAAGAAAATAATTGAAACTTGGGAAAATTTTAAACTTAAAATTTAGGGGAAATTTTGAAAAATAATAAGAATCATTAAAGAAAATTTTTGAAAAAAGATAAACATAGTTGATATTTGTAGATATTAATTGCAATTTTAGAAAAATAATTTAAAAAAATACAGAATATTTGTGAAGTAAAAGAAAGTACCTTATTACAAAATGATTTCAAAAATTGTAAATTCAGAAAAATAATGGAAATTTGAGGTTAATAATTGAACTGTTTGGAATTAATCAACAAATACTGAAAATAATATAAAATTTGTGAATTTAAATTAAAAAACAAAAATTAAAATTTGACGAAAGTATTTGAAATTTGAGAAAAATAATTTAAGAATGATTAAAACATGAAAAGTGGATGCAATAACTTAGATTTGAGATAGCAAATAAAAATGTAGAAAATTAATTAAAAAATAATTAATATATCTAATTAAAAGGTGGAGAAAATAATTGCAAGAAGATAAAAGAAAATGAAAATTGAAAAAAAGTAATTGTAATATAAGATAAATAATTTAAAATTTAAAGATTTAATTGAGGAATAGTAAAAAAAATTAAAAATTGAAGAAAATTATTAAAATTTGCGAAAAATATTTTAAAATCTAAGAAATAAATAGAAAATAATAAAAAAATTCAAAAAATATTTGAAAAGTAATAAAATAATTAAAAATTGAACAAAATAATTTTAATTTGTAAAAAATAATTGAGAAAATTACAACATAAATTTAAAAGAAAAAAAAATTATTGCAGAATAAAAAAAATAATTTTGAAAAAAAAATAACTGGAATTAGAGATAAATAGTAAACAAAATTAGAATATGAATTAAAACATAATTGAAAATGACAAAAATTACTTGAAAAATGATAGAAATAATTATAAATTGAAGAAAGGAATGGAAATTTGAAATAACTAATTAAAAAATGAGATAAATAATATAATTGAAAATTTAGGAATTTAATTGAGGAATAGTAAAAGTAATTAAAAATTGAAGAAATTAATTGCAAAATGATAACAATTATTATAATTGAAAATTAAAGAAAATTATTTAAATTTGGGAAAAATATTTTAAAATTTAGGAAATTAATTGAAGAATAAGAAAATATTGCAAAGTAATAAAAATAATTAAAAGCTGAAGAAAATAAGTTTAGTTTGTTAAAAATAATTGAAAAAATTACAACATATGTTTGCAATAAAAGAAAATAATTGCAAAATGATGAAAATAATTGTAAATTGAAAAAATAACTAGAGTTTGAGATAAATAATAAAAAAATTAGAAAACTAATCAAAAAATAATTGAAAAAGACAAAAAGTAATTGAAAAATAAAGGGGGGCAAAGGTCAACTTTAGGATCAACTTTAAGGTCAACTTTAGGGTCAACTTTAGGGGGGCGCCAAAATGGTCACTGACTGAAGGAAAAGAAAAATTTTATCGAAAAAAAATTTTCAGGAGAAAAGGGCGCTAAATAGCATTTATGCCCCCCCTAAGAAAATTTCTAGATCCGGAACTGTAAAAAATTAATTGATAAAACCTATTGTTAATTGAAGTAAATAATAAGAATTTGTAAAAAATAATTGAAAGAATTACATAATATATTTGTAACAGTTCTTTTCTATTACGATTTCAATTATTTGCTACAATTTTCATCTGTTTTTATCATTTCTAAAACAATTTCTTCAATTTCTACTTATTTTCATTATTTTTTAATTTTTCCCTTAATTTTTAAATTTAATTTCTGCAAGTTTCAATTATTTTCTATAATTTTTCCAAATAAAACCTTTTTACTTTTAATTATTTCATTCGATATCAAATTAGTTTACTTATTTAATAATTAAATTTGAATTTTTTTCGTCATTTTTTCAATTATTTTTGCAAAATATGATTTTTGTTTTTTAAATTTTAATCCTTTTTTTCAAATTGTAAATTCATTTATCCACATTCTTATTAAGAAATTTATTTTTTGTCTGTAAATTTGCCATATGGAATTCCATAAAACGACTTTTTTACTCTATGAAATTTGCAGACGTATCATACACAAGTCGCCGCCCCTGGCACGTTTTTTTCCAAACACGATAACTCGTAAAGGGTTAAATGGATTTTAACCAAATTTGCTACGATTATTGTTTCTATTAAAACCTAAAATCTCACACAAGATTTTTGAGAAATACCGAATAGAACATTTTTTATTCTTAAACAAAATTTACAGTTTGTGTAAAACTTTAGATACTGTTTAAAATATTAAGAATTTAGAATTAAAAAATCGTTAATGTCTGATGAAAAATGTTAATTACTCTATTCTTTTCAAGCTCGAATTACGATTCTATAAAATTTAGCTGAACATCTAACGACATCCGAGGAGTTGGGAACTCCTTGATAGTAAAGAGGAAAAGAAGTTGTGAGATTGGATACCCACTATCGAGCTGTCGTAAGGTGGAAGTTTAAAGGTGGAAGACGGTAGTGCGGGAATCTGTAGACTTGTAGGTAAGAGTCGACTTGGACTGAGAGTCGAGTCGAGAGAAGAAAAATGATCCATTAATCTGAAACCCAAAGTCTGGCGGCGCCTGGCGTCGCGGCGGCGGCTATCCTCTACCACTTGACGTTCAAGCGCACCACGATCCTCTAATATGTCGACTTTGTTTAGGTTCTCGCAAAATTACATTTCCAACTTTTTACACCTATTTCACGCCACCCCTTTCTAATTTCCCCGAATTTAAATTTTCCACTATAAAATTGTACATTTATTTACATTATTTTCTATTTAGATTTATTTAGTGTCTATTTTCTATATTTAATACTATTGCATATTAAATTAATATAGATCATAATATAGATTAATTTACATCAATAAAGATATTACTATCATAATTAATCCGTATGTATATTAAATTTAATAACACGAAAAAAAAACTGTACCCTCTGGGATTCGAACCTTGAAGCATGAGCATAGAAAACGATGCCTTATTCATCACGGCCAAATATCCGGCTTGAAATTAATTAACAATATAAGCTTAAATTTATTAAATTTGGCAAAAAATTGTTACTATTACTCATTTAACGTGAAATTCGAATAATTGACGGTGATTATGAAAAACTTTTGTGTTTTTTGGGTTATTGCAAAATTACATTTTCAATTTTTTACACCTACTTCCTACGTCCCCTTTCTAATTTCTCCGAATTTAAATTTCCTACTGTAAAATTTTACGTTCATTTACACTATTTTATATTTCAAAACTTATTTAATACTATTATTACTAAATTAATATAATAATACATAATAAAATAAATACGTAATAAATACATAAATAAAGTCTAAATATTACCAACAAACTTAATTTGAACACATATTCAATTTAATAACACGAAAAAAAAACTGTACCCACCGGGAATCGAACCTTGAAGCATAAGCATAGAAAACGATGCCTTATTCATCACGCCCAAATATCCGACTGGAAATTAGTTAACAATTTAAGTTTAAATTTACCCAATTTTGCAAAAAATTGTCATAATGACTCATTTAAAGTGAAAAATTCGTGATTTAAATCGAATAATTGACGGTGAGGATTGAAAAAGTGTCGTGTTGTTTAAGTTTTCGCAATATTACATTTCCAGCTTTTTACACCTATTTCACACCTTCCTATTCTAATTTTCTAGAATTTAAATTTCCGACTCTAAAATTGTACATCTACCTCCACTATTTTCTATTTAAAACCTCACTTAATATTATTATATATTAAATTAATATAATAATATATATTAACTTCCATCAATAAAGATTAAATATTACCATCATACTTAATTCAAACACATATTCAATTTAATAACACGAAAAAAAACTGTATACACCGGGATTCGAACCTTGAAGGTTGAGCATTGAAAACGAGGCCTTATTTATCACGGCCAAATATCCGGCTTAGAATCATATTGAAAAATGGGAGAAATTCTTGAGTAAAAGTTTAACAAACTATAAAAAATGTAAGAAAAATATAAAAATAGTGAAAAATGAACTACAAAATAAAAATAGTAAGAATAAAAAAAATGTGAAAATTGTATAAACAAAATGACAAACTCCATTAAAAATGAAAAATTTTTAAAAATTATTCATAAATTGAAGAAAATTTAAAAAGGAATTTGTAAATAAATTTTAAACAATTTTAACAAAAATTTGTGTAATAAACCTTAGAATTTGAAAATTTCATGAAATAGTAAATAAATTTGCGAAAAAATAGACAAAATTGAAAGAAAATTGAATAAATTTACATAAAAAACGAGTTTATCTAAAAATAGTCAAATAAATGAAAAAAAAAATAGTATACTCCTCTCCTCTTCTAAGTTATCAAATTAAATAAGAAAATGAATAAAAATATTAATAAAATTTTCGAAATGTTATAAAACAAAAGTTGCATAAAATAACCTGGAATATTTTGCGTAAAAAGAAGAAAATCTACAAAACAAAAAAAATATTAGAAGCAAATAAAAGAAAAATTTTCAAAAAGTGATTAGCATTAAGAAATTGTATAAAAACACAAAAGAAATAGTTATAATAGTAATAAAATACTGATTATTATTATTAATAATTTTTTTTTTTACAATAAGAAATTTTTCGATAAAATGATATATATTTAAAATTTCAAAGAAATAGAAACATGATTATTAAATTAGAAAATCCATTATTAATAAATTAAACAATGATAATAGAAAATTATTATCAAGGATGGAAATAATGTTTTATAAAGTTAGAAAATTTTTAAAATATCGGAAAGATTTTAATTAACGTGGAATAGTATAGACATAGACAGTCTGAAAAAAAGTTAGTCCAAATGCATTATTTTGATTTCTGAAATACAAAACTCATATTTTAATGTAATATTTTTCAGTGGAGGTGTGAACAATTTTATTTTTCACAAAATGAGCAATTAAAAATTGCATTTTAATAAAAATTAAAGAAAATTTGTCGATTTAGAAGATTTGTCTAATTTGAGGTTTGATCATCCTAAATTTCCAAACGTCAAGTTTTTTTAACTTTCATCAAATTACCATTCTTTAAATATTCATTTTGTAAAAAATATAATTGTTCACGCTTTCACAGAAAAATATTACATATTTCCAAAATCAAAATAATATATTTGGACTAACTTTTTTTTCGATTAAAAAAATAATTAATATTTGATTTTTAAATGTTAAATTTTGAAATAATTGTCATTTAAAACTTCAAATAAAATAGGTAAATTTTGGGATTAAAACTTTTATAATGTATTTTTTTTTACAAATTCCCAGTTATCGTGAAAAATAAGGGATATTAGGGAAAAATTTTCAAATTACGGGGTTTTTTTTGGGACCAATTGCAAATTAGGTCATATTTAGGGAAATAGGGAAAACTGGGAATTCGTAAAGAAAACATTATAAAACTTTTAATCCCAAAGTTTAATTTATTTGAAGTTTTAAATTACACTTATTTCAAAATTTAACATTTAAAATGCAAAAATTAATTATTTTGCGACCCCTTTTATTTTAACAAGGAATGGTACATTTAATCGGAAAAAAGTTAGTAAAAATGCATTATTTAGATTTTTGAAATAGAAAACTTATAATTTCATGTAATATTTTTCCGTTAAAGTGTGAACAATTATATATTATACAAAATGAGTAATAAAAAATTCCAATTTGAAGAAAGCTAAAAAAAATTTGACATTCAGAAATTTAGGATGATCTAACCTTAAATTAGACAAAGCTTCTAAACGCTATTTTTTTAATTTTCACTAAACTGCAATTTTTAATTGCTCATTTTGCCTTAGAAGTCCGACATTACACTGTAAAAAATTCCTTTGGTAATTTTACCAAAAATTTTTTGGAAGCAAAAAACCCAAAGATTTCTTGGGTAAAAATACACAAGATTTTTGGTAATTTTACCTAAAGGTTTTGGGAAAATTACCCAAAAACATTTTGGTAAAAATACTTAACCCAAAAATGTTGGAAATTTTCCTAATACTTTTGGGAGAATTGCCAAATTTTTTTTGGTAAAAATACCGAAATTTGGAACAATTTCTAAAGCTTTTGGAAAATACACTTTACCCAAAAAAGTTGGAAAATTCCCGAAGAATTTAGGGAAAATTTCCAAAGGTTTTTTGATAAAATTACCCAAAATTGGGAAAATTAACAAATATTTTTGGTGAAAATGCATAAATTTTGTAAAATTACCAAGAATTTTTTGGAAAACTAAAAAAAATTGGAAAAATGACACAAAAATTTTTAGGTATAAATCCCAACATTTTTTACAATGTAGCTTTAATAACACGAAAAAAAAACTACACCCACCAGGATTCGAACCTTGAATCTCGATCACAGAAAACGATGCCTTATTCATCGCTACCAAATATTCTGCTTGAAATTTGTTAACAATTTAAGTATAAATTTACCAAAAAATAATACAATAAATCATTTAACGTGAAAAATTCGTGATTTAAATAGAATAATTGACGGCGACGATGAAAAAGAGTCGTGTCGTTTTTCAGGGTTCGATGAGACGATTCGACTTTTTTTGAAAGCGATGCTCCTTTCGTTGGCCATAAACGTCCCGGTCGTAATTTAAAATAAAGGAAGCATAACCGTGCATCTTAAACTCGGCAGAGTTGCCAGCAGGAGTAAGAAGAATCGACCGAAGAAAAGACAGAGGTCGAAGGAAAGAGTTGAAAAGAAAAGCCTGAAAGTAGTTTGAGAGAGAAAGAACAACTCGTTCAACTATTAGTGGCACGCCATTACCCTTTGGTGCATTCATAACAAGAGAAAAGAGCACACTCTTCTCTACTACCCTCGGCCCTTTCCACCCCCAAACCGACATTTCACCCTCCCGTTTCCTTCTCGCTATGTAACTCGAATTTATCGAAAAACCTTAAGCCAAAAACTTCTTTTCCATTTCCGCGACCGCAAAATTATCTCAGTACTTGAGCCATTAAAGAATTTCAATTTAAAATCTAATATACTAGAAGTAAAGTTGAGTTCAATCTTTGTGTCTTGTTCTGACCAAGAAACTATGGTAATAATCAGGGTTGCCACAAAAACATGATTTGAAAATTCCATAACTTTTCCAGGTTTTCCAGACCATTTTCACAAAAATTCCAGGTCCAAATATAAAATTATTTTAATAACTTTTTTGGTAGTTACAACGAAAAAAATATAAAATAATCAAATTAAATAAATAATAAAATATCAAATCAGGGTATCGAGTGACTTTTGAAGAAAATTTAAGGCGTTTTAAAAAGGTTTCAAGGTCAAAAATAATTTTTTTAAAGTTCACTTTTGATGTTATTTTTTTTTTATTTTGAGATTAAAGTTGATCAACAATTTCGTACTAAAAACTCAAAAAGAAATAATATATACCGACATATATTATTTTTCATCAAATTCTATGACCAAATATAAAATAAGTAGCAACATTAACACTCGCTGAAGGTCCTGAGAAACTTTGCAATATTTTTAGTCATTTAAAACAATACATTTTTGCAAATGCAGTAAATAATTAAACTTACGAGAATAATTACAAAATTAAAGAAAGTATCTGGAAAATGAAAAAAAAATTGATAATTAAAAACAAAATTCGATAAATGATTAGATCAATTGACAACTGAAAAAAATAATTGAACAAATTATTAAACAAAAAATATTAAACTAAGAAACTCAGAAACAAGGAAAAATTAAGAAAAATATAGGAATAATTGATGTGAATAATTGCAAATTGAACAACTGGATTAAAAATTGAAAAAAATTGAAAATTGAAGAATGGAATAGAAAATTAAAGAATATAATTAAACATAGAAAAATATATTTAAAAAGCTGAGAATTATGCAATATAGAAGAAAATAATTAAAAACTGAAAAATGTAATTGAAATTTTAAGAAAATAATAAAAAAAAAGAAGAAATAAATTGAAAATTGAAGACTGCAATTTCAAATTGAAAATAATAAGTGAGAAGTGAAGAAAATACTTAAAACTTGAAGAATTACATTAAAGATTAAGGAATTAAATTTAAATTTTAGGAAAATAATTGACAAATAAAAAAAAATTAGAAAACTGTTGAGAATAATTGACAACAGAATAAAATAATTTTCAAAAGTAAAGAATAATTATAAAATTTAGGAAAAATAATTGTACATTCAAAAATTTGTAGAAAATAATTGAAAATTGCTGAAAAGAATTAATAATTGAAAGAAATAATTGAAAAACGAGCAGTATAAATGAAGAATTGAAAAACATATTTGAAAAATAGCGAAAATAATAGACAATTGAAAACAAAATTCTAAAAATGACTAGATTAATAGACAACAAAACAATTTAAAAAAATTGAAGAATAATTACAAAATTTTAAGAGAATAATTGAAAAAATTGTAGGAAATAATTATAAATTGTAGAAAATAATTAATAATTGAAAGAAATAATTGAGAAATGACGAGAATAATAATTGGAGAAAATATTAAAAATTAAAGAAATAAATTAAAGATTAAAGAATTAAATTTAAATTGTAAAATAATAATTCATAATTAAAAGAAAAATTTCTAAATGGCTAAAATAATTAAATATTAAGAAAAATACTTGACAATTGAAAAAAGAAGTAAAAAAAGTTCGAAAAATGGCGAGATTAATTGAGAATAGAACAAAATTATTGAAAAAATTAAAGAATAATTACAAAATTGAAGGAAAATATTAAGTTGTTAGTTAAAAACTGAAGAAAATTATATAACTAATTTTAGAAAATAATTGAAAATGGAATAAATAAATTGAAAACTAAAGATTTAAATTGAAATGTGAAGAAAATAATTGATAATTGAAAGAAAAATTACAAAATGACGAAAATCATTGAGAATTGACAAAAAAATTCGAAAGCTGTCGAGAATAATCGACAACAGAACAAAATAATTAAAAAAATTAATGAATAATTATAAAATTTAAGTAGAATAATTTTATATTGAAAATCACTTTCTATTCATGATTTTAATCAAAGAAGTTTCACAGGAATGATTTCACTGGAAATCAGTTGATATTGACTAAATTGTTTTTAATTTTTTACTGATTGATAGATGGAAATAATTTTCAATTTTAGTAACAGCATTGAAAATTTTAATTATTTTCTATTGATCAATCAGGTAAATGTCACCGACAATTCAGCAGTTTTCAACTTATTTCGAATAAAATATCACTGATTCAATTAATAAAAATAGAAATTAATAATTGAATTAATTTTTTAAAACAACATTTTATAAAATTCCCTGACTTTTCCAGGTATTCCAGGTTTTGCATGACTTCAAAAAAATTCCATGACAATTCCAGGTTTCCCAGGTTTTCTAGGACTGTGGCAACCCTGTAATTTGGAATTTGTTGATAAAAATTTTAATTTTTCGGAAGAATGTAGATTCGAATCTCTCGTGATTTTGTAACTTTTTGGTATTTTAAATGTTTTTTCTCATTATAATTTACATCTCGACGATCGTTTGAAAAAGTAATGTACTTTTAATTTACTATCATAAATTTAAATTTCATACACTTGAGAATTAATTTTGATTAGATAAAATGATAACAATTAGGCAACTTTTTTAAAAATGTAGCAACGTCATAGACATTTGCATCATGCACTTAAGAAGTAAATTAATTTTCAGATTTTTGTAAGAATGTGCATTAGAAACAACTAATCATATCAAAAATGGTTTTACCAATCATGTAATAACTAGGTAGTTATTTTCAAATTATGTACAAGAGATAGATTATTTTTTTCTTAGTTTGTGGTTAATCTTGATCTGTATCAATTTTTATCACATAGTTTGATTTATACCTTTTAAATAGGGGTAACTGACCTATGATGGATAGCCATTCCAACAGTGGATAGCTTTAAATAATTACGAAATAAACTATAAATTTCAATCATAATAATGATTGCAACATTAAGCAATTAATATGCATTATTATAGCTTTCTAAGATTTGTTTCGGTATAATGAATAATTTTTAAAATCTTTAAACTTATCCACTGTTAGAGTACTATAAAATTCAAATAATAAAAATTACGAAATTGAAGAATATATCTGAAAAATGACGAAAATAATTGACACTTGAAAACAAAATCTAAAAAATGGCTAGATTAATACACAACCGAACAAAAAAAATATACAATTTTAAGAAAATAACAAAAAATTGAAAAAATTGTAGGAAATAATTGAGAATTGCGGAAAAAAATTAATAATTGAAGGAAATAGTTGAAAAATGACGAAAAAAACATTAAACTTAAAGAAAATAATTGCAAATCAAAAAATTAAGAAAATTATAGGAATAATTGTGGAAAATAATTGCACATTTAACAATTGGGTTGAAAAACGAAAAAAAATCATTAAAATTAAAAAAAATAATTGAAAGAATTCAATGAAGAAGAATTGAAAAAAGAGGAAGAAAATTGAAAAGAAGAATTTAATGTAATTGAAATTTAAAGAATTTACTTAAAAATTGAAAAAAAAGTAGTTGAAAAAAGCCGGGAATTAATTAATATAGAAGCAAGCAATTGAAAAAAGGTGATTATTTTTTAGTATTAAACAAAATAATTGAAATTGAAAAGTGGAATTTAAATTTGAAGAAAATAACTGAGAATTGAAGAGAATAGTTCTAGAATAATTGAATAATTGAATTAAATTATAAAACAATTTTTATGAGTGAAAAAAATAATTAAAAATCTGAGAATTATTGAATATTGAGGAATTAATTGAAAATCGATAAAAATAATTGATAATTAAAGAAAATATTTGAGAATTGAGAAAACCAATTAAAAATTGAAGAAATAAATAGGAAATTCACGAATTAAATTGAAATTTCAAGAAAATAATTAATAATTAAAAGAAAAATTACAATATGTTGAAAATAATTAACTATTAAACAAAAAAATTAACGATAGAAAAAAAATATAGAAAAATTATGAGAATAATCGGCATTTCATTATAAAGTATTCTTATTATTATTATAATAAATAATCAATCGACAATTCATTATTATCAATTGTCAATTAAAAGCAGATAAACATTAAAGGAAAAATTGTAGAAAATAAATTAAAATTAAAGAATTCGATTGGAAATTGAAGAATTGTATTGAAATTCCAAGAAAATAATTTATAATTGAGAAAATGCGAGAATTATTAAATATTAAATAAAATAATTGAAAAATGAAAAATGTAATTGAGAATTGAAGAAAATAATTGAATAATTGGATTTAAAATTAAAGAAACTTAATGACAATCGAAAAAAATAATAGGAAAAAGGCGATAATTTTTTAATATTAAAGAAAATAACTGGAAAATGAAAAGTGGAATTTAAATCTGCTGAAAATAACTGAAAATTGAAGAGAATAGTTCTAAACTTAAATAGTAGAATTGAAATTTTAAAACAATTTTTATAAGTAAAAAAAAGAATTGAAAAAATTAGAGAATTATTGAATTATTTAGAAATTAATTAAAAATCGATCAAAATAATTGAAAATAAAAGAAAATAATTTAAAAATAAAGAAATAATTTGAAAATTAAAGAATTATATGGAAATTTCAAGAAAGTAATTGACAATTAAAATAAAAATTACAATACAACGAAAATAATTAACTATTTACAATATTAACATAGATTCAAAAAATGGTGAGAATAATCGGCATTCCAAAAAATTTTTTTTCTAAAATTAATGAATAATCATAAAATTGAAGGAGAGTAAAAAGTTTTTCAAATGAAAACTTATGAAAATTGTGGAAAAAATTGTAGCAAAATAAATGAAAAATGAATATATCTATGGATAATTGAAAAATGTAAATTTCAAGAAAATAATCATTGATAACTGAGAAAATGCGAAAATTATTGAATATTGTGTAAAATAATTAAAAAACGAAGAATGCAATTGAAAACTGAAGAAAATAATAGATAATTGAAGAAAATAATTAAAAATTGAAAAATAAATTGAAGATTAAAAAATTAAATTGAAATTTTAAGAAAATAGTTGATTATTGAAAGAAAAATTACAAAATGACTAAAATAATTAAATATTAAAGAAAATAATCGAGAAATAATTAATTAAAATTTTGATTAGAAGATGCAGTAATTTGTTGATAAATATAATGATAAAATAAACATAAGTTTGATTAAAATAAGTATAAATTAAAACTTTTATTTATCAATTGAAATTAAAATTTAGTTAGCATTTCAATAAATTAAAGCTTAAATATATCGATGCTTAACTATTAATTTAGATTTTCATTAGTAAACAATTATCTTAAGATTTTAAAGATCTTAATTTCCAGTTGTTTAAATATTAATCAATTTAAACTTCTAAGCATGAACATTTTAAGTAATTTTTGTATTGATAGAATTAAATTTTAATTTACTAAAATTTTAGTGTATCGAAATGTCAGTTCAATATTTTAAAGTAAACTATATTTTTTATTAATCTTATTTTCTGTAAATGCAGTTACATTGATTCTCATCAAAATAGACTCTTAATTTTAATTGGTCTCTTTCATCTAATTTTTAATTAGGAATTAAATAAGTTTAATAATAATTTCCTCATGCAATAAAAAAGAAGCATTTTGAGATCTAGGATAGAACATTTATTTTAAGAAATTTAATTTAGTAGTTTTTTTTTAAAAAAATAACCTTGCAAGTTTTGAAATAAAAAAATTTTAATCATTAAGAATTAAACAAATGATTTTAGAAAGGTGTTTAAGAAACTTATAAAATATTTAAAAATGGTGATTGTTTTCTTTTCAATGATATAATAAAATTGATTATATTTCCTTATTTATTATTATTATATTACTTATTATTATACTTTTATTATAGAAGGCAATTAATAACACAACCCCACAACCACAACCACAACCCTAAAATGTCAAATTAATGTTTTTTTAAACAACTTTTTAACTGAAAAATAACGAAAGTAATTGACAATTGAAAATAAAACTTGAAAAATATTTACATAATTACGCAATTGAAAAAGAATAATTTAAAAAATTAAACAATAAAAAGAAAATAATATAAAGAAAATATTAAGATTATTAATATTAAGAAAATTATAGAAATAACTGTTGGAAATGATTGCAAATTGAAAAACTCAATTGAAAATCGACAAAAATAATTGAAATTCAAAAAAATAATAAAAACTTGATGATTATAAAATTTTAAGAGAATAATTTAAAAAATTGTTGCAAACAATTGAAAATTAAGGAGAATAAATAATAATTGAAAAAAATAGTTGAAAAGTAGAATAATTCACAATTGAAAAAAATAATTCAAAAAATCAAACAATATTAAATTTAAACAAAATAATTCAAAAACTATGAAAATCATAGGAATACCTATAATTGTTGGAAATAATTGAACATTAAACAACTAGATTGCAAATTGAAAAATTAATTATTGAATATAGAAGAAAATAATTGCAAAAAAGAGAGAATCTTTTAATATTAAAGACATTAATTTAAAATTGAAACATGGAATTTGAAATTTAAAGAAAATAAGTGTAGAATTAAACATTTGAATTCAAATTTTGAAACAATTTTTGTGACTGAAAAAAAATAATGGAAAATTGAATTAAAGTTAAAAATTAAATTGAAATTTAAAGAATATAATTAAAAATTGAAGAAATTATTTTAAAAAAGACGAGAATCATTAAATATATTTAAAAAATGGAAATGAAATATCTAAAATTGAAAAAAACATTTGAGAATTGAAGAAAATAGTTGTAGAATTGAACAACTGAATTGAACTTTAAAACAGTTTTTATAATTGAAAAAAATTATTGAAAAAAGTCGAGAATTGAAGAAAATTTTGAAAAATAATTCAAAATTAAAGAATTAAATTACATTTTTAAGAAGACAGATAAATAATAGAAAGAAAAATTACAAAATGATGAAATTATTAAATATTAAAGAAAATAATTGACAAATGTAAAAAAAATTTGAAAACTGTCGAAAATAATAAACAAGAGAACGAAATAATTAAAAAAGTTAGAGAATAGTTATAAAATTTTGAGAGAATAAGTGGAAGTTGAAAAAATTGTTTAAATTAATTAAAAATTGCGTAAAATAAATGATAATTGAACAAATACCTGAAAAACCAAAGAAATTTTACGCTACCCCCCCTTCCCCCCACACTATGTGTTACATAGTTTTTTCTCAAAATGCACTTCTACGGCATATGGTATATGGTCGAATTTTAAGAAAATCAATTATATCACAGTCAAATTAATTAAATAAAATTTTGTGTTCTCTACATTACAGAAGCGTTTAAAATTAACAAAGCTAACAATTCTAAATCTAAACTAGGTGTGAATTCTGTCCATTTCATGGACACTTCGCTTCCAATAAAGCAAAATAATTTGCTTCCTCATAGAGGAAGCAATAAATTTATTTATAACATAAAAAATAATAATTCAATTTTAAATTAATTATTATTTATTTTTATGCAAATAAGTAATAATAATAAAATAATAATAAATCAATATATATATTTTTTTCTATATTCCAAAACTTTATTTATTTATTTATTATAAATAAATAAAGTCAATTATTAGTCAATTATTTTTAGTCAATTCGTTTTGAGACAAAGAATATGATTCTTTTAATTCATTTGTTTGAATTTTTAGCAAGAAATTTTTTTTTGACAAAACACGAGATTTTTCAATAAAAAAAATTAAAAATTATGAATTAATACGTGAGTTTTTAGTCAAATATAAAATTTATATAGGTCACTCGATTTGTTTTGAGACAAGGAATATGATTTTGTAACTCGTTTGGTTGGTTTTTTAGCATGAAAATTTTTTTTGGCAAATCGCGAGATTTTTCGATGAAAAAAAATGAAAAATCATGAATTATTACGTGGGTTTTTAGTCAATTATATATTTTATATAGGTCAATCAATTCGTTTTGAGACAAGGAATATGATTTTGTTTGGTTGAATTTTTAGCATGAAAAATTTTTTTTTTTTAAAAAATTTCCAAAAACGAGATTTTTTGATGAAAAAAACTGAAAAATCATGAATTATTACGTGAGTTTTTGGTCAATTATATACTTTATATAGGTCAATCGATTCGTTTTGAAACAAGGAACATGATTTTTTCATTCATTTGTCTGAATTTTTAGCATGAAAAAATTTTTTGCCAAAAAACGATATTTTTGATGAAAAAAGGTGCTCAAAAAAATTTGATTGGGTATTTTCAAAAATCCCTGTGTCCAAATTTAGATATTTGTGAGCTTCATATGTCATCCAAATTTTATTAAAATCCGTTGAAGCGTTCTCGAGATATCCTGGCGACAAAAAATTTACCACATACACACACACATACACACACACACACACACATCTGGACATTTTCTCAGGAATGAAAATTTGAACTTTTCAGATGAAACTGAGTCGATTTACACTATTTTTGGAAAATCGAAAATCTTAACGATCACAACGCTTCCTCTATGAGGAAGCAAAATAAATACGTTCTCTTAAACCATTGTTTATAATTTTCTTTAAAAAAGCATCTAGCTCTGCCTTTTTCATTAGGATTTAAATTTACCAGCAGTCTTTTAAAAATGTCAAATAAACAAAAATAAACTGTGATCAATCTCCCTCTCTCCCAAATAGCTCAGCGCGATTATTAAATGATTAAATGATACAAATTCAGAATTAAGTAAAAAATAACTTTGATAAATTATCAATTTAAATTTGAAAATTAGAAATAGGGACAAAACTTCAAAATAGGGGGAAAAAGGGGGAATAGGGGACAGTCTGTGATCCCTGTAGGTAGTATATGAAAAAAAATTGATTTACGATAGTTTCTCAAACCATTTAGATCCACGAACAAATTCCCGGTTTTGTAACAAATTTCCCGTTCCCAAAAGATTTACTGTGTTTTCCCAGTCCAGCGGTTATTCTGCTCTAATATAAAAACGTAATCATTCTACTGTATATATAATATTTAATGTAAAATTATTCTATAAATTTATTCAGCAAATTTCCTAAATTCTCGATATCCGCCCGTTTGATCTTTGAGGAATTTTTATTTGGTCTAAAATAAAGAAGATTGGAGACAGTGAGGCGTAAATTCTCATGAAGGAGAGACTGGGGTGCCAATTTCCAATTGATCTTTCATTTCTGATCTTGCTATGCAGCCCACGCGGAGGCTTGGCGTCACACTGTTAACGTATATAGTAGAGAAGGTCACACGCGTTTACAAATTACATCGTGTGGAAACGTACGTATCGTAAATGTATGCATCTACGTTTGCATGTACTACGCGTGCATACGTAAGTGCATAAGCTCATTGTGGTGGGTTGGCAGGCACGGAGTGAATTGACCCCGGCGGAGTCGCAATTGATCCCAATTAGATTGCCCCTTCCAATGCTCCTCGTTCTCTCGGTGTAAAGTTCCCTCTGTCTTTTAAACTATCTCTCAATTCTTATCTCGCTTTTCTTCAACTTCTTTTCGTTTTTTCTTTTTTTTTCCCCTCCTTTTTTTTCAGTACCTCAATATCCTATCAGTTATCTTCCATTGACTATCGCTCCACGCTTCAGTTCAAAAATCTCATTTATCAAAAACTTTACCAACTCGATAGATTATAATGTCAATAGATGACCAAAAATCTAAACTAAACTGGTTTATTTAATGCTGGCAAAAAGATTTCGTAAAATTTAAATTTGTGCGGAAAAATTGAAATATTTTTGATGACTTTTCAATTTCTTCCTATACCTAGTTTCTTATACATCCTTGTCAATTAATACTTATCGAGGACATAATTACGATACTTCTGGATTCTCCCCAACGAGTTTATTTTTACGCACAAATAAAATTCTCCCTTTAATTTCTTTTTTTTTTCTTCTTACTTTTATTTGAACGCCTACACAATTCAGGTTTACTTGTTTTTTTTATAAGGATATAATATGTTCGTGATTAAATAGAACAGGGTAGAATTAAATTATTCAATGGAATAGGATCATTTTCTATCGAAGGATAAAAAGAGTCTTGAAATATAAATTATGGCTTGGTGCCGTTGATTTGAAACGCATTTTTCTTTACTTTTTTTTTAATATAACTTTTCTTTCATAATGTCTACACACACATATATTTTATAATATAAAAATTGATGTATTTTCTAAGGATAGTGTTATAATATCCCAGATGGAAGTTTTATTTTAATTAAAATACATTATTTTTAACATTTTAGTAAAACATTCTAATACTTTAACCATGATAATTAACCAAAATTTAAATTAAAAAATACTTCAAGTTTTTTTAATTCCTGACAAATTAATCTAGATAAATAAAAAGAAACTTGTGAAGCAGTTCACAGGTAAGCTTAGGGGCGAATGTAACTCAACAGGTGGGTCAGACAGGATAAGGGTTGGGTGCACTTTTATTTTTCTCGCTTCCCTTCAATCTACTTGGGAACAATTCCATGCTCTCCACTTATCAAGTTTTCGTTATTTTTTCCAATTCAGTAAAAATCACTTTGAAGAGAAACAGAGTCGAAAATTTGTCATCTTTTGTAATCATTTCTGCAGGCAAATAATTATCATGAATTTTTTTATTTTCTTTCTACCAAAACTAAAATGGCAATTAACAGAGCTAAAATCTAATTATTATCGATTATTTAAAAAAATACTTAGAAATTTTCTAACATTTCGAAAGAGGGATAAACAGTTTTCTTGATAGGTCCTAAAGTTCAAATTACCAGGAAAATTAAAAGACTGATAAAGCCTGTCAAGTGTCTTTAAATATGATGGATGTTCATTCTGAAAATTTATGTATCTCGTAAATGGAATATTAGAAACTGCAAGAAACAAAAGAACATATTTTGTGTTTCTATTCTAAACGAGTCGTATTATTTTTTCATCTTTGTTCCTGCAATTAGAACAAGTTTCGTTTAAAAACAATTAAAACAATCATTCTTGAAACATTAAGTATTTAAATATTAATTAAAAATCAACTTTAGTGTCTTTTTTTAAACAAAAACCAGTGAAAACTGGTAGAACATTCATTTACAAAATATATTACCCCAATTAATCATCGATTTACCGATACAAGCTTCTAATGGAAATTCGTGCCTTAAATGGCTATTAATGTAGAAATTTTTCGTATAGTAAAAAAGCAACGTCACTTGAAAGTTGACACGCTGATTACACGTCATCATATCCACTTGACCGATTAATGACTCGTTCAACCTTTCGGGAACAATGCTCCCTCTTAAATCAAATGCACTTATCTTTCGTATGAGTACATCGAAAATCAATTATTTTTCAAGTTTTCTTTCTTATGGTCGATTAACATTTTCCCAAGAAACAAGCAAATCTTAAAATTCATTAAAACACTGTTTTTTTTTTAAAACATAAAATTTATAAAAGTTGATCACTTAAAAATCAAATAAAGCTGATTAAATAAAACTGATCAATTAAAATTTTGATATTTTGATATTCTTCTTGATATTGATATAAATGAAAGTTTGATGAAAGGGTCAATTAACGTGAGGGGTCGAGTAATAGAATTTAATTTTGTCGAAAAAAATATGTAAATAATACATATATATATATATATATATATCAATCTGTGTAGTAATGAATAATCTAAAATTGATGATAGTAATGTTGTTCAATTTGATATTCAAGTTCAAGGTGAGAAATATGACCGGAAATATGTAACACATATCCGAATTCTTTTCTTCGGCTCAAGATTGTGTGACGTCACTCGGCTTTTGTTTCGCGTCGACAGATTTTTATCAAATTGTCACGAGATTCTGAAAGAAACTATATAATCTTCTCTGGCGTATCTGTCTGTATAATTCAGGCGTTAAGTGACAAGCATATGATAAGAGTCTGGCCTCGACTTTTACTAAGCAAACGATTCTTCACTGTAAATTCTATTTCCGCCTTTTTTCATCTTACGTAATCCATCCAAGTATTTTTACAAAATATCAGCAATTCTAATGATCCTGGGTAAATAAAACATAATACCAACACTAAGACTGCGTAAGATTAGAAAAAAAAGAAAATTTAACATTTTCGAGAAAAGGAAAAATTAATCAATTAGAGTATTAGACTATTAATTACACAGAAACAAAACAAAAAATTTTTTTGTCCCAGACACTACACTGGTGTATTTTTTATACGTATTTTTCTTTGCAAAATTCGAATCAGAAGGTAGATTGTTAGATTGGTTCTAATTTTTTGAATAACCTAAAAACAAATTTTGAAACCAATTAAAAACAAAAAAAAATATGTATTTTTTTTGGAACAATACGCTAATGTATTACTACGTACCTTTCCCCGCTGAAATTGAATCTGGAGTCAGAATAACTAAACTGACTAAAATTTTTGAGATAATCGCAAAAAAATGTTAAAAAAAAATCAAAAAATATTTTTTTTTACTGGTACAATATGCTAGTGTATTCCTACATATTTTTCTTTGCTGAATCAGAATCTGAAGTGGAAATAACAAGATTGGCTAACATTTTTAACTTAATCTCAAAAACTTTCTCAAAAACCCAAAAAAAACACGAAAATAATTTTTTTTTGTCCGGGACAATATCCTAGTGTATTTTTACGTATTTTTTCGCATAACCAGGATCGGAAGTCATGGTAACCAGATTGACAAACATTTTTCAGCAAATCTTAACAAGCCAGAATAACCTGATTGACTAAAATTTTTGAGATAATCTCAAAAAATTGCTCAAAAATCCGAAAAAAAAACGAAAATTTTTTTTTGTCCGGAACAATATCCTAGTGTATTTAAATGTATTTTTCTTCGCATAACCAGCAACGAAAATCATAATAACCGGATTGAATAAAATTTTTTTGATATTCTCAAAAAAATTCCTCAAAAACCCGAAAAAACCACACGACAAATTTTTTTTTGTTCGTACAATATGCTAGTGCATTCCTACATATTTGTCTTCTCTGATTCCAAATCCAAAGTCAAAAAACCAGATTGCCCAAAATTTTCTAAATAATTTCAGAAAATTGCTCAAAAACATGAAAATAACACGAAAATATTTTTATTTGTCCGGGACAATATCCTAGTGTATTTTTACGTATTTTTTTCGCATAACCAGGATCGGAAGTCATAATGACCAGATGGATTGAAATTTTTGAGATAATCACAAAAAAATTTCTCAAAAACCACCAAAAAAAATTTTTTTTCACCGGTACAATATGCTAGTGTATTTCTACGTAATGTTCTTCTCTGAATCCGATTCTGAATCAGAATAAACAGATTGACTAAAATTTTCGAGACATTATCAAAAAAATGCTTAAAAACCCGAAAAAACAAAAATATTTTTTTTTTTTTTTGACTGGTACAATATGCTAGTTTATTCATACGTATTTTTCTCCGCTGAATTAACATCCGAAGCCAGAATAACTAGAATGGCTAAAATTTTCGAGATAATCTCAAAAAATTGTTCAAATACTCGAAAAAAACACGAAAAAAAAATTTTTTTGTTCCAGACAATATCTCAGTGTATTTTTACGTATTTTTTTCGCATCAGAAACGAAAACCATAATAGCCGGATTGACTAAATTTTTTTAGATAATGTCAAAAAAATTGCTCAAAAACCCGGAAAAAACCCTGAAAAATTTTTTTTTTTTTGATCGGTACAATATGCTAGTGTATTTCTACGTATTTTTCTCCGCTGAATTAAAATCCGAAGCCAGAATAACTAGAATGGCTAAAATTTTCGAGATAATCTTGAAAAATTGTTCAAAAACCCGAAAAAAACACGAAAAAAAATTTTGTTGTCCCAGACAATATCTTAGTGTATTTTTACGTATTTTTTTCGAATAACCTGAAACGAAAATCATAATAACCGGATTGACTAAACTTTTTAAGATAATTTTAAAAAAATTACTCAAAAACCCGAAAAAACCCCGAAAATTTTTTTTTTTTTTGATCGGTACAATATGCTAGTGTATTCCTACATATTTTTCTTTTCTGATTCCGAATCCGAAGTTAGAAAAACCAGATTGGCTAAAATTTTTGAGATACTCTCAAAAAATTGCTCAAAAACCCGAGAAATCGTTTTTTTAGATTATCAAAAGAATTTGAGCCAATTTGGTTATTCTGACTTTGGATTCGGATTCAGTAGAGAAAAATACTTAGAAATACATTAGCATATTGTCCCGGGCAAAAAAATTAGTATTTTTTATTTTTTCGGGTTTTTGAGCAATTTTTTAAAATTGTCTTAATAATTTTGGCTAATCTAGTTATTCTTACTTCGAATTTGCATTCAGCGGAGAAAAATACGTAGAAATACCCTAGTGTAGTGTTCCGGAAAAAAAATTACTTTTGGTTACGATTTGTGTTTTTAGATTTTTTTGAGATTTTTTTTTGTGGCACTGTTTTATTAGATTAGATTTCAAAGAAAAAATTAACCTTATAATCATAACAAAATAATTATTTTGAATAATTAATCTTTAATTTTATTTGAGTTTCTTAAAATGTTTTGTTGGCAGTATCAAATATGTATGACGCATGCGCGTCATTATAACTTATTCATAAAAAAGCAAAATCAAACAAAAGTTTATAAACCTAACCTCGAAATCGATATGTCATACTGTTGATTATAGGAAAACAAATTTATTAACAAAGAATTTCCAATTTAAAATATCCGGACTTAACCAAGACGATTTATAAATTAAATGTTTTTTTAATAGAAAAAATTACCAAAACCTTTAAATCTCCTAAGTATATTTATATAATAGATAGACTTCAATTAAAAACGAATGGTCTTAAATCCAAAAAACATTATTTTATAAATAACTCATTACAACTTTTCTGTCTTAAAATTGACTTTAGTGATTATGTGCAAAATGTCATTTGCCTTAATTTCTCGAAATAACAAAAAATGTATTTATTAACTTTTGAAAACTTACTTCTTAAATACTTTAATCTAACCTAGAAGCAATAATTATGTATATTATTATTAATTTTATCGTATTTATTCCGCAGAATATACTTATACTAAATACTAGTAAAATTAAAGAATATATTGTAATTCTGTCGGATAAAAAAATTATTATAAATTAATTTAACAATTAAATTTAATACTAAATAATTAATTATTAATTAAATTGATTGAATACTAAATTTTTTTTAACTGACAACAAAATACAACAAAAGAATTTAGTCGCTTTTATATCAACAGAAAAAATTGGTTGAGCCAACAAAACATTTGTTTCGCATTTCAAATCTTTTTTTCGGTGATATTAATTAGTGAGATTTTTAATTAAATGACAAATTTCTAATAAAAATAAATGCCCATTGAGTATCTTTAGAAAAACATGGAGCCATTAAGAAATTTGTTAGAGAGAAGCGTCGATTTAACTCAACCTCTCTTCCTGTTCATCTCTCGTTTTTTGCTCAACTCCGGATATCGTGATTTCCTTGATATTGTGAGGACCAGGAAGGATCGATCACGAGGTTCGTCAGTCGGCTGGCAAGAAATCTGTTGTCGAGTCTAATTCCTTCAACGGCTAACTAATTAATCAAGAGAGCCGTTTCAACATTGAATTATAATTCGCTTGTACCGTTTTGGTCGATTACAATCTTTAAAAGGGAGCTCGTTAGGCTGCCAAGATAATTTTTCAAGAATTTAATTTTTTACCCCCGACTGACTTCCTTTGTTTTCACCCCTGAATTCTATTCATCAGCTCGGTTTTTATCGTGTCAAGAACCGAGAAAATTTTATCGTATTTACTTTATTAATTATTTATAAAAATATATTATATAAGATAATTATTAAAAAAATGTATTTAAGATAACATAGAATAAATTATTTTTAATATATCTTGATTGACATTTGCGACTTTTGATCAGTTCTGAGTAAGTTACTGAGACAAAAATAATGTTTAAAAATGCGGGTAAAAGTAAAAGTTTCATTTTTTTGTTTTCTAAAATCAATCATCTTATTAATATTATTATAAAGAGAATTACCTTTTAACTTTTAATACAGGAAATATAAAATTCTTTTCTAAAAACTGAAATGACGTCGAAAAACGATGCTTTATAAAGGGGAAAAAAGACTATTAAAATATATAAAACTCCTGTGATTGAAATAACTTGTAAAGTTGAATTTCTATTTTAATAGATTATAAATAAATATCTACTTGCTTCGAAAAAGCGTGAGTTTTAGAAAGAAAACCTAAAATTTGATATTCAATGCCAAATGTGACAGGTTAATCCGCCATGTTTTTTTAATCACGTGACTCTCGCTCCCATAAGAATTTTCTGCGCATGCGCACTTTTTTTATTAATCCCGCATTTATTGAAAAATGTGTTTTAAAAATATAGTAAAAATGATTCTTAAATGTACAATTATTATAACTATTATTAATACAAATAATAATAATAATAATAATAATAATAACCTGATAAACATGAAACTTTATACAAACCATTTTTACCTTAATATACTTCATTATTAAAAACAAATATTATTTATTTTCGGCCAAGTTATTAACGATTGCCAATTTACCCAAATAGGCATTTTACCCGGTTCTCCCCTATCCAATCATCAAATTCAATTCAATAGCAAATTATGAAATTATACTTATTAAATTATTAAAAAAAAATAATGAAGAATATGTATTTTGTTTTATGAAATAAATCACGATTTTATTAGTTCGAACAAAAGAAAAATGTATTACAAAGATTTATTTAATCCTAGAAATGTGTTACGAGTTTTTTTTTCTTCAATAAGAAGTATAAATTTCACTGATCCGGAATAAGATTCCTTTCAAAAACAGCCTCATTCAGAATTATTGTGATTTTTTCTCCTAAGTTATGTTTTTGAAACAATCCAAATTATTAATTATACATATATAATATTATCTTACCTGAAAAATATTTACTACTTTTATAACCAAGTTACATTAAAAAATTGTAAAAATGTATAAACTTTATTGATAATTAGCATAATTTAAAGCGGTATTACACCCAGGGTCGCGTTCAGTCATTGAAGACTCTTATCACTCAATGTAACCAAAACTTTTAACTACAGCCAATCCAACCGATAAGACACTTTATAAATAACAATTGTAGTACATTTCCATTGCTCATTGTGCGATAGTTTCAGAACTTAAATTTTTTAAGGATACTTCCTTCTATTTTTTTGCCTTTGCAAAATATTAATAAAAATCAATTCTATTTATAATTTTGTGAGTTTATAAATGAAGCAAATTAATTCAGAATCAAATTTTCAATAAACTGGTAATTTTTTAAATTGAATCTCATCGATGATCATCTTTTTTATCATTAAATAAAGATATCTTAGCGAATAGTATCACACACAATCTTCAGTGTCCTTCTCGATAATCTTATCGTATTCAATAAATGATTGATCTTCAACGGAAATTATTACGTGAGCACGAGCAGAATTTTTGTCACACGCAAGGTCGATTTTTCTGCTTTTTTAGCAAAATTGCAAAACTCGAAATAATTGCGTTTTATTTTAATTTTTTTTTTATTATTATTTTTTCTGAGGATTTACTTCGTTTTAAAAATTCTGAAACCCAGTAAAATTGAATAGTAAAAATAATAACTCATCTAAAAAACTGACAAAAAAGAAAAAAGTATAAATAGTGGGATTTAATTTAAAAAGGAAGAATTCAAAATAAAGATATTGAAAATATGTGCAATTTGGTTGACAATCATATTTCGCGGTTGAGGAACACATATTCGAAAATTATGGAGCAAAACGAATGTCTAGATGAAAGATAGAATTAGACGGAATTACCAAGAAGGCAGTCGCGAAACGAAAGACCTTCATTGCTGGTGACAACGACCTAGGAATAACATCTATAGGGTGATCATGAAATTCATGGCAAATGAAAATCTGCTGGAAATTCGATCAATTTTTTCCCCTCTAAACAGTAATAAATAATTTTCATAGAAAAAAATAAAAATGACGAATTTGTCAGTTTAGGTAAAAAACATGCGTACTACCGAAAGAAACTAAAAATAATTTTTAAAATTTAATACAAATCATTTGAAAATAAAGATTGGTCATTAATATAAAATGAAACAATCGCCACACTAGATCCGCTATTTGGAATTTTTTCAATTTAACCTCATTTTTGTAATTAGAGACCAAGAAAACCTCTAGATATTTACTTTTACCGAAATCCATCATTTTTTAATATTTTTCGTCCGTCATTTTGAATTTATTAAATTTAATAACAGATTCTTAATAGGCGATATCGTAAACTTCTAGATATTTACTTTCACTAAAATCCATCAAGTTTTAATATTCTCCGTCCGCTATTTTGGATCCGACACTTTAAATTTATTCAATTTGACAACAGATTCGAAAATCTTAATTTACTAATTTTAAAAAAGGAATGTTTCTAGGTCTATTATTCGAATTGGAACTTTGCACACCAACAGATTTTTATTTAATAATTAACTTTTAAACTTGATGCCACAATTCATAAGATTCAAAATGGCGGACCAAATTAAAAAATTACTAAAATTCGTTTGAAACTTGTAAATCGGGAGTTTTCGGTACCGCTGAATTTTCTTTAAAAGAAAAGATAATTTAAAAACTGACAAATAAAGAAATTACATAAAGAAAATGTAAATTTTACAAAAAAATGGAAATCATTATTTCTACAAATTTCAGGTGAAATGTAAACTTCATACAAACCAATTGATTAGTTATTTAATGTAAAAGACTTTTTCTAAAGGAACTGTGGTTATAAAAATATAGTTTTAGATGTTATAAAAGAAAAGAATGTTTTTTAATTTTTTTTTGCGAAAAACGATATTTGTAGATGAAAAATGATGCTAGAAACAATTAAGTCAATATTTTTAAAAATTACCGTGTCCAAATTCAGATATTTATGAGCCTAATCAACCTACGAAATTTTATTGAAATGCGTCTAAACGTTCTCGAGATATCAAGACAACAAAAAGTTACTACACACACACACATACACACGCTTTGGATATTTGCTTAACCCATTAACGCTCACGTGGACGAATTTTTAAAATTAAAATTCAGCGGTTTTGTTTGATTTAGAAAAATATTTCTAAAATATAAAAATCATAGTTTCTTATGTGAAATTTTATGCTCTTTTAGGTTCCGAAATCAAAATTCGTGCAAGAAATTTTGTTCCAAAGTTACATTATTTAAAAAAAAACACGCCTTTTTTAAGTTTTCTTCTTTTCATACATTCTACACAGAGAAGCAACTTTTGGAATATTATGACGATTCAAAATCTCTTCATGAACATTTAAGTTTTTAAAAAATCAAGACTCATTTCAAAATTTAATAAGGAGGCCTTAAATATGGCCTTTTAATATCAACTCTTGTTTTAAATTGTTTATTTGCCGAAGTAAATGGGATTTTTTGGAGTCCCTTGATATGAATTTTGTGTTAAAAAGAAATTTTCAATTTTTCCAATTTAAAATAACGGACTCAAAAATTTTGAATCTTTAATAAAATAAAAACAAAAGATTCAATTTATGGGGATTTTCGAGGATACTTATTTACAAATTTGACGTCAAAATGTGCATTTTCAAAATCTTTTTCGAACATTTGAGAATTTAAAAATATTTATCTAAAAACAAATTATTTCATAGATATTATTGAAAAAATTATTATCATAAAACTGTTAAACAACTTTAAAAAGTTAGTGTGTTGCATTAAGGGCATGTGATAGAGAATGACGTCACTGGTATTGGCAAAACTTGTCCAGAAACTTTCTCTTTAAATAATAAATATTTTGACACCAAACTTCATAAAATTACTTAAAAATAAGATGAAAAAGGTCTACCTAACCTAAATTTGTTTGAATTTTGCTTTAAAATGAATTTTCTTAAATTTGCAAAAATAAGTCAAGTTTTCAAAAAATTAATATTGAGGCAAATTTCAAAAAAAAACTTGGGCCAGGTAGACCTTTCTGGTAGTATTTTAAGTAATTCTTGAAAGTTTGGTGTTAACATATTTGTTATTTTGCGATCAAGTTAATGGATAATTTTTATATAAATCGGTCCTTATTAAATTTTTTGTGTCAAAATTTTGACACAATAATATATTGAAAAATATTCATTTTTAACGATTTTATAGGAAATTTACAAAAAAAGATTTTTTTCTGTATGTAAAAATAGATAATTTTTCACCATAATATGTATATCTATAATATATAAAACTCATCAAGAAAAATTTTTTCAGACAATATTTGGATGGACGAGAGATTTCAAGATTAAGATCAATATTGCCTCAAATATCGTATCGTGTTGTTATCGACAGTTTTACCGAAATGACTTTCGGTAAAATAAATTTTCGACTAAATAACTATTCTGCATTATTAATAATCTGTGCATTTTATTTTCTGCAAAATTAATATTTGGCCAAATTAACATTCTATTGATATTCTATAAAATTAGCACTCTGCAAAATTTAGATTCTGCAATATTTATATTCCGTAAAATTAATATTCTATTAAAATTGGATTAGCACAAATTGAGATTCGGTCAAAATGATTTTTGGTAAAATTAATTTTCGATTCAATAACAAGTCTGGAATATTAATATTCTGTACATCTGATTTTCTGCAAAATTAATATTTTATTGATATTCTAGAAAATTAGTATTCTGCAAAATTTAAACTCTGTAAAATTTATATTCTTCAAAATTAATATTCTATTAAAATTGGATTGGCACAAATATAGATTGGGTCAAAATGACTTTCGGTAAAATTAATTTTTCATTCAACAACGATTCTATCAAAATCCGATTCGCACAAATAGAGTTTCGATAAAAATGACTTTTGGTAAAATTAATATTAATTAATATTCGGTTAAAATTAGATTGGCACAAATTGAGATTAGGTCAAAATGCCTTTCGGAAAAATTAATTTTTGATTCAATAACGATTCAGCAAAATTAATATTCAACAAAATTAACATTCTGCAGAATTTATATTCTGTAAAATTAGCATTCTGCAAAATATTGATTTTGCAAATTTTGATTCTGTAAAATTTTGATTACGCAAAATTTAGATTTTGTAAAATTTATATTCTTTAAAATTAATATTCTATTAAAATTAGATGCGCACGAATTGAGATTCGATCAAAATGACTTTCGGTAGAATTAATTTTCGATTCATGAACGAATCTGTAATATTAATATGTTGTATATTTGATTTTCTGCTAAATCAATATTATTTCATGTTGGCATTCTATAAAATTAAGATTCCCAAAAAAAAAAAATCCTATCAAATCATTATTTTAACAAATTTGCTTTAGAATATTTTCATGTTTCTCGAGGACCTATTAAATTACTCCCGGTAGTGGAGGAGTAGTCAAATCCAGAAAAAATATTTTTGAGTACAGCTGAAAAATTGTCAAATCTATATACTAAGAATTTTTTTTAGATTGTATATTACGGTGGTCCATAAGACGAAAGTCTGAAATGTTTTACTCCTGCCCCCCAAAAAGTTTCCAAATTGAAAAAAATACCCCTATTTTTTAATTTTAAAATCGGACAATATTTAGGGGTGGCTCAACCATGAATTTTTGTATGGAAGAAACGCAATTTTCCGAAAATTTGCAATAAAATCGTCAAAAATTACTTAAATCATTTATGCACCAAATCAGTTCTTGAAATGTGTTTAAAAAACCGTATTCCATAATTTATTTATTAATTTGTTGATATTAACTATTATTAATTTTTGGATTTTTTTTTAATTTTGGTGGTTTTTTGAAAGTGCATAAAAAATAGTTAACATCAAAAAATTAATAAATAAATTATGGAATATTGTTTTTTAAACACTTTTCAAGAACTGATTCGGTGCATAAATGATTTAAGTGATTTTGGACGATTTTATTGCAAATTTACGAAAAAGTACATTTTTTTCATGCAAAATACATGGGAAACTTCATGGACTTTGAGCCACCGGTAAATATTGTCCGATTTCAAAATAAAAAAATAGGGTAGTGGCACCAATAAAAGAACTGACCAGTGAAAGAACATAATTGATCATTTTCCTTAATAATTTAAAAATTACAGTTTCTATTATGGTAGTTAATATGTTTTTATGAACTTAATTACTTCTAAATCTTGTATATGACAAAACATCAGACTTAAGATGCAAATTACTTTAAAAAATAAATTTTAAAAAATTTAGTAGGTTACGTATACCTCTCACTAAAAGAACATCGCTCTGATCACGTCATAATCATTTTTATATTTCTTCTGTAAAAACTGCTTCAATTGATATAGTTTTTTTTAATTCACTTAAGAATATGTCTCTTAATTATTTTCATCGTTAAAAAAATCCAATTATTCATCAAATATTATTAAAACATGCACATTTCTTTATTGGATTTGCATTTGATCAGTTTCCAGTGAAAGAATTTCATTTATTTGCATGCAAAAGAACGGCGTGAAGTAGCTGACAAATGATATAATATTTGACATTGCAAGTAATCAAAAGAAACAAACAAATTGGTTAGAAGATTTCTCTAAAATGTCCATAATAAATCCAAAGTAACTAAAAACTGCAATATCTAAGCTTTATTTTCACACAAGTTTCAAGAAAATCTGAGGAGGGGCGTTTTGAGATATTAAGAGTTTTAGATTTTAAATACGAATTTCTCTATGAAATTAAAAAACAATTTAAAAATAAAAAGACCAATTGAAAGAGCATTAAATTCTCTTTTAAAATAGTGTATAATATATTATACACTGAAAAAATAGCAATGTAATCATAACAAAATAGTTTTGTTAATGATTTTTTGTTGGCTTTGTCAAATTTCAGAGTTAGAATTACCAAAAAACAGTTTAAATTATAAAATAATTTGTAGTATTTAATAAAAATTTTGTTTGAGTTTATTAAAATCTTTTGTTGGCATTACCAAATATGTGATGGCGCATGCGCATTCTATACGATCCTGTTTGACGCATGTTCTCGTCTGGTTTTCATAAAGACATCGATATAAATTGGAATTTTTTGTTTTTTAAAACAAAAAAAAAAGAATATTATATAATGGGTGATAACTAAATCAAATGTCTACAAAGTTAACATTTGAAATTAAAAAAATATAACTATAAAATATACTTTATAAAGATAATAAAAAGGGACTTATTTATGATTTTATGTTTAGTGACACAATTGACAGAATGTATTGCTGAATGATACATAAGTCGATAATTAGTCATATAAGTGAATAAATATTATGGTTTTTTAAAAGAGTAAATTTATATTTCGATTCTTACGTGGCAGGTTAATAAACGTTTAAGCACAATATGTTGTTTTCAAGAATCTAAACCTAACCTATAAAACTATCTACTTTATATTCTGTTTTTTTTTTGTGGAAAATACTTTATTTAACATAAGAAATAATTAAGGAATAATTCCATTTTTAATAGTATGAAACTACTTTCAATTATTGTTTTAAAAATTAAAAATAAACACATGTTTTTAAATAAATTTCATGCCTAGAAATATTTACGTGTATTATTATAACTACACATTATTTCACAGTAAGATACAAAAAATATTAAATATTTTTTAATTAAAAACATTCATTTATTTAACAAATCAAAACAATATTGGAGTTTCCATTTGCACAATCTGTGTTTAACTTTTTTTTCTTTATTATAATAGCCATCAAAATATTTGTTAAGCTCTAAAAATTTTTGTTGGGACTACCAAATTTTTTTGTTGAAATTACCCTAAATAATTAACAAAAGAATTTTGTTGGCACAACAAAATAATTTTGTTGAGTGTATATCAACAAAAGAATTTGGTTGAGCCAACAAAATTTTTGTTCAGCCAAACAAACCTTTTTTTCAGTGTAAATAATTTAATTTTCATCAAATAAATTTTATTTAAAAATATACCTTTTTGCGATCGTCTTTTGTAGGTGGAACGATTTGAAATAGAATAGCCCTTATATAATTTAAATTTGACCTTTATATTCTACAATTAAAAAACTGTTGAAAAAATATTTGCAAGACCATTCTCATTACTTGCATTGAAAAATAATTAATGTTAAAAATATGCTCTTCCTTAATTGTTCTTTCACTGGTTCCGTATTTTTTTCGATTTGGTAACTTTTTGGGGGTAGGAGCAAAACATTTCAAAAAAAATGTTTACTGTACATTTTTGGAGCAGCCTAGTTGTATATGGGCGATTCTTACGTAACTGCCCTACTTGGAGCGTTGAAAAAATACACCTAAATTAAAAATATATTCTGAAGTGTATTAGTGAATTTTAAAGGTATATATGAGAGTAACTGAAAACCAAATATACATAAATATATATATAATAACTTCTATTATATTGCACCATAACTGCTGAAATTTCTGCTCCGTGGCGTGTCCCTTTTGCAAAATGTTAACTTTAATTTAATCATTTTCGGTGAAAATATCATTATTATAACTCAGACTTTTTCAAGCATAAAGTGTCTATATTTATGAACAATTTAGGTTTATATTGCACTTCATAATACCTTTTTCATACTTAAAAATCTGTAAAAATATTTTGTCCCTCAATTTTTCCAATTTTTGAACGCAATCTGTAGACTTATAATTAAGGTGTCATGTGTTTAGTTATTACGCCTTTTAATGAGTTAAATCTCAATTTTGATCCATTAGCACTAAATCGCATGTGAAAAAAGTTTTAAAAAAGAAAAATTTTTACTTAAAAAAAAATTATTTTTGTGAAAATCGCATGCGTACAAAAAAAGCGTTCAGTTCCATGTCATTACTATTATATTACTGTAACAACTATTTGATAGTATTGTTACCATTTTCTTTAAGTTTTCATATGAAAAAAGCGATCTGCAGAAGGAATAGATTTATTTTGCAATATTGTAGAAGTGAGGTTAGAATAAATGTCAAATTTCAGCTCCATGGCCTATATGAAGTGTTCAGTGTGCTTCATGCAGAGAAACTTTTTTATCTGTGGTGGTTATTTTAAAATATTATTCTATAAAGTAGTTTAGCAATGCCGGATTACAATGCTCGATCTCGATTTCAAATTATCCAAAAAATAAAACGAAATATTCATTATTAAATATTGTATTTGCTGTTCTTTTATAAAATTTTATATATGTTAACTAATATCTAAAATACTGTTAAAATATTAAATAATTTATGAATTTATTATTTATTTTCGTTTTAGCAAAATATCAAAAAGACATTTTTATTTTGTACAATATATTTGGAATAAAAGAATGCGGTTCAGCTCCACATGGAATCCAATTTTCAAAAATTTGCTATTATTTTCGTATAAATATAGTTGTAGTAAAATCGTTTAAAATATACTTATATTACACCCTAATAAGAAAAATAAGCGCAGAGAAACATTGAATAAAAAAAATTTTTTTTTTTACCAAAACTTATCTTGAAATCGGGCAGTTACGCAAGAATCGATCATATGAGAAAATAATGAATTTCGCTTGTAACAGAACTGCTTGGATTGTTGTACTGATGAATCTAAACGGACACCATGTATATCAGTATTACGGTTCATTTTACGCACACGGAAGAAGACGCGTGCCTAAACCAGGTTAGCTTTCATACAACTATAAGTATATTCGTAGAACATGTGAAATTCAAAGCAATGAAAGCGTCGCGCCTGCATTACTCGTTAATCTTCGCCCAGGCAGTTACAATAGAGGAATAGGGCCTTGATTAATTTACGAAGACCAGCTGCGGCACTTCGCGTGACATCTTGCAGTTAATGCGAGGTGCTGGGGTTGTCATCGATCCGATACCTACTGCAAATTACAGGAATACCGTCGTCGCGAATGCCTGTTTCCCTCCCAATTAATTTAATGGCCTCCAATTCACGACCCCCTCTTTGCCGGAAAAGCGAGTACACCTTCGTGCGTGTCATCCAACATGTTCACTATTATCAGTGATCGATTTAGAGACTACGTGGGGTCTTCTTCTGTCTCTCAGTTTCCAGCCAGTCTATTCATTATTACATATAACTCTTTACTCGCACTTTATACGGTTAAAAATCAATTTCTCTATACTATGTTCTTTATTTATATCATGCTCCTTTATTTATTATCTTCACACAAATTGTAGTCTAAAGTTGAATGTAAAGTTCCCAATGCAAAAGTTTATAAACTTGTCAAACTACATTTTATTAATAATGCAATAGTTGGTATCATTATTGTCATTTGTGTATGACATACTTAGTTTGGAAACAATTATTTTCAAGTATAGCTCTACATAGGCAGGTAAATTAAGTTTGTGTCATATACTTTTCTATTGTGGACTTTATGATACTAAATTTGCTCAAGAGGTCTCTAGATGAGTAGAAGAAATAAGTTAATTTTATATACTAAACTGTTGAACAATTTAGGGAAAAAGTGCCAGAGAAGGCAATTTTTATGTAGGGGATTCTGAGATTCGGAAAAGGCATTTGAATCGTACAGAATAATCCTGGTATGCAAATTTTTAAAGAAAGATTTTTTAGTTTTGGTATTTTAACACAAAACTTGTATATAAGTATATATAAGTATAAAAATATATAAGTATAAAAATATATAAGTATATATTAGTATATAAGAAAGTTAAAAGGTGTTCAAGTTTTCACGAGATACTGCTGAAATGGACGAGGCACCCTAAAGTGGAACTCCAACATAACACTCACAGCAACAAGTGTGGCAAACCCTTACCTCAACTACCTTCTCTACAAGCCTTCACACCCTCTTCACTGAAATAAAACCCTTTATAAACTTCTACTTTATAAAGTGAATTAACCAGCAAACAGATTTTTCACAATGAAGATTTCACCCTTTTCAAACAAAATACAATTACAACTTATCATGGTTATTAATTGTTTTCAAACATCAGTTGAAACCTTATTACGATTTACTCGAATATTAAGGATGCTTATACCCTCAAGCGGTTCTCATTCTATCGGACCATGATACTCAATATTTTTTTAATTCCATTTCGTCTTATAATTTGGTTTCTCTATAGTATTTTGTAGTTAAAATCATTACACAAACAAATATTATTGAAAAAAAATTTTTTTTTTGAAAATTACAACTTTTTAAAATTTTGTATTCCTGATTATTTCAAAAAAGTGAAGGATTTCTACCCTTAAATAACATTTTCTTAACAACGGAACGGTAAATTAATTAAATATTATTGTAAAAGCTGTATTCTATTACAGTTTAAAATATATTAGTTTTTTAAAAAAATGTGTAGAACTGTGTTTTTTAAATTAATCAAAATATAGTCATTTTGCGCGTTTTGTTACTTTTTCCATGTAAAAGTCCCGGGCCCGTATCATTTTGACACAAATTTTTTCGGGCAACTTGTTAAATTGTACTCCCGAAGATGAATGTTATATTTTACTCCTTTTGAAATCAAAGATTTTTTAGTCTTACTTATTAAATAATTGATTTTAATACATTAAATTAATATTAAAAGACTTAATTAATCCATTAAGTTCAATTATTGAATAATTAAAACTTAAAAATCTTTGATTTCAGAAGGAGTAAAATATAACATTCATCTTCCGGAGTACAATATAACAAGTTGCCCAAAACAATTTGTGTCAAAATGATACGGGCCCAAAGTCCCAACTTTATAAATTTATATCTTAAAAACAGAACGGTAAAATTTAATAAAATTATAACAGTACATGTAAAGTAATGCATTTATTATGTCATTGAAATTTTATAAGAATCTGTAGAAAATGGTTTTTTGGATAAACCTCCTTAAAATCAATTTTTTCTTCGTGAGAGGTATTTTTCGAAAATGTGCACGGAAAGATATTTGTTTCAAAATTTAACAAACAAATAATAATAACCTTTTAAATTATTAAATGAATGCATTCAAAAATTGATTTAAAATTTAATAGTTATAGACAATTTTAAACCAGTTCTTTGAGAGAAATGTTTTCTTGTACCAATGTATTTTTATATTGAATCAAATAAATTACCTTTAGAATCACACCGAGTATAATCAGTCTTGGATTAAGGATAATATATTTTTGATCCAAGTATACATTCTTGGATCAAGGACATTATATTGTTGATCCAAGTATACATTCTTGGATCAAGGACATTATATTGTTGATCCAAGTATACATTCTTAGATCAAAGATAATATATTGTTGATCCGAGTAAACATTCTTGGTTCAAGGATAATTATCTTGCTCTCAGAATAATTGTTATTGGTAATAAGAATCTTTGGTAATCTAAAAATCATTATTCTTCGTTTAAGCGTAATTATTTTTTATCAAAGCATATAGTCAAAGCACACTTTTATTCTTGGTAAAAGAAATCTTTTCTCAGTCTAATGAACAGTTTTAAACAAGACCTAAATAGTATTTAATTATATAAACAGTTTTGGATAATTGAGAAATAATTCTAAAATATTTTAAAATAATTGAAAACAGTTTTTAAAAGTTCAAAACAGTTTGGAACCAGTTTTAGAAGGTTTCAAAGAAACTCTAAGCAGCTTTTGATTTATTTCGAACGTTTTTAACAATTTCTAAACAGTTCTAAAATTTAACAGTTCAAAACTAGTTATAAAAAATTTCGGACTGGTTAGAAACAATTTAAAACTGTTTTAAACAAGTTTTAACCAGGATTAAGTTATAAAGAGTTTTAAGAAACACCAAAAAGTTAAAGGATATTTTAAACTAGTTCCAAACAGTTTTGAAGAATTTCTACAAGTTTTGTAATAAGTTCCAAACAATTTTTAACCAGTTTTAAACTAGTTTTTAGTAGTTTTAAAAAAGTTCTAAAAGATTTTAAGTAGCCTTAAACATATTCAATAGTTTTAAATTAGTTATAAATAATTTCAGACAAATTTTAAACCATTTTTAACAATTTCTAAATTTTTAAATTTAAAATTTAAAATTTTTAAGTGAATCCTAAATAATTTTAAACAGTTCTAAGATAGTTCTGAACAGTTTTAAACCAGTTATAAATAGTTTAAAACTAGTTCTAAAGTGTTCAAAATAGTTTTCAAAATTTTTAATCATTCTAAGCAGCTCTGAACAGTTTTGAACAAGTTATAAAAAGGTTTAAAGTAGACATAAATGGTATTAAATTCTAATAAATTTTGAGTAATTTAAAACAATAATGAACAAGGTTTTATCTATTTTAAACGAGTTTAATACAGTTTTAAGTAGATTTAAGGAATAATAACAAGTTTGAACAATTACTAATAAGTTTTAAAGAATTTCTTAAAAGTTTTAAACAATTCTTCAAAAGTTTTAAACAAGTTCTAAACAATTACAAGTAGTTTTAAACAATATAACAGTTTGAAACTAGTTTTAAACCTGTTTTAAATAGTTTTGTGAAGTTTCTTAAGTGTTTTTATCAGTTTTTAATAGTTTTGACAGGTTTTAAACGATTTTAAGTATTTAACATTTCTAAAATAGTTCTGAACCTTTCTAAACTAGTTCTAAACCTTTTTAAACTAGCTCTAAACCGTTTTAAACAAGTTATAAGTAGTTTTTAATTGCTTTGGTAATTTTAAGCAGCTCTCAGGAATTTTGAACAAGTTATGAACAGGTTTAAAGTAGTCATAAATGGTATTAAGTTCTAAACAATTTTGAGTAATTTAAAATAATTTAAAACTATCATGAACCAGTTTTGTCCGTTTGAAACATGTACTACACAGTTTTAGACAGTTCTAAAAAATTGCAACAAGTTCTGAACCATTTCTGAAAAGTTTTAAATAAGTTCTCAAAAATTTCAAGTAGTTTTTAATAAATAGTTTAAAGCTATATCTAAACAATTTTAAGTAGTTTTAAACAATATAACAGTTTGAAACTAGTTTTAAACCTGTTCTAAATAGTTTTATGCTGTTTCTAAAATGTTTTTGGTAGTTTTTAATAGTGTTAAACAGCTTGGAATAGATTTGGTTATTCTAGCCAATGTTTGGTTATTCTTAGCAGTTTTAAACTAGTTATATAAAGTTTTTTTTTGAACTATTTATAAATTTATCGAATTCAATATTTTTTTTTTTTTGTTTGAAAGAGCCGTATAAATAGTCTATAAAAACGCAAAAATCTACCTTCTTCACATTATACCATAAGCATTAGAGTGGCCGTTAAAAATGACATTATGGAATTTTGTCCAATTCCGGGTCTCATTTTCTCACAAATTCAAAAAATATAGATACGTATTTTTTTTTAAATTAATATTTAGTGGTGCCTTACGCTATTAATCAATTTTTTAATTTTTATGTCCGCCATATTGGATCCGCCATTTTGAATTTTTGAAATCTGACTTTAGATTTGTAATCACCGACTTTAAAAACAATCGAAATCATAATTAGAAGGTTAAATTTCTCGTTTTTTTGGGAATGAATATTTTTTGCCAATAATAACCTATTTTGGTTTATTTTTGGTACGGTTTTTGGTTCTGTAAAAAATAGTAAACTTAACAAATTTCATATGTAAATAATTGCATGTTATTCTTTGAACATTTATGAAGAGAAACAGAGTAGTCCGGTAAAAAAATATTAATTTTCCATGATTTTACAGTAAATGTATAAAAAAATGTGTTTTTTCCATGCGAAATACGTGCAAATAGAGGGTAGATTTTTGTGCTTTTATTGTCTATTTATACGGCTCTTTACTAAAAAAAAATATTGAATTCGATAAATTTATAAATAGTTCAAACAATAACTTTATAAACTAGTGTAAAACTGCTCAGAATTGGTGAGAAAAACCAAATCTATTTTAAACTGTTTAACACTATTAAAAACTGTTAAAAACATTTTAGAAACTGCATAAAACAATTTAGAACAGGTTTAAAACTAGTTTCAAACTATTATATTGTTTAAAACTACTTAAAAATGTTTAGATCTAGCTTCAAACTACTTGTTTAAAACTACTTGAAATTGTTGAGAACTTATTTAAAACTTTTCAGAAATGGTTCAAAACTTGTTGCAATTTTTTAGAACTGTCTAAAACTGTGTAGTACATGTTTGAAACGGATAAAAACTGGTTCATGATAGTTTTAAATTATTTTAAATTACTCAAAATTGTTTAGAATTTAATACCATTTATGTCTACTTTAAACCTTTTTATAACTTGTTCAAAACTGTTCAGAGCTGCTTAGAATGATTAAAAATTTTGAAAACTATTTTGAACACTTTAGAACTAGTTTTAAACTATTTATAACTGGTTTAAAACTGTTCAGAACTAGCTCAGAACTGTTTAAAATTACTTAAAATTGTTTACTTATTGTTACAAAGTTTTTAGAACTGGTTCAATTCACCTCAAACTTCAAATCGATCCAACTTGATCAATTTTGATTGAATCAAACTCTCTCGAATTATTAAAATTTAGAATACAGTCTGAGAAATTGACCCTTAAAATTCAAAGATCGATGCAATATTTTATAAAGGGGTATCGTTATTTGAAGCCAGTTGCCGATATCGGCAAGACGGCAAGGTATCAATGGCGTCGAGAAGGAAACGGAAGGTAAGTAAAATCGAAAGGGAAAAGTGTGAAAAGAGCGAAAACTGGATTTATACGTAAACGAGGGTCGCAGATCTTGGAATACACCGTCGATCGACGTGGCCTGGAACTTACAAGCCATGAAAGAAAAGAGCGAGAGAGAGAGAGAGAAAAAAGGGTACAAGAGGATGAGAACATAAGGGAAGCGAAAAAAAGTGAAGAGAAAATCGCATAGTAGAGAAAAGAGAGCAAGAGGGAAATTGCGAGGACACCAGTTGCTAGGCAGCGCTTCTCAATATCAGCAGTTCTGCTCACGTTCAAACGGAAAGCCCATGTATATCTGGGTGATCCATAATGCATCGCTCTTTATCGTCGCCATGATTCCAAAATCCCGGATGTCGTCCCTCTTGTCAATTTATTTATTTTACTGTATCGCGTCCAAGAAGGAGCACTACTTGTATTCAATATTTCCAATTATTACATCCTCATATCTCCATTGAGAATGTTAGAAAATAATTATAAAGATAAAGATCTGAATTATAAAGATCTTAATTAATGGCAAGTTAATATTAAACTAGCAAAATAAAAAGCGCGCCTGCGCGTGATTAGTTTTTCATACATTTTAGAAATTATAAAATACAATAATAAATAATATTTATCTAATAAGAAGAAATAAATGATTTAAATATAATATTTTGAAATCAATGTAAATAAATAAAATATATATTTAATTAGGACAAAATTTATAATATTTTAGAATTAAAAAAAATTGCAAAAAATAATTGTAATTGGGTCGTTACATGTCAAAAAAAAGTAAATCTTCAAGTGGTCCTTCAATTTTAATTCTTTTCAGTAAAATTATAGTTCTATACTAACAGGGTTGCCACAAAAATTATCTTTTGAAATTCCAGGCTTTTTCCAGGTTCTCCAGGTTCAAATTCTGTTAAATTCCAGAGTAAATTACTCTAATATTTTAAACTTTGGTACAACTAGAATTGCACTAAAACTTTTGACTAGAATTTGTAGGGCTGATAAAAATCATGATTTTTTTCAAAAAATTAAAAAAATCAGATTTTTTTTTATGTAATTCAAAAATTGCTGTTTTTAAAATATAGCCAGTATATAAAATCTTTAAATGTTTATTTGTTAGTAGTTTATTATAGAAATAAAAAAATTTTTTCTTAAAAAACACAAAGAATGAAACATTGACATAAAAATATATAAAAAAAGTAGAAACTCTTTTTAAAAAATTAAACTATTGACTACTTATATTTTTTTAAAATTAAAATATTAAATAAAATGATAATTAACAGAACGTTAAAATATATTTCTAAAGAAAACAAAAATTCTAAATTAGCAAAATTAGAAAATTATTTTACAAATTAAATAAAAGAAGACTGAATAAAAATTTTAATATATTTAAAAAAATGTAGAAAAATTAAATACTATGATATAGAAGAACAATGTTCAAATGAGAATATTTAGTACAATATTAAATTTAGGTATTTAATATTAAATAAAAGAAAAAAGCTTTCAAAGAAGTAGAAGATTGAGAAATTAAAAAAATCTATAGAAAGAAACATTGAATAAATGTTTTCAAAAATATAACGACATAAAAATTAAATAATTGAAAAGAAGGAAAAATGTTTCTGAGAAATGAAAAAATCATGACAAAATTTAAAGAATTAATTAAAACGCAAGGAAGGACTAAAAAACAAGTGAAACATCAAGAAAATTAAATAAATAGGAGGAACATGAAGAAATGTTTTTTCTTTAATCTAACAAACTGTAAAAAAAATGTAAAAAGTACAAAAAAGAATCTTTGGTTAAAATGTACTGAAAAATTAAAATTATTAAAAATAAAATAAAAAATGTATATATCAGGATAAATAAATAGTCCACAAAAGAAATTTCAAAATCTTTTAAAAATAGAAGACTTTAAGTAAATAAAACCAAAAACTTTTTATAATATTACACTCAAAGCAAGTCCAACAGTAAATTTAGAAAAATAAAGAAAATCTAAAAATTGTACGGAAGAATAAGTAAGTTTGAAAAATATTTCGCAAAAATAGACAAGATGTGAAAACAAATTAAATAAATTTACAAAAAAATGAACGTATTAATTTTTTTTTTAATATATAAATATTAAAATTGAAACTTTTAAGGTTTATCCACAAATTTGTGGGCTTTGTTTATGATTTGCGATTTTTTACATGAAATATTAGGCATACGAAGTTTTTTTAAAGTTTTTTTTTATTTAAATCATGATTTTAATCAAAGTGATTTAAAACAATAACAGCCCTGAGAATTTGTTTAATAAATATTATTGGTGATTTTAATTTTTAAGTTGATATTAAAGAAATTATAATAATTCTTGCGTAAATAAATTTTTATTTTCACTTTTTTCTGTTCCAAATTAAAAAATTTAATTCTCGGTCTACAATTAACATAAAATACACAGTATTCTCTGATAATTGGCGTTGGATTTATTAAAATCGGTTTAATAATAATGAAGTTATAGATAAATGAAAAATAAGTACCATCAAAGTTCAAACTGCTATAACTCTCACAATTTTCAATATTTTGAAAAATCCTTTGGGGTCGAATTACCTCTAGTATAGAACTATAATTTTGCTAAAAAGAACTAAAATTGAAGGACTACTTGAAGATTTACTTTTTTTTGACATGTAAAGACCCAATTAAAAAAAAATAATTTCAATTTTTGCAAATTACTTGAAAAAAAAATGAAATCAATTAAAAATTGGGGAAAGTAATTTAAATTTAATAAAAATACTTAAGAATCTTTAAAGTAATTTAAAACAAAATTGAATAATGAAAAATTAGAGAAAATAATTGAAAATTGAACAAACATGGTTAAAAATTGAGATAAATAAATTAAAAAAATTAAAGAAAATAATTAAAATTTGAGAAAATAATTGAAAAAACTACATAAAATATTTTAAATAAAGGAAAATTAAACAAAATTTGAGAAAAATACTTAAAACTTTCAGAAGTTCATTGAAATAAAAGAAAATAATTAAAAACTAGAGAAAATAAATGAAAAAAGATAAACATAATTGAAAATTGAACAGAACAAGTTTTAACTAAAGAGAAATAAGTAAAAACTTTTTGGCAATTATGGAAAAGAACGAGAAAAAGAACGAAAGTAATTGAAAATTGAAAAAAAGAATATAAATAATTAAATAATTGGAAGTCAGATAAATAGTTAAAAATTTTTGAAATTATGAAACAAATGTAAAGAATTGAAAATTCAAGGAAATAAATTTTGGAAAATAATTAAAAAATGTTTTAAATTTTAAAACTTGACGAAAATAATTAAAATATGATACAAACAATGATAAGTTGTAAAAAATAAATGACATTTAATTGTGATAATTGAAAAAATTACAGAATTTTTTTTTAATAAAGAAAAAATAGTTGAAATTTGAAAAAATACATGAAGATCTTAGAAATCAATTAAAAAAAAGAAAATAACTAAAAATTGGAGAAAAGAACTAATGAAATAAGCTAAAAGTAATTGAAATTTACGATTTTGAAATTATGAAAACTAATGAAAATAATTAACAATTGAAGAAAACAATTTAAATTTTTGAAAAATTCTTAAAAATTGTAGAAAATAATTTTAGAAAATGAGAATAACTAAAAATTGGAGAAAAGACTGGCAGAATGCTTAAAATAATTGGAATTTACGATAATTAATCAATTTTTTTGAAAATTATGAAAATAATTAGAAATTGAATAAAATATTTGAATTTTCAGAAAAATACTTAAAAATCTTAGAGAATGAGAATAATAATTAACAATCGAGAAAAATAATTGAAAAATGATAAAATTAATTAAAAATTGAAAAAAATAATTGAAATATGCTGAAAATAATTTAAGATTGAGAAAGAAAATTGAATTATGATGAAAATAATTTAAATTTGAAAAATTAAAAACATTTAATCAAATTTGAGAGAAATAACTGAAAAAATCATAGAATATATGTTTAAAAAAAAAAATAATTACAAAATTACTTAAAAAATTTTAATTTAAAAAAATAATTACAAAATCGCAGAAATAACGAAAATTGATGAAAATAATTGCAATATCGGATAAATAATTGAAATTTTTAAAAGTAATGCCAAAATAATGAACATAATTATAAATTGATGAAAATCAAGAAAAATAGCAGAATTTATTTTTAAGCAAAAGAAAATAATTAATATATAATGGAAAAATTGATTACAATAATCTAAATTTGAGATAATATTCTGAAATTTAGGAAAATTAGGAAATTAATTGCATGTGTATATATTTTAAACTTCTTCAAAAACCATTTTAAATTTTTAAAGCATTTTTCGAAACTTTTTTTTTAACACAAATGACAATTAAAAACCAGCACAACACGACACTAATGAAAAAGGTTACCTTATTCTTTCAATTCAAATTTCAAAATATTTCCTGATAAAGAGAGTCAAAATCAATAAAATAACAGGGACTAACTTCACTTCAGTTTTTAAAACGTAGACAGAAAAAGATGAATAAATATCAATACTAACTAAATTCAATTTAGACTTTAAAACGTGGACGGAAAAAGATGAATAAATATAAATACTAACTAACTTCAGGAGTTTACGGATTTTATTATTGTTTAATTAATTATTAAAAAATATACCATTTTTTGATTTTCTACAAAAAGAGTGACACACTTTACGCAATCTCAATTTTCATCAAACAACATTTATACAGAGTTTGAAAATTATTAATTAGAAGAGCAGTTCTGAAAATTGTAAGCAGGCTGAAAAGGGCTCTTTCACATTCAACATAAACCTGTGTTGAAAACGTGTAAAGCGATTAAAATGTTCATGCTGCATCAACTTTGAATAGGATTAAATTCATTGCAGCATCCAAAATTGCAATCGAAGATTACAAGCTGTATAATAGAGAGAGAAATTGTACCAAAGAGCGTGTCTCTCAATGTACTTTAATTTCGAATAAAACATGAATAAGAAACCTCTAAATTTCTAGACTCTAATTACACTGTGTTACAAAATTTAAACAAGTAAAAAAACTTCTTATTAAACCTAGTGGAAGTTTTAGGTAATAAAAAACGGAAAATAATGGTGTGTATTAAATCTTTGATACACCCTCAAAATCTTATTTAAGAGCCGAAAAACCGTTTTCTGGTAAATTTAAGTAATACCTCCAAACATCGCTATTTTTGGTCCAAATCAAAAGATTTTTTGTTAATTCAAACCTTATAATCAGCTATTTAGAATTTTAGTCAATTTGGCTTTAAATGATCCCAGGTTGAATAAAATTTGATGAAAATTATTCAAGCTAAGCCGCTTTTAACTTTGCAGTCACACCATCAAATTTTGACTTGATGATGAGTTTTTCTTAATTTCTGCCTTTCAAGGTTTATTTCAATTATTGTTTCTATGAATTGAAAATTTGATTAGTCTAATTTTCAATTAATTCAAACTTCAGTTTTTTAATTTTTCCAAGCCCCATCAATCCCAACATTAACATTTTATTATTTCACAATTTTTATTGATCAAAATTTTACTTATTCCAAATTCAAATCGACTCTAATCTTAATTAATTCTTTTTTCAAATTGAAACTAACCCAAATTACAAATTTCCATCTAGCCGAATTTTAATTTTTACAAATTCCAATCAATCCTAATTTTTATAAGCGGAAATTTATAGTGATGAAAATTTTATTTCATTCTAACTTGAATGCATTCAAATTTTATTTTCTAAATTTAGAAAATTGGTTTTCTTTATATAATTCGAATTGCTCTACAAAATTCCGTGTTCAGATTTTGTCTTTAACAACCAGTAATTTTGTATTTTGTATTTTTTCGGCCATATTGAATCTGAAAATTTAAATTCTGAAAACTTATTAACAGGTTCCTAATCAAGATTCCAAAAACCCTTAATATAACATGTTGCATTAATTTTGTTAAAAAGATAAAGTTTAATCCAACAGTGCGATTCCAAATTAAGGCTGAAATTTTAAATGTGTTTTTCTGTGATTTTTAGGATTTGAGATTCATCTAATAATTACATGTATATTCTTTTCAGTTTTAAAGAAAATATTCTTAATTTGAGAAGGCATTCCTAATTTAAGAAAGTATTCTTAATTTGAGAAATATACTTGTTCCAAGAATATTATATTCTTTAAATAATAATTTTTTTTTCTTAAATAGGAGCCAAAAATAATTCTTAAAACAAGAATACTGTGTTTTCAGTGTAAGAAGTTTTTTTACTTCTTTAAATTTTGTAACACAGTGTTATCAAAATTAAACTGAGTAGTAAAATTTAGGGAAAGAAAATGTCCATGAAGACGCAGTTTTTCGTTTGAGGTTATGTCAACTGAATTTCCATAAAGAGATTTAAGTAAATCAACCCCTTATACAAAAAAAAAAAATAATAACAAAAGAAAGAGTTATTAGGAAGAGAATGGAGTGATTTTTATCTCGAGGGGCTGATTAGTAAAGCAATGAGGGAAATAAGTGTTCTCGAGAGCACATTAATCGAGGAAAAATTTGAAGGTAGGATGAAGAAACTGGTAATTCCTATACCACATCGAGGCACATCGTATGGATCGGACGTAACGAAGCATTTTTCCTCGTAATCGTATTGGCTTAAGCTCCACTGACTATTTTTAATCCACCTTCCCTATTACCATGAACAAGATTTCACTCAATATTTTACGTTCAATTTCAGTTAAACATATCGTTTTTCATTCACTCAACTGAGTAAATTGAAAAATATTAGTAATTTTCTTCTTTTCACTTTAAAGGATCTTTTTTATTATTCTCGAGTGAATTAAAAAGAATCGAGTGAAAATGGAAGGAAATATAAATATATTCTAAAAATATACTCATATTCTTAAATCAAATTTTTATTCTTAGGAACGATAAAAAAATATTCTTAATCTAAGAATATGCTGCTTATTTTGAGACTATGATATTCTTTGAATAAGAATATTTTCTTAAACTGTAGAAAATATTTTATTCTTAAATAGACGTCAAGAATAATTTTTAAAGGAATACCTTTTTTCAGTGTTGTGATTATCAAATCAAATTATTTGGGAAAAAAACGTAAGCTACGTTATGCAAATTATGTTAAAGAAACTTTCGATAAGAACGAGTTATGAGACACAGAACCCTTAAGGACCAAACACATCCAAGGACTTTTCCTCGTAAATAAAGATATTGAAAGTGACAAATGGAAGTTCTTAAAAATCTTGTTATTCTTGTTCAATTGCAGTAATTCAAAGGTTTAATAAAGAAAGTAAAAACAAAGGAGAGAGGAAATTTTATGTCCCAAGATAAGTCGAATACATCGCTAAAAGTTAAATTTATCAGTCAATAATCCGTAAGTCAAAGATAAAATCGAACTAATCAACCCTCTAACATCAGAAATTCGTAAATTGTAATTTTTGACAAAACTATAGTCAGTCACAATGTTACATAATAGATAATAATGTGCTAATTAAAAAATAATGTAAAACGAGCGAGGTTGATAAAATTACTATTATTAATATTATTCACATTATACAACAAAATGTGTATAAAAATGTATGTGAAATAGTAAAATTCTGACCAATTTAATTAGTAATGCAGTATTTAACCCAGGGCTGATAAAAATCGTGATTTTTTAAAAACTACATTGATTTTTTTGATTTAAATCAAAAATTGATTTTTATAAATATATAAGTATACAAAATTTTCAAGTGTTTATTTGTAAGTATTTTATTTTTTAACTCAGAACATTTAATAAGAAATAATGAAGAATAAAACATTTAATAAAAATCAAACAAATCAATTTGAATAATTGAGAAAATTAAAAAAAGTGTCTTCAAATTTATATAATTACAGATTTTAAAAAATGAGGTAAACGCAAGAAAAAATAATAAATTAAAAAAAAACATAAAAATGCAAAAACGCAAAAAGATGAAAAAACATTATATTAACAAAAATGAGACAATTCTTCAAAATAAAAAAGTTATGGACATTATTAAAGAAAAAAAAACACAAGAATGAAACTGTGACATAAAAATATATAAAAAAAGTAAAAACTCTTTTTAAACAATTAAACAATTTAAGAATTTAAGACATTTTTTTAAATTAAAAAAATTAATAAAAAGATTAAAGAATTATTTTACAAAAAAAATAAATTAAAAAAAATGAATAAAATTTTCAAAAATTTTAGAATATTTTAAAAGAAAAAAATTCTATGAAATAGAAGAACGATTTTAAAATGAGAATATTTAGTATAAAATGAAAATTACATAATATAAAATAAGAGAATAAAAAAAACAGTCTATTGACAAAAATGAGAAAATTCTTCTAAATAAAAAAAGTTCTAGACATTATCAAAGAAATAAAAAAAAAACGCAAGAATGAAACTGTAACATAAAAATATATGAAAAAAGTAGAAACTCTTTTTAAAAAATTAAACTATTTAAGACATTTCTTTAAACTAAAAAAATTAATAAACAGATAATTAAAAAAAGTTTCTAATTAAAAAAACTAGAGAATTATTTTAAAAGAAATGAAGGAAAGAAAAATGAATAAAATTTTGAAGAATTTTAAAAATTTCAAAGGAAAAAAAACTCTATTAAAAAAAAAAAACGATTTTAAAATGAGAGTATTTAGTATTTAGTACAAGATTAAAATTATATAATATAAAGTAAAAGAATAAAAGTCTTAAAAAAAGTAGAAAAATAACAAATTTAAAAAATTTAGATAATGTAGAAATGCTTTTTCTTAATTTAAGAAACTGTAAAAAAATGAAAAACTACAAAACAAAAAAAAAATTGGTAAGAATCTACTAAAAGTTTAGAATTTAATAAAAATACAATAAAAAATGTATATAAAAGTAAATAAAAAGTTCACAAACGAAATTTAAAAATCCTTTAAAAATAAAAAAGTTTAGAAAGTTTAAACCAAAAGTATTTTTATAATTTTACACTTGAAACAAATCCAACAATAAATTTAGAAAAATAAAGAAAATATGATTTAACATCGTTCTTTCATTTCATAGAATGTTTAGTCTTTTAACATTTTTTATAATTTTACAAAATTGTATATATTCCTTTTCCTTCAATTTGTATAAAATAATTCTCTAATTTTCCTAATTTAAAAAATGTTTTTCTTTTTATAGTAATATATTTTAATGTTTTTTAAATTTTTATAGTAATATAAAGTAAGTTTTTCTTTTTATAGTAATATATTTTAACGTTTTTCAAATTTTTCAAATTTTTTTAAATTATCTTCTTATTTATTTTTAAAATCTAAAAACATTTCCGTAAATTGTTTAATATTTTGAAAAGAGTTTATGCTTTATAATATATTTTTATGTTATTGTTTCATTCTTGTGTGTTTTTTTTAATATTTCTTTATTCGTTTAATAATGTCCATGACTTTTTTTCTTTAAAAGAATTTTCTCATTTTTTTAATAGACTGCTTTCTTATTTTTTCACGTTTCTACGTTTTTCTTTTTTATAATTTATTAATTTTTCATTGCTTGTACCCAATTTCCTTAACTTTGCGATCATACATGAATTTGAAGAAATTTTTTTGAAATTTTCTCATTTATTCATTATTTGTTTGATTTTGATTAAATGTTTTAGTTTCCATTTATTACTTCTTATTAAATGTTCTCAGTTTGAAAAATACATTTCTTTTAAAGAAATTCTTTGAAAATTTTGTATACTAATTTTTATATATATTTAAAAAAAACAATTTTTGATTAAAATCAAAAAAACCCGATTTAAATTTAAAAAATCGGATTTTTTTATCAGCCCTGGTTTCGTTAAATACATATAAATAATCCAACTTTTACAGTAGTTTATTCATATGAATCTACCACAAAAGTATAATTGTAGAAAACTCGGAAAATTGGTAACAAAAAATTAAAAGAGTCCACTTAACCTCAAATTCACTTTTAACATTTGTTCAATTTTCAATTATGAACACGATTCGAAGTAAAATTAGTGCAAATGGACATTTTGATGAGTTTAAAACTAAAAATAAATTGCTCTGATTTTTGAAGTAATATTATTTGTTCAATTGAATTGTATAAATATCCTCTCTCAGAGAAATCTTGTCAATCAGAGTCATCAATTTATTTAGTAGGTTTTCACTATTTTGAGAGTAAACGAGTTTTCTCTTTTTCAATTAGTAAAATATAACTCTCAATTCGTTATTTTTTCACTATTTCAGATTTAGATTTATTTGGATTTATCTTTGCAATTTTATACACTCTAAAAACAAGTGCCTCAAAAGTGTCTTAAACTAAGACATTTTTATGTTATGTTTGTATCTAAGACATAAAAATGTCTTAGTTTAAGACATTTAGAAAACAGCAATTTTTGCAGTGTATATCAATTTTCAATTATATTTCACTAAACTTTATATACACTGCAAAAACAAGTGTCTTACTTTAAGATATTTATGTGGTCAGTTTTAAGCGAGGTTTTAAGAGATTTTAAATTGTCTTAATTTTAGCAAATTGGAGAACATTGTAAAAAATTATTAATGAATGAAATAACTTAAAACTACTGTAAGACGCTTTTTAAATGTTTTATTCTCTAAATCTGAATTAGTAGTTTTCTACTATTAATTAGCGAAAAGTAAGCCAAGAATTTTACTAGTTTTCTAGTAGATAGATACTAATTTTTAGTAGAAAACTACCAATTTTTTTGGTAGAAAATTACTAATTTTTAGTAGAAAAATACTAATTGAAATAGTTAAACTTTACTTTTAAAATAAGTAAATTTTTTTACTAATTTAATTAAAAGTTTTCTACTCAAAAATTAGTAGTTTTCTACTAAAAATTAGTAGTTTTCTACTGAAAATAGTAAAATTCTTACTTATTTAATAGTAACTCACTTTTCGTTAATTCATTAGTAAAAAACTGCTAATTCAGATTTAGAGAGTATGTCTTAAAATAAGACACACGTAAAACACCTGTTCTTACATTGTAAAAAAAGAAAGTCTTATTTTAAGGCAGCGCTTGCTAGTTTTACAGATTTTTCTTTTGCTTTAAACTGTGACAAAAGAAAATTAAAACTTCAAATTTGCATAAAAACGTCAAGTACTAATCAATTTTAAAAGATAAATTAATAATTATTGTAAACTAGCAAAATAAAACGCGCGCAAGCGCGCGATTAGTTTTTCATTCCTTTTACAAATTATAAAATACAATAATAAATATAAAAAATCGGTAAACATAATATTTAAAAATCAGTTAATATAAATAAAATAAATATATGTAAGGGGAACCAAAATAATGAGAAAATAATTAAACAAATTATATAAAATATTTTAAATAAAGAAAAGTTAAACAAAATTTGAGAAAAATACTTAAACTTTCAGAAGTTCATTGAAATAAAAGAAAATAATTAAAAATTAGAGAAAATAAGTAAAAAAAGATAAAAATAACTTAAAATAGAACAGAACAAGTTTTAATTAAAGAGAAATAAGTAAAATTTTTTGGCAATTATAAAAAAGAACGAGGAAAAGAACAAAAGTAATTGAAAATTGAAGAAAATAATATAAAAAATAATATAAATAATGAAATAATTGAAAAGTTAGATAAATAGTTACACAATTTTTGAAATTATGAAACAATTTTAAAGAATTGAAAATTGAAGGAAATAGATTTTGGAAAATAATTGAAAAATGTTTTTAAATTTTAAAACTTGACAAAAATAATTAAAATATGATACAAACAATGATAAGTTGAAAAAATAAATGACATATAAGTGTAATAATTGACAAAACTACAGAATTTTTTTTAAATACAGAAAAAATAATTGAAATTTGAAAAACATACATAAAGATCTTAGAAATCAATTAACAAAAAAAGAAAATAAATAAAAATTGGAGAAAAGAATTGAAGAAATAAGCTAAAAGTAATTGAAATTTACGATAATTAATAAACGAGTTTTGAAATTATGAAAACAAATAAAAATAAATAAAAATTGAAGAAAACAATTGAAATTTTAGAAAAATTCTTAAAAATCTTAGAAAATTTTAGAAAATGAGAATAACTAAAAATTAGAGAAAAGACTGGAAGAATGCTAAAAATAATTGAAATTTATGATAATTAATAAAATTTTTTGGAAATTATGAAAACAAATAAAAAGAATTAAAAATTGAAGAAAATAATAGAAATTTGAGAAAATTACATGAAAGAATTTTAGAAATTAATTTTATAAAATGAAAAAAACTAAAAATTCGAGAAAAGTCTGGAAGAAAGCTAAAAATAAATGAAATTTACGATAATTAATAAAAAAAATTTGAAATTCTGATAACAAATGAAAATAATTAGAAATGGAAGAAAATATTTGAGTTTTCAGAAAAATACTTAAAAATCATAGAAAATAATGTTAGAAAATGAGAATAATAATTAACAATCGAGAAAAATAATTGAAAAATGATAAATTTAAGTAAAAATTGAAAAAAATAATTGAAATATGCTGAAAATAATTTAAGATTGAGAAAGAAAATTAAATTATGATGTAAATAATTTAAATATGAAAAATTGAAAACATTCAATAAAAGTTGAGAGAAATAGCTGAAAAAATCATAAAGTATATGTTTAAAAAAAAAATAATAATTACAAAATTACTTAAAAAATTTTAATTAAAGAGAATAATTAAAAATTCGCAGAAATAACGAAAGTTGATGAAAATAATTGCAATATCGGATAAATAATTGGAATTTGTAAAAGTAATGACAAAATAAGAATATAATTATAAATTGATGAAAATCAAGAAAAATTGCAGAATTTATTTTTAAGCAAAAGAAAATAAATAAAAAATCGTTATGTAATGGAAAATTGATGACAATAATCTAAATTTGAGATAGTAACTGAAAATTTAGGAAATTAATTGCATGTGTATATATTTTAAACTTCTTTAAAAACCATAATAAACTTTTAAAGCATTTTTTGAAACTTTTTTTTTACACAAATGACAATGAAAAACCGCACAAAATAAAATAACAGGGACTAACTTCACTTCAGTTTTTAAAACGTGGACAGAAAAAAATGAATAAATATTAATACTAACTAACTTCACTTCAGACTTTAAAACGTGGACAGAAAAAGATGAATAAATATAAATACATACTAACTAACTTCAGGAGTTTACGGAGATTATTATTATTTAATTAATCTTGATTTTGACAGTATTTTTTTACATAAACATTTATATAGCATGGCTTGCTGAATTTAAGACACGTCTTAAATTAAGATTCTATTTTTGCAGTGAATAAAGATTTCACTGAAAAAGGCACATATTTGATGCCGAAACGTCTGAAATAAAGATTTGACTTATCTTAATTTTTCATGGGTAAGTCAATATAACCTTTCTTCAATTATTTCTTTAAATATTTTTTTAATTGAAATATCATATAATAGAACATTCAACGAGTACAATGATATTTTTTTAAAAGTAGGAAGCGGTTCTACTTCTTAAGATATTTGAGAATGAAGTTGAACTTTTTAACATGGAAGAAAGTAGAAGCCATGGTTAAAAAATACAATTTTGCTAACCACGCAGTAAATTTTCTTTAGGTTTAAAAATAAAAACTACTAAATTATATTTTAAAGTATAGGGAATAAGATCCCGTTTTGAAAAATGTAGCTTGCGGTACCAAATTTCTAATAATAGTATTTTGAAATACACGTTTTGACGTTTTATTCATTTTTTTTTTAATAAATACAAAAAAGAGAGACTCTACACCTTGAAGTTGGCGCTATTCATTAAACATCACAAAATAAGTAAAAAATGACAAATTTTGAGTTGAAAACAACTGAACCAAGAGAACTACCTTAACTAAGGGTCAAATAATAATAATACCAAATGCATCATTATTATTACTATTATTTATTTATTTATTAATTTAATTAATAAGCAGTTCCTATTTTTTTTTATTAAAAATTAAATTTTACTTCCAGCAAGCGAAGAATTCCACGGACAATGTCATCAGATTTAAAGGAAAAAATTTAAGGCTTCAGAAGGGTATTCAGTAGTGTATAATTCAGGAACAAGGGAAAAGGAAGTACTACATAATGTTCCTAGATGCAATTCTCGGACGTTTTTCGCTTCGTAGTACATGTGAAATAGGGGCACTCACTTCAAAGAAAGTGTTCTAAAGACATTTCTATACACCATCCAGTTCTAGACAATTCTATTGAAAGCAGCTTTGACTGGCTTTGACCGCGCTTGTCCGAAGTATTTGTACCACGCATTTTCCAAGCCAAGCTCACTCCGGAAATATGTCATTCTCCCATTTACGCCCTGCGTCCCATCCACTGAAGCTACAACGAGAGAAAGGGCTGAAAAGAGAGAGAGCTCAACACAAACCGAGAGAAACAGAACGAGAGGAATGACCTTTAAGTAAATAAATCAAGCATAAATTTATCAAACACGATTGTCTTAGCTTCTTTTCAAACTTGTCTAGATCAAAAAATACTTTCTAGAAAAAAAAAAAAAAATTAAGAATAAATTATTATTAAACAAAAGTTTGAGATTTTTAAAGAATATACGAAAACACAGAAACCGAAATCATCTCGGGTATCATCAGTACAAAAATAAAAGAGCATATTAAGCGGATTTGGAAAATTTCCATTTACTTTAATCTGATTTGCAAGTCAAAAATGTCATAATTATTATCAAAGTATGGAAGAGGTTTTTGCTCTAAATAAAATGTTCATTTACAATGATCTTATCTGTCACAGGTTTTTTTTTTAAAAAAAAGGAACTAATAAAACGTATAATCTGATCAGAAAATCACACTTCCGGTGAACTATTCTGGGAACAGCTGTGACAAAAATACTGGAAAATCTCTGATCGAGGTCGAGACAGATTAATAGAAGGCATCAAGCGATTCGGTTAAAGAAACAGTATTTTAACAAAATTTATTCAAGGATAAAAATAATCAACTTGGTAAAACTTCTTTTGTAAAAATCGTAATTAAAACACGAGTGAAATAAATAGTATTGTTTAGAAGACCTCGAGAGTAGATTGTAGTTTATTGAATAGAACTACATTATAAAAGCAGAAAATAGAAAATGAAAATATAGATTCTAGCGGAAAATAATTGACAAATTGCTGTTAATGAAACAGTTCATTTATGATGATGGTATCACATTGAGGAAGAGATAATTGAAGAGAAATATACTGAGTTTATATATTGAGAGAAATATAAAATATCTTGAACTTTTCTCATATAAAGTGACACGATTAACAATTTATAAAGTCGCATTTTGATCGATATTGTTTTATACTAGTCTGAATTGTGCGATGATGTGTTTAAGCGGCTTTCAGGCTAAATGGCCCATTAATAATTCAGAGACATGAACACGTTGTAAAGCAAAAATTACTGGCAACTACTGTTTAGTGGAATCAGAAACAACAATCGAGATCACTCTAGATCTAATATAACACTAATAACAAAAGAACCGAGGTTAATGACGAGGCTAAATATATGTAGATCATCAGATAGGCGCACTACTTCAATATTCATTTGGCTCAAATCCAACTCTATTGTTTAGTGAAAGAATTTTCAATAATCATTAAGTGTAAAATCAAGGGAAATTGCGATATTGACAAATTAAATAAATTAAATTCGATGAACTTGATAAGTAATTTGATAATTATATATTTGCTAATTATTTAGTTGATTAAGCAAATAGTTGTCTGAAATGGGAAATATAACTACAATTGCGATGTTACAAACAAATTTTACTGTAAAATAAAAGAAGTTGCTAAACATTAGTGCAATTTTTTGATTCATGTGCTATAATGAATTTTATTTAAAACTGATTTTTTAAACGTGGTACTAAAAACAGTTTATGCAATACTCACTCAAAGAACTGATAAAAAAACTCGGAATTTGCTCTTACCTGAAATCAAAAACAGAAACAATAACTATTAGTAAAAGTACAATTATACGTGTAATTTTAAATTTCTTAACATCTATAAAAAAGGTTTATTTATTTAGAAATTATAAAAAATATAACAATAAAATTTTATGTACACTTATATAATACAAAATATTAACTTGTTAACTATTAAATGTTTAGGAAAATATGGATACCAAAAAAAGAAAAGAGGACCGTAGATCAAATTATAATTTTTGTTATTAAAAATTGTTTAACAAATAATTTGTTTAAACAAATTGTTATAAAAAAATAAAAAAAACTGGAAATTATTAAAAATAAATAGTGCCATTTAATTGTCCGCGAAAAATTACTAAAGGAACATGTAAGATATTTCTAAGTTTTCACTCTGTTTGTTATAAATAAAATAAAAAAACAATGACCTTCAACCCATATCTCATTCATTCTTAGGAAAATGTAGATACCAAAAAATTTAGTATAGGAAAGATAACTGTGGTCCAAATGATGATTTTTGACATTTAAAATTGTTTTTAAACAAATTTGTTTAAACAAATTGTTATAAACAAACGTAAAAAATCTGGAAATTATTAAAAATGAATAGTGCCGTTCGATTGTACGCGAAAAATTAATAAACGAATATGTAAGACATTTCTAAGTTTTTCACTCTATTTTGTAAAAATAAAATCAAACAACAATAACAATGACCTTCAACCCATCTCAAAACAATATTTAGGAAAATGTGCATACCAAAAAATTCAATATTAGAAAGAGCACCTTCGTCCAAATGATGATTTTTGACATTAAAAATTGTTTTTAAAAAAAATTGTTTAAACAAATTGTTATAAACAAATGTAAGAAAACTAAAAATTGTTAAAAATAAATAGCGTCATTCGATTGTACGAGAAAGATTACTAACAAATGTGTAACATTTCAAAATTTTCCCTCGATATGTTATAAATAATTAATAAACAAAACATGAGGTGAAATAAGCATTGTTATTGTTTATTAATTATTATTTATAACACATATGGTGTAAAACTTCAAAACCTTACGCATGTTTCGTTAGTAATTTTTCTCGTACAATCGAATAGCGCTATTTATTTTTAACTATTTTTAATTTTTTACATTTGTTTATAACAATTTGTTTAAACAAATTTTTAATGTGAATAATCATTATTTGAACCAGGGTCCTTTTTCCCCTATTTGATTTTTTTGGTAATAGGTTCAAGGTCATTGTTATTGTTTATCGATTTTATTTATAACAAATAAAGTGGAAAACTTAGAAATGTCTTCCATGTTCCTTAAGCAATTTTTCGCGTACAATCTAATGACTATTTATTTTCAATAATTTCCAGTTTTCTCTATTTGTTTATACCAATTTGTTTAAGATATATCTCACGGTTAAATACAGGCTATCAAAAAAAAATCCAGTGTTCTTTAAAAAATTCAAAACTTTTTGGGAACTACATTTTTGGGAAGGAAAGACGTCCTTTTATAAAAAGAAATTTATAATGTTAAAAATTGTTTATTTACACGCAATTTTAGCCAATAAAACTTTTCTCTCACATAGCTTCTTTATAAATTTTTGAAATTTCGATTTATAACAACTCACTTTCTACAGAAATAATTTATCTACAAATTCACGGAAGCGAATTTTCAAAAAACTGCAACGTTTCTCAAATTTGATTATTTGTTTAGAAAAAATTGCCCTTTACTTGTTAAACAAATAATCATATTCGAAAACTGTGCAGATTTTTAAAAATTCGCATCCGTGAATTTCAAAAATTTATAAAGAAGCGATGTGAGAGAAAAGTTTTACTGCCTAAAAATGTGTGTAAACAATTCTTAACATTACAATTTTTTTTCCTAAAGAAGAATGTTTTCCCTTTCCAAAAATGTAGTATTCAAAAAGTTTTGGATGCATTAAAGGATATTGGAATTTTTTATCTGATAGCCTGTATTTAACCGAGAGATATACCTTAACCAAATTATTTGTTAAACAATTTTTTATGTCAAAAATCACCACTTGATCTACGGTCCTGTACTGTTTTTTTTAGTATCAACATTTTTCTAAGAATCGGCGTTAATAAGTTAATAAAATAGTAAATTAATACAAATTTTGAATGAAAGAAACCGAATCTTAAATTTGACAAATAATTAATAAGTTCTAATTATAAAACAACACATAAAATTTGAAAATAGATTTGAAATACTTAATATAAAAATATTTGAATAGAATATTTGATTTAAGAGTAAAAATGTCATTATGAGTGAATATTTTAAAATTCCCGGAATATTGTTTGAAAGGGAATTCAAGCAATTATTGTGTTTTAATTTTGAAAATTGTATTTGAAAGCAATTGGCTAGTCATCTTCAAAGAGTAATTTCCGAAAATTATTACTGTACGTTGCGGATCACGTCTATCGTAGAAATACACGTTTTACCCTTCTGCATCGCCACCCTCTGACCACTCTTTGTATTTGCATATAAACGAACTATCAGGCGCGAATCGAGATTACCCGATATATTAGTTGCCAGCGTGCGATAAATTTTAATTCGAAAAATTCTTTTTCGCTTGTGATCGGCTGTATCCATAATAGTCTGCTGCTGCAAGTACATTTTCAGAAATGAGATTTCGTCCAGACTCAAAGTGACAAAAAAAAATGTAAAAGTGTATAGTCATTTTCAAATAATTGTAATCTCATAAATTTAGAGAAATAAAAAGGAATGTAGAGGAAATAAATAGTACGAGTCAGAATTCGCGAAATCAGCATAAAAAGATAGGATTTTTATTTTTTATGGAAATACTGCAAAAATTATTATGTTGATCTTAAAAATGTTTCCACTAAACGTAAAAATTTTTAAACATTTTTTACAAAAGTTATTGCAAAATTAACATTTTTAACAGTTTCTAAATAAAAGCTTATATTTCTTAAACTAGTTTACAAATTTAAGTGTGTCTTGGATAGAAACAAAGGGCATCAAATAGACTTCCAATTACAGTTCGAAAATTAAAAAAATATATATTTTTGATAATTTGTTTATAAATTGTTTAGAAACAATTAATTTTTTTTAATGTTCTGGACCTTTTGAAAATCGGGAAAAGATATAAAATAGACTTAAAACTCTAAGGAATCAAAATCTATTGAGAAAAATGAAAAGCGATTATTTTTTTGGGTCATTCCGTGAGAAATTCGAATATCACAAATAGCTTTTATTTATAATTTGTCATATGGTAGTATTTTGAATGTCGCAAAAAATTAATCGCTTATTAATTTTCTCAAAGGATTTCGATTTCTTAAAGTTTTAAGTGTATTTTAAAATATTTTCCCGATTTTTAAAAGGTTCAGAACATAGAAAAAAACTAATTGTTTATAAACAATTTATAAACAAAATATGAAAAAAAAATATTTTTTTAAATTTTCGAACTGTAAGTAGAAATCTGATTAATGCCTCTGATTCTATTCAACGTATACTATAAAATCGGAAAACTTATTTAAGAAATAAAAGCTTTTATTAAAAAAGAAAGTTCAAAATTTTCATTTTGTAATAACTTTAATAAAAAATTTTTACAAATTTTTCGTTTGGTAGAAACATTTTTAGAATTTAACATAATAATTTTTTAAATATCTCGATAAAAAAGAAGAACTTTTTTTTAATATGCGTGCTGATTTCACGAATTCTGTCCCAATTATTATGAAACAATGAATAATATAAATAAATGAATGAATATAGTAAATAAATGGAATAAAAAATGTATAAAATCAATTAAAAAAATATATAACTAATAAATCAAGTTTAAAGATACAGTTATATAAAACTAATTCTTGCGCATTTAGATTATTTTATAATCGAAGGCTGGGATCAAGGATAAATTCTTGACATTCAATTGAAAATAGAAGTTTTACAGAAATTCTCGAGATACTAAGTGTCTGCGTTCACTTTTGCTGGAAAATTGTTGAATTTTTGTCGTTGTTACATATGCAAACAAGTAGACGTATGGACATTCGGTACATACAAATGATTCGTGAATCTTTCTATAACGGGTGGTCGATAAAAATACATTCCGTTTTATTATATAGCAGTCCGCTGAGAATAAAGTACACCACAGATCAACTTCGCATACTAAAAAGCAAACGGGAAAGTTCACGTGTTCTGTTGATTGTCAATTCTGAGAAATAACCATCATTCCCATCAAATAAGTTTCAAATTTTTAAACTAATTTTATAAATTTGCATTATTTTTTAAAATGACAAGGTTGAGCAATATTATGTTAGATTTACGCTGGCAGATTTGATTTCTTACTCTGATGGAAGAAGTGGGATTGAAACTCAACATTTGAATTTCTTTTAATCCCTCACTTTCGTATTGAAATATAATTTTGAATTCCTTGTAATTCTTTTTCCTATTGAAAACTACGAAGCAATATATCAATTTTTATTTTTCTCTTCTAAAATTATTCACTTTAATCTTCGTTTGTGCAATCCAAATATGAATACAACCAATCTTTTTCAATCCCTTTTTTCATATCCAAAAATAAATCTTTTTGAATTCTACTTCAATCTTTATTTATCCCATTTAAAACTGTGTATTCATTTTTATCCCTGACTTTCTGTCCAATTTTATCTTCTTTTTATCCACTCTAATCTTTTTGTATTTCTCATACATTTAAATAGCAATCTTTTTTAATCCCTCACTTTTGTATTCAAGTATAATTTTGAATTCCTTCTAATTATTTTTCTTACTTAAAACTACAAAGCATTTTATCCATTTTTATCCCTGTTTTTCTACCCAAAATTCATATTCTCTTTTCTCTTCTCTTTTAAAATTTTTCACTTTAATCTGCGTTTACCCAATCCAAATATGATTAAAAACCAATATTTTTCAATCCCTTTTTTCATATCCAAATATAAATCTTTTTGAATTCTACTTCAATTCTTTTTTATCCAATTTAAAACTGTGAAACAGTATATCCTTTTCTATTCGCGACTATCTTTTTCTATTCTCTGTTTAATCCCTCCAATCAATTTTAATTCCCACTTCTATCCATTACAGTTTACAATGTCTATTTTTTCTAATCTCAAAAAATTTAAAATAATTAAATAGACAGAAATTAAAATGAATAGATATAGAATAGAAAAAGGAAGAGGTAAGACACTTTTTGGAAAGTTTGGATAGAAATCGAAACAAATTATCATGAATAGAAAGAGATAGAAATAAATTTGGGAAGATTTAAATTAATATAGAAATTGAAATAATGTATTGGGAATAGAAAGAGATAAGAATATCTCTAGGAGAAATTCCAAAGAAAAGAAATTAAATTAACATAATATACAGGTATGGATTCAAGTGGATAGAAATTAAAACAAATTATGCATGGATAAAAAGAGGTAGGAATAATTTCGAGAAGATTTAAATTAATATAAAAATTGAAATAATTTATCGCGGATAGAAAGAGATAAGAATATTTCCAGGAAAGACTTAAATGAATAGAAATTAAATTAATATGTTAAAGTAAGGATTCAAATGGGTAGAAAAACAACTTCAAGGTTTTAAATAGATTAAAATAGAAAATTTTCATTAGTTTTTATTCTCAATGGATAGAAAAAGATAGATTGGAATAAAAATATAATTTAAGAATACCTTATTTTAAGAATATTCGACAGCTTGACATAACCTCAAATTAAAAAGTGATTTTTAATAGCAAATAAAACCATGATTAAAATGATTTCACCAAATTTTGAAAGATTAAGTTATTCAATTTCAGAAAAAAATTAGATTGGAAGAAAATTTATTGACAAATAATAATTATCAAACATTCTGTGTTTTGTCTTTAAATCTGGTTAAAATCTGTAATTTTCATCAAATTTTAAAAAATAGCTCATATTGCACTTTGACACATTATTTACAATTACACTCGTTAAATTTAGTTAAGAATATTTTGCTTAAAAATTGTTTAAAAACAGATTTTATTTCTTTCATAGCTTTGGATCAAAATATTATGAACAAAAACGTATAAAATTGTAGAGAATGTTTCATAGAAAATAAAATGTTTGTCAAAATTAGATGAAAATTACAATTAGTTACTGACAGTTTAAAAAAAACAAATAAGCTAATATAATTATTATTTGATAATAAATTTCTGTTCAACCTAAATTATTCTGATAATTGTACAAATAAAACTTTCAAAATTTGGTGAAATTATATTAACTATGGTTTTATTTACTGTTAAAAACTACTTTTTAATTTGAGGTTATGTCAAGCGGTCGAACTTACTTAAGTTTTAATTGTCCTTATGGACCACCTAGGACAAATAAATAAATAAAATATCCATAATTTTCATCACCGATTAAAATCATGATCGACAATATATACAAAAAACGTAAACTATTTAATAAACGAAAAATTTTCCATTAAAACGGAAAAGTTGTCATAATTTTGAAAATCCATTATTTTGAAGGTGTGCAGCTTGTTTGGCACATTGCGTATTAACACATCTGCCAATTAGCGTGATTCGCACTTTGCTCGCCCTCGAGATTTACGTATTATTGGAGCATTATTTGTGTAATATCCGGAAAGACGCGGGTGCATTCAAGGATCATACGTCGACACAACCCTTTCGATTTGCAAGGATTTATCAGCTGTCAATGTGCGTATAATAAATGGCTGGAATCGACAGATGTTAATCCAAAAATTTGAGATAGCAGCGGGCGACACAGAATATTCGTATATATATATATAAAAGTTGGGAGAAATTGGAAAAAATGGACTATATCAGATGCTTGTCAGAACAAGGCTCATGCCCGAAAATTATTCTATATAAACTGACAGAAGAAGCAAGATGTCTATTGGCAGATGTCATCGAATTAAGATATCGTTGCAGGGTTCCTGAACGATTATTGGCCCAATACAAAAGACGCACCCTTTCCAAAAATTCGTCCATCCGAGAGCGACCGTATCTACATAACCGTGAAAGGGTCCAAGAATTGGCGTGAATAGAGAGAAAAAAAAAGAGATGGATTTGTAGATAGAGAAGGAGAAAGAGAAAGAGAGAGAAGAGAGAGAGAGAGAGAGAGAGAGAGAGAGAGAGAGAGGAGAAAAAGAGAGAAGTTGGAGTGAAATAATAAGAGAGGAAAGGGGACACCAAACCGTCCTTGCATATAAAGGGGTAGAAACGCGTGGGCGGCCGACAAACCGATTCCCAGGATATTAATAATCCTCTGCAGTCGGTGCTTTATACGCACAAAGGACCGTGGGATCAGAACCTTTAACGGAAAATCTTCTAGTTTTTCACTATCGATGTTCCCGATTTCAAATACTAGGTCAGACAAAATTTCGTAATGAAAATATTCAAAAAAAAATTGTTGTTCTTAATCCCTCAGAAGAAAAAAAATTATTCAAATTTAAAAACTAGTATTTTGAAATCTCCGATTGTAAAAAAAAAAGGAAAAATTGTTTAAATTACGAAAAACCTTATCAATTTTTAAAATCAGGGTACCCAATTTTTTATTTAAATTAAATTCCCGGTTTTTCTCGGTCACGTATTTTTAAACAATTTAGTCATTAAAAAATATGAATTTTTGCAAATTCAAATAATGAAAATTACAAAATTGAAGAATATATCTGAAAAATGACGAATATAATAGACAGTTGAAAACAAAATTCGAAACATAGCTACATAATTACAGAATCGAAAAGAATAGTGTAAAAAATTAAACAATGAATATTAAATTTAAACAAAATAGGTTTAAAATTATAGGAATAACCGTTGGGAACAATTACAAATTGAACAACTGGATGGAAAATCGAAAAAAATAATTGAAATTGAAGAAAATAATAATAAAAAATTCAAGAAATAAATTGAAAATATAAGAATTAAATTAAAACTTGAAAAAATAATTGATAATTGAAAACAAAATTACAAAATGACGAAAATAATTGACAATTGAAAACAAAATTTAAAAAATGGCTGGATTAATACACAACCGAATAAAATAATTTAAAAAATCAAAGAATAATTATAATCTTGTAAGATAATAATTGAAAATTAAAAACACTGTACGAAATAATTGTAAATTGCGGGAATTAATTAATAATTGAAGAAAATAATTAATAATTGAAGGAAATAATTAATAATTGAAGGGAATAGTTAAAAAAAATAATGAGAATAATTATTGAAAAATAGAAGAAAATGTGTGAAAAATTACGAAAATAATTGTCAATTGAAAACAAAATTCAAAAAATGACTAGGTTAATATACAACTGAAAAAAAATTGAAAAACTTATGAAACAAAAAATATTAAATTTAATGAAAATAATAGCAAATTAAAAAATTACGAAAATTATTGGAAATAATTGCACATTTAACAACTGGATTAAAAATCGAAAAAAATAATTGAAATTGAAGTAAATCATAATAAAATTGAGGAAATAAATTAAAAATATAATCATTAATTTACAATTTGAAAAAATGATTGATAATTAAAAAAAAAATTACAATATGAAGAAAATAATTGAGAATTGAAAACAAAATTTAAAAAAATAACAATGATTAATATTTAACTCAAAAGAAAAAATTGAAAAACTTATTAAACAAAAAATATTAAATTTAATGAAAATAATAGCAAATTAAAAAATTACGAAAATTATTGGAATAATTGTTGGAAATAATTGCACATTTAACAACTGGATTAAAAATCGAAAAAAATAATTGAAATTGAAGTAAATCATAATAAAATTGAGGAAATAAATTAAAAATATAATCATTAATTTACAATTTGAAAAAATAATTGATAATTAAAAAAAAAATTACAATATGAAGAAAATAATTGAGAATTGAAAACAAAATTTAAAAAAATAACAATGATTAATATTTAACTCAAAAGAAAAAATTGAAAAACTTATTAAACAAAAAATATTAAATTTAATGAAAATAATAGCAAATTAAAAAATTTCGAAAATTATTGGAATAATTGTTGGAAATAATTGCACATTTAACAACTGGATTAAAAATCGAAAAAAATAATTGAAATTGAAGTAAATCATAATAAAATTGAGGAAATAAATTAAAAATATAATCATTAATTTACAATTTGAAAAAATGATTGATAATTAAAAAAAAAATTACAATATGAAGAAAATAATTGAGAATTGAAAACAAAATTTAAAAAAATAACAATGATTAATATTTAACTCAAAAGAAAAAATTGAAAAACTTATTAAACAAAAAATATTAAATTGAAACAAAATAATTGTAAATTAAAAAATTACGAAAATTATAGGAATAACAACAAACAAAATAATTTAAAAAATCAAATAATAATTATCATATTTTAAGATAATAATTGAAAATTGAAAAAATTGTACGAATTAATTTAAAATTGCGGAAAATAATTAAAGGAAATAGTTGAAAAATGACGAGAATAATGGAAAAATTAAAGGTATGTAAGAAATGACGAAAATAATTGTCAATTGAAAACAAAATTCAAAAAATGCCTAGATTAATACACAACTGAAAAACTTATGGAAGAAAAAATATTAAATGTAATGAAAATAATAGCAAATTAAAAATTACGAAAATTATAGGAATAATTGTTGGAAATAATTTCTATTAACAACTGGATTGAAAAACGAAAAAAATTATTGAAATTGAAGAAAATAATAAAAAAATTGAGGAAAGCAATTATAAATTGAAAAATGTCATTGAAATTTAAAGAAAATATACTTAAAAATTGAAAAAAAGTAATTGAAAAAAGCAGAGAATTAATAAATATAGGTGTAAAAAATTATTGTAAACTGAAGAAAGGAAATAAAAATTGAAGAACGTAATTAAAAATTGTAGACAATAATTGAAAAATTGAAAAAATCCGCGAAATATTGAATATTGAAGAATTAATTGAAAATCGATAAAAATAATTGAAAATTAAAAAAAATGTTTGAGAATTAAAGAAAATAATTAAAAAATGAAGAAATAAATTGGAAATTAAAGAATTACATACATGGAAATTTCAAATAAATAGTTGATAATTAAAAGAAAAATTAGAATATGGCGAAAATAAATAAATATTAATTAAAATAATTAAACATTAAAAAAAATAATTAACAATTGAAACAAAATTTGAAAAATTGCGAGAATAATCGGCATTTGAACAACATTTGTTTTAAAATTAATAAATAATTCATAAAATTGGAGAAAAATAATAAATTTTGAACTTAAAACTGATGAAAAAAATGAAAGAAATTATAGAAAATAAATTAAAAGTTGAAGAAATCAATTGAAAATTGAAGAATTGTATTGGGATTTCAAGAATATAATTGAGAATTCAGAAAATACGAGAAGTATTAAATATTGAATAAAATAATTGAAAAACGAAGAATGCAATTTAAAATTGATCAAAATAATTAAAAATTAAAGAAATAATTGAAGATTAAATTTAAAAAAATAATTGATGCTTGAAAGAAAAATTACTAAATAATTGAGAAATAAAGGAAATAATTGACAATCGAAGTAAAAAATTCGAAAACTGAAGAAAATAATCGACAACAGAACAAAATAAGTAATTAAAAAAAATTAAAGAATAATTATAAAATTTAAAGAGAATAATAGTATATTGAAAATTGTTGAAAATTATAGAAAAAAATTATAGATTTATGTATTAATGAGATTAACATTATTTGAACTGATATTCATAAATTTAAATTTTAATCAATTTAGATGCATTTTTTAAAAAGTATCTGATTTAAAACAAAAAATATCTATGTGCCAAACTTCAGGTGTGAACAAACAAAACATGAATGAGAATAAAAGAACTTGCGGATTATGATTATTATTATTATAAATTTGTGATATATGAAGAAAATTGAGTTTCGATCGAATATTTTAGAATTTTTAGATTCTAACAAATCCCTGAAATATTATTTCATTAAAAAAAAAATTGTTAAAGTAGCGGGGGTTAAAATTTTGATATTTTATTGGTGACACTGTCATTTTTACTCCGTGTAACATTAAGAAAAGTTTATGGATTTGAATTGTTATATAGTGAATTTTAAAGCATTTTCCGTTTACTTTTAAACAGATACAATCAAAATTACAAAAAAAAATTTAACATCTCTATTTTATGGATTTTTTACTTTCATACAGAACAACAATTTATACCAAAGTATCAATCCAATCTCATAACTTTTATTTTTGGACTGGGACGATTGAAAAATAATCCCCCTATACTAAAATACATTTAAAATCAAAATAAACTTTACTAATATTTTTTTTCTTTTGTAAAACATAAATTTTGGCATGAAAAAATGATTTTAAATGTCAAAAGATCAAACGTAATTGTACAGAATATTATTTTATATTTTTATTCCAATGAAATTAATCTTTCACGACAATTTTATGCAAATAGTAAAGTATAATTACTGCTGTTTTACATTTTGTCAACGAAAATAAATTTTCATGCATATTACAATGAAATAAAAAAAGTTTATGTTAATATTTTTAACAATTCTTAATCCGCAAATACGGTGCGTAGTAAGCGACGTTCTATAGCGTAGATAGGCGCTCTTTTCCTTACAACTTTTTTTTATACTTTTATCCTTTCACCTCAAATATCTTTCCTCATGTGTATAGATTCCATTGGTAACTATATAGAAACTACTCTCAAAATACTCATTCCTTAGAGTATAGACAATTATTCCTTTACAAAAAAGAAATTTCCCTATATTAGCACATTATTTTTTTATAATTGCATAATTATCAAAATCTGAATTTAACTGATTAATTAATTAATGATAATTAATTATTATTATTATTATTATTATTATTAGTTAAATAACTAATAATTAAATAACTTAACTAACTTTAAATTTAATTTATTTTTATAATTTTAATTCTTAAATTTAACCTTAATTGGGATTAAACGGGTTAAATTCTTCGGGATAAAGAGGAGGATTTTTTTAATCTTGTAAGACGAAATGGATTCTAAATAAACGAAATTAAAATCGATTGGAAATATTATCAATTGTATTTGAAAAAATATTTACTTTAAAAAATCAAAATTTAAATGAATTAGACTACGTAGATTTCCTGAGCGCAACGATAAATTAGATTGACTAGCACTTTTCTTTAAAATGTAAATAACCTGTTCCCCTTTGAAGAAGATTTGTGACCATTAAAAAAATTTGTAATTCGCCCAGAGTAAGCTGTGATCTGAATTAAAACCAAACGCTTTTTATCTTATTATTCTGAACGAGAGTCTTTTTATTAAAAAACAAAAAGCAAAAAAAAGTTAATCGTTAAAACCGTGTTACTTTACCTATTTTTAAAACCCCGGAAAATTGTACATTACCTTGAAAAAAGTTAATATTATCTCTTACATAAATAATTTCTCCAATTCTTTAAAAATATTCTTCTTGCACGAAAATTGGCTTAATTAAACAATAATATTTTCTCCCAGAAGTATATATGTATATTCTTGGTTTTCCTCATTCAAGCGATAATAATTTGCAAGATATAATTGTGGATAATTTTGTCGGTTGAGAAAAGTGGGATAATTTGTAATATGACTTTTATGAGTGATTATAAAAATAGATCTTATATTGTATAATCTACGGAATATTACATACGATTTTAAGAACTTCGATAAATTCCATTTTAATACCACACATCAATTCACCCGAGATCTTGATGATTATCTTATTACCAATGATGTGTATTTTGAGTTTCATTAATTAATTCATACAATTATTTATTTATTTATTTGAAAATCACGTTTTACGTAATTTTTCCCAATTTGACTTGCATTAAAAGAGCATGATCTTGAAAAATGTAAGAGAAGGATGAAATACTAAATTCACGATAAAGTTCTAGATAAAATATATTTAGTGAAGAGGCAAAGCGTGATTTGCAGTTCTATACTTGTCTAAAGAGTAAATTTACCTTGAACATGCGTCATTCGTGCGAAAGAGCATAAGCGCGAAATCGCAGAAAACGGCAACCCTTTCATTACTCTAACTGCAGATTGCAAATCTTTGCAATTAAATGCTACGATTATTATAGATAACCACTCGATTAACATGAGTTAATTTTACTTTTAAAATTCAAATACGTCGATTCGGGTAAAAAAAATATAGAAAGCGACCTAAACTCGACCAAGAAAAAATTATTTATAAAAAGACTTTTTTATAAAAACATGTAAAAATTTCACAGGAATGTTAATATTTCTATCTAAATTATTCTATCCCATTTGGAATATTTTTAAAAAGATAGGATTATTGAAAATGAACCTAAAAATAGATAATTTCATTACAAAGCCGAGCTATCTAGAATGAAGAAAAGTGACATGGAGATAATAATATTCAGCTCCTGAAGAATTTCCTGTATGGTTTACAGATTTTCTTATCAGTAGCCAAATTTGATTAGACTATTTTCATAAAAATATAAATAAGATAAAAGATGACCCAACCTGCTTTTTTTCTAAATAAAGTTCAAAATATCGGATTTTTCTGATAATTTTGGACCGTTTATCAGTTTAGGAAAAAAAACGTCTACAATCAACTATTAATAAAAATTAAGCATTTCGTCATGATAAAAGTGTAATTATTTTTTAATACAATCTCTAAATTTAAATCAGTGAAATTTACTGGTGAATCAGTAAAAAAGTAGCCACTGATTTCGGCCCGAATTAAGGAAATATTTATTTATGTCAAAAAAAGAGATATTTAAAAAGTAATATGAAAGAAACAATTGACGATCAATTCGCGGACAAAAAATTAATACAAGGTTGCTACGTTTTCGAAATTTTAAAATTCAATGACTTTTCCAGGTTTTTCAGACCATTTTTCTCAAAATTACATGACCAAATATAAAATAATTAGCAATATTAATAATCTTAAAATAGAAGCAAACATCTAAAAAATTACAAAAATAATGTACAAAATGAAAAAAATTTGGAAAAATTAAAAGAATAATTATAAAATTTTAAGAGAATAGCTTAAAATTTGAAAAAATTTGCAGGAAATAATTAAAAAATTACGGAAAACAATTAAGAATTAAAGAAAATAATTAATAATTGACAAATGACCACTACAATTGGAAAATTGAAGAAAATATCTAAAAAATGACGAAAATATTTGACAATTGAAAAGAAAATTCGAAAAATGACTAGATTAATAGAAAACTGAAAAAAATAATTCAAATAATTAATTGAGAAGTGAAGAAAGAATTTGAAGATTAAAAAATTAAATAGAAATTATAAGAAAATAATTGCCAATTAAAGAAAAATTCGAGAAATGACTAGATTAATAGACAACTAAAAAAATAATTGTAAAAATTAAACAAGAAATATTAGATTTAAAAAAATAATTGTAGTGGAAATAATTGCACTTTGTACCATTTGATTGAAAATCGAAAATATTGTTTAAATTAAAGAAAATAATTGAAAATTAAAAATGGAATTGAAATTTAATGAATATAATTGAAAATTGAAGAGAGTAATTAAAAAATGGCCACAATTATTAAATACAGAAGAAAATAATTTTAAATTGAAGAATGGAATTGAAATTTGAAGAAAATAATTAAAAATTGAAAAAATAAATCGAAAATTAAATAATTAAATGAAAATTTTAGAAAATAAAAAAATTACAAAATGACGAAAATAATTAAATACTGAAGAAAATAATTTAGAAATGAAGAAAATAATTTTCAATTGAAAATAGAATTCGAAAACTGTTGAGAATATTTTATACAACAAAACAAAATAATTGACAAGTTAAAGAATAATTATAAAATTTAAAAAGAATAAATGAGAATTTACTAAAGTGGAGGAAATAATTGGAAATTGAAGAAAATAATTAATAATTGAAAAAAATAATTGAAAAATAATTAGAATTATTGCACAATTGAAGAAAATATCTGAAAAATAACGTAAATATTTGACAATTAAAAACAAAAATTGCTAAATTAATATACAATTGGTAAAAATAATTGAAAAAATTAAACATTAAATATTAATATTAATTATAAAACTAAATAATTGAAAATTAAAAAATTATGGATATTATAAGAATAATTACTGAAAATAATTGCAAATAGAAAAAAATATTTGAAGAATTGAATTTAAAATTAATCTCTCTAAATCTGAATTAGTTAAAAATAACTAATTTGAAAGCAAACAAATTACTAAAATTTTAGTAAAATTCTGTTTACTGATTCAATTAGTCAAATTTTACTATTTGTTAGTTATATTTTTACTAATAATTGATCATATTTTTCTAATAATTAGTTATTTTTAACTAATTGCAGAAACAAAAACTCAGGCACGATTTTACTAGTAATGAGTTATTTTTAACTAATTCAAATTCAGAGAGAAGGACACATTAATAATCGAAAGGAATAATAATTGACAAAAAGCGATAAATTATTAATATTAAAGAAAATAATTAGAAATTGAAAAATTGAGTTGAAACTGGAGAAAATAATTTAGTTGTAAAATTGATGAATTGAATTGAAATTCTAAAACAATTTATGTTTGATCAAAATAATTTTTAATTAAAGATTAATTAAAATTGAAGAAAATAACGAAAATTGAAGAAATAAATTAAAAATTTAAGAATTAAATTGAATCTTTAAGATAGTAATTGATTATTAAAAGTGAAATTACAAAATGACGAAAATAATTAAACATTTAAGTAAACTACTTGACAGATGAAAAAATTTGATAAATGGCGAGAATAATCGAGAATAGAACAACATTATTGAAAAAATTAAACAATAATTATGAAATTAAAGGAAAAAATTAAATTGTCAATTGAAAACTAAATAAAATTATAGAAACAATTGTAGGAAATAATTGTAGAATTGTATTGAAATTTGGGAATATAATTGAAAATCGCATAAAGTCAAGAATTATTGAATATTGAAGAAAATAATTAAAGATGGAGAAAATATATTGAAAATTGAAAAATAAAATTGAAATTTGAAGAAAATAATTGATAATTGAAAGAAAAATTTCAAAATGACAAAATAAGTAAATAGTGTTAAAGAAAATAATTTAGAAATGAGGAAAATAATTGACAATTGACAAAAAAATACGAAAAAATGCGTAAAAAAAAGTTAATTAAATTAATTTTTTAAAAAAACATTTAGATACTTCCGTGACTGTTGCAGGTTTTCCCTGACTAGAAAAAAAAATCCATGACAATTCCCTGTTTTCCAGAACCTTAGCAACCCTGTAATAAAAATTATTTATTTCTTTTTTATATTTTGAAAATATACCTACACTTTTGAAGTTCATTAATTTTATTAAATATTATATGAAAATTATATTAAAAATTATATTAATATGAATAATTTTAATATATAAATATATATTAATAAATTTAAAATTACAGTTAAAAATCGTTTTCAAATTAATATTATTAATTTATCATACCGAATTGTCCATTTTTCAAAAGTTAAAAGAAAATAACTTCTATTAAATAATATAAATTATATATTATTATATTTATGTTTAAATTAAGAAAGAGAACGTTTTTTAGCAGTTACAAATATTGTAAAATTTTAGCTTTTTTTAATATTGAAACCTAAAAAAAGTGATTGTATTAGTTTTTTAAATTATTTCACTATCGAGAAATAGTAGTACATAATTAATAAATTTATTTAAAATGTTGATAACCCTAGTTTTAATACCAAATAATAATTTTTGAAATACTTAGAAAAGTACAATATTTTAATTTTACATAAAATAAGTATGTCTAGTTTGAGATATTTACCACTTTTCTTTTTAAAGCAAGAAAGGTGATTTTTAATAAAATTAAGAAGAACAAAAGCTAAATTTGAAATTGTACAAAATTATCTAGAATAATCAATTTACATTTATTTATTGTTTCAGAAATAAAAATATGAATCCAAAATTATAATTTTATTAACTTATTTTATCTTGTTTATAACTTATTAGGTATATACTTATCAGGTAATACTCATAAGGTATTTCCTCTTTTCACCTCTACATTTGTCTACACTTTGCTAAAATTAATCACATTAATTCTCTCATCTAATTAATGTTTAAATAAAAACTTAACGCTTATTAATGAGATTAAAGAAAAATAAAAAACACCTAAACACGTGAATATTTGAAATTGGAACTGTCTAAACTATAAACAAAAATCTTAAAATCACTGAGATGAAAGTTTCTCGAAACGCATCACTAACAAAATTTCCCAAAATTCTCAAAACTAAAAAGACATGTTATAAAAATTGTAAAAAATTAATTTAATTAATTAAAAAACATTCTTTATTTTTCAATCAGAAACAAATATTTTCTTGGAAATTTAATTCTCTGTATTCAATCGATTTGAACTGAATCCAGTCAATAAAGTTATAAACTTTTTGAATGTCCCTTTTTTTTACTTTCTTTAACGAGACTTCAATAAGAATCGCTTTTATAAGTGCCGAGAGGCTTTTTTTTACAGAAGTTAATATTCGTAATCAGGATAATCATTTGGCCCTTTCACTTATATTGAACTACTCAGTGCGCCTGTACTGGACACTCACAATTGCTCGACCTAATTGCGTCGCAAGAACGCGATCGTATGCCAGTGCGTGGGTATATGCATATATGCAAAAAAGTATGCATACTAATACATTAACAACATTGACTACCTTGAGTTAGCACGTGTCCCACCTTACTCGTTTTACCGGCTTTATATTCCTATAATCGAGAAGCTCGTTGAAAACTTTTCTTACGCGAGAAACTTTTCTAAACAAATTGACGGATTAATGCAATTAATTTGTGATGTAATAGGAATCGCGAGATTAGCAAATCACCACCATTTTCTTCAACTTTAACATTTAATTAGTACCTAACGATTCTGTGAATCTTGATTGTTTTAGCAAAATTTTGTAAAAGTGTAAAATATTTGGTAAAATATTAAATATATGAAAAGAATATAAGAAAAATGTAAAGAATGAAAAAAATATATACCTGTACATTTCACTGTGGAATTTGTAAATTTTCCGAACCGTTTATCTTTGAAAAATTATTATAATTTCGGGTTATAAATTTTACGAGGAATTATATCGAAATAATAGGTTCGAACTTAAATTGTAACCTCTGGAGAAAACTTGAAATTAGAGTCTGTAGTATATATTCTAATCTTTCGAGCATATACATAATTTCAATGATTAACTCCAGTAACAAGAGGTAGAGCAATAATAAAAAAGATTCTTTTTAAAGTTTTTAGAACTTAATCAAGCATGGATTTCTTTCTAGATATTAAGAATTTACCACAAAATGTAACATTTTTGGTACATAGGTGAATATTTCGAATTTTGTGTATTAAGAAAATTCAAAAAGGCAAACATTGAAAAGACTTAGAATATACAATAAAGACACCAAAATGTCTTAGTTTAAGACACTTACGAGACACTTGTTTTTTTTCATACTGGTGAATTTTATTCATTCAGTGTTATTTTATACTTTTTCATTTTTAAGTATAAAAGTAATACAAATTTTCCAATTATTGTCAAAAATTTAATTAACGATATTTCTAGTTTTTAAACAACTAAAATGAAAATAATATAGATCTAAAACATTTAGTTTTAGGATTTTAAAAAAAACTAACTAATTTTTTTAATCTTTTAATTAAAAATATCAACATTTTAGACAAAAATCTTAGTATAATTAATTTTAGAGTATTATAAGTATTTTAAATGTTTGATATTAAAAAAATAAATTTTAGTAATTCTTTATAAATGGTAAACAAATATAAGTTTAATAATAAATTGTATTAGTTATAAAAGTTAGATACTAAATATCAAGCATTTAAAACACTTTTAATAACCTAAAATAGCAATACTAAGATTTATCTAAATTGTTGATATTTTCAATTGAAAAATTTAAAAATTAGTTAACTTTTATTTTTAAATTTCAAATTTAAAACTTTAAGATCTAAATTTAATATTATTTGTTTAAAAGCTAGATTCCATACATTAAATTATTCATAATAACAGGAAAAAATAAATTATTTTTATATGTAAAGATGAGAAAGCAGAAAATAATATCATGATTAAATTAGATATTTTATATTCATATTTATAAATTTTATTATTTATTGTACTTAAAATTGAATTTGAATTATATTAAACGCAATTTTGAGTTAGCATTATGATATCAAACATTTACAATGTTTATAATAATCTTAAATAATAACCCTGACGAAGGTATCGGATTGAATTCCAATCCGTTTGAATGAGTTTTAATCAGTATTCTTCCGGGGCATTCTGAAATTTGTTTCCAAGCCAATCAGTTTTTATCCGAATATAAAAATAGACGTAACTTGACGAAAAATTCTTTCCGAAATAATTTAAACTTAAATTTTAATTATTTTAAACGAAACTTTGAGTTAGCATTATATTATTCTGAACATTGAATAGGAATCATATTACACGGACCGCGAAATAGCTTCATATTGAACTGAGCTTTGAATTAGAATTTTATATTTTTGACAATTGAAAAAGCATGTTATCAAGCGTCGTATTGTAAATTATAAAATCTTCTAATTTCTCTATTTTATCCATAGGTTATTGGAATAAAATTTTGTGGTTAGGTGATATGTATAGTTTTTAAAAGTTTCTAATTTATGTTTATAGTGAAGTAACGAATTAAAAGTTTTAGGATTTGAATTTGTAGTCATTCTAATTTTATTATTTTAATTATCTGGAACGCGAAACCTCTTTATATAATTTACCAGCGCTCTTTCGAGACAATGTGACATGCGCTCCTGGCGGCCAAAATAGAAGCTACAGTTTAAAAGTTAAATTATAAAATTCTAGTCATTACAAAATTATACAGAAATTTATAATGGGATTCGCTAGGATTATTTTCTCGATCAAACTTCCCATAATCACGAAAGTCAAAAATCAAGTCGGAAAAGGGATTCAAAAAGATTAAATAATTTGTCTTATCATTAAAATTATTAAATTCTTTTCAATGTCGGCCTTCTTACTAGATTGATAAAATTTCAATGGACGTAAAAATTCATTAATTTGTCATGATTTACAAAATCTTGATTTTCAAAAGTGTTTATTGTAATTTGAGGTAACACGTGGGAAGGCAACCATCCATGTAGGTATGCATTATTCGCAAAGAAACGGCGTCTAGTGTCGCGTGTGCTCGTGTGTAGTGAGCATGTGCGCATAATTAACGTAAACACAGCAAAGCGGAAGGAACTACTTTATGGACTACACTAGGCATACCTCACTGTGTAATCGTCTGTATGAGCTCATTATATGAACGACGTTCCATCGGATGGCTTCTATATCGTCTATAATATTGTCTACCAGAATATCGCATATTTAATTACACAATTATTACCCCATTTCGAAAAATCTCATTTTCAATTGTTCAAGGTGCCAATTGTAATTTTTAGTTATCCTCAATTTTACTAATTTTTATGTATCTTAAATTTTATCGATTTTTATTTATCTTTGATTTCATCAATTTATATTTATCTTAAACAATAAAAGTAATATCCAATAATGTTTTATTCACTTGAATAATAGCTTTTATCACAATTTTTATTCATCCGAAATTCTTGTAATTTTTATCTATTGATGATTTTTGGCGCTAGAGATGAGAGAAAATTATTTGAAAATTGACCAGAAATTAAAAATTAGAAATAGTAGAAGTTTTGACAACAATAAATCAAATCCGTTACAACAACATGTTCGAGCATCAAATCAAGTTTAGTTTTACATTAAAGTTTCATTTTGCCCCGGGTATGTAAAGTAAACTCAGTATAAGGAGAAAAATGAAAATATGGGAAGGAAGAGCATAATCCTGTGCAAACTATGAGCTCAGATGATTAGACAACGGAAAGATGATGTCAGTATTAAAGTTTGCTAAAAGAGAAAGAAGAATAGAAAGGAAAGAATTTTACGGGAAAAAAAGAAAAGAGATAGAGAAACAGAGGGAAAAAGATACAATTGAGGGAGGAAGAAGTTTCGTGACGTCACATACAACCTTGAGCACCGACCTCGGTCAATGTGTGTGTGTGTGTGTGTAGTGACACATTCATATATGGACACGTGATGAGTGCAAAGAGCCTCTTCATACCATAAAATCCGCATGCGCAGATACATAGAGATTAGTTTTAGAGTCGCGTAGATGCATTCATCACGAAATTTAGAACTTTTTCTATATTTCCACAATGTGCAAAATTATAGTTTCCAAAATAATGTACAACATTGATATTTGGGGCATTCTAAATGAAGCGGACATCTCAAAATTTGTAACGTGAAAACATAATTTTTAATAATGCTGCTTTTTTCAGTCATTTATGAAATGAAAAAAAAATTTTTTGTCAGGGATTTTTTGAAAAAGTCTGGATAACCTGGAAATGTCAGGAAATTTACGAATCCAACCTCGAATTTCATTCATTTTAGTACTTTTTCTAAATTTAAGTACCTTAGGTAAACCATATAATTAGCAAACAATCTAAAAATTAATTTGCGATTATTAAAGAATATTCAAATTTATACAAAAATTTTTGTAATTTTTCAATTATTTTCTTCAAACTTAAATTACATACTTTTGTCATTATTCAAGTATTTTTGTTATTTTTCAATTATTTTCTACATATTCTATTATTTTAGCCATTTTAGAATTGTTTTCTACAAATTTCAATTATTTTATTCAATTTTTTTTATGTTATGAATTTTTAAATTTTTCACACGAGTTTCAAATTACTTTCTTCAAATTTAAATCATTTTCGTCATTCGTATTATTATTGCCATGAATTTATTAATTTTTATACCTTTTTCAATTATTTTCTAAAAATTTCAATTATGATTCTGAAACTTGAATTACTTTCTACATAAATAATTTTTTTTGTTGACATTTTTGAATTATTTTGTTTTATTTTTTTGATATCGATTATTTACTATTGTTATTATTGTTGATGTTTATTGTAAATACAATTTTTTTCGTTTTGTATTTTTTAAACATGTAATGAGCTCTATACCCCGTATGTACTGAAATAAATAAATAAATTCTCTTCAAATTTAATTATTTTCTTCAAACTTAAATTAGTTTCTTCAACTTTCAATTATTTTCCTCAAACTTGGAATATTTTTTGAATTTTTCAATTATCGTATTTAAATTTCTAATTTTTACTCCAACTCTTAATTATTTGTGTCATTATTCAATTAGTTTCTTTATATTTTAATTATTTCGTCAATATCTCAATTATTTATCGTACTCAGAATTTTATTTTTTTACACCATTCTCGAATAATTTTTTTATATTTTAATTTCTTTCATTCAACAAGATTTCTTGTAATTTTAATTATTTTTGAAACTTTCTAATTATTTTCTACAAATTTCAATTATTACGTTCCCACTTTTGAACTTTTATTTTCAATTTTTTATTTTTAAATTATTGCTTCCTCATAGAGGAATTCATAAAAAAATCTCGTTTTTAGAAATTTTTTTTAAAAAAAAAATTTTTTTCATGCTAAAAATTCAACCAAACGAATTACAAAATCATATTCCTTGTTTTATTCATTTTTGTCATTTTACTATTTTTTTCAAATTTAAATTATTTTTGTCATTTTTAAATTATTTTCGTCAAAAGTTAATTAATCTCTTCATATTATTGTTATTATTATTATTTATTATGAAATAAATAAGTATTTAAGTTTCTTTGCTATTTTCAAATTATTCTCTTCAAATTTCAATTATTTTCTTCAAACTTCAATTAATTTCTTCAACTTTCAATTATTTTCCTCAAACTTTGAATATTTTTTTTAATTTTTCAATTATCGCATTTAAATTTTTAATTTTTACTCCAGCTCTCAATTATTTGTATCATTATTAAAATAATTTTTTCACATTTTAATTATTTCGTCAATATTTTAATAATCGTACTCAAATTTTTTTTTTTTTTTACACCAGTCTCAAATACTTTTTCCAAATTTTAATTTTTTTTCATTCTTTAATTACTTTCTTGTAATTTTTATAGTTTTTGAAATTTTTAAAATTATTTTCTTCAAATGTCAATTATTTCGTTCAAATTTTTCAATTTTTATTTTTAGTTTTTAATCAATTTTTCATTTAGTTCTGTCATTTTACAATTCTTTTTCAAATTTAAATTATTTTTGTCATTTTTAAATTATTTTCTTTAAAAGTTAATTAATTTCTTCATATTATTGTTATTATTATTATTAATTATTATGAAATAATTAAAGTTTCTTTGATTTTTTCGAATTATTCTCTTCAAATTTTGATTATTTTATTCAAACTTTAATTAATTTCTTCAACTTTCAATTATTTTCCTCAAACTTCAAATATTTTTTTTAATTTTTCAATTATCGCATTTAAATTTTTAATTTTTACACCAGCTCTAAATTATTTGTATCATTATTACAATAATTTTTTTCAGATTCTAATTGTTTCGTCAATATCTCAATAGTCGTACTCAAAATATCTTTTTTTTACACCAGTCTCAAATAATTTTTCCAAATTTTAATTTTTTTCTCATTCTTCAATCATTTTCTTGTAATTTTAATTATTTTAAAAATTTTTTCAATTATTTTCTTCAAATGTCAATTATTTTGTTCTAATTTTTCAATTTTTATCTTCAATTTTTTAATTTTTAATCAATTTTTCATTTTGTTATGTCATTTTACAATTTTTTTTCAAATTTAAATTATTTTTGTCATTTTTATATTATTTTCTTTAAAAATTAATTAATTTCTTCATATTATTGTTATTATTATTATTATTATTTATTATGAAATAAATAAATATTTCAGTTTCTTTGCTATTTTCGAATTATTCTCTTCAAATTTCAATTATTTTCTTTAAACTTCAATTAATTTCTTCAACTTTTAATAATTTTTCCTCAAACTTCGAATATTTTTTTCAATTTTTCAATTATCGCATTTAAATTTTTAATTTTTACTCCAGCTCTCAATTATTTGTGTCATTATTCAAATAATTTTTTCACATTTTAATTATTTCGTCAATACCTCAAAAATCGTACTCAAAATTTTTTGTTTTACACCAGTCTCAAATAATTTTTCCAAATTTTAATTTTTTCTCATTCTTCAATTATTTTCTTGTAATTTTAATTATTTACCTTATTTTTGACACTTTGCAATTATTTTCTTATAGTTTCAATTATTACGTTCTAATTTTTTCCTTTTTTTCAATCTTTTATTTTTAATCAATTTTTTATTTGCTTTTGTCATTTTACAATTTTTTTTCAAATTTAAATTATTTTTGTCATTTTTAAATTATTTTCTTCAAAAATTAATTAATTTCTTCATATTATTGTTATTATTATTATTATTTATTATGAAATAAATAAATATTTCAGTTTCTTTGCTATTTTCGAATTATTCTCTTCAAATTTTAATTATTTTCTTCAAACTTCAATTAATTTCTTCAACTTTCAATTATTTTCCTCAAACTTGGAATATTTTCCTTAATTTTTCAATTATTGTATTTAAATTTTTAATTTGTATTGCAGGTCTCAATTATTTGTGTCATTATTAAATTGGTTTCTTCACATTTTAATTATTTCATCAATATCTCAATTATCGTTCTCAAAATTTTATTTAAAATAATTTCTTAAACTTTTAATTTTGTTTCCATTCTTCAATTATTTTTTGTAATTTTAATCATTTATGGAATTTTTGCAATTATTTTCTTCAAACTTCAACTAATTTCTTTAACTTTCAATTATGTTTCTCAAAATTCTAATATTTTTCCCCATTTTTTAATTATTTTCTATAAATTTTAAATTTTTTACACCAGCTTTCATTACTTTATTTAATTATTCAATTAGTTAATTGAATTAACTAAAATTAATAATTAATTTTCGATTATTAAAGAATTTTCAGATTTATACGAAAACAATGAATTTTTTTTGAAAATTTTCCTGAAATTTTCCCAAAACTTGTTCTGGAAAACCTGGAAAAGTCATGGAATTTTCAATCCAGACTTTTGTATCAACCATGATTAAAAAGATCAAAATAATCCATTTTTAGATTAAAACTGTCCTTTAAACTTCCTTGACTTGTTTTCCCATCCCAAAATTTCCAAGTGACAGTCCAATCGACAGTTTGTAATAATAATCCTCGAATGATTCAACCATTTATTTTATTCATCTCGCATCTTATTTTAATCCATTCAGGTATCAAAATAGCATAGCTTCTTGTTTTTTTACGAGTTTAAAGATCGAAAATAAATACACCACTTTTTCTTTTTCCTACTACTTTGGCATACAAAAAGAAAAAAAAAAGTATATTATAGAGCAATCTGTTGACAGTGTTTGCGAAAGACACCTATGTTTAGCTCAAACCAATCTATCAAATTATTGTCCAGCTATATTTTTTCTCCTCTAGATAATGTATCGCAATAATCACTTCATATATAAACAATGCACCCTTTACTATCTTTCATCCAAATGCTTCATATATTATTTTATAGCAAGTCATGCAAACAACGTTAAACATTTGATTTGTTGTTATTTCAACTAGGTGCATTGATTATCGTTAAATTAACGTCATAACAGGAAATTGACTAAAATAACCTAAAACAATTTTATTTTAACCAAATTTCAGGTTATTTACGTTCGATTTCAATTTTCCCGACCTTAAAATTTTGACGCGCAACAAAACTGAGTTCAAGTTTTTTAACATTCCAGACTCGGATACCTGAAATTTGACAGTGACCTTCATTCTAACCATTCTAATTTGGTCCGTTGCTTGAATACACAGTGGTCACAATAAAATAATGAAATAAAAATTTGAATGAAACATAAAAGTGAATATTGTGCGCGTATGGAAAAAAAAGAAGAAAAAAAAAGATGGACAAAGAGGTATGTCGAGTGGAACATGTAAATTTAAATAGCAATTCTGAGTCACCTTGGCTAATTTTTTGGTTGGTGTAGGTCGTGTCTGGGCGACTGACTGCGTCGTTATCTGTCTGCTAACTATGGCAAGAGGCGTTTATGTTTCAGCAATCACGTTCTTTTATTTGGCAGTGTTGAAGATGATATAAATCATAAGATTTGCCGGTATTCTTCTTCGGCAACAAAACTTTTTTTTTAAGCGTAACAATGTGCATAATTGGCGACATGCATCAAGATAAGTAAAAAAGGTAGCATATATTCACAATAGAGTGACTTTTTTTTTAACATTAAATGCATCCTCGAAATGAAAATCATGAAAGGAAACAATTTTGTCTGCGTTTGATTATGGTCTATCTACTCACATTTATCTGGCATCCGAAATTCAAGGTTTCTTAATTAACTACGTTTTATGTTATTATTCATTATTCTCCTGCATACGTGAAATACACATAGCACAATTTTAATAAAATCTTTTTTATTTCTAAAACCGGTTATCTTTACGAATCTGTAAAAGTATGGATTATTTTATGTTAAAGGTAACTCAAAGAATTGCTAACCTTTTTTCTGTAATATATTCATTAATATAAACTATTTTAAGTGTCGTACTTCTGAGATACTTTTTTTCATTAATATGATTACACTGCGCCAATTTTAAATGTCTTTAATGTCATTTTAAAATAAATTTCGAATTAAAAGTATTTTAAATAACTGTATAAATGTTTCAATTGTTTCAGAATCCGACAGGAAAACCTAATTTGTTTACAGAGTCAAATTAAATAATTACATTATACTCAGAGGGATCATCACTTTCCAATTTCCTCACAATTATTAATTCATGCGATGTAATAAATTTATCCATTTTATTCTTAACTCCTTAATTTTAGCGATTCATTTATAATCAAGAATCAAAAGTTCTTTTTCGTTAAATTTTAAAATAGACTCCTCTTGGCTCAGGGATTAAAAATTAGCTCTTCATTCTTTTGCAGAATTAATAAAGACTTTAATGAAAAACAAGATATGTATTCAAAAATATTTCTTTCAAATATGTACTACCGGTTAAAATTAGAGGAGCATCTTAAATTATCTCCAATTTTTTAACATGTTATTCATTCTATGTATTCAAAGTGTATTTTTTGCATTAAAATCGATACGAAAGCTTATATCCGAAATTTGAACAACTAATGGCAATTTAAAGAAAAAACTTTTTATGAAAAAATGTTGCCAATTGCACTGATATTAAAAAAGCGGACAGATTTTTAATTTGTGGAAAGACTCGAAATGCGAGTCTCTAACTTAGGAAAAGAGGGGAAGAAAAATGGAAGAAATGATCTGTTGAATGACATCTCGTTTGAAAGTCATGGCCGACGACTAGGTAAGCAAGTTACGTGGTGTGCATATTATCAGCCGCATATAGTTATCACTATATAGTTATACACCCTATAGTTCCATATGACGTACCTCAAGATAAATTGGGAATTTACAGTTTAAAAATACCCGTTACCTAAAAAAGTCTGACAAATCAGATTTTTCATAAAACTGACATGAAGCAAGCTTTATTGAATAATGAATTTAAGAAATGTAATTAAGAAACGACATTCAATGTTTAAAAACGGAAAATAGCCAATCTAGAGGATCTCAATTCATATATGAATTTGTAGCTAATGAGAGCAGTACGAAATTAATGGTATTTAAAGAATATAAAAGGAAAGAAAATATTACTAAATGAAATTATTGAAGAATAACCCCTCAGTATAATATGTCAAATCTAAATCAGGATGTAAGTTGAAAAAGAAATTTATGTACTTATAAAGCGGTAGCCATAAAAAATTGAGTTGAAAGAGGGACAAGGCCCCAAAGGAAACTAAAACTGCTTCCAACTGTGTTGTCGTTGCGAAAGGTCAGGAAGTGAGCAAAATTCGGCGATGACCGCCATGAGAATAAATTCTATGACTGGACAAGGTCAAAATCATTTAACACTTAGATGAGTAAAAATTCAATAGGTGCTTTCATGTATACAAAGATACACGTATGTTAACCATACATGGTTTATTAACAAAAAATTTACTATCATATTTTACATTTTAAAAAGATAACATTTTTGTTATCTTTTATATTTCCAAAACTCATGATATAAAAATTATAAAAAATTTCTTAAAGACTTTATTTTGTTTATTTCTCCCTATTTTACAGTTTTATTCCATTTTCTTAATATTCAGGGCTGCCAACGGACTTGCAGATTAAAACTAGTGAAAAAAGAGAATTTTTAAGTGAAAGAAGAGAGTATACTGCAAAAACATGGTGTCTTAAATTGGACAAAAATGTCTTAAATTAAGATACTTTTAGTGTCTAAGACACGAAAAATGTCTTAATTTAAGACATTTTTGAACAATTTAAGACACCTGTTTTTGCGGTGTAAGCAATAATGAGTTTGAAATTGCTGATATTATAATTTCGGAACCAACAGAAGGAAAAGCCTTTCAAATTAAAAAAAAAAAATTCAAAAGTGGCAAAAATAATTAAAATTTGAAAAAATTAATTAAAACCTGAAGAAAATAATTTAAAAATGGGAAAAATAACTGAAATTTGAAAAAAAATTAATGGAAAATGAGAAACATAATTCAAAAATGGAGTAAAATACAAAAAGTTTAATACATTAATTGAAAAATTGTAGACAGTAATTGAAAAATTAACGATATAATTAAAATTTGAAGAAACTATATTTTAAAAATAAGCGTCTCGAAAGTGTATTAGGTATTTTAAGACATTTTGGTGTCTATTGTATCTAAAACGCAATAAAGATCTTAAAATGAGACATTTTTTGTGTCTCAGATACAAAAATGTCTTAAAATAAGACATTAAGAAGACAGCAATTTTTGCAGTTTAAACTTTAAATAATGACATAAATAATTGAAAGCTGGTGCAAAAATTAAAAATGTAAATACAATAAGTAAAAAATTGAAAAATATTGGAATTTAAATTAATTGAAAATTTTCAGACATCAAAAAGAAAATAGTTAAAATTTAAAAAGAATAACTAAAATTGGCAAAAAATATTTAAATATGAGGAAAATAATTGAAGTTTGAAGAAAAAAGTTGAATATTGTAGAAAATAATTAAAAAAGATGTACAAAAATAAATAAATTCATGACAATAATAAAAAAAAAAATGAAAAAAAAATTGAAATTTGAAGAAAATAATTGAGAACTGATGGTGTTAAAATTAACAACTTGAAGACAATAATTGAAAAACATATTAAAAGTTTGTGGAAAATAATTGACAGTTGAAAAAATTAATAAAATGGAAATTTCTAATTAAAAATTAGAAAAATATAATTGAAAATTTATTTCTAATTGAATAATGACATAAAATATTGAAATCTGGTGTAAAAGTTCATAAATTTATGACAATAATAAAATTTAAAGAAAATAATTCCAAAATGTCAAAAATATTTGAATATTGACAAAACTAATTGTAATTTGTAAAAAATAATTGAGAACTGGTGTAAAAAATAAAAAATTTGAAGACAATACTTGAAAAAATGACAAACGAATTTAAATGGTAAGAAACTATTTAAATAATAAAATAAAATAATTGAAATCTGGTGTAAAAGTTCATAAATTTAAGACAATAATAAAAAAATTCAAGAAAATTACATTTAAAGAAAATAATTCCAAAATGTCAAAAATATTTGAATATTGACAAAAATAATTGTAATTTTAAAAAAAAATTGATAAATGGTGTGAAAACTTAAAAACTAGAACATAATACTTGAAAAATTGACAATATAATTGAAATGGTAAGAAACTAATTGAATAATGACATAAATAATTGAAATCTGGTGTAAAAATTCATAAATTTATGACAATAATAAAAAAAGATTTAAGAAAATGACATTTAAAGAAAATAATTCCAAAATGTCAAAAATATTTGTATATTAACAAAAACAAATTGTAATTTGAAAAAAATAATTGATAACTGGTGAAAAAATGAAAAATTTGAAAATAATACTTGAAAAATTGACAAAATAATTGAAATGTTAAGAAATTAATTTAGTAATAGCATAAATAATTGAAATCTGGTGTAAAAGTTCATAAATTTATGAGAATAATAAAAAATTTTAAAAAATGCCATTTAAAGAAAATAATTCTAAAATGTCAAAAATATTTGAATTTTTACAAAAATAATTGTAATTTGAAAAAAATAATTGTAATTTGAAAAAAATAATTGATAACTGGCGTAAAAAATTAAAAATTTGAAAATAATACTTGAAAAATTGACAAAATAATTGAAATGTTAAGAAATTAATTGAATAATGGCATAAATAATTGAAAGCTAGAAATTATAAATTTATAGGCAATAATTGAAAAATTGAAAAAATAATAGTAGTTTGAGGAAAATAATATTGAAAGTTCAAGAAATTAATTGAAGTTCAAAAAAAGGAATTGAAATTTATAGAAAATAATTGAAACTATGTAAAAATTATGTTCACATCATAGACATTTTGCTTCCTCATAGAGAAAACAATAAATTAATAATATAAAAGTTAATTTAAGAAGTTTAAAAAAAAAAATTTAAAATGCAAAAAAAAAAATGAAAAAAATTAATTATTTTACAAATTTTTTATCAATTGCAAACTTTATACTTATAGGTCAATCCTTTCGTTTTGAGGTAAGGAATATGGTTTTTTTATTCATTAAGTTGTATTTTTAGCATGGAAAAAAATTTTGTCAAAAAACAATTTTTTTTCGATGAAAGAAGGTGTTCAAAAATTTGATTAGGTATTTTCAAAAATCTCTGTGTCCAAATTTAGATATTCATGAGCTTAATAAGTCATCCAAATTTTATTGAAATCCATTAAGGCATTCTCGATACATCCTGGAGACAAAAAATGCTACACATACACACACAAACACACTTACACATCTTAAAAATGAAAATTTACGTTTTTTAGATGAAAATAAGTCGATTTAGACTTCTTTTGGAAAATCGAAAATCTTAACGATCACAAAGCTTCCTCTATATAAAGAAGCAAAAAGTGTAAAAAATTAATAAATTCGTGACAATAATAAATAGAATGAAGAAAATAATTAAAATTTTGAGAAAATAATTGAAACCTGGTGTAAAAAATGTAAAAATTCATGACTATACAAATTTTTTTTTTTCAAATAATTGATAGTTGTAGAAAACACTTCTGAAATTGTAAAAATAATAGTAAAATGAAGAAAATTATTAGAAAATGAGAAAAATACTTGAATAATGAAGAAATTAATTGAAACTTGAAGAAAATAATTGAAAAATAACAAAAGTAAATTGAAACTTGTGTAGTAAAAATTTAAATACTCGTGGCAATAATTTAAAGATTGAAGAATATAATTCAAATTTTAAGAAAATAATTGAAAACAGTGACAAAAATAAATAACATCTTGTCTAAAAAATTTAAATTTTTATGACAATAATTTATTGAAAGACTGAAGAAAATACACAAGTGATATTTAAAAAATTTGAATTCAAAATCGCAAAAATACTTGAAAATTGACAAAATACTTTAACGTTAACAAAAGTACTTTAAAAATGACAAAAATAATTGAAAAAAAATGTAGAAATTAAATATTTGTAGGCTGTAATTACAAAATTGATAATGTAATTGGAATATAAACAAACTAATTAATTTTTAAGGTAAATTATTAATCAGAAATTCAATGTCAGAAGACCCCTTCCCTCACCTTAGCTGCAATACACATTTTTCTAAAAAAGTGAGAAAAGTTAATTTTTTTTTAAAGTGGGTAATAGTGAGCGATTTAAAAAAAAGCGAGTAAAAGTGAGTCACTGACAGCCCTGCAATTTTTGGAAAATGGCACGAATTCATTTTAGGCGAGAAATCCTTCACTTCTCATAGAAGATTCAGTGGATGACAAATTATCATGAATTATTGTTCAGAGGATATTTCATTTCGCGCACTTAACTTCGTACTTTGGCCTATTCTTTTTGCTCTGAGTCAACACTATATCAATTGATATATAAGAAGTTTGTGGAATGCGGCCATTAGAAGCTGATAGGAAGTCAAAGTTAATATTAATAATTTGCGTAGGACAAGAATCATACAATAGGAACTGGCTAAATCGCTTAAATAAGCAATGTCTATTCATGAACTTTGGTAATTACATGTTAAGAGGATTCAATTTAGAGCTTAAAGGTTTCCAGATAATTTAAATAATTTAAACAATTAATTGGCGCATTCAAAAATTATTAAATTGCCTTACCAAAAATAAAAAAATTTGATCCAGATTTTATCAACTTGTTGTCAAAGTACCGGGATTATTGACAAGATCAACAAAATATTATAATAAAATGCTGATAAATTATTACATATTCAAATGTAAACATGAAAAATAGACAATTTTACCAGGAAACCCAGTATTCTTCGTAATAGATAAAGGTTAAGTGTCAATTGGGGAAAAAATAGTAAATATTTCATATACTGTTTGCTGTAATCTTTTGCGCGTTAATTGGACTTACGTTTCACTACGTCAGAGCAAAAATAATGCGCTTCAGTAAAAATTCATTAGAGAATTTTTTCAAATTAAAAATTTTTAAGGTACATTAATTCACGAAATTAAAGTCTGTTCAGTTTAATCTTGTCAATAATTTTTTATAGACAGTTAAAATCAATCTGGGACTTATTCTTTGTAAATATTATTGATACACATACACTACATGTTTCTCCAGACGAAACATCAACAAAGAGGAGAACCACTGAAGCGATTAGTTTGATTGTTGAGTCAGTGACGTCACCCCTGATTCTCTGTTACTTGGCTCGGAATATCATTGCACTTGCGACCGTCACAATACATATGCAAAATCAAGACATAAAGAAACATTTAGATTTGACAGAGAAATAATTTTCTCATGACGTTTCAGTTACTTTAGTTTTACTGCACTTGATTTATTGAGAAACTTTTGAAACTGGAAAATTGAGAGTAAATTTAACAAGCGAATTTTTACCTTCGTGAAATTATTATTATTTATCGCTGACTTTTTATATTTTTCCATAATATTCGTTATGCTTTTGTTAACAACAATTAATGAGAAAATTTTCGATCACTTTTAGGACTTTTAGTAACGACAAAATCGTTCTAACCTAACCTGTTTAAAAACATCTGGTTTCGAGTCTGCGCAGTTTTGCGCGAATATTCCGCGCGCTTTTTTTAAAAAAGGAACAACAGTTTAATATTTCCATTAGAGAAAAATGTTATATTGGTTAAAATAGAGTAAAAAAACATAATTTCTAAATGAATAAATACTGGAAAACGTGAAATGTAAGTAAATTGAGAAACAAGTTTTAAAAAAGTTATTGGAGATAATGTGGTTTAAGCTTTTATTCAGAATTGACAAATAAGTGTATATTTTGAACGCAATGGACCTAGAACAGAATACAACTGTCTAGCAGAAGTGTGTAAAATTCGCCCCACACACTATTAAAGACTAAACTATTAATACGCGACGAGATCGTATATATTTAGACGATCTCTCGACGACGTTGAGCATGTTTCGACGACCTTCTTCAAAACTCGCTGCAGTCATCCAAACTGCCAAATTAAAGATAAAAACCCGTTTTTCACGAATTTAAAAGAATTTAATTAGTCAACTGGTTTAGAAACAATGAAAAAATTCAAAAATATTACATTTCTTCCACTCTAGGTCTATTTAAAAATTGAATTGTTATTAAAATCTGCATAATTGTTTAAGAATTGTTCAAATTGTCTGTAATATTTTTCAGGTAGCGTCGGCAAGAAAGGTCGATACTTCTTTTTTTTTTTCGACGAGAAGAAAGGTCTGGTTACACGTGAACTGAGGAAGATATCGAGTTGCCGAAGACTGTTGCAAATCAAGGACAAAACAGAGCAGTGGATATAATTTTGGCATGTGCGCTCCCGCCTTAAAAGTGGCTGAAAATGATTGCCTCACAGAGCCACTTCACCAGAATATGTAAATATTTTAGCTAGTTAAAAACCCTTCTGCCGACAAACCTCGAGGGCGCAAGTGATAATACACAGCCGAAGGAAGATTAGGCTTTTGTAATTTTGACATAAAATTAACGGCTTCGTTCAGCACACATATACTAAAAATTTCAGATGCATTCTCAAGCCCTAATATCCTAAAAAATCAGTCTACAGGTACATTAAAATTCCGCGGAAAGAAAGGCTCTGAACCTTTCGGAATGCAAACCAGAGGAATTCGTCTTTTAAAGTCCAAACAGTAAACAAAGCAGAACAAAAGTCTGAAAAGCACAACAACGAAATTTTAAAATACTTTGGACAAAAGAACATTTTTAATATAAAATAAATAAAATTAGAAAATATATAAATATATAATAAATTTGACCCGATAGTGCGATTCTAGAATAACCAGAGTATGTGAAAAACATACGAGACACTTTCGTGCGGTAAATGTAATAGATTTCTCTTCGTGTAATTGCCAGTTTTTTCATTCTGTGTTGGGATTGCGAAATAATATATATCTATAACCGCAATTAATTGTATAAAACTGACAATAAAGTGGAAAAGAGTAAATTTGTTTTTAAAAAGGATTTTTTTTTGTGGAAGCATAACGTCTTGGTGAAGACGTATACAGACTTCATTTCATTACGCGGGTTGTGACGATCTTGGAGACTGGGATAAAAGAACGACAGATTCCTACAAGCCATTTCTTTAGGTAGCTCTAATCTTTCTTCATTACAGTCTCGCCGACGTCGACTGCACTGCACGAATTCAATTAAACCTACGACTTATATACATACCAGAGTGGGACACTGCAGAAAACGACGCGAAAGAATCAAGGACTTTTTTCTCTATTTTTCACTCCCGCGGAACGCTAAGGTAAACCTTCCTTCCCACAATACAGTATTTTCTTAAACTCACCTGAAACAGAAAAATACAACTGATTGAAATTTACATCTCGATAATTAAACCCTGCTTAGAATAAGTTAATTATATTTCAAACATTTAATTCTGTGGAATGATTGTTTATGGGTAAAAAAGTACATCATACATATAACGTGTACATCATATGGGCAACATTTTCAAACAAATGTTTAAAGTAAACATTTCCCTTATTGCAATTTTTCATTAAAAGTTATCAGACCCAGAAAATAAGAAAATGGTTATAATCTGAAAAACAAAGAGTTATCGTCTATTAATGAGAATTATTCAGGGTGGATTACAGAAATAAATAAAATTTTTCTTAAAGACCGAAATGATAGGGTAAAAAGTGAAGATTAAAATGAGCCAAAATCGTAAAACGTTTGGAAGAATGAATTGGGAAGTTTGCCAGTTAAAGGAGGCAATTTTTCATTTTTCAATTTGAAGAGAGAGAAGAAAAAACGACCTTTATACTACCACCCCCTTTCTATAGTAGCTCTACGCGAATTGATACTTACGGGAATGTAATCGCACGGTAATTTTCTCACGATCCTTCTTATCCCCTGTAAGGAAGGAGCACTTGGATCGTTCCCAGTTGGCCAGAATACCTCTCTCTTTGCTTTTGCCAATGGACGCACTTACACAACGACTCAATACGCCTGCTGCAAGTCATCTGTTAAGACGCATTACAGGCGTTCGCAAAAAAATCACTCTTAGCTAACGACACAAACTAAATTTTCAGTATTTAACTGCCTAAAAAATACCGGATTTTTCAATCGCATTACAATTGGCATAATAATTGTTATTGTTATGAACGAGACAGTAGATATTAGGAACAATATAAAAACAAGATTTTCTTTACAAAACGTATTTATTTCACACCGACAAAAATACAGAAGTGAACTAACTCACTAGAATCACTTCAAAATCATTAATAGACAATTGGCACCTTTCTTCTTCTTCTCCATAAAATTCAAAATTTGGTCATATCTAAAATTTCCCAATATAATTGCTCTCGAAGGAACTTTTATTATTTCATTTCAAAGGACCAAACCTTTTGCTATTTAAGGCTATAGATTTCACTGAAACATGTAGCCTATTACAAATTCCAAACTTTTATAATCTTATGGATATATTTAATATTTCTATTTTTTCTATTAAAGACCAAGAGTTATTATTTTTGTCTGTATCCTTATCTTTTTTATCATTATTATTACCAGAGGGATAAAAGGGATTTTATCCTTATTCTCAAAACAATTGATAGAATGATTTTGTTTTTGGGTGACAGTACTTTTTCCCAATGCATAATGTGCATAATGAGCCAGACACTTTGAGAAAAAGTCGTTATGCAGTCTCTAAAAGTGGGTAGATTTAAAGTGTGCGTGTCCAAGTGCTATAACTCGAGAGGGACAGCCCGTTCTTCTCTCGTGCGGGTAATTTCCAAATCAGAAGAGACGCGCCATGCAAACCTGAAGACCATACAGGTTTTCGCGAGCAGGTGTTCTCACTGAAAGCCTCAATGCGTTCTACGACAAACAATGAGCATGCAGCATCTTGCACGTTGCTGAATTTTTCACACGTGACAGATACGCGTATTTAGTGGATGTTTTGCATTCGCTGTCAACGAAATTCAGAAAAATAGCATTTACAATCTGCTACTTAAACAAGCATTTTAAAGATGTTGATAAACTTTGTCAATTGTGTTATGAAAATGATTTTGATATTAACTTGTAGAAATGTAAAATTATGATCTTTACGCGTCGAGAGTTTTAATTTGTTTTTAGCATTGGGGGATGTAATACTGCTAGAGTTTATGTATACAAAGATTAATTATTGTAAAAATGTGTTTTCGTAAAAAAAAAAAGTTAGATTAAAAAAAAGCGCTCGGGGATTTTGCTTATATTTATGAAAAATGGTCAGTTAAGAACCCCATACTTGTTTCAATATAAATAAAATGTATTCAATAAAAGATACAATTTTACTAAAGACATTCGCATAACATTATATGTACACTTTGAGCACTTTATAACACTATTATTATTTATTATTATTACTATTATTTATTATTATTATTTATTATGAAACACTTATTTATTTACTAAACACTTTTCGTTCTCTTATTTGTATGTAACAATATAAACACGAATTTAAAACTATTCAATGCAAACTCTTAATAAACAAAACAGATTAATAGACACCATACACTTTCACATTAAACACATTTCTGTTAAACACTAAATAAACAATGCACAATAATAGGCACTATTCATTTTCACGTTATACATATTTCCGTCCCAAACATACCCCAAATTTATTTTTGTATCCTAAAGTTAAAGATAAAATATAATGAACTAAAAACATTTAAAAGAATATGTGTTAACTTAATTAAAATATTAATAAAAAATAATAATTAATGGAAAGCAGAAAGTTCTTAAATTTTATTAAATGCGTTATAAAATTCTATTTATTATTAACTTTTTAATAACTTTCAAAACAACGCACTGAATGTATTTATCTCTCGTTTCGTTGTAGCTCGAAAATTTTGTCTCTTTTCCTAAAACCATTACCCCCATTATGCAAGGGTTCGCTCGAACAATGATGGGCTTAGCAAGTAGTTTATTGTTTGTATTTAGAAATAAAATTTAAATTTGAAGAATATTTGTATAATGAGGTAAAATTTAAGAGAGAGAGAAATTAAAATTTAAAGAGTTTTTAATGAGGTGAGAGTTTCCTTTTCCTTTAAATTTCAACGCTTACCTTCTCTCTCTTATCAAGAAACATGGTATAAGAGTTTCCTTTTCCGTTAACTTTTAACGCTTACCTTCAGTACTCGTTTCTTATCTGGGATATTTTAGAAAATCGAAGGATTATAGGTATGGTCTTTGTAAGAGACAGAAAAAGTCTTTAATAGAAAAAATATTTATATTGAATATATCCATAAGATTATTAAGGTTTGGTTCATTGAAATTAAATTATTAATGTTTATTGTTCCTTCAAGAGCAATTATATTGGGGAATTACAAGTATGCCGATGATAGTACAAATTTTGAATTTTATGGAGAAGAAATAGAAGAAGGGTGCTAATTGTCTTATAATGGTATGAAGTGATTGTACTTAGAAGGGAAATTTAGTTCAGATTTCGTATTTCGTCGCATTGTGAAATAAAAACATTTTGTAAAGAAAGTCTTATTTAAATTTTTCTTATATCTACTGTTCCGTTGATAACATTCTTATTTCTTTTTATAATTATACATGGGTTACTTAACAGTTCCTATTTACTTTCGGAAATCCCAATCATGGTGTTTTCATATGACACTTATTCGCTATACGAGCTTTTATACTAGAGAATCTAATGTCTTAATTAACAATTATTATTGTACAGAGCCATATTGTTTTATAATATTAATAATAATCCTGTAATTGGTCTTTGAGACTGTTGGATTTGTTTCAATAAATAAGTAAATACTGGACCACTCTTAAATCATCAAATCAAACAATTTAAAAATTTCCATTGGACGAGATTAATCTAGATGATGATATTTATTATCATAAACATGCGGTGTGCAACGATTTCATACAAATGAAAAATACTTTATATCACATGATACACGCCTATAGTAATTTTAATAAATTATCAAGTGAAAATCAATAACAATCAAAGGTGAACAAATTTTCCAAAAACCAATTGAGCGAATTGCGAGCATAAACAAATCATAGGAATTGTTAACAATTAAATAAAATCGATATAGTAAATATCGACTAATCCTAGAATTGTAGTACGTCCAACATTGGTGATCTTATAGTAGTCTTTAGTAACTATATGGAGCGGAGACATCCTTGATTTTACGTGCAATTCCCACCCGTACGGGGAGCAGAAATCTCGGGAATCAAAGATAAATCACCTAATGATTTTTCTAAATTTTAAAGATGATTTAACAATCCTTAGTTTAAGAATTCCGCACCCTAGTTTCGAGACATAACTCTCCAAGACTCATTCGTCGATAAACGATAAAATTGTTCTTAACGGGACAGTAGATGTAAGGAAAAATATAAACAAGACTTTCTTCCAAAACGTATTTATTTCACACCGACGAAATACAGAACAGAACTGACTTAGCAAAATCTTTCCAAAATTATTATAAGACAATTAGCACCCTTCTCCTCCTTCTCCATAAAACTCAAAATTTGCAGTTATTGGCATACCTAAAATTTCCCAATATAATTGCTCTAGAAGGAACAATAAACTTTTATTATGTATACTACAGATGAAGACAAACATTTTCGAACATGTACAGAAACGCTCCACGAGACATTATAACATTAATATCCATCTTGAAATTAACATTACCCTTCTTGGAGGAAACAAATATCTAAACTTAATAAATTATACAACATTGGCAGAAAGATTGGTCAGAGAAGAGAAGCAGAAGCTTTTATGAGTACATAGTACAATGTGAAAGAGAATAAATAAAGGGAGAAATTCAAGACTGCACGGGAGGAAGATCTTTTTTGGGTTTGAGGAAAATCCGGTTACGTAGTTGGCTCACAAGTGTACAAATAGAAATGTGTGCCATGTGGATTGGAATCTGTACACGAGGCTCGTATATTATATCGAGCTGTGGCTGCAAGCCGAAACGCAACAAGTTGCCCATTTACCCCGAGTGCCTCCTCGTGTTACCCCCTTTATTGTCTACCTCTACCTATGTAAACGTGAGCACGCTACCAAGCTTCTCTACCTACTATGCACGTTTGTTTCAAGCTCCTCCCACCACTTTCAACATGCGCATTTAACACTCCTGCACGCTTGATAACTCGTGTTGCAGTTCAAAACTTAATCCTTCTAGCCAGGCTTGCCAACCATTATTTCATTACCTTATGAACACAGAGAATTGTTTCTTCAAATTTAAGGGACGTTTTTATAAATAATCATCTAGAGGCGATTGTGTATAAATATCATACACGAGAATGTAAAAATGAAAGCGTCAAATGTTAAACGGGCCATTATAATATAGAAATAACATTGCTGATTGACCATTTCTTATACTGACAATGAGACAATAGATAGTGAGGAAAAAATAAAACTGGGAAGAAATTCCATAGGTGCTTGAAGCAATTTCATTCTAAACGCTTGCCGGACAGCTAATTAGTTGATATTTACGCATTCAGCACTGCAAAACATACCAATCGTGCTAATCTAACTACAATATCAATAGTAACTTAACTCACTCTGGCGTATCTATCACCACACGTCTTTCATTTAAATCCAAGGAGCTTGTCATCTCGTCATCAAGTTCCGTAACAACTTCATTTCTTTTTTATTCCTAGCGGCAATAACTAGATAATGAATAATCTCTTGAAAAAAAGGAAAATACATGTGCATGCATACAAGTGTCATGTATACATATTAATATAGATACATATTGCACATATAGACATACAGTGCCGCCGTTTTGAGACGTTTGCGGTACCCATATTTAAAACGTTTAAAATGTCTTACGTCCACATATTTGAAAGACACAATGTAACGTATTTTTCAACACTAAATGTGTCTGAGATACTTATAGTGTTTTAAAATAAGACATGAAGTTAAATCAAGGTATCAATAAAATTTAATACACATTTTATATCTTAACATTTCAAAACACCTTCAGAGATACCTTCAGTATCTCAAAATAAGTTTCAGTTTTTGCAGTGAAGTTTTGTATCTTAATTTCTAGTAAAGATAAAATTAAATATATTCATTTCATTTATATCATTGACTTTAGCGATGCCTAAAAACTCATTCTACTCTTTCAAACATTCTCTACTAGGGATGTGCAAATGGTATTCCATTTTAATCGAAAATTGAATACTGCCTTCGATTAATCGATTAATAGTAATCGAGATTGGATTATGTGTACAAACTTCGATTATTATTCGATTTTAATCGATTTTTACATTAAAATAATCTATCGATTAATCGATAATCGATTTTCAATTATTAAAGGGTCAATCCACTGACTTTCGTCTAAGGGCTGTTGCGACCATATTTTTAATAATTCTAATTTTAAAAGATGTGAAACTCCAACATTTTCTGAATTCAGTAAGCATATTAGAATGGTATAAATTTTATTTCTTTTCGTGATATTATTAATCAAAAAACGAAGGTTCGCAACTTCATTTGTAACCTCAAATCTGATGCTTTTTTTTTAAAGATATTATAATTCTTAGACTAATTAATATAATATTTATCAGAACTTATTAGAAATATAAATCATTTAATTCTAAACACAGAAAAGACGGTTTTATTATAAAATTTTATTACTTTAAAGTGATACTCTAATTTAAAATATTTATACTTGTCAAAAGTTTCACTATTTTTCGAGGCTTTTTACTTTTTTGTGGAACTTCCTACAAATTTAAGGTTTTGAATATAATTTAATATTAATATAATCTACTTACCTATAAAGTTTGACAAATTATTAAGTATAATAATCTAATTTAAATGGAGCGATGTGAAATTGCTGTGTTTACTAAAAATATCAAAATTAACCGTTTTGAGTGAGAAATTTAAAAATTGTAATATTTCCTAAACGAAGTAAAACACATTCGCCAAACTTTATAGGCAAGTAGATTATATTAATATTAAATTCAGGAGTAAGCCGCCAAAAGTGGATAAGTCCATTTTTCAAAAAAATTGAGATGTATACAAATTTGGTATATTTAAGACATTACAAATCGATCTGTCACAGTTAAATTAAAGAAAACAATTTTTTTCGTAAAGAATTTCCACTTTAAAAATAGTAGACACAAGCAATATGGATTCCAATTTTAATTTTTTTTTAATAGAAAGAATTATCGAAACTAAAATATTGTTTATATATAATTAACTTTAATTGATACTAAGAGGTCTGAAATCCAAAAACAATTTTTATATAAAGAATTTAGTATTGCTTTTCTAGTTTGTAATTAATTTTAAGGGTTAAGTGATAAACTGCATTTGTTTAATTTTCTCGAAACAACAAAAAATGGACTTATCAACTTTTGGCCGCTTGCTCCTCAATTATAATTATATTCAAAACCTCAAATTTGCAGGAAGTTCCACAAAAAAGTAATAAGCCTCGAAAAATAGTGAAACTTTTTACAAGTATAAATATTTTAAATTAGAGTATCACTTTAAAATAATCAAATTTTATAATAAATCCGTCTTTTCTGTGATTAGAATTAAATGATTTATATTTCTAATAAGTTCTGATAAATATTATATTAATTAGTCTAAGAATTATAATATCTTTAAAAAAAGCATCAGATTTAAGGTTACAAATGAAGTTGTGAACCTTCGTTTTTTGATTAATAATATCACTAAAAGAAAAAAAATTTATACCATTCTAATATGCTTACTGAATTCAGAAAATGTTGGAGTTTCACATATTTTAAAATTAGAATTATTAAAAATATGATCGCAACAGCCCTCAGATGAAAGTCAGTGGATTGACCCTAATGCACATCCCTACAATTTCACTAGTTGAATTTTGTTGAAAATATTTTGTTCAAAAGAGTAGAATGAGTAAAATTTTTTTTCATAATTGGACAACTGAATCGTTGAGAATTTGGTGAAATAATTTTAATTATGGTTCTATTTGCTGTTAAAAATCACTTTTTACTTTGAGGTTATGTCACTCCTTAAATTTGAAAGTGTAATTTTTAATGGCCATCCTATCTATAAATTAAAACAAAAAAGCCGTATAGAATAGGTTATTTTTGTTTCATAAAATTGAGGTTTGATAAATTTAAAAAATCAGCACAAAAAATTATAAAAAACAAAATAGGCGTGTATTATTCGTTTGTTTATGTATGCCCTATACAGCATACCAAAGGGTACAACGACACTTTTCTTCTAGAGCAATGTTTTGGCATGGAAGGACAATATTGTTGTGTTACGTGAGAGGACGATGGCGCGAGGACATTATCGCCAAAGTTACGTCTCAACGTGCCAGATGTTTTGTCGCACTTGATACTTCTGGGAATCAAAATGACGTGATCGAGTGTGCACTAATGCATGATCAGGAATGTTACGTTTGCTCGTGCACACCACCAAACATAAACACGTGCAGGTTTATTTTGCTACGCATATGCGCATATTCCAGTGATCAACACCACTTAATAAAAGTAGTAAATACCAACGTGTTTTGTACACACACAAAGTCCATTCATGTGCATACTTGTTGATTCTCAAAGATTTACTCAATGAACTTCATATAAATAACCCACTTGCTGATAAAAGTCTACCTCCATTTTCTCAATAATAATTAAACATCCAATCGCAAGAATAGTGATGGTATTTTTAATTTAAGTATTCAATTTCCGTTCATCAAAAAGTATTTTTATAAACCAAAAGTTACATATTGGCAAAGAAAACTACCACCGTGGGCTGCGAGGCGCCACTTGTATAAAAAAAAAGATGGCCGACATCAGTGTGGTTTTTTAAAAACAGTGCAATATGTAACAGTTTGTTTTCGATGTTTATTTTTGCAATAAGTTATTATTTTCTAAGTTTTATCGTTAAAAATTATGTTAGCTTTAAATTTAAGTAGTTTATTGTCTTTCTGCAAAACTACACCGTCATCTAGGAATATGATATAAGGTCAAAATCTAGTTAATTCTAGCTTGATAATATTGTGCGGAGTCAGTAATAAAACTACGAAAAAACTCAAAATTGATTCTCTGTGCCTTTAAACCAGCGCATTAATTTCAGAACATACAATTGCTGGTGTTTTTTTAATTAATAATATTAAAAGTGAAGTTTATATAGAAAAGATGACTTGTTCTATAGAAATTTCGGAATTCTTGTTAAATTCCATGGTTTTCACACAAAATAAATAATTTTCACTATTACAAAATTATCCTTCACTTCTAAAAACACTTCAAAATCTTGTTTTTTTTAAAAAAAATACCCGAATTTAGTGTATAAGCATTGTCAATTTTCACTCCATATTAAATAGTTTCCAAAGTAACCGATAGGAGCGTTTTGTAAATTTAAACTGCCAATAGAAAAAATATATAAAATATTTTATACCAAAAGGTATTATAATAATAATTATAAATAAAAATCGAATAAAAATACGAAAGGAATTACATTGAACGCGTTTAATAAACTTTTCCTAAAAATGCTTTGTGAGAATTTTCTTTGTTGCTTCTCGAGATGTTTTATGTGGGAGCCGTTTTTAAGCGGAACCTATAGTTCGTGCGCGAGTTGAATGTAAATTGTATGTATTTATACGTAAAGCAAAGGACCGGTATGAAGAATTCAAGGTCTCTGTTCTCTAAGTTTTCTAACTCTATAGAATGGTCCAATGATTACTCTAATCTATAGTAACTGCTCTGCCCTTAGCCAAATCCACGTGTAGTGGTATTTCAAAAAAAAAAAATCTGCCGACTCTGCGCCATTGGATTCCTATATTGAAGGTTTGAATAATTAAATATGTATTCGTCTCGTTTTGTTCGAGGAACGAATAATTCTTATACGGGAGTGCCACATTTATTATTGCGCAACATAACTCCTACAGAATTCATTTAAAAAGTTCTGTATCAAACTTTCAAGGGCTCTGAAAATATTTCTTCTTCTTTTTTTTTTTTTTTTATTGAAGAAGAAACCTTAAGAAGAACTTTATTTCTTCATAGGCTCCAATAATTTACCTGAACAATGCAATTTCATCACGTGCTTTTAAATGTCGACCATCTTTTTAAATGTCATAGAAACACGGGGTAATATTTCAATTATTCACTCTCTATCAGGATTTATAATTTACAATCGTATAGACTATTAGAAACAAAAGGAAATAATTTAAAGAAAAAAATTAAAATACGTCGAGTAAAAATAGGTAAAATAATAAATAAAATAAAAATTCGGGAAAAAGAAAGAGTTTTTATGGAAGTATAAGTTTGTATTAATATACATGTAAGGTCCAATAGATGATAACTTAAGAATTATCGAGAAAGACTTCGCAGGGGTTATCACGGAAGACTTGAAACGGGTTATCGTAACGAATATGAAGATAGTGTCTTTCGGGATTCAGTTAAAAGCGTCATATCATTTAATGTTGCTCGTTTACTTTTTTCTTGCTGGCAAGATGCAATAAACGTTTCAAAGAGGCTAAATAGATACACAATAAGCATCACTTTAAACCGTGTCACGCACTAGGCCATAAATAATAAGCTTGTTTATATTACTGGAAATCGTACAATGTTGAAACAGTAGTATCAGCATTTCTAATTTTTTGTCAGTGCCAGTTTTCGATGAATTTTTCATTACTAAATTTTATTTTCATGAAAGAAATTTTAATCTTTGATTTTAAGGTTGAACAAAAGTATCTTCGCTTGAGCATTGTGACAATTTTCACGCTAAGTTTTGTCACAATTAAAATTACCATAGAACTTTCCTTATAAAAATTTAAAAAGAAACTATAGATGTTTAAAAGTCGAAAGACATTTTTTTCAATTGTTAAAAGAAACGACTAACAAACGAGCATATAAATACACCGAAGAAATTATATAGGTGGCTTTTTTGTTGTAATTTTGTGCTATTAGTATACCTATATAAATACACGGAATAATTGTTGTACACTATCTATAATTGAAACAAAGTGTAATTTTTCACTGGAATCGTTTGGGTCAATGATAAAGTTACAATTTTAACTTTAATGGAGAGAAAAGCTTAAATAAAGCGTATCAAATGACTTAAGAAGCTTATACTCTTTCTTTTATAAATCTCGTTGGACCGATAAAATTATTCCGGAATACTGATCTTCACGGAAAAATATAGTCCATAGATTGATTTGGATTTTTTTACAGACTGTTTCACAACGTGACCTCAAAATGTAAAACTTTATTTCACTATAGACTTTTGTTGTAAACTAGAAAATAAATAAATAAAATTTTAGCTACGCGTTCCCCTTAAATTGTACACGTTTTTTGCATAATTTAATTTAATCTACCGTAAAATGGGACCAGTTTACTAACAGGGTCGAGTAGGACAAAAAAAATCAACTTTTTTTTAAAGGTCTCTGACCTTTTGACTTTATAAACCAATCCTTGTTCTCACAGAGAGAAAGTAATGTGAAAAATTGTTTATCTTCTTTATAAATAAATAAATAAGTAAATAAAAAAAGAGTAAATAAAAAAAGTAAATATAAAAATAAGTAAATATATAAATAACATAATATAACTTTATTTTGTTTTTATAAATTGTTAACTTAATTATGAAACTAAAATGGTAGTAAGATTTTGAGAGTCTGTATTTTTTGCTTTTGACAGCACTGAGTCAAACAAAGTGAGCCGATAAAATGCAGATAACATTTTGAGATAAATTTTACTGCGTTTCTTCACAAAATACAAGATCAAAAAGAAAATAGTAAATAAATATAATAATAAAAGGATTAATAATAATAGATAATAGCTGACAAAAATAAGAAACTATAAATATATAATTGAGAGATATAACACGAAAATACATATTGTTAAAACTGAAACAATTTTTTCGAGTGAAAACTGACACTTTTTATAATGTTTGGGTCAATGATAAAGTTACAATTTTAACTTTAATGGAGAGAAAAGCTTAAATAAAGCGTATCAAATGACTTAAGAAAAGTCAAAAGGGCTGAGACCTTTAAAAAAAGTTGATTTTTTTTGTCCCACTCGACCCTGTTAGTAAACTGGTCCCATTTTACGGTAAAAAAATGTTACATTTATGAATGGAACAAAAGTAAGCAAACCAACTTACTTTCTGAACGAAATTACGAGACGCACAAAAAAAATGAATGTACAAAAAAATCGGATTAAAATAGCTGATTATTCGACTTTTTAAAAAAACATGAGGGACGTTTAAAGAACTTGTTGCAAATTCATTGCAGCACCTTTGCGCCCCACGATATCACCTGACGTTAGCTTTGATATGGGAATGAGGATTAACGTCGAACCAGTATATGAAGGTCAAAATGCATAATCTTGACATTAGAGGCACTGAGTTTCCATGAAGAAGATATTAAGTTAAAAATACATTAAGATCCTCATTATAATATTTATAATATTCTCAACTATCCTTAAAATACAGTTTAAAACTAGTTAAGAATAGTTTTAAATAAAAGTTCAAAAAGACCCTTAAGTATTTCTAAATGGTTTCAAACCAGTTTTAAAAAGTTTTAAAATAGTTCTAAACAGTTTTAAACCAGTTTTAAAAAGTTTAAAACCATATCAGAAAATTTTCAAACTGAATGGTTTATAATCAGTTCCAGTCTAAAACTTGTTCTAAACACAATTACAATACTTTTTTAAAAAATCACATAATCTTAAAAAAAAAAATTGAACCTTAATCAAGTGGAGATTAACAAGGTTGCTACGGTTCTGGAAAACCGGGAATTGTGATGAAATTTTTTTCTAGTCAGGGAAAACCAGGAAAAGTCATAAAATTTTATAAAATGTTGTTTTAAAAAATTAATTTAAATACATTCTTTTAGCATTTTTTTTCGTATTTCTTTGTCAACTGTCAATTATTTTTCTCAATTATAAATTATTTTCTTTAATACTATTTACACACAAAACCTAAGTAGCTCAAAACGTTGCATAATGATACCGATTTTTCGAATTATTTTACAATTTCAGCTAAAAAATGGCATCATTATGCAACGTTTTGAGCACTACAGGTTTCCTACTTTTTTTTCTATAAGTTTCTTAAGTTTTCAATTGACAATTTAATTTTCTCCTTCAATTTCATAATTAATCTTTAATTTTTTCCATAATTTTGTAATATTCTCGATTATTCTTAACATTTATCAAATTTTTTCAACAGTCAAATATTTTTCTTAATTAATGTTCAATTATTTTCGTCATTTTGTAATTTCTCCTTCAATAATATTCAATTATTATCTTAAAAATTTAATTTAATTCTTTAATTTTCAATTTATTTCTTCAATTTTCGTTATTTTCTTTTATTTTCAATTACTTTGATCAAACATAAAAATTGTTTTTAAATTTCAATTCAATATTTCAATTTCCAATCATTTTCTGTAATATTAAAAAATTCTCACCTTTTGTCAATTATTCCTTTCGATTATCAATATTTCTTTAATTTTAAATTTAATTGTTCAATTACTTTTTTTTTATTTGCAAGTATTTTCACCAATTATTCCTGTACTATCCATAATTTTTTAATTTTTAATTATTTAGATTAAATTTAATATTTAATGTTTAATTTTTTAAACTAGTTTTACCAATTGTATATTAATTTAGCCATTTTTGTTTTCAATTGTCAAATATTTACGTTATTTTTCAAATATTTTCTTCAATTGTGCAATTATTCTCATTATTTTTCAATTATTATTTTCAATTATTAATAATTTTCTTCAATTTTCAATAATTATTTCCTACACTTTTATAAATTCTCATTTATTTTTTTTAAATTTTATAATTACTGTTTAACTTTTCAATTATTTCATCATGTTGTCTAAAATATTCTCGAAAGTTTTCGAATTTTATTTTCGAATTTTTTTCTTCATTTCTAAATTCTTTTCGTCATTTTGTAAATTTTTTATTTTCTTAAAATTTCCATTTAATTCTTTAGTTTTCGATTTATTTCTTCAATTTTAATTATTTTCGTCAATTCTCAATTAGTTTATTTAATATTAAGAAACGGTCGCCTTTTTAATATGATTTTTTCCACTATCAATACATTATTTTACTCTTAAATTCAATTATTCACTTATTTTCGTTAAAAATCAAATTTTTTCAAATTTCAATTCCATTCTTCAATTCTAAATTATTTCTTCAGAATTCAATAATTCTCGCCATTTTTTAATTACTCATTTCAATTTTTAATCATATTTATTAAATTTCTATTCCATTCTTTAATTTTCAATTATTTTCTTTAATTTTAACTATAGTTTTTGATTTTGAATCAAATTGTTTAACGAATTTTACAATTAGCAATTATTTTTTTAAATGTAATATTTCTTGTTTAATTTTTTCAATTATTTTTTTAGTAGTCCATTAATCTAGTCATTTTTCGAATTTCGTTTTAAATTGTCAATTATTTTCGTCATTTTTCCGATATTTTTTTAAATTTTTAAATTTTTTCGTCCTTTTTCAATTATTTCTTTTAATTATTCATTTTTTCCCCCAATTTTCAATTATTTTCTACAAGTTTTTTATATTTACAATTGATTTTCTTAAATTTTATACCTTTTTAACATTTTTTAAAATTATTTTGCTCTGTTGTCGATTATTTTCGTCAGTTTTCGAATTTTTCTTTAAGTGTCAATTATTTTCTTAAAATTTCTATTTAATTTGTTAATCTGTAATTTCTTTCTTCACATCTTAATTCTATTTTTTAATTTTAAATTCCATTGTTTTCTATCATTTTCTTCTATATCCAATAAATCTCGACTTTTTTCTTTTACTTTTTTCAATATTTAATTCTACTTTTTTAAATTTCAATTCCATTCTTCAATTTTAATAATTTTTTTCCATTTTCAAGGTACATTTCAATACAATTATTCTTATACTTTTCTTAATTTTATAATTAGGTTTTCTTAAAAATTAATATTTCTTGTTTAATTTTTTCAATTATTTTTTTAAGTTGTCTATTAAACTAGTCATTTTTTGAATTTTCTTTTCAATTGTCAAATATTTTCGTCATTTTTTAGATATTTCCTTCAATTTTCCAATTATATTGCTAATTTTTCAATTATTTCTTTCAATTATTAAGTATTTTCATCAATTCTTAATTGTTTTCCGGAATTTTTCAATTTTTCCAATTTTTCGTTATTCTCTTAAAATTTTATAATTATTCTTTTAATTTTTCCAATTTTTTTTCAATTATACATTATTTTCGTAATTTTTCAGATATTTGCTTCAATTTCGTGATTACTAATATTGCTAATTATTTTATATTTGGTGATGGAACTTAAAAAAAAATGGTCTGGAAAACCTGGAAAAGTAATAGAATTTTTAAATTTCCAAAACATAGCAATCCTGGATTTAAAAAAATCAATTACAATGATAAAAATTCCTCAACGTGTTATTTTACTTTTGCCGCTCCATTCTATTTCTTTCTACAAGTTAAACGACCAGCAATTAATTATTTTTTGGAAATGAAAGTGTACCATAATTATGTCGTAATTATGTTCTAACATAATCTTGTAAATATCACTTATAGCTTGAAATTCAACTAAACTAGATCAATAAAATACAAGAGCAATTTTTGCGAATTGAAACTGGATTAGTATAGTTTATAGATAATTTAAACATCAATCAAATGAATTTAATCAAAGATATAATAGTCAACTGATACAAATAATTATTCTCCTAGTTTATTCATAATGACAGTGTACCAGGGTGAGCCTTTAAACAAGAGCTTGATTTAATCCGTTCATTAAAACGGCGTTAAAGTCAGTGAAGAATTCAAAGGTCGAGGTCGTTTCTTGTTTAGTAATATCTTGCGCAAGCGATTTCCTTCTCGTGAGAATGAGGATTGCAAATATTGTATAGGAATAAGAATTCACACCTTGCTTTGACACATGCTCAAGCTTGGAAAAGATAATAGTGCATAAAAAAGAAAGTGAAAAACGAAAATTCTAATTTTTTAGGTATATTTATAGATATATTATATATGTTTAAATAAAGTTTTGCTTGTGCTGTTTAACCTTATTGACTCTTTACATTCGTTCTTTTTTATTCTTTCAATTTATTCTGTGTATTAGTGTAATTTTAATATATTTGTGTAGGTAATTTTTTTCGGACTTGTACAGGCACTTGTGGTTTTAATTGAGAAACTATTAATTACATTGTTGTATAATAACAGAACGTCAAAGATTGTCCTTGTTCTGAAGATTGTATGTGATTAAATAATAATTAAGTAACGACATTAATTAATGGAGGATTTAAAAAAAACTATCTGATTCTTATATTTGTCGTAAAATAATCTATCATTAGTAAAATAAAAGTAGCCAATATAGGAAAAAAAAAGAAAATACATTTTTTCCCAGGAACTTTATTTTCTAAAGACTTAAAATAGCTTTTTGACCTTTTTTACCGAAAAAAATAGGAAAATGTTTGAGTTCATTAAATTTTTTTAGCATAACAAGAAAAACTTATTTTTTACAAAGGAGAAGATAATTTCGGTCATTTCTGGTCACAAATTTTCGAATCATTAAAACAGTATTTTTAATTTGGCAAAAGTCGCCTTAATATTTAAAAAAAATTCGAAAAATGGCTACGTAGTTACAGAATTGAAAAGCATAGTTTGAAAAGTTAAACAATCAATATTAAATTTAAACAAAATAGTTGAAAAATTATAGGAATACCTGTTGCGAATAATTGCAAATTAAACAACTGGATTGAAAATCGAAAAAAATAATTGAAATTGATGAAAATAATAAAAAATTAAGGAAATAAATTGAAAGAAGCTGAAGATAAAAAATGATGGAAATAAATGACAACAACGAAAAAAAACGAGAAACTTGAACAAATTAAACAGATTAAAAAAATAATTGAAAAAATTAATGAATTTAATTGAAATATAAAAAAATAATTGAAAATAGAAGAACAACATTGAAAAAAATGGAAAAATACAATTCACACTTCAAAGAAATGAAAAAAAAATTCAAAAAATAATTTAAACGCAAAACAATACAATTTTAAAATCGAATAGTGGTAAAAGGGAATTTAAATAAAAATAATTGAAAATATTGAAAAATAAATAATTGCGATTCGAGTGAAAATAATTAGATGTTAACAAAAGTAATTGAAAAAAGAAGGAAATAAAATATGATGAAACTAGATAAAAAATAATAAAAGTAGTTGAGTATTGAAGAAAATAATTGAAAAATTCAAGGGTAATTGTATTTTGAGTAAAATAATTGATAATTAACGAAATAACTGAACTGACTGATTGAACAAAATAATTGAGTGTTGAAGATAATAATTTTTATTTAAAAGAAAATAATTGAAAATTTATGAATCTATTTGAAATAGGTGACCATTGTTGAAAAAATCAAAGAAAAATTGAAAAATGTTAAACAACGAATTTATATGATAATAATTGATAATATTGAAAAATAAATAACTGCGATTCGCGTGAAAATAATTAGAAGTTAACAAAAGTAATTGAAAAAAGAAGGAAATAAAATATTACAGAACTAAACAAAAAATAATAAAGGTAATAGAATATTGAAAAAAAAAATGATTAAAAAATTCAAGGGTATATATTTGTTGAGTAAAATATTTGAAAATTTCAAGGGTAAATGTATTTTGAGTAAAATAATTGAAAATTAACGAAATTAATTGAAAAAAGAAGGAAATAAAATATGACGAAGCTGAATAAAAAATAATAAAAGTAATAGAATATTGAAAAATAATAATTGAAAAATTCAAGGGTAAATTTGAGAAAAATAATTGAAAATTAACGAAATTAATTGAAAAAAGAAGAAAAATGAAAAAATTGAAATGATTTGACTGATTGAACAAAATAATTGAGTGTTGAAGATAATAATTAAAAAATATAATTCTAATTTATAGAAAATAATTAAAAATTTATAAATCTATTTGAAATAGGCGAATATTGTTGAAAAAATGTAATAAAAATTAGAAAAGGTAAAATGAGGAATTTATATGATAATAATTGAAAATATTGAAAAATATAATAGAAATGTGCAGTGGAAATATTTAAAAAATTAAAAATATATTTGAGAAAAGAAAAAAAAATGACGATAATGAATAAAAAAATAATAAAATTACATGAGTATTAAAGAAAATAATTGAATAATTGAGGAATATAATCGTAATTTGAAGTTATTAAAATTGATTAAAATGACTGAAAAATGATGGAAAAATAGGAATATAAAAAATTTGATAGATTTGAGATTAAAGAAATAATTTTAAATTGAAGAAAATCATTGAAAAAAATAAGTGGAAATTGAAGAAATCAATTGCAAATTGAAGAATTGTATTGAAATTTCCAGAAAATAATTGATAATTGAGAAAATGTGAGAATGATTAAAAATTACATAAAATAATTGGAAAACGAAGAGAGCAATTAAAAATTGAAGAAAATGATTGAGAATTGAAGAAAATAATTAATAATAATAATAATTAATTCTAGATCAATTCGTTTATGGTTTTTACGGGTAACTTAACCTATAAATAAAAGGTATATAAAAAGTTACCTTACACTTTTAAGATTTTAATAAAACTTCCTATCCAAGGATTTTTCGAGTCGCTGATTACAAATCCGAAGTCAGTTTTTAAAAATCCAAAATGGCTGATCCAATATGGCGAATGAATTTGAAAAAAAGTATCCAATTTTTATGAAACTTGATATTTAAGAGTTATTCTGATTGAGAATCTGAAGGTAGTTTCGAAACTTAAGACATTAAAAAAAACAAATGATTTTGCAAAATACGGGTGTACATTTTTGGCTCTCCTTTCCAAAAATATTCGATATTTAATAGATACAAAATAGTGTCGAACGGGGTAATAATCTATAGTCACATATTATAATTTTACCCATTTTTCAACTAATATGAAACTAGGAACATTTCAATTGAAAGATTCATTAAGTACTGTAATGCTACAAGAAGATTCTTGCATTTGAGGAAATTGTAGGAATTTTTTTGGTGAACGAGGATAAGACGTTTGGCAACGTGTCTTGCCTTGAAGACATCTATATACACTCTTTTTGGAAATTTCGCGAAGATTGTGCCGGTATCTGCCCTTGGTGGGAATCACTCGAGCCAAATGGAATAAATTTCTGTATTTCGGATAAGCCGTTCAATTTCGAGTGTCCGCAAAACATAGATGTAAGAAGAGTAGTGCAAGAAGTCCCCATACGTCACATGTGTTACAAGAAAACAAAGCCATTGCCGTGACATATGGGACGATATTTTGAGTCAGACATGCCTCATTGAAATAAGAAATACTAGCACTTGTATCTACTGTACTATATATTAATAATTCAATTCACTATCTAATATAACTTCTCTTTCAACACTGCTCATTTTTTCAGACATTTATGGATAAATCAATCTTTTACCTTTCATTTACAAAAAAAAAACTTGAAAAAATATCAGAATTTCCCTGATATTTTTGGACTTTTAAAACTGTATATTGAGAAAGCATCAGGTCTCTTGTTCGGGCGCCAAAGACATTTAAAATGCTCCGCTACAAAAAATATTTTAAATATTGAATATTTTAATTTAAAAGTGTGATTAAGCAAAAAAAATATATACAGATTGAGTAGTTTTGGGATTTTATTGTTATAAAAAATTAATAATCCTCAAAACGGTTGCGATTCGATAGCATCTTAAAACTTTTTGTATATTGACCAGTCCCTTGTTCGGGCGCCAAAAACACTTAAAATTCTCGGCTACAAAATATTTTGTAAATATTGAATATTCTAATTCCAAATTTTGATCAAGCAAAAAAAATACACACAGATTGAGTAATTTTCGGATTTTATCATTATAAAAAATAAATAATCCGCAACACGGATTCGATAGCATCTAAAAACTTTTTGTATATTTGGCCCCACGTTGGGCGCCAAAGACACTTAAAATTCTCCGCTACCAAATATTTCTAAAATATTGAATATTCTAATTCAAAATTTTGATTAAGCAAAAAAATACACACAGAATGAGTAATTTTCGGATATTATCGTTATAAAAAATGAATAATCCGCAAAACGGTTGCAATTCGATAGCATCTTAAAACTTTTTGTATATTGACCAGTCCCTTGTTCGGGCGCCAAAAACACTTAAAATTCTCGGCTACAAAATATTTTGTAAATATTGAATATTCTAATTCCAAATTTTGATCAAGCAAAAAAAATACACACAGATTGAGTAATTTTCGGATTTTATCATTATAAAAAATAAATAATCCGCAAAACGGATTCGATAGCATCTTAAATCTTTTTGTATATTTGGCCCCACGTTGGGCGCCAAAGACACTTAAAGTGCTCCGCTACTAAATATTTCTAAAATATTGAATATTCTAATTCAAAATTTTGATTAAGCAAAAAAAAATACACACAGTAATTTTCGGATTTTATCGTTATAAAAAATGAATAATCCGCAAAACGGTTGCGATTCTATAGCATATTAAAACTTTTTGTATATTAATCAGGTCCCTTGTTCGGGCGCCAAAGACACTTAAAATGTTCCGCTACCAAATATTTCTAAAATATTGAATATTCTAATTCAAAATTTTGATTAAGCAAAAAAAAATACACACAGATTGAGTAATTTTCGGATTTTATCGTTATAAAAAAAGAATAATCCGCAACACGGTTGCAATTCGATAGCATCTCAGAAAAGATTCTTATCTCGAAAAGGTCGTTATTATTAATCCAGAGTAAATCCTAACTAGAGCAAGTATCGGACGATAAAACGATTTTGATTGGCGATTCGATTCATTTATAGAAAAAGAGTTATCAACAGATTCATTTAATCGTTTCGCAATGTCAAAACACGTGATCTTACAAGTAGGTTATTACTGAAAAATAATTAACTTTTCCAGTAAAATAAAATTAATGAAAGAAAAATTGTTTAAATTACGAAAAATTTGTTTACATTATTAAATTACAATATTAAGTAATGAATATAATTTTTAAGGGACGAAAAATGTAGATTTTTAAGTGGTTAATTCTCGGGTTAAGAACCCGAGTCTATCAATTTACAAACGCATTAATGAACCATGCGAAAGAAATCTGTGCGTGGCATTTAATGGCGTTTATGGAATGACACGCAAACTATACGAGTTTTACTTCAGGTGGTTCATATAAGTTTCGACAGGAAGAGAAAGTTTAATTTGCAAGTTAAAATCAGCAATCACTTAAATTTCTGAATTATAATTAAAAAATATAATATATTATAAGGAAAGTTAAAATGTAATTTGATATAAAGGAAAAATAAGATAAAATAAAGAATGAAAAATTGAAGTGAATATTAAACAGTAAAAATTGAATGTAAAAATTGTGGGTTTTGTCTATATTAAGAAAGCTGTAAAAAAAACATAAAAAATTTTCCTTAAGGGTGAAGATAACTGTCAAACACATTCCTCTTTTGAAGGTTGACCAAATTATTATAGAGCGTTATCATCACGTTTAAAAACAGGTAAACGAAAATAAATGTCACTATGTTACTTTCATTTGCGCACTTGCGAGTAATTGTAACCACCCAGACCGCTCATCATGTGCCTCAAGCATTAATGTACACTTTTAGTATAATTTCCAGACAACTGCGTTGTGTGAATTAAAACACGTTTTCTCTACGACTTAATTTCTTCAAACTTCAAAGCCACTTTTTAAAGTGATATTATTAATTGTATTTTTAAAAGAAAATTGCTTCGTTGAATTAAATTTCCTCATTAACTTTAATGTTATAAATCAAGATAGGATTTGCATATAAGAATTATGTACTATCTTTTTAAAGTCTACGATTTCAATTAACAAATTACTACCAACACTTTGAACATCACTTATTAAACACGGAAAAAAAATATTTTAAAAAAAATGTATTCTGTCCACATCTGAAGTTTGTCAGTAGAAGTTCCTTTGTTTTTAAATTTGAAACATTTTTTACCTATTTACAATTTTATCAAGTTTTGAATTTATAATATTTTTAATTTCTTCCAACTTCAATTAATTTGAAATTGAATTGATTAAAAATTCAATTAATCCACGCTTCAAGCAAACTAAATTTGAAAAAATTAAAGTCTTCAATTCTTAATAATTATTTTTTACTATCATTCTAATTATTCACTACAATTTTCAACTTTTATACCATTTTTTAAAAATTTTCTTCATTTTTTTTTTATTATTTTCACTATTTTTTAATTAATTTCCTAGATTTTTGAATAATTTTTAAAAATTTCAGTTATTTTCTTTAATTTTCAATTAATTTTTTCAATTTTTAATAATTATTTTCTACAATTTTTAATTATTGCTAACATTTTGCAATTAATTTCTCCAAATTTTAATTATTTTTATTATTTCCTCAATTAAATTCCTAAATTTTCAATTACTTTTCTTAAATTTCAATTATTTTCTTCAATTTCTAATTCATTGACTCTTTTCTCTTTTTTTTTCAATTGTAATTTATTTTTGTTTTTATTCAATTAATTTCAAAAATTTTCAATTATTCTCTCAAAAACTATATATCTCAAAATTAAATAATTTTCTCCAATTTTCAAATATTTCTGTAATGTTTGGATTATTTTGTCAATTTAAAATTCTTAAAATCACTTTGCGATTATTTTCTTTTACTTCACATATATTTTGCATTTTTTAAAATTATTTTTCCAAAATTACAATTATTTTCTTCAATTTTCAATTATTTTTATAATTGTTCAAGTACATCGTCCAATTTCAATTACTTTAATTTTTTCAGTCAATTCCAAGGATTTTAAAACATTTTTCTTAAATTTCAAATTTCAATTATTTTCTTCAATTTTGAATCAATTCTTTCGTTTTTTAATTATTTTCTACAATTTTTAATTGCTATCATTCTGCAGTTAATGTCTCCAAATTTTTATTATATTTCAATTAAATTTCTAAATTTTCAATTAATTTTCTTAAAATTCAATTATTTTCTTCAATTTTTAAATCATTTGTCTTTTCTCTTATTTTTTTCAATTTTAATTTATTTTTATTATTATTCAATTAATTTCCTGAATTTTCAATTTAGTTATTTTGGGTGTTATTTTGATAAATAAATAAATAACTAAATAAATTATTCTCTCAAATATAAATTATTGCCTCCACTTGACAATGTTTTAAATCTTGTTACAATTATTTCTCTTGAATCTCAATTAATTTCTTCATTTTTTCATTTTTTTTTTCTTTTTTAATTATCTTCACAAATTTAAGATTATTTTGATTATTTTTTAAATAACTTTTTATTTAGATATACATTGTTTTTAGAAATACTTTGAACGATTCTTGTAGTCTTTTGTCTTTTTGGCCTTTTTTGGATTTTTTGGCCCACAAAAATCGTTTGAATTATTTTATAATTAATTCAAAAATTTTCAATTATTTATTTCAAATTTGAATTATTTTCTCCAATTTTCAAATATTTTTATAATGTTTAGATTATTTTTCTCAATTTAAAATTCTTAAAATCACTTTGCAACTACTTTCTTTAACTTCACTTATATATACTGCAATTTTTAAAATTATTTTTCCAAAATCCCAATTATTTTCTTTAATTTTCAATTATTTTCATAATTTTTCAATTATTTCGACCAATTTTAATTATTTTAATTTTTCCATTCAAATCCCAAGATTTTAAAATATTTTTCTCAAATTCTAATTAGTTTCTTCAATTTTCAATTACTTCTTTCGTACTTTAAAAACTTTCTTCAATTTTCAAATTTTTTCTTCAAGTTTCAATTAATTCTTTCAAGATTTAATTATTTTTATTAGTCCTTAATTCAATTTCTAAGTTTTCAATTATTTTTCGTACAATTTTAATTATTTTTATCTTTTTTCAATTAATTGTCTCAGATTTTCTCTTATTTTTTTCATATTTGATTTATTTTTATTATTTTTCAATTATTTTGTCCACTTTTTAATTCTTTTGATTATTTTTCAATAAATTATTCTTTCAAATGTAAATTGTTGTTTTCACGTTTTTGTGTTACGTCCTTTAATTTTTAATTTTTTTCCCCTTTTTTCAATTATTCTCAAAAATTTATACTATTCTGATTATTTCTTAATTAATTCAAAAAATTTCAATTATTTATCTCAAATTTAAATTATTTTCTCCAATTTTCAAATATTTCTATAATTTTTGGATTATTTTTCTCAATTTAAAATTCATAAAATCACATTGCAATTACTTTCTATTACTTCACATATATTCTGTAATTTTTTACATTATTTTTCCAGAATTCCAATTATTTTTATAATTTTTTAATTACTTCGCCCAATTTTAATTATTTTAATTTTTTCAATCAATTCCTAAGATTTTCAATTATTTTCTTCAATTTTCAATTATTTTTTTCAATTTTCAATTAATTCTCTCGAATTTTAATTATTTTTATTATTTTGCATTTTTTAATTTTTCAATTACTTCACCCAATTTCGCATAAATAAATTTAAAGTTTTTAAGCACATAATTTCATTCAAATTTCGCGATATTTCCGAAAAAAATCCAGAATTTCTAAACTAGAAATTAAAATGTGATTTATAAATTTTTTTCCGTAAATTCTTGAAAATAGTTCAAAAGGATTTTTTAAACTGTATCACATTGAAATTTTACAAAAATCAGTAAATTCGGGTTATCGTGGTCTGACTACGAATATGGTATCAAATTTAAAAAATTCAAAATGGCAGATCCAAGATGAATATAAAAGTAATGATTTGATGAATTTAGAAGAAGGTGAGTATCCAGTGATTTACTAAATCGCTGATTACGATTGTTTCTTTTTATAATTCCATTTTTTTTATAATTCCTCTTCTTCGAACAATTCTTTATCTAAAAATAAAATATTTAAAAAAGCGCTTCCTCTTGAATAACATAAATCGTTCAACTTATGAAATTCTTATTTGTAAAATGGAGTAATGATTAGAAGAATGCAATATTCACGATCTAGCACTGCGCAATTATTACGCAATTAATCTCATCGTCATCGATAAGCATACGAGTATATTTCTGAAACAAGATAAATATGCGTCTTGCCAATGGATATCTACACTTCAAAGTTTTATATTGAGTAAAAATGTCTTAAATTATGACACTTGAAATTGACAGACACATAAAATTGTCTCAATCCTTTCACGACTGTGAATTCCACATCTCCCTGTACTTTTTAACATTATTCCTAAATAAAATTCTTTTTCAATAAAATATAGTATCAATCTCTATCCATTTTTGCAGTAAATTTATTGCTGTAGCGTAAGCTGGTATTCAATTAAAAAACATTAATATTAACATAATAGTCTCGCGTGAAAAAAGTGATTGTCGTTTAACTGTTTATGAAATTATTACGCAAGCCGATCCAGCAATAATTTGCAATTATATATGCAAGATTGGTTCTTGACAAAGAAGAATCGACAGACAAAAGTTTTTGACGCGTCAGTAAGATCGTGACAATATCAAAATATTATAAGCAAGTTAAACAGATATTAACAAAATGATAATTTTATTAATATATTTAAATAAGCATGAGAAAAGACAGTGAAAATTTTCAATGTTACAGAAGATACGAGAAAAAGGAAAGCAATTAAAAAAACACAGATATACAATTACAATTATTATTAAATAAAAATAAAAGATTGTGAAAAATTAAATGAGCGATAATTGCAGGAAAAAGTTAATAACTCGGCTATACATTTTCCAGGATGTTGAATCATTCCAAAGCATGGGGGATTTTGCCAGTTAGTATATAAAAATAATAATTTGATTCTCAAAAAAAAAATCGAGTGTCATGACCTTAAGACTACGGCTGCGTAACGATTATGCAACGCCTGTCACACGCGCACTCTCGATTCAAGAAATAGAAATAGAAGTGTAAAGATCAATGTGTGAGAATAGAAAAAGAGAGGGCAAAGAAATTAAAAAGAGAAGGACAAAATCGTGACAACGGCGCAGAGTTCCCATCTAAGTTTAGAGAGTGATATGTGCCTACCGTCTCCAAACGACACTTGTTGGCTAACAAGTAATGCGCATGTGTCATTGTAAGGCTCACACTACAATGGAAATTTAAAAAATTCAATTTAGACACCTAGGGCATTTTTTTCATAATTAAAATAAAGCAATTCAAATTATGCAATTTAGCGTAAATAATTTATTTAATTTTAGTTATTTAGTGAAAACTATAGTAATGTAGAGTAAGAGGTAGTAAAAGTAGATTTTTAGTAAGATTTATTATAAATCTTGCTTATTAAAATGCTTATTTGTAAGCAAAAGAAAATAATTGAAAAATCGTTTGAAATATGGAAATTTGATGACAATAATATAAATTTGAGATAAGAAATGATAATTTAGAAAATTAATTGGAAAATAATGAAAATATTAAAATATAGAGAAAATAATTGCGAATTAATCAAAAGAAATGAAAATTGAACAAAATAATTGAAAACTGAGATATATAAAATTTGATTTAATGTCGAGGGTAAGATAATTAAAATTCAAAAAAGTGATTGGAAAAACTAAACCAAAAAATTGAAATTTAAGTAAGATAATTATGCAATTTGGCGTAAATAATTTACATAATTTTAGTTATTTAGTGAAATCTATAGTAATGTAGATTTTAGTAAGAGGTAGTAAAAGTAGATTTTTAGTAAGATTTATTATAAATGCTTATTTGTAAGCAAAAGAAAATAATTGAAAAACCGTTTAAAATATGGAAATGTGATGAGAATAATCTAAATTTGTGATAAGAATTGACAATTTAGGAAATTAATTGAAAAATAATAAAAATTATTAAATAGCGGAGAAAATAATTACGAAATAATAAATAGAAATGAAAATTGAACAAAATAATTGAAAATTGAGATATATGAAATTGATTTAATGTCGAGGGTAAGATAATTAAAATTAGAAAAGTGATTGTAAAAACTAAATAATTGAAATTGAAGTAAGGTAAATTTTGCAAATTATGCAATTTTTTGGCGTAAATATTTTGCTTAATTCTAGTTATTTACTGAAAACTATAGTAATGTAGAATCTAGTAAGAGATAGTAAAAGTAGATTTTTAGTAAGATTTATTATAAATCTTGCTTATTAAAATGCTTATTTGTAAGCGAAAGGAAATAATTGAAAAATCGTTTAAAATATGGAAATTTGATGAGAATAATCTAAATTTGTGATAAGAATTGAAATTTAGGAAATTAATTGAAAAATAATAAAAATTATTAAATAGCGGAGAAAATAATTACGAAATAATAAAAAGAAATGAAAATTGAACAAAATAATTGAAAATTGAGATGTAAAAAATTGATTTAATGTCAAGGGAAAGATAATTAAAATTCGAAAAGTGATTGGAAAAACTAAACAAAATGATTAAAATTTAAGTAAGGTAAATTATGCAATTTGGCGTAAATAATTTACTTAATTCTAGTTATTTAGTGAAAACTATAGTAATGTAGATTTTAGTAAGAGATAGTAAAAGTAGATTTTTAATAAGAACTATAGAAAAGTAAATTAAAAATGAGAGAAAATTAATTTAAAAAAATTACTTTAAAAAGTGTTAAAGAATAGAGAAAACAGAGTTAAGAATTTTAATGCAAAAAATTGAACAGACTTGTCCACTCATATTAAGTTTAATTTAATGTATTTTAATTTTCATTTACATATGTGGAAATTTTGTTAACATATTGGACAGTTGTATAACTAACTGACAAAATTTAAAACGTATGTACATGAAAATTAATGTAACATACATGACCGGAACAAGATTGTACATCAGTAGTGACTGATGATAAAAAAGTCACAAGAAATAAATAAAGGAAAAAGATTTTATGTTGATAACAATTACGATTAATAATTGCTTTCTGGATAAAATAATGTTCTTAAATTTAAATTTGAATTCAACGTCTTTCATGATATGTAAATAAATTATTATCAATATATAATTGTAACTTATTTTAAATTTTCGCGCCACAAAAATTGTCATTTATCACCGATAGATGGTTGCCTCTCTCGAAAGTGAGATCCATACACATGTTTTTATTGCATTTTTACCGAAATTTCATTCTTAGTTTCATTATAATTTAAATTATCAGAGAATCAGCAAACATACTACCTTTTTTTTTTAATATATAGGATAAAATTTGTATTTTAGAAATAAGTGCCTAGTAATAAGAATAATATAAAAATTTTGTATTTAATTATTTTAATAGCAATAAAGACATCTTTAAAACGTAGTAACAAGTAGGGTCTCCACATTGTGTTATCAACAATTATAAATATATTAAATATAATATTTAAAGATAAATTTATATAAATAAATAAAATAAATATATTTATTTATGGCACAGCTTTTAAATTTTATAATTAACAAAAAATGCAAAAAATAATTAAAATTAAACAAAATATTAGCAAGTTTTGCAAATTAATTGAAACAAAATAATGAAATCAGTTAACAATTTGAGAAACTAAATCAAAAAATCATAACAATGTTATAAGAATAAAGAAAATAATTTAAATTAGATAAAAATACTTGAAAATCTAAAATGTTAAATTAAATTAAAAAATGTAAAGAAAAGTGATCAAAAAATGAGATAAATGATTAAAAAATTGAAAAAAATAATTAAAAATTGAGAAAATAATTCAAAAAATTACATGATATATTGGAGAAAATAATAAAAAAAAAATAATATAAATAATTGAACATTGATAGAAACAATTGAAATGTCAGATAAATAGTTAAAAATATTGAAACTTATAAAGTAGATTTAAAAAATTGAAAAAAATAATTTTTGGAAAAGAATTGAAAACTGATTTTAAAATTTAAATTTACAGAAAATAATTAGTTGTAAAAAATAAATGACATTTGAAAGAAATGATTTAAAAAAATTACAGAATTGAAAAAAAAAATAATAATTGAGATTTGAGAAAAATACGTTAAGATCTTAGAAATTAATTGGAAAAAATGAGAATAACTAAAAATTGGAGAATAGAATTGAGGAAAGTTAAAAATAATTGAAATTTACGATAATTAATAAACAATTTTGAAAATTAATAAACAAATAAAAATAATTAATAATTGAAGAAAATAATTGAAATGTAAGAAAAATACTTTCAAATCTTAGAAAATAATTTTAGAAAATGAGAATAATCATTAACAATTGAGGAAAATAATTGAAAAATGGTAACATTATTTCAAAATTTAAAAAAATAATGAAAATTTCAGATAAGTAATTGAAAATTTTGAAAATGTTTGACAATATAATGAAAATAATTATAAATTGAAGAAAATATTAGAAAATTATCTGTAAGCAAAAGAAAATAATTGAAATATAGTTTACAACATGGAAATTTGATGACAATAATCTAAATTTGAGATAATAACTGACAATTCAGGTAATTAATTGAAAAATAATGAAAATATTAAAAGATGAAGAAAATAATTTAAAATAACAAAAAAAAATGAAAATTAAACAAAATAATTGAAAATTGAGATATATAAAATAATAATATTGATTTAATGTCGAAGGAAAGATAATTAAAATTGGAAAAGTGATTGAAAAAACTGAACACAATAATTGAAATTTGAGTAAGGTAAATTTAAGATTTAGGGAAAGAATGTAAAAATAATTAAAGTAATTGAAAATTGCAGAAAATAATTGAAAAATTAATTGAATTAATTGAAATTATAATTTATTTATTTATTGATTTATATAATAGACCATAATTATTAAAAACTGAAGAAATTTTTAAATCACTTCAAATTTTGTATATTTGAAATGTAGATTAATTGAACTTTTAATTAATACAAGTTAACATTAATCGAAATTTAAAGAATTTAAAATTGTTATAAAATTTGAAAACATTTTAAAAAGGTGAAATATGATTTAACATTTTAAAAGGAAAAAACATCTAGTGGCAAATGTCAGGTGTAAACAGAAAAATATATCATCAATTAATTAATTATTAATTATAAATAATCAGTATACCAAAAAACATTTATATTATTTCCGTTATTTAAAATGAGTCCTTACTGACATTTCTAACTTAATTAGAATCGAAAATATAAAACTTTTTGTAATGCCCTTTTCCGTAGTGGGGGCAACAGTTATTGAGCGTAACTCTATATCTCTGTGAGTAATAATTTTTTTTATCGCCAGGATATCTCGAGAACGGTTTAACAAATTTTAACAAAATTTGCTAGGCTTATTAAGCTCATAAATATTTAAATTTCAACACACGGATTTTTAAAAATACTCAATCAAATTTTGCCAACCAGCTCTTTTCATCCCAAAATGTACTTTTACACCAAAATTTGTCATTTTCATCTATTCTATTTTTAGCTCCCTCAGAAGAAAATCCATTGAAAAAAATCCATTTATCTGTAAAAATCAAATTTTTTGCTTACATGAAGACAGTGCCGTAACTAGGGTGGCACCGGGCGCAGTCCTCGGGAAGCGCAAACTTGGAGGGACGCAACATTATTTATATATATATTTTTTTTAGTAAAAAGAATTAAAAAACCAAAAAAATTAGATTACTTTTTTCAAGCAGTTCGAAGTTGATTATTATAAATGTTACTAATTGTAAGTACTTTATTAGATAAAAAGTATTTATTTACTGTATTTGAAACATCATTGTAATGAAACTTTTAAATTCAATAAATATAAAAATTATTAATAGGAAGGAAAAATTCGTTCATTTAGTAAAATTTAGTTTTCAAGTAAAAATTTCATCAATCAATTTATTTGAAAAAAGTAAAGAAAATATTTGAAACTTGCGGAAATTGAATTTATAATTTACGGGGGAATTTTTAAAAATATTGGAAATAATTAGAAATTAAAAAAATTTTTGAATAATAGAAAAGAATTGTTAAAAATTGAAGACATTTTTAATTTATTATTCTCAAAGCGAGGATTAATTAAATTTTTAATCAATGAAATTTCAAATTAATTGAAGTTCGAAGAATTATAATATACCTATAATTATAATTGTAGTCTTATTATCTCAGACATATTCTGTAATTCTTTTAATTATTTTTTACAAAGTTTTATTATTTTCTTCAATTAACAATTATTTCTATCAATTATTTTTTATTAAATATATTTTTCAATTAACTTTTGTCTTTTTAAAATATTTTTTGATTTATTTTCGAATTTTTTTTATTATTTATCTCAAATCTCAGTTAACTATTTCTTCAATTCACATTTATTTTTATTATTCTGCAATAATTTTCTTTTATTATAACTATATGTTGTAATTTTTTCAATTATTTTTAACAAACTCTTTTTTAACACTTTTTTAACTCTTTTTAACAATAACAAAATATTGTCTTCAATTTTTCATTATTTTTATTACTTTGCAAATATTTTCTCGGATTTTTTATTACCTTTATTTTTCTTCAATTAATTTTTTAGATTTTAAAATATTTTTCTCAAATTTTAATAATATTCTTCAATTTTTAATTATTATTATTATCATTTTGCAAACGATTTCTTTAATTTGAGTTATTTTCAAATTTCATTCCTAAATTTTCAATTCTTGAATTTTCAATCACTTTCTTTTACATCAAATATATTTTGTAATTTTTTCAATTTTAGTTCTTAAATTTCCATAATTAACTTTAGTTTCCAATTATTTTTATCCTTTTTCAAGTAGTCTTGTTTATTTCAAATCTATTCTATAATTTTTACAATTATTTTTTCACATATTTTTTTTAAATTCTTCAATTTTCAATTATTTTTATCATTTTTAAATTAGTTTTTGTCATTTTTAATTATTTTTTAATAAATTCTCTAACCTTTTTTTATTATTTATCGCTAATCTCAGTTACCTATGTCTTCAATTCACATTTATTTTTATTATTCTGCAATAATTTTCTTTTATTATAACTATATGTTGTAATTTTTTCAATTATTTTTAACAAACTCAAATTATTGTCTTCAATTTTTCATTATTTTGCGAATATTTTCTTGAAGTTTTTATTACTTTCATTATTCTTCAATTAATTTCCTAGATTTTAAAATAATTTTCTGAAATTTTAATAATTTTCTTCAATTTTGAATTACTATTGTTATCATTTGCAATCAATTTCTTTAATTTTTTAATTTTTCTCAAACTCGATTCTTCAATTAAATTTCTAAATTTTCAATTATTTATCTGATTTTTCAATTAGTGTTTTCAATTTTAATTTTCTTTTATCTTTTTCAATTTATTTTGGCCACCTTTTAATTATATATATTAATTTTTTTTTCAATTTATATCCTAAATTCAATGTTTAAATCATCCTTCAATTATTTTTCTCAAATATCAATCAGGTATTTTGTCAATTTTGAATTTTTTTTTCATTTGTAATGATTTTCACAAATTTTATATTATTTTGATTATTTGTTTATTATAATTTCGAAAATTTACTCGAAATGAAATAAATTGTCAACTTTTGCGTTACAATAATTACGATAATTAAGAAACTCTTTAATTTAATATTGTTTTATTTCTCTTCTCTCCCCCCCCCCACCCGGTCAATATTTAGTGTGCAGATGGCAAAATTTACAAATCTCCGACCCTGATTAAACATATTTTAAAACTTCTATTTTTCTAAGGAATATAGGGGAGGGGGCCAAAATATTTATTTCGCACCGGTCCCGAAAAACCTAAGTTAAGATTCTGCATGAAGACAAAGTATTAATTAACTGAACATAATTTTCAGCTTGTTAAAACAGTTACGACAAAATTAATATTATTTTAATAACGTGGAATTAGAAGACGATAATCAGTGGAATATTCTATTCTATAATGATGATGATCATCTAATCTGAGTGGCTGAGCGTTATTATCTTGTACTAGCAATTTGGTGGTCAGAAGTCAGTAAACCGTCTGAAATCGACACTATAGGACAGACAGGGTCAATGCTATTGCCGGTCAGTAACTTATGTGAAATATTCGAATTTAACCCGTTAATGTACCCTATCGTGTAAGCACGTGGGTGTGTCTGAACAGAGAGCTGTTAAAGGAGGTCTATGCTCGTGTCCGATTGATATCTACTGACCTCCTGTCTGTACTTCTCTTTCTGTTCTTACTTTTTTCTCCTTCCAATTTGGTCCCCTCACATCGCCTCTCTCTCCCGTCATTTCCTCACAAGAGAATAGCAGCTCACTAAAACGCGAGACTCCTCTTTTATTATTCTCTTACTCTCCCTGCTTTTCTCCCTGTATTCACGTTTTCGCTCTTTGATCGTTTGTACTCGGCTTCTCTCGGTTTTCAACACAACAGACCCCATTATAGAGAATCTACAGTATAATCTTGAGATATATCGATATTTTCATCGGTTTCGTAAATTGTACAAAATGTAAAACAGTTTTAAATTATCTGATTGGGGTGAATTCGTTTATTGTTTGTTGTTGTTGTAAAACTACTCGGGACTGAATTTTGAAACATAAAAATTAAGTGATATATTGAAAAATAAAATAATAAATATTAGTTTTTAAAAGTGAATGCTCTTGTAGATTAAGGCGGGAAAAATTACACAAGGGAGCGTTCATGTGTTACGTCACGCACTTAAAGGAAAGAGGATTTATCGATTTGTCTGTAGTCTGTGGCTTTTTCTACTTCCCAATTTTCTTTCAAGACTTGTGATTATCTTATAAGTGACACTTTGGCGAAAATTCGCAAATAGTTTTTAAAAATGTAAATAGAGACAAATTATTGTAGGAAGGTAAAATGTAAATTATTAATAAAATAGAGTATACAATATTATTTTCCACAGCTTGTGCTATCAATAATTATAAATATTATGTATCTGAAGTACCGGACGTCCTCACGGACCAAATTTAAAAAAAAAATTCTTTAAATTATTATTCCGCGGGTGCTTTCATCTCCTAGAAATACAAAATTAATAATATTTTATACTTAAAATATATTTTTTAAGTATTTTAAAAGATATTGGGTGGGCAAAAGTTGAAAATTATTTTCGTTAAATTTAGCCCGTGTGGACGTCTGGAACTTCAGATGCATAATATTAAAATATAATTCTTAAAGACAAATAAAGCAAGACTTATTTGTATAGTAGGACAAATTTAAGAAAATTTTAGATTTAAAAAAAAAGTTGAAGAAACTAAGTGGAATTTGAGAAAAATACTTAAAAAACTACCTAATGGGTACTTTGAAATAATAATGTAAAAAGCCGAAAGGTTATACATCTGAAAATAAATTGTTATTACTTAAAAATTTTAGAAATTGATTGAAAAAATGAGAATAATTAAAATTGGCTAAAGTATAATTGAAAAATGATAAAAATAATAGAAAATTTAAGAAAATAATTGCAATTTTAGAAAAATAATTGAACAAATTGCAAAATATGTAAAGTAAAAGTGAATTTTAAAAATTTTAAATTCTGGAAAACAATTGAAACATTATAAAAATATTTGAAAATTGATAATTTGAAATTTTTTTTACTTGATTAAAAAACAACCAAAATATTATAAAACTTATGAAAATCATTGAAAAATGAAAAAAAGAAATTTAGAAATTGCAGAACGTAATTGAGATTTGAGAAAAATAATTGAAATATCAGAAATAAGTTTTAAAACATTAGAAATTGGAGACAATAATTCATATTTGAGAGAATAATTGAAATATAATAAAAATGATTAAAAAAAGGAGAAAATAATTGCAAAATAATAAAAACAAATGAAGACTGAAGAAAAATAGGAGAAAATAATTTGGAGACAGTTAATTGTAAATAGATTAAAATAATTGAAATTTAAGAAAAGTATTTGAAAATTGTGGAATTGAATTGAGGAATAATAAAAATAATTTAAAGTTGGAGAAATTAATTGCAAAATAATGACAAAAATTGAAAACTGTAAAAAATAATTAAAGTTCGGAAAAATTAATTGAAAATTGAAGAAAATAATTTAAATTTGAAGAAAATGGTCAAAAATCTTAGCAACTGATTAAAATAATTAAAAGAATTAAAATTGGGTTAAGTAATTAAAACATTATAAAAATAATAGGAAATTGAAGAAAATAATTGCAATTTTGGAAAAAGAATTGAAAAAATTGACGTATATGTGTAAAAGTGGATTTTTAAATTTTTAAATTGAAGAAAGTAATTGGAACATTACAGAAATATTTGAAAATTGCAAAAGATAATTGAAATTTTTTGACTTAATTAAAAAATAACCAAAATATTATAAAACTTGTGAAAATCATTGAAAAATGAAAAAAATTAATGAAATATTGAAGAACGTAATTAATATTTGAGGAAAATAATTTAAACATGATTTAAAACATTGAAAAGTAGAGACAAAATTTTACGTTTGAGAGAATAATTAAAAAATAATGAAAATTATTAAAAAGTGGAGAAAATAATTCCGAATAATAAAAATAAATGAAAATAGAAGAACATCAAAAGTAAATTTGAGACAATTAATTAAATATATATAGTTTAAAATAATTAAAATTTAAGAAAAGTAATGAAAAAATTAGGAATTGAATTGAGAAATAATAAAATAATTAAAAGTTGGAGAAATTAATTGTAAAATAATGACAATAATGGGAAGTTGTAGAAAATAATTAAAAATCGAAAGAATTGATTGAATATTGAAGAAAATAATTGAAATTTGAGAAAAATATTTTAAAATCTTAGGAATTGATTGAAACAATTAAAATAATTAAAACATGGCGAAATAATTAAAAAATTAAAAAAATAATTAAAAATTGAAGAAAATAATTGCAATTTTGAAAAAATAATTTTAAAAATTGCAAAATATATGTGAAGTAAAAGAATGTAATTACACAGTGATTTTAAGAATGTTAAATTGAGGAAAATAGTTAAAACGTTATAGAAATATTTGAAAATTGGAGGAAAATTTTTAATTTGAGTTAAATAAATGAAATTTTTTAAATTAGTTAAAAATTAAGCTAAATAATTAAAATATTGTGAAGATCATTGATAAATAAAAAAAAAATTAAAAATTAAAGAAATTAATTTAGATTTGAGAAAAATAATTAAAACACGATTTAAAACATTGACAAGTGGAGACAATAATTTATATTTGAGAGAAAAATTGAAAATTTAGGAAATTAATTGAAAAATAATGAAAATTATTATAAATCCGAGAAAATTATTGCAAAAGAATAAAACTGAATAAAAATTGAAAGAAAATAAGAGAAAACTTAAGACGATTAATTGAAAATTGAGGAAAATAATTGAAATTTAAGAAAAGTAATGGAAAAATCAGTAACTAAATTGAGGAATAATAAAAATAATTAAAATTCGAGAGAATTATTTGAAAATTGAAGAATATAATTGAAATTTGAGAAAAATATTTAAAAATCGAATTAAAGAATAATGAAAATAATAAAAACTGAAGAAACGTTTAGAAAAATGATAAAAAAGTTGAAAATTGTAGTAGATAATTTGAATCACATAGTAGAAAAGATATATCAAGAATTGAAGACATTTCTTAATTATTTCAAATTGAGTTTGCATGAAACGTGGGTTAATTGAATTTTTTACCAATTGAAGTTCAAATCAATTGAAATTCGAAGAAATTAAAATTGTTATAAATTTAAAACTTGATATAATTTTAAATGGTTAAAAAATGTTTTTAAATTTAAAACAAACTCTCTAAATCTGAATTAGTTAGATTTAAAATAACTAATTTGGAAGCAAAAACTCAGTCACTAATTCAAATATTTGTATTTCTACTAATCATGTAGTAAAAAAAAACTAATTATTAATCAAATTCATTTTTAGTTTATTTAAAAAAATATATTTTAATAAAATTCTGTTTGCTAATTCAATTAGTCAAATTTTAACTACTTTTTAGTTTTTTTAATAATTAGTCACATTTTACAAATAATTAGTTACTTTTCACTAATTGAGATTTAGAGGAAAGAAACATCTACTGACAAATTTCACGTGTGGACAGAACGAATGAATAAAACTTGTAATTTACTATGTATATCATATAATATAATATAACTACAAAGTACGATAAAAAATAGAATATTTTATAAATTATCTCGTAACCTTCAGAAGGTGTTAAAATATAAGTGAAAAAAGACAGTAAATACGGACATTTCTAGTCAGACAGCGAATATCTTTCTGTCAACGTTTTAATACTCGGACAAATTTTTTTTGCAATAGTTACTGTAGTGGATAAATAAAATAAATAAAGAAAATAATAAAAACCAACAGGAATAAAAGTTTAGAAAATGTATGACGCAGGAAATTGATTTAAAAAAAAAGTGAACGTCTGGGCGGCATCATAGGAATGCTCGTTCAAGGTCAATTAGTTTTTAAGTTAGTCAAATTAAAAGATGACTTTTACCCTAGTAAGCGTAAATCCGGAGGCTAGGATTCGTGATGGATATGTTTTAATACAATGACTGGATGAAAACAACGGATTAAGGGGAGAGGGAACGAGAAGTAGTTTATAAGTCGTGCCTCTCTCATTACGATCTGTGATTGGTCCATTGGTAACTTACTGCATACTATCAGACTAATGTACAGTCTTGGTAAGCAGTTGTGCTAATTCTGTACCTGTACATGTGATGCCAATAATATCCCCCTCTATACGTGCATTCAGTAATTACTATATTAACGCATTATTGGCACGTGTTTTAAACTACATTGTAGATATCTAACTAACGTAAACCTTGACTTCAAGACACTTTGTTAAATTTATCAAATAATAATATGTTTATAAAAAAATGTTAAAATGTAAAAAATTATCTTATATAATATAAAATATAAAAAATTTATAAAATATAAAATAATTCACAATAAAATGTTTACTTTCTCACCAAATAGCAGACAATATAAAAGAGTAGGAACATACCTGAAACAAAGAAAAGAAAATAATTTAGAATATTTAGTAATACTTGGTACGATTTTTAAATCATTAAATATTTAAAAATTTAATAACATTCGTTCAAAACATAACTAATTTATTTTCATTACAAGGCTCGATATATAATTTTTATTACATGGACAAATTTAGCATTTTGCAACTCAATTTTAAAAAGAAGATTAACATTTTCCGGTTCAGATTATGTGTGATAATGGTAAATTCGAAAATGCGTGATTCAGCATATTTCTGTTTTATTTAAATATCCGTATATTCTAGTTATGGAAATACATGGACATGACTAATGATATTTCCACTTGTCTAGATACTGTATTGTAAAATTATGTTTACATTAAGTGAACGTTTGAGTAATCTTGCGATCTATATACTATACTTTAAGCCAGGAGCATTAGGTCGTGGACAGTGTGGATTTGCTTAACCTAGATTAGTTTGTTTAAATAGTCGGTTACTACTGTTTCAATTCACCATTAGTCTCCATTCAATCAAAATATTAATATTGCAAATTATAAAAAATCTAATAGAGTCGTGAAAAAACAAGGAAAAGCAGTCATTTGTTGTTTAATAATAAAAAGAAAGAATTAGAATTAGTTTTATTTATTCGACAATTATTTTAAAATGTCCCTGATAGATTCTTGAAGATTATCGATAATATCGGAAAAAACACGAGTTTTAATGATGTGTTACAACTTGCGCTAATATTTAATGTAGCCTTTCATTTCACATCTGGATGGAGGAAAATTCAAATTAAAATTTGAAAAAAAATGAGACTGGTGTAAAAAAAGAAAATTTTGAATAGAATAATTGAGATGTTGATGAAGTAATTAAAATGTGAAGAAACTAAATGATTAATGACATAAGTAATTGAAAGCTAGTGTAAAAATTAAAAATTTATAGATAACAATTGGAAAATCGAAAAAATAGTAAAAGTTTAAAAAAAAATAATTGAAAGTTAAAGAAAACACGTGAAGTTTAAAGAAAATTATTGAAATTTAAAGAGAATAATGAAAAAATGTTTGAAAAAATTTAAATATGAAGAGAGTAGGGTATTAAAGTTTGAAGAAAATAATGGAAATTTCTAGACAATAATTGAAAAAGGTGTAAAAAATTAATAAATTCATGACAATAGTAAAAAGAATAAAGAAAATGATTAAAATTTGAAAAAAATAGTTGAATACTGGCGAAAGAAATATAAAAATTCATGACAAAAGAAATGGAATAAAATAATTGACATTTGGAAAAAAGAATTTTAAAATGGTAAAAATAATAGAAATATGAAAGAAAAAAATTGAAAAATGACTAAAATAATTAAAATTTGAAAAAATAAATTGTAAAATGACAAAAATTAATTGAAAAATTGATTAAAAATCAAAAATTGAAGACATAATTGAAGAATTTAAAAAATAATTTAAGTTACAAGAAAATAATTAAAAAATGACAAAAATAATTTAAATTTTAAAAAAACAATTTTAAAATGACAAGAGTAATTGAAAAATTGAATAAAAATAAAAAAAAGTGAAGACAGAAATTGAAATGAAATAATGACTGGCGAAAGAAATTTAAAAATTCATGACAAAAAAATGGAATGAAATAATTGAAATATATAAAAAATAATTTTAAAATAGCAAAAATAATAGAAATATAAAGAAAATAATTGAAAAATAACAAAAATAATTTAAAATTTAAAAAAACAAGTGTAAAATAACAAAATTAATTGAAAAATTGTATAAAATAATTGAAAAATTTACGAAATTATTAAAATGTGAAGAAACTAATTGAATAATAAAGATTTAAATAATTGAAAACTGGTGTTCAAAAGTTAATAAATTCATGACAATAAAAAAGGAATAAAATAATTGAAATATATAAAAAATAATTTTAAAATGGCAAAAATAATAGAAATATGAAGAAAATAACTGGAAAATAACAAAAATACTTGAATAATGCCAAAAAGAGAAATTGGAAGAAAATAATTGAAAAATGACAAAAGTAAATTGAAACATGTGTAGAGAATTCAAATATTTCTGCCAATAATTTAAAGATTGAAAATCACAATTGAAATTTTATAAAGTAATTGAAAAATGACAAAATAAAATAATTGCATGATGACATAAATAATTGAAAGCTGGAAATTGTAAATTTATAGACAATAATTGAAAAATTGAAAAAAATATTAGTAGTTTATGGAAAATAATTTAAAGTTAAGAAATTAATTCAATTTTGAAGAAAATAATAACTGAAATTTGAAGAGTTTAATTCAACAGTGTCAAAAAAATTTAAATATAAAGAAAGTGAATAAATTTTACAGAAAACAATCAAAAAAGATGTAAAAAATTAATAAGTTCTTTGACAGTAAAAAAAATTAAGAAAATTATTAAAATTTTAAAAACATAATTGAAAACTGGCATAAAAAATTAAAAAATTTATATCAATATAAAACATGGAATAAAATAATTAATGTTTGTAGAAAATAATTTTAAAATGTAAAAAATAATAAAACCAAAAATAATAGAAATATGAAGAAAATAATTGCAAAATAATAAAAATACTTGAATAATGACAAAAGTAATTAAAATTTGAAGAAAATAATTAAAAACTAACAAAAGTAAATTGAAACATGTGTTGAGAATTTAAATATCTCTGACATTAATTTAAAGATTGAAGAACACAATTCAAATTTTAAGAAAGTAATTGAAAAACGGCAAAATAAAATAATTGAAAGATGGAAATTATAAATTTATAGACAATAATTGAAAAATTGAAAAAAATATTAGTAGATTAAGGAAAATAATTGAAAGTTGAAGAAGTTAATTGAAGTTTGAAGAAAATAATTGAAATTTGAAAACTATAATTCAGAGTGCCAAAAAAATTTAAATATAAAGAAAGTGAATAAACTTTAAAGAAAATAATCAAAAAAGGTGTAAAAAATTAATAAATTCTTGACAGTAAAAAAAATTAAGAAAATAATTTTAATTGAAAAAACATAATTGAAAACTGGCGTAAAAAATTTGAAAATTTATGTCAATATAAAACATGGAATAAAATAATTGAAATTTGTATAAAATAATTTTAAAATGTCAAAAATTATAGAAATATGAAGAAAATAATTGGAAAATGATAAAAATACTTGAATATTGACAAAAGTAATTGAAATGTGTTGAGAATTTAAATATTTCAGCCAATAATTTAACGATTAAAGAATATAATTCAAATTTTAAGAAAATAATTGCAAACATTGACAAAAATAAAAAAAATCATGTTTAATAAATTTAAATATTCATGACAATAATCGAAAGACTAAAATCAATACACAAGTAATATTTGAAAAAATTGAATTCAAAATCATAAAAATACTTGAAAATTGACAAAAATGTTTAAAAATAACAAAAATAATCGAAAAGAGGTGTAGAAATTAAATATTTGCAGAGTGTAATTAAAACTTGACGATGTAACTGGAAACGATGTAATTGAGACAAACTACTCTCTAAATCTGAAATAGATAAAAATAACTAATCATTAGTCAAATTCATTTTTAGGTTATGTCAAAATAACTAATATTTTAGTAAAATTTTCCACTGCAAAAACTGCTGTTTTCTAAGTGTCTTATTTTAAGACACAAGACATTAAGAAAGCGTCTTATGGTTATTTCAAGCAATTTTATTGGTCAATAATTTTGAAAGACGCTTTCTCATTGGTTTAAAATTAAGACACCCTAAAACGTCTTAAAAGTGAGGACAAAAATGTCTTAAAATAAGACACTTGTTTTTACAGTGTGTTTACTAATTAATTTTTTTTAGTTATGTTTTTACTAACAATTAGTCATTTTTTTACTAATATTTAGTTATTTTTAACTAATTGCTGAAATAAAAACTCAGGCACGATTTTACTAATTATTAGTTATTTTTAACTAATTCAAATTTAGAGAGTAATTGATTTATAAGGAAAAAAGTTAGTCACTGGCAGCCCTGTATTATTTGAAAATGAAATATAAAAAATGTTAAGTCACCGGAGAATGAACATTATGCATTCTATATAAAAATTGTGATTGTAAAATGAACGTATATGCAACTGTAGTTACGTGGAGAGAAACCCTTAACATCTTTTCACAACGAATTGAAAGGACCTGTTGCTTGTTACACTTGGCTCCTCGTGCAGCCTTATATGTTCGAATTATTATGAATCCAAGTATGCTTTGGTAACGACATATTTGGTCCAATGAATCTAGATACATCCGGATAAATCTTATTTTCAAGGTCAGTATAATAATACCTAATAAAATGAAAATTCTTTTAAAACACTTAAGTGTTAAAATACTATCACGTACAACCCGTTTCTAAATAAATTTTAATATAACAATAAAGATAACAAAATGTTGCGTGCGTAAGTAATTTAAAAATAACTTTCTCAATGTGCACCATGGTGGTTATTTGATGAGTTAATGTCATATTTTACTTAACTTTACGTATTAACTAATTTTAATGAATATTTACAAATAAAAACAGCAACCGAATTTCTATTAATTTGTTGCTTTTTTATTATTTATTATTACAATTCTACAATAAAATTTATTACTATATTTATTATCTATATTATTCTTTAATTATAACTCATTTTCATTATTTCATCAATATCCAAATTGACAGAGAAATTAAAATATTTTGATTAATAAACAAATAAAAAAGATTTTAGTGCGTTTCAGAAGTCTAGAGACATATAAAATCGAGTTGGGAATAGTATCATTCATTTTGATCGGTAGTAACCCTGGAGGGCATGTCCTACTTTCGTACACTGAAACATCTAATTCCGGATCCACGTGCAACTAAAGAATACATTCCCGCATTTCAAAATGCGTTGACCCACGATAATATTAAATTTTAACCACGATCAATACGCTTTTCACAATTTCCTTATAATACGTTAAAGATCAAGTTTTTTAGATTCATAAAAAAGTCCATTTTTCCCTGAGTTTGAAACAAAACATAGCAAAATTTTCACAATGAGATGTTCTGGAACTAATTAAAAATTTTCATAAAAAATGAATTGATATCAAGATCAACTAAAATTTGAATTGACTGATGGCAGAGAATCTAGGTCGATTGATATTTCGACTAATTTAAATTGGAGTCAATTGAAATTTACATTAATGCAAGTTAATAAACGAATAAAACTCGGGGTCAGTGAAATTTGAATTTAGAATGAGAAAATCTAAATTATTCATGTAAGGATTTTTTAGAAAAATGCATTTTTTTCAACTGATGAGTTTTGTCATTTTCTCTCCTGATAAATTACACTGCAACAGACGTTGGACAAATGCAGTACTATCTTATAATTGCCTATTTGTTTTTATATACCAGTCACAGTAAGTAGCTTTTGAGCTAATACTTAATACAATGTCAGTCTCCTCCAAGACTCAAGAATTATAATACACTTTTTTCTCTTTAAAATTGTTTGCTTTTTCGTGTAATACAATTACTGAAAAAAGATTTAAAATTTTTTTAAAATTAGCAAAGATTTTCAAAAAACTAAATACTTAATCTTGTACTAGTTGATTGTAATTGAACACACTTTATCAAAAGTCTAGACGCTTCATGAAATGCTGATTGTGTCATTGATGAAAAGTTACATTGTCTAGAATTTCTTGCCGTTTCATGAGCTGATAATCTAACTATAAGATTATGTTTCATTATAAGCTATTATAATTCCAGTAGAATTTTCTTTTAATTTATATCTCAAGGGTTTTTAAAATAAGTGTTCGTTTTAGAGAATATTGTATTGGTATTACTACTTTATAATAATAATAATTATTATTATTATTACTGTAATTACTAACAACCTGTAACTCGTAAATAAATTTTATTGCACTACTGACTTTGCAACAAAGCTTTTAAGAAATGTAGTCTGATTAGAAATGATGGTTTTAAATTACCTTATGTCAATCTAGTATCAATCCCATATGACTCAACATCCCGCATTTGTGAGCTTGTAACTCGTTAAGGTTGCACCATACTAATTATGCAACTATTAATACATGAATCTAATAATAATTCCCCTTAAGAAATAGCGTATAAAAGTTTACGTATTATAAATATTATTTTTCTCCATGTTTTCCTTCATTGAAAAGCGTTAAAAGAGCTGAGAAAAATAGAAATTTAAATTTAGAATATCTTGATCCTTGTCCCATAGTCAAATCACAAATGTATCCACTCTTAATATCTAGATATTCAAATTGTTCTCCGTGCGAACTTCACCGTGAAAAATAGAAAATAAATATCAAGAGTGTTTTTGTCCATGTTTCAATTTACATGAGATTTGTTTAAAAAAATTGTAATACAATATGGTTATAAATTCAGGGTGTCTACTAATTTCGTCCCACAAAATTCCCGGTCATTTCCCGATTTTTGTTCCTATTTTTCCTGGGTTTTTCTCTTGTTAACTTAAAATTTACTTTGAATATAAATAGACCTAGAAGCGGCTACAAAAAATGAAGATAACAGTTGATAAGTGAAGAAAATAATTGAAATTGAAAGAAAATAATTGAGAATTGAAGAATTAAATATTAAACTTTACAAAAAATAATAATTAAGAATTAAAAGAAACAATAATGAAAAGAAATAATTAAACAATGACGAAAAAATTTAACAAAATTCAAAAAAAGGAAATATTAATCGACAATTGAGCAGTAATTGAAAAAATTTAACAATGGTTATTAAATTCAGAGAATATAATTGAAAATTTATCAGCTAGATAGAAAATCAAAAACAATGATTCAAAATTTAAGTTAATAATTCAAAATTGAAGAAATAAATTGAAAATTAAATAATGAAATTGAAATCGGAAAAACACAGAATTATTTAATATAAAAAAAAAACAATTGAAAATTGAGAAATAAAATTGAAATTCGAATACAATAATTTATTAACATATATATACGGGTTACTAGAACCCATTTGATAATTGAGAATTAAAGAAAATAACTGAACAATTGGATTAAAAAAGAAAAAAAATTAATAATTATAAAAATGTGAAAAATGCCAGGAACTTTTAATTTATTTACTGAATAAAATTAATAATAAATTATTTACTGAACAATTGGATTGAAAAAAGAAGAAAATAATTTATAATTAAAAAAAAAATGGAAAATGACAGGAATTATTTAATATTGAAGAAAACATTGAGAATTGAAGAATAGAATTGTTATTTAAAGAAATTAATTATAAATTGAAAACAATAATTGACTAATTGAACAATTAAACAATTAAATTGAAAATAGAAGAAAATTATTGAAAATTGAAGGAGGTTTTGAAACATGAAATAAATAACTGATAATTGAAAAAAATAATAATTGAAAAAAGTCGAGATTACTGAATGTTGAAACAAGCAATTGAAAATTGAACAAAAAAATTAAAAATTAAAGAAAATAATTTAAAATTGAAGAAAGTACTAAAAAATTGAAGACAATATTTAAAAACAGCAGAAAGATTTAGAAATCGACGGAAATAATTGCGAATTGATAAAAATAATTTAAAAATGATCAATTTAAATTAAAATTGAAAGAAAAACATAATTTAAAAAAGCTGAGAATTGTTGAATATTGAAGAAAATTGAGAAGAAATTGAAAGAAATACCTATGACAAAATGATTGATAATTGAAAAAAAATATTGAAAAAAGCCGAGAATTATTGATTATAGAAGAAAATAATTAGAAATTGGAGGAGTTATTGAGATGTGAAATAAATAACTGATACTTGAAAAAAATAGTTTGAAAAAGTCGAGAATATTGAATTAAATAATTGAAAATTGAAGGCAATAATTAAAAATTGATGAAATCAATTTAAAATTAAAGAAAGTAATTAAAAATTGAAGACAATATTTGAAAACAGCAGAAGGATTTAGAAATTGACGGAAATAATTGCGAATTGATGAACAAATTTTAAATTATCAATTTAAATTTAAATTGAAAGAAAAACATAATTTAAAAAAGCTGAGAATTGTTCAATATAGAAGAAAATTGAGAAGAAATTGAGAAATTGAAAGAAATATGAAAAAATAAATTGAAATTTGAAAAAATAATTGAGAATTTAAAAAAAATCATTGTAAAAAGCCTTGAGTTATTGGCTATTAAAAAAACAATTGAGAATTAAAGAATGAAATTGAATGTTAAAAATTATAATTGAGAATTAAAAAAAATAATTGAAGAACTGAACAATTGAATTGAAAGTAGAAGAAAATAAGTGATAATTGAAGAAAAAAGAAATTAAACAACCCAAGAATTATAGAATTTGAAGAAAACAATAAAAAATAACGAATGTAATTGTAATTTGAAGAAATTAATTAAAAATTGTAGAAAATAGTTTGAAATTAAAGAAAATAATTAAAAATTGATGAAAATAATTGAAAATTGAAGAAAATAATTTAGAGTTGGAGAAAATAATTAAAAAATTGATTATACTAATAATTGAAAATCGTAGAAAATATTTTAGAATTGAAAAAATTAACTAGAAATTGATGAAAATAATTGCAAATCGAAAATAATAACTGGCAATTGAAGAAAATAGTAGAAAAACGAAGAAAATAATTCATAATGGAAGAAAATAATTGAGAATTGTAGAAAATAATTGGAAATTGAAGAAAATAATTGAGAGTTGAAGAAAATAATTGAAAATTGAAGAAAGTAACTGTGAATTTCTGAAAATAGTTGAATAATTGAAGAATTGAAGTTTCAAGAAAGTAATCTATAATTGAAAAAAAATATTGAAAAAAGCCGAGAATTATTGAATATCAAAGAAAATATTTGAATTACGATGAAAATAATTGATAATTGAAAGCACAAAGTAGAATTGCCCATAATTATATAAACTATTATGCAATGTACAGTCTAATAAACAAAACTGAAGTTCTATCTATATTTTTTCATAATAATTTAACTTTTTCATGTTTAATGTCGTTCATTGTTTCTGCGGTATTGTTAGCGTTAAGAACAAAGATAGTAGACACACATATATATTTCATGAGAATGTATTATATTATTTTTAAATTTTTAATGTATATTTTTTATTTTTCAATTGTATAATTGTCGCATAATTACACAAAATTTAAACGCATAATCAGATTGGTTCAAAATGCATAAAGATACCATCTTCATTTATAAAACAAATTGATACATTAGTCAAGTTTATTAGCCCAGAAAGAAAATTCCCGGTTTTCCCCGGTCAATTTAAATTCCCGGTTTTCTCGGTTAGTAGACACCCTATAAATGTAATAATAATGTAAAAAATAGTAATGTATAAAAAGAATAATGTACAAAAATAGTAATATTAAATTCATAATAATGAGAATTTTCAACAAAATGATGAGAAAAAAATAAAAGGCATAAAATAGGGGAAAAAAGCAAAGGTTGTCTATGCAGAAGGATAGAATTTGAGAAATAGGTGGATTAGTAGAAATATGGAACAGTTGAAAATCGAGACGATAATAGATGAGAAAGTAAAATGTGAGAAGATATATTTTGATCAAGATCACCCTAAAAATGAAAGGGTGGAGATTTTAGCGCTTCAAGAATAAAATCCATGGAGGCTGAAGAGACTAAATGGCACGCGAGGTCATTGCCTTGAATCTGGGGATCAGATTGGGACGTATCGAGTCAGTGTGAATGCAATGTAATATCGGACCCTGTACGAAACTGTTGCTCATGTGCAAACTCGAAAACCGCTACCAAACCTACTGGAATACCAATGCCAGTTATGGCGCTAAGCAACATCAAATTCTTGAAGTAACAAAACAAAGAAATCGCTACACTAAAAAAAGTACATTCCAAACATTTAGAGGCAGAAAAATAGTATTCTTAAAAAGAAGAAATATATTCTTTAAAAAATAATATACTCCAAAGCGGGTATATTCTGGAAATTAGATTATTTTCTCTTCATGAAAATCACAATTACTATAAACTTTTATTACTGCTTTTAATTATAAACTGTTATATTAAACATAAAATAAATTAGAAAATGTCAGATTAAACAAGACGATGAACTACAATCAAAAGCATACAATCAAGCTCTACCAAGTTTTTTCGAATAAATAAACTGCTCTGAAAGAGTTTTTAGTTTTATTTACTTTATAAACTTATGGTGCAAGGTTAAGTGGATTAATTTTTTATTTCTGTGTAGACTTAATTTCTTGTCAGATAAAATCTCACAAAGTAAAAGTGATAATTTTCCTTAATAGACTTCATATTATCCATGCCTCAATTTCACAATTTTATTATTGCAATAAATCTTGCGTACATAGTTATAATGCAAATTTTGGTAGTGAAACTCATGAAAATTATTAATTTTAATTAATTCCTCAAATTAATTATCTATATTTAAAAATAGTTTTCAATTAAAATTTATCGCACGTTTATAAGCTGAGGATATAATTTGTCTGGAAGCGTACACTTTTAAAAAATCTGAATCACGAAAATTGCTATCTATTAGTTTAACGATTACGTTATTAATTCTGACATAAGAATAAAATTGCAGAGACGTGTTACACACAGGTAAGTAAAATTCAATCGGATGCATTAAACGTGTTCGCAATCGATTACATCGTCACTATGGATAAATTGATTGTTTCAAGGTCGCATCTATGACAGCAGTAAAAGGTCGAATGAATTCGTAAAATACATACTGAGAAAAGAGCTCTTGTAGATAAGGAGTTCCGTTACTCCATTTTTTTTATGTTCCAATTCAGAGCATAACTCATGACACTATATTTGAACTTGTTTTGATACCCTCTAAAACTTAAAGATAGCAATTTTTCTTCGATAATATTAATAGGCAGGCGCATCAATTTTTCATTTCAAGAAATATGTACAAACAAATATTTTGAATAACAAAATATGTGTCATGAAAAAAATGTATTTCATAAATATATAAATAGAAAATATATAGAATCGTAAGTAAAAATATAAAGTTGTGAGTCTGAAGTTTATACTTTTTTCAAAGAAGTACCAAAACGTACAATTGACACAAGTGTGCAAACATTGGTTTAATATTTGTCTTTTTATTCCCATAAAAAAAATTGTGTTCAAGATTCAAGCACAAAAAATATGCATTAAATTAACAAGTACTGCTGTTAAATATAGATATACATATACGCATGCATTACTTAATGAAAAGGAATGTACAAGTGTTTCAATCACAATTTTCCTCTCAACGTGTTATATCTGGAACATGTAGGTGTATATAGACAGAGTAATGAAACTTGATAGACTTATTACAACCAGACAAACTTAACAGGACTTTCTCTATAACTTCTGTTTTTAATTTCCATTGTAATTCTTAAAAGTATTTCTTAAAAAAAACCATATACACATATATATATATATGTATGTATATAAATCAGCAAGTCTTTATTTATTTATTCAATATCTAAATTTTCCAGGTTTCTAATTGAATAACTTTCAAGTTTTTGGAACTTGAACCAAAATCTTGGACTTTTTGCCTCGACCAACAATTTCCGTCTTTCCAGATTGCTAATAAAATATCCTTTTTCAATATCCGATTTCTTGTAGCCTGAAATAAAAACTTGACTTGTTACTTCAATCGACGAATTAAATTTTCCAGGTTTCTAATTGAAGAACTTTCAAGTTTTTGAAACTTGAACCAAAATCTGGACTTTTTGCCTCGATCAACGCGTTCTACTTTCCAGATTTCTAATCAAATATCTTTTTTCAATATCCGATTTCTTGTATCATGAAATAAAAACTTGACTTGTTACTTCAATCGACGAACTAAATTTTCCAGGTTTCTAATTGAATAACTTTCAAGTTTTTGGAACTTGAACCAAAATCTTGACTTTTTGCGTTCCACTTTCCAGATTTCTAATAAAATATCTTTTTTCAATATCCGATTTCTTGCAGGCTGAAATCAAAACTTAACTTGTTACTTCAATCGACCAACTAAATTTTCCAAGTTTCTAATTAAATATGTTTCAAGTTTTTGTAAAAACTTCCTTTACGAGGAAGTAAATATTGACTAATTAATTGTACTAACGTCTAATAACAAAACAAATAGCTAATAAAACAGACTTTATAAAACTATAAAGGAACACCTGCAATATAAATGTCTTTACCAGTCACTCCCAGGGTCGAAATTTTTTTAAAAAATTATAGTACATTATTACATAAATTTAAAATACAAAAAAAAAACTGTCCCGTACCCGCTTTGGAATTTAAATAAAATTTGCATATTTTTAATATACAAAAGCCCTGAATGCTAATTGCTTCGTCTAATAATGCGCACGTTAATTGCTCAAAGTATGTAATTAAAACGAAGTCTGTAGGTAAAGATAGAAGATAGAAAAAAGGTAGTTATTTGAAAATTTGTTAAAGACCTTATGAGATGTGACCTTGAATGATTGGCCTGTGGCAAGATTAAAATCCAAGGTGTTCACTTTGGTACACATTGTGGGATGCGAACACGGCGACACGTAATCAACGCGGAATAGTCATTAGAGGAGTCAAGGGTACGTTACGTGGTTACGCTGTGCGTGTTGATCTTACGTCACGTGCATGTGCTTATGCAGTATCTACCGGTGCATTTATTGCTGATGCAGTAAGTGCTTACTTACACAGCTTATCGGCAAGTAATTGTTCACGAAAATAGCTCGTCTTAAGTATACAGGAAAAATCCTGCTGTCTCAAGGTAAAATGAATTTTTCTCCTCGCCTTCAGGATGTCGTTACTCGTTAACCGATCACGTGCCGTTGATTTTCTAAAGAGCATCAAGAGTGCCACTTAATCATCACAAAAGACAAAAATGCTATGTCTGGTATCCAGACACAACTATTTTCTTAGAATGCATTTACAAAGACATTTCTTGCATTAGAATTAAAAAAATTTATAACATCGTGGTATATAAAAAGTGGTTAAACTGTTGTTTAAAATGATTGGTTTGATTGTTTCTTTTTATTGTGAAGAAAAAGAGATTGTTCGATTTACAAATCGGATTGTTAATATGTATATTAATAAACTGAAAAAATTGCCAGTTCTATAGAACTGACAAAGATTTGTTGTTGGCACATTCTTGTGGTTTTTGTCATCTTAATAGATTTAGAATTGTTGTGTTAACTAACAGTCTAGATGATTTAGTTTCTAAGATTGTTTAATTACTACATCAATCCCAAATTGTTAAAATGACGAAAATAACAACATATGACAACAAATCGGATTTGTTGATTCTATATTATGAATCCGATTTGTAAATCAGAGACCCTCCTTTTATTCACGAGAAAAAGAAACAATCAAACTAATTACTTTAAACATCAGTTTGACCAGTTTTTATACAACGATGGTATAATTTTTTAATTCTAATACAAAAAAAGTTGTTATGAATTCATTCTAAGAAAATAGTTGTGTGTGGATAACAGACATAGTATTTTTATCTTTTGTTATGATTAGAAGCTCTAGTTTTGATGCTCCTTAGGATCCCAAATTTTAAGATAATTTAAGATAAAACTTTGCTACAACAACAAATTAGATGTGTTACACTCTAAAAACAAGTGTCTTTAAAGTATCTTATTTTAAGACATTTAGGCGTCTTTATTGCATCTGAGACGCAAAAAGGTCTAAAAATGAGACATTTTTGTGTCTTTTTTCTCTCTATATCACTTTAAAAAGAAGATTTTATTTTAAGGCGGAAAAGCTGTCTTATTTTAAGACGCAACATTTTTAAGACAGCCCTTGTTGAATTTCAAATAGAAAATTTGTACCTTAATTTAAGAAGCAAAGAATGTGATTATCAATCAGCAACTGTGTGCTGAATTTAAGAAATGAATTGAAATTTATCTGAACCATGATCTTATTTTTACACAGACTTCAGTTGAAATTAAAAGAGTATCCTTAGTTTCAAAGAAGCCTCAGTTTAAATAAAGGACAGCATTGTTTTCAAATTAAGACTTACTTTTTACTGTAAAAAGAAATTTCTTAAAATTCATTGTAGTCACTTTTAAGATTTTTTAAGCATCTTCTATTTCATCTTCCATCTTAGAAAACTAATGAATTTTAAGATACTTTTGTTAACTTTTCGGAAACAAGTAAAGTAAGTCTTAATTTCAGAGAAGTCTGAAATTAAATCAGTCTTGAAAATAATGCTACCCTTAATTTAAACTGAGGCTTCCTTGAAAATAAGGATGCTTTTTTAATTTCAACTGATGTTTATGTAAAAATAAGATCTTGGATCAGATAAATTTTAATTAATTTCTTAAATTCAGCACACAGCTGATTTTACAGATTATTTGTCTTAAACTCAACAAATATACCTGCTGATAATCACATTTTTTGCTTCTTCAATTGAGGTACAAAAATTGTATTTGAAATTCAACAAGGGTTCTCTTAAAAACGTTGCGTCTTAAAACAAGACAGCTTTTTTGCCTTAAAATAACATCTTCTTTTTACAGTGACAAGAATTCCTTTTTCTCTGTGTATGTCTTATAACATACACAGAGTTTTATATGCATAAAATTGCATATAAAATGCAATTTTAGAGGGGGGAGGGGAATTAATTACATTTTTTTTATTTTTTCATGACGAAAAATTTAAGCTAGGTCTCATTCAAAATGATTTCACTCTTACACAGTGTTAGGGTTTCCCACATGAAATGACGCAGTTTTTATTGCTTAATAGCTATTAGGACTTTCATCCGATTAACTTCCAAGTAGAAATAGAGATAATTAATAAACCTCGGACTTTGATTTCGTTTCAAATCGAGATTTTGGAGATTTACAAGTTGTAAATTGGGTACTTTTGTGGATTGTTAATATTGGATTTAATATTGTCGATTTGTAACAATTGTATTGAAATGATTCAAATTTAAATAATACGCATTTTAATCACCGAAAACATGCAATTTGTACTAATTCGAAAAGTAAATTTAACAAAATTACAATGTTAGAATTTTAAAACTTTTTTTCTTAAGCTAAGAAACGAGGCTCTTTGGGCCTAATAGAGGTTCTATGTTTTGAATCAAATTTATGGTAAAAAAATAGTAAAAGGTTCGAAAATTAGCTTTTTTTTCATTTTTTCAACTTTGGTAATAATTACGACCTAATTTCATTTAAAATGTTTTTTCTGTGCTAGATTATTTGAGGCGTATTCAATTCTGCGTCGAATGAGCATTTTTTTTAATTAAATCGGTGAAAAACTGGCTGAGTTATTGCATTTTTTGTGCTTATAATTACAGTATTTTTCGGGAAAATCCATTTTCAAAAATTTTGGTGCAATTCTTAATTTTTAATATTTTATCGAAGTTTACTAAAATAAATATAAAAAAGTTGTTAGAAGATGATAAGTACCACTTGCAACAATTAAAGAAAGCAAAAAAAAATAAAGTACTGTTTTTTGCTTAAATAAAATACGTACTGTGATAGTAAAGACAAAAAATGCAATAACTCAGTCAATTTATCACTAATTTAATTTTAAAAGAAACTCATACGACGATTAAATACACTTTAAATAACTTATCACAGAAAAAAACATTCTAAATAAAATTGGACTGTATAAATCATTATTAAAGTTGAAAAAATTCAAAAAAATTGACAATTTTAGAAATTCTTTACTCTTTTTCCTTTGCTTAAGAATGAAAATTTACGCTCATAAGATAAAAATGAGTCGATTTAGACTACTTTTGAAAAATCGAAAATCTTAACGATCACAAAGCTTCCGCTATGAGAAAGCAAAAATACTTAAAAATTGAAAAAAAATTACAAAATGAAGAAAATAATTGACAATTAAAAACTAAATTTAAAAAAAGGCTAGATTAAACTAAACAAAATAATACAAAAAATCAAAGAATAATTATAAAATTGTAAGATAATAATTGAAAAATTGAAGAAAATATGTGGAAAATGGCGAAAATAATTATAAAATTTAAAAAGAATAATTGTACATTCCACGAAGAAATTTTCGTTTTATAAATAAATTTCCCGGTCAATTTTTTAATTCCCGGTCATTTCCCGGCTTTTTCTCTTGTTAACTTAAAATTTATTTTAAGTTTAAATAGACCTACAAATGGCTACAAAAATTGAATATAACAGTTAATAATTGAAGAAAATTTAGAAGAAATTCAAAATTGAAAAAAATTGAGAAATTGAAAGAAATATGAAAAAATAATTGGAAATTGAAGAAAATAATTGAAATTTAAGAAAAAAATTGGAATTTGAAGAAAATAATTGAGAATTTTAAAAAATTATTGTAAAAAGCCTAGAGTTATTGAATATTAGAAAAAAAACACTTGAAATCGACGGAAATAATTGCGAATTGATAAAAATAATTTAAAAATTATCAATTTAAATTAGAATTGAAAGAAAAACATAATTTAAAAAAGCTGAGAATTGTTGAATATTGAAGAAAATAATTGTAAAAAGCCTAGAGTTAATGAATATTGAAAAAAACAATTGAAAATTGAAGAATGGAATTAAAAGTCGAAAATTATAATTGAGAATTAATTGAACAATTGGATTGAAAGTAGAAGAAAATAAGTGATAATTGAGGAAAAAAGAAATTGAACAACCCAGGAATTGTAGAATTTGAAAAAAAAAACAATAACAAATGAAGAATGTAATTGTAATTTGAAGAAATTAATAAAAAATTGTAGAAAATAATTTGAAATTGAAAAAAATGTGATTTTATGAAAATTGTTGAATAATAACTGATGAATTGAATTTAAGTTTTAAAAACATAATTGATAATTGAAGAAAAATATTGAAAAAAAACGAGAATTATTGGTTATAGAAGAAAATAATTGAAAAATGGATGAGTTATTAAGATGTGAAATAAATAAATGATTAATTGAAAAAAATAGTTGAAAAAAGATGTATCTGAAGTTCCGGACGTCCGCACGGACGAAATTTAAAAAAAATTCTTTAAATTATTTTCTGGGTGTGCTTTTATCCCCTACAAATACAAAATAAATAATTTTTTACACGTTAACCATATTTTTCAAGTATTTTAAAAGAAATTGCGTCGTCGGCAAAAGTTGAAAAATATTTTTTTAACATTTCGTCCGTGCGGACGTCCGGAACTTCAGGTATATTGAAAAAAGTCGAGAATTATTGAATATTAAATTGAAAAATTAAAAATTGAAGGAAATATTTGAGATCTTAAGAAAATAATTAAAAATTGATGAAAATAATTGAAAATTGAAGACAATAATTGGAAATTAATTCAAATAATTGTCAATTTAAAAAAAAAAATTTATAGTTGAAGAAAATAATTAAAAATTGATTAAAATAATTGAAAATCGTAGAAAATATTTCAGAATTAAATAAATTAATTAGAAATTTATTAAAATAATTGAAAATTGGAGAAAATAATTGGCAATTGAAGAAAATAGTAGAAGAACGAAGAAAATAATTGAGAAATGAAGAAATAATTTTAAATTAATGAAAATAATTAAAGATGGAAGAAAATAATTGAGAATTGTAGAAAATAATTGGAAATTGAAAAAAATAATTGAAAATTGAAAAGAATTTATTATCCCAGAAAAGGAATTCCTGGTTAATTCCTGGTTTTTTCTGGTCAATTTAAATTCCCGGTTATTTCTCGGTTTTCCCGGTTAGTAGACACCCTGGTAATACAATCATAAACTTTTAATTATTATGGTTCTTTTAAGAAAACATTTTATGACTTTTAAAGTTTCTTTTGGAAAATCCCTGACTTTTCCCTGACCTGCGGCCACCCTGAGATAATTACAGTGGGTTGAAAAATTGATAAATATTCCAAGTTTGTAATTCCTCTGCTATGGAATAAACTGTTGTTGAATGGACAGGGTGTACTCGAAAGCAAAGAAAATCGCTCTCGGCGAGAAATTACACACGTCGGAGAAAGGTACTAAGTGATCGCAAGGCATACCACGCTTCTGTCGCAATTTGCAGCAAAGAAATCGCGGCCTTGCTCCAGGCAAGGTAAATAAACAGAAGACAACTCGAATGACGCTTAACCACAAATCGCACGATTTTTGTCCCTAAGCTCATTAAACGGATGTCTAATATGATTCATTAATGGATTTTTTAAACAGAGGCGTTTAATTAACAAAAGTTAGGAAATGTGTCTATAAGTGGACCACGTGGTAAAAAGTTTCATTAATGAAGTTTTAAGAAAAAAAAAAGTTTTTTTTCCGTTCTTTAATAAAAGGACGGAAATACTAAATGTTTTTAGAATGGTCTGTCATAACCAAGAATCTAACATTTTGTCTCAATCGAAAAACTGACCCACTCGTGGATACATTCCCCTAGAATTTTTACACGGTTATTTAATTTAAAATTCATTTGCAAGAATCATGAAAATTATTTATACATAAGTAGGGTACGCATGCAAAAGTAGGTCATATTTTGAATTTGTTAGATGTGAGGAAGTAGCATGATAATTTTATGTAAGTGGAGTCTTTCATGACAATTAATAAATTGAATTCATAATTCTTTGTAGTAACTGAATTTATAATCTATTTGAATAATTGAATTCATATATATTATAATATATTGGAAAATTGAATTTGTCGAACAATTGAATAAAAACTTTTTCCTAAAAATGACAATTTGATAAATGGGATTGATGATTTTCAGATAACAAAGTGTACATGTACTGCGCATTAGATTTAGATAAGGAGCTTATAATTATGACTTGGAATCATTTCGATTTTTTCAATAATATGTCTGACAAATCAAAAAAATCAAAGAGTAGCACACTATACTTTAAATTACTTAATTTAAAATAACATGAATTATACTTCCAACCTTCAGTTATAATAATAATGTACAGGTTCTTAAAATATAATATGTTAAATTTCTAATACATATTTCTCGAATCTTAATTCCCTCAATTCTCAGAATCCATTTAAAATTCTCGATTTTCTCTTTTTTGAAATTCGTCACAAGTTTTGTAACTTACAAGAATCTCATAAATTGATGTTCTTTAATTGAAAATAAACTACGCACAATTTTAAAAAAAGGAGGAAAACGTGATAAAAACTTTGTATCATAGTTCATTAAAATTGAACTAGGTGCTAGTTTAAAATTTTTTTCAAGATAAGAAAAATCAGATGATACTTTGAACCGGTAGATTCGCATCTTTGCGTACAAACCGCAAGGTATCGGTCTGAGAAAAGTGGCAAGAAAAACTTTCACGGGTCTTGGTACCGGCTCCAAAGTAGGTGGAACGGGATGACTTCAGGTTATCGGTTAGAGACGGGGAGTGGTGAAGCACGAGAAGCAGATCGGGATGAAAAAGAAGCAAAAAGATAAAAGGAAAGAGACAAGATGCTGGGAGATGCAGTAGTACAACTCAAATGCCGTCTGCAGTAAAAATAACGTGAAAAGTATGCTTCAACTGCTCCCGATCAATCTCTTGCAACTCTAACGGACTTACAGGTTTACTGACTAGGAAAATTTTTCCATTAACTCTTTCAAAAAGTCCAGCTTGAAACAACATTGCAGGAATTTTCTAAAATCTCGAAGAATTTTCATATTGATAATATTATATGTAGACTTATAAAATTAGAAAATAATTAGGAGATTGAATTATAAAAATATCAAATAGCAATTTTTACATTACTGGAGAAAAAGATTGAACTTGAGAATAAATATTTTCTGCTGAAGACGCGCCTTTTCCAGTAAAGAGATTACATTGGTAATTATTGCAAATTCACTTCTGTTAGGATTCTAAGTAAATGCAAAAGGACACGAAGGACTTGTATTATGAGATCATATACCGTTTGCAATCATGCAAAATAGTTATTAATATTCAAGTGGTAGCATCTATTGAGACATTAAGATGAATTTTTAAAAGATTGTTCAGTGTTTATTCTATATAAATGCATCTTTTATGAACTAAAATAGTATGGTTTTTTGCGTTTATAAGAATTGAAACATAAACTGGGAAAATTGATCTAATCTTCCGGGTAGCATTTAATAAAGAAAATTTATAACTTTGTACCCAGAGCAATAAGGTAATCTTTAATCTGTTGATTGACTAATGTTAGAAGACGGATCTATCTTATAATGAAATTTAATGCAACTATTATCTTTTTTGTATTTAATGACATTCAATAGAATATCAGATTGTAGTTTAAATTTAGATTATCAGAGATTTAAATTTTTGATTGTATATTAATACTTTTATATCAAGAATGTTATACTACTAATTTAATATTAGAAATTGTATACCATTAATTATGTATTAACAATTTTATATTAATAATTTTGTATCCAATAATATGTATTTCGAGAATTATTGACAAATAAAATGCAAAAACGTTTAAAGAAGCAATGAAGAAAGAACGTGTTCAATAAATGCAGATAAACTTAATCCTGTATGGTAGGATTAGGATTATCATACCAGAAGATTCTTACTGCAAAGAATACGAAAAATGCCAAGTATTCTTGATGTTTCTTATTAGTGAAAATCGAGATGATCAAAGGAAGAGGGAAATCAAATTCTTAAGAGAGAAATCACAACAAATTCTCGCTTCTATTTGCAAAGTTGACTCTATGGGCTAAAAGGAACTTGGCTTTAGCCAATTACAGACAAGTTATAAAGATACATCGGAAACGTTTAGTAATAGTTATAAAGAAGGAAGTTGAGATGAGGTGTGTCAAAGAGAGACAAACTCAACTGACAACTTGAGTCTTATTTTAAAATATTTATGTGGCCATTTCTAAAACATTTTTGAGTGTCTTATTCTAAAATATCTTATCGCTTAAAACACTATAAGCGATTCAAATTAAAATTAGACACTTTTCCAATCTACGTTTAATGTTTTAAAGAATCTAAAACAGGATTGCTACGTTTTCGAAATTTTAAAATTCCATGACTTTTCTAGGTTTTCCAAACCATTTTTCTTAAAATTCCATGATCAAATATAAAATAATTAGCAATATTTAATTAGCCTTCATTTCTTATTATTTTTGTTACCTTTATCGTACTTTATTGTTATTTCTCTTCTTCTTAACTATATTTTAGGATCTTAAAGGGCATAGTAATTATGTAAGTCCGTTTTTTAATATTTAAATAAATAAATAAAATAAATATTAATAATCACAAAATTGATGCAAATATCTGAAAAACTACAAAAATAATGTAGAATTGAAAAAAAAATTGGAAAATTATTCTTTTAATTTTTCCAATTAATTATAATTATAATTATAATTATAATTATAAAATTTTAAAAGAATAACTGAAAATTAAAAAAATTGCAGGAAATAATTTAAAAATTTCCGATAACAATTAAGAATTGAAGAAAATAATTAATGATTGAAATAAATAATTTAAAAATGACCAGTACAATTGGAAAATTGAAGGTAATATCTTAAAAAAAAGACGAAAATAATTAACAAATGAAAACAAAATACGAAAAATGACTTGATTAATTGACAACTGAAAAAAATAATTGAAAAAATTAAACAAGAATGTAGAAAAAAATAATAGATAACTGAAGAATGGAATTTAAAATAGAAAAAAATAATTGAGAAGTGAAGAAAGAAATTGAAGATTAAAGAATTAAATAGAAATTTTAAGAAAATAATTGACAATTGAAGAAAAATTCAAAAACTGGCGAAAGTAATGGACAACAGAGCAAAATAATTAAAATTTAAAACAAATTAAAAAATAGGTATAAAATTTCAGAAAATTAATTGTAAATTGAAACATTTGTAGAAAATAATTGAAAATTGAGGGAAAAAATGAACAATTGAAAGAAATAATTGAAAACATTAAACAAGAAATAATAAATATAAGAAAAATAATTGCAAATCGTAAAATAAAGAAAATTAAAGTCATGTCAAACATCTTGAATTTTTCAATGGAACCCGCCATGCAAAAATCCAAGATGTTAGACATAGCCTTAAAGAAAAAATTGATAGAAATAATTGCATGTTGAACAATTTGATTAAAAATCGAAAAACATCATTAAAATTACAAAAAAGAATTGAAAATTGAAGAATGGAATTGGAATTTAATGAATATAATTAAAAATTGAAAAAAGTAATTGAAAAATGGCGAGAATTATTGAATATAGAAGAAAATAATTTAAAATTGAAAAATGTAATTGAAATTTTAAAAAAAAATTGATTTTTAATGAAAATAAGTATACAATTGAATTTAAAACTAAAGAAATGAATTAATATTCGAAAAAAAATAATTTGAAAAAGGCGACAGTATTTTAATATTAAACAAAATTAATTAAATAATTCAAATTTTCCCAGAATATTTGATGTTGAACTATCTTTGCCAACCATATAAAAATAATATATAAAAATAATTGAAAATTGACTAATGGAATTGAAATTTGAAGAAAATAATTAAAAATTGAAGAAATAAATCGAAAATTAAAAAACTAAATGGAAATTTTAAGAAAATAAAGAAAATTACAAAATGACGAAAATAATTTAGAAATAAAAAAAAAATTTCAATTGAAAATATTGAAAAGTTAAAGAATAATTAATAAAATTTAAAAAGAATAGATGAGAATTTACAAAAGTGTAGAAAATAATTGAAATAGAAAATAATTAATAATTGAAAAATAATAAGAATTATTCCACAATTGAAAAAAATATCTGAAAAATAACGTAAATATTTGACAATTGAAAACAAAAATGGCTAAATTAATATACAATTGGTAAAACAAATTTAAAAAATTAAACATTAAATATTAAATTTAAACTAAATATAATTGAAAATTAAAAAATTATGGATATTATAGAAATAATTGGTGAAAATAATTGCAAATAGAAAAAAATAATTAAACAATTAAATTAAGGAAACACTGATAATCGAAAGGAATAATTGACAAAAGGCGAGATTTTTTTAATATTAAAGAAAATCATTGAAAATTGAAGAATTGAAATGAAATTTTAAAAAAAAAATTATGTTTTATTAAAATAATTAAAAATTAAAAAAAATAACGAAAATTGAAGAAATAAATTGAAAATTAAAAAGTTAAATAGAATTTTTAAGATTTTAATTGATAATTGAAGGAGAAATTACAAAATGACGAAAAGAATTAGATATTAATTAAAGAAAATACTTGACAGTTGAACAAATTTTAAAAATGGCGAGAATAATCGAGAATAGGACAAAATTATTGAAAAAATTAAAGAATAATTATGAAGTTGAAGAAGAAAATTATAGAAAAAAAGTAGGAAATAATTGTAGGATTAATATAATTGCAGAATTGTATTGAAATTTGAAAATATAATTAAAAATTGACAAAAGGCGAGAATTATTGAATATTGAACAAAATAATTGAAAACTGAAGAAAATAATTAAAGATGGAGAAAATACATTGAAAATTGACAAATGAAATTAAAATTTGAAGAAAATTATTGATAATTGAAAGAAAAATTGCACAATGACGAAATAAGTAAATAGTATTAAAGAAAATAATTTAGAAATGAGGAAAATAATTGACAAAAAATACGAAAATAATGCGTAAAAAAAAGTTAAATAAATTAATTTTTTAAAACAACATTTTATAAAATTCCATGACTTTTCCAGGTTTTCCCTGACTATAGAAAAAAATTCCATGACAATTCCCGGTTTTCCAGAACCAGAATAAATGTCTGGTTTGTTATTAGGACGCAAATAGTGTCTTAAAATTTAAGACATTTTGAGTTTATGACAATTTTCAAAAGCATAAATCTGAACATAATTAGTTTTAGTCTTAATTAGATTGTCTTAACTAACTTTGCGGGAAATATTAAGACGCCCTTACGTCTTCAAAAGAATCAACTAAAAAATCCAAGAACAACTTCTAGAAAAAGTTTCAAAAGTTAGAAAAGAATAGAAACGGAAGTTTGTCTTGATTTTTGGTTGATGTAAAAAAACAACTAAAAACTGTCTCTATTTAAGGGTAAAAATTATCTTTTTTTACATGAACCATTTCGTTTTACTTGTAAAATCTTTCACGTCATTAAACATATTCAAAATATTAAATTTCTAATAAACAAATCAATTCAATGGTAATAAAATTTGCATACTAAACAATTCTTTATAAAATTCTAATTGATAGAATTTAATGGCAGATAAGAGTTAATACACTCTTGCCTAGAAACACGTTTTTGGTTAAAAAAGTTCCATTGATTTTTAAACAAGTGTTTTCAAATTCTTTTGACGAAAAAATGCCATTTTTAGGGAAAAAATTGTAATACAAAAAATTAGCTTATTTACATTCTTTGGTTCTTGTTATCATCGCTATTATAAAAATTTTATAAATTGATGTATATGTACGTCTGCATGAAAAGGGTTTCCTTTGGCATTATTAGATTTATCTATATGACCATATTCCTCATTAAATTTCGAACATTTTAAGAGGTCTTGGACCCTGTTAGATAAAAAATTCACCAAGTTACAATCATTCAAAGTTAGATGTGTCAAAATAGTTTTGAGAAATTCGAGTTTAAAGTCCAGACTACCATTAGCGTCCATACATTTTAAAAATTAAAAATAAGATTATTTTGTGTTTTTGATTATGATAAAATTATGACAAACACATGATTAAACATAGGACATTAACTAATTTGTTTTTCATCAATAAAAAAAAGCCCCGAAAATCTGAACCCCCTTTAGAAAAATGCGAACATCGGAAAATAAAATCGACAAGATTTTCATGTGCACATACACATAAATACGAAAACAATAAGAAATGACAATTTTGAATTCTAGATTGAAGTAACTGCGAAATGTTTCAAAAGCGATATATAATAGCTCATTATAAATCTTGATAGATTTCCCGGAATAAAAGAAATTTCACCAGAAACTTGGTACGATGACGAGAGAAAGTTATTGGTAATACTGTCTTTGCATACTTTACCAATAATTCGAGGAATTGATCATTTTCATATTGCGCTCACAGTTTGAAACTTTCGATTTAAAAAGTAAGTTAGAATAAGATTCTTTGGGATTCGATTTTGTAAACTACTTTGAAATTTGATTTTTGAAATCATGTTAGGATTTTTAAAAAGTTATTGAATTGATTTTCATGACAAGTTGTACTAAATGAATTCAACCCTGAATTGCTAGTGTCACGGTAGAAATAACTATTCGCAATGCTTATGACCCACGACGCAGTATGTAAAAATAGTGACAACTGTTGCGCCACATTGTATACGGATACCAGTATAGACACTTGACTGGTCGAATCATTAACGCTTCACCAATGTTGCTGTTATTTGGTATCAAATTTCATACAATTTTTGGATGACATAATGAAGTGCATGCCACATACGGATACCAGGTGTGAGCATTTAGTCATGGCATATAGTAATTAAACGTTTTAAGCATCATCTTATCTTTCTCTAAACGACCTTAATTTTCAAAATTATGAACACCAATTAATACCCCTTTTGTCAAAGTCCATTAAAAATTAATTTCCAACATGCACTTATAGAACTCTTTAAGTTCGACGGAAATCAAAAGCAGTAGCAACAATAATTAGTCGCATGTCACAACATTAATCATCAGCAGAAAGATAGAGACAAATCTAATAATGACTATATGTCTCACAATCAAATGATTTATTATTCTCCAAGCCCGAAATTTCAACTTAATTAATATGGTTGATGTTTATCAGCAAGAGATAAATTGTACCCAAGGGTAAAGATCTTAAAACGCCTCTTAAATTTTTAAAATGTGTTTCGTGCAGTTTGAAGCTAAAGGTGCTGTCGTGAAATGATAAGTGTTCGTTAAAGAAGCTTAAAAGCATTAATTGGAACCAATTAGGGGTGAAGATATCAACCTTTTGAGAAGAGGGAGATATTTTCATACATGAATTGTTGATCGTATATATGTACCGTTTCCAAGCAGCTAATAGGGAACAAAGTGAGTGTAATTTTGATGGATGAAGTATACATGTACAAGATTAAAGAAAATGTACAGTGGATAAGGATCTCAATACGACTGCAAGGAAAGATTATCTCCATAGCTTTGGAATTTATCGCTCTGATTTAGACCACGTTATCCATGTTGCAAAGATTAGAGTGGATTTACAATAAGCTTTATCGCCTACAGCTTGTCAACTTTATGAAATGTATTGGTAGTTTATTACTGATCGAGTGAAAAGTGTACTTTAAAACGAAACACTTCCGACTTATAATTATAGTAAAAAGGACGATATAAACCTGAAAAGCACTTGCTTCTAATCAAGAGTGGTAATAAATTAACTGCAGGTATAAATTTGTACTACATAAATTACGACAGTTGCCAATACATTTTATATTATTATACATATTGTAGAAAAAAATTATTATTAACAATCATAATGATAAAATAATAATAATAATATATTGAATTAAATCATTTGCAAACCAAAAAATTTTACCAATTTAGAAAACTTATCACGTTTGAATGAATGTTAGTGAAGATATCAATATATCTTTATAAGTGTATGCATTTTATAAATAACCGCAATTACAATATTTTGATAAATACTGTAATTTGTATGGTTTTTTAAACATAAAAAAGCGTAATTGAGTTTTTTTTTTTTTTTTTTTTTATAGAGATTAAATGCTTTTGCCTTTTGAAACAGACATTCACAAAAACACTTTAAAATAAAAATAAAGTCAATGACATCGAAACCGGCTTGTACTACGCTGAAAACGAGCCTGGAAGATCCGGTTTTTTGGAATTTTTCTCGATTTTCTTGTTGCGCATTCTGACCCTAATGATTATTTATCAGAAAAGGCGACTTTATATCTTTATAGTACATAATATATCATAAATATAGTACATATTAAAGTAGATCAAATTTTATGGCAGGAAATTTGGATCAATTAAGAAATGAATGAAGAATTCTATTAAGTCAAGATATTTTAGTGAAAGTGTGTTTTGGAATAGAATTTGGAAATACAAATAATAGTTTATCAACTAAATTTAAAGAAATCATTAACCTATTATCATCCATAATATTATATCTAAATGAACAATAAAATCTTTATTCATAATCAAGTGGTTTGTTTTTTTTCGAAATTTTTTTATATTTTATATATACGCTAATCACTTCAAATTACTTATATTGTATAATATTTTGTAAATAAAGGTATTCAAAAGAATTACTATTTATAGACTACAGTACCGTTTTCCAACGATTTCTCGAAATTTATGTAAGGTTTTCGTGTTTCTACATTTTTCCGAGAAATAACGTTATAGGTTAAATCTAAAGCGCACGTGTCATTCAATATAATGTCAATATTATTATTTTGATGTAAAGTGTGTATTAACTTTTCCTCATCCAATTTTTCTCAAATTATTGATTATTGTTTGATTATTATTAAAATTGATTTTGTATTATTAAATTTTAGTGAATCAATGATTTTTTATATTTGTGGACTCTGTGGAAAAAATCTACTCTTAAATGACCCTTTTCATTTTATTACAAAGGTAGCAAAATCCAAGAACTCGTATCTTTTTATTATCAATTTTTATGGTCAAATGTTTCTTTACAGCTTTTGTTATATGCACTCGATCTTTTTAGTTTCATTTTTACTTACTTTATATACGATATCAGAAACAAAATATTTTTATTTAATCTAGTTGACATTTTAAAATCGATCTGCCACTGTTAAATTTAAAATTTAATCATTTAAGGATGTTTATCCAAAAAACCATTTTCTACAGATTCTTAAAAAATTTTAATGACATATTAAATACATTACTTTACATGTACTGTTACAATTTTATTGAATTTTACCGTTCTGTTTTTAAGATATAAATTTATAAAGTTGGGACTTTTACATGGAAAAAGTAACAAAACGCGCGAAATGACTATATTTTAATTAATTAAAAAAACACGGTTCTACAGATTTTTTTAAAAAACTAATATATTTTAAACTGTAATAGAATACAACTTTTACAATAATATTTAATTAATTTACCGTTCCGTTGTTAAGAAAATATTATTTAAGGATAGTAATCCTTCACTTTTTTGAAATAATCAAAAAGAAAAAATTTTAAAAAGTTGGAATTTTCAACAGAAATTTTTTTTTTCAATAAAATTTGTTTGTGTAATGATTTTAACTACAAAATACTATTTAGAAACCAAATTATAAGACGAAATGAAATTAAAAAAATATTGACTAACATGGTCCGATAGAATGAGAACCGCTTGAGGGTATAAGCGTCCTTAATAATTTAATGAAAATATTTTATTAACAAAAAATGTTCAAATTAAAGAAATTGGACTTCACCAAGATGATTTAAATTTTTAAATTTTTTTCCTAGTAAAAATTACAAAAATCTTTAAATTCCCTAATTATGATAAACTTTAATTAAAAATAAATCGCCTAAAGTCCAAAAAACATTTTTATATCAATAATTTCGTATAGTCTTTCTACTTTATAATTAATGTTAGGGGTTAGGTTCAAAAATGCATTTGTTCAATTTTCTCGAAATAGCAAAATGTGGATTTATCAACTTTTGAAAAAGTGCTCCTCAAATATAAAACTTTGAGCTTGACTACAAAAACATTAGATTATTTTTAAAGTACAAAAATCAAAAAATTAACATAAAAAAACATAGTAGTAAAGAATCGTTTTTGTCATTAACCTTATAATTTTATATTAACGTTATGATTTTTTGTATTTATGTAGAAAATATATTTTTGAAATTTTAGTTGTTTTTGTGAAATCAAAGTACGGTAAAAAGATTGAAAAAACGATAGTTATAAATGAAGATAAATATTTGGATAATTTTAAAAGCACTTTTGTTATCTATTGAAGTAGAAACAACTTATTAAAATATAAAAAGAAATGATTCTTAAAAATAACCAATTTAGAAAAACATACTTTGTGCTGGTATTTAAACTTGAATAATTATGTGTACGTTTGCATAAAAAGGACCCACTTCGTCGATTTTATTTTCCGGGATATTTGCATTTTTCTAAAGGAGGTTCATATTTTAGAATTTTTTTTTATTGATGAAAAACAAACTACGTAATGTTCCACAACAAATCATGCATTTATAATAACTTTATCGTAATTAAAAACACAAGATAATCTTATTTTTAATTTTTAAAATGCATGGGCGCTAATGGTAATCTTGAACTTTAAACTCGTTTTTCTCAAAATTACTTAATAGCGTTTTTTACTTAATAGCAACTTTGAATGATTGTTACTTTGTGAATTTTTCATATAAAAGGGTCCAAGATTTCTCAAAATGTTCGATATTTAATAAAGAATATTGTTGTATAATAATTTATGATGAGAAATAAGTCTAATAGTGCCAAAGTCATCTAATAGTGCCACTTTGTCGATTATATTTTCCGAGATATTCGCATTTTTCTAAAGGAGGTTCATATTTTAGAATTTTTTTTTATTGTTGAAAAACAAAGTAATGTTCCACAACAAATAATACGTTTATAATAACTTTATCGTAATTAAAAACACAAAAAAAAAAATTATTTTCAATTTTCAAAATGCATAGGCGCTAATGATAATCTTGAATTTTAAACTCTTTTTTCTTAAAATTGTTTAATAGCGTTTTGACACTTCTAACTTTGAATGCTTGTAACTTTGTGAATTTTTCATATAAAAGGGTCCAAGATTTCTCAAAATGTTCGAAATTTAATAAAGAATATTCTTATATATATAAGTTTAATAGTGCCAAAGTTGTCTAATAGTGCCACTTTGTCAATTATATTTTCCGAGATATTCGCATTTTTCTAAAGGAGGTTCAGATTTTCAATTTTTTTGTTTATTGATGAAAAACTAACTACGTAATGTCCCATGACGAATTATACGTTTATCATAACCTTATCGTAATTAAAAACACAAGATAATCTTATTTTTAATTTTAAAAATGCATACGCGCTAATGGTAATCATGAACTTTAAACTCGTTTTTCTCAAAATTACTTAATAGCGTTTTTTACTTAATACCAACTTTGAATGCTTGTAACTTTGTGAATTTATCATATAAAAGGGCCCGAGACTGCTCAAAATGTTCAATCTTTAATAAAGAATATTGTTATATAAATAAGTCTAATAGTGCCACTTTGTCAATTACATTTTCCGAGATATTCGCATTTTTCTAAAGGAGGTTCAGATTTTCAATTTTTGTTTATTATGACACTTCTAACTTTGAATGCTTGTAACTTTGTAAACTTTTCATCTAAAAGGGTTCAAGACCTCTCAAAATGTTTGAAATTTAATGAAGAATATTGTTATATAAATAAGTTTAATAATGCCAAAGTGGGCCCTTTTCATGCGAACGTAAACAAATTTTTAACAATTGAAATGTACATCTTTGTTGGTAATTGTACCAAGTAAGTTTTTAAATAATCTTATCAACCAATTTCAATTAATTGTATACTCCTAATAGTGCATAATAACCTTCTTCAAAAAACTGCAATAATTAGGGCATTCGCAATAATAGCTACATTTCCCCTAGAGTAAAAATTTTCAAAGATCAAACGTTACACTCCAGTACCATTACAACAACAATCATTTCATAAACCATAATAACATTACGATTTTAAAAATGAAATACGAGCGGGGAGTTACATAAATATGTGATGAAGAATTAATGCAGGAAATGACAGTGAATGAAAAAGCTCACCTTCCATCCAGCACTGCTGTTGCTGTCCCCCTTGTCCTTGAAGTATGCGACATTCTGGACCATCCACTCGTAAATCTGCGACAAAGTGAGCCTTTTTTCAGGAGCACTGGTGATGGCTTGGGTGATAAGATCGGCATAACTCAAATTTCCCCAAGCATTCCTCCTCGACGAGTTCTTCTTAACCGGAAGTAATCCACCTCCTTGAGTGAGGGGACCCTGTTGAGGTGGAGTGCCACCCTCGACACCTTCCTTGCCACCCGAGCCACCGGGAACATTTCCTTCAACATAACCCTCCGGTCTTGGCAGAGGCCACGTGTTTGATCTTGCTCTCGTTTGTGGCTCGAAACCACTCTCAAGGTCAAAGGGCACACCTTGCTGGCCCGCGACCGATGCTGATCCCGTCACCGGTACCGGCATCGAGTCCATCATGTTTCCGCTCTCCGTGTACTCCACTTTTAGTCCTATTCCGACCTGTTTGGCCGGAATCCCTCACAATTAACAATAAGAACACTTGAACCGAACTCAGTCAACGCACCTCTTCAATTTTAACTTACGTAATTTTTTTATTTACTACGTAACCTTTATACTAAACTGCAAAAGAGATCTTTGGTAAAAAGCACAGTTCTGAACACTATATTGGACTGCAAGAGCCGACTGATGCCGATGTTCTGCTACCGGGGGAAAACCACGTGGTCCAACTGTTTACAAACTACGCGACGGTCACGTGGTCATGTTTCGTCGGAGCTTTCGATATCAGCGGAATGCAACGGATCTATCCTCGCAAGTCAACCTTCTCGGGGAATTTTCAACTCTTGCTGCCTCGGATACTCGCCACGCTCAAGACGCTGCTCTCTGGAGAGTGTTGTTGTCTGTGTGTTTGTTTGTGTGTGTATGAGTTGATGTATTAGTGTGTGGAGAACTCACGAGATATCTCGTCAATTCGTGATACGTGTGCACTCCCTCTCTGTTTCGCCAACCCAAGAGCGACGTAGTTTCTACGCGGCAGAACACGATATCGGCGATGGGTCGTCGCTCGAATTTCCCAAAGAATCTCAAGGACGTCCTCTGGCTGGTCTCGAAATTGACTGGCGCGTTCCAAGCAGCCTCGTTTTATTCGCTCTTTTGGTAGCACTCGAACCGACCGCTTCTCATCGACACCAGGCCCCAAACATTTCACCAAAAGACATTTAAAATCTTGGATCAAAAAAAGCAGGATTATATAACTGGTTCCTTATCACTTTTCAACTCGGCAATTATACTTTAATGTCAATTTGATAGTAAAGTTCTTAAAGGATGATGAGACACCTCTCATTAGCACCTAATGGCATAGATCCCAAAGTCGTCCAGGAATATCGTCTAGATGACCCTGGCACTTCTGTCATCTTATTTCTCGCTTCCTAAAATTTTCCGGCACCCGCGGCTAGCAATTTCATTCAATTGGCGATGAAAATCCAAAATTTTTTCATAAACACTAATTTTTGATTTTGTCACTCACGTGGTTATTCCTAGATTGATGATTCAAGATAAATTCCCGCGGTTTTTTTTTATTTTGTTACTTTAGATTAAACTGGTAATCAGTTTTTGTGGGAAGGGTGTTTTTTTTAAAATAAATATTGTGTAGCACTGATTGAGATAAATTGGCGTACAGTTGGTTTCTTATTTTGGATACTCGTGTAATTTTAGTGAGAAGGAAAGCATAACAACCAAGAGAAATGAAATTGCCGGCGAGGTAGCACGGCACATACTGTTGAAAGTTTCGTGGACTCTCGACAAACCGAAGAATCCGAGCCATGTCGGAATCAGCCGAAGCGCCGCGAGAAGCGAACTTGTGGCGCCTGCTTCTTGAATAGAAGTTAGTGCAGTGTTGCCAATAGAGAAATTTAGCTCACTGATCGCAAATTTTATTTCGTTATCTTCTTTTATTTCATTTTCGACAAGCCACTGATAATTTTAAGTGTCTTGGATTTAACTTATCAGTGATAATTTTAATAAATTGCACTCAAATAGTCTATAAGTTCTAAAATGAGTATACCCGCAGCAAGATGGCTGTTATTAACACATGGAGACTTATAAATATTTAAATTGTACGTCATAAGAATTTAGTGGTGTATTACATTATAAATTGAAAATTTTAAGAATGCTTTTCTATACATTTTTGGAAAAATTGCATTAACAAAATTTGATGATATACACAGAATGAAGATAAAAATAGATGCAGTTTTTTTACTTTTGCATATTATATTGCACTTGTAGAGCGGGCTGATTGTCTGAAGTTTGCCGCTCCCAGGCTAATTCTGAGTGCAGCTAAATATTACCTCAAATTTGAGATAATAATTAGCCACCGCTTTTTTTTCAAATTAAAAAATAACCATTAATTATAACGGAGATTATATCTATGTTGCCAATTAGGAATTTGTAGAGAAGCGTAATGTTTCTTTAGTTTATTTTACGATTTGCGTAGATATTATTTTTTAATGATTTCTAAGTCATTTAAACTGCTATCTTAATTTGTATCTGTATTAAGGTCTGAAAATGCTAACTCAGAGTCTTTGGGGGTCTTTGATTACGATTTTTTAAACAAAAACTAAAAAATCAAAATGATAATCATACAAATTTTTATTTCGAACCGATTTTAAACAAAAATTTGTCACTTTTTGATTTTTGGTTGACACTTTTAGGGCATATTAAAGGAATAATTAATTTTGATAAAATTAATTATTATTTAATTCTATTTAATTCATAATTGCAGTCAACTAGGGTAACTTCGAACAAGTAGACTATCTCCGGACACTTAAAATTCCTTTCAAATTTTCAGATATGTAGTTAAAAAGAGAGCATTCATAAAAAACGTTCCACTTTTAAGGGGGGGGGGGGGTCCAACAAATACAACTATTTGCAACAAAGGAAGGGGGTTATTTTAAATTTAGAACGTTCGTATTTTTATGTTCGTATTCTAATATTCTTTTTTATCTTTGAGACTTTAGTTTAAAGAAGGGTTGTTTAAAAAAGGGGTTGTAATTTAAAAATCATCAATAGAAACATTTCTGCAAATTAATATTATATAATATATATTTTAAAAAATGATTTGAATATCATGGGGCTGTTCAAAAAATACGTAACACTTTCTTCGAGCTTTTTTGATCCCTCCCTCTTCCCACGTAACGCACCGTAAATTTTTGCTGAGCCCCCCCCCCCCCCCTAAAGGCGTTACGTATTTTTTTTCATTGTAGCTAATCAATTGAAAAAATGTGATTTTTCATGAAAGTAAATTTTGTCTTTATTAAAAATGCTTTTCTCTATAATGTATATAGTTTATGATTAAACATTAAACTTTAAACACTCATCATTCTTAGATTTATTTTAAATTTGGCTTAGTATTTTAGCGTGTAAATACTCAAAGACTTTAGATAATAATTATTGTAGTTTGGGCATTAATTTTTACAATAAAAGTTTTTAATCTTGAACAATCGTGTAAAACGAACAAAATTCCCAGCTAGGATAGTAAAGTTTGCATTCAAAGATAGGAATATTAACATTTTTTAAAAAAAAATCTTTTCATGCTTTGAAAATATACAATCTACGATGAAAAAAATTCACGTTCTATGTGAATATCTCAGATTAAAAATCAGGGTAGTAAAAATTAATTCCTAATTTTTTTCAGTGTACCTATCTTAATAAATAAAAAAAGGGATGTTGATTAAAAAACGTTTTGGAGCCCCCCTTTCCCCTTGTTAAACAGCGTAGTATTTTTTTACCCCTCCCTCCCCCTAAAAACATTACGTATTTTTTGAACGTCCCCCATCATAAAATATATTTTTATAATCGGGTTAATTACTACTAATGATAAATATATGTGTACGTCCATATGAAAAGGGCCCACTTTGTTAATTTTATTTTTCGAGATATAAGAATTTTTCTAAAGGGGGTCTAAAAAACTCTAAAAGGGTTCAAGAACTCTCAAACTATTCAAAATTTAATTACTCGAATCTCGCTATAACGAAAAATTCGGGAGCCAGACCATTTGCTATAACGAAATCCCTCCACAAGACTTGTGTTTTGATTGTTTTATGAAACGTCAACTTTTAACCTTAGAAGTAATTTTAATGTAAACAATAATGCAAAAAATAAACGGGTTGTTTAAGTTCACAATATTATTTAAAAAAAAAATTATTTTTTGTTTTTAAAAATCAAAAAAATGTAAGATGAACCTTTTTCTAATTATACCAATAAAATTTACTTACACATAATAATAGTAAATAACCAAATTTGTGGTTAAGTGTGCACGAAAAATGACAACAGATGTCAAAATAAAAGAAAGCACGTTTTGAATAAAAAGTAAGTAGTGGGAATAAATGTGAAGTTATTTATCTTGTAATAGAGAGGTTTTGTCATTTCGTTATAGAAAGCGTTTGTAATAGCGAATGTCGTTATAGAGAGATTTGAGTGTAATTTGTAGAGATTGATGTTATTTCAGTTTCGACTTGTGGCTAAATAATTTATTTTTTAGGTAAAAAAAGAAAAAAATATATAATTACGAATATGGTCATATAGATAAGTCCAATACTGACAAAATGGGCCCTTTTCATGTATACGTACACATATATAATAAATAAAACAACTTGATTTAATTAATATTAAAAGAAAAAAAATTGATTTTTGAGGGGGTTATAAAGCATTTTTAACATTTCATTTAGGGTAGAGGGGGGTCGTCAATTGCAACCAAGTGCAACATAAAGGGTGCTTCCAAAAATGTTTGAAATAAAAAATATAATTAAAATTGTTTGATACAATAATTAATTATTTCAAAACGACTATATAAAAGTCTTATTCTAAACTTAAGTGTTAAAAATTAGCTTATTTACCCTAGTTGAAAATAAACATTAAAATTTCAATTAAGCCACTCCAAAAAGTAAGCATCTTAATTTAAGATATATTTGTATAGTCAATTTAAAGATGTTTCAGAAAAGTTAACAAAAGTATCTTAAAATGTATTAGTTTTCTAAGATGGAAACTACAGTGAGGTAATAATTTAATTCATGGTTCACAAAACCAAAAATAATTAAATGTCCCCTTAACAGCAGTCAATGTACACATTATGGAATCATATTCATAAGTATCCCTACTTTCATTATTCTTTGAATAATCTTCCCATTTTACGAAATTCAGAAAACACAATAACTTTTTCTTTCTTCATTTCTAACACTCTTTCAAAATTCCTATACTTTTGGAAAATAAACCATGTGCAGGGAACCACTTATTTGTGGACAAATTACCTGAAAAACAGAATAAACAGATTATTATTATTATTATTATTATTATTAGAAATTGTTCTAAAGTAGACACATTTTTTATATTAACATTTTAAAAGGTAAAAGAAAATCTGCATACGATTTGTAGAACAAATGATATTGCTATTGTACATCTTTATCAAAATTGCAAATCTTGTAAATTAATGCTTATTTAGGCCTAATATTTACCCTTAAACACTAAGTTTCCTAAATATAAAAGTTTTATATAACCGCGGTTTCAAAACTACTTAACACATTTCATACATTTCACAGATCATATAAAAATATGTCTAAATATAAAATGCTGAAAAGTTATATTCCTTACACATTGGAGAAGCTTCCCTAAAGTACATGTAATGTTTAGAAAAGATTCTGTTTCTGATAGTGATACACAATAGGTTTAACAGATATCATAAAGATGATTTTTCACCAATCAAGAATTCTGTAAGATCTACACATCAACGGAAAATCTGCGATGTGACTAGATACATTTTTTGTAATAACACTGCCTTTGCGTATTTACTTATTGATAATTGCAAATTTTGAGAAATTTCATTTAAATGTTGTTTACTTTGTACACTACATGACGCGAAAAGGTCGCGGGGTTATCATGGTATCCACGTTCTCAGTAATTACACATGGATAGTGGAATACTGCTGGAGTAGAGAAACCTCGATAATCATACAAAATGGATGACAAAAGTGTATGAACTTTATCGCGATGAGGCATACACTCGTACCCGACTACCGGATCTCACGTTGTGCACGATTCTTCGTTTAGTATCCTCTGAAAATTCAGGGAACGTCCAAGCACAGGCCACTGCTGACATAAATGAGCTTATTTTTGTTTCTACGCTTTGCAGCATCTTCAATAAAAATATGGAAAGCAGTTTACTGATGGTAATAAACTTACATGAATGTATACTAATAGCTCAAGTATAGTAATCCACTTTAAAAGTATACTATAATTCCTTTGAGAGAGTTTACAAAGTGAAAAATCTGTTTGCAGGTTGATGGTAAATTTCCTCAGTTAATGTAATATGAATCGTGTGTAATTTTACGATGGAGTCTTTATCGTGTGAATTTGCAGATGCTGTGCGAATTAGAACGAAGAAAGAACCTGAGGCAGTTCGAGTAGTCGTACCAAAAGGTGCGAGCGAGGTTAAGGATAGACTATTCATTACATCCACCCTAATTCTAAAGACTTACACAAGCGAGGTGTAACGAAGAGCCCCAGAACCATTAGCGGCACGAGCATGATAAGAAGGCTTGTAACTTTCAAAGAAAGAAAATTTTACTCTTAAAAGATCTAATTACAATTTTGATGTCTCTCAGTTTACAGACCAAATTTTTCACTAAATAAATGGTTCTGAAAATCAAGCGCAATTTTATTGCCTGCAAATTGCCATTCTAACAATTAGTAACGATTTGTTCAACATAAATTTCAACTGCTATCGTTCTTCTCAGCTCGTATTTTAATGCAGACCTTAAAATCGATTTTACGACTTGCAATCTTTCAATTTCGGTATATTAAACTTTATTTTGACATAATGGTTTATCATTTTCTGAATAATTGGAAAGATATTTAAAAACTGCTCTAAGGCTTTATGCGAGACAAATTTAATGTTAGGAAAGAACATGCTATTCTTGTATGTAAAGTTTTATAAAGTGATTTAAATAAATACGGAATGATTTTTCACCGAGAGTGTTTAAAAATCTGGTTTTTATAGCACTATATCCAAAGGAAAATATTAGGTTCAAATATGCATTTTTTTATTGTTTATGTACGAAATTAACGTTTGTCAAGTAAAGTGTGACTAATCAGAAATAATAGGAAATACCGTATTACATTTGAAGGTTCATTATGATCTTCATCTAATGAAAAAAATACATAGAACACGCATTCGACATTGAATGACACAAATTTTACAAATAGATATATACAACAGAACACTTTGATACCTTCTGTTAATGTTTATATTTTAAAAGCAGCCATCATGAAAATACATTAAGGAAGTCAGCTAGAAGTAGATGGTCATAAGGAAAAGGAAACACGGAAAAGGAATCTTTACTTTTATCACGTTTTTGTTTGATAAAATAATTAATTTAATAGATTGAATCAAGGCACAAGAAAACTAACCAAAAGTCCTTTCGAAAAAGTGGAATTCCCCACACGTAAAATTAAGACAGAAATTGGAGTAATTAGGTTAAATGACAACTTATTAGTCAAATAAAAATTATGATAACTAATTATTAGACAAAATAACAATTATTGTAAACTAAAATTAGATAGAATAACCATTATGATAATGGAAAATTAGGCAAGATAATTGTGACAAGTATTTATATAATTTTAATAATTTGAACATTAAAAAAAGTGATAAATACTATATAATAATCGTCATGATTCATTCATTTTTTTTCTATTCATGCACTTGAAACAATGACTCTATTTACGCACTTCAGGTGTATAGTCACAGTATAAATTTAAAGTTTTTAATTAGAATTAATTAAAATTAAAATGAATTGAAACTTGGATCAACTCCTCTAAATTGATTGAAATTTACGACAATAAAAATGTTTAATGTTTTTCTTTAAAAATTAGTATTACAGAATTTGAAGAAATAAAAATTTCTTTAAATATTAATTTCGGAGTGTCTGAATTTGAGGTTTCTTAAATTTAAATCGAGCAACATTTTTAATAAATTAAAATTTTTATTATTATCGATCATTAAAATTTAAAGAATCTAAATATTTGAATTGGGGTTTTAAAAAAGGTGTAAAATTAGAAAAATAGGTAAAAAAGGTGAGTTTTTGATCTGTAGGTTCACAAACCAAATTTATATATAGAAAGTTTTCATTTTTAATATTTAAAAAAAAACGTTTTCCTTATTTTAAAAACCTGCATTCTTGATAAATTATGTAAGAATTAATTTTAGCTTACAAAATTAAATTTGGTTGACTAAAGTTAAATTTCGAATCCAAAAAAAAATGGTTTCTTTTCTTAAGCCCAAAAATTACTGTTTAACTTATTTAATGCTAAATCAAATTACATTTTTTAAGAAAAGCAATCGAAAAAAATTATTAGAACTTCGTATTTTTGTAGATCTATGTGCAAAACAATTTTAACTTCAAATCCCTTTTAATGAAAAGATATATAAACAATTTTATTTTAAACTTTTTGAATAAATAATAGTTCTGTTTGAATAAAAATTACAATTTTATTGATTATTATTGTTTATAGAAAGTGATGAAAAAATAACCTAAAATTTGACAAACCTTCCTCATGGACTAAAAATTGTAATTTAATACTTTTAATTGATAAAAATGTTAACAAATGTAATTGTTTATAAATAGTATTTAAGTTTAAATTGTCTTTCTATTTAAATATAAACAAATTAAGTTTCCCGACAAAATTCATGTGCCGAAAATTACCTCCAGTGATGTTTCAAGTTTGGCATTTTTTTCCGGCCAAACCAGACACTTTTTCCAAAAATGGGCATCATACTGCAATTTTAAATTTAATAACAAACTTTTCTCGAGAAAAGTAAAATTAATTGACACTTCACGTCATGATTCGGACTTTGACAATTGTTTCCGACAAAACCCCTTCACTTTTTCCAAAAAAGGGCTTCGTAATGCAATTTTTAATTTATGTATGATTTTTTCACGTATTTCGTTTTCTGGATTTCACTTTTTGAGTCGCGTCATTTTCTCGAAAAACGTAAAATTCTTTTTAATTTTTTGAAAGAAAATGTCAAACATTATGTGATTATGTTCTCGTACGGCATTTTCGGGTACTAATGTAACAAACATGAGTTACCATCAGGCGGTTACTCAATTCGGAAAAACTGCCGTACCAATCAACGTCACTTTTTGAGAATGAAAATAGATGGCAGCAGAGTGATTTTTCTATTATTCAAAAAATCCATCTATTTTTAAAATTATACACAGGCGTACATTATATCTACTTTATATTATATTCAACCTATTTATAAAATTTAATCTTTAAATACAGAATGTAAAACTTTATATAGAGAATTTATGTCAAGTTCCAAACGTGACTTTTGCTATTAAAAATTATTATTTATCAAGTAGTTTTTTTTACAATTGTTTACACAATTTATATTGTTTATTATCAACTTTTTGAAACAGAGCTATAGAAATGCAACTTTTTCTTAATTTTGCAACTTTTTGAGGTTACAGAAACCATTGTACTAACAACAAACTAAAATTAATCATTTTCACAATTGTTTAAACAAATTATATTATTTATCATAAACTTTTTATTAAATAGAGCTACAGAGGTGCAACTTTTTCTTAAATTTGCAACATTTCGAGGTCAGTGAAGTCATGTACTAACAATAATTTTTATAATTGTGTAAACAAATTATATTGTTTATTATCAACTTTTTAAAATATATAGAACTACAGAGCTGCAACTTTTTCTTAATTTTGCAAATTTTCGAGATCACTGAAACCATGCACTAAAAACAAACTAAAAATAATAATGTTTACAATTGTTTAAATAAATTCATAATCTTTATTTTTAACTTTTCATTAAGTAGAACTTGGAAGTCGCTACTTTTTCTAAGTTTTGCAATTTTTTTTTTTGTTGAGAGGTGGGAATGACTGTAAGACATAATAATGAAGTAAAATACTTAGGATATTTAATTCTTTAATATTATATAAATACATGTTTTGGTTATCACATCATTTTTTTGAATAAGGTTTTTTTGTTACAGTTCCCTCCTACAAGAAATCGATTGGATTTAATTAAAAACAATAGAAAAAAAACTTCAATTGGCTTTAATCGTGTTTCTTAATCGTGTATTCCCGATTGAACACGATTAAATAAAATCAGTCCCGCAATCGTTCCAAATTGTTTTCTATCGATAATGGTTTAATGCAGTGGCAGCACTATCTAGGCGGTAATTTTTAAATTTTGAAGCCTGATCTCTGTAAATGCAGAATCAATTTTGTTGTTTTTAAATTGTAATAAATAAAATAAATTGTAAAATTTCAATTTAATAAAACTAGAAGAGCAAAACAGATAGGTTACTCATAATATTTTTGTAAAAGACAACCGACAAAATAATTAAAAAAATCAAATAATAGGTAATTATAAAATTTCATAATAATAGATAAAATTAAAGAAAATATATGAAAAATGACGAAAATATTTGACAATAGAAAAAAAAAAAAAAATTGAGGCAAGAAATTGAAAATTTAAGAAGTAAATTGAAAATTGAAAAATTAAATTAAATTTGGAGAAAATAATGGATAATTGAAAAAAAACTGCAAAAGGACGAAAGTAATTGACAATTGAAAACAAAATTCAATAACTGGGTAATTACTTAATTAAACAAAATAGTTCTAAAAATTAAACAATCAATATTAAATTCAAACAAAATTGTTAAAAATTATAGGAATAAATGTTGAAAATAATTCCAAATTAAATAACTGGATTGAAAATCGAAAAAAATAATTGACATTCAAGAGAAAAATAATAATTGAAAATTGAAAAAATTGTAGGAAATAATTGAAAATTGCTAAAAAAATTAATAGTTGAAGGAAATGGTTAAAAAATGATGAGAATAATTGTAAAATTGAAGAAAATATCTGAAAAATGACGAAAGTAATTGAGAATTAAAACCAAAATTTAAAAATGGCTACTTAATTATACAATTAAATAGAATAGTTTAAAAAATTAAACTATAAATATTACATATACACAAAATTGTTGAAAATTGTAGGAATAAATGTTGGAAATACATTATTCGTTATCCTCTTCAGGCTGGTAGAAAAAATATAAAAACACCAATTCAAACACTAATAAACACAAAAAAATTACAAAAAACTTTTTTACATTTTTTAAAGAATTGTTAACAAAAAATTACCTAATATTCAAATTATAAAATGACTAGATTATTAGACAGCTAAAAAAAATAATTGAAATTGAAGAAAATAATAAAAAAAAAGTCAAAGAATAATTATAAAACTTTATGATAATTAAAAATTGAATAAATTGTAGGAAATAATTAAAACTAGCTAGAAATAATAAATAGTTGAAAAATGACGAGAAAAATTGAAAAATTAAAGAAAATAAGTGAAAAATTACGAAAAGAATTGTCATTTCAAAACAAAATTTGAAAAATGACTCAATTAATAATTAATTAATTATTTTTAGTCAACTGAAAAATATAATTGAAAAAATTTAACAAGAAATATTAAATTTAAAGAAAATGATTGCAAAATGAAGAATGGAATTGGAATTTAAATGAGGGGCTGGATGCAATAAAGGGATACAGAAGACTTTCGAAGTCCCCCGTTTCTGCCGGGGACTCGCTGTACGTGGGGCCAACGAAAGTCGCGCGTATCCCCTTATTGCATCCATCCCCTCAAATATATTCAAAAATTGAAAAAGAGTAATTGAAAAAAGTCGAGAATTAATTAATATATTAAAAAACAATTGAAGACTGAAAAATGAAATTAAAAAAATATCGATAAAATATCGACTCTAGGTATTATAGTAATAAATTATATATTGATTAGACATTAATTTTATGTAATAAAGAAAATAAAACATTAATGTTACATTTATACAACTTAATAAAAAGTAGATTTTTAATTGAAAAGACAATGAGAAAAAATGTGTTTGAATCAAACGTTACTTGTATATAAATTCTTCACAGTTTGAGGTTATTCCAAGTGTCAATTTAAAAACTGTGAAACACTTAAGACAATTACACATTTTATTAATTGTACACAATTGTGGAAGTGTAGGACTCAGAATAAGTTAAATTAAGAAGAAAAATATACAAAAAAGACAATATATTCTTAGTAAATTCACTTGTGCACAAAAGTTTCAATCACTTCAGATATACCTCAATTTTCTTATAAAATTATAACACTACCACTTTTTAATAATCACTTTAATGAGAACAGGGCCATTGTCGCAATCACTTTCTCCCAAAAAATTAATAAACACGCATGATTACTGAAAACCACGAGCACATGTTCTACCGGAAAATAAGTAAACAACTAACGTTAGGCTAGAAAAGTGACGCCATATTGAGTCTCCCGATAGGAAACGATTGGAAACGATTAACAGAGTTTAACACAAATTAGCGACAATTAATAAATTTCTAACTTTGAATTGTTGCAAATTGTGGTCAATCGATTTCTTCTAGGAGGGTTCGGAAACTGTTTTTGGTATTGTGCACCAAGTTTAATCAAGTATAGCTTTTCATCCTCAACTCTTGTTATAAGTTTGTTAAAATCAAATATGAATTTTACGTTTCGCTTTGCAATGTCATTAATGACTTTTACACTTTTTACAATTTTTTTACAAGCGTAATAATCGTCATTCTGATGCCATAGTAAGAGATGTTCCTCAAGAAAAGAAGTTTGCATTTTAAAACTTAAAAAGAAGTTCATTGAAATCTCGTTTATAAATTGATTTACGCACTTTTTGATCTTTCTATAGCTTTATTCAATGAAAAGTTAAAAAAAAACATTAATTGTTTAAGCAATTGTTAAAATTCACTTTCTTATTTTGTTGCTAATACTTTTGTTTATATAAGCCTTTCAAAATGTCAAAATTGAGAAAAAGTTGCATCCCTGTTGCTTTATTTAATAAAAAATTGATAATAAACAATATAATTTGTTTAAACAATTGTAAAAATTATTATTTTTAATTTGTTGTTAGTACATGGCTTCAAAGTTCTTGAAAAGTTGCAAATTTTAGAAAAAATAGCACCTCTGTAGCTCTATTTAATAAAAAGTTGCTAATAAGCAATATAATTTGTTTAAACAATTGTAAAAATTATTATTTTTAATTTGTTGTTAGTAGATGGCTTCAATGACCTCGGTAAGTTGCAAAATTAAAAAAAAGTTGCAACTCTCTAGCTAAATTTGTTAAAAAGTTGTAAATAAACAATAATAATTTGTTTAAACAAATTAGCATTTAAATGGAATAATAATTAAAAATCAATATTTATGTTAGTTATTTAAAATCTAGGAAAAACTTTTATAAAAATAGTAAAAAATATTTTTTAACGATTTTTTCGTAAATTTGTAATTTGTGGGGTTTTTTGGGGCCCTATAAAAAATAGTTAATATTAAGAAATGGTTAAATAAACAATTTGGCATTATTTCAATGAGAAAGAAAAAGACCCAGATATGTTTTTATTTCTTTCTATCTCATTACGATGCAACGTTGACTGTTGCATATGATTTCATCCTTAATGAAAATTCGAAGTTACTCGTCACTTTCCGAGTCACTTTCCAAATTTGGTAGGGTTCTGAAGAAAGTTTTTTGTGCAGAAAGTTAGTGATAGTTTGTGTTATAAACATGAGGTTTTCAAGTATGTTTATTACTTTTCGTTTTCGCAACGACAAAATCATAAGCAAAAAGTATTATAGTAACAGTTATTATTAATTTTTCTTAAATTCAATGTTTGAGAAGATTTTTATACAAATAGTACACTAAGACTTTGTTTAGTAGATTACGAGTTTTATGAAACATGGTTTTTAAACGACCATTTAAATCTTCACGAGATTCTTACAGGTAATAAAGATCTTAATATTGTATTATATTTTAAGAAAATTAACAGAAAAATGCCTTTACAACTATTTTTGAAAATTGTCTATTAAAAATTCTTGACTTTAACATGTAAATTTAATTAATCAAAAACATATTATTCCATTTTAAAAAATTAATGTTACAAAATTACTTCCAAAAATAAGATATTTTTCTTTTACCCGTCAATATGTAAAATTTACAAATTTTAGAATTTAAAAACCTGAAGGAATATTTTAATTTTAAAAAATTTGGTTTAATGAATCTACAATTTTTTGGGTTGTTTGTTAATTGATTATTTTTCAAATGTAATGTTTAATCGAAAAAAATTGTTTTGTTATAAAATGGCTTTTTTTTATTATAGTTTTTCGAACGGTGAAAGGGACCTTAGCTGCAAAACATTGGATTTTGAATTTTTATTATGAATCGATAGAATTTGAGTTCCTCGTTCACATACAGAAATCAAAACTTGTTTATATGTATTAGTTTTTGTGTTATTATTAGCGATAAATCATAGGCATAACCTAACAATAACAAAGGCAGACTCAACTTTAAACGTCCGTCCTATAAAATTAAAAACATTGGATTTTGAATTTTGATTATGAATCGATAGAATTTAAATTCTTCTTTCAAATACAGAAATCAAAATTTTTTTATATCTATTAATATATGTGTAATTGGCGTTATTATTAAATGGGTTAACTGCACTGCAAAAACTGCTGTCTTCTAAGTGTCTTATTTTAAGACACAAGACATTAAGAAAGCGTCTTACGGTTATTTCAAGCTATTTCATTGGTTAATAATTTTGAAAGATGCTTTCTCATTGGTTTAAAATTAAGACACTTCAAAACGTCTTAAAAGTGAGGACAAAAATGTCTTAAAATAAGACATTTGTTTTTACAGTGTGACCTCAAAAAGTTGAAAATTTGAGAAAAAGTTGAATTTCTGTAGCCCTATTTCAAAAAATTGACAATAAACAATATAATTTGTTTAAACAATTATATTGTTTATTATCTTTAGTTTGTTGTTAGTACATGGCTTCTCTGACCTCAAAAAGTTACAAAATTAAAAAAAGTTGCAACTCTGTTGCTCAATTTGTGCAAATCTTGAAAAAAGACAACAATGTAATTTATTTAAACAATTGTTAAAATTATTATTTGAACTTTTTTGTTCATGTTTGGCTCCAATGGCCTCGATAAGTTGCAAAATTAGGAAAAAGTTTCAACTCCCTAGCTCAATTTGATAAAAAGTTGTAAATAAACAATAATAATTTGTTTAAGCAAATTAGCAATTACATGGATTAATTATTTAAAAGCAATATTTATGTTATTTATTCAAGATCTAAAAAAAATTTTCATAAAAATATTAATAAATATTTTTTATCGATTTTTTGTGTATAATTTTGTAATTTATGGGTTTTTTTCGGGGCACTATAAAAAATAGTTAATATTAAGAAATGGTTAAATAAAGAATTTGGTATTAGTGTTTGAAGTCTCCTGAAGAAAAAAAGAATTGGGCTATTGGAAAATATTGATTTTCAAGGATTCTATACCATTTCTACGAAAAAGTCTTTTTTTACAATGCATTTTGCATTGAGCCCCATCTAAATATTAAAAAAAGGGTTATTATTATTATTATTATTTTTTATAGAACAATTCTAGGGCAGGCTCAACTTAAACTCCCGTCCTCTAAATTTTATTTCTTGCAGATAAGTTCCGTTTCACCGTGAATCGGCACATATTATGTTTTTGAAAATCAAAACATTCATTATGAAACAAAACTCTTCGTTTCTATTTAAAACTTTTCTTAAATAACTTTTGCAACAGAAAAAGTTAATAAAGCTTGTTTTATATTCAAATTAATTTTTTGACATTATATTTTAAATTTTGTTTTATAGAGAAAAGTAAAAATTGATTTCGATCATCTAAACGTTCAGAACTTTAACTTAATAATATTAATTCTTATTGAAATGAATTTAACTTGATTCATAATAGGTATGTAGTAAAATACATTTTTATATTGATTAAATGTATTGCAAAAATATAAATGACACGCATAATGAATAAAATTGAAATTGTTTCTCAGTTTTTTTGATCGAATTATCTTTAAAAATACATTTTATAATAAAAATCGTCACTAAAGTCAAGATGGTTGATGTTTTCATTAATGAACAATTTCATAATGAAATAACTGTAAAAGATTGTGAACTTATTTAATTTCATTTGCAGTAAATCAGAATCATAACTTACAGACTAAAATGGCCTTTAAAGAACATGATATCAATACTTTGAGGGAACGAATACAATTATTGGAAAGCGAGAATGATAGATTAAGAAAAGTAATCAAAATTTCGAAGAAGAACAATTCAAGAAATAATAATCTAGTTACTTGGAAATGTGCTTGTAAAAGAAATTGTACAACCAATTTTTGCAAATGTTTGATAAGAAATTTGCAATGCAATGAAGCTTGTAAATGTAACACAGAAATGTGTAAAAACAACAAGGTATTTCTGAACTTAAATTAATTCAGAGAGGAATAAGTTAAAAAGTTTATTAAAATTGTAATTTTTTATTAATTATATATTTAGTCTGTCCGATTAACCCTCAATTCAATTTATGGATTTTTATTAATTTATTAATTTATCAGAATTGTAATCCTTTCTAAATTGTCGTCTATTTCTTTCAAACGATTCAACTTTAAATTGTAACTATTATTATAGATTATTTAGATTGATTACAATTATTAATTACAGGCGCAGGATAAAGAAAATCATGAAGCTGCTGGTCGGTGTTCTCAAATTCAACAGGATCCTCGAAATAATGTGTCTGAATCAACAAAAAAGATTTATCATCCAACTGAGTCTACAAACCCAATAGAAATTTTTTACGAAAAAAGTGGAAAGGATCTGGAATCTACAAATTCTAGATTAAATAAAGCGAAGAAGGTAACATTTCTCATCGAATATGACTCACCGGACGAAGGTCCTCTTAAAAAATCAGTAATTCAAGAAACCAATGATTTTGCAAAAACGCATAAGATGATCTTAAGAAGTCATAAAGGATTATCAACTAATAAAGCGGAAAAACAGAATGTCGGAGAGTCAAAAATGAATAAAACTAAGCAAAAAACAGATTCGAAAAAAGAAAATGTGAAAAGAGAAAGAAAAGGAACTACATCAAAGCAAACTACTTTCGTTGAAAAAGAGACTGAAAATGTAGAAAAGCATCTTTTCGATGATCCCAAAAAAAACTCTAGATCTCGTAGGAATAGGGCTCCTGTACCAAATGAAAAAGAAAATATTGAGAATGTCGAAATTCAACCTGAAAATGAAATTCCAAAATTGATAAAGAGCAGAAAGACAACTGGAGTAACTTCATGCTCAAAGAATATTTTAAAGCTGAAACAGCCGAGTGATATTAATAAATTGTGGCCAACGAAAAGTGAGGAAAGAGTTGAAGAAAAACCAACGAAACAGAAAGGAATGAAAAAGGTATTGCCGTCATTTGTAAATATGAAAATTGATTTTAATGATAAATCTTGAATATTATAATTATGCACTGAAAAAAATGTTTAGTCATATCAACAAAAATTTGATTGAGCCAACCAAATTTTTGTTGCTATGACTAAAAATTTGGTTGAGACAACTAAATTTTTGTTGATATGACTAAACATTTTTTTCAGTGTGTTAAATTCTATTTCAGACGCTCAAAATTGATCCAATGTAACCAACACATCAATTTAATCATAAAAAAGTCTAATTCCAGCAGTTTCAATTATTCAACATTCTAAAGTTTTCTTTCCTGTTTCTCCTCCGATTTTCAATGGATTTATTAATTCACATGATATTAAAGTTGAAAGTCCATTGCTTGAAATTTTAGAAGGTACAGATCCAAATATATCGTTTCTAATTGGAAATTAATTCAAAGGGCATAAATGTGATCGCGTCTGAGAGTTGTGTTCACTCGGACACAACTTTTTAATGTAAATATATATTTTTTATAACAAAAAGGAATTTAGGTATTTTAGCTTAAAATCAATTATTAAAGAGTTAAAAATCTTTTAAAATTAAATAAAATTTTATTAAGTTTTTGGTATACAAAATTTTGATATAAAAAATTTTTGCATTAAAAATTTTAAGTAGCCGAATCTCAAATACGAAAATGACCATAGATATTCAAAATTTCAAATCTCTAGGTTAATTAGAAATTGTTTAAATTAGATTTGAAGTTTTGATCATTTCACTTTTGCAAAATAATTTCCTTATAATAATACTAGAACTTCCAAAGCGCGCTACGCACGCAAAATTATGCCCTTCTTCTTTTTCTAATTGTCCAATTTTATACTTTATCAGTTTCTTTAATTCGACAATTTCCTAATAAAAAAATCTTCAATTTTCTATTTACCAGTTTACGGATTTTTCTATTTTGTTAATTTTCCAATTTACCAATTTAACATTTTTCAATTTTCCAATAACCACTTTTCATCTCCAATTTCTCAATTTACAAATTTTTTTACTTTGACAATTTACCAATAACCAAATTTCCAATTTCTTAATTTACCAGTTTAAACAATTTTCTAATTTGCCAATCGTCCAGTTTATCAATTTTCAATTTCTCCAATTTTACAATAACCACTTCTCTAATTTCTAGCCAAAATAATAATACTGTATGATATAAATCTTTTTCTAAATTAATAATTATGCTGTTTATTAAGGAAAATAACTTTCTGGGTAATTATGAGGTAAAAAATATTTAAAAATCTTCCCTTATGAGTTATTGAAAAAAAAGTAGTAAACGTCTAATATGGGAAAATTAAATTGTTTCCACAAATATGAATTGTTTAAACAATCAAAAGATCTTGAAAATTGCAGACGGAAAAATTCGTGATACTTTTTTTAATAAAGAAAGTCGAAAGCAAAATTCTTCTAAGAGAATTTATTAAAATAAATTTTTAAACAATTTAGGTTGTTTAAACAAATACAATAAATATTTAATGCACAAATTTTCTGTCAATTGTTACTTAAGAATCGATGGCTGTTAAAAAAAAGTGTTTAATTTCGAAAACATAAAAAACATAAATTGTTTAAACAAATTAAAATTTTTTTAACATTTGAATATACACTGCGAATTATGAATAAATAACTTCTTTATGATTCTTTCATACAAATGACAAAAAATCACATAATTTCAGCTCAATTTCATCGAAAGTTGATTTTAAACCACATTTTAATTGTTTAAACAATCGATTCGATTAAATCAATTAAATTACATTAATTATATTCTTTTTCCTTTTGCTAATTAAAAAGTTGTAAACTTTTAAAATATTTCACATAGAAAATATGAAAAAAAATATTGTTGTCTTTATCTATCCCAGATAAATTCTATATCTACAATTCTATTTAATGGTGATCTTTTTTTATGTCGTATAAAAATTTTTCTAATATTTTTGAACCAAAATACTGTCCTGAAATTTTTTTGCATATTTTTAATTTTTTCATAAGTTATTGATTAAACAATTTTCAAGTGTCAAGTTATTAATAAATTATTTTTGCCCGTTCTATTTGATGGATTTTGATAAAATTTGCTATGAGTATTACACAATAACCATGCTTTGAGATTAAAAAAATTAATTTGATGTCGTGCCAAATTTGTTTAATATAACAACAATTATTATAAACAATTAAAAATAAATTAATTTAATTTTGGTAATATTTAGGTCAATTTTGAATAATTATCATAAATGTAGATTATTAGAAACTATTTCATGTAATTTCTAATTTGATTAAACAAATTCTTATTGTTTATTTTTAATTTCTTGGCAAATTGAGCTACAGAGTTGCAACTTTTTCTTATTTTTGTAACTTTTCGAGGCCATTGGAGCCAAACACGAACAAAAAAGACGAAATAATAATTGTAAAAATTGTTTAAACAAAATTAAATTGTTTATTTTCAAGATTTGCAGAAATCGATCTTCAGAGTTGCAACTTTTTCTCAATTTTGCAACTTCTCGAGGCTAGTAAAGCCATTTACTAACAAACTAAAAATAATAATTTTTACAATTGTTTAAATAAATTCATATTGTTTATTTTCAACTTTTTATTAAATACAGCTAAAGAGTCGCAAATTTACTTCAGTTTTTTTCAGTTTTGCAACTTCTTAAGGCCTATAAAGAAAAGTATTAGCAGCTAACTAAGAAAATGAATTTTAACCATTGTTTAAACAATTTAATAATGTTTATTTCTAACTATTCATTGAATAAAGCTAGAGAATTGCAACTTTTTACAAATTTATTAATTTTTACCTTCAAAAGAGTGTCTTTAAAAATTTGGTCAAATTCAATGAAAAGTTAGAAATAAACATTTTTAAATTGTTTAAAAAATTGTTAAAACTCATTTTCTTATTTTGTTGCTGATACCTGTCTTTATGGGCTTTTAAAAGTTGCAACATTATAAAAAAAGTTGCAACTCTCCAACTCCTTTTCATAAAAAATAGAATAAAAAAATATAATTTGTTTAAACAATTATAAAAGTTATTACTTAACTTATTTGGACGTATTCTTAAGTTCGCTTCTGTGATATATTGTACCTACTTAATTTAATTAAATTTTATCTCCAATATTGTAGATTAAAACATTTGTCGATCATCTTTTATTCTTTCATATAACAATTTAAAATCATTATTCATATCATCCTGCGATATATTTAAAAATTAAAGATACTTGTTTGCTTTCAGAATCGATTTAAGCGTTTCTTTTAAAACATTGTTTTACTACTTAGGCTGAATAAAATTAATTGTTATAAAATAAATGTTATTAATTATTTATTTAATTTTCCTATTTCCACTTCCTAATATTTATTATTTCAAGAAAAAATAGAATAAGAAACATTTCCCGAAATTTTTTTTATATTTATAATTCTCGAGCCTATCTTTTGAATATTAATTTTACTTATTTTTATAAAATATCTTAATATTATAAATTAATTATAAATTTAAATTGCACCGCGCATTTCATGTGCTGGGAAGTGCTGCCTCTATCGGATAAAAAGAATATTACGCTATGCGTTACAAGTTTCACAAAAAGCAAGATGGCCGCTACCAATTCGAGTTTACCTTCTGAAATTTCCTTAAAGAAGGAAGATGAATTTAATGAATTTTACACAGAGGTAAGTAGAAATTATAATTAAACAAATCTTGACAATATTAATTTTTATTTTTACTCAAAAATTTAATGCATTTTACGTATTATATAATCATGTTATGTTCTATACCCTTCCCGGGTTTACTGAAAACGTCATTTTTATTTACATTGACTGTTAATGGGTTGATTTGTGTTGAAGATAGTGAATTTAAATTTAAAATAAAACTTTCAATTCTTTATAATTTTCTGTGCCAACTATTGTAAATGAATAATAATTTTCTTATTTAGATAACCTTGATGGAAAAATTGCGTGATAAGCCTAACCTGCAAATCTTTCTTTTATTTACACAAAAGTCAACACATTATGTTTATTGATGTTATTAGATAAAGTCAATATGTATCTATGTATCTTTTATTAAAAGAAATTAAATATTTCAAATTATATTATTTGATAATATAATATCTTGTTTCTTAGGTAAAAGAAATAGAAAAAAGAGACTCAGTTTTAACTCCAAAACAACAAATCGAAAGGCTTTTACGACCTGGCTCTTCGTATTTCAATTTAAATCCATTTGAGGTACTGCAAATAGATCCTGAAACTACTCTTGAAGAAGCTAAAAAAAAGTATAGGCGTGTAAGTATTTTTTTTTTTAAATATTTGTCAATTTTTAGAACCATAAATAGTTTTTATGTTTATTTGTTCTTAGAAGCATTTTATTTAAATTTTAATGTTTGAGGAAAGTAATGTAACATTTTTTTAGATGTCAATATTGGTGCATCCTGATAAAAATCAGGATGACGCAGAAAGAGCTCAACAAGCTTTCGAAAGTGGGTACAAAAATCTAAATTAAGCTCATAATGAGCTTTTTATTTAAAGCATTAATATTTCGATTTTTTGTTTAGTTGTCAATAAGGCGTGGAAAACACTGGAATGTGAAGAAACAAGGGCCAAGTGTATGGATGTTATTGAAGAGGCAAAAGCTCGAACAGATCACATGGTCATTATAATTTCAAAAAATACATTTTTGCATATTTATTAATCTATTTAGACACTTTTATCTATCTTTTATAATAATGATCTATAAATTTTACCTTCATGTCAATCGTTTACAGATCACAGAAAATAAAATATACATATTTGCTTATTTATTAATCTATTTAGACACTTTTATAATAATCTATAAATTTTATCTTCATGGCAATCGTTTGCAGATCGCAGAAAAGAAAAAGAAAATAAAGAAAGAAGGAAAAGTTGGTGAAGGAGCTGCTGTTGCCATATTAGAAGAAGAAACGGAAGAAGGTTACAGACATGCAGTTTGGGTAATGACGATGAAACTATTCGCAGATATGGAACGTAGAAGGTTCGTATAATTTTTTAAATTTAACTTAGAATATGAATTAATTACTGGATGTCTAGTCATTCAGAATATTTGCAAAAGCAGGGTTGCCACAAGCCAGGGATTTTTATCAAAAGTACTGGAAAAATGTAAAGAATCTCTAAAATAGATGAAAAATGATATTTTTCTGAAATTGACAAAGTATTAAAATTTATTAAATAAATTTTTAAAAGTTATATTTTAAGCATTTCTAAATATAATTAATGTTGGCAATCTGAAAAATATTTATCTCTACCAATTGAGTGGGAGTCACATCTTTTTTTCTATTGTCATTTCAATTATTTACAATAATTTTTAATTTTATAAATATTTTTCAATTATTTTCTTAATTTTAAATAATTATTTTCATTATTTATATATAGCCATAAAGATACGTTATGGCTTTTAGAAAAAATTTAATGTTTTTGTTAATAAGTCATTTTCTTGACTAAATTGGTCCTAAAAGTCGAAAAATGATAAAACTTTTGCAAATTTTCATAAATTATAATTACATTCATCTTAAATTATTTTTTTTTATTATCCCTCAATAATGAATGAGAATCCTTATTTTCTTATTAAAATTATTTTCATTTATTTTCAGTTTCTTATTTCATTTATCAATTGTTATCATAAAATGAAAAATAATTTCTTTAAATTACATTTATATTCTTCCATTAATTCAATTAACGTAATAAAAACTTAATAATTAATAGTATTTTTCAATTACTTTTGTCAGATTTTTTGCCTCATTTTTAAACTATTTTTCTAGTTTTCAATTGTTTTTGTCTATTTTTTTAAGTTAATTTTCCCAATTTTAAATTATTTTCATTATTTTTCAATTAATGCCATAAACTTTCAATTACTTATGTCAAATATCAATTATTTTTTTTAAATTTCATTTTTTCAATCATTTTTCAATTATTTGCCTTCATTTTTAATTTTGTTTATAATTTTACAAATAAAATCATCAATTGTTAATTATTTTTATTATTATTATTCAATTTTTTCTCCAATTTTCAATTATTTTAATCACTTTTCATTAATTTCCAATTTTAAATTATTTTCATAATTTTTTAATTAATTTCTTAAACTTCCAATTATTTATGTCAAATATCAATTATTTACTTCAATTTTTAATTTTTAACATAATTTTTCAATTAATTACTCCAGTTTTTAATTTTTTCATTATTTTTCAATTGATTTCATGGATTGTTAATTATTTCTATCATTTTTCAAACATTCGTCTCAATTTTTAATTTTTAAAATTTTTTTTTCAATTGCATGAATTATTAATTATTTTTACCATTTTCCAAGTGTTTTCTCCAATTCTCAATTATTTCAATCATTTTTTAATTCATTGCCCCATTTTTAAATTTCTTAATTATTTTTTTAATTCATTGCCCCATTTTTAAATTTCTTAATTATTTTGTTTAATTTTACATTATTTTTATCATTTTTAAATTAATTTTTCCAATTTCATATTATTTTTATTATTTTTCAACTAATGTTATAAACTTTCAATAATTTACGTCGAATTTTAATCAGTTTCTTTAATTTTTATATTCTAAAATCATTTTCCAATTATATGACCTCATTTTTAATATTTTTAATAACGTTTTTTATTAATTTCATCAATTCTTAAGTATTTTTATCATTTTTCAATTTTTTTCATCAATTTAAAATTTTTTTTATTATTTTTTAATTAATTTCATGAATTGTTAATTATTTTCATCATTTTTCAATTGTTTTCTTCAATTTTTAATTATTTTTATCATTTTTCAATTATTTTTTACAACTTTTTCCATTATTTTAATCATTTTTCTATTATCACCAATTTTTAATTATTTTATTACTTTTTCATTAATTTTATGAATTGTTAATTATTTTTATCATTTTTGAATTAGTTTCTAAAATTTGAAATTATTTTTAGGACCATTCTAAAAATAATCGCCTAGACCCGGTTGCTGCATTATTTAAAATGAATCTATAGAATCCTAATTTGTAAATTGTTTTAATAATCATTTGGTTTAATATTTCGGGTTTTATTTAGGAAAATAGCTTGTAATTGATCAGAAAATTTATTATATAGATTTTTTTTAGTTTAGAAAAAGGCATTTGAGCAGAATTATAAAATTACATTAAAATTCTTTAAAAATTAAAAAAGATATCAATATTAACACATGTAATCTTGAATCTTCATTTGTATATTTCAACATTCAAATTTTTCCATAAGAATTTAATTAAAGTATTTAAAATTTTAAAAATATAACACCTAAAATTTTTAAACTTTTTTAGTAATATTTCTTCAATTATAAAAATGAAAAAGCATTTCCTTAATATGTGACGTAATTTATGGATGACCCCAAACATACGAAAAATTAGTTTTAAGAACTCAAAAGGGTCAGGGAGAAAGAGAAAAATTTGTCTGGAAATCAGGGAAATTTGTAATAAAATAGCGACCCTGAAAAAAGAAATAAATTGAAAAAATTTGTTTACGATCCGGGAATTGAAAAATGATAATTTGCTAGACATCCTATTTAATTAATTTTACACTCATTTAAATTAAAAATTATATTCACAGGCGGGAATTAGCGACAAGAGATGCCGAACAAAGGAAACGGAAACGTGAGGAAGAATTATCAGCCGAAGCGCAAGCGGCTATGGAAAAAGAATGGCAAAAAAATTTCGAGGAGTCACGACAACTAAGAGTAGACAGCTGGAAA